>OZ020268.1:57760906-58993242 GCA_963971225.1 Melieria omissa
TGGCTTGAAGTTAAGTACCTGCAATTAGCAACAACAACAAATCGGGATTAAGCTCAAACTTAGGGATGATTTTTAAGATATCAACTAAAACTCTCGAACATTATAAACTCCAGAACTCTGAAATATCGATAAAGAAGGTGTACAAAAAACACGAAAATTTATTGTTTTCGAAATCGAATTGTGAAAAAAATTTTCGAATAACATAACAAGTCGTAACACACGGAAAATGTTATCAAAGTTTTTCTATATCAGTTTTTCTATAAGTTTATAGAACATTGTAACTTTTTAAGACAAGTTGCGTTTTGAAATTCTTTTGATTACCTAAAATCTGAGTGACTTAAACCAAAAAGATCCAAATCGAACAAAAATCGAGATATATAAATCAAACCCATTTATATTCAACTTAAAATCCAAGTTTGAAAAATAAAAATCTTTACTGATCCTTAAGTATTTAACGACAATGTGACTCAACTAACTAAGCAATTTTTGTCTAAGTCAAAGTTTCAATTCAACCTACACCAATTTTAGTTCTCGTTTTTAATGCATTTTCAGCATATTTCTCACATAAAAAGCCACCTTCGCCTTCAGCTTGAACCGACGCTGTGCAGCTGAGCTTCAAACTATCAACTGACTACCGCCTTTCAAGGCGAATGAAACCTGCCTAGCAAATAGCAAACGACATGATCTAATTAGAATAGTGCACCCGCAGGATAATAATAATAAAAATAATGATTTCCAATTGGCTGCCTGCAATGCGGCCATTGCTACTGCTTCTTCTTCTCCTCCTCCTCTTTCGACAGTCACATTTAATTGTCTAATCGGAGTTTGTTATCGAGATTATTTTATTTTTCTCTCGCCCTGTCGCGCACAAGGATAACAGCGGACAGAAGTGAAATTTTCTTTTACAATGATTGTATGTGCAAATGTGTGCGTGCATAGCGCGAGGGGAACGTAAGGTGTTTTTCGTATTCTTTTTTTTTATTAAATTTTTTACTGCAGCACATTATCGGGACATAAAATATGCGCTCTGCCCGCACAAACATATCGCACACAGCATAAATTTATGTACATGGGCACAAATATGTATTTATGTGCAACGTACATACATTCGTACGTAGTTGGGGGGTGCCACAAAGCGCACACACATCCGCACACACGCGTTTCTGCTCGTATGTATTATACAACGAACTTCTTAGTATACCGAGCACACAACTCACCATCAAGCACTCTAATGGCTAAGAGAAAATATTCGGATTGGACTCCGTTTCCATGTTCTATTGCACTTTTCGGCACATACTAAATGCGAATGCACTGCTCCATGCTGGTCGGTCCGATCCAGGTTGCCACAATTGCCACAGCGTAAAGCAAGGGCCACGGCGCGACTGTGGTCCTCGATCACGCACTCCGACCAGCGCGAACCTCACGCTGCCGACCCAACAAAAAAATACACCCTAACGATTGTGTGTTAGGTGGTATCTAACGTTTAGCCCAAATCGATGCGTAGCGAGCAGAACAAGGCAGCGCAGCGCGGCGCAGCACGCAAAGGATATAGCAGCGCGGCGCGGCGCAGCGCAGCACAGGCTGTGGGAGCGAGCACAGCGGCGACCAACGAACAACGACGACGGCGGCGCGGCGGGCAACGGGCACAGAACGGAGCACCAGATATGAATAGATTTTTCCAACAATCTTTATGCAGGGCACATATTCCCGCTGGCGGCGACGCGGTCACTGCATCCTTTCACGGATCTCTTCACTACGTTATCTAGCACGATTTCCACTTTGATTTTCTGTATTTTGTTAGGAATACAATTTACTTTTTACATAGAAAATATTTATGTACTCAAGGTGTAAAAATCGAAACGAGTTAAACTTCGTCAAAATGTCGACAATGTGTAGTGCTACCAGACAGCGAGTAAAAGTTGTCAGTGAAAAACATAATTCATAGAATACCGGTCACAATAATCAAATCATAAGACAGTGCGATGAAATGGGTGGAAACAATTCTATTCAAAAAGGGAAACACCAATATTTGTATCATTATTTGTGGTTTTAAGATTAACAAGTTCATTGCAATAATTGGGATATATTACCAAATGGGAAAACAGGTTTAATTATGATAATATGTATACAATGGTGACATTATGTATGCAATGGTGCTGAATTGAAAGAGGGAAAGGATTAAAAAGAAGATGGAACAATAAAAAAAATGAGTTAAGGATAAAAGCGATGGATACGATCAGACCTTAAAAGAGAGCATAAGAATTCAAATCAATATTGTATAAAGTCGAGACTGCCAGATACAAACTTTAAGCAAACAAATGTATTCAAAGAGTGAGGTTAGGGGATTTCATTAATAAGTGAGGAGAACTTGAAATCTTGAAAAATTCATTAAACATTTTGAATTTTAATTCAAAATTCAAGACTTTCAATTGTGTGTTCACTTGTTCAGTAAATATTGCCACATGTTTAGACAAGAAAACATCAAACACTTATAGTTATCGATTAACAAAGACCGACTTGGCACCACTGTCTGGTGTGTTTTTACCAAGTCATTTTGCCTGCTCACTTTCGTTCAGTCGCAAATCGAGGCAGAAAAACAATTTTTGTTCTTTATAAATTACAATTTTATACTAAAAATGGAAGTAATAGTGCCAGAAAAGGTATAGAATGTAATAAAAACTGCGCAACATATATTTAACCATTGCAAACAGTTTCAGGACGACATATTCGAGTTCAAATTGAAAGACGCGCACAGTTCGCTGGATGAGCTGGACATTGATGATCTGTACGTGCGGTACAAGGTAATTATTGCTGAAAAATAAGCTGCAGTTTAAATAGTCTCATGTTCAACCCATTTATTGTAGAAATTGCAAAAGACGCTGGAGTTTCTGGAAGTGCAGGAGGAGTACATCAAGGATGAGCAGCGCAATTTAAAGAAGGAATATTTGCATGCGCAGGAAGAGGTGAAGCGCATTCAGTCGGTGCCACTGGTGATTGGACAATTTTTGGAGGCAGTCGATCAGAATACGGGCATTGTGGGCTCTACCACCGGCTCGAATTACTATGTGCGCATCTTGTCCACTATTGATCGCGAGCTGCTAAAACCGTCAGCCTCGGTGGCGCTGCACAAGCATAGTAATGCCTTGGTGGATGTGTTGCCACCGGAGGCGGACAGCTCCATATCAATGTTGCAGCCCGACGAGAAGCCGGACGTTAGCTATGCCGACATTGGTGGAATGGATATGCAGAAGCAAGAAATACGCGAGGCAGTGGAGCTGCCACTGACACACTTTGAGCTCTATAAGCAGATCGGTAAGTGAATATGCAAAAACAGTTTATAAAATACAAATAATAAAATATTTGAAAATTATTGCATTGCAGGTATTGATCCACCTCGCGGTGTGCTAATGTACGGGCCTCCCGGCTGTGGTAAGACTATGCTGGCCAAGGCTGTGGCGCACCACACAACCGCGTCGTTCATACGCGTTGTGGGCTCGGAGTTTGTGCAGAAGTATCTAGGCGAGGGTCCGCGCATGGTGCGTGATGTGTTCCGTTTGGCCAAGGAGAATGCGCCCGCCATCATATTCATCGACGAAATTGATGCGATTGCCACAAAGCGTTTCGATGCACAGACTGGTGCCGACAGAGAGGTGCAGCGTATCTTGCTGGAGCTGCTGAATCAGATGGACGGCTTCGATCAGACCACCAATGTAAAGGTGATCATGGCCACCAATCGTGCTGACACGTTGGATCCTGCACTGCTGCGTCCTGGCCGTTTGGATAGAAAAATAGAGTTCCCACTGCCCGATAGAAGACAGAAACGACTGATCTTCTCGACCATAACGTCAAAGATGAATCTTAGTGAGGACGTCGACCTAGAGGACTATGTGGCACGTCCGGACAAAATCTCTGGCGCCGACATTAATGCCATTTGCCAGGAGGCGGGCATGCATGCGGTGCGCGAGAATCGCTACATTGTGTTGGCGAAAGATTTCGAGAAGGGCTACAAGAACAACATCAAAAAGGACGAGCAAGAACACGATTTCTACAAATAAATTATGTAAATACCATCATTTCAGTTTTGTTCCACGTTTAATACAATACGAAATCAATATGCTAATACGATACAATTACAAACAATTTAATTTAATAATAAAAGATAAAAATGTATTTCAAGTGTTTTGATTATACAAATTTTGTACACATTTTCCTAAAGAAAGCTCCGTTTTAAGGGCGAGTAGGAGGTATTTGAAGTTAATAATTAAAATTTGTTTTAACCCTTTCGCGGATACACGAAATTTAGAAAAAGTTAGCAGAATGACATGCATTTATTTGGTGACGTGATATTTTTCTCCCACTCACGAAAATTTCCGTTATAGTTAAACAATAAAATCGAATTAGGGCACTAACTTAAATCTGATTGCTTCTGCAGTGGCACACAATATGCTTTACTTACTTACTTAACTGGCCATAACAACCCGTTAACTTCTCTCCAGGCGCCTCTGCTTCGCGCGCGCCTTCTCCAGTTGGTCACACCAAAAGATACCAGGGCCTCTTCCACTTCGTCCTTCCACCGGAGACACGGCCTCCCTCTTCGCCCTCGACCTCCAACCATCGCATCGAACACCTTTTTCGCCGGAGCTTCGTCGACCATGCGGCAGACATGATTACTTCGCTGCGCTACGTCCATGTCCTTATACAGCTCCAACACGAACAGGGCCGAAGATTTTGCGAAATACCTTCCTCTCGAACACTCCAAGGGCCGCTATGCCATTTCGTGTCATTGTCCATGCTTCAGCGCCATAGAGGAGCACGGGCAAGATGAGCGTCCTATAGAGTGCAAGTTTTGTCGGTCGACAATCCTTCGCTTTATCTCCAGACTGACATCATTGCTGCTGTTGATGGCGGTGCCAAGGTAGACGAATTTCTTGACAACTTCAAAGGTATACCTGTCGGCCTCGACGTGAGACCCTAGCCGCTGCGAGTCCCTGCGTGTAGACAGCATATACTTCGTCTTGCCCTCATTTACCACCAGACCCATTTTGGCAGATTCTCTTTCGATAGCCGCAAATGCTGCGGTGACATCTCGCTTGTTACACCCGATGACATCAATGTCATCAGCGTAGGCAAGGAGCTGGACACTTTTGTTGAAGATTGTGCCATTACGATGTGCCGACGTGTCCGCGAAAGGGTTAAAGAAGATTAAACATTTTGCATTGACAAAGATTTGAATTGATTCGTTTTTTGTTAATAGTATTTAGTCAAACTACAAAATCATTTCACACATACTGTTACAAAAAATAAATCGTTGTGTTTATTTTTTGTCTGGAAGTTGAAATCATAATATTTATAATATAATAAATAGAGTCCGACCGATTAATCGGCATCGGCTAGTAACGGCCAATAAAATTGGTATCGGCATCGGTTAGTATCGGCAAAAAAAAGAATCGGCATCGGCTTCGGCCTTTTTTGGCCAATGCCACATCGGTTTTTTTTTGGTCGATTTTCCTGCTTTCATTTCTTGTTTGTGTTTATTTGCTGCTGAATCGCACTGTCTTTCTTTTTCATATCTCGCTTTGTATATTTATTACATTTTTATTATACGTTACAACCCAGTGTTGCCTGATTAGGGGGTTTCTCCTTAGATTTTTTTGGATTTTATGACAAATATTTAAGGGGACAATATTTTACAGATATTTTTAATCTATTTTTGCTACATCAACACCTTGTTCAGCTATATTGGCTATTGGGTCTTTTGTTAATTGCTTGTGCCAAATAGAATGAGCAATTTTCATGAAATATTAATTTTATGTGTTATAAATTTGGGGGAAATTTTAGTTTAATGTATTTAAATTTTGAATTTTCTTGTAATTTTATTTAGTTTTTAGTTGTTTATTTTCTCGTTTTTGTTTGTTAATTTGTGATGAATGTGATGAAATGTACTATATATGTAAAAGTTCCTTTTGTTGTTTTATAAAATAAGCTGTGTTTTTGATTGAATTCATTCGTGTTTTTTTTTCTATGGAATCGGCATCGGCCGATTTTCGGCCTTTTGACCGATTAATCGGCATCGGCATTGGCCAAAAATTTGGTATCGGTCGGACTCTAATAATAAATATAAATATCTCCTTAACCCTTGTGTGCGCACCCACTTAAAACCTCATACTTGAACCCCCCATGGTCTGGCCAGACCATGGTGCAAAAAAGAGGATATTCGAGGATTGTGCTAGTTAATATATTTTTTTTATATTTTCGTTGATGAGTTTATACATATCTTAGTATGTGTGAGTGTTTATCTGCGTATGTTTGTGTGTGTAGGCCTGTCAAAAAAAACAAGAAAATGTGAATACAATAATTTCTGTTGCTTTTTTACTTTTTATTTAGGTTAAAAGGTAAAATTATGCTTGATTTATAATATACACAGCGAATTTCAACTTCAATAAATAAATTTTGAAATTAAAAATATACGACAGTAAGGAAAAAAATTAAAAAAATTAAAAACCTAAAATACGTTGTTATGGATTTGCCTCAACTGCTTCACCAATGCAGTGGTTGCAAGGATATAATGCAGTATAATGACTCAAACACATTGAGATTTTACATATATTGTACATATACAAATGTTTTGATATGCCTAACACATTTTTATTTCTGGATTCCTTTCACTATTGACAATTATGCTTTGAAGTCGAGAAGGTAGCTGACTAATACAGAACACTACGAACTATTGGCTGTCAATAAGACAAAATACCTTCTATTGACCACTTAGTTCCATCTATCTAAAAAAACCTTCCGTTCAAGCATAACATGCTCAACATGTTATTATTCATGCTAAACTGGTCGGATATCGTCATCGCTATCTCCACGTTGAACTATCATATTGTATTTTCCATCAGTAGCGCAGCATGGTTTTGTTCATGGTACAAAATTACCTCCAGCAACAAACGAATCCTCCATAAACTTTAAAAAGTGCAGGTGGTTGATTCAATTATCCCACAGAACTACGTATTCATGCAATGAGCCAATTGCGAGAATTATTTGCCTGTGTAATTTGTATGCTTCCGAGTAAAACTTTAGTGATAAGTATTCAACATTTAAGTTAAGCTTATTCAAACTATTTAATTAATGACTTAGAACAAATAAATAATTAAATATCTTAATTCTGTTGCTCTAAAGCATTGGTTTTCGCTACTGCTTAAACTATTTTTTTTTTTTAGGAAATCGTCCTGTAAACCTTATCCTCAAAATAGCATTTGCTTCCTTCAATCTCTGTCACAGAAAACATACAATCCAATTGATTAAAATCAGACACGACAAGAGCACAAATACTTCCTTCGCTTCAGAAATGTAATTGAATTGACACCAAAAACACGAATATAACCGCGAATACAATGGATAAATTTAGATTTTGAATGTGTTCAGACATTCTTTTCTAACAAAAATTATAATGTACTAACCTAAAAAAAATAAAAGCCAAGGCGAGTGAAAAACATTTGGACCAGGTACATTTTGCGCTAGATAACTCATGTCACTATTAACGAGATGGCACGAAAAAAGTGCTTCAAATCGGGTCAGATGGAAAAACCTAGTTGCAGCCCTATGCTCCGTAGAGAACTGAATAAGGAACAAACGAAAAAAATATTTATAAACAATTCTGACACTAATTACATCGAAAATGACAAAAAAAAAACTGAAAATAACAGGCAACTTTGTATGAAAATACACCATGGTCTGGCCAGACCATAGGGGGTTCAACTAAGGGGTATAAATACGTTTTACACGATTCTCGCCTTGTTTTTGTAAAAATTTTGTTCATGTATTGGTTTTTGTGCTTAGAAAGGATCAGTTGAGGATATCATGAAATATGAACCCGATAGCTTTACTACAACCTTACTAAAAGTGGACCCAAAGTTCAATATGGTCTGGCCAGACCTGGGTGCGCACACAAGGGTTAATCCCCATAAGAAGCAATGAATTTACAGCCATTGCACTATGCGGTACTGCACCCAATCGTGTCATTCACAATTTGCTTTTGGGCGTTGTGAATGAAAATGCACTTGTCAAACCTTAACCTAAAAATAACCATTGTTTGTAACGATTTTTGTGTTTATATACGTAAAGCTGTGGGCTTTTGCTGCTTGTTATTTATAAAAAATATTACTTTAACATATTTGTGTACGAAAAACGTATGTGCGAAAAAGTAATGTTTATAGTGGCGCTGAAGAGGAGCAATAATAAATGTTGAGTTTAAAATGAAGTGACTTCTAAGCAGCAGTGGAGATCAAAGACCCCATTAAAACGAAAAACAGCAGCAGCAGCAGGGTAGCTGCAAAAGTGCAATGCCAACCAATTGTGACCAGGACAAAGCCAGCTGCCTAAGTAACGGCTGTGAAATAAATGTGGAAAATTGTTGAAATCGTGAAAGACGTGAAATGTTCGATATGGACTGTTCGTGTGAGTCGCCGGGGGTCAGCAGCCACAAGGTTACACAGCTGCTGTAAGTGTCGGCAGCGCGGTGGATGCTTTGCTGTACGCGCTAGCTGAGAAAACTATTTACCTATTACAGTATTTACCTGAAAAGCGCAAAAAGTAACTTGGGTTTGAGGCAAGTTGGATAAGTGCAAACCTTATTGTTTTATATTATTAATTTATGCTTAAATTTCATAGATTCCTTACTAATCGATGCGTTTGTGCATTGATATTAGAAATAAATACAGAAATTGGAGAAATTGAAAATGCGCCTTGGGGTGTGAGCCCACAATGCACGCACAAAGCATGCACTACTTGCGGTTAGCGCTGTGGCTCTGGCTGAGCGCAGATGTAGCGCGTGTGCTGGCGCTGCTGTGTCCGAAGGATTTGTGTCAATGCAAGAATGTATCGGACAGCAGTGCTGAGCGTGTGCGCGTACGTTGTGGCGGCGGCGAGCAGCGCTTGGCCAGCCTGAAAGAAATCAACTTCGAGGAGGACACCACCAACATTGTGTTCATGTAAAGCGTAAATACTGTCGTTGTCTTGTCAACTAAACTAATCCAATGACATTTGGCTGCTTTGCAGGGATCTCAGCAAAAATGCCATCAACCGCGTGGAACATGGGGAGCTGCGCAACTACACCGAGCTGCGGCGCCTTGAGCTGTCTTCTAATTTACTGCGTGAAATCAATCCGAGTACCTTCGGCGAAGCGCTGCCCAATTTGGAGCGCCTGAAGCTGTCCAATAACTCGTTGCGTCACATCTATCCTGGCTCCTTTGATGCCATGCCCAATCTGAAGCATCTGTGAGCATTTTTGTGGTTAGCGTTACTAAATAAATTATGATTAAATGGTTATTTGCAGCGATATTTCAAACAATCCATTAATTTGCGACTGCGATCTAATTTGGCTGCTGGCGTGGGCCAGTACACATCTTGTTAAGCTCCAGCCTCTACCCAAGTGCGAGGCACCCATTGATTTCAAGGGCATTTATCTGAAGAAGCTGAGAGTTGGTGTGGATCTACATTGCGAGTCGCCACTTCAGCCGCTCCTCGAACTGATACCTCGCAACAACCAGGTAAATATACTTCATAGCAACTACGGTAAGATCGTAGTTGTTGCACATTACTGCTTAAGTGATACATACATTCCACCGCTTCCAGGTCGTGTTCGAGGGCGACGAACTGGTGCTCAAGTGTCGGGCGCCGCGCGTCGCAATTGGCGTGCCACGTGAATCTGAAGATTTGTCTACGCATGCCCACGTCTTTTGGGGCTGGTCCGAGAAGGTGCGTCGCCCCAATTCCACGGAGGATATTGTTTTCAGCGATCCGACCAAAGTCTTTACTGACGTGCACCTCGAAACGAAGCACATTACCGACTCAGGCATTCTGAACTCAATATTGCGCATCGAGAGTGTGAGTCGTCACCACGCCGGCATGTGGGACTGCACGCTTAGCTCGCAGCAGGCCAATCTCTCCAAAGCCATCGTGGTTGTTGTCATCTCGAGGAGTACGCAGTACTGCGAAGCAACTGCGGTGCGCACCAACAAGGGCAGCTACTACTGGCCGCGCACTGTGCGCGGCGAAACAGTGCAACAAAAGTGCGCCGAGGAAATGGATTCGCAGGTTCTGGTGACTTACCAATGCAATACCAACGGCAGCTGGCAGCAACTCAACGCGGACGGCTGTCCGTATGTCAGTGAAACGACACGCATACTGGAACAGTTCGCCAAGATGAATCTGACGCTGACGAAAGCCAATGCGTTGGAAATTGCACGCCGTTTGCAGAACTTCACACAAACACAGCTGCACCAGCACAAAATGAACGATCCTATGGACCTGGAGTTCGTGGCACGCACGCTGCTCAAGTACCTCGACTATATATCCCCGCAGAACGAGCTGGCGCAGTTGGTGCTGGATATTGTGTCGCAGCTGCTGCTGCTGCCGCAGCAAATGTTCCAACAGGCGCAGCGTCAGCATGAGACTGGCTTGAAGATGCTGCATGCCGTGGAGGTGGCGTCGGCGCATCTACAAACGCTCCCGCTGACGCAGTCGCATGAGGCGCCGACGACGCCATTTGCCACGCCGCGCAATCTTTTCATCGACTACTTCAACATACGGCCGGATTCGTTTTCGGGCATTTCGTGCGTCTGGCTAAGCAGCAGAGACGAAACAGTGCCGTCGACGCCGGATCGACGCAGCTTCGAATGCAGCACTGCCAACGATACGTTTCCTATATTCGAGCGCTACATCGAGGCAGCCGTACAAGTGCCGGTGCAGTTGTTGTTTGGCACCACGCAGCAAACGATTCGGCTGATGGTGGCCGTCTACCGCAACGGCCATCTGCTCAGTCAGCTGCAGGCCAACGACAGCGAAGCGGCGGCGTCAGCTGACGAACTGCTACTCACATCGGCGGTGGTGGGCGTTAAGATAGTGGAAGGCGTCGCTGCTGCCACTGAGCCGCCAGCCCTCTCCACCAACAACTTGAGCGAAAAGATTTTGGTGATACTGCGCGTGCGGCCGTACCACAGCGTGGAGAGTGCGCCGGTACCGGTGTGGTGGGATGCGGAGGCAAAGGCGTGGAATGCGCACGTCTGCCAGCCGCAGTACCCGCATCGCAATCTGCTCATGTTCACCTGCAGCCGACTTGGCTACTACGGCCTGTTGCAGAGCCGCGAGTACCTGAACGACTTCACGCGCGAGGACGCGGGTGCGCAGTTCCATTTTGCGCCCGTTGCCATTTACGTGGGCTGCGCGGTGCTATTCGTGTGCTCGTGGCTGAACATTGTCACGTTCGTGGCGTTTGGCCGCGCCATACGCATCAACCGCCAGCAGCGGCACTCGTTCGTCAACACCTGGCTGGCGGTGTCGTCGCTGGTGCTCGTCTTCGCCATCGGCATCTATCAGACAGAGTACCACGACATCTGCCAGGCGTTCGGCATACTGCTGCACTATTTCTCGCTGTGCGTGCTGCTCTGGCTGTGCGTCTCGCTGAGCAACCTGTACAAGCGCCTGTCCAAAACGTACCGAGCCTGTGGCGGCGCGGAGTCGGAGCTGCCGAAGGAGGCGCGTCTGAAGAAGCCCATTCTGGGCATCTACCTGGTGGGCTGGGGCATTGGCCTGCTCATCTGCGGCATCTCCAGCGCGGTCAACATCAGCGAGTACGCCGCCTACCACTTCTGCTTCCTGCACAATGCGCCCGCGCTGAACGCCATCCTGGTGCCAGCGCTCATACTGCTGCTCTTCCTCGGCATACTGCTGCTCTGCATATACTACCACCTCAATCGCAAGGCGGTGAACGTGCTGCAGAGCCACCAGTTCTCCGACAACACGCAGGCCACCGAGCACATCGACCTAGATTGGCTGGACTCGACGCAGAGCACTGCGCGGCGTCTGCAGCAGAAATCGCATCAGCTGGAGCAGTATCGCAGCCTGACGCTGAGCAATCCGCTCAGTAGCATTGTGGACGACTTCGAGCGCTCCAACATGGCTCATCTGCGCGCGCACTTTGTCTTCCTGCTGCTGTTTGTCATCGCCTGGCTGTCGGCTGCCATTTTCGTGATGCAGTCGGCAGCAACTGCGGACAGTGCGCACAGCAGCCACATGTACAGCGTACTGTTCGCCATTTCCAGCACGCTGCTGGGGCTCTTTCTGCTGCTCTTCTACACGCTGTCGCGCAACGACACGCGCCTGGCCTGGGGCCAGAGCTTCTGTTGCGCGAACGCCAGCTATCAGCCGTCGTGCCAGAGCGACGCCGCCTACGATGTGCGCTCGCCAGCGGCCAACGTGGCGGCGGCCTACAAAAGCGCCGCGTACGATCCGAACAACTCCGGCTCGCGCTCCAACAGTCAGTGCTCAAAGCATCGCGCCAGCAGCGTGCGCAGCATGAAAAGCAACTCGCACAAGAACGAACGCGCCGCACAGAGCATGGATTGTCCGCTGCTCGGCGCCGCCGCTGGTCCCGCGCCCATCATCATCAACAACCAGCAGCAGCAGCAGCATCACAGCAACGGCCTCAATACTTCAACACTGTCTCACGAAATCCCCAGCGCCGAGCTGTTCTACAACCCCAACCAGATAAATGTGGCGCGTAAGTTCTTCAAAAAGCAGAAGCGTCTGGCCAAGCGCAACAATTTCGAGCTGCAGCGGCAGATGGATCGCTTCGACTTTCCGGACAACATCAGCGACGTGTCCTCGCTGGCGGGAAGCGCCGGCGCACACATCTACTCACGCCGCCACAACGCCATGACTCTGCTGCGCGGCGGCAGCAAAGTGAACAACACCAACATCAACTACAGGCCGCACGCGGACTGCTACGGCGGTGCCAAAACACACGGCGCTGCATACGGCGAGCAGTTGTCGCAAGCTGGCAACAACATGCGGCAGGCAGCGCAACTCAACAACTGTAACAATGCCGGCGGAGCAGGCGCTTTCATTGCGCTGGACCTGGTGGCGAATATCTACACCAACATACCGGAAACGCGCGCGCCGCAGCACGAGGTCATCAAGATGAAGCCAGTGGGCAGTAGTCGCATCGGGAAGCCGCTGCAGGTGGTCGACACGCTGAGCGAGCACGAGGACGAGCACAGCTCGTGTGAGGACAACGCGCCACCGCTGTACGAGAATACCACGGCCGCTGCCACCTCCATTTGCAGTCCGCAACAGCACCGCAAGCCCAGCCTATGTGCGTCGACGCCGCTACGTGCATTGGATGCGCAGGTTGATGTGTCGGCCCCACAGTCGCTGCTGCTGGAGCACGATGCAGTACAAGCCATG
Organism: Melieria omissa; assembly: GCA_963971225.1. Lineage (NCBI taxonomy): Eukaryota > Metazoa > Arthropoda > Insecta > Diptera > Ulidiidae > Melieria > Melieria omissa. Next base: position 57,774,149 of record OZ020268.1, read on the forward strand.
AACAGCCTGGGACTGCCGGAGCCGCCCGACATCGACAAGTGCGCTGCAAACGGCACCGACGACGACAATGACAGCGTCCGTGGCGCTCCAGAGCTGCAGAAACACGAGGTGTATGTCTCCAACTCGCTGCAGATCACTAACCGCATCGACGTGGACGAAAACTTCCCCATCTTCTACCTCGCACGCTGCAACCAGCAGCACTCCAAGTCACTCAACAATCTGACCGATACATACAATGCGCCGCGTCAGCCCGGCAACGCAGTGGCAGAAGCGCTGCATGCCACTTCCAGCAGTGAGCTGACAAAGTGCACGGCGGGCTACGGCAGCCCTTCGTCAGTGAGTGTAGATTGCGCGCGGGACAGCCGCCAGACGGAGCAGGCGTATGCACGCGACGATGGGGTCGTCTTATCAGATAAATGCGATTCGGTCAGCGAGCACAATGTGTATGGCATGCCGCATGTGCGCACACTCTCCGCCAGCCCCACCAACGGCAGCGACCTGAACTACCAGAACTCGGAGATCAGCATACGCAGCCACGGCCTGTACGCACCGCAGGCGGACAACGACCTCAATCTGACCCTGACCGAAGACTACCCGTACCAATCGTCGAATGCCAGCGAGGCGGACGACGTGCTCAACGACTTTGACGAGGAATTCTCTAACGTGGGCACGCCGCTGAGCAACGACATGGACTCGCATGCAGCCGACAACCACGACATCATGATGGACACTTCCATCGACGAGCTGTACGAGGCGATTAAGCGGCATAACCCGACGGAGGGCGGCTTTCCGGCCAACGCCATTAATGCGGCCTTGCAGCAGAATTTTCCTCTACTCCACACCACCACGACCACTCCAAATAAGACTGACTCGCACGTAACAGGGCCAACTGCCATCGGCGAAGCGTCAAAGTCGTTCAGAGAAAGCCTCAATGACACCATCGAAGACGACAGCAGCCAAAGCAGCGTCATCTCCTACATTGACCCGAACGTCAACAGGCAGTGAAAGTGATCCAGATCACAACGCCCAGCCAACGCACCCAAGGACTCATGGTATTGTAAGATTTAGCTCGAGATGTAGGCTCTGAGATTTCTTTCAATAGTCAGCATGCAAATCATGCTTCTATGAGCTGCTACGGTAATTTGGTAGAAGACGAGAGGCAAATACTCGGCTGCTGCTTTGAGACTTGGAGTGCATAAATGTATTAATAGACTTTGGTTTATGCAATTTTTTCATAATATTTTAAGTAGCTTAGAACATAATAAATTGTCTTGATGTAGGTAATTTATTTAAAATCGGGTATTATAGTGTGTGTAGTTTGTATTAGATATAGACGAAGTGCCAACTGTTCACAAACCAGAGACAAGTTGAAATAACAAGTTTAGAATGGAAGGACTGACAGGCTATTTTTTCAGATTTGAGTCTGATTCTATTCACATTTAGTTATAAACCAAAGTATGTATCGCATTCTTCAAAGAATTTTCCCTTTCTGGATACCAAAAACAAACCTCAGTTCAATTTAATGCGCCACTGACTGGTTTGAACCTCAATCACTGGATCTCTGAACAGTTCGCCTTTGATCCATTGGATTCTTCCTAACAAATGCCACACACGACGTGTAATCTAAGATATAGCAATAATTAAGATATGCAAGTGGTTGCCTGTGTGCATGCAGTAATGTGCTCTGATTTCAGACTTTGAGATTTCGGCATTTTTTTCCTTTTCATATGATTTTTTTCATACACCTTTAGAACAAACAACTACTCATCGGTTATTAAGATTTCGGCTGTTTTGTGTTACTCGCCGCTCAATCGGCAGAGCAGAGCACACGAAAACAGCAAAAAGCCTTAGTAATAGATACCATCTAGATTTAAGTTCGAGCTGTCGTTTTAAGTATTTTGTAATGATAGATATAAAGCAATGTTAAGTCGATTTTGTAACATTTGGACAACGAACAACACAAGTTTATATTTTGAAGAGAGAGTTCAATAAATGTACAAAGTTTTAATTGTAGAAAATATGCTGCTTATACGCTTAAAAGTAGGCTAAAAAAAATAATAATAATGATTTGTTACGCTGCGCAATTACTTCATCAGCGAATGCACCACGGCGTTTACATTTATGGCCTTCAGGTCCGCATAGGTCTGGCCCGTGCCCACAAACACTATGGGCTGGCCAGTGATGTACGTCATTGAGATGGCGGCGCCCACTTTGTCGTCGATTGTGTCGAATTTGGTCAGCACAATGCCGTCAATGATGTGCGGGTTCTCGTTGGACGAGTAATCGGCCAGCGACTGATTGAACTTGACCAGCTGATCGACAGCCTCGTTGCCCACCAGCGCCTCGCCCACGAACAGCACCAAATCGGGATCGTTCACTTTGATCAGTTTGGCCAGTGATCGCATTAGCGGTTCGTTGTCCTGCATACGGCCCGCGGTGTCGACCAGCACAATGTCGACGTGCGTATCGTTCGCATATTTGATAGCCTCCATGGCAATGCCTGCCGCATCCTTGCCGTAGCCCTTCTCGTACAGCTGCACCATTTGACGGCCGCCATGTCGTTCGGATGGATGCAGTGCATTCAAATGTCGCGTATGCGTGCGCAGCTGCTCGACAGCACCCGCACGAAAAGTATCGCAAGCGGCTATCAGCACGCTGAAGTCGTTTTCTATTAGCCAGAAGCAGATTTTTGCCAGGTTGGTCGATTTGCCCACGCCATTGACGCCGCAGAAGATGATGGTGTAGGGCTTACCGTTCTTTTTCGCCTCTAGCGCGTCGCGTATAATATCAATGCGACGTTTGGGCGACAAGATGCGCACCAGCGACATGGTCAGGGCGTTTTTCACCAGCGATGCAATGGTATCGAAGGTGCCCATCGATTTGCCCTCCAAACTGGTGGCCACCGAGTCACATAGCTTGTGCGCTATATCGGCGGCAACGTTCTTCGTTATCAGGTGATCGCGCATTTTGTCCAGTGCCCCCTGCAGATCAGCTCTGGTGGCCGTCTTTGAGCCCACAATGCCCTTGAAGTAGGACAGTATGCCGGATTGCTTTGTTTTGCTGGCTTGGCTCTTTACTTGCTCCTCTTCCTCTTCCATATAATCATCGGTGGCGTCGTCATCATCGCTTTCCACCTCCAAGTCTCTGATGCCGCCTTGCATGGTGCCAACCAACTAGATGAATAAAAATCGTATAAAGAATTTGAATGATACACAAATTGTTTGTCAGTCCTTAATGTGTTAAAGTGTATACCAACATTGTTTTGAATTTTCTGGAATTGCACATCCTGTGGCTGATCCTTGGAACGATCCAGCACCACTGCATCTTTCGAGCTGCCACCCAGATCCCATATGCGCGGCTTCTTGCCCCCCTTCTCCGAGTTACCACCTCCACCACTCCCCCTGTTCTTCGGCTCGTTGGGACTTTTTTTGCCTGCCAGCTTCTCGCGCAACTTTTTGCGATTCTCCAGTATAATATCCTCAGTACTAGGCGACGATCTCTCCTGCCCACTGGCCTTTGGTGACTCCTGAATCACAACCTTCTTCGCCGGTTCGTTCTTCTTGCTGCTGTCCTCAATCATAGATGCCACAGTCTTTTTCGATTTGGACGACTCGTTGTAGGAGCGCATCTGTTTTGGCGCCTTGCTGCTTTTCGCAGCCGAATTTTCGGCCGCCACCAGTGTAGCGCGAAATTCCCTATCGAAGTCATAGCTCGCGCCGAGCTTCTGTGGCGTCAGCAGGTCATCGCCGAATTTCTGTTTGAACGCCAATTGCAGCTCGCTGAGAAACGTGTCCAGATAGGGCAGTTGAATCACGCGCTGAAAGACGGCTGCATATACCAGATCCAGCTCATTGTCCAGTTTAAACTGCACAGCCAGGTGATCTTGTTCGAACTGATTCGATTCAGCGCTCCGCTCCTATTATTGCCGAGTGGCGGCATGCAAATTACACAAATGTGAAAGATGAAAGTTGCTGCTGAACGCTCTGCCACCTCGCAACTCACCTCTAGTATAACACCGCGTACCAGGCTGTTGATGCAGGATGTGAAGCTCTGTCCGGAGGGGTTGCACTGCCACAGTACTATGCCTCCCTTGGTGAAAACAACCACAAAGTCTAGCATAACGCTTTCGTTCAAATGAAAGTGAATTAGTTTTAAGCTGACACGTCACTAAGCCAAAGACGATCAGCGGCAACGAAGTCAGCGGATTGCGTTGTGTCGAGTATTTTGCACTCTTTTTTTTGACGTCACGATTGTCAAAAATCGTCAATTTTCTACTTTGTCAGTATTCGGCGATGTTCGTGGTTTTTCACTATGGTGCTTCTTCTTTTTGTATGTTGGCATTACGATAAATGCACGAAGGCAGCTAGGAAATATGTAACCTTGCATTGTATGTTTTTCACAGAATGGCATTTTTTATTTTTTATATTTATTTTATCACTACCATATAGGGTTTACTCTAATACAAGCCCGAGTTAAACTACTTTTTGAAACATAATGTTAGATATATGCAATTACAACGGACTATATTAATATATATATACAGTTTGTCAAGAAAGTGTTTTGACAAAAGGGAAAGAGTTGCAATTTCTACCTTTCCTTGTTTTGGGATTGTTTCTGATTTTTTTTATTGCATTTCAATAAATAAAGTGTTTTTAAACAAATAGTACCAAAAGTAAGCAATTCAAAAAAATATAAACAAAAAGCAGTGACAAATACCATGGGTATTCAAAAATTTACTTGTCAAGAAAGTGTTTTTACATATAACATTTTATAAGTAAAAGTATTGCAAAATGAGCAAATATTAACTACTATTAGTATTTTGTCTGGATACCTTTGGCATCTATAACGGCTTGCAGTCTTCTTTTTATGAAATATACTAACTCCTTTACATTATAATCGTTTGGTATTTTCTGCCATTCATCTACTATTGCTCTTTTAAGCTGCTCACGGGTTTTTGGGAGTCTTTTCGCCACTTTTTTTTTTAAATAAGCCCTCAAATTTTCGATAGGGTGTAAGTCTGGACTTTGGGCGGAAGTGTCCAATACTTTGCCGTAATCATACAGAAACCACAACCTAACTACGTGTGATTTGTGTTTTGGGTCATTGTCCTGATAAAACTTGAATTTTGGTTGGTGATCAGCAATGAAGTCAAATTTTTGGGCACTGTTTGTCAAATAGCGTTTCAGAATCTACAAATATTGTTGTGCGTCTATGGTATTTTCAATAAATGCTAACTCTCCTACCCAATTGCTTGAAATGCAACCCCCACAATGACTGATAGTTTGCCAAACTTCACTGTATATTGCGATTTTCCAATGCTTTTAGAGGCTGTCGCCATACTTTATTGGGGCCGTCGTTGTAGTACACCATAATTTTGGTTTCGTCACAAAATATGACATCATCCCAGAATTCATTTGGCTTCGAAATGTGAATCGTTACAAAAGATTATCGCCTTTCAATGTGCTGCACTGAAAGCAATGGTTTTTTTCTAGCAACTCTTGAAGTGTACTTGTATTTGTTTAAGGGGAGGTTCTTTCAAATTTGGCCAAAAAAAGGCCTAAGTTTGGAAATGATTTGTGGCACGATGAAAAAACATAGAAACATCCGGTTTTGACGGTTGAATGGGTATTTTATTATACAATAATATGATATATTTTTTGTCACAAAATTCAAAATGGCGGCTGAACAATGGCGGCTTTCGTCGATCACTGCCTGAAAAATCTCGTCTCCGAATTTCAAGCCTACAGCCTCTTGTAGTAATCTGAAATGAAAAAGGTTTTTTTTTAATGAAAGTAGATGAAATTTTCTATGGCTTATACCTAACTATAATGATTTTTGACCAAAAATTTACTGAAATGTGAACGCTCGAAAAAAAAAATTTTTTTTTGCCACTTTTTTTGTTATTAAACCTTAATTATAAATAACAATTTAATAGTAACTTATGCTCGTTTTAGGTATAAGCCATACAGAAAATGATCACCTTTCAAACATGCTTTAGATTAAGGAAATTAGAGCAATAGATCAAGAGATATCCTTGAAATTCATATGGAAAATGTGGTTCCGAGAAAAACGCATTTAAAGATAGCAGCTCCGGGAAAAAACTGGGGAAAACACTGTAGAAGAAACAAACTCGTGTGCGGACAAGGCGATTTATAAGGTGTAGTAGCCCTTTCCTTTCGTACAAATATTCTACGGACATACAGCTTTCATTTTATGTGAAAAAAAACGATTTTTTTCAAAAAACTTTGAAAGAACCTCACCTTAAGACTTGTTTTATTGCTTCGTGGGACATATCAACACCACACACTTCCTTAAGCGCTTTAAAATACATCAAATTAATGTCTCGAACGAAAAAATTCAATAAAAACTTTTATCTCGCGGAATTTGGTGCATAGAAAATACAAAAACTATGGTTTTTTTCCTATTGTAAAAAGACTTTCTTGACAAACTGTATATTATAATAAAATCCAACGCCCTACATAGGCTTTTTACACTTTCCGGCACAAATACCCATGTCGACCACTCGTTGGATAGGTACCGAGTTCTTTTATTGAATGCAACATATTTCAGGTCTCTAGCTCGTCCCGTTTAGAAGTTACAGTAGCTCAAAATTCTCTAACTAAAATTTGTGACATGCCCAGCTTCTACAACGATTTGCTTCTCTTTCCGGTGCAAATATCCATAGCTTTCCACCACTCGTTGGACACTTTCTGAGTTCTACTATTAAATGCAACATATTTCAGGTCTCTAGCTCGTCTCGTTTTAAAGTTATAGTAATTGCCGATTTTCTCGGATTATAGCATAACATATATTTTTGTTACATATATTTTTTAAATTATATTCGTATTTTTGTCCAATACCTATAAAGTTATTATCCAATATGCGCCAAATTAAACACCTCATAATTTTTTTATATGTATATTTTAAGGAATAAATTTTTTATTGAATACCTTGAAATGCATACATGAGTTTTGTTTTTGTTGTTGTTGTTGTTTGTTTTTCTTTAATAAATAAGATACATATACGTTTATTCCATAGCATATTTATCGTGCAATTTTGTAAGCAAATAATTTGTAATTTTATTTTATTTTTAATTATTTATTTGTTGTTGTTGTGTTTGTAATTATTGTTTAATAATGTCTTCACTTTACTTCTTTTTTAAAGTAAAGAATGATCTGCGCTTTGGTTCATCCTTTTGTGAAGTAGCTGGTAATGTTTGGGATCTGCTCTCTGCCACAGCTGCCGAGTCACTTTGGGCTTTCAGCGAAGTCACCCACTGAGACATTTCATCGTCGTCGTGTGCTTGCAATAAGAATTCAGCGCCACTGGAAAGCCTGTACAAAGATATACGTGAACAATCAGTAAACAGTCGATACTGAAAGCGTCGCTAATACTCACTTTACTCGTAAAACGTGCTTCTTCTTAGTGTAATCGGTAGCCACTTGAGCCACAGCGCCCTGCAAATCGTAACTTGGTTCTCCGCGGAAAGTCAATTCAGGATTACTCTTGTAACCCTTTTGATCTTTGAAGAATGACAAGCGACCAACCCGTGCAACCGTGTACACCTGTGTACAGCAAAAACCAATATTGAATATACATTTTTTTCATAAAACAAATTTGATTCGTAGAAAAGAATACTGCTTCACTTGCCTTATCCCATGATCGGTTTGATGCTTTCTTTGTTGTAGACTCCCACTCATGTTTTCTGGTTAAATAGCCTTCTTGTCCTTCGCCGGACGATGTGGTTGCACGTTCTGTACGGAAAAAAAGAATTCATTACATATGCAAATGCAGCACAAGTGTAAACAACACAAACAAATGTGTATGAAACTAAATATTTAAGCGTGTAAATGACCAAATACCTGTTTGGGTCTCTATAGCTCCTTCCACATCAACAGATGTGTCGACTATAGCTTTATTTTCCGCGTAGGCGTTAGGCATAAGCAATGCAAAAATGGTTAGTAATGATTTCGAGATGTGCGTTAGTGCTTAAGTGCTAAATGAAACAAGTTAATGGGCATGTTAGCTAAAATCAATGCAGCTAGTCTTCCAAAAAGTATGCCATCAAATTATAAAGTCAGTACTGGAACTGGATTAGGGTTGCCAATTGCTTTTTAACACATTCTCACAGCCTGGATATCAACGCGAGCATTCGTTGCTCTCAGATTTTTAACGCCCCAAAGAAGGCGTTATTGGTTTTAAACATAAATTTTTTATAATTTTATTATAATAAATTTTGCGATCAGAAATTTACAACGACAATTGTGTGATTTTGTGATTAATTAAATAATAAATGTTAAGTAAATAAATGTCAAGTCAAAACAATGAAACAAACAATGTGTTAACATTACTTTCAACCAGTTTAACCATACAATTTTGTTTCTAATCAAATCATAAAGTTTATTATAAAAGTCAATGAGTTTAAAAATAATGTCAATATGTTATATGATTATGGAAAGCGAATGAGTTAACATTTCTTAAAATTATGCTGACTTGTCTTATGCTATTCAAGGCTTTTGAACTCACCAGCTGCCTCTTCATGCGCGGCCACATCTACAACATCACGCTTCTTCTCTGCCTCTCGTTTGGCTTGCTCTGCTGCCTCTAAAGCTGCCTTAGCCTCCATTTCTTCCTTAATACGTTGTCGTTCTGCTTCCTCTGCCAACTCCTGACGCCTCTTTATTTCCTTAAGCTCAAACTGTGCAAGAAGAAACGTTGATATTCAGTAAGAAGTTCGAGCTTAGTGGCGACAGTCGCACTTACCGTTGTCAAGCGCTCAAGTGCACTAAAGCGTTCCTCTTGTGCAGCGGCAGATTTCTCGAAGGCTTCGTGTTTCTTAATTAGATTCTCGACTTCGTCAATTGTATGACCCAGTTCTGAAGACAACAGATATGGTTCTTGCGCAATCAGCCACGCCTCGGCAACGGCTGCATCGCGGGCGAACTGGTAAACCTCCAAAACTATTTTGATTGAAGTGAAAATTAGAGACAGAGAGAAGGGCATTTGGTCAGCTATTACAGTTATAAGGTGTGATTTGTGCACTTACTTAGCTGCAAATTCTCCCATCGCTCTTCCCACCGTCTCAGCAACGCGTTTCTGCTGTTGTTTAGCTGCAAAAGTCTGTCTTTGATATCGGCCGATGCGTAGTGGTTGCGCGTCAACAGCTCCTTGCCCAGCGATATGCAAGCGGCAAAGTTATCCTCTCGCGTATCGATTTCCGCCTTCAGGCTTTGGTGGTTGTTCATCAGCAGCTCCACGCCGGACACGTCGCGCGGCTTCTCCGACGTGTTCATCTGCCGCACCAGATCCTCCATCCAGATCATCAGTATGCGCACCATGTTGAAGAAGCGGAACAGATCGCCGGTGTCGGCCAGTTTCATCTTGCGCGCATCGCACATCGCCTGCAGATTGGCCCAAGCGTGCAGCACCTCCTGTTCGCGATTGGTGATCTCTTTAGCCTTGTCGCCGGCGTAGGAGTCCTGCAGCTTGGCCGATTCCTCCTGGATTTGTTGTACTTGCGAGTAGAGTGTCATGAGGTCTTGCATGAAGTTGTAGTGTTTGCGTTGCAGCGCCGACACCGAGCCGGCGTCGCGTCCCAATTCATCCGAAACACCGTGCTGTTTCTCCAGTATGCGACTCAGTATGTCCTTGCAGTCGTGGAAGAATTTGTGCAGTTCGCGCGAAGCGGCCAGCATCTGTGTGCGCGTCTCAATCAGCTCTAGAAGATCTTGCCATGATTCGTTCAAATTGTCCTTCCACTCGGCAATGGTGGCCGAATCGGAATGGCCGGCTTGGATCAGGTTGTCGGCAATGCTGTTTACCTTGGCGACGCGCTCGCCCCCCACCGCCTCCGTGTCCCGTGCGAATTCGTTAAAGCGCTCCGACAGAAGCGTGACATGATCATAGTCCTGGCCCAGCTCTTGCGAGCCGGCAACCACCTCGCGGTCGGTTATCCACTGCTCCAGATCGTCCACCTCGCGACTCAGCATAAACAGCTGCAGCGCCTCGTTCAGGCGCGCACGACGCTCGCCAGCCAAATCCTTCAGGCCGGCATACAACTTGTCCAACTGCGATTGCTTCACGGCGACGGCATCGCCACTTGAAATATCGTCCGAACTGAACTGGCGCGCAGTTTCGCCCAGCTGCCGTATGGCATTGGCGTAGTCCTCGACCGACTGCTCCAGGTTTTCGTGCTTCTTCATCAGATTCTGTGCGCTAATTTCGTCCTTGCCGCGATCCTCCACCATCATGTACAACTCCTGCTCGCTCATCCATGACTCAGCCTCTTGCGCATCGAAGAAGTACTGCTGCACCTTCTCCGACTCGAGCAGGTGCTTCTTGCGATTCTCAATCGCATCCTTCAGCTCCTGCCATTTCTGCGTCAGATCGCTGATCAGTGCCTCGAACTTCTTGGCGTCTTCGTGGCCCTCGTCGATCAGCTTGCGGCCATTGTTGCAAATGGACATGATGCGCGGCTCGTGGTTGTCAATCTCGGTGGCGAGTGACTGGTTCTTCTTCTTCAGCACGTGCACATTGAACAGCGAGTTGCCGTAGTCGTTCGAGTTGGCCACTGGCAGTTTTTCGTTGATCCACAATTTCTCATCCTCGACGTCGCGACAGAATTGGAATGCCTCCTTCTTCTTCTCCAGCTGCTTCTGGCGTTCCAGCAATGGCGCCTTGATCTTCTCGAAACGATCGAGCACGGCCGCCTTCTTTGTGACAATCGGCTCGATCTGCTCCTCGGGCACCGTCTTCTGCAAGTACTCCGTCTGCTTGTCGATCTCCTCCACTTGGCGCTCCTTCACGGCCATCTGCGTCTGTATGACCTGCTGCTTTTGCATCAGAATATTCACCGACGTCAGATCGTTGCCGGTGTCCGCATTGACAATTTGCTTCTCCAAGTCGGTTATGTACGAGTCGATATCGTCGCAGGTTTGTTGCACCAACACCTCGCGATTAGCATCGAACAACATCGCGCCTTTCTCCTTGGTGTGCACCTCTAAATCGTCGAACTGCTTGCCCAGCTCTTTCAGTTTCGGCTCGATGACATCCTTGAACTCGGGCTTCTCCTTGGACAGCTCTTGGGCGGCCTTCTCCGCCTCGTACAGGCGCTCCTTGTTGGCAGCGATTTCCGCTTCGAATGCCTGGTGCCGGGTCCACTTCGAGTGTATAGTCTTCGCGCTGCGGTACGTCTCGTCCTGCGATGTCACATACTTCTCCTGCACCCACTCGGCCAGTTCCTCCAAGTCCTGCAGGAACTCGTGCAATTTTACTTGGTTCTTCAGCTTCTCGTGCTGATCTAAGGCGCGCTGGCGGTTGTCATCGCGACGGCCGGCAATGTTCTCAGCCCGTTTGCCAATCTTGTCGGCGTCGAAGTGCTCTTTCTCGACCAGCGTATCAGCCACCTGCAGCAGCGTGTTGATCTTGTCGTCGTTGGCCTCCATGGTGGTAAGGAAGGCTTCGTGACGCTTCAGCTGATTCTCGGCCTGCTCCAAATTGACAGGCGTGTCGTCCTTGCTGAGGAAGTGTTCCTGCTGGCTGAGCAGCACCTCGGTCTGGCGCGCGTCGCGGTTGAACAGCTGCTGGTCGAGGCTCTGCGACAGCAGCACCTGGCGATTCTCCCACATTTGATGCAACTCCTCCCAACCGTCCTTCAATGCGTTCAAACGCTCGCGCAGGAACATGTACTGCGGATCATCGGATGTGCTGGATTCGGATGTGAGGCGCTCGCCGTACTCCATCATGTTCTTATAGTCCTCGGTGTAGTTGTCGATCTCTTCGCGTATGGATTGATGCTGGTTGAGCAGCTTCTCCGCCTCGGGCAACGAGGTGGGTGTATCCTCCGAGGCGACATCGGTTTGAGTCTTTGTCAGCCAAGTCTGGAAATGATCCAAGTCGCGCAGGAATCTATGCAAATCACCTGCCTCTTCCAGCTTCGAGTCACGTTCCTTCAGCATCTGCGTCAGCTGCTCCCAGTCCAATTCGATTTGCGCTATGCGCTCGCGAATCAGCTGCGCTTCTTCGGGATGATCGTTCTCAATGCTATCAGCCTCCTTGCCGAGGCTGGACAATTTCGCCTGTATGGCAGCCAAATCGCGTTCCATTCCGCTAAGGCGACGCTGTAATGTCATCACGCCAGTCAAGTCCATTTCAAGGCTGTCCGTTTCGGTGAGTATGCGTTTCTTGTCTTCGATCCACGAAATCGTCTCGCGGCACTCGATGTAGAATGTCTGCACACCATGCGCCGACTTCAGGTCATCCATTTTGGCTTCCGCCTTTTCGCGTAGCGTGGACCATTCCTGGTTCAGATGGTTCTGTCGCTCCAATATCTCTCCCGAGTTCGGATGCTCGACATGTAGTAGCTGCCGTGCCAGCTGATTGACCACTGCAACGCGCGACGCGTTGGCGTTCATTTCCTTGTCGAAGCCCTCGAAGCGGTGCTTCATGATCTCCACATCTTCTATGTCCTTGCCAGGCGTCATGGTGTCCAGCATTTTGGTCTTCTCCTTGATCCATTGCTCCACGCCGTCGGCCTCCGACTTCAGTTTGTATAGGCTGAGAGCATCCAGCAGGCGTTGCTTGCGCAACTTGGCCAACTCGGTCAACTCCTTGTACCGCGTGTCAATGTCGGCCAGACGTTTGTCAACATTATCCTTCTCATTATCGTTCAGCTTCAGGCTTTCAGCCTGCTTGTGCAACGCATCGATCACCTCGGCGTAGTTCTTCAGTTCGTCCGCTACATCTTTGTGCTTCTTAAGCAGCGACTGCACATTAGCCTCGTCGCGTCCCACATCTTCACTCTTAACAATGCGCAACGTGTCCAGCATCCAGTTGTCCACATCATCCGCATCGGCAAACAGCTGGAAATATTCCACTGCGTTCTCCAGACGCTGACGACGGTACTTGGTCAGGTCCAACAAGTGATCCCATTTGGACAGGATCTCCTTCAAGCGATCCTTGATGCGATCAGCACCAAAGTGGCCTTCGGTTATTAGCTCGGCGCCCACCTTTGCCACGTTCTGCAGCTGCGGGTCGTGCGACGTAATCTCCGACTCGAGCGCCTTATGCTTGCTCAGCAACAAATTCACCGTGGTCAGGTCGTGGCCAATCTCGTCGGTGGACACAATCTGTTCCTTCTCCTTGATCCAGTTCTCTTCGTCGGCAGTATCCCAGTAGAATTGCCACAATTTGCGGCTCTCCTCCAAGCGACTTCGACGCTCAACAGCCAGACGCACCAGCTCGGCGTAGGCGTCCTCCAACTGTTGAACGCGGCTCACAATGATCTCCGGATCGCAGGGCTTGTACGACTCCGGATCGTCGCCGAGGAATTTTTGTGAGTTCTGCACGACCACCTTAACGCGCTCGCCCAGTATATTGATGTCTGCCTCGACCAGCGAATGCTTCTGCAGCAGATCTTCCACGCCCATCAGATGCTTTCCGTAGTCGTCGGTAAGCAGTAGCTGCCTGATCTCCTCCATGTTGTCCAGTATGTACAACATCTCCTGGAAGTTCTGCTGTAACTGCAGCGAAATCTCCAAACGCATGCGGCGTGCGCGCAACAGCTCCAACAGATATATCCACAAACGCATCACGTTCTCCTTGCGCAGCAGTATGCGCTTCACGTCGTGATAGCGTTCCGATTCGAGCTCATCGCACACCGCAACAACCGCCTGCACGCGTTCTTCGTAGGCGAAAATATCTGTCTCGATGGCTTCGTGCTTCTTGGCCGCAGCCTCGACGGCAGCCAAATCGGAGCCGAAGTTGTCCTGACTGACCAGCCGCTGGTTCTCCGACAGCCAAGTCTCGCGCATGGACGCCTTGCGATCGAAGCGCGCTGCGAGCTGCTCCAGCTTCTCTTGGCGTATAAGCTCTTCACGCAGCGCCAGCTCGCGTTCGTGTTCCGCCTTCTCCAGTCGCTCCCAGGCTTTGTTGATGTCCGAAATCATTCTGCCCTCCTTCGGCGTGTACGGCTTCTGATTGTTGGCGCGCATTTTCGACTGCAGTGTGAACAGCAGCACCTCCAGATTACCCTTCTCCACGAACTTGGGCGGCTTCTCGACGGTGCGGTAGTTGGCAAACTGCGCCAGCTGGCCCTGTACGCCGGTTAGCGAATTCTCGAATTCACGCTCGCCGAGTGCCTGTATGGTGGTCTCGATCCACTTGAGCAGATCGCTGGTAAAGTGTTCGTAATCGTGTATCATTTTGTCGTTCTCCATGGCAATGCCGACCACCTTGCCGATGCGTTTGCCCTGTACGGTCTCCTGCTTTAACTTGCTGAAGTAGTGGTAGTACGTGACCACGTACGTAATGATGGACTTCTCGTCGGGATGGTCGACTGCAACATCCTCGGCATCGAGCAGCTTGGCCAGGCCCAACTTGTCCTCGGCCACGTCGAAAGCGTTGTTCAGATTGTGCATGGGATTGGCCTTGGACAATTTCTCGAACTGTACCAGATCCGGACGGTGTTTGTGGATGATGGCATTGAATGCGAGACCGTCGCGCCATGATGTGGTAAAGTTGCGCACATTCACATTATGGTAGCCGGCAGTCTTCATTTGACACCAAAGCAGCAACGCATCCTTGGCGGATTTTGTTTCCTTGTTGTCGACCTCTTCGATGGTGATGTCTTGAATCTATGATTCGTTTCAGGGAATGTATGGTGGTAAGGGTTACAGTAAATCCAATTTTTATTAAAATCATAAGACAGTTCAATAAAAGTGTTGAAATTCCATGATTATTTAAATTGGATCATGTTTTATAAAATAATCAACTCAATGTTTGCTGCAATAAAAACAGTTTTTAACTGCATATTCAATGCCTCACACTCACCTGGAATCGCAGGATAATCGTCCAGATCAGACCCAAATTCAGCGAAGCATTGCCATCGACAATGTCGTGCGAGCCGATATTCTCCAAATGCACGCGCTGTTCGCGAAGAAACTGTAAGGCTTTGTCTACGTTCTCTAGGCAGTGAATTCTCATTTTTCCCTTTGTGGGCTTCGGCAATCGTTCGCCGGACAGTACTTCTAGCAGCTTGATCAGATATTTGCCATCGCGCATATCAACATACAAATCGGCAATTCGGCAATTCACGCGGCACAGGTGCGAATTGACCCACTTGGTGAATGTCTTCTTCTGTACACTTTCGCGCTCCTCGGCCAGCGCCTTGATGCGCGATCGCTCAAAGAGGCGTGAACTGGAATTGCCGCCATCATATTCGTATTCATCGATATATTCGTTGCCAGGACCCTGGCTGGGGTCCCATCGAACAATTGAAATGTCCGTCGTCATAGCGATCGTTTAATTACTTCTGCAATTGTACAGATGGAGAGGAGAGACTCAGAAAAACTTAATCGCAGGGTTAATTGCCGGAGCAAATATAAAATGCTATGCGGGTACGTGCCCTTCAGATGTGTTATTTATTTATTTAGGGCAATTATTCTACAAAATGCCCAGTTAATTGTGTTAATAAAGTCAAAAATATATTTGGACAATTACTCAGTGCTCAATCAGACGAGTGCATGGGGGCAAAGAGAGTCAACACAATTCAATGGAAAGTATGTAAAGGCATTTCTCAAACTACAAATTTATGAAATTAAAATACAATGAATTTTTCTAAAAGCATACCGAACTGCGGCATTCCTCACTGTAACTAATCAAAAAATTTAAATTGTGCTGTACAGCCCAATTGATTGCAAACAACAAAAAATTTCGATGAATTGTAAATTTTCCAAAATGGCAAACTTTAAACTAAATTCCACATAATATACAAACAAGGTAAGAGCACGAACAGTGTGAAAATTTGTACAGGTTGTAGATAAAGGTTGCGATTGCTAATGTTGTTCGTCATGACGTCAATATAATAAAAATAATTATTGGCGCGATAAGCTCAGAACAATTCTGAACATATAGAATTTAAACGACTAAACATGTATCAGCTGGCAATAGGCGAAAGGGAAAGAACAACATTTAGATCATGATGAAATTAATTTAAGAATCAGAGGTCTATATTTTGGCAAAGGCCATGAGTATGTAGTAACGACTGGTGCCAGCTAAAAAGTCAAAGTTCATGAAGAAATTAGGTCTTTCCAGTTGATAATCTTGGGGTATTCACACTGAGCAGATGACTTAAGCGAGAAATTCTTAAAATCTTCACATAAGACAGTCACTTGAAGGCTATTATATTGCTTTAGGAGAGATAGTCAAACAATTCGGTTTAAAAAATTATTGGCTTGCTAATTTGTGTACTATAAACAATTAAAAATAATTAACAGAGGGGAGTAAAAATTAGCACATTTGGAATGCAAAGAATCATATTTTCGTTATGTGTAAAGGATGAGAATTGATTATTTTAAAACACAGCCAACTATCGTAACAAGGTCCAAAAATGTGTAATTCCCTTAAATACCTCAACATTTTAAGCCCATAATAGTAGGAAATCAAATCTAGTTCACAGGCGTCAAAATCCATAAAAAACTGCAAGAAAACGCACCGTATTTGTCATCACCGGTTCTGGAGTGCAACTGTCACAAATCGATATGTGAAAACCAGTGCTGAAGCAATAGCGAAGTTGCATACGTTGGACGGATTGGGGTGGCAATACAGTCCCACCGCCAGACTGCGGGAGTGTCAAAATTGACTAATAACCACACAAGGTTACACAACCAAAAACAAAAAAACTCACACGAAAACAAACACCCGAGTTGCGCGTCGAGAGAGTGTCGACTGAACACAGTTCCTAACTAATCGAAGCGACATTTTTGTAGCGTCAAACTTGCTGTGTTATTTATTTAATTTTTACATATTTTTTGGATATAAACACTACTACACCCCCTGTTTGTCATGCGAATAAAAATCTAAAACAAAAATACTGGTAATCTCATTAAAATGCTCATGTTTTGCCTAAGAAAATTCAATTTGGAGCGTACTTCAAAATATTTTTGGATGGACAATGCGTTCACCTTTTGAAGATTTTGGGTATAAGACACATATATAGAATAGCAGCATGAATCGCAGCAGAATAAGCAAATTTGTTTACTATTTATTTCATCATTTCAAGAGCCAGAAGTTCGCAATACAGTTTTTTTTCTGCCCACATGCGCTTTGATGTGTGTTTTCGGCGTGAGAAGAAAAAACCGCAATACATTAGCTCATTGGCGCCGTTGATAAATTCTTAGTTAGACAACAGGTTCAACAGAAAGATGCATTAGGTATTAAATAATGGGACTCAAGGAATACAAATTGAACAAGGGGAAAATACTGAGACCGAAGTAATTCAGATTAAAATGTAGTTTAATAACTGCCACATCTGCTGGTTGCAATATGCTCAATTGTGTGAACTATAAGACAAGAAAAATAAAGCAAATAAACATCATGTCATAAAATTGGGTTAAGGTGGTTTGTTGGGTTGTGGATGACGCAAGCCTAACAAAAGTTGTAGTGATCAAAATTCTAATTATATTAAAATTTGCGGCATCCAAGAGCAGCTCATTGAAATAAGGCCACAAGTTGACTTTACATGGACAATTAGGCCATGTTTAGAATATTAAATTATGTTCGTTTAAAGAGATAAATCCAAAGAATTGTTTGTATCTTTGTTACTTGCTGCACGGGATCTGTGATCGAATTGGCTCCAGCCACTTAGGTTCAGTGTTACAGATTCTCAAAACCACATTTTGCATTTGCTGACGGCTGTCTGCCAGAAACAGCTGCCAATATCGCGCATATTCTTCACATTACTATAAAACTCTTAATCACACTTAATAATAATTTTGACTATTTGTTTATGTATTCTAACAAGTATGGTGCATTAACACTCTTCTTCTGTATGCTCCAGCCAGCTTTTCGCGTGTGCATGTT
This sequence comes from Melieria omissa, assembly GCA_963971225.1. Classification (NCBI taxonomy): domain Eukaryota; kingdom Metazoa; phylum Arthropoda; class Insecta; order Diptera; family Ulidiidae; genus Melieria; species Melieria omissa. Next base: position 57,792,008 of record OZ020268.1, read on the forward strand.
GGCCCATTTTGGGCCTGGTTAGGCTTTCTCCATAGAAGCCCATAGGTGGTCTGTCTGATTTCTTTCAATTTCGTTTATTTATTTGGAATTTGTTGATTGTATGCCATTTACGTGGTCACCAACAGTGCATATACACAACCTATGTACATATGTATGTCAATGTACATTTACAGAGTCCAGTATATTGAAAATTGTGTAGCTACAGTGTGTATATGGGCTGCTGTGCCGTATGCGCCGCCAATGGGGAAATTCGCAACTTGCGCGTATTGTGCCCCAACTCGGAACTGACCTATTATGCGCTGCATACATACAAATTGTGATATTTCAAATCGCACTACCGACATCAGGAAGCAGCAATTAAGTCAAAACAACAACAGCAATGGTAGAAAAGCCGCTCCCGCACATGCTGTCACCGCCGTTAAACAGGCGAAATGGAAGTCAGCGCGCTGAGACGCGTTTGGGTTTGAGTTTTGGTTTCTGGTTTTCGTTTGTTTGGCAGCCGATTGGCGAACGAAACGGGCAGTCGGAGGGGGGATATTTCGAAAGAGCAGCAGTAGAATGAAGCGATCAAATGAGCTCACTGCCGCTCAGCGCTGTGCGCCGCTACTCATTTACGTTAGCGGCATCCTCCTATCACATATACTATGTACATATGTCCGCATACACTTCAATACCGATTGTACGCTTGTATGTCGCCGAACATATGTAGATACACGTATGTACATACGCGTATGTGCGTTATCTATTACGTAATATTTAATTAAGCGAAGTATCGAGCAAATTTTCTTCAAGTGGGTCGAGCTGAGGCTGGGCTCAGCATTGATTTCACACCACTGATGACAGAATGCAGCGGTTGGGGCAGCGGCGGCAGAAGCGGCTCGGGCTGTCGCAATTGAGTTCATTGATTTCTTGCGACGGCGGAGAGTTGGCGCTGCGCTGCTAATGCAGGCAATGAAGTAATGGTAATGACAGCAGTGACAGTGAGGCCGAACAACGCACCACACCTCAGCCCCCCCAAACACATTCGCACATCGCACTATACATTTTGCATTCCGGTCAGCGTTTCATGTTTGTTTTAATTTGGTTTTCGTAATAGAAAACAAGTTTTTTTTTAATGTTTTTTTTTCTTTAATTTCTAAGATTTTCATCAGCAACGCTAGGACGTTGCGTATGCTGCTCGCATAAACAAACACACACACACACACACTTCCACTGCTCCACTCGCACGCACTCCCCACAAGCACGCTCGCCTCTCGAGCGACCTGTGACCTCGCCAGCGCCCGAATCTCACAGTAACCAGCAATTGCACTGCCTCGCCCCACAATCAATCTTCAGCTTTACCGTCCGGTGGCACACACTCCTCGTACATAGTACATATCTTATATAGTGGGCACTTTCGCTGTGGCACACGCACCACCCAAATTCCGCAATTCTTTCTTTAATCTGCATTCGCACTACACATTCTGCTTTGCTTATTGTACCGATTTGTATCTTTTATTGCTTCACCACAATTCGTTTTCAACTTTTCTTTTTTACTTGCACTCACTTCACTTTAAGTTGTAATTCTGCAGGTAATGCTAGCTCTTTTAAGCCTCATTTAAACCGTCTTCCGTCCAAAATAACACTGATAGCACCTGCATTAACGGACCAGCGCGAATGTGGGTAACTGGTGTGGCTCTGTGTACGTCGTACTCGGCAGCACTAATCGTAATGAGCGGCGCCGCACACGAATGAGCCAACACGAAATGATGTCATCAACGATGGCCACAGTCAGTGGCGAGTATATCGCTGCTTCTTCCTCGCCACACTTTGCACTGTGCACGGCACTCACTGAATGATTCCCAATTCTATTTCAAGTGCTCCACCACCACTCCGCCGCAATAGCTTTGGCTGTATTGCCACAGCTACAGCTCTTGCTAGCGCTTCTGCTGCTTTTTAGCGCTTAACTCGTGCTGCTGGGCGTTGTCTTGTCTTTGGCGCTGCTGTCATACACTCGGTCTACTTCTTCATGCTGCATTTGTAAGCCGCTTCCAATTCTGACCACCATTACTTACCGCTTATTCGTTAGCTCTTATTCCGCAAGTCCTTTTTGCGTCGTCCTGTTATGAATCCTAGTATTATTTCAATATTTTGCTCCCGCTCAACAAATAATTTTATCAAAACCAAACTTCGGGAAACAACAGCAAAACGACTACTACAAAAAAGCGAAAAATTATGTATACCTTTCCATATAGTGCGAGTGCGCAGCGTTGCCACTTGGCCTATAATTGAGTTGTTTTGTTTTACAAGTTGCTGCTGTGCTGTGTGAGCTATTTGTTGATTGTTCAATGGTTTCAGCGTCTGTTTGCATAAATTATTTCTTCAACAATACAACTCGCCATCAATTGCGGCTATTTGAAAGCAAACTAAACTTTTAACTTTTGTTTTACCATAACTGTATGCAATGTTGTCAAATTACTGGACTGCCTTACCTACACATTTCGATAGCACTGCCACCTAATTGAGATTACTTGTTTACAGTACTACAGCGAAAATATGCAATTACAGTAAGTACGCATTGATCCCTTACTGAATTTCATTTTATATGCTCCATTTAAAGTTTCGTGTTATTTCACTACGAATTATACTGTTTACATGATATTTCCCTGATCAGCCTTTGTGGACCATGTTTGGTTTTATTACAAAACACTTTCCACTAACTAACATTAGGATATTGGCAACACTTACCACAAACATTTTATTCAATCAACACGATTTTTGCTCAGAACTCATAACTTCAAAACTCATTTACGAATTATCGCATAGTTTTTGTTTAAAGCAAATATTGTAATAGTGTTCTCGCAGCCATGTTCGATGTGACAGCGCGGGTGTTCGCCGCGATGCAAAATCTGGACATAGTGGCGCTCTCTACCTACCCGGCGCAGGAAATTCGCCCAGTGCTGCCGTCGCTGGTGCGTATGAGCCTACTGTCGCCGCTAGACAACACCAAGTCCTCGATGGAGTCCCGCAAACAAATACTGACCGTGCTGATAGGTATTGAGGTGGTCAACAGCATCGTGTCGTATCTGCAGGTAAATTACCACGAACTGGAGCAGGAGCTGAAGAAGGAGTTGCAGGCGCGTCAAAAGTCGATGTACTTTGAGGGCCAGCAACCGGAATTTGGGCTGCAGACCGGCATAGCGCTAGGCTTTGAACGTGCGGACGTGACGCGCAAAGTGCGCGTTGTGTTGTCCGAGATCTTCAACATTCAGTGGCAGCTGTCGGATCAGAAAACTCTACTGCAGTCGGAATTGCTGGAAGACGGCATTTATTTAGAGGAGGTAGTAGATATATTGTGCATAGCATTGGCGGAGCTGCCATCGCTGGTGAACATACTAGAACTGACTGATGCGCTGGTGCATGTGGAAAATGGTCAGCGCATAATTTGCGCAGTGGTTGCCAATTTCCCCGATTGCTACCGCGATGTGGTGACACACGTCATAGTCAACTGCGACGAGGAGAGCAACGAGGGCAAGTTGAAACTGTCCCTGCTGATGGCGCTGAGCGAGATAAATCCTTCGCAGGCGTTGGCCACAAGGTCTATTTGCGTGGAGATACTCAAAGTGCCGTCATTCATGCTAAAGTTGTGCTTGAAATATCCGCAGGATTTGGTAATAATGTCACGATTTTATATGTTGCAATTTAATGCTCAGTGCATTCTCGTCTCCGTACTGACAGGTGGCTTTTTTGACCGGCATGTTGCTGGGAAACGATCAGAACGTGCGCACCTGGTTTGCCGTTTATGTGCGTTCCAGTCAGAAGCGCAAGAGCGATGCGTTGAATTTAGTGCGCGCTGAGTTGTTGCAACAGTTGCACAAGAACATACAAATGTCCAATGCACAAGACGCTCAGGAGGACTACACCACGCAAGGTGCGGTGCTGATGCGGCTCTACTGCGCCTTGCGCGGCATTGCAGGCTTGAAGTGAGTTTTCCTCGTTTTGATTCGGAATATACAAGTAGTAAAATGTTTCTTTGGCAGATTCAATGACGAGGAAATCAACGCGTTGTCACAGCTCGTCACCAGCCGGCCGCTGCCCACCCAGTCCGGCCTGCGCTTTGTCTCGTTGGCTTTGTGCATGTTGATCGCCTGTCCGTCACTGGTGTCGACCACGCCGCTGGAAAACAAATCTATCGAGTGGTTGCAGTGGCTCATCAAGGAGGATACATTCTTTGCTAAAAAGTCAGACAACACCACCTCGCTCGGCGAAATGTTGTTGCTGCTGGCCATACACTTTCACAGCAATCAGATCACCGCCATCGGCGAGCTGGTCTGCTCCACGCTGGCCATGAAGATTCCAATACGTCCGAACAGCACCAATCGCATCAAGCAGGTCTTCACGCAGGACCTGTTCACCGAACAGGTGGTGGCCTCGCATGCAGTGCGCGTGCCCGTCACACCCCACTTGAACGCAAACATTTCCGGCTACCTGCCCGTGCACTGTATCCACCAGCTGCTCAAGTCGCGTGCCTTCCTTAAGCACAAGGTTCCCATTAAGCTTTGGATCTATAAGCAGATATGTAACTCGGTGCGGCCGCTGCATCCGGTGATGCCGGCGCTGATCGAAGTCTACGTCAGCACGTTGATCTTGCCCAATCCGCTGGGCAAGGCCAATGTCGACCACATGCACAAACCGTTCGCGGAGAGCGAGATCCTGCATATCTTTAACTCATCCAAATCGGTCGCTTTTGACAGCCGACATCTGTTTGGCGACCAAGCCAGTACCAGCGCTGCCTTGGCAGAGAGCGATGAGACAGTCAACATAGAGGTGCAGTGCGACATCACTGCGCAGCTACTCATACTGTACTACCTCGTGCTGTACGAGGACACGCGCATGTCCAACTTGTCGAACACTGCGCTGGGTGGAAAGAAATTGAAGGAGTACTCTAATAGCTTTCTCGCCGATTTACCCATGAAGTATCTACTACAGAAGGCACAGCAGTGTCAGAACGACTACGTGGGCCTGTTCCATCCGCTGCTCCGTCTGATCATCTCAAATTATCCGCACTTAAGCATGGTTGACGACTGGCTGGAGGAGCACTACATCTCCGCAGCGCCCACAACAAATCTGATGATAAATCGATCGATAGAGCGGCCGCTGGTGGTGAAGGCGTTGGAGCAGTTGGACAACAATCCCTCGATTGCCATACGCGTCTTCAGAGCATTGATCAAGCTGCCGCCCGAGGAGCTTGCGCAGTACGCCGACCTGATTGTGAAGAATATGCCCAAGGTGTTTGAGAATAAAGTGCCGCGCATCATCAAGGATTTGTACAAGGACATTTGGCTGCGGCTGAACTCGGTGCTGCCGGTGAGCTTTTGGAAGATGTCCCTGAACGCGGTGATGGCCTCAGATGACACGGCACCCAAATTCACCTACGTAAACGAGGACCTTCTCGACCCGCTGCAGGTGTTGAGGTGAGTCTTGGAGCGCATAAACGGTTCCTGAGAAAGAGGACTCACTAACCCCATTTTACTTTTTCACCGTTCAGATGCGGCAAGCACGTCTTTTATTCGCCCTACACGCTGATGATACTGCTGCGCATACTGCAGGGCAGTCTGGCCGCTTCAAAAGCCTTTCTCAACGTGCAAATGCAGTCGAAGCAGGTGATGGACAAAAACGGCCAGGTGCAGTGCGACAGTGATCGCGATGAGCTGAAAACCGCATTGATCGCCTCACAGGAAAGCGCCGCTGTGCACATACTGTTGGAGGTGCTTGCTGACATGAACGCGAACGCTAAAGATACAGTGGACATATTGGCGTTGCGCGAGACCCAAGGCATCATCTGCTCATTCATACACCAGGCCTTCATTTCGGAACCATCGCTCGCCAAGCTAGTGCACTTCCAGACCTACCCACGCGAAGTCATACCCATGATGGTGATGGGCGTGCCGTCGATGCACATCTGCATTGACTTTCTGCACGAGTTCCTCAGCATGCCCGAGATGGACCGGCAGGTGTTCACCATTGACTTGGCCTCGCATCTTGTGCTGAAGTACTCCATACCCAAGAGCTTGAGCGTCTCAAAGTTCTGCATCAACACCATACAGTCGTCGCTGTCGCTGCTCTCCACGCACGCCAAATGCGAATTTCTGAGCAACATTTTGCCGGCCCTCATACGCTTCGCTGACGCTTTTCCCGTTTTGGTGGATGACTGCGTCAACATTCTTATGTTGACCGGCAAGAGTTTGCACTCGCAGAGTACGCTGGGCATCAACTCGACGCAAATGCAGCTGACTTCGAGCACTAAACAGAAATGCTACAAGGATTCGCAGCGCTACATATCAATGATTGAGGAGGCATTTGAAACGTTGGTTACCAGACTTGTAAACAAGGTGGACTTGTACTAAAAGCGACCGTAGCTGTGTATACTTTATATATACATGAAATGAAATCAACTTACTTACTTAACTGGCCATAACAACCCGTTATCGGGTTACGGCCTGCCGCAAAACTTCTCTCCAGGCGCCTCTGCTTCGCGCGCGCCTTCTCCAGTTGGTCACACCAAGAGATACCAGGGCCTCTTCCACTTGGTCCTTCCACCGGAGACACGGCCTCCCTCTTCGCCGTCGACCTCCAACCATCGCATCGAATACCTTTTTCGCCGGAGCTTCGTCGTCCATGCGGCAGACGTGACCGAAATGAAATCAAAGTTATTTAAAATTATAAACTGCGTTTCTTCAAATTGTCGGTGTCTTGGAGTATATGGTGGGATATACTATAGAAAACTATATCTCCGAGGTCTGACTGCTGCGGTCTTGTATGGCGTTTCCATTATATTTTCAACACATCTAGTAATATCGGTACGCTCTACTGTACTGTACTACTGAATTATTTCCAAGTTTTAGAGACCACCAATCTATCCTACAGCAGTAAATAAATCTTTACTCATTCAAAGCCGCAGCGCGTCCGGTCAATTGTGAGTTATAAATGCAGACATTGGCCTTTCAATTACCTTATGCAACTAATTTGGTGTTCTTTTGTTTCCTTTTTCTGCCAATCGAAAAACTTTAAATGTCATCATAACATCAACTCCATTAATTCAATTAACGTATCTTCTCTGCCGAACCGCAGGAGGTCTCATCCACCACACCCTGCACATGCGGTTATTGTGAACGTTTGCATTGAATTTATCGCGGCGTGGCAACGCCACTTCTCTATGTACCTTCAATTCGGATATGTTTTCGGACTTATTTGTTTTCAGTTGGGCGGCGTAGAAGAAGAAGAAGAAGCACAAGTCGAAAGTAAGTAACTCTTAGGTGATGTTCGCAAGTTTGGACCGAAAGTAATTGGAATTAGTTTTTAATTAATTGCATGCGACCAGCAAAAAACTGAAATTGACTCATACGCACAGTGCAATTAAGTGTGAGTATTAAATGGTGTTGGTGTTTGGCTGGCTACATGGCAATTGTGAAACGCACACACGGCTGAGCACAATTTTCATTTGTTGGCTGCGCCGTTGTTGCTGTCGCTGTGTTCGTTTTGGTGTTGGCTAATGTTGCAGCAGCAGTGTCTATTACCAACTGGGCTGTTACCACTTAATCATCGCTACGCGTGATTTGCGTTTTGAAATGGCGCAAATGAAAAATTCATTGTGAAATTTCGCATATGAAAATCTCGGCTTCAGCTAACCAGACAAAAATGTAAAGTTGAGAGGAAAAAAATAGAAAGCTGGGAAAAAAGGAAGCAAAGGCTGCAAAGTGAAGGCAAAGTCTCGTTCGTTCGTGCGCTGCCTTGTGCGCAAGAACGGGACACACGTAGAGAGATGGGGATGGTCAATTGTATATCCGATTACGCTCCGGGTCAGTGTGAAATCTCGCGGCTGCTGCGGCTGTTGTTGCTGTCGCTGTAGCCGTCGTCATTGCCGTTGCTGTTGCGCTTACTCTCGCGTTTGTTGTATTTGTTGATTTTCTCCTTTTGCGTTCGTCCGCCTTACGGCGCTCTCTCGCGCAGCAGGAGGGCACTTTTCTTTTTGATAGCTGTAAGTTGCGGAGGAGCATGACTGGAAAAATGATAAAACGTTAAAATATAGAAAATAATTTGCTGCTGTTTTTCGATATAGTGTTTGCAATGAGAGCTGCTCGGAGCAACGGTAATAAACAATTTGTGTAATTCGGCGGCTGCTGGCGAAAATTATCCTGACTGCAATGCTGAATGCTGGATGGCAAAAAGCAGAGATATAAAAAAAATTCTACGAAGTTCAATGAAAACTTTTGTCTAGTGTTTAAGAGTATTTTATCAAAATTTGTTTTCTAGTGGTCGGTGAAAAAATCACACCTTTTCAGCACTCCCCCAGTGCCCCGGAAAATTCGGCAAATTACCGGCCCACGATTTCGTATTTTTTTCATCGCTGCCCCTTTTTCACAAATAAAGGTGGTGGTGGAGCGAAGTCGTATAAATTGCGTAGATAAGCTTTATCTAGGCATTTATGCAGAGGCTGCAGCATAAATATCTCAATGCCGCGCTTCATCTGAAAGGGAAAACTGCTAATTAAAGTGCGAATTAACAATGATTGAACTGAAGTGTTGGACTGGAACTGAAATAGTTGGAACTGGTAATTTGAGAGCGATACCTTAAAATTGCTTTATCCGGGCACTCACAACACACCAACACTGCAATTGCTCAAGTTCCAGCTGATTGAATTTGGTGTAGGCAGTCTGAGTTGCGGTTATGCTGGGCTGGCTGTCAACATTGAGAGTGTCAAAGCAAGGCTCGGGATAGCGCAGATGATTTGAAAATCTTTTTATACTTAGGTTGGTCCTGATGAGGTCTGATTATTCTATATAAAACTTTAAAAACTCAATCCAGACTTCGAAAGTTGAGATCCAATCATTCGAAAAATATTCGGCTTGTGTTAATGAATTTAATTTAGGTTAAGTTTAGGCTGCTGTTCGTTTGCATAGAATATTTTCTGCAGTAAGTTGAGGTTAGGTTCTAACTGTTGATTTCGGTTTTTTAATGCACTGAAATTGCTTCGGTTTTTGCGTATTCCTGTTTACTTAATTTGTTTATCATAGCTGCTCTGTTTGCCACTTTCTTCCCACAGCTAAACAATGAGACAGGTAAATGTATCTGTCATCGGCCTTTCGGGTACCGAGAAGGACCGAGGACAGGTTGGCGTGGGCAAATCGTGTCTGTGCAACAGATTCATGCGCCCCATGGCCGATGATTACTTTATAGATCACATATCAGTGTTAAGCCAGGTTCGTATTGCTATAGTGTTTAGTGTTAAAATATAGGATAATAGTTTTATGTAATTAAATAAAAAAAAACAATAGATTGCATTCAATTGAATTAAATTCTTGAAAAGATTTTCGTCAGTTAAAATTTTTATTTATTAAAAAAAATCGATCAAAAACTTAAATTTATTTAATCATTAATTAATTAAACTTTTTACAAACACTGAGTTCTTATAATATTCAAAACGTTTTTCAATATTTTTTTAAGTAATTAGTGCAAGTGTTAAACTATTCCTTTAATTTTAGTTAATTTTTATTTTATTTAATTTTATTGTTTTTTAATAAGATTAGTTAAGAGTTATTAAAATTTAATTTGTTATTTATAAATGTGGTATTCATAAATTTGTTGTTAATTGCAGAGCGACTTCAGCGGGCGTATTGTCAACAATGATCATTTCCTCTACTGGGGAGATGTACGCAAAACCACCGACGAGGGCGTCGAATACAACTATCAGATCATTGAGCAGACCGAATTCATGGACGACTCCACTTTTCAACCTTTCAAAGTGGGGAAAATGGAGCCATACATAAAACGCTGCACGACCACAAAAGTCTTCTCGGCCGAGAAACTGATGTACATCTGCAAGAATCAGCTGGGCATTGAGAAGGAGTACGAGCAGAAAGTGATGCCGGAGGGCCGCCTCAGCATCGATGGCTATGTGGTGGTTTTCGATGTGAGTCCGGTGCCGAATCGACCCATTGAGAAGCAGCTGGATTTTGTGCAGGCGGCCATTGCCAACATATTGAAGAATAAGAAACCTCTGGTATTGGTCACCACCAAGAATGACGATGCGAACGAGTTGTATGTGCGCGAGGCGGAGAAGCTGTGCCAGCGCAAAGAATACAAGGGCATGGTGCAGCTGGTGGAGACGTCGGCGCACGAGTCCATCAACATTGACTTGGCGTTTTTTCTGCTCGCCCAAATGATCGAGAAGGTGAAGAATCGCGTCAAGATCATTTCGTATCACGAGGCTGCCAAATCGCGCAAGGAACTGCTGGACATACGCTCGGAGGCCGTGACGCGGCTAATACGCAACCAGATAACCGACTACCATGTACTGTGGTCGCAGGGTTCCAAGTTGCTGGGACAGTATCGCGAGTGGACTGAGTTTCTGACTATATTCGGCATAGATGCCGGTCAAAAGCTGTTTCGCCGCCACATGAAGAAGCTGCGCGACGATCATCTGAGCAAGAAACTGCATCAGTATATGGACAAATTTGCCGTCGCACTGGAGTATCTGCTGCCTGATATCAGTGCGCTGAATTGCAGCGACGAGGATGCTTGGGAATGTGCCAAGAACTACATGCGCAGCCATCCGGAATTTGAACAGTATTTCTTCGAGTGTCCGCAGGCTTCGTGGACGGAACTGGTTGACATGGAGGAGGCGGAAGATGAAGCGCGCACTCCCTTTGATGTACTGGAGACATCCGAAGCTGAAACGGTATTCAGGAATTATCTGAATGCAGTGCAGCAGGATAAGAAGAAAATCGGGTAAGTACTGATGACATGTATGGTTGCGTAGGCGCACAGTTGTAGTTGAAGACTTAATGTTTAAGGCTCTTAATGTATGTTTCGCCAACCTGAACACATGTACTAATATTTTCTCTCATGGCTTCTATTTGTAAGGTGGAAGCAACAATTCAAGCTACTGCTCGAAGAATCCGGCTTTGTGACGCCTGGCAAGCAACTGTCCGAGGTTCGTGTACTATTTATGGGCCGCGAATGCTTTGAGGCGCTTTCTGAGCACGATTGCCAACAAATCTACGATATACACCAAGACGAGATTGTAGAGAAAAGCAAGCAGAATTTCATTGAGCTGCTGATGGAGCACGCACAGTTCTTTCAGCAGTTTAAAAATGTGGATATTATAACGCAAGAAGATGTGCGACAGATAACCGATGTCATACAGGACGATTCCAGGTAGAAGCAACTAAAATGTTTCATTTGTAAGTTGGCTTAAATGTTTGTGTAAATTTGTGTAGGTATAAAATCTTGGATCGTTTGGATCAAGAGCGACGCGTGATTTTATTTCAACATCTGGGCTTCATTCATTGTCCGATACGCGATCATTGCCCGTTCTTTCACAATTGTATCGACAATCTGCTGGATGAAATACTGGCGGATAAGAGTTCTGTGAATCAAAAGACGCTGAACAGCTGGAAATCGCCCAGTACGGATAAAACGCTCAATTTGCTGATTGTTGGGTCGGAACATTTGGCCAGCGATTTGCTGAATGACATTCGCATCTGCACCGGCTCCAAGGGCGAGTACATCTATGAGAATCAGACGTATTATTTGAATTATCGCATTGCCAATGGCGACATGGAGGCATTCAAGGCTATTGATGTGCATTCCAGTGGTAAGTTTTGCTCGGAGTAAATAGTACCAAATATTTATTAAAAACGTGAATGTAAAATTGCAGGTTTAATTTGCGTTTACTCGAATCAGCAGTCATTTGAAACGCTTAAAGACAATTTGGAGCGCACTTTATTGTGTAATCTGGAGCTAGAGGATAAGTTCGAAAACTTGCCTATTGTGCTGGTGTATCAACCGCAGGACTTGAAAGAGAACGAGATCGAGTACTTGCGCAGCGAGGGCTTGCGTCTCTCCGAAATGTTGCATTGCGACTTTATCGACCATCAGCAGAACCATCAGAAATATGTCTATGACATTTTAAATATTGTCATTTTGTCACTGAGGCTAACCGAAATGAAAACCTTCGATTCGTATCCTTCCAATCACACTGACTTGCGAATATTGGTGGGCATGTTTTGCGGCGATCAGTACGACATTGAGAATATTGTGAATCCGCTGATTGCCGAATCCACGCTCTGCAAGGCACCCGAACATTCGATCGTTGTGGATGTCTTCATCGGCGATTCAAAGAAGCGTGTCGAATTCATCATATCATCATTCCATGGCATAAATCAATACCGTGACGAGCTAATACACGGCTTCATTTATTTTTACTCAGCCAAACGTAGAGCGTCGTTTGCTAATTTGAAGTAAGCTAAACTTGGAATACCAAATTTATTTTACCTACAGTAGGTCAAAGCCAAACTCGTACACCTTAAGAAAATTACTTCTTTGCCTGCAATTTCTTCTTCTAAATAAGTTATGGAGAGTTTGAAATATGTTTTAGATAGTACATTTTATTAGCTTTCAGGAACAAAAAACATTACTGTAATAACTTAATTTTTAATAACATTATTTAAGGAAACACAAAAACAGGAACGTATTCAGTGCCAAAGCCAAACTCGTACATTTCAATTTTTCGGTTCGTGTTTTAATAATACTTACTAATTAACACTTAGTATGTATTCCTTTGGTCTTGATTATCATTTCAAGTCTTTTGGTATACTTTTCGCCAGCTTTCCGCGATAGTTTGGCTCAATTTATTCCCATTCTTCAAGCAAAACTCGTTTCAGTCTAATTTGCACTCTAAATATGGAAAGTCCTTGCGAAAAATTGCTAAAATAGTAAATAGAAGTCACTCCACGGTCCAGTACGTTTTTAACCGATTTTAAAGCTGTAAAAGTGTGCAAAATAAACAAAAATCGGCACATAATACAAATTTTACATCGGCCGATGAGCGATACCTGGTACGAAAAAGTAAACCAAATCCGTTCTTAAGTGCGCCAAAATAAGCTGCAATCGCTGAAAGTGAACTAGGAAAAAAGGCGTGTCCTCAAACAATCAGAAACGTGCTCCAACGGACTAATTTGAATGGTAGAAGAGTTCAAGTGAAATCACTAATAAGCAAACGAAACATATTTTTGGCTAGGAGCGCCTCTCGACGTATTATTTTGTTTCGTTTGCTTATTAGTGATTTCACTTGAACTCTTCTACCATTCAAATTAGTCCGTTGGAGCACGTTTCTGATTGTTTGAGGACACGCCTTTTTTCCTAGTTCACTTTCAGCGATTGCAGCTTATTTTGGCGCACTTAAGAACGGATTTGGTTTACTTTTTCGTACCAGGTATCGCTCATCGGCCGATGTAAAATTTGTATTATGTGCCGATTTTTGTTTATTTTGCACACTTTTACAGCTTTTAAATCGGTTAAAAACGTACTGGACCGTGGAGTGACTTCTATTTACTATTTTAGCAATTTTTCGCAAGGACTTTCCATATTTAGAGTGCAAATTAGACTGAAACGAGTTTTGCTTGAAGAATGGGAATAAATTGAGCCAAACTATCGCGGAAAGCTGGCGAAAAGTATACCAAAAGACTTGAAATGATAATCAAGACCAAAGGAATACATACTAAGTGTTAATTAGTAAGTATTATTAAAACACGAACCGAAAAATTGAAATGTACGAGTTTGGCTTTGGCACTGAATACGTTCCTGTTTTTGTGTTTCCTTAAATAATGTTATTAAAAATTAAGTTATTACAGTAATGTTTTTTGTTCCTGAAAGCTAATAAAATGTACTATCTAAAACATATTTCAAACTCTCCATAACTTATTTAGAAGAAGAAATTGCAGGCAAAGAAGTAATTTTCTTAAGGTGTACGAGTTTGGCTTTGACCTACTGTATATATTTGATTTAAATTTATAACCCTGATTCGTTTTCATTTCTAGCGTTCTGGCCGCACAAAATACCAACATTCCATTGCAAATAATTGCCATTACGGAGAGTGGCGGTGCCAACGCCTTTTTCAATAGCGAAATTTGTCAATTTCTGATTACCGAAGGAAACTCGCTGGCCGACAGATGTAAAGGCAGTTTTATGACATTCTCCGGTGATCAATACGTTAAATGTTAGTAACATTTATTCAAGCATAAATAATTGGAATAACGCAAATATTCTGTTTGCAGTTGCTTTCTACAGTCCCTTCTTAAAGAATGCTTGGGACAATAAGTATGAAGTTGAAAATCTTCATGTTGAAGAATCAATAACTTTAGATTCGGGTGAGGGCACCTTGGAGAATTCAGTGAATCAATTGCCACGACCACCACCGCGACATGAGAGCTACATGCTCTCCAGCACTATGGGTACCGATGGTTCGGGCAGTGAGAATTATGAAATGCTACCGACGCGATCGTTAAATTCATTAAATGGTGAGTAGACGGATGGAATTTGAGTTTAAAATAACTAAAAGTTAAAGTTAAAATTGTTTTAAAATTGATTCAAAAAGGGTTGTGTGCATTTTTGTGAGCAATTTTGCTTTACTTGACGCTCTGAATTGCATCTCGCTAGTTTTAGTTTAATCTTTTCTGCATCTAAAAATAATGTAAATGACTAACAATTGCAATTTGCTATTTTCTAATTTCATGTGCTTCGTTCCACAAATTCAGAAGAACGAGATATCTCGCTGGATGAAATCTACGACGATAACAACGAAAAGCCAAAACATCATCATCAAAGTAAGTGCCAGTTGTGTTGCTTTTATTTAGTTTTTATTTTTCAGTTTGTAGCAGCTAAGTTTTGTTATGCTCTGTCCAGCCTGTTGGTGGAGTTTAAATTGTTTGTTGTTTATTTTGGCTTCAGTTCTGTTCGGTATTGTTGATTAATTTCAATAAATTTTGTGAAAAGTAGTTGTTCATTTCTGCTTTACTTTGCACATCTCTTTGTTTGACATAGAAACATTTCACAATCTACATACGAATATAATGTTCTATAATTTGTAATTAATGTGTGAATTGCAATAAAGGATTCCAGATATTCCCTCCTCCAACAACTCCTCCAGAGCCAGCCCCTCCAGATCATCAGCTCATAACGTGTTCATATAAGAGTCAATTCGTTTCAGCTTCCGAGTCAAGTTTGGAAGAGATAACATGTAATCTACTCGATTTTTTGGAATTACTTTCCATACATTTTTTTTTTAATCTTTACACATCGTTCTATGCATACCTAATTCCATTGAAATTCTCTTTCATGCATTTCATCTAAGCAGCGGATGTAAGCGGGTCAAAGGATTCATTGGCTACGCACGATGCAGGTTACTTATCGTCTACTCTACTTCTCTTCCATAGCTAGTTTTCATAGTGCATTTATTTTGTTTGCGTTCACTCATACTTTTCGTTCAATTTCATTTCGTTTGTGTCGTTAGTACTTTGTAGCTTTATGCACGTGCCAATATATTTCACTCCTTGCCTCAACACTGATCGAGAGCTGTATAGTCCACTGTATATTAAAACACTTTGGAGCCTTGCAGTTTTTATTATAGTTTAAAGTATTTTATATTTTTTAGTTGTTTCCAAATAACACTGAACTACTATGTTTGATGCCAGAAAACGCGATCAAGCCAGTTTGTTTTTCTTTTTGATTCATCAGTTTGGTTGGTTTCGTTTTTTGATTCATCCCTCACGTAGATTTGAGTATTTAGCTTTTATTTTAGCATACAGCTTTACTTAGTGTATATAATATTTTGTGTTTTATATTTCTCTTGGGTTCATATTAAAGATGCATTACCTATTTTGTGATGAAGTAGATGTGGTAATGCTTGCTGAACGAGGGGCACAAACTCCATCTAAAAGAATTTCGTTAAATAAACTAAACTAGTTGAAACGATTCAGATGTTTAGAACAGTGAAAGCACGTAGACATTCCTATAGCGACTAGAAAAGTGAATACAATCTTCTACTAGAAGCAATACTTGAATCTATTTAGAAAAATACTTTTCAGGGACCCTAAATAAACAAGAAGGAGTGCCAAAGCCTCCTTAAAATTGCACTCAACTTGCTTTTTAAATAATTTCAAGAAACGAAACTAGTAAAAAAAGTTACTACTAGTACTAATCCCGGTCTTTAAACTGTTTAATGAACAGAGAGTAATTCGCCAACACAAAACTTTGTCTGCATTTAGCAGTGTTTAAAGCAGTTCCAGCTTGAATTGATTGTTTTCGCTTCAATTCTACAATTACAACTGAACTAATTTGCTACGAGGTTAAATTTGTCTGCCTGAAAACATTCACATTTTTTTACAATCCCACATTTTCTGCCTAAAAACATTCAAATTGTTTTATCATTCCCTCGCGTTGTTTATATATTTTTCCCCTTAACTGTAAGTTTCATTCAGGTGTAGTGAAGTTTTTCTCAGCATTATCAGCTTATATTCAATTAGCTTCAATTCAATTCCGTTGAGTTGAGTTCCGTTGTATAGTGTGAACTTTTGCATTTTACAACAATGTTCGTCAATTGAAAGTAAATGTATTTTTCTTCTGTGTGTTGTAGAATGGCTGGAGGACAAGAATGATCCGCGCCGCAATTTGAACAAGAATTCGATTTGGAATAATTTTAGCGGCTCGACACATGCCTACACCACCGGCCGTCGACATATCGATTCCAATCTGAATAAAATACGTCCAAAGGGTCCCAGTCAGACGCTGAAGGTAAAAGTTTCATTGAAAGTGTTTCCAACGCTTCTTACAATGTGATTTTTTTGCAGCAACCGGGCAAATTGAACATGAAAAACTTCCAGTTGGTGAGTGATGCTGTGGCTAAAATGAATTTTGGCGGCGATCCATACTTACCGACCTCCGATGCCGATAAAGATCCCAAAAGATATACTCAATTTGATCGTTCGCAGCTCGACGGCGACGAAGATGATTCCGAAGAATTGGCCGAATACGAACAGATTTACGAAAATGAAGGTTTGTATTCGAAATGAATATTTATTGGTTAAAATAGTTTATATTAAAATTGTTTGCAGACTGTACCGAGTCAGATAGTTGCGCCAGCTCAACCGAACGCAAGGCGCGTCAACAAAACAGCTCATACTACAAAATTAACAAGAAGCCGCCAACAAATAAGAAGACTAAAAAGAAGAAAGTCGCCATACCAGTGCAGACTCCGCGGGTGCCATTGTTCGGTTCGTACGTCAGTCCACCGGAAATACCACATCATTATCATAGATTGGCCGTGGCCGAGAAAAGTGAGTGCAATAAACCAACGAGTTATTAGTTTTCTAAAAAAATATAAAATTAGGTAGAACATATCTTACAAGTAAATCAATTATTAAACTATTGAAATTTCTTTTAAATTCATTTTAATATGAATTTCCTTTTTTAAGAAAAATTAGGAGAGCCGGTTGTAAACGAGCTAATGAAGAACGAGAAATCGCCAGAGGTATAGTTTTCCATGCCATACATAAATTTATTTTTTCTGTTGTAATTTTACTAAAGGACTGTTTATATGTTTCAGTATTCCATGGTGCCGGAGGCTGTCACTCTGTTCGGCGCCGAAAATATAAGTGAATTCAATATGAATGCCAAGTGCTTGAAGGAATTCGAAAAGACCGAAAAGCGTCGACTGAAAGAGGAGAACGCCCGATTGCGCAAATTGCAGGAGAAGGAAAAGGAGCAGGAAAAGAAGCACAAGCGAAAGCTAAAACAAAACTCAAAAGGTCTAACCGAAACTGCAGAATCTCAGTTTGGAAAGCTCATGATCTCCGATAAAGAGGAGATTCCAATATTTTTGATAAAATGCGTAGAATTTATAGAGAAGGAGGGCCTCGACTCGGAGGGTATTTACCGAGTGCCAGGCAGTCGGGCACACGTTGACATGTTGTTTCAGAAATTCGAAGAGGGTATGAATTGTTGTTGCATGAGCCTTTTTAAAGAAGTTTTTTCTAATTAATATTTGGTGTTTTCCTACATAGATTGCAACACCGTCATTGATATACTCGACATTCCAGTGAACGCAGTGGCCACGGCGCTGAAGGACTTTTTCTCTAAGCGCCTGCCACCTCTATTTAGTAAGGATATTATTAAAGAGCTCGAAGAAATTGCTGGTACGTAGCACTAAAAAATGTCGTGAAGTGAGCTGCAAACTGATGTATTTTGACTTTTATTTCGTGCAGGTTCTCGAGGTGTGGGCTCGTCGAAAGTAAATGTTGAAGTTAAGACAGACAGAAGTTGCCGCTTGATATCACTAAAGACTTTACTACAAAAATTACCACCAATTAATTTTGCCATATTGAAGTACATCTTTCAGCATTTTGTGCAGTAAGTTGAGCAAAAAAAGCTGGCCAAAATGGTCTAAATATTTTTGGTTTAGTATAAATATAATAAATTATAAATATGTGATTAGTTATTTTTGATTTGGTTATTTTTAATATTCTTTTGTACTTTGAAATCTTTATTTATATATGTTTTTCTTTTGTTAAACGTTAATTTAGTTTTAGTATAGTTTTATTAATTTATGGTTTTAACATAATGTTTATAGTTGTTATATAGTTCAGTGTATTTACATATATAGTTTATTTATATAATGCTATGATAATTCGCACTAATTGTGTTTTGTTATTTTTTCACCACAGCGTTTCGGATAATTCGAAATTGAACAGTATGGACAGCAAGAATTTGGCCATCTGCTGGTGGCCGACACTAATTCCTATTGACTTCACCGATATGGGCCATTTTGAGCAATTGCGGCCATACTTGGAGGACGTGGTGCAGACGATGATCGATCAATTTCCGTATCTGTTTTGTGGCAAAGACGCTTTTGTTATGGTATAAACGCAGCCCGTAAGCTAGCGAACTATTGAGCAAGCAATGCAACGCACGTACGTTAATAAGCTATGTATTCCAGTAACTGTAAAGGATTGAGAATTTTAGACATTTAGAATATGTGAGAAAATTTATTGATAGAAATGATTTTATTGGCTTTGTTGTGTGTGAAATGTCGTTTAATCGGGTGTGCCCAAAGAGATAACTACAACTAAAGTAATTTATATATAAATATATATAAATATATTATGTGTTAAACTTTCCTTTAAGCTATAAATGTTTTTAGTGTATTGTATGTATGTTTAACAAATTGTGTAATAACATGTATGCCATTAGTATACAGGATAAATATATTCATATATTTATAATGAAACCGAATTGAATGTTCTAATAGGTGTTATTTCTTAAAGCAAAGCATGCAACAAGCAACCAACCAACCAACAACCAAGCAACAAACAAAACCTAAATCGACAACTACTGACAACCTAAGCTAAACGATAAATAAACGATGTGTAATGTGTCTAAATACAACACTAAAAATGTGAAATTAACCAACACCGAAAAACATGAATGCAACGGGCGGGCATTAAGAATAAATAATTATAATAATATACAATTAAATGAGGGGGAAATTGAAAAACGAAATGAAAACAAAGAAACAAAAACTGGAGTATAGTGTAATTTGTATAAATGTGTGTCTATTTCATACAAAAAAAATATATCTAACTAATGTATTAATAACCTACGTGATTTGGTGTAATGATATTTTTTAACATTTTACGATATTAATGCAAACACGTAAGTGTGACTGTCATAATCAAAATGAAAGTGAAATAAAAATGGAAATAAATAAATAAAGCAAAACAGACAATTTGCAAAAAAAAAGAAATATGTTGTAATTTTTTAAAAGAAATACAAATGGCTGGGAAGTGATGCTATTCGAAAGTGGCTAGAAAGAAAATTAGGGAAAGAAGCGAAGGGAAGAAGTGAAGCATAGATGGATAGGTGGCAAGTTGATGATTTCAAAAAGTGAAAGTGCTTCAATGCCGTTCTCCAGGTACTTTGTGTTCAAAGATATGGTTTCTTGCTGAAGATATGCCACGAAGACAAATCCATAACAAAACAACTCATAAACCTTGCAATTCATCGGTATGAGGTAATTGTTGCCTATGAGAATAAAATTTAAAAATTTTGTTTTTTTCTTTCAGAACATCTTGAAGACAGCCACATCTGTTTAGGTGGGCGTTCACTCAGATTCAATTTCGTTTTGGCTGAACAGCAGAATCACTTCACTTTCTCCTTATTCTATGTTGCTCTCTCAATACAAAACCCAAACCACAGACAACTCAAGTTCTCATTGATGAGATGTCTGTGCCCAAACCAAAGCTGTTCAACTACTTGTCATTTTCTACTCGACACATATAATCAGATGAAAGGAAAGCTGCAGCACGGTCTTTCTGGGATCAGAACCCTTTATTGTGCTGGTCATGCACAACCTAGTACAGTCACTGAGACTGAACTTGAACCAGGAGCCTGAATCACTCTCGGTATCTTCCTCTCCGATCTACTTCATCGAATCATTTCCTTACCCATTCTGCATTCGCATTCTTTGGCAAATCCCTTCACTCACTCGCTTCAACCATCTTTCATTTAAGCTCCTCAGTTCACATACGACTCTTTTCAACGACCTCTTAAAATCTTAGTCAAGCAATTTCTCCTCCTTCCTCTACCATATACGAAATTTATAACAAGAATGTGTGCGCGCTTTGGATTTTTGCTGTTTTTTTTGTTTTGGTCTACATTTTTATTAAAAACATTTTATAAATAACATTACGATTTGAAAACAGAAATTAAATAAGTGTACTTTTAATGTAGTAGTAGAAAGTGTTATAAAAGCAATATTACAATAACTGTGGTAGAATTAGCTCCTAAAATAAATATTTTTACAACTGATACCACTTTTTATCTTTATATTTAAGCATTAATTGATGTGCTGAACCGCTGAATTCTTGAGCTGAATTGGCCATGCGTTCTGCTCGCTCCTCCAATAGATTCAGTTTCTCGCCACGCTCCATGGCTAACTGATGTGCTCTGCTAATTTCAGATGCCGCAGTGGAAGCTCGTTGACCCAGCTGCTCCAAATTAGGGCCTGGTATATGTTTCGCCACCGAACGGTTTGCTTTCCCGCTCTGTTCGCCAACTGAAATTACATGCGAAATTAGTTGAATTCAGTGGAAATGATTTTTGAAAAGTTCATGATTCAATTACTTGAAATTAACATTAACATTAATTTTCCTTTTGTTTTGTGGTACTTACAAAGTTCTTCTCTGTCCAAGCTTTTGGCGCCGACTCCGAATAGGCCCTTGAAAAAACTCTCCTTCGGCTGCTCCGGCATTTCGTGAGCCGTATACAATTCACCCATCATATCTAATATAAATTGACTGTGCAGCGTATGAAAAAAACCATATGAATGCATAAGTAAACGAGTTCATTTGAAAAAGTTGGCATTTCGTATAAAACTAACCAAAATTCCGATGATATTGTGAATTTCTGAATTTCGGTGGGTGTTGCCATGTACAATCCGTGACCTTTGTGACTGAAGCAGAAAACTTTGGATATTCTAAAAATCAAAAACATTCATAGAAAATAAGAAAAAGTGTTATTTCAAGTCAAATTTTTGATAGCTTTGAAAACGGTAATGAAAGAGAATTAATTTGAGTAAAATGGAATATAGTTAAAGAAACATTAAGTTAAATAATTTAGAATACAATAAAATAACTAAAAAATACAATAAACTAAATTGGAACACATCTTATGGAAAATTCAATAAAGAAAATTTAGATTTTCAATTAAAGTTTTGAAAGCTTGAACTAAAACTCAATTAAAGAAAATTCACTTAAAATAAAAGCAACATAAGTTGAATTTACTAAGAATAAAAATACATTAAGTTAAAGTAACTAAGAATTCGATAAAATAACTAAAAAATAAAACAGAATAAATGTGAAACATACGAAAAAGTTAAGTTTCAAAATACATTTTCAAAATACCAAAAAAATCAATGGAAAACAATGCACTTTCAAAAAAATGGAACAAGATTAAAAAACATAAAATACATAATTTTTAAAACAAATAAAAAAAATTAAAAAATAAATTTTTTGAACAAAAAAAATTAATGAAGGAAAGGCACTTCCTAAAAATGGAAGATGATTAAAAAACATTAAATAAATAAATAAATTTTTGATACAAAAAAAATCAATGGAAGACAATGCACCTCTTAAAAATGGAACATGATTAAAAAGCATGAAATACATAAATTTTAAAACAAATAAAAAAATTAAAAAATCAAAAAATTAATTTTTGAAACAAACAAAAAAAAAAACAATGGAAGACAATGCAATTCCTAAAAATGGAACATGATTAAAAAACATTGAGTTAAAGTAACTTAAAATACAATAAAATAACTAAAAAGTAAAATAAAACAAATGCGAAACATATTTTCATTCATTGTTTTTAACCTAAGAAATATCAATTGACAATTCACCTTCAATTCAACAAAAATGAAACGTTCTAAAAACATTCAGTATAATAAGTAACTTAGATAAAATAGAAGAAATGTGAAACATAAATCGGTAGCAAAAAGGTGACAAAGATTAAGTTAAATGAACATTTTAATGAATTAAAATTAATTAATAAATGTATTGAATAATCTGAAATAATTGATTCTTTAATTTGAAATTGTACACAATCATTCACATACGCAATTTAAATAAAAAAAATATATATATGTATGAAATTTGGACGCCAAAGTGTCAGCACTTACTGAGTTGTGTCTTCATGAACAATAATCTGCTGTCCCCAAATGGAAAGCATTGGATCTACGATCCCCTGTTTACATTTTGTCTGGAAACTGCACCAAAAGTAATTTTTATTTTATCAATTAAAATTTAATTTTATCAATTAAATTATTTATCAATTTAATGACTTAAATTTGTTTTATGTATAAAGCAAACGCTCAAATACGTTTCTAAATTAATTTGCCTGCCTTATAGTAGTCAGCTACCAATAAATATGAATTCAAATTAACTGCCGCATCATTTTATACCTTAGCTCCATTAGTGGTAGGAAATCAGTGTCCAACAGCAACTTTAGACTAGGAAGACTATGTACCATCAGATGGCCATTGGAAAGATAAGTTGCTAAACAAGAGCCATCTACAGAATAGATATAAAAATGATGAAATTGAACTGATGCACAATGAACAATGTGTGCGCACCTTTCATTGTAATAGTTTCGGATTTGACTGCAAAATCCATTTCGGTTAGATTAATGCGGTTTATACAACACTGATTAGCAATATCGAAGACTTTTGTTTGCTTTTCACTGGTGATAACAACGTATTGTCGGTCGGCCCATGTGTCCAAGCCGGTGCTGAGGCTGCCGCTAATGCCGCTGCTGCCGGCACTGCTGCTGCTGCAAACGTTACCACTTGCGGTATTTGATATTGTATTGGCAGTTGTCGGTGTGAATGTTGGGCTTGTGCGGCTGTTGCTCTTCGTTGGTGTTCCTAAAGCATTCACACATGCAATACATAGTCGTATTTAAAACATATTGAAAGTCATGAATCATTGCTGACTAATGCAAATGTTGCGAGTGAATCATTTGTAATTACACTGCACAATTTTCATTCAATAGTCTGCAATAACTTACTGTCTTTTTTGCCTTCTCGGGCCTCATCGCGCCAGGGCTCAAAGGAGAATGGTATCAACGAACCGAAAGCATCCAGGAACGACATGGATGTTATTGAGCCTTTCAAACGCACGATTGGACCACCTACACGAAATTTCAGTCAAAACCAATAAACAAACCGAGCAGCATGTGGGCTGCTCACCGTTAATTGTCACCAGCACTGGCTGCGATTTGCGCACATCTCGCTCGGGCATTGCGATGAGCAGCGTCAAGATGGACCCAAAGCTGGTGCCAACCCAGAGTGTTGGGGCAAGTGTCAAAATATCTGAAATGATGGCAAAACAAATGTACAACGGCTTGCAGAAGCTTGCGGTTGTTCGAGACGTACCATTCTTCTTGCTGTAGCTCTCAATGAAAGCCAAACAGGTGACCGATTCCGAGGAAGACATGTCAATGCTGGACATAGACGATGACCTTGATCTCGAGAACGAACCGTCCAATTTGTCTGCAAGTGTACGAATATCAAATTTAACATCAACACTAAGTTCCATGCGCTGTCAAGCCATGCGAAAGTTGTATGTTGAGAGCATGTGTGAAGCAGTGGCAATGCAGTTGTCGGTGTTTACATTTACATATTGTTTGTTTTTGTAAGTGGAATTGTGTCCATGTGGTGGTGCAACAATCGACTAGGACCACAGGCGTACAAATGTTGTGTAAGACACTTATTCTTCACAAAAAAAAAAAAAAATTATAATAATTTGGAAAATGTACAACTCGCGTTTGGTTGTGCGAATCTCCCGACCATTTCAGACATGTCTAAAGATCGAAATATACAGACATATGTACAGCTACAGTTGTGTAATATAATAAATACCTACTTAAGTCATAACACACCGGGAATGAAACTGCTTTTTTATACAGTTTAGAGTACATAAAACTCTTGAAAACTCATACTTGAACTTGGCGCAACAAATTTCCCTTTATGAAAAAGCAATAAGGCTTTCATTAAACATAGATTTTTCCCCTAGGATTCTTAAATATAGGGTGTTTTTATTAGAGGTTTGTTTTTCGAATAGAGATAAAACTGGCATTTTGTGGTCAAATGTGGCAACTCTAATGTCATTTATGTTCAGTTTGGTTTGCCATTTCATCATGAACAGGTTGACAAAAGAACAACGCTTGCAAATCGTGCAAATTTATTTCGAAAATAATGGTTCAGTTCGCGAAGTTTACCGCAAGCTCCGTCCATTTTATGGTCGACATAATCGTCCATCAGAGCAAAATCGGTCCATCCATCGGTTAACCATGGGTCGTTTTCGCACTACATTTACTCTATGTGATAATACGCATCCGCAGAGACGTCGAACAGTGCGCATCGAAGAAACAATTGCCGCTGTAGAGCAAAATGTTGAAGAGGACCCGAATGAATCGATTCGCCACCGTGCACAGCAATTGGAGCTTTGTCCATCAACTTTAAAAATTGGACCTGTAGAATTGGCTTTATTCGAGCCAGCTGCGGCGGCCACATGCCCGAAATCATATTTAAACATTAATGGCATAAAATTATCCTTCCAATAAAGCCAAATTGATGGACATTAAAACGATTTTCTTGTGTTTTATTTCAATTCGAAGTTCTATACCTCTAAAAAAAACACCCTATATAACTTAAAGTCAAATAAAATAAAATTTACTATTACTATACATAACAATTTACGGCACACACTAATAAGGAACTTCTGGTTTAGAAGCTACAGACAGATGAACTATGTGGAAAAGGTTAACTTGTTTTTCAAAATCGCCCTTTAACGTTCATTATTTTGGGTTTTCAGATTGAAATTAGACACTTTTTGGAAAGAGTAGAGTTTCTAGGAGTCACAGGCATTTGAACGATACTAACAAAGTCAGCCTTCAACAAAGAATATTTTGGCTTTGGCGTTTCACACTGAAATCAGGGACTTTCGACCAATTTTTGAATAGCTGGAGGTTTGTATTCCAAATGGAGTTCCTATTTTCTGAGCTTTCCGGTGAAACATCGGAGACATTTGACTAATTTTGGCAAAGCTGTAGATTTCTACTATAAAAGGAGTCATAAATCAGGTCACTAACCTTTCAGGTCTAGCAGCTATAGGCAGTTGAACTATATTGAAAAATCTAATTTTTCTCAAAATCCCTCATCAGCTTGAATATTCTTGGCTTTCCGGTGAAATCTCTGGAACTATCGACCTATTTTTGGTTAGCTGCAGACTTCTGCTATAAATTAAGCCATAAATCAGATGACTAACCCTTCTGTTTTAAGATCTAGATGCAGTTGAACGATGTTAATAAGATTAAGGTTTTATCAGTCACTCATCATTGGCGATTTCCTTGAATTTACAATGGAATATCGGAGACTTTCGACCCACTTTTCTTAACTGGAGTGCTCTAAAATAATATAGCCATAAATCAGGGCATTAACCTTTCTGGTTAAGTAGCTTTTTGCAGTTGCACGACCTTTAAAGTGCAACTTTTTTTAAAATCTCCCTTCAATATAAATTCCATAGGATTGGCGTTTTTGTTGAGCTAAAGAGTTCTATTATTAACATTATCCAACTAACATTATCTGGCAGGTAAAACTTAAGTTTCATACAAGTAAAACACTGATTACAGATTATATAGCTTAACATTAGAGTTTTTGCATTACGTAAAACATTGCTACAAGGCAGCCCAAAAACAAAGTCTATCTTTCGCACCACTGCACTATACACACAACATTTCTTTGCAATAACTCAACTCGCCATTGTTCATACCGGACTGATACATGTGGTCCAATTTAGGTTCCTCAGTCCAAAAATAACACCAAAAAACATCACTAATGAAACCTTAAGCAAATTGAATTTTCCACGGCCATACATTATTTTGTAACATAGACTTTAAACTTTTAAAACACTTTACTTCCATATTTCTATAAACTTCCAAAACTATGTAAGCCTGATATAACTTTATTGTTCTGTAGTCAAATCCCTTCTAGCAATTTTCGTAAATTTAAATATTTCCAACTTGATGTTTTGCAAAGTTTTGATCACGGCGCACCAACTTTTCGAAAACACATTACTTTTGTTTCGGAATTGTCACGTTTAGCTGTTTGAGCCTGAAGCTGCGCTTTGTTGCAAAACACACAAACTTGTGATGTCCCACCTTGCGATTTGGACTTTCTTAGGGATTCAGATGTCACTGATTGCTGTTGAACCGGCTGGTTAGTCGCTTGCGGTGCATACACGCCGGCCTCATTCAAATTGCTGCTGGTGCCTCCAGTTGTTGGGGCGGCCGCTGCCTCGGCAGCGCCATCAGCGATTAATGCCGCTGATGGCATTTGCTCTTGAAAGCATGTTTTCGAAATGTTCGACCCGCCTCCACCGCCGCTGCCGCCGCCTGCGCCATCGCTACCCTCGGATGTGCCGGCGTCGGTCGCGTCGTAAGCGCGCCGCTCGCTGGGACTACCTGAAACACCTATTTTGTTACCAACACAGCTGGACGCGGACGCGGTCGACGCCGAGGCTCCGGCTACCACTCCACCACCGGTTCCGCCGTTTATCTGGGGTTAAAATGAAGGTAAATAAATGGGCATGACAATGATCGATCGTATCGCTAATGTGAGCATTAATACAGTTTTACAGTTGTTCACGTTACAAACAAAATTAATCAATGGACATTTTCGAAAACTCAAAAATCAAAAATTATTCTCATTTTTTGTTGTTGTGTTGTTGTTTGCAAAAAGTAAACAAATAAGGTGCAGCAAAACATTTTTGTACAAAAAAAGGTGAACAAAAGATTGAACAAAAGTTTACTCACACATTCGTTTTTGCTTTTGTGTTGTGGTTTTTTTGTTGTTGTAATGCATAAAAAACAGGTGAAAAACGAAAAAATAATGCACACAAATTAAAAGTAACTTTGCCATAATGATTATGATACACACACACACACAAGCACAATTAGCCTGAAGTTGGCAGCCCTCAAGTGGAGACAAGCACAAACACAAATCGAGTGAACTGTTGCGATTCAAGTGAAGCTTGGAATTGAACAACGACGAGTGCTTGTGAATATATAGTATGTGAGAAACTATAGCAATAGACACCATATTCAATTTCATTCGATATTCATTTCGATTCAATATCGAACAGCTGCTGCAGAAATTCAATATGCGGAGACCGAAGAGCGAGAGAGAAAGAGAAAAAATAGGATCGAAGCGAAGGGAACTTATTTGGATATTTGGATATACATATTAACCCAAGCATATAGAACAACGATTTTGAGTTTCGAACTCATTTCACTTTTTTGAGGAATGTTCAAAAGATTTGTATTACTTTCTGAATTTGGAAACTTTTGCTGGGAGAGTTTCGAAACAAATTTCAGTAGTTTTGAAAAGCTTAGCAAATGTTTTAACAATTCGAATTAAGATATTTTTGTCTTAAAATATAAAAACATACTATATATCTTTCTGAAGTTTTAGTTATTTAATGGGTTTGTAATGTAATGTGTTTTTTCGAGGTTTATAATTTTAATAAGTCATAAACTTAACCCAAATATAATGATACCTACATTTCAGGGTGTCTGTTAGCAGATTTAAAGCACAGTTACTCAACACATTTAAAAGAGGTGTACCACATGTAGTCGGTCGACGTATTTGGGTTAAAAACGAATAAAATAATGAAAGAATTTCATTGGCCACTAACATTCATCAGCAGATTGAGAGATTCATTCCAAGATTACTAACACTTCACTTGTGAAGATTTCTTATTGAGAGAAGCACTCACATGGCTGACAAAAAATGTTCAATCAGCAAAAGTTCAATACATGCATTAATTTTTTTGGTTTTCGTTGCTATGAAAAGACTTTAAACTGTGTATCACTGATGCTTTTCTTTTTCCTTCCAATTGTTGTGATCTGTTTCAAAGGTCACAGATCACAGAAGGAGTTAATGTTGTTATACTATATGCAATTTTTCGATGATTTTTGTACGTTTGTTTGAAAGTTGAAAAATGAGATAAAACTTATATTTAATCAGAGTCTTCTGGGAAACTCTGGTGTTTTTTAAACACTTGTAAAAATATCAGGAAATATGTAGGAGCATTCACATAAAACAAAGCAACATTTGTTTTATGTGAATGTGAATTAAGTGCGTTCCTAGCGAAGTTCAGCAGCGGCTTAATGCCTCTTTTAACTCAAGAGTGAGTAAGAAGCAATCTTGAGATAGCCTGACAGAAGCAAAGAATGTACTTCAAGATTTCCCAGACACAAGTTTCTTTGCATTTCCTGCGTTCATACGACTCGGTGATATTTTGAGTTAATGTGCTTACGATATCGCAATTTTCGCATAATTAAAAATAGTTTATTTTAAAGTAGGTAGGAAATCTTCAAACGCACTACACTACAGTTCAGAAAAGTTCATTGAACTGAGCAATAAAAACTAACTTTGAATTTCCCAAATCATGACCAAAAATCAATGCAGTTGAAAGCAAGTTTAATATCTATCATTATTATCTTTATTATTGTTATTGTTAGTATGATTAAGTGTTTTGAACACCCAGACCAATAATGATCTTTTGTACAAGCTTTGGTTTAATGCTCCAAGTTGAGTTTTTTTTTTAATCTAACTTTTTTTAATTATTTATTTTAAGCATTTTCTGAGCCTATAAATTTGCCATCATATTTTATTATTTTAATTTTTATTATTATTTTAATATCTTGGGATAGTAAAATAATTTTTTATATTTTTGTTTGTTACATAGATTAATTTTAAAATATTTTACAAAACATCGTTAAAAAAATTTTTAGTAGACAATCGTTACTTTCCAACTCATAGTGTTCTCGTATGATACTAAAGACTGGCTTTGCGTAACTTTACACATACAACTACTCAATAAATATCCAACTACTACAATACAGTTAGCCAATTATGGCCGATCACACCATGCATCGAGTGGAATCGTCGGCTTTTAGTGCAGGTTGGGCCGCTTTTATTATTATTATTTTTATATATTGTTGGTAGTGTCCAAGGACACAGGTTTTACAATAGCTTGTGCCTCCCCCTTGACCAGCAAGTACCCAGACTCCCAGCGACTTGAAGCCGATCTTGCCAGCCCCACCACTCGGTGATTCTGTAGCCTTCAGTAGGCAACCCTTGACATTAAGTTCCCAGATACTCTGGATCTCCATTAGCGTTGTGTGACATATCTGCTGTACATACACACAAACATATATGTGGTATATATGTAGTAGTACTGTACAGATGTTGCACTAATATAGCTTTGCCAAGAAAACAACACAAAACAAAACCAAAAACTAACGCTTTACTTACTACAAAACCAACTACGAGTGCAAACGTTCGCCTGACAAGCGTCAAAAACTATGACAACACAATGCAAGCAGCCGACAGTAGTTGATGCAAATTTTATAAATACAAAAAGCATTTCGCTGACTATTTATTCGACATCCACGGCGCCATTCGTTAACCCATTGAGCCACTAACCAACTGTTGTGCTTTTGGTGAAGGGTGAACAATACAATGCGCAACTACGTGTCAACATACAAACTAAATTGGCGGTGCAGTGTCGAACCGATTGGCCGATGGATAAGCTGGGCGCTTTGTTGTGGCATTGCGCTCGGCTGTGGTTGCTGTCGAGTTGCTGCTAAAACAAACAACTACATTCATGTGGCGTAATTTAGCGTCTACATTAGCGGTTTAAAAGTTTAAAAAGATTTACCAAAAAACTTCCACAAAATGACATAAAGGCAGTTGTACTGATCGGCGCCCGAGGCCTGGTTTCAAGAAAAGAAGCAGAAGAATTCAGCATTAGAAATGACAGTTACGTGTGCTCGATGTGGTGGTACATATGTTTGATGCGTATTTACGTTATGTGGGTGTGTATGCTGGTGAGGGATTGCGGGCGGGGCTGGGCTCAGCGGGAATTTGGTGGGAACGGAAGAATAGTGGAAAGCGCTCGATGACGTTGGTGCGACAATTAGCGCCCATTAAGCTTGGGTTAAGTGGCAGTTAGAGTGGAGAAAGCCTGCATTGGAATCGACACATTTGAAAGGCTCAAGAAGAGGCATGGTAAATCTCTCGGCTAAACAGTACACCAGCTAGAATATTCGGGAGGTAGTCACAAGGCCGCATAGGATACCGACGACGCGTCTGTTAAACTGAAAACTTCTACAGATTTATGTTAATTGCATACGACGTAAGTACACATTACGAGAAGAGATGAGTTGGTTAGAATGTAAAGAGATCTGCGCAGTTATGAAAAAAAAAACCATGTAAATCGAACTGGCGCACCTTTGCTGTAGAGGAGCCATGGTGGGTACATGGTTCAGTTATTTTTATGTTAGAATTGAATTAAAATTAGTTTAATATTTAATTAATCTTGACTATGAAGTTAACATGACGAAAGTTCCATAAAATTCTATAGTTAATCTGGTTAATTCAGATATTCCTTAATTAATTCTGAAAACTGTGGAATTTTCGTTTGCTTATTTACTCCTCTTCAATAATTCGTACATAGTTAAATAATTAACTATAGCTACTTAGTTAGTTAATTACTATGAGTTAGAACTATTTTAATATGATTTTAAAAAATTATTAACTATTATTATTCATGGTTAATTTACTGTAAATATTATAAACTATGACGAATTTATTATAATTTTTATTAAATATAACTTATTTATTATATTATTAATAATGAATCATTAATATATATTATAACAATTTTTAGTTAATTAATATGACTAATTAACTATAATTAATATACATAGCAATTACACTGTGCGTGAAATTTGCCCTCAAAAATTTAGACATGGGGGGACCTACTGGGTGAGTTTCCTATAGGTATACTGAGTTGAGATCCACCAGCCGTTTGGTAAGATTGGCTCTAGTTTAAGGGAAATCCGACTTTTAAGTTTGGTAATTTTCGGGAAGTTTGTCGCTTAAGTCTTCGAACATTTAAATGCTAATAGGTCCTAAATCGTTCCGAATATCGCTTTACTGTCTTCGGCAGGTTTGTAGATATTTTAACGACCAACAAATTTGCTTAAGACACCAATCCAAAAAAAAATACATTCAAACTGTGTAATTGCGATTTGTGAATTTTTTTGCGCAGCGCAACGTGGCGTATGAGT
The DNA here is from genome assembly GCA_963971225.1 of Melieria omissa. NCBI lineage: Eukaryota > Metazoa > Arthropoda > Insecta > Diptera > Ulidiidae > Melieria > Melieria omissa. The sequence continues at coordinate 57,823,577 of OZ020268.1, forward strand.
GTAATTTATTTATATTAATATTACAATTAAATGACACTCATACGCCACGTTGCACTGCGCCAAAAAATGCACTTATCGCCATTACAGTTTGAATGTATTTTTTTTGGATTGGTGTCTTAAGCAAATTTGTTGGTCGTTAAAATATCTACAAACTTGCCGAAGACAGTAAAGCGATATTCGGAACGATTTAGGTCCTATTAGCATTTAAACGTTCGTAGACTTAAGCGACAAACTCGACTAAAATGAGCAAACTTCAAAGTCGGATTTCTCTTAAACTAGAGCCAATCCAGCCAAACGGCTGGTGGATCTCAACTCAGTACACCTATAAAAAAGTCACCCAGTAGGTCCCCCCATGTCTAAATTTTGGACTTGCACAGTGTTATTATTAAGTATAGTAAATCAATAAGCTTTAATAAAACATTATCGAAATAGTTGGCATGAAATAATTATTTCACCATAATTAAAATTTTTAATTATTATTAACTATAATTAATATACATAATAATTACTATCAATTAAAGTTATTTCATTGTTGTTAATCAATAAATTCGAATAAAAAATCATCGAAGTAATTGGAATTTTATAATTATTAAAGTTAATTTATTGTAAATAACTAATTAACCAAATTAAATAATATTAATTAATGACTAATTCTGTCATATTTAGTTATAATTACTAACAATAAATCAGTCATCGAAATAATTCACATTAAATAATCAGTACTCAATAATGAACATTAAATAACTTCATTTCATATTTAACTATAATTAACTAAAACCAATTTATTAATAAAAACCAATTTATTATACAGTTGTGATTGAATTATTATCATTAATTATAGTTAATTTTTTTGTATAGTTAATTTAATTAACATTAATCAATGATAGCTTCTGTCAAAATTAATAATAGTTATACAATAAATCACAATGAAATATTACCGAAATAATTCACATTAAATAAAAAATACCAAATAAGCATTAAAAAAATATTTACACGTAATTGAAAGAAATATGAAATAGAAAAGAGTCTAGTCTGAGTCTTTTGTCGTAGAATGATGTCATTGTATATTCGATTATCTAACAGTCCAGTAATGTTTAACTAACTTAATTTATTAAATAATTGAAATTAATTGCATTTAAATTAAATAATCACTTGCATTGTGCGCGCAAATATAATGTCGCTATGATTAATTGATTAACCGTAATGCTTATTGGTTTAACATATTTACAGCACTAAACTAAAGATTTGGGGGTTATATAAAAACGATTTTATTAATCAACTAATTTCTTTTATTTATGTTGATTAAGTCTTTAGTAAGTGGCTGATTGATGGTTGGCATGGATACAAATTTACTGACTAATTGATCTGCCAAAAATAATGCGAATGCTTTCATGAAGCTGTTCCCTGGGCGCTTTTATGTTTTGTTATGTTTCTCCTTAAGGAGAGATTAGATTAAGATTATAAGATTCTAATTAGAATCTATAATCGAACTACATATACGTTATTTAATTGCTGTATAACTAATTCGTGAAATGATTAAGAACAATTTTTAAACCTTTCATATAAATAATTGAACAAATGTAATGCCTAAAAGTAATTTGTAGTAGTTTAGTCACAACGCACTTCAAGTTTGAATTGAAATTATTTGACAATTACAAAATTTGTTGTTGTTAAAACGACAAAGTGCCATGTGAAACGGTGTGGAGATTTTCATTGCTAAAATATAATTGGACATATAATTTTCACGCAAGTGGTCGCTGTAGGAAAACTGACGACAGAACGAAATTGTGTTAGGAATTCTTCAGAATGTTTTCACAGCACTTGGACAGCAATAATATGGAACATTATAAGTAAATAACAAATAAACAAGAAAAGTATTAGTAGTATTTGAATTGTGTGCTAAAGACCGGCGATAGGCAGTACAACAAATGGAGATGAAATTGGTAGTGGATGAGACTGAGTGGATGACGATGGCTGGAGCAGAAGAGCGTTCCTGGGAGTTGATGAAACGCAGCGGGAAGCAACTATTTACGCAGAATCGATGAAATTTTCTAACCAACGATGGGTACAATGCAGTTGTGATGTTGGTGCATTGATTTTCGACGAACAGATCGACAGTTGCTTAAAAGATGTGACGAAGTTTAGGACTATGGAATTTTAAAGCGTTTTTTGGAATACAGTAGCGTAATTTTTTGAAATTTAAACTTTGAATTTTATGCTGATTGCATGTAGAAATTTGTGAACTTTTCCACCATAAGCTAAAAAATATCTGTAGCACTAAAAAGCGCAGACTTCCAGCTTTGCAAAACCAATGCAAAACTAGCAATTAAATTAAAAATAAAGTTTTGCTTTAAGAAAGGGCAAAGCTCTTAAAAACAGTCCATACTCATTCCAACTTAAGGCGCAACTAAGACTTTTTACATTCCCAATTTAGTCAACACCAACATTGAGAATTGCTTTCCGTTGAAAGCAGCCAATACAACGCGAACTTGAAGTGAGTATGGCCAACTCAAGTGCAAAGACTTTGACTTTAACCTTAGCTATTGTGGTCAGCTTAAGTGCAAAGGCTTTGGCAAACCTCTGCACACACACGTGTCCACCACCACATTACATTTGCTTACTGACTAATTGATTTGCTAATTGACTGATTTGAACGTTGAACTACTCGACTGAACCTTGATGGCCAATGAGGCCTAACTCGCTTGAAGCTACTCACATGATCGCTTTTTCCCCGCTTCGAACCCGTGTATGCCACCTTAGTTGGGTGCAGGGTTTGGGGCGTTTTGTTTGGTGTTATCGCATTGCACCGCACGCACTGCTCTCGCATTGCATGGCGCAACAGCGTTCGACGTGTCAACTATGGCCTCTACGAGTACCAGTACGCGTTCGTACCAGCGGTCAAGTCGTCCGGTTGTGGGGTGTTAATAGAGCTTAGTGTAGGAGCAAATACTTACGCGTTTTCTTGGCGACATTTCCGCTCAGCGACGGCGAAGCGTCGTTTTTGATTTGGCGCGACCGAATGTCGCGCATTTGATACTTAATGTTCGGCACCGACAGCAGGCGCTGGTCGCGCTGTTTGTCTTTGAGTTTCTGTCGCGCCGGCTTAATGGGCGCATTGTCGCCGCTCTGCGGCAGCGGCAAGTCGCTTGGCCTGAACATTTGGTTGTCCTCGCTTTGCTCTTTCACGAAATCCACACGCTTCGTGACGGGCGCCGGCGGTGCGGGCTTTGGTGGTGATGCTGCTGCTGCTGGCTCGAGCGGAATGTCCACAGCGTCGTCTTTGGCGGGCGCAGCTGGCCGAGCCGCATTGCTGTCGGCCAGATTCGAGCTGCGCACGCCGCCACTGGCCATGGCCGGCGACTCCTCGGCTGCCTCGGGCGGCTCGCTCTCGGCCGCACACAGCTCGGACATGTTCTCTTTGCACTCGACGCCGGTGGTGACCGCGTCCCGGGGCGACTGGTCGCCCTGCTCCTCGGGCGAGCTCTCCTTCTGAGTATAGAATATGGCGCTATTTTTAATAATTGAGTCGTTTTCCGTGTTCACGTTCAGTCCGATTTTCATATTGACTTTTGATAATTGACGCTTTAAATTGAAAGTTTTCCAGGACATGGACTTGCGTCGGTCTTGCAGCTCCTTGGGCGGCACGGCCGCCTCTTCGCGTACCGGACTTTTCGGCGCGCTTGTCGCTGAAACGGTTTCATTATCCGGAGATGTCGGGCGTGATGAATTTGACTGATTTTGATTAGATGAAAAAGTCTCATTCGCTTCGGGAATAAATTCAATGGATGGGCTATCGGGGCTTGTGGTGTCGTTTAGCTAAATTAATTCACAATAGGTAATTGAAATGAAAATCGGGAAACATATTGACAATTTGGTTTGAGTTTTGCTTAATTATATGTTGGTAGTAGGTGGGTAGGAAGGTAGGCGTGTGGGTGGTTGGGTAGATGGGCAGCACGGCCTCTTGGCCGTGAGTTACCATTAGTTGGGCCATGCTCAATGCTTACCGGTGCAGCACACTGCTTTACAAGCGAGGCACTAACAAAAACATTTAAATCGATTTGCAAATACACACAAGTCGAAGGACACTTGAACAATTTCGCATACCACTAAGTCTGGGGAGAGAGTACTATTTCGTAAAAAAAATTGAATGCGGGCGCAAAAACGTGCGAAACCAGTCAACATGTGCGATTCACTGCGCCCTGGACGAGTAAATGCGACAGGCGAACGCACAGAAAACGCCAAAGAGAACTGCAAAAACGGTGTTAACAAACATTCAACAGAGACTAACGCGCGACATCAGCTCGGAACTCAGATGCGGTTAGTGGGGGGTGTCGGAACATTGTGGGGCGTACATTGCCCGTAGTGCAATTCACTTCAAATCATTCGCTCGATTTACCATGCTTCATATTGTGCTATGCAAATGGAATCATACAAATAAAATTCAAGTGTGGAAATTGGTTTCGGTTGTAGAGTCTCACAAAAAAACAACAAAAAAAAGTCTTTATTATGAGGCGAGAGTGGCGGCAGTTGGGTTGGTGATTGAAATGCAACACTCGATTCTGGCAGGACGAGGCGACCGAGTGGCGCTGAATTTATGTGGAGTACATGTTAATTGAAAACTTTTGAATGCCGTAAATGGGGAAAATGGTACTTACTTTTTGGAAATCAACACAGTCATTCAGTTTAGGTAATTTAGGCACAAAAGTCCTACATAAAAAATGAGTTTGACAAGCAGTTGTTTTGAGTGACAGAACGCGATTCAGAGCCGCAAATTGAAAGTCATTTGCAGGGACAATTTTTCTCTAATTGATGAATATGGATGGTTTGACATTGTCGCTAAAGGAAAAGTCATTTGAGTTGAAATTGTAAATCAAGACAATCTGACTTGCAAGTCTGCTGAATAATGACGGCCCAAGATTGTCACAAATTAATGAATGCGAATTATTATTATGTATGATTAAAAATTTTTTCTCTGCACTCAATCTAAGTGTTAGACATTCGAAGTCATACGATTCGAATTAAATGTCACAGAGCAACATTGGAGCTGCTAAATCTCAGCCTTTTTGTGCTTGTTATGATTTTTTATTAATTTTAGAAGAATGAATGCATTATGTATGGGAAATTTTATGCCCAAAGTAGTTTTAAACTGCTTCACTCTTGTACAGCAGATATCAAACTAGTGTTTCACCAAGTGTCAACCACAGAAGTCAATTTTCAGTTTAATGTGGCCTTAAAAATAGAGCAGCTGCACATAAATCACTGTTGAGACGGGGTCACAGACAAAATTGTTTGATTTTTAAGTAAATACTTTTAAATTTTATATTTTTGATACTCATAATTCGAAGAACTGTAATCAATTGCTTAATTCTATGTTTAGTTGGATATGTTTAGTACAATTGATTTATATTTATTTATTTTTTTTATTCATATTTGTTTAAACAAATTAAAAAAAATTTTCTTCAAATAAATTTTGTTACATAATTAATTGTGTTTAATAATCTGATTTAGTGGTGTTTTATTTATTTGACACAAACTGTTTATTGAGTCTCAGTTTTAAGATTTAATTTCTTAATAACAATTTTTTAATTCATATTTTTCATTGCGAATTTTTGTATTATATTTTGTTTAATTTTTAATGTTGACTTTTAGTTTTTTAAAACTCTATTTCCTTTTGGTTTATTTTAACTTTTAATTTAAAATTAATTTACATTAAATTTAATTAAATTTATTTGTAATTTAAATTTAATTTAAAATTGAATTAAATGTAATATAAATTAATTAATTTCATTTTTAATTAATTTTAATTTAATTTAATTTTAATAGTTTAGTTTTAATTTTAATTTAAATTAAGTTAATGAATCAATTAATGCTTTTTAATTTGATTTAATTTTAATAGTTTAATTTCAATTTAATTAAATTTGAATGTTTTGCAAATAGTTTTATTATTAATATAATTTTTTATTTATAATACTGTTTTATTTATTGGTTTTAAAATAGATTCAAACAAAATTTACAATTTATTAGAATCTTTTTAAAATATTAAATTTTAAATTATTAAAAATTTATTGCTGTATTAAATAAAGTGTTTTGTGATTTCTTTTGAACACCTACACATATAAAACGCTTTCATTTGAATTTTTATAATTAACTTTTCAAAACAAATTTTCTACATTTTACACAGTGCAACAAAACTGTCACTTGAATTGGGCGAATTTCGAAATGAGCAAATATTTTTTGAGCGGTTTTAATTTTTGTATGGCATTTTAGTTGTAATTAAAAATTTCAAGAAATTATTTCAAAAAGCCAAAATTAACTGGAGAACTAATAGAAAATGTTGTTTGTGTTCCATTAAAAGTTGTCTTGCTGCAAACTAGAGGAAAACTGAGGCGTGTGGAAAGTATATTGCAGCATAAATTTAAAACCAAATGTAAACATATTTACATTTAATGTGAACATTCAGATTGAACTAAATGGCCTCAAACAACAAACTTAAGTATGTTTATCTGTATTGAAACCAGTCTGAATGTTGTATTCATTTCATTACAATATATTCTAGTCGAAACCAGTATTTCTTACTGCTTTAGTTTGTTCAGTTTTAGAAAGTCTAAACGCATATTGTTTCATAGATCTTTTTATTTATAGCATTTTCAAATTTTAACCATTCTCAAATCGAGTGAACTCTTTTCAAATTAAATGAAACTATTCTCGAATACAGCAGCAGGCAGGCCGTAACCCGATATCGGGTTGATATGACCAGTTAAGTAAGTAAGTATTCTCGAACACAGTGAAAACTTTTTCAAATCGAATGTGCCATTAGGAAATTGCCAAATTTTTCGAAACTTGCCATTCATGTTGTATTGTGTAGTCAAACGTTTAGTGCGCCAATAAATACATGGAAAAAAATTACGAACATTTTCTATTGAATATAAATTTGGAAATTCATGCAACTCGGCGATACACGCGCTACGAATCAAGCTCAATCAAATTTGTTTGTGAATATCAGTAAAAAAAAAGACAAGTCATGTCAGGACAGCAACGAGGTGAGAACACTTCGGGTTAGTAGTGGGTTGAACGCCGCACGAGTGGTTATTGTTGAGTGTTAATTATGGGTTATTCACTACCGAAGACAAACAAGACACAACCCCAGCGTTTACAACGCCCAACGACGCCATGTAATTCACGAACCAGTATAAACAACAAGACAACGGGCACGTTGTGCCTTCACCTTTGTTTACTCGGGGCAATGGGGCGCACAACAGACGTTCACTCGTCACGATTTCAGTTGCGGTTTCGATTTGCATGCGTACCAACGGTTTAGTTATGTATGTATGTATATACCAAGCGGTAAACGGATGGGGGTAGCAAGTAGTTGAACGATTGCGGGTAAGTATGTAGTCAAACAATCTAACATTCAGAAAATTCGACTTGAAAACTCTGCCACAGGCCAAATGCATTGGAATATGTATGTATGTATACGCTAACTAGTAATTAATCGACTTGATATGTCATTACGCTTTGAACAGTAAATGAAGTGAAAATTAATCGTACGAAATCATCGTCTTTCGATTAAAGCGAATCAAATAAATGAACTACCAATTCAAAAATGAAAACTTTGTGTAAGCATTAATCATAAGGAAATTATGTATGGTAATTAGTAATAAGGTATCTCTTTGATTAGTTAAGCAATTAATGGTCCAAATAATAGCTACAAAACAGATGCTCAAAAGGTAATCATTTCAAGTATTACGAATCGGTTATGCTCTTAGAGAGTTGTGGTTGGGTGTTTGGACGGCGCATGGCTGCTGCTTACCTGGTCAGAGCTGGGCGAACGACTTTGTTCGTCCTTGTTTTCGATACGCTTGGGGCTTTTGGGGGTTCGTGAGTAGGGATCATGAGCACCATACAAGTCAGGGCATGCAACACTTAAAAGACATATCTTTTGCATAATGTCAATTATGACAAGCCCATACTCGGTACCGTATGCCATTCTAAAAATAAAAACGAAAAGAAAATACGTGAATTGCATAAATGAAACGGCAAAGGCAACGTAATAATGTTCGGGGATGGGCTAACGGTTATTATGAGTTTGTTATACATTTTTAGAATGGCTCTTGCCGAGTGCGCTTCTCTGTTACCAATAATAATCAATTACAACTAAAAACATACAATTTACTGCAATACGGACATGAGCTACAAATTAAAATAGCGCTAAATTAATGCTAATACATAATGTTTTGTATGCTCGAAAGTCTCACTTTAACACACTCACTGCCAACTACGAGTACGAGCTAAACGCGTGAATGTGTTAAGCATGGCAACTATGCATGTATTTCAAACTGTTTACGTATTACTTACAGGCCATAGCTGGAATTTATGCAGAGCGAGGTGACTTGTACGCTCCGCTTGTTGGGCCCGGTGGTCAGACACACCAATTGGCACTGAAAGCCGGGTGGTTTTCGTTGTGCGCCAATTTTCAATTTCATTGGGCATTCGGTCTGCGCAAAAATACATTAAAACAAAATCAAAAATTAATCTTGGGGTGGACAAAAAAGCAGTCTACACTCTAGGTTTAAAAATTGGGACAGTGACAAGGGGTTCAAGCTGCCTTATGACTACTTTGCAGGAGCTAACACAAACAATAAGTAATTAAATTAATTTGTGCTGCAAAACGAGTTAACTCCGAATGAAAATTCTTTCTTACTTCTCGCTGTAAATTGTATGAGTTATTAAAAATGTGTAGCCAGAAACTTGGAGCATTTACATTGGTCTGTACAAGTTTTTAAAACTTGCTTACTCTGTGAAAAGTAGAAGAACACTCCATAGTATTGACTAAGGTTCGGACTAGTGCTTCTAAACAGTCTAAATGGTGCGGCTTGTAGAATTCGGAAACTTTACCATTCGGACTGTACCACTGTTCCCATTATTTTAGTACTTTACAAATATCACTTAGTATATTAGTATTTTACCCACCTTATCCGATTCGCTCGATTCGGTCTTTTGCACCTGATGCGGTATAAAATCACATTCCGGACTTGTACCATAGATGTCCTCGAAATTCTCGTAGAGTATTGGTATCTCTAGCACTAGCACGTCCGAGGTCGATTCGACTTTACGGAATTTAAACAGCATAACATGACCCATGGCGCCGGCTATGCATAAGCGTCGAGATTCCGAACAAAGGAATATTAATTGTATCGCCAGCGGATTATCGGCACCGCTGTCAGGATGTACACTTTTGGGCTTTTCAAAAATTTTCGCCGTTTTCAGTTTGTATAAAATCTGCACAACAAGCAAGTAAACAAATTATTTAGTGTGTTTAGGGCGTTGACAAAGTGTCGTTGCGTACTTGTAGCGTGCCTGCGCCCGAGTCCCAAAACTTTAAACTGCCATCTTGATGTCCAGTTATGACGATTTCTGAATAACTACACGATGCAGGTGACCATTCGCCGCCGGAAATGGGCCATTCCCTTTCCGAGAAGCCAGTTTTTTTACTGGTCGTGCTGCGGCCAACCTAAACATTACGTTCACACATACTCATTACAAAATTTATTGCTCAAGTTAGTCGAACACTTTTCAATTTTCCTTTATAGAAATTGAAATATTTAGAAATGTTTAATACAAATTCAACAAATTGTTTTGGGAAACGTTTTAGCAAACTGTATCAAGAGCTTACAGAGTAAAAAGCAGGAACCAAATCCGAAGGGCAATCAGTTAAATATGTGCAACATGTAACAGGTGATTCGTGTAAGTCCATAGGATAAGGCGATTCAAAACATGGAAAACCGGGTGTAAGTAAATCTATTAACACTAAGTCATATTGAAGAAGTACTGCTATCGCATAGGGCTCCTGAGTTTCTGGTGGGGGATACAAGCCATAGAAAGTACACATATTATTAGCGCAGCGACGCAATATCGACGCAACATAGTCAGTCGACTGTCAGCTCAACGTTGTTGCTTGTCCGTTCTCGGTTTTTGGTAATTGGTTGTTGTGCATTTGAAGCTTACCGCATGACCAGGGATTTTCACAAAGCGTAATGAAATCAACCACGGCATGCTCCATCTCCAAAACGGTTGTTGATTTCCCCACCATGACTGTAATGCAATTTGATTTGGAGCCCTTCTCAGACGGCATGCCACCAGAAAATATTGTAAACGTTTCGCTGCAAAAGCCAATCAGACAATTTTCATTTTTCAATAGAACCCACGCTTAGTTACAATTCTTGCGCAACGCACCCAGCCTGTGTTGTTTTCAAATCGACTTTGTAAATTGGTTTGCATTTCTCAACTGTGCCGTCCTTGGTGATCTTTGCTGCAATTTCGAAATGAATGGCAACAATTATGCATTAGAATTGCACAACAAGAAATCAAATCATCACTCCGTATGCTTACCATGTGGACACACAAGCGATTGCGGCTTTACTGCTGGCCTGGTCGGCCACGAGCATATGGAGCCGTCCGCATGAGAGGAAACAAAATATTTGCCTTCGTAGTGCCAAGTTACAGATTTGGCTGGCTCTGCTGCTTGCCATCTCAGCTCGGCACATTTGCCCTTCAAATCCCATAACACAAGGAGCCCACATTCGAATGCAATCAGTAACTATAAACAACACAAACCATGTGAACATTAAGGCCACTGCAGTCGTAGGCAACTCACCTTGTTTGCATCTATTGGATTATCACATAACGCAATCACAGCACCAGGATGACTAGTTCTAACCCTGCGGCAAACGACACAAACATGCAGTCAGCACAGGCACACACACCGCCACGCGACGCTGCAATACTCACACTTCAATTGCTTTATTCCAGTTAATAATATAACCGCTGAGGGAGAACGATTCGACGTGCACCACATGGATATTGCCCTTCTCCGTGCCAACGTAGAGCCACTTGCTGCCAACCGGTAGGTGCAGACACGTCACTCTGGCAAATGATTAGAGCAAACAATTAAACAAGTTCGAAGCCAAACAGCCGCTGCGCTCACCGTTCCCTTTGAAACTTTAGACTCTGCACCACTTGTGGAGTCTTTTGGCGAATGTTCCACAAGTGCAACGTGTCATCGGCTGTTACCGTCACCAGCGCTCCTTCGTTCACCAGAAACTGGGCAAGTATTACGGCACACTCCGACTCGCCCTCGTGGCGCGCATGGGTGTCCACGCCGGGACATCCGAGTCTGAAAAGGCACACACGCACGCACATATCAGCAACTGTCCACCCTTCCGCCTACGCCACACCCACAAAAGCTATTCACTACAAAACATACATGCGAATGTATCCGGACTTGTCGCCAATTGCCAACAATTTCTGTACGGGATCGAAAGCAAATGCTGTGGGAGTGTAGGGGAATCCATGCCGAAATGTCTGCAAATCAAAGGGAGAAGTTTATGTGTAAATAATTGCTGTATGAATATAATATGGAGAGTGTAGTATTTTCAAATAAATTGCTGGCTTTCGCGGTAGTAATTGTCACTGTTTAGTTAATAAAGTACTATTATTATTTTGTATGTTGCGTGAGAGTTGAGTATAAATAATTTACGACGTAGCGAAAATATATAATTTGAGTTAACGAAATATGAAACTAGAAAATATTGTAATAAAAAAGAATACAGGGAAAGGACACGCAGGTTTTGCATTTTCATCAATATTTATAAAAAATTAGCTTTTTATTAGTTAATTTAAAAAAATTAAATCGAAACAGTAGGAAACCTGAAGCGAAATAAAGCAAGTGACAGAGAATGAGAGAATTCAAACAGTGGTCCACATCCTATTTGAAAGATGCTTTCATAATGCTCTGCGGCTGAGAATGGCAAATAAAACTTACTTTGGGTATGGCGCCTAGGATTCTGCTAAGGATTTGATTAAAATTCTTGTTCTGTTGCCACCTGACAGTTAATACATCGAAACTATAATAAAACGTAACGGGTGCATATTTTCCTAAGGCACTGCACGCAATCCTGCGACCTGTCAGAGTCTTGTAAGTTAGGGCAGGTTTGAGGAGCGCAGACAGCACAAAATTTCCCAACTACATTGTAACTGTTTACATGTGCGGTAATGACAGCCCACAAGTAAACTAAAAAAAATTATCGTTACTGAACACAACCTCCCCTTTTATCTCATTCCAATTCTATGCAACCATACATAATGAATGTATGGACATTTTGCCTTGCTTTAGGCTCACAAGATTCGGCTTTACCTAACTTTTTTCTATTGAGCCATGGCCACATATACAACAATAACACACGCACACAAAGCATTTGATTGAAAGCGCACGCCTACAAATATGCTACGAACACTTCACAACATGCATTGATACAAACACATCGTGGGATTTAGCCATATTGTGCAGTTAGCTCATTTCTCACCAGCGCTGTGACTTCTTTTGGCCTCTTCGTTCTTACATTCAGCGCCACTGTTTCTTCGTTTCATGCCTATTGCCTGTAAAGCCGCATTCCAAAAAGGCGCAGCACTAAAGGTCACACTGCCCACTTTTGGTTTTGTTGTTGCGGTTGATTAAAAAAAAGTGTGATAGCCGCGTGTGTCTTATGATAGATTCCATATACAGCTACCATATAAAACAAACGCTGGCTACCACATTCTTTTTCTTCTTGTCTTGGGCGGATTCGTTGATGTACGCCTTTGTATGCTCGCTTAATTGATGTCCATATGTACTAAACGCTGACGTAACGGCGCCGTAAATCACTTACCTTTCGTAGGGAAAAATGTTCGGGCTTCAGCTGTTCCTGTATTTCCTGCTCTTGTCTAATCGTTTGTGGTTGAACGCTTTGTCGAAATCCATCGAGAACGCCTTTGAATGTGAACTTTTTCATTTTTTTTACATAGAGATGTGAAAATTTTTTGCCGTTTCTTTTTAAATTACTGCAGTAATATTAGATGGATTGAATTCTGCAAGAACAAACAACAAAGCAAATATGTAATGTGTATATGTAAAGTAAATAGGTATAGTAAATAAGGTAAGAAAGCAAAGTAAGCAAATAGTTAGCAAAGCTTAAATAAGTAAAAAAATTTACAAAAATTTGAATTGAAAATTATATTATTAAAATAATATTATATTATTTGAATTATGATTATTAAAGCATTAAAGTATCATTATATTAAAGCTTAAATAAGTAAATTTCAATGAAAATTATATTATTAAAATTATTATTATTTTAATTATTGAAGTATTATTATGGTTATTATTATTAATTATTATTATTATTAATTTTGAATTATTATTGAAAATTATATCATATTATTTCTCAGAGACTGAAATCTTAATGTCAGTGATCATAAAATTTTAAAAACTTATTAATAATAATAATTTCAAACATATGGTATAGTTTTCAACATACTTCAATATGTTAGCAAAGTAAAGAGAAAATTCTGAAAAGTCGGAAATTCAATTTAGAGAATTTTTGTTAGCACTAAGCAATCGTATATAATCTTATATAAATATGTATATAGATCAAATAATTTTACATAAAATTAAAATTCATTTATTACAATATGCTACAAATTTGGTAAAATTATGCAGTTGTTATAAAGTTTTTGATTGCAATAAAAAAATCCAGAATTTATGAACAAGCTGCGAGAATGAGAATGCAGTGGAATCAATCGAGCGCCTGATATCCCATTCACCATTCCATCACTAGAGGAACGACAGCTACGGACTTGGGCTCCAATTTCCATATCCTCCAATTTCCAAGACCAAATAGTTTTTAAAAGACCCCATCTGGATTTACAGAGAACCCAACAGATGGGAAAGGGCACCGGATTCTAAAATTAAGGGAATCACAATGAACCCAACAAGGTGCCCAAGTGGAAGTGGGAACCTTAACCTAACCTAACGTTGTTGAAAAGTTTTCTTAGGCTGTACGGATATTTTCATAACTTTAAAACAGTTCATAACTTTCAGACATTTTGTCGCAAAGTGTTTAATAGTCTAATTATAATTGTAATCGCTTCTACACATAAAACTTAGATTTATGCATATAGTCATATTGTTGACACTATTTCATAGACCTATAAATTTTTTACACAGCTGTGTCCACGACTTTCTAATGTGTTACATAGATAAAAGAAGTTGGTTAAATGAATCGAATGGAAGCAGCAACAGCTAAGCTTGTGACACAGTTTTTGGGTGTCTACACTGTTGTTGGACAATTTAAATTAACGTATACGGAATTGAGCACACTATATCCTTATTTACTATACAGTTTTACAGACCCAGTACACACTTTATTCACATAGTAGCACATTAGTTTGTAGTCAACAGTTTCCTTTACATTAGTTACATTCGTTTTGACAACGAAACAAATGCCATATTCCTATACATTTTGGCTTAACACAATTTGTAACTACCAACTAATAGCAACAACCCCTTGCGATATTGTTTCGGTCAAAGCACACGCGTTCGCTTCGTGCGATTAACATCGGGTCAAATTTCACTTCATTCACATCAATCACATTTTTCACACGATTTATCGCATGCGATCAAACGTGATTGGTCAGCAGAACCAATGTGTGTTACCACTTTTTTGTTGCAGTTCTCATCGATTTGTTGCTACCCCGAACAGCGAATTTCACCCATGAGAAAAAAATACTCGAACAATTTACCCCAGAGACATATTTCTGTATTCGTATGTACAACAATAGGTGTACATATACATACACACGGCCATACACGTGTACATACAAATGCAAGCCGAGGCGCCAGTGGCACCTAGAGCAACCGCTGTGCCAGATACCACTGCCACACGAACGTGCAACATGCAGCGCAAGCTGATCTGTTGGGCCAATTAATGGGATTGACATTTAAATGCGGCAACAACAACCACAAAGACGCGCCAGTGTCAGCATTGCATGCATTTTCGTGGCAATTGCGGATATTTAACAAATCGATTTTTCAACAGCAGTAATTTTGTTTATGTTATTGCATCGTTTGTGAAGGGCGCTGGAGGGTGGAAAATCAATTTACAGTGCGCCTATGTACTTGTCCGGACCAATCAACCCCGCGAAAATCACGATTATGTCCTTGCTCAATGCGCCACTTGAGGCGCTATCCGATCGCCGTGTTAGCGGACTTCCATCACAACGCGCTTTCGACTCGCTCGGCGCTAGCAAGTGCGCAAATGTCGCCCAGCGAAAGGACGTGTGAAAATCTCGCCCGTATACATGCAGACAATTTACAATACACGCTCCGTACGTACAATACGTATTGTGTGCTGCGTGTGTGTGGGTGTGTGTATAGTATCGTGCAAGATAATTCGAATCGATACTTACGCCAAACTGACATGCTGCTGTTGCTGAAAATCTTCGTCGCCGAGGAGCAACAACAACGCTGCGAAGCCCCGACGCACGCAAAGCGAGCCTCATTTACTGCCAGGAAGCGTTTTCGCTGGGCCAAATTTTGGTTGGGGATTATGCAAATTTTAACAACCGAACAGCGAGCAACTGGCACACGATTTCGAGTCCGCTTTCGCTTTCCGCAACGTGTCGCAGCCGCAGTGACACTGAACGGTGCCGAGTTTTTGCACAATACGCACTTGTGTGTATCAATTGATTTTTCGCCTCCTCGAATGTGCGCGACTCGAGCTGGGGCGCAGCACTTTGGCCACGCTGCACAGTTGGCGAGGCGTCAGTGGCGGTTTATGTGCGCGGACACTGCCTCGAGCTAGGCGCGCGGCGTTTCAACGCACTGCACAATTGCTCGACACAAATTAACTATGATTTTTGGCCTTTATTCGCAGCGATTAAGACGAGTTGTACATTTTCGGAAGGATCGCAGGTGCTGCATGGATGCTTTTTGCGCGCCGCACTGCGCATGATTACGACTGCTGGCCAACGGGGGTTGAATCACTGTTCAAGGTTCCGAGTGAAAGCTCTAGTTCTCTATTTTTACTGGTTGCGGTTATTGGTGTTGTTGCGGTTGTAGTCGTTGTTGGTGGTAGCGGAGGTGCTGGTGGTGGCGCAAACTTTTCGCTGGCGCTGGTCACATGACGGCATCACTTGCAGCGCGCACACTGCCTCAGCTTTGGTCGGCTCAATGCGAATTTTCGGTATTATTTACACTGATTGGCTTCGTTTTTCCGCTAAAAATCCGCAATTTTCACATTTATGTGGGATTTTTCGGCAATGAAAATTTTGAATTTAATGTTTGTTGCAACGTTTTTGTTTCCGGTATTTAAGGGCAGAATTTTTTGCGGTAGAAATTTAAACTCAATAAAAAACCAGATTCGGCCAAGTAGTTGGGATCCGTTTGCGTGTGGTATGAAAATGTAACTGCAAGGAAAAAGTTATACACATGAGCGTTGAGCGTCGATGCTCGTGCTCGGCAAAGTTTAGGCCAGCCGTCGCTGTATGCGTGTGTATAGGTGTATAGTGTGTATAGGTGGCTCACTTAAGTTACGGCAATAGTGTGCGCTTGAAAATGTATTCGAATTCAGGCAGTGTCCTGCGATGACGTGCCCGCAACAAAAGGCAAAAAACTGTCAGTTGAGCGCAGTGTGTACTATCTCAACTTGTGATTTGCATGAAAAACATCCGAATATATACACATATAGTCGAACAGAAAGATGCCAAGCATTGCAAACAAGCGAAGACTGTGTATGCAAAAATCAGCATTAAATCAATTTAAATGATAAATCATTATCTAGAACTCATCAATTTGGTTAATTGTAATTTAATTAGTTGATCGATATATGTTTATTTTAAAATTATTGCAACAAATTGAATAGTTGATATGGAAATTTTACTATAATTTTGTATGTTATGTATATTTTATTTTACATAATTTTAATTAATTTTAATTAAAAGAAATATGTTTCTTTTAAAATTATTGTAACATAACGAATAGTTGACAATTTAATTTAATTATATTATCAATTTAAATATTAAATATTTAACTATAATTAATAATTTTGGTTCATTTTAATTTGATCAGTTGATTGATATATGTTTATTTAAAATAATTGCAGCCAAGCGAATAGTGTGTATGCAAACATTAGCAATGAATCACTTTAAATGTTAAACAATTAACTATAATTCATAATTTTGGTTAATTTTAATTCAATTAATTAATATAAATATTTTTCTTTAAAAATTATTGGAACAAAGTGAATAGTTTATAGTTGAGTTAATTATATTATCAATTTGAAAATTAAATATTTAACTTTAATTAATAATTTTGGTTGATTTTAATTTTATAAGTCGATTGAAATATGTTTCTTTAAAATAATTGAAACTAAGCGAATAGTTGATATGCAAATATTAACTATAAACAAACAATTAACTATAATTTGTAATTTTGGTTAGTTTAAATTCAATTACTTGATTGAAATATGTTTATTTTAATATTATTGCAATAAAGTGTGTATGCAAAAATGAGCACTATATTAATATATTTTAAATATTAAATAATCAATTATAGGTAATTAATGATTTTGGTTAATTTTAATTCAATTAATGATTCTATTTTTAAATTATTAATAAATAAATTATTAATATTAATATATTTTAAATATTAAATAATCAATTATAGGTAGTTAATGATTTTGGTTAATTTTAATTCAATTAATGATTCTATTTTTAAATTATTGTTCGAAATTACTATCGATTAGTTGCACTCAGCACTATTAGCACTAAATTATTTTAAATAATAAATAATTAATTATGGGTAATTAATGATTTTGGTTAATTTTTGATTGAATTATGTTTATTTTAAAATTATTGTTCGAAATTATTATTATTATTATTATAAATAATTTACCATAATTCATAACTTTGGTTAGTTTTATTTTAATTAGTTGATGGAAATATGTTTTTTGTTTAAAAGGTTGCAACAAAGTGAATAGTTAATAATTAATTTAAATTTTAAATATTTAACTAAAATTCCACATTTTGGTTTCAGTTTATTTAGTTGATCAACAAACATTATTTTATTGTTCATATTGTTTATTCATTCATAAGAAATATCAGGTTGCATAAAAAAATTAAATTAGGATATAATTCATTTCATTTTAGTGCAAGTTAATTGATTTATTCTAACCGAAAATTTACTGTATCTATAGTTTTATCTGAAAAGTCATCAGTTAAAAAGAATTTTATTGTACCTTATGCAATAAATTACAATTGAATAATTGTTGTGTAGCAAACTATCTACTTTCCTCATTGGGTTACAAGATTGAAAAAAACTTACGCAGAAATGTCATTAAATTTCATTCAAACATATAAAAAGCTATACCATTCATGTACCCATCTATGTTACCAATAAACAATTTGATTTCATATTACTAAACTTGTTGATAATCAAATTATAATCAGAGCATACTTGTGGAATTTTATCGCAGTACTTGTATCCTCGCACTCAAATATGTTTAAGGCGCCAGCTAAGTGACATCAACGATAATTTTGTGGCCTCATGAGAGTCGTGTGTAAGATGCCTTATGGACCATTACTGACGTGTTTTGCATATTAAACTGACATTTTTTCACATATACATACGTTTCTCTTAAGGGTTTCACAGAGCCTTGAGAATACTTTGTTTAAGAGTATCGACATTAAAGCCAGTAGCTGCGATTACACAAATGAAAGTAATAAAACTCAAAATAAGCAATTTGAATTTCATTTTGGGATTAACTTTAGTGGAAGAATTATTTGGACCAGTTTATGTTGTTATTTGTTTACAAAAGTTAATCAAATGCTTCGCTAAGAGAATAAATTGAGTTGTTTACAATATATTAACACATTTTAAGCGGGTAGCATAGTATATGAAACTATGCTGCGTAGCGGGCATTACTTGCAAAACAAGCAAAAATTGCGCGATCCA
The DNA here is from genome assembly GCA_963971225.1 of Melieria omissa. Taxonomy (NCBI): domain Eukaryota; kingdom Metazoa; phylum Arthropoda; class Insecta; order Diptera; family Ulidiidae; genus Melieria; species Melieria omissa. The sequence goes on from OZ020268.1 coordinate 57,842,403, forward strand.
AAATAAATAAAACTTGAAATTTATGAAACTAAAATAATTATATGAAATAATACTTTCAGTTTTATATGAAAACCAATCCGGTAAAAATACCGTCTCCCGCTTTTAAAGTGCCTACATTCAAAAGGTAAAAATACCCGCCCCGCTTATAAGCAGCAGTTTTCACAACGGGTAATTTTACCCGGCCCGCTTTTAATGTGTTAACAAATGATTTTTCTTAAACTTTAATGTGTAAAAGCTTTTTGTTCAACTTCTTCTCTACTTAACGTAATTTCAGTACTGGTAACAGTATACCGAATTATTATAATTATATTGTTTTTGTTACTTATTATTCTATTATTATTATTATTTATTTACATTTTATAGTAATTTTTTATGAATTAAAATTGCTTTTCGTCATTCAGTTTCAAATCAGCATCAGTTCAAGCAAAATTGTCACTTTCATTTTTAATGTAGCATACTTTTGGGCATAGAACAGAATCAGCACCGTTCCTTTGGTATCTCTGTATATCAAAATGAACCTCCCACTCCACTGCAAATAGCTATTCAGCAGAAACAGAATTCCGTAGCCCCAAGTTGAAGCAACTTGAGCGTCTGTGAGGTATTGAAATATTACACCTCACACCGATTTATAGTCTAGGGCTTCCTGCATTCAACAGACATTCTTTTGAACGTGGAAGTGATAACATGAACTTACTGGAAATTAGCTACACCCACAATTCCATAGCATCAATTAAAAAATGACTATTTTACAGCGCACTGCAGTCTCAGCATCTTTCAAATGTTCGCTCCGTTTGATGCGTAGCATCTACGCAATAGAGAAAAGTAAACCTTTTCAGTGTGTAATCAATGACTCCCGCCCCCTGGCAACACACCATACCACATGTACAATATGAACGCGCCTTCGCCGCCCCCCAAAAATTGTTGCTTTGTCTGCTTTCGCTCAACCCAGCTTGCACTACTTGAAGTGCTGTTGCGTGGCAGCCCATGTCACAACACTGTTTTGCAGCGCCTGCAGCTAATCAATTTTGCAATCATATTGCAAAATCACTTACAATCAGAGCAAATTGTTCTTTGTTTTCTTAGGACCCACCTGTTTCCGATTGCATCCGATGCCAGTGAGAATTTGCTGTATGGGAAGTTGTCAGCACGACCGTTGCAGCCAACGATTATGGCCGTGGACTTGAGGGATGTGTGGAGTTGAAGCAGGACGAAATACAGGTGACGGTTATTTACTGTTTTTAAAGTTTTACTACAGTGGGATTTCACTTTTCTGCAATATGAGGTCACAACACAATCTTATGCAAATTCCACTTAATCAAAACATCTCGGCCAACTTTGGAATTCCTGCAATAGTACAGGGCGACACCGATGAAAAAAAACGATAACCCGTCGACTCGATAACTAAACGATTATTTGGCTGAAAGGGCCTTAAGTGGTTAAAGTCATGTCTACAAAAAAAAAATATCTATGCTGCTGTATGCTATGTGCCGTTCTAAGATTTTAATTGGGAAATTATATTATGTGAAGAAATGAAAAAGAAGAAAAAGAAAACTTCCTGCGTTTTTCGAACTTGTAAACATTTTTGTTTGAAAAAATGTTGTTTTATTGAAAATACACGACATTTTCTAAAGAGGTACTACACAGAAGAGTTAACTTTAACTATTTAGAAACTTTGTTTTGTTTTTTATTTCTTATATTTTAAGTATTCCAATGATTCAGAGGTACAATCTTTTAAAGTCGAGTTGGGTACTCAAATGTGTATCTGGCTGTGTGTATCTGTCCTATTGGAGTCAGGTAATTGCATATTCAATATTGACATTAATTTAACAATTTTCTGATTCTCACGGAATTTTCTGATTCTCAGACGGGAAACAGGCTTTTAAAATCAATCTAAAATACATTTGTGGGCAAGAACACTTATGGCAGCAAATCATAGGTACGCGATATATTTATAAGAAATCAGTGGAGGCATGCAGGAGTTTATTTCGGGGAGGCCATTGTGTAAATTTGTTTAGAGCTTAGAATAGAATTGATAAGGGGGTATGTTGCACTGAGACCAGGATTGATCTATTGTGCGCCCTACAATTGTTAGAGCACATCCCCTAAACCTACCACCCTAATGAAACTTAGTAACTCTCGGGGGTTTAGGTGCTTGACGTCCTCTTCTGCAAGCCAAAACTGGCCCAGGTAACGTAACATGCTGCGACAACCCGCATTACAGTGCAATATGATGTGTTCGGGAGTCTCCTCTGCTGTTTCGCAGAGTCTACAGACGCTTACCTGTTCTATCCCGATTGTATGCATGTGTTTCCTCAATCTGCAGTGCCCAGTTATCAGACCTGTTACCTGTCTAAGCTGGTTTCTCCTTAGTTTGAGGCATTCTTCACTCCATTTGGGGTTATAATCTTTGATGAAGATTTTCGATTGCCTGAGACCGGGGGCGCTAGCCCAGTGTTCTGTTTTCCTGGTTCTTTCCTCAAGTCTCAGTGACTCCGTTATGGCGCCTTTGCCCAGCCCAATGAAGGGTTCAGGACTCAGGGGGGCGTGGCTGCCGCGGTTCTAGCGAGGCTGTCCGCTTCCTCGTTTCCTCCGATACCTCTGTGTCCTGGAACCCAGAGGATCTTTACCTGGTTACACCTGCCCAGTGCATTCAATGCTTCGATGCATTCCAGCACTAACCCTGAGGTTATCTCATATGAGATTAGTGCTTTGATGGCTGCTTGGCTGTCGGAGCAGATGACGATGTCTTGCCCCCTGTACTCACGCTCGAGATTGAACTGCACACAGAGCCTGATAGCATATAGTTCCGCCTGGAATATGCTGAGTTTTTTCCCCAAGGGCTCATAGTGCTTGAGGCGAGGTCCAAACACCCCTGCCCCTGTTCCCTCGTGCGTTTTCGAGCCATCTGTAAACCACTTAATTGTGTGTGGTCTAAAATGGATCTGGTGGTCTTCCCAGGCCCAGTCTGTTTTATTGCTCATATAAACTCCGAAGTATTTTTCGTAGTTATATGTTCTTGTTATTGTATCCATCGGATACAAAACATAAGGGTTACTAGTGGATAGCACATCTAAGTCTCTGTGCCTAAGGATGTGATCCCCCCTTTACTAGTTCTAGCCAGTCCAAGGATAGTACGCTTGGCCGCCATCTCAATTGCTACGTGCAATGGCGATATGTTAAGTATCACCTCCAGTGCCACCGTGGGACAGGTTCTCATAGCACCTGTGATGCACGTGCACGCAAGTCGCTGGACCTTGTCGAGTTTTTTCCTCACTGTTGTGAGTGTGGCTCTCGGGGCCCATGCCACTGCTGCATATGTGAGTACTGGCCTCACAATCATGGTATACATCCATTTCAGTATGCTCGGGTTACATCCCCAAGTTCTGCCTGCCAAGGATCTACATACCATGACTGCCTTTGTTGCTTTACTGATAACTGCCTCCGCCTGCTTGTTCCAGAGTAACTTCGAATCTAGTGGTACACCTACTTAGGTACTTCACCTCTGGTTTATAGGCTATGCTTTTCCCGAGCAAGCGTATTGTCCGCATATGTGGCAGCTTTCTTTTCCATGTAAAAGGTACTATGGTGGTTTTGTCCGGGTTTATTCGCAGGTCTACCCGGGCACACCATTCTTGGGTTATTTTTAAGCCTCTCTGGATTATATTAGAACTTTGAAACAGAATAAAATTTAGATGTAGACAATTTTTCACTTTCATTTGATACCCATATCTTAATCATTGCACAACCGCAAATATTAAAAAAAAGATTTGAAATGTGTATGTTCCTAAAATTTTAAAGTCCTTTAAAAAGGACTTGGGGCAGAAAATGAAAAACTGATATGTCAGGTTACTAAAAATGACCTCTAGTTTCACGCCTATATCAACATTTTTCTTTCGATTCTATTGATGTTAGGCTTATAGCCTATTTCCACCGGGCCTTAAATGCATTTAACGCTTAAATGCATTTAACATCGCATTTAAATGCTCTAATTCCCATGCAATTGTTTTTGTATCAAAGTGAGTTAACTCATTTTCAAAACTGAGTTAACTCAGTTTTGCCTTTTACAGACGTCTAACAGAATATGTTATGTTAAAAGCTGGAGCAATTTTGACAAATGTACAAATTTTGATAGCATGCTTTCATGTGCTACAAGAGCCGAACGAACACAAACGACAGAAGGGATTTGAATTACGTTCGGTGTGGTAGATTTTTTGCCAAGACAATTACTTTTTACTGCATTTTTCGCAAAAATACATATCGTCTGTCATAATCAAAGTCAAAACTTCTATTATTTGCCAATAATAAATGCTGAAAGAGAAAATCAAAAACGTGAAACTTCTAACAACCCTCTTGCCATTAAAAATTCATACAGCTCTGGTATCAATCAGCTGACTACTTTCATAAATGAAATAAACATTGACAAATGAAATAAATTTTCACAAATATGAAAACGCAGACATTCCTAGACTGTTGAGAAGGAAAGCGAATTGGTTTTCTTGCAGTAGAGGGGCTACAAGAAACCATACATACGTATACAAGGAGATGGCGGTGCTGGGTAAGCTGTGGCTGCCCAGAAAAAAATGCAAAATTTGAATTGACCAAATAAAAATGTAAACAAAAAACAGCTGTTGCATTTAACTCGATTCCGGTGGAAACGCTTGACAGTTCTCGAATTCAATAGAGCCCTTCACTGCAGTTAAGCGCTCAGTGGAAATAATTTCATTAATTGATTGGCACGACAGCCCGCTTACGCGAGACTAAGGCCTAGCTTCCCGAAACCACCCGTGTTGTGCGTGTGAATTTTGTACGCGGGTGGAAGGGACCTACAGTTTTATGCCGGTTCCGAACGGCAGGTTGGGAGCTTTTTTCACCATCAGTAATTTTTCCACATGTCATCTGATATGGACAATAAGTATATCTCTGGGGAGGCTAAGGTATTATCTTCTGATGGACGGACAATTTCTGTTAGTCGGATGATTCGTTTCCCGTTTTTCCCCGTTTCGAAATAACCGGGGAAAAATTGTTTTTCGAAGATTTTTCGAAAACGCTTCTTACAAAAATTTATTGATCTTCAGTTTCGTGTTCAGATGCCCAGAAAACACTTTAATTTGTAGGTGCATTTTTTTTCTGTACTATTTTAAGAATATTTCGGTGGCTTTAAACCCCCAAAACAGTCCCCTGTTTGCGCCTCTGTATGAAATAGTAAAACTGTTTTTTCTACTACTACTAATAGTGCAGTCCGCACATCTCTAGCTGGAGCGCAAATGCAACCCTGTCTGTTGCACATGTTAAATTGAAAAAGGTGTGAAGCAGTTGACTCCGTTGAATCCGCGCAAACATGAAAACAAAGTGGAAAAAAAAGAAGCAGTCTGCCCAACTACTCTGCGATGCTGAAATTCAGGAGCTGAAGAATAGCTACGCCAGCATTAGCTGTGCAAAAGAAACAGTGAAGCGCTTTGCGGATCTGCCACTGTCACAGAAGACACAAAAGGGGCTTGCAGACTCCAAGTATGTGCACCCTACGGACATACAACGTGAGAGTATTGGGCCGGCGCTGCAGGGCAAGGATGTGCTGGGCGCAGCCGTAACGGGCAGCGGTAAAACGCTGGCTTTCCTGATTCCAGTAGGTGGCACTGGTTGCGGTTTGAAATCTATTTTAACTTTTCCAATTTTGCAGGTAATTGAGCACCTCTTCATCAACAAGTGGTCTCGAACGGACGGCATAGGTGCTATCATTATATCGCCCACACGCGAACTAGCCTATCAGATATTCGAAACGCTTAACCGTGTGGGCAGACATCACGAGTTCTCCGCCGGTCTCATCATAGGCGGCAAGAATTTGAAGTTCGAGCGCACACGCATGGATCAGTGCAATATATTGATTTGCACGCCAGGTCGGCTGCTGCAGCATATGGACGAGAATCCATTGTTCAATGCAACCAGCATGGGAATGCTGGTGCTGGATGAGGCAGATCGTTGTCTGGACATGGGCTTTGAGCAGGCGTTGAATGCCATCATTGAAAATCTGCCACCAGAACGGCAAACGTTGCTCTTTTCGGCCACACAGACTAGCTCGGTGAAGGACTTGGCGCGCCTAAATCTACGCGATCCGGTATATATCGGACGTCAGGGAGAAACGAAATCAGGCGCTGTGGTGGTGCCCGATCTGCTGCAGCAGAACTATGTGGTAGTGGCGCTGGAAGACAAAATTACCATGCTGTGGTCCTTCATAAAAAACCATCTCAAGCAAAAGATTATTGTTTTTCTGTCCAGTTGTAAGCAGGTGAAATACATCTATGAAATTTTCTGCAAACTGCGGCCGGGTACCAGTTTGCTGGCGCTATACGGCACACTGCATCAGGATCGCCGTATTGCCATCTACAATGAGTTTATGCGTAAGAGCAATGTGGTGCTTTTCGCCACGGATATAGCCTCACGTGGACTGGACTTTCCCACGGTGAACTGGGTGGTGCAGCTGGACTGTCCGGAGGATGTGACGCAGTATATACATCGTGCCGGGCGCTCGGCGCGCAACAAAGCACGCGGCGAGAGTCTGCTGGTACTTCTGCCCACAGAAGAAAGCGCCATGATTGAGGCACTGAAGCAACAGAATATTCAAATACAGAAAATACATATTGATCCGAAGAAGCTATTCTCGCCGCGCATCAAAATCGAGGCGTCATTGGCGCAGCACGCCGAGCTAAAGGCGTCAGCCCAACGTGCCTTTATCGCTTACCTGAAATCAGTGTTTCTGATGAAGAATAAACAGATATTCAAAGTGTTTGAGCTCGATTGCGATGCATACGCCAAGTCGCTGGGACTGGTAGTAACGCCACGTGTGCGTTTTTTGGAACGCTTCTTGAAGCAAAAGCAGCAGAAGAATGTTACAGCAGCTGCTGGCGATTCTCATACGCCACAGCGCGACTTTCAAGAGTCCGAGAGCGATGATGAAGACTTCATACGGCCCAAGCGCGTCAATCACGATATACAAAGTAGTAAACACGATGTGGAAGAAGAGGTGGAAGAAGTGCTTTTGCCTGCACCGAAGAAAGGAAAGCTGGTAACTAAAGCGGCGCTTGCCAAGAAGGTGCTGAAGAAAAAGCTGCAGGTGAACGAGAAACGAAAATTCGACGACGAAGGTCGCGAAATTGTGGATCAGCGCAAACAGCTTCAGTCGGCACTGGCCAAGGAATACGAGTCACACGAGACTGTTAATGGCATTGATATTGAGGCCGCCAAACAGCTGCTCACCGAGGAGGACAAATACGACAAGCAGCGCTTCCGGGAGCTGGTGAAGCAGCGCCACCGCAAACTGAAAGAGAAGCTGAAGAAACGTGAACGGAGTGAATTCTCGTCAGACGACGCGGATGGCGGTGAGAGTGACAACTCGGTGGACTTGTCCTTTCTGCCCGATCCAAAGGACGTTTATCAGCTGGGCACAGACGATTCGGAGAGCGATGCTGATGTAGAGCCATCGGCAGCACCACAAGCGAAGAGTCGTGACTTGAGCGAGGAGAGTGATTATGAAGCGGAACCGGCGGCCAAGAAACCGAAAGTAGCTGCGAAACTTTCACTCAACGATGCAGAGGTTATTGCTGCGCAACTGTTGGCGAGTACTAATTAAAATATTTTAGTAAACATTAAAAAATAAACTGAAATCGTTATTTTATTTGAATATGAAATTATTGTCTGAATGAGCTTTTAAGCAGTTGTATCAAAATTTTAAAACCATCTTTAATGAAAAATACAATTTGCTATGCTTTCAATATTGATTGAAAGTTTGTACAGTTAAATTCAGTTTAACCATTTGAACTACAGTAACATAGAACTACTTGTATCACCCATAAAAGTAAACCATAAATTTTTTGTGTTGAATTTTGGTGCGCGCTCAAAACCAATACCAGCGACTGCGATTCTCTCCTGACTCAACTATCCACTGTTTTGGATCCATTAGGTAATCTCTGAAATAGATGGAAATATACATTTCGAAAGCTAGAATCATCACTTCAGAGCATTTTAGTTTGTGTCGCTGACCTCTTCTCGAACATGAGCTGCGTCCACTTGTCTTTCAAATCGGTCATGGCGCCCGCTTTGCCTCCATACTCGTTGGGCAGCATGTCGCGCGGAACGTGATCGTACAAACTTTCGATGCCTTCGGTGTGAAAGTGAATCTGTAAAGTTGAAGGCAATGTTTTGTTTATCAAATGGTTTTCAACGCTTCAGATTTGAACTCACCATTTCGAAGACTTCGGGGTGTATGAACGGTTTTACAATTGCAATCATTTTGTTAAGAAACGACGGACAGTTGATGACGTGCATGCCGCGCAGCCGCACCGGATAGGCCTCTTGCAGGAATTTCATGTAGATGCGAAATGTGAGGAAGGATATGCGCGCAATGTGCGACATGCTGTAGCCGGCAATGTCTACGATTTGCACTTCGCCATTGGCGATCAAGTGCTCGTTGATGTCGGTGTTATTGGCGTCGTCAGCGGGATCCACGTCGGGCACTGTAAAGCGACAATCGGCTAACATGAAGAACAATTTGCACTCTTCGACGCTGTTTAGCTAAGCAATTAAAACAAATTCATTTGATTGAATTTAATAGATTAAAATTAATTAGAAATAAAATTTTGAAATTAAAAGTAAATAAAGACAGTTTAAATTTGAATTAAAAAAATATGAAATGAATTTGAAATAGATTAAAGATTGAAAATAAAATAAAATTTTACTTTGAAATTTAAATATTAACATTAATTAACTTTATTAAATATTTATTTTAAGAAATTAAAAATAATAAAATGAAAAATTAATAAAAAAATAAATAAATTTGAAATTAAATAATGGTTTTACAAAATGTTAAACCATTGGAGTGAACATTGTTTGTAAATAATTTGAATAGGCTTAAATTTAATGCTTAATTTAATTTCTAATTTGACACAGAAGTCCGCTTTGATTTTTATTGTAGGCTTAAACATTTTATTTGATTTGTTAGTTGAAATAAATGAAACTTAATTGGTGGCTAATTACCTTCCTTGCATCATAATCGGCCAAACGAAAGAACAACAGTTTGTGTCCTTCTGGTGTTAGACCAGGTAACGGTGTCAGATCGCTAAAATATGAGTTTAAAAGTATTTAAATCAGTTGAGTAACGCAATGAAAATCCCAAATAGAGTTGACTAAACATATAATGATACTACATAATCAATTAGGCAATTTAAATAAATTAATCACATCATCATAATCGACATAAATTTACAATTAATTTTTAAATTAACACAAATTTTTAGTTTATATTTTAATTAAATTTTTATAAAACGCTGGTAATGAATTGGAATGATCAAACTCTGCTATTGAAACTTGAAACTAAAAAACTTGTCTTGAACTTTGAACCCTACTCACATTGTTTCACGCGTTTTCTTCACATTCTCGTCGTTTGGATCGCGATTTATGAAGATGTGTGCATGTTTATTTCTCAGTGTAAAATTCAGTTCGATCAGCTTCTTCGTTTCTTCCACATCGTTGAACATGCACTTGAGAAAGCGACGCAACACTAGACGGTCTTTCAGAGAGAGAGAGAGAAAGAGAGCGGAAGAGAAGAAGAGAGTTAGACTGGACATCGATATACAGAGAGATGGTTAGACATTAGAAGGAGATTTAAATAAAAGTAAATTAATTTGTGTCAGGTATTGTTCATTATAGTTGGTTTCGTAAATAACTTTTCAAATCCTTTGAAATCATATTTGAGGATTGAGAGGATTTGAATCCTTGAAACCCCCCTTGTGTGCGTCAATTTAAATAGCTAATGATCGCTAATAACTATTGTCATGAATTTTATAAATCGACCTGGGGTTAGCCACGTCAGTTGATAACAGTAAAAGCTTAAGAAAAAGCTCCACAAATCCAACAGAACTCATGTGTGATAATCGAGTCGTATGCAGATAGGGGAATTCTTTGTAAGGTGCCACTCTTTGTAAGGTGCCACCCCTGCTCGATTTCGACGTTTTAGCAATCCAAGAAAAAAAATTCCTATTGTCACTTAAGGGGGTCGTCTACGTACAAAGTTTTACAAAATGTTTTTTTTTTTTACCAAAAGGACTCTTCACGGTTATTGAGCTGTAGACCATTGAGCACGCTCGCTCACGGTGTTTCCGCACGCTCCCTGTGAACTTTAAACGCGTTTTCCCGAAAGTCGTATTTTTCTAACTTGCACGATTTTAAGAAAAGTTTTACACGCCTCGAAAATCTGGCCGCTACGCAGTCGACCCCCTTAAGGTATATATGTCAACATCAATTTTAATGTGGTTTTTGAGGGAACAGACGCAATAACACGGTCTGGGTAAATAAAAGTGTCAAATTTGGTTAAGAAAAAACATAACAATGAAAACTGAAGGTTTTTCCTGCAGTCAAAAAGTAACCAAAAACTTATAAAAAACTAAGGTAAATATCAGTGTTGGACTTAATTTTTAATGCTTTTTCATAATCCGAAATGATATTCGAGCATATCGTAAAAGGATCAAATTTATTCAATGATTTCCAAAAAGCCGTGAAAATGTAAAGTGCCACATTTTTTTCTTTGTAAGGTGCCACCCCCCTTTTTTCATTGTTTTGTGGTCCTATTTCGGTAAAATGAGTTTTTATTGCTCGTAATCGTCATTACAAGGAATTTAAAGTGTTCTTAGTCAATTTTCATGAGGAATAAATTAGTTCAGTTTTGTTTATCAATTTCCATACAATTATTCGTTTTATTCGTTACTATTCAATTTGCATTTTACTTTCGGTTATTTTCTATTCAACTCAAATTAAATTCAATAATCTTTCGTACATTTTCTAAATCATGCATTTTTACTTGAGATTTCTACTTTTTAGCGGTTTTTTAGGGGGTGGCACTTTACATTAAAAAATTTTAGGGTGTCGATTTTGAACACTTTGGGAAATTGGCTGTAAAATTCGTATTTACAAAAAATTCAAATGAAGTGTTACCTTGGATCATAGCTCTTTAAATCCTCTTTCCAACGGTATTAAATTGGCGATACGATAATTTTCTAACGAGTTTTGCGCAAAAAAGCTATGGGGTGGCACCTTACAAAGAATTCCCCTATTAATTATATGTAAATATATGCAGATATTCATGATTATGAAGGGACAGTGTTAGCCGTACTCATTCTTTACAACTGTTGACTAATGTTGTCAATGTTAAGCTGGTTGTTGTGGTTGTTAATGTTAAGCTGGTTGGCCGAATTGGTCACGCATTGACCTTGTTGGGGAGAGTTTCTTAGTCGTTAAAAGCAGGTGAACTAATGATTGCTTAGAAAGCCTGCGATTTCAGCGTATTTGAGCGGTGATTGGTATCAACTTTAGGGACCTCACCCAACCCAGGCAAATACGAGGCTCCCAGGCAGGTAAGCTGAGATCCAGCTATAGTAGAATAGCACATAATGTATTTCAAGGATTTTGTGACCCCTCACATTTCCTGCACTCGTTCGTTTCTGAGAAGAATTGAAAATTATTGCACTGGCAACTTTTCGCTGGGAGCTTAAAGTGTTGATGAATTGTGTTGACAATCAAGTTTATTTGTTTTTTTATTTATTACTCATGCGCCAGTTATTCTATTGATATCACTGATAACAAATGCAGTCGATAGTAATCTTTTGAATTCGCGTTTGTCAAGTATTAGGAAAAAACTGCATAGATAATACGCACCGATCTCTTCAGGTAGCTTGGGATTTTCTTTGAACCAGCACTGCAACTCGTTTAATTTTTCATTTAGATCTGTGTTTGCCATTTTTTCTCTGAGACGACGCTTTTTGTGGTGTTTTTATATTATAATGTTTAATTGGGTTTTTTATTCTTAACAATCGGCTTCAGTTTGCTATGACTTCAAGCTGCCGTTTTTAATTTGAAATTTCATTAACTTAAGTTTTTGTATTTTTGGATTTTTTTTTGTGCTAATGTATTGTTTTTGTATTTTTCATAATTTAATATCTTCGAATTTTGACATTTAAAAATAATTTTTTTAAACTATAGTATATTTTTAATAGTTAAAGTTTAGTCCAATTCAATTTTTAGTTTCAATTAGTTCAATAAGTTTTTATTACTTCTCTCTAAATTTAGTTTTTTTATAATTTGTTAATTTTTTTAATTATGTTTTTTAACAATGTTATTAAAAAAAAACTTAAATTTTTTTCTTAATTTTTTTGTTTAATTTAATTTTTTTGCAATTTAATTTTTTAAAATTTTTATATTTATTTATTCTTTTTTGTGCTTTTTATATTTAAAAATTTTTGATATTTAATAATGTTATAAAAAACATGTTATAAAAAATAGTAATGTTATAAAAAAACTAAAATATTTGTTTTAATTTCAAATTTGTTGGTTTATTTTATTATTATTTTTTATATATTGATTATTTATTTGTGCCTTTTATATTTGAATATTTTTAACTTTATATTTTAAAACAATTGTATGATAAACTTTAGTATATTATTAATAATTAAAGTTGAGTTTAGGGTTCGAGAAGTTAGTAAGACTTCTTTCCAATTTTAATATTTTAATGATTTATGAATTTTGTTTTTTGGTTTTTGATTTTGATATTTTAAAATAATTTTATTTAAGTTTAGTATACTCGTACTTTATTTTTATAAAATAAGTATTGTTTAATGATTTTTTGGCATTATGGAAATATAAGTAGTAGTAGTTTTTTCATTGTTTTCTACACTTTTGTGAAATTTAGTAAAGCTGAATGCTTTTTTACAAATCTACTATTTTTATAATTTATTTGTATATTAAAAAAAAGTTTTTTTAATATTTTCGAATTTTGATATTTTAAAATACTTTTATGAGTTTATAAGTTTAGTCTAACTACCTTTTAGATTAATCGAAATATAATAATTTGTCATTATTTTTTCTACACTTTTGTAAAATTTTGTAAAGTGAAAAGAAAAAGCTCGTCGTTTTAACACTTTTTTCGGTTTGGAAATTTCTATTTATTTTATTATATCTTTTTCTGTTGAATGCAAATTCTTGAGTTTTTTAAATATATTTTTCTAATTTTCTTGTATTTATAAGTATACAAATATATTAGAAGGATTTTTTGGAATTTTTTTTATAACGATAAAAGAATTTAAATCGTATTTTGTATTAGTTTTTGGTAATTTGGTTTTTCAGAAATGTTTTAAATTCACTTGAAACTTTTGCGTTTTTTATATTTGCCGTTTTTGGTCTGTTAACAATTTCTCATGTTACTTTTATGCAATTTTGTAATATTTTAATTACAGTTTTATATTATTTTATACATTATTATCACATATACATTTATTTTAATATATATAAATATAAATAAGATTATTTCAATAGAATTTCAATAATATGTATTTAGTTTTATTTCATTGTAATAAACTTTTTTCCACTTTAATAAGTTCCGCTCTCTGGCTAAACGTACACAAACGCCGTTTGCATTGTAACTAACCGCCAATCAGTTTGAAGCGTTGAGACTGCTTTGACTTCCAAAAATCGACTGATTTAGCATCGAAAGCTGCACAGCACTGTGGTGCAAAGTGTTCATCGATAGTCATAAAAGCTAACGACAATGTATGGGCATTAGAGACTGCAATTAGATTAGATTACTAGAGCAGATTAGATTAGTGTATCAATGCGCCTTTACTTTATTTGCATTGATACGAGTTAAACCAGACGTAGAGGAATTACCGAAGACACTACTTAGGCGTCAAATTATGATGTTTTTGTACTTAATTGAGAGAAAAAATACTAGTAGCAATAATAACTTTTAAATATTGAAATTTTCTCAATAAAAAATATAAAAAAAAGACGCATTTTTATACCTAACCTACCTTTATTTGGAATTTCCAACTTGTCCACACAGAAACTTTCCATACTTACTGTAACTCATTACTTTGCAGCTGTTGGCATTGCAATTAGCTATAATAATTCCATACTTTCCAGCGATAAAAATCGCATAAAACCAAAAATAATAACAATCGTCGTCGATCAGCCGTGAAGTATCAATTTTCAGAAAATTTTCAAACGCCATTAGCCGCAAGTGGTGCGTGCCCCATTCGCATCGTCGTCCATGCACAATGCATGTAAACGGCATTTTAAGCACAAACAAAGTGGAAAATCATTGCGCGAGCGCTTTCGACGCGGCCAAACCAGTCAAAGCTCGACTTGTCAGCGACGAGTGTAAATAAATGTTCGCTTGGTCAGCAATGTGATTTTAATAGCTTTTATATTTGATTTTACTATATATGCGTACAATTAAATAGTCTCTAAGGAACAGTGGTGGTAGAACAGCGCCTCGCTTGTCAAATTCATTGGCGTGTGTTGTTGTGCTGACGGCGGCGGCATCGCTTCCACGTTCCGCGCAATAAGTGTTGCTGTATGTGTTTGCGAATTACTTAAGTACCGAGTAGTTGTGTGTGTGTGTGAGTGTGTTTGTAACCGGTTAATGACTTAATCGCTAGTAAACATCACTTACAAATATAAATATTCAATACAATACAATATACGAGTATATGTTATGTTTCGGGGATTCTGTACCGATTCATGGCGATTCTATTTAGTTGCTACGTGTCTTTGCATAAAATGTTAACATTGTCATTAGACTTTTTAGGAATTCTTAAGACATATTCATCTTTATTCGATTACAAACTGAACAAATAACTTGATTTCTTGTTTTAATGGTTATTTCAATATTTCACAAATATTCCTATAAACAAAGTTGGAGTGGGAAGGAAGAGAGTTTGTTAAGAAAGAGAGGGAGAGAACTTGGGAGATGGAATAAGGAAAATATTTGGTTAACATTATGGCCGACTGTGGGAGGTATGTGTTCATCTGAAATGTTTTATTATTGAAGTTAGTCAACATGTGACAGTGTAAAAAGGACTAAGACAGGACATAATTCATATGGGACACATATGTCCCAAGGGTTGTGAAAGAGTTAAATGAAAGAAAAGAAACCAGATGAATGCTTTGTTTTTGAAAAAACCTTAATTTGAGGTGAATAAAATGAAATATGAAGTAATTGAACTAAATTCCATAAATGAACTTCAATTGATTTGAAATATGAAGTAATTGAATTATATTCAATAAATGAACTTCAATTGATTTGGTCGTCTGAAAAATTAATTAAGTAATTTGAAGTAATTGAATTAAATTCCTTAAAAAAACACAAAATGGATATGTTTGACTGATCAAAAGACTTAGTGGACATATAAAGTAATTGAATAAAATTCCATAAATAAACATCAATTGATTTGGTTGACTGAAAATGAAATTGAGTGGATATATGA
Organism: Melieria omissa; assembly: GCA_963971225.1. Classification (NCBI taxonomy): domain Eukaryota; kingdom Metazoa; phylum Arthropoda; class Insecta; order Diptera; family Ulidiidae; genus Melieria; species Melieria omissa. The sequence continues at coordinate 57,857,708 of OZ020268.1, forward strand.
AGTAATTGAACTAAATTAAATATAAGAACTTCAATTGATTTAGTTAACTGAAAAATTAATTGAATGGAAACATGTAATAATTGAACTAATTTCCATAACGAAACATTAATTGATTAAATCGACTGAAAAATAAATTGATTGGAAGTATAAAGTAATTGAATTAAATTCCTTAAAAAAACATTAATTTATTTGTTTGATTGATCAAAGAATTGAGTAGAAATATGAAGTAATTAAATTAAAATCCCTAAATAAACTTCAATTGATTTGGTCGACTGTTCAAAAAATTGAGTGGAAATATGAAGTCATTGAATTAAAATCCATAAACAAACTTTCATTGATTTGGTAAATGTAAAAATAAGTTGATTTGAAATTTGAAGTAATTGAATTAAATTCCATAAAATAATTCAATTAGAATTTAATTAATTTCATAAATGAACTTCAACTGATTTGATTGACTGCAAAATTAATTGCATGAAAATATGAAGTCATTGAATTAAAATACATAAATAAACTTCGATTAATCAACTGAAATATTAAGTAATTAAATTAAATTCCATAAACAACCTTCAATTGATTTCAATTAAAAAATTAATCAAGTGCAAATATGAAGCAATTCAATGAAATTCCCTTAACAAACTTCAATAGATTTAGTCAACTGAAAAACAAATTGAGTGAAAATATGAAGTAAATAAACTTCAATGCACTTCATTTTTTAGATACAAACTGAAGCAAACTTCAACTCAACTCATAACATTTGGCATAACTCATAGTAAAAATACACATTTTTACCCTAATTAACAGTTCAATGAGCAGTTAGCTTTGAACTTAAGGTTAAACAATGAGAGATGCAATTATTGATTAGATCAAAGCTAAACTATTTCCGTGTGCAGTTTGAAACCTGAACAGTATCGAAATTCAGTCCTGAACCCATAATTATTAGCATGTTTGTTCTCTTTTCAACCGAAATAACAAAAGATAGTGTAAATCGATAAGAAATCAATGCAAACTAAATTTAATTAATGCTTATATTTGTATATTTATGTATGTACCTAATTAAGTGCTACGTAGAACTGTCCAAACTGCAGTTGAGTAGATACGATTTTCAATGATGCTTAGTTGATTAGTTGATAATATTTAATGCAATTTGTTTATGTCATTCATTTTAATGCACTGGGCAATTGGTTTGTTTATTTAGATTCGAGTTTAGTACATCGTTAATTAAATTTGTATTTAAATTTGGTTTAGTGCATTTCAAGCATTTCGCATTTAATTTGATTTCTAATTAGACAATCAAATAGTATCTTGTCATCATCAGGGGGTTAACTAAGTTCGCCATATCGATATGTCGTTGCTTCGCTTTTAATACTTTTTTTAAGTTTTTTAATTGATTAGGTTTTCAGTTATGTCACTATTTTTTATACTGAATACAGAAAGTTTTCATTTGTTGTGGTATTTTAATGAAATCAGTTTAGTGTCTAACGCTTTACTGATTTTTAATTATCAAATATGAAATTTGAAATTGACTAGTTGGAAATGTTTTCAGTTAAACGTTTCGTAACAGTTTTACATTGAAGTTGGATTTTTAAGATTTATTTGTTATAGAAGTATAGAAAAAAGAGAAGAGTTATCGAAAGTCATTCATTGGTTGCAAATGTGCTACAAGTTTTTGGCAAAAATGGGAAGAAAGTCATGGAGGAAATTGTTTTGTTTGTAAATATTTTGGGCAGTATTGGGCAAAAAGTTAGTTCGACTAATGAAAAGTGGTTGGCATTGTTATGATTTTAACTACATAAATAATAAAACCATTAATTCAATTAATTGTTTAATAAACAAAGCTGATTTAATAAAATGTGACCGATGTCGCATGGAATTATTGTTAAATGATTAATAAACAAATCTAGTTAATTTAATCTAACTGTTGTAAGGTAACAAATTTCGTTGATTTAATTAATTAATTGAAATTATAAATTGTTTTGGGTTTAAATTTTGCGAAAAATTAACTAGTTCATAAATTAATTCGATCATAGTTTTGAGATAAAATAAGTAATAATCAATGATGATAATTAAACTACTAATTTACTGACTATATTCATTAAGTAATTGTTAAAAAATGCATTAGAAACTTGCAATAATAACTTGAAAAAAAACTTGAAATAACCAGCGACAAAACTAATAAATTATAAAAATGTATTTCGTAATTTAATCAGTAATTAAATGAGTTAATGAACTAATCCAAAATGTAATGCATACAATAATTACTAATAACATTATTCTTGAAAGTAATTATACCTAAAAAACTATTGAATAATCAATTGATAAATTATGTTTACAAAATCATCAATATATTATTATTTATACATAAAAAATATATTAAGTGATTCGTTAACTAATGGAATTAAGAAACTAATCAATTACAATAAATTAATTTATTAATTTATTAACAATGCAAAATTAATCCTTAATAAAATTATTTTTGCACAATTAGTTTATAAGTAAGTTTTGTAATAGGGGTACCGGTTAATTTGTGTTTTTTTTGGGGAAAATTGAAGCTTTATTGTGGAAAAATGGTTATAAATTTAATATTCGTAGTATTGTCCATCACTAGCTATAACATTTTCCCATTTTTTTTGGCAATTCACGAATACCTTTTCTGAAAAATTCGGCCGGCTTTTCCGCTGTCCACGAATCGATCCAATTTTTGCGCAATGTCTGGACTATACGGCGGGTGGGGTAGGACATCCCATTTGAGCGTCTCAAGGTAGGTTTTGACGAACTGTGCAACATGTGGCCGAGCATTGTCATGTTGCAAAATAACCTTGCCGTGCCTTTGTTCGTATTCCGGCCGTCTTTCGCGCTGTGCTCGGCTCAAACGCATCAATTGTCATCGGTAGACTTCCCCTGTGATCGTTTCATTCGGTTGCAACAGCTCATAATAGATCACACCCAGCTGGTTCCACCAAATACACAGCATAACCTTCAGGCCATGAATATTCTGAACGGCCGTCGATGATGATGCATGGCCGGGGTATCCACACGTTGCTCGACGTTTTGGATTATCGTAATGGACCCACTTTTCATCGCTATTGGCAATTCGATGCAAACAACTTTTTCTTTTGTGCCGTTGGAGCAGTTGTTCACACGTGAAAAATCGGCGTTCGACGTCTCTTGGCTTCAATTCATACGGCACCCAATGGCCTACCTTCCGGATCATTCCCAAACGATTGGAAATGGTTTGTTGAGCGACGCCAAGTGATTTTGCAAGTTCTTCTTGCGTTTGGGATGGATCTTGGTCGAGCAATGTCTCCAATTCGTGATCTTCAAACTTTTTTGGCTGTCCGGGTCGTTCATTGTCCTCCAAGTCAAAATTGCCACTTTTAAACCGTGCAAACCACTTCTGGCACGTATGCTCAGCTGGAGCATGCACACCATACACTTCCACCAAAATACGATGACTTTCGGCAGCCTTTTTCTTCATATTGAAGTAATGAAGAAGTACTCCCCGCAAAAACATGACAATAGCTTTACAACACATATTTGGAAAGTTGAATCACTGTTCACAAAATCAAGTTACGCCATCTGTTAGAAAACCGCATGAATTAACCGGTACCCCTATTATAATAAGTTAATTAATTAAAAGCTAATGAAATTAATAAACTAATCAACTACAATTAATTAATTTATATATTAATCAATAATTAAAATAGATTATGTAATGCAAAATTAATCATTAATCAAATTATTTTTTTAATAAGTTAATTTTGTATAATTAGTTAAATAATTAACAAAAAAAAATATTAAATTATAAGTTAACTTTAAATAATTAATTAATCATTCCAAAATACCTGCATTGATTCGTTCGTTCGTGATAATTAATCAAGTAATAAATTACAAAATTTTAATTCATGAATTAGGTTAGGTTAGGTTGCGGTGGCTGCCTCTATAAGAGACACACTCGGAGGCCTGAAAGGCCCATTTTGATACCACATATTTCACCCGTTTTTGAACTGTGTATGCAACACTGTTTTGCCAACATATGTTACAGCACACATTTCAAGCGGATGGGGAAAGGGGAGGGGACCTACAGTTTAACGCCGAATCCGAAGGGCGATTGGCAGTTTTTCGTTCAAACTTGGAGGTTTTGCCATTGCCTGCCAAGAGCGCAATTGTGCGGTGCTTGTAATTCTCATTCCCTTCATGTGGGTAGCGATAGAAGTAGATGAGTGTTTTACCAGCCCGAGCCAGGAATCGAACCTGGAGTGCGCTACCCGCTGGACTATCGAGGCCGAATATTCATGAATTAATTAGTAAACAAATTTTTGTATTAATCAAAAGATTACAAGAAAAAAATCCTAAAAACCAACTCATGCATAAATTAATCATTAATAAAAATTTTGTCACAACTAATTTGGTATTGCTAATTATAAAATAATTTAATAGTTAATTTATAATTAACTGATTATATTAGCCAGATTATATTATGATTATATTATGCAGCCGCCGTGGCTCAGTTGGTTAGTGCGCGGTCCAAGCGAGTCGCATGCAGAGCGACGCTAGTTCGAATTCTGCATGTAGTAACACCTAAAAAAAAATAACGGGAAACTCGTTTTCTCTTTCGGTGGCTGTCCTCTCAGCTGGAAATGGCAAACCTCTGAGAGTAAAAATTGCCTATGAAAAAGCTCCCAACCTGCCGTTCGGAACCGGCCTAAAACTGTAGGTCCCTTTCCACCCGCGTACAAAATTCACACGCACAACACGGGTGGTTGCGGGAAGCTAGGCCTTAGTCTCGCGTAAGCGGGCTGTCGTGCCAATCAATTAATTAATTATATTTATATTAATTAATTGTTTTTAATAAGTAATTAAAAATACATTTGAAATATTAAATTAATATTAGTTGATCAATGATTAGATTACTAACTAATCAATTACAAAAAATTAGTTCATAAATTATTCTTTAATCAAAACATTTTCGCAACCAATTAGGTATTACTAATTATTAAATAAATTAAATAATTAAATAATAATTAAGTTACTATATTAATTAGTAAATTTATTAATAAATAAAAAAAATACATTTGAAATATTAATTAACCATTGCTTGAATTATTAACTAATCAAATACAAAAAATTAATTCATAAATAAATCATTGCTCAAAATATTTTCACAACTTATTAGGTATTACTACTTATTAAATAATTTAATAGTTAAATTATAATTGAGTGACTATATTAATTAATTTATTAATAAATAATTAAAAATACATTTGAAAGATTATTTTTAGTAAATAATAAAAAATACATTTGAAATATTAAATAATCAATTAATAAATGATTAGATTACACTACTCGACACGAAAAATGCTTCTAAAAATAAAAGTATTTTTTAGACTAATCTTTGGCTGCTGAACACAAAACTGAAAATCAACACATCTTCTTAAGAAGCGTTTTCGAAAAAACACGTTTTTTCTCTCTTATCCAACCATCCGGTAACACAAGTGGCTCGTCGTTGAAAAGAAATTATACATTTTTAAATGGTTTTAAAAAAAAAAAATATATCACCTCAGGTTTTAAAATCTAAGATGAAAGATATATTATTTGTGGAAATATTAAGCTTTACGTCAATTGAATTGAAAGAAAAATGTCAAAGTTATGATGCACTGAGTGAAAACACCAACTTTACATTTATTGGACCGTGCGAACAAATTTTTTAATTTTTCTGAGACCCATCCAAATGTTGATATAGACGTGAAAGAAGAGGTAATTTATAGTAAACTGACATAGTCAGTTTTTCATTTTCTGACTCAAATTCCTTTTTAAAGGACTTTACAATTTTAAGGACATACACATTTAAAATATATTTTTAAATATTTGCGGTATTTGCGGAGCACGTGATGAACCCATTTTTTTGTCGAGTAGTGTTATTAACTAATCAATTTCAAAAATAATTCATAATCTATTCACTTGTATTAATAAAGTATTGACATAGATAAACGAATTAATTACAAGAATTTAATACATCAATTAATACTTTATCAAATTATTTTTGCAACTAATTATTTTGAATTTCTTCAATGATTTTTTTGACAAGTTTATATAGAAAGTTTTGCCCAACTCTGTTTGTTTGTGCATGTTTTAAGATTTCTTGGCACTTATGCATATAAATTTTAATTTCATCATATTTTTTCTTACAATTATTTTTATAATCTTGTTGTTGTTAATTAGTCATTAGTCTATAGCACACTTGTTGTTGTCTTATAAAATATAACGGCCATGTTGTATGTTTAATTTAATTGTTGCATTTTCGGGGACACTCTTAGAAATTATCTATACTATACATTTATGTATGTGTAGGTATGTTTTACATGCATGTATGTATGTATGCTCGAATGTATAAAGTTTACACAAAACTTATACAACTTACACAACATATAATTAAATACTGAAATCCCGCTCAATTCTCACTTAAAAATATATAAAATACTGTACTGAACTACGAGTATGTAATATACATACACATGCACGTATATGCTCACATGTACCTATGCTTATGCATTATGCATTATACGACACACCACATGTGGTTTTGTGTTGCCTGCCTGCATGTAAATATTCTTAAAAACTTCATCAGCTAACGGTGTTCGTATGCAATAAATTGCGTTCTTGTCTTTTTTGAGGATATTGCATTTTATAAATGTTCTATGATTTTTTTGTTAAAGCCTCGTTTTAAGCATTTTTGTTTTGTTGCGTTAACATTTGTTAGGGGCCATCACGCTGCTTTTTCACTTTTTCAAAATTTCGACTCCTTCCATCAGCTGGCGGCTTGTCGAAATGCAGCGAGTCACCCTGTATTACCTCCAATTAACTTATGAACTGCAGCATTGCACTCGAATTGCCGCCTTGACCGACACGCCAACAGACACTTGACACGCACACGCACACATGCACACATAAATTGTTATACTAAAACTTGGGCCTAATCTAAGTTAATTAAACTGTTTGCTTTGTGAAAAATACTGTGCAGTTTGAGCGTGTCAGCCTCAGAGTGGCGCGCTGCCGTTCGCCTACATGGTGTGCGTGCGCGCCATGCTGCCACGCCCTCTCGACTAACTGAAGATGCTGCGTCATAAGTTGATCATGTGCGACTTGCGCTGCGCCTCCAGTCGGATCTCGAGCATCGCGTACGGCGGCACGCTCACCACCAGAATGATGACCAGAACGATGATCTTGGGCGTCTCGCACATAAAGCCGTGCGCTGCGAACGTAATGCCCAGCCCCAGGAAGCGGAAACCTTGCAGCGGCGCGGCCACTTCGGCGGCATGGTTGGCATGGTTGAGCGTGATCAGCGCGAGCAGCAGCGTCTCCCACATGCCGTTGCAGGCGCCCCACGACGCGGCCAGCACGTAGAAGAGTGCGCTGTCGTCGCTGGACGGCTTCCAGCTGGAGAGGGCGAGCAGCAAGCAGGAGTGAAAGAAAAAGCCGGCCACTGTCATGAAAAAAAAGTCAAGGAATAAGAAGAATGCATCGTATGAAGGTCTTTCAGGCCATACTCACAGATGACAACAATGCGCTTCGTGTGGCGCAACAGCATGCTGAGCGTACACGAGACGATGGCCTGCATCAGGCCCATGCCAATGAGGGCGCCGGCCACCATGCTGATGCCCAGCGAGCACGAGACAAACGCCTGCAAACGAACAAAATATTAGCGGTTAGCGCTGACCACTTTGATTGGTCGATCGCGTTCGGCGCCCACTCACCCGCAAAAAGTCGGCCAGCATGTAGGCCTGCTCGGTGCCAATGAAGTAGGCCATGGGGCCGGCGAAGAGCAGCGTGTCGGTGATGCCTTTGATGCGCTCGCGCCGGAAGGTGCCCTGTATGCGGCCGACGAGCACGGACAGCACCACCGCCGCCACGGACAGCACCCAGTAGAGGCCGATCAGCGTCATGACGCCGGCGCGCGCCTGGCCATTGATAAAGTGCGTGTAGATGGTGGCGTCGTCGGTGTTGTTGCTGTCGCTGTTGCTGTCGAGCAGCGTATTGTCGCTGAGCTGCCACACGGGGCACATGTCGGCGCCGCAGATGCGCTCGCCGTGCTCGTTGTGGTTGTAAAAGTCGTCAAAGTAGCCGGGAATATGCGGCAGAAAGCCCGAGAAGCCGGCGTATGGCCGTGACTGCAGCGCCAACGGAGTGGGCAGTGTTTCGTTGGCACCACCCGCCTCCGGAGTGCCGAGCGGAGATGTTAACGTGGGCGTCGGTGTTGGCGTCGTTGCCGTTGCAACGCCAAAGTCGAAACAGTTCCAGTCGCTGGAGGTGCAGGCCAGCGTCACCGAGGCCACTAGGGCGCCCACAATGATGCCCAGATCCTGCGCGGCCTGGAACCAGCGCGCCATGCGCCGCACCTTCTGATCGCGATTGCAGAACATTTTGTGCTCGTCGAGCGGATCGACGGGGTGCGCCGTGCTCAGCGTGCACTCGTGCTGCGAGCAGCTGAGCTTGCTGCCGAAGTGAACGACGAGCGCAATCTTGCTGATGCGCGCCGGACTGAGCGTGAGGCCGAGCAGCAGGTAGGCGGGCAGCAGCGTGTAGATGGAGGGATAGAGGTGGCAGAGTAAAAAGACGCTGACCGCCACGTAGTTGGCGGCCACCAGCAGTGTGTAGCCGAACTTCTGGACGAGGCGTTTGGTCAGCAGGCACATGCCGGCCCCGATCAGAAAGCTGCCGCTGAGCAGCAGCGAGCCAATGTTGGGCCCGACGTGCAGCCACTGCTCGCGATGGTGCCACACCGAATTGGAGCCCTGCAGCGCTAGCAGTGGCAGCAGCACGGCGCACACGAGTCCGTGCGCCACGGCGAAGAAGGTGAAGTTGCGGCAGATCTTGTGGCGCACATGCGGCGGAATCTTGTGACGGCAGTTGCGATTGTTGAGCGTGATGAGGCGCCGTATCGAGGTGGCGCCGATGGAGCTGTTGATGGACTCGCGGCGCCTGGAGGCGGCCAGCGCCGCCTGCACCTGGTACGACGAGACCGGGTTGATGCGGTGCGAGCGCGTCGACACCGGCGAGTAGGCGGCGAGGTGCTGCAGTGAGAAGAGAGAGCGCGGCTAGAGAGGATTGTAGTGGTGTTGGTGATTGGAGGACAAATTGAATGAAAGCCAATTATAAGGAATTACAAAAACAACAATTTCACACAATAAAACAAAAATTGTAAGGTTTGGATTTGTTGTGTCATTTTCAATTATTTGACGAGTGGAAATAACTTAAAGTTTCATTAAAAATTTACACAATACTGTTTTCACCCTTGGAATTTCTTCGAAATACTCCACGTTTAACGAAACCGCACTCATTCCCATCTCAGAGGACATGGATTTTCAAGCAATGCGCCCGAAATTCCACTCGAGCGCCGCAACCAAAATCTCATTCATAAAATCGTGGCTGTATTTTAATCCCATTACGCCGGCAACGTCACTGCGCAACACCTTCTTGTTAGGACGCACAATAGCCGTCGCTTCTGTCCTCCCATACGCCCAAAAGTATGCCACAATGCGTCGTAAACAATACGTCGTCGATATGTTCGCTTCGTTGCCCACCTCTCGCTACTGCGGCCGTGCCGTTCCTACAACGTCCCAAACTCCTGTCGGCGACCCTCGTCATGCCCCCGCCCCTCGTGCCTTAACCATGCAGCAAATTCTTTCAAAACAAACTAACCTCAAACCCAAACCCAAGTGCCACTCCAACCCACTCACCTCCATCATTTGCTCGTCCCAAATGTTGTGCGCTGCGCCCGAGCTGCGCGTCCGCAGCACTCGATGCCGCGAGGTGAGCGAGTGTCGGTAGTGCTGATGCTGGTGGTAGTGCTTGGCCACCAGGCCGGGCGTGCCCTGGCCGAGCAGTGCAGCGCCACCCACTGCAAAGCTGCTCAGCGCCGTGGTCGCAGTGGTCGCTGAGTTGGTTGTGGCTGCACCGGCGGCACCGCTGAAGCTGCCAATGCCACCAGTTGCTGCCGCAGCGCTGGTGATGTGCGCAGCGCCGACTGCAGCCGCCATGCCGAGTGTGCCGCCGCCCATACCCAGACCGGCCATCAAGTAGGCATTGTACGACGACTGCTGCGCAAGGGGGAAAGAGGAAGAGGAAGCGGTTGGGTGATAAATATTGAATGAAAATTGGGCAGCCGACATTTTATATGCAGCGTGTATGTGTATATGTGTGGGTATGTCTGCGTTTCAGAGTGGGTCAATGTTTTAACTGAGAGAATGCGAACAGAAGAGAGTCGTTGCATGTGTTGGCTCTGTTGCATTGGTAGCGAACCAGTGTTGCCAGTGATTTGCAAATTTGATATGAGATAAGTGAATTGATTTGCAAAAATTAAAAAAAGAAAAAGTCCAAAAGGTCAAATTATATGCAAACTGGAGATTTTAAAGAAGTTTAAAACATACACAATTAAAGACTTGTATGAAATTAATTATTAAACAAGCAAATAATTGTCAACTAGAATTAATCATCAAGGTCTGGTAGACTTAAGCTGCCTTTTCGTTCAGTGTTGCCACTTAAACATTTTTTTCCGACCAAATTTCCGACCAAATCCGACCTCAACCGACCAAATTAAAATTTTGTGTTATCTCTAAACTAATTTTTAAATTACAATTTAATTTAATTTAATAAATTTTGTGTACTAATGAAAAGATATTCACCGACCGAAATTCGTTTAAGCAGACCAGCGGACCAAAGTAAAAATATCTGACCAATTTTGGACCGAAAAGACCAAAAGCGGTAACTCTGTTTTCGTTATCAACAATGACTCTTTTCTGTCCGGTCTTTCTCGGCATTTCCTTTTAGGCCAACTTACCTTTCGCTGCGCAAATAAGGCCAAACGTTCGCGCTCCCGACTTGAATCTCTGGCGCGTTGCTCTCGCAGCTGCTCGCGATGCTCGCGTTCCCGACGTTTCTCGCGTCTGCGCTCAATCTCCTCCAGCTCATGTAAATTTGGTAGGCTACCCATGTTAACCCACACCCACACACGCACACAGGCAAACGCGTACGCGACGGGCCCACGTATCGCAACGAATCGAATCAAAATGCGAGGAGGTCGAGTGCCAACAACTGGCGTAATCCTTTTGGCCAGCGGGGATGAGCGGTGCTGTGATGCTTTGCGCTTCGCTGATTGTGGTAATGGTGGTCGTTGTTGTTATTATTGTTCCTGTGTATTATGTTTGTTGCTTTTGCCAATGGCGCAGCCGTGAAGATGTTTTGCAGATTGTTGTTGTTGTTATTGTTGTTATTGTTGTTATTGTTAGTATGTTTGACAGTTTTAATTAAGTTCGAAATGCTTTCGAATTATGCTCAATGCCGCCAACGTATTGTCGCCGTCTCGTCGGGGCGAATTGCGGGAAGGGGAGGGCGATTGTTATTGTTGTTCAAGGTTGTAAATAGCAAGTAACAAACGAACACAGAGACTAAGTTGCGATCAGCCAGACTGGCAGGGATGCTGAAAGTGATTGCTGTTGTTGTTGTTGTTATTGCTGCCAGAGTCACAGCACATTATCCTTCACGCGACACGTTGCAATCTGCCGTCGTGTGTGCGACTCGATAATTGAAATGAACTATTGGCGTTTTGTTGGCAGCGTACACAGTGCAACTGCGCCTCGGCGGCGCAAATGGTCATTGCGTGTCCTTCGGCGTTCGCAACATTCGTAGCACCAAGCAGCGTCATTGCACTTAGCTTTGCATCGATTGTATGCCAGATTCGTGCATCCTTTTGCATATTGGCGTAGTTTTTTTCACATTTTTGCCGAAAATTCGCGTTGCCGTAATAATCCTCACATAACTGCCGCATTACACTGGCGCATAACGAGCATTTATACACTTTATCACCTTCCGCCTTCCTGTCGCGTCACACCCGGTCACAGGCGGCCGCTGTTGCCGTCGCCTTTGCTGTCCCACTAGCACTTGCTGTCTGTTGCTCGGCTCCGCATTTTTATGTTACATGGTTTTTATAGACGTTTTCAATTTTCTTGTTATTGTTGTTGTTGTTTACACATTTGCATTAATTCCATTAAGAGCCGTGCCGTCAGCGTTTATTAAGCGTTGTTTGTGCGCAGTTTTTGATTTCGCTGCCGCGCGACCTTTTCACCCACGCACCACTCACACTTAGATTTTTCCAGTTGGTTCCTTAGCGTTCTTTTTTTTTGAGGTTTTCTTTTAGACTTTGCTTCACGGTTTTATTTGTTTTTGTGTCTGTAAGCAACACTTTTCTTGTACACTTTGGACTTTTGTTTAATGAGCGGCGACTGCGTTCTGCTCAGTTGTCGCCCACAATTTGTAAAGCCTGCAAGGATAGAAATAATTGAGGCAACTTTCTTGGAAGCTGTAATTAAATAAATAACAGAAAGTGACACTGAAGTGACAAGTGGCCTGAGCGTTGTGCAAACTTCGCTATGGGGTGAAGAAGAAATCGTTTCTTGAACACTTACGTTAGCCAACATTGGGGTAGGCAGTCAAGTAGGGTGGCCGTCACGAGGACATCACTGAGGTTATGTGTTACATTGTGGCAGAAAAGATAACTTACAGTATGCTTCTTCTCTTCACTTTGACAATAGTCCCAAACATTAAAGCTTAGTGGGAAAGTGAGTTCGAATAGACAGTTTTTAAAATCGACATGATTCTACTAATAATATAAAATAAATAAAATATATAAAAATAATAAATAAATATATAACATAATAAAATTATTATTAATTACAATTCGACTACTGTGCTGTCTGCTGTCCAAAGTCTTATGCTAAGTTTCCCTTCGTCAACGACCTAACTGACAGACGGGCTTTACAAATCAGTCAAATCTGTCAACATTAGAGACTTGTTAAGGTTTATTCACTAATCACACTGACCTGAGTAACCTTTCAACAGACTTGCGGGCAGCACTTAAATTCAAAATGGGTTCGATTGTCAACTAAGTGTGTGTTTCTACAACTTTCTACCAGCCACTTTAAAAAAACTGAACTTAAACTTATTTTTTCTCTCCTTTCTTGAGAGTTTTAATATGTTAAAGCAGTAAAGAAATCAGTTGGAACAGTTGGGCGAACCCAAGTCAACCTAACCTCACTTTTCATGACTAATTCAAAACTCTTGAGAGTTTTAATTTTGTAATCAGTAGTAAACAAATAAGTTGGAACTTACACACAGTGAGTCCTTTTGGTTGTGTTACTGATACATTTGGACAGCCCCCGAAATTTGTTGACAAATTTTTTCAAGTTTGGCGCCAGTCTACCAGTTGGTAGTAAAATTTTTGTTATTTCTTTAGTAAATCATTTAGTTTAATTTAAATTATAATAAAAAATTAAATGATAGTAAGTTTTTCTTACGGATCTAGGAATCTAATACAACTCGCTCGAGATATTTCTTTTCAGTTATTTACTTCATCAATGAATAGAAAAAAATAAATACATATTTTTCTACTAGGGATGTTTTTATATTACAATTACAACAACAACAACAACCGGTTCCTATGACGTTGGTTGGACGCACAAAGCTGAACTGACAATAAGCACATTGAATAGGCTAACCATAGACTCTATTAATTCTGTTTAACTCTATGATTTGTCTGATCGTATCTGATAAAAAAATAGTCACTGGTTTCCTTCTCCTAATAATCACGATTTTTGCTTTTCGATAATTAATCGATTCCGAATTCCGTTCCCACCCAAACCTCCAATCGATGCTTAGCTTAATACAAACATCTTTTTTTAGTGCAATTTGTTTTCAACCAAACCACAAATCAATTAAATGATGAAATGTTCCATTGACCGACCGTCTGTAGCGTGACCCACCGCACATTGCTCTCTCTCAGCCCAACACAATGCAGCGAATTTAATTAATAGTGACACACTTCCAACGGCTGAGCGTAAGTCATTTGGCAGCTTCATTATTAAACAGATTTATTCGGTCTGAACTTGAATGACTTTATGTCGCACACGTTACGCATTTTCTTTCTTTTCAGCAGCTAGCACTTTCACGTTTTACGACTTATAGGTTAGGTTTATGGCTAACGTAGCCAGTTGAGGTTATGGCGCACGAGCAGCAGCAAAGGTGCGTCTCAAGCCGTTACTGTTTACAGCCTTATTGGCTTCTGAATTATTAACGCTCGTTGCCAAAGTTTCCACCACAATGCGCCAGCAACACTGAATAACCGTGTAGCATCAGAGAAATGGCTAAAATGTAAAAAAAACATGAATGTGGTAGTATGCAAGGTCAGAGTTGGGTTAGTTTGGCTTCATGCTTCAATAGAGAAATTAAGGCTTCCACTGAAAATGCGGGACACGTGCCTGCTGTTGAGTTTGTATTTTTAACTCTGGTAAATTTGAGAAGTTTTTTGTGTTGACAAATTGATTGAAGGCTCTAAATTCACAGAAAATTAATTGGAGTAGGCAAATTCACTGAACTTTGCCTTTGATGTTAGTTCTGAATATTTTGCATGTGGCCGGTAGTCGATTAGTCTAAAGATTTGACTGAAGTGTTCCAAAAATACAAACATTGGTATGTTAAATAAGCATATTATTTGTTGCTGGAAATGCTTGAGAAATTTAATTAATTTTGTGGACAACTATTTAATGATTACATCTTCGCTTTGACCTTCGTTTGGACGTTTCAAATGGCTGGAGAAATTGAGTGCCATTTATTTACTTTGTCAACGCATATTTTTGTATTAGCTGTGTTTATGCAAAGCCGTCAATCATTTATCATTTCAGGGAGCAGTTCGTTTTTATGTAACAACAACAACTGGTAACGTTTTTCAGAAGAATGGCTGCGTTGTTGTGGGAGCTGCGCTTTATTGGGTGGGAAGCAGTTGTGCTGCATGGCCAGAATATTGTTTGTCGCTTGTCAATAACTGTTTAGTGACAATTGATGCCGTAGTAGAGTTGCCATTAGAATAAAAAACCAATATATATTTTTTTGGTAGAGAAAGGAAATTCCTTCATTCAATAGAAGCAAAGTCAATGAAAATGTAACGAAAATAAAATATTCAACAATAGTATTGCACATTAGTATTGTGTAAATTTTCAATATTTTTTATTGATTAAGTTAAAGTTTTTAATTGATCAAAAAGGTGTAAAGAAAAAAATCTGTATTTATTCTTTTAAATAAAATTTAATGATTTTTAGCAGCATTCAGCACTTTAATACTGCTCAATAATATTGTGCAATAATATTATACAATCTTAAAAGAAGGTGATTTTAAGTAAATATCAATTAAACTTTAATATTGCATATATTGAGCCATAATATTGTGCAATAATATTGCAAAATGCAATATATCTGTATATATTCTTTTTAATAGAATATAATTCATTTTAATACTGCTCAATAGTACTGTGCAATAATATTATACAATCTTAAAAGAAGGTGATTTTAAGTAAATATCAATTAAACTTTAATATTGCATATATTGAGCCATGATATTTTGCAATAATATTGCAAAGTATAACCATACAATCTTTAATTCTTAAACAATTATTGGCTTTCGTGTGTTCCGAAATGGTGACATTCTGAACTTTCTAAAAAACTCTAAATTAAAAAAAATATTAGCGGCAACACTGCGCCACCTCAACACTGATAACGCCTTCGAAGACCCTTTAGGTTTTGTGTGCCGTTCCATCTACTCAAAAATACGCATGTCGTTGCTTGCGTTACAGTTCTCCCTCCACAAGCCGTTCCCGTGCCCCTTAACCGATTGAACTCTGCAGCCACAGCCGTCATTGCTTGCCTCACCGATGCAGCATTTTCGATTGCGATGGCCCCGGTGCATGACACTTGTTTGGCAGCGATACGTGTTCAGTCGATTTGTCTGTCCGGCAGCTCTTCACATTTCGCAATTGGCAATACGTATTTGCGCGCAATGCGAATGCCGTCGCTGTCGCTTGTGTATTCTCGGCTCATTGTGTTGTGCGCCTTTGAATGTGCGCAGTTCGGTGATTTGCCAGCGCGCTTTGTTTGCTTTTCTTTTGTATCCGAAACGGCAGCTAATCGTAGTGGTAGCCAGCGGGGGGAAGTGGATGCGTGTTCGCCAGAACTCTGACAATTTTCCAATTGTGCCAATTTACCTGTGTTGTCTTTGTTGTTGGCACGCAATTTCCATTTTTCAATCAGCCCTGAGCACGTAGCATGATGCTCTGCCTACTTGTGGAGGAGCTGAAAGAGGGGAGTGAAGAATTTTCTGGCAAAATTCCCTGTGGGCCATAACGTGTGCGAGGCACTTTGATCGCAAGCCGTGAAAAAAGCCCCCTTTCAGCTCGCCTCCTCCGCTCTACTCTACTTTTCGCTAGTTTCACGTTACGCTGGACTTTGCTGCTTGGCAATTGGAATGCCAGAAAATTGGCTTCAGTTTGATGAAAATCGGTTTTGCTTAATTGACACTAAATCTGTGGCGCAAGTGCTTCACTTTTAACTGCAAAAAAAAAAACGTTGTTAATGAAAATTAGCAGTTAAACGAGACATTTCGCGGAATTTTTCGTATTACTGGTCAGCAGCTAATTTTGTGGCAAGCTGCCAGAGTCGACGAGGCAAGCATCACTTCATTTGCTGCCAAGCGTATTCAGCTCACTATTGGCGCGTCCCACGGGGCGTATGGGTAATTGAGTTACGAGCGCCACGAACTGTACGTTGCGTATACGCCCTGCAGAGCCAGCGGCAGCCTAATTCGGGCATATTTACGCTTAAAATTATAATAAAATATGGACTTTTTTTCTCGATGCGCTTACAAAGCAATTGGTAAAAAGTCCACGCTGCCACGATTGTTGGCGTTGTTGCGGTAACTTTTGAACGGCGCTGCTAAATGTCAAGGTTCGCCTGTTTTATTATGAGAAAGTGTTTATACATACGTGCAGACGCGGCACGTGCACCTTACAGCCGCCGGCTTTCGCCACAGACCACAGGTTCGAAGCACTTCGCAGCCGCATTCGATTCGCACAAAGAGGTATTTGTGTGCGCGCGTTCTTGTGCGTTGCAGCGGAAGTCTTGGCGCACACTTCCGTTACATTTAATTTAATGGGCGAGGCCACTTGTCATTGCTGGTAGTTTGTGCCAGCAAATGGTTCGTGTTGACTGACTGCACGGTCACACGTGGCAGATAAATATGACATAACTCTGTGTGTGTCTGTGCTTGAGCGCTGCAGCATCCAAGTAATCTATGCATGCCAGGCAAAGAAATAAATAAAGGCCTTGAGAATGTCTTTTGCCACTTGTCGCTCATTCGTGTGCGCAGCTCCAATATTTCAACTGAACCATGACCGCTTTGAGCCAATGGGAGACAGCGCACCCAATGGCTTTCATTTACATATGCACACACATGTATGCATAAATATTCATTTTTAGTAGTTTTCCAGTGGAATTTTGCGCCAGTTCGCTTGAAATTTGCACGCCAACTTTTGTTAACGCTGCACAAAAACCATGAATAACAACAATAATGAAGAACTGACTATTGCAGCATGGCGGGCAATAAAGTTGATATACAATTGAAAATGCTTTAGTCAGTTGAATGCAGCGACCGAGTGAAATGACAAACGGACAAATAGATGAGTGGACAAGTGAAAAAGTGGACTTGTGAACAAATGGACAAAAGAATGAGGATTGCAGGCATCGAATAAGCAAATGCCAAACCTAGCCAAAATGAATGGACAATTTTGGGAAAAAGGCTAAAACACTTCTAAAGTGCCTTAATGTGTGTTTTTGTTTTGTTCAAAAACATGGTTTAGTGAATGATCTTTTTATTTTAATATGTTTCTCATTTTGTGGGAGTCAATGAAACAAAAATTAGCTGAACAAATTGAAGAGCTTTAGTGGTAAACTCAGTTTTGTGTTGAATGCTTCGTGGCTTAAAATTTTGTTAAAAGACATTTTTTGATCTAAAACTGGAATTTTGAGAGAAAAACCACAACTGTGTTTTTGATAAAATAGTAGAAAATTCTAGAAAATTACAATTTTATGAAAAAGTAACCAAATTTGAATTTAACTCAAAGTAAGAGCAAACTCATTTTTGTGTTGACTTCTTCGTTGCTTGAAATTTTGTTTAAAAAAAATTTTTCATCTAACATAAACTGGAATTTTGAGAGGAAAATTACAACTGTGTTAGTTTCGACAAAATAGTAAAAAATTCTAGAAAATTACTATTTTATGGAAAAATTTAATTAACAAAAATAATTTAATATTCATTTCAATAAAATAGTAATTTTAGTTGTTTTAGAGTTGTCAAACATTTTTTCTTTTCTTTTCGATAAAATAATAATTTCTAGAAAATAACTGACTGTCAATCATGCATTTTAGTAGAGTTTAAAACTGTTTGAATGCAATCTTTGGCATTAAATAAGCTCCAAGTTTAAGCAGAAAATCACAACTGTGTTAGTGTAATTTTTTTCAAATATAGGTTTTTTTTTAATAGGAGAAAATTCTAGAAAATTACTATTTTATGGAAACATTTAATTAACAAATTTAATTTAATATTCTTTTCAATAAAATAGTAATTTTAAGAAAATTAAAACTGTGTGATATCAATATGCAATTTTTTAGGTTTTCAGATGCCACATGAAAGTATGTGTAGTTGGTTATTCAATGGCACCTGAACTATTTGTTGTTGTTTAAAATTTATACAGACTGATGAATGATGATGCTGGACAAAAGCAAAACGAATATTTAGGCTGCAACTTGAATGTACTGAATTTTTCTAACTTCTAAATACAGCTTTTTCTATGGTTCCCACTGCTTTGGCAGCACTCCCCCGTATCTCACCACAATCTCAGCATATTTGTGCAAACGGATTGTGGCGGCACGCAAATTAAACACGAAAAATGTCTAAAATTTCAAGCAAAATGTACGCAGTACATGACATTCTCTTGTTGTTGTTGTTGATATCTGTTGATGTCTATGTACATGCCGCATATGTCCGCCCAGATATATGTAGTCGAACGAATTTATGCGAGCACAATCGAGTCGCATGTAAAATAATACGACGGGCGCATCCAGCCACGGCAAATACGAATTTGATATTTCACAGTAAATTTCACAAGTCACTGGCATCTTGGCAGCGCATGTTTCGGCGCTCGTTCAACGGCTCACTCACACACACACATACGTATAAAATTTCGTGTCGGCGCAGTTCGAGTTCAAGCACCTGTTTGCATGTCGCGCGAGCATTTATTGTGGCCGTTCGCTGTTCGCCGTTTGGTGTTCGCTGTTGTTATTTATGAGTGGCATGCGCGTGTGTGTGTGTGCGTGTAACTGCGCGTTTGTGTTTGTGTATTGTGGCAGTAATTCAATGCAGCTTTTCGCCCACACGGCGCAGCAGCGCGGACAGCAAAGCGCTGCTTTATTGCATTGTTTGCGGCGTGTTGTTTGAAAGCAAATTCATGTCTGACACCTACCTGCACGCACACAGACACTCACGAGTGCAATTTGAAGCGTACAGTGTGGATATTCAATCCTTTTGGCTTTGCGTTTGAAGGTCACGTGCTTGACGCCAACTCCACAGTTGTATTGTGTGACAAGAATGGTTATTGTTTGTTTCTAGCATTACAAATGCACTTGCAATTTATTTTTTTAATCAAAAGTGACTTTCATAGGAAGCGCCTAAAAGTATGCGTTGCCTTTATAAAGTGTCGCAGGTAGAGAATGACAGCAATGGGAGGGTTAACTGCCTGAACAAAATGTTGTAGCTTCAGCTTCAATAGTGAGATGCATGAGGAAGAGATGTATGGGAGTCGAATATTCATTCGATGGCAACAACTGACTTGGGGTTGCCGTGTAATATTCATTTCACAATTCTATGTAAAAACCGTTTTTTATCTTTAAAACATCTGCTCGCAAGTAAGTATCGCCTCAAAGTTGTACATATTCAACACAGTAAAAAACAAAACTTATTTTAATAAACTCAAAGCAATATTAAATGAATATTTTTGACAGATATCTAACCTCCCACTTGAAGCCACCGCAATCAACTGTCACAAGAAACCCTTCACAATAGTCAGATCCATCTTTTGAAAACGAGCCCAACTAATAACTAATTTGTACGCTCAATAAAATAAGAAAATAATTCAGAATGAAAAACTTGCACATAGAATTGAATGAAAGAACATGAAAAAACAAAGCTGCCACCGAACTTGAAAGGAAAAAAATTACTGAACAAATTGTTAAGATGAAAAATACGAAAATAATACAAAAGCACCAAGAAAATTAATCTTGCAGCCGAACATGTCAAAGCAACAACGAAGCAAACAAAATGTATAGCAAACTCAACAGTAGCCGTCTGTCGCACCTAAAAGTATGCTTTCACCGCACGCGTAATATGGTTGTCGGCATTGCCATTTGCCTCGCGCCTATTTGTTGCGCGTTGTTATGAATTTAATTTGAAAATATAAAAAAAAAAATAAATAAATAAATTTTTCTACGCCTGTGTCTGTCACACATCACTTCACAGGACCCCACCCAGCTGCCTGAAATGCCACCACACGTACACACTCACACCAACAAGGCAGCGATACGCACGTGTGGTGCGGCCCCCCCCTCCTCATTCCTCTCACCATGCAGTGCCGCTGTTCAGTTGGACGCGTGTTTTTCTTGTTGTTTTTTTTTCAAGTGTGGTCAAGTGCGTGTGTGTGTATGTGTGAGTGAATGTGACATTAGGCTGGTATTTGCTATAGGTACATAGTTCGATGGAGGGGCACAAATGGAATAGTTCAAAAATATTAAAATTTTTGCAAGCAGTGAAATCACCTCGATCAACGTTTAATCAGTTCCAGCTTGGATGCTTTTTTGTAGTCTTTTGCTCGCATATTGAAAAGAAAGTGCAAAATATTTAGGAAAACATGCAACGTATTGAAAATTATGAGCTAATGTGCAACGGTCAAGCAAAACTTCGGTTTAATTTCAGGTTGCGTATACGTTCCGTGGTTCTGCTAATCACTTGTCTACTCTATAACATTTTTCAGCTTGAGATAATCGCCACCAAATTGGCGCTAATTCATGTTCAAGCTCTTGTTTCTGACCCTTACTGGGTGCCTCATCGTCTAATTGTATTGCTTTGTGCTTTGCGGCCAGTGGGCGTTTTGTTTACTCTTTCCGTGTGTGTGCACGTGTGTTGTGTGTGACATTGTCGGATTCTAATTAGAAGAATGGAGCACTTTTATTAATAATGTGTTGTGTAATTAATAACTGAAAAAATGTTTGTGTAATGGCGGTGGTTGCATACATCACTACATACATATAAACATATTTATGCACATATTTAGTTGCGTTAATTAAATTTAGTGCTTTTGCATTGGTAGCGTGTATACGATTTAGTAAAACAGCTGAGCTTTGGTCAGGAATGCTGAGCTATGTACAGGTTTTAGCTATAAGCATTGACTAGACAGATCCACAATGATCTGAATAGAAAGAGTAGAGGGCATTAAGAAAGTGCTGGCTGTTAACAACTGCGAGGAGAAAGGAAGAGAACGAGGTGACTCTCGACGAAGATTAAAAATAACTGACAAGTGATTTGCTTGTTGAAAATCGTTTGATATGATAAGACGGAGAAAACTAGAATTTTGGAAAACTAAATTTGTTGTTGCTTTGTTTTAAATACTATTTTGGGGCATAAAATCTTATCCTAACCTCTGCATCTCAGAATCAATTATGAAAAAATATTGAAAGAAACATTGTTATTTGTTATTTAGTAAATTGAACTTAACTTTTTAATTAGCATTTTTACATAACTTTGATTTGCAGATTTCGAAAGTTCAGATCGTTTTATGTTGCAAAACATTTTTGGCAAGTTTTTTGAGGTTAGACTTAGAACCGATTAGAGTTACGGAAAAAAGTCCAGAAAAACATTCGTTCAGTCACTAATGGGTTAATCAATGGCTAATGGGTTGAGAAATAATAATATTTTTGTTTTATACTTGAACGATTTGTGCTGATAGAAACTGTTATGTGATACCATTACTTTCGTATTGAAATGTTACTCATACGCCCCGTACACATCAGAAGCTGTTATCTACTAACAATCATATAGGAATTCATTTAATTTATTCGAAAAAGCAACATTTAATAGCAATTTTAATGACAACAGTTGTGCAGTAAGTTTAAAGAAAATTTTTAAAATTTTTATTTGCATTTTTATGCACAGTTGTGGCTATTAGCCACTCACTGTCTTATCAACTTTTTCTTTGACATTGTTTCTTTTTTTTTGTCAAAATTTTCCTGAGAAGCACCAGTTTTTAATCAATTTGATTGCAAATTGAATAATTCAAATGGCACTGATGGCGCGAAGCATTCAACCGTCAACCAACAGCTGCAGCGATCCGCAACGCAACGTCAAGATTTCAAACATTTAGTGTTCAACGACAACCACAGCGACAGCTTCGGTCTTAAACTGCCAGAAAGCAGCAAAACAACTTCATTTCCCAACGAATAAGCAGCCACAATCGAAGACGCTTCCGCAATGTCGCGTAGCCGCTCCGCACGGCCGACTTTTTTGCTGCTGTTTTACTAAGTGCGGAAATCTGAAAGGGCCGAGGAGGGCAAGCGACAGTGCAGCAGCGCAAATAAATGGTAGAACGTAAAATGTTAACGAGATTTATTTATTATACAAAGCACGTAATAACAGACGTTCGCCGCAACCGACGGCCATGGCTGCCAAGCAGCCATTCCGGCAGCTGTTGCCAGCTTCGGTCGACATTGAACATATGCTGCGCGCCGCTCAATCATGTGGCACCAGCAGCAGACGTCTCGTCTCCTCGCAACTTTCGTCAGCATCTCTGGCTGCGCAGGTCGATGCTGCGCCGTCGCTGCGGGCCAGCTGCAAGGTATAATTTACGCATTTATTGCGGCAGCGGTAAGCGTCGGGCGATGGGCGATGGGCGGCAGGCGGTGCTGCACATATTTGAAATAATTTTTTTCGTTTGACAACGTTCTTTCTTGACGGTGCGTGTATGCACAGTTATTCATTTAAATTTGCGTTTTCTAGTCGCCAGCCCACGGGCACACATACTGGTTGTTGTTGTTGCAAATTTTTTTGCATTTATATAAATTTTTTTTTTTGATCAGTTGGCACTTTTCTCAGCTTCCATTCACTTCATATAATTTTCCTCACATTAAAGTCCATTTAAATTGTGAAAATTTTGTTTCAAAATTGTTTTTGTACCAGTGTTTGCTTTGCTTGTTTTTTATAGCATTTTTTTGGTAGATTGGTGGACGAAATTTCGGCGCATTTGGAAAGTTGTGTGGCTGCGTGTGAATGTTTGTGTGTGCGTAAAGGAACGTGGCTCGGCTATGGCTTTTCCACTAAAACGCACCAACAACAAACTGGCAAGCAAAGCCTTAAATAAGAATGTTTGTGTGCCTGTGTGTGTGCGCGTGTGTGTGTCTGCTTGAGACTTTCTGCATGGGAATTTTCCATATTTGCGAATAGTTGTGCTGCACATCGTCCTGCTTGCTCACCTACACGCAGTCGGAGTGGAGGAAAGTTATGTGATTGTTGTTGTTGCTGTTATTGTAATCATGGCAATGATACCTGCAATTCATTGACAGGCACACAACCGATACACACGCACCTATATGTACACATGTAGCAGACTGTTTATGTAATGATACATATATACACATTTATGTACAGCAGATCTCATGTAAACAGTAGTTCTATGTGAGCGTGTATGGTATGTGTGTGTGCACTGATAAGTCTACAGAACTGCACCTGTGCGCCTATTGTTTGTTGTTATTGTTAACCTAAATAAGGCTCGACCTGAAAGCGCTCGGAACGCGTGACACTTGAAAGTGTTTAGTTCATGTGTGCATACCTAACGGCTCATTAAAATATCATTGTGTGTGTGTGTGTGTGTGTGTGTGTGTGTATGTAGGGAATATGGTAAAACAAAGCATTGACTTTATATGACTTGAATTGAATTACAATTATGACAGTCAGTGTCAGAGCACAGCAGCTGTCATGCGCCATGTTGCCTGCCACAACTGAGTGGCATGCAACGCTTCAATGCCGATTTCAATGACTTGGCATCTATGGCTAATAAATGTAGAGAAAATCCCATAAGATGAAATAATGTTGCCTTAATTCGATGTTGAAGCAGTTTTAAATGTAATCAAATATACCTAATTTATGGCATTGGCTGCATTTGGGTTTGAACTCTAACTCTAACTCTAACCGAGCGAAAGCATCAGAACATAATAAGTTGTAAAAAAAAAGAAATGTATTTTGTAAAATAATAATTAATAATAATAATTATATATTATATAAATAATAAATTTTGCTGCGTTCTATTTAAAAGCTTTGGAGCTGAAAATTCTTGACTAACAGTGGGTTTCAATGAGAACAAAGCTTTGTTTTGAAGGTTTCTTTACTCCTACACGTTGGTCACAACTCACTCTGGAAGTGGTCACAGCCATTCATTGTTTACTGTCTGGAATCACAAATCGATGAGTTGTGGCTTTGAATGCCAAGGCAAACAAAAGCAAATGAGGAAATTTTCCCCCTACAAACAATGGCGAACCTTTATACATGCAAAGCGTTAACTTAAAAGCAAAAAACTTGATAACTTGCGGTTCGAAATTCAGCTCAGGATAGCCACAATGTAGTAAATTTTCGTTTTTTTTTGCCACTTAATTTTGCGCCCACTTTTCCACTTCAATCGACAGTGCCAACACCCGAAAAGGTGAATGTTTGTAAAAGCGCGACGTAACAACAACAACATTGCGACTACTTACGTTCTGAATGGCCAACGTTGTCAGTCCTAATCACACAGCGCCGAATTGGAGGGTCACATGTAAACAATTTATATATATTTTTTCGCAGTAGCTGAATGCAAATATTTGTTAACGAATAAACCATAAAAAACGGCAATCAGCGGCGAGTGCGTGCAAATGCGCTGCGGCCCTGCCCCAATGCACGCAGAGGGCGACAATGCTGGTTTCTGCACGACGCCCTGGCGCGCAGACACGATGCGACGATTTGTTACATTGGCCGTTGACACACTCAAGTAAGCATGCACAAACACCCAAACCGACAGGCAGCAGGTTAGAGGCAACCACTCAAACACACACATTCACACAAATGTGAATGTGTGTGTGCCTGGGCAGAAATTGATGGGCAGCGCCGCCAAAAGCGCCCAATGCGTTGCGTCTACCTTGGCGTGTGGCCTCTTACCGTCTGTCTCACTGCCTGTTCGTTTGTTCGTCTGTCTGTCTGTTGAGTTGCTGGCGTTATTTGCTCTGCCGCAGCTGAGTGTGTGTGTATTTGTGTAAGCAAATCACTTTCACTTTTCTTTGTATTTATTTATGCTTCAATTGATTGAAATTACATAAAAAAATTGGGTCAAATTTGTAAGTGCTGTCAACGTTGCACTTTGGTTAATAGTTTGTCTTGCATTTTGCACCTTTCACAGCGCAGTTTGCACCGTCTTGCAGCGCTTATAAAAACTGATTTCATTTGCATTTTTCTCTATAAACAGTTTGCAGAACTTTTCACTAAACGCTGCATCACTTTTTACTTTAATTTTCAATACTTGCACCGCCTTTTTGGAAAAGTAGAAGCATTTAATTTGTAACACACAAACACACATACACGTACACACCTCTAACAAGTCCTAATGCAATGGCAGCAAAGTGTGCATGGCAGCCTGAATCCGCTTCTGCCGAGCGATTGTTGCGTTGTGAATGCGTTGAAAAGACGAACTGAGGCAATTCTGAACATTCCACTGGACAAATATACGAGTGTCCTTACACAGCTGTGACTGCGCCAACGGCACGAAGCAGCAACAGCGACGCGCTGCGGGCAAGAGGGGCCGGTTGTAGCGCGCATGCGTATGAGTGACGTTTAGTTGGCGAGGCAGTGTTGCCAGGCGATGGACAAAACGAAACCTGCAAGCGTTCAAAACAATTGCTGGAACTAAAAAGAAACCAAATAGGAACCGATAGGAACCAATTAGTTCTTTCATCCATTGACATTCACTGGTCTTCTGTGGGTCTAACCTAACCTAACATTACTCACTTAAATAATTACTTGCTTTGTCTGGCAGCATTACCGTCACCTCTTCCTCCCCCACCCAAAAGTGACCACGATTTTCGCTGCTTACGGCTTCTCGTCATTTCGCTGAGCGCACCTCGCCTTCACCACTTTTCTGCGCCTTTCCGTCGCCACATCAACGTGATCAACAACTTGTAAGCAGCATTAACCCAACAGCAAACAGAATCGAGCATCAACTCAGCAAAGTAGCATTGGCACGGTGCACGCTGCACGCTTGACGCTCAACGCTGGCGGCATGGCGAGCGTTTTAAGCGTGCAGTGTCAAAGCCGGTGCGGGTTCGAGCGCACTTAATTCGTAAGTGCGCGCGCGTATGTGTGTGTGTGTGTGTGTGTGTGTGGGCAAATTGTTTATTACGTATTTATGAGGTCCTTTCGATGGGTCCTGCTTCTGCATGATTATTATTTATTTTTGCGTTGCTGCGTCAGCTCGTTGTGCACGTTACGTTGAATTATGCAGAAAAATGTTGCTAGCACTTTTTACATCTCACTGCGCGCTGGCTGGGTGGATGTCAGTGTGTGAGTGTGAGTGTGTTGTTAGCCGCTGTCTCAATTTCTGAATCGTAACGTTTACTTGCTGCTGGGTTTTTTTTTTGGTATAATTTGTCTGTCCCTTAGCTTACAATTGGTTTCTTTTTATTGCCTTCTCATTCTGCGCGCTTGTTGCTGCTTTTTATTTTTATTTTTGTTTTTGTTGACATTTGTTTTTGGTGTGAATTTGAAATGCGCGCGGAAATGTGCTTTTTTCAGTTGAAATTTTCTAAGCACATTTGAATTATGCATTAATAATTATGAATTATGTATTAATCAAAATGCTTGCTTAAACTGAATAAAATGAATTAAATTTATGTATGTATGTTTGTAGGTATTGTTAAAAAGCAGACATTTGCAGGACTTTGACATTTTGTTGCTGACAGTCAATTAATAATTACGAGTATGTTGATGTCACACGTAACAAACGTGGCACGCAAAAGGTTGTAGTGAATCATTTAGACAGGTAGATTTAAATAAGAATTTAAAGCGATTGGTGTAGGTAAGGTGTGGTTGACGTAGGCTGAGAAGGTGGCGGGAGTTCTGAATAATGTCAATTGGTCTTTGTTCTTGTCACTAAACGGAACCAACCGAAACAGGTCACCAATTTCGAGGATATTTTAAGTTTCAGAAAGCAACGTTGTTAAAATGTGAAATGTGTGTGTTTTTTATTTTTTGCGTTGCCTGAAGAAATTTTACCAGTTTTAGTCATGTCAGGTTGCCTGTTCGTGCGCCAACCGGCTGTTAATCATAGCGACTACCTGTTTTTAATTGAAACGAACCAATGCCCGAGGTGAAAGTTTTTGTGGATTGTAAAGCAGTGCATTGGTGCTGGTAAAGAAAGTAGGGTTAGAAATTGGCATGTTGACGCAAAAAATAATTGGAAATGGTTCGAACGAAAGGTTTTCCAACTAAACATCTATTCTCATTTACGAAAAATAAGTAGAATCTTTAGAGAATATTAATGAGATGCCGGATCACTTCAACACAGGAACTAGGCTCTGATCTCCGAGTCTCCTCTGTCAGTATGCAGAAGGCACTGTCTGCAGCCTAATGACGGACCAGTTTTTATGGACAAATCACATAGAAAAGCTAGGCATATCTGACAGAACGCAGTATGTCCTGTCTGTGGGGAAGACGATGACAAGGCGAACCACTTTTTGTGAGTCTGTCCCGCGTACGTCCGAATCAGGTTTGAGACGTTTGGCACTGATGTGCTAAACAGCGCCCATCTCTGCTCCCTGGTACCACAGGATCTACTCAGATTTTTCCGGAGGTCGGGTAGATTTAAATCACATTAACAGGGAACTTTAAGTAGTAGTGCAATGGAACTAATGTCTGAGCCTGAAGAGATACTAGAAAGAAACTTCATGAGAACCGTTTAGAGCTTTGGAGTAGAAGAATTTAGTCACCCAATACCAACTGGAATGTTTCTATAAACTATTTCAGCTGTAATTTGAACTTGACTGTAGGCCCCTCTATACTGGGTCCTTATATCCCACAGAGCCCTCGACAGCCCTGTGTTCGCTGCCACCTTGCCGAGTGGTGTAAATTTGTTTATTTTTTATAGTAAGTCGCTGCATAATTGATATTAAAATGTAAATACATGTCAGCTGCGCCGACAACTGATGAAAGGCGCACAACCGACTGACAGCTGACAGTTGGCATTTGACACAGTCGAAGCGCCACTCGATGCGTGCGTGTCGTGTGCACAGCAATAAATAACCGTCGTCGGCCACCTTTTCTGTCATGCCACACATTGCATTTTGGCTACCAATTTCGTCATGTTCCGCGTGTCGTTCGGATTTCGTTTCATTTCCGTTTCGAATATGTACAAATTGCCTCACATGTGTGGCGCCAATGACGAACGATGAGCGATGGCTGTCGGCCAAAGTAGATAAACGTGTGCATGCGGTTTTTTAAAGGTCACAGTGTCGCAATGGGACATTCTCAATTTCAATTTTATATAATGGCAAATGACAACAACACGCAAACGAAGTGAGTTTTCTTGTAGTAACGGCAAGTTTTATTGATAAGTTTTTGTTTTATTTAATGGGCTTTGTTTGGTTGTTTATATCAAAACGGCAACATTTTTGGAAAAACTCTTAAATTCTTTGTAAGTAAGTAAACCTACGAATTCTCTCAATCTCTCTCGCACTTTCTTACGTGTTCTACACTCTAAGCATTAATTCTGTAGCAAAATATCAAACGCACAAAAGCATAAAAGTATTAAAAAAAAAAGGACCACAGTTAGGAGGATAGCTGCCAGTTTAGCCGAGCAGCACCTTTCGCATCATGAAGCCGCTGGCACCGCTCGTCTGTGGGCGCTCCTGTTCCGGCTGTATGCATTTGGACGAGCAGAGGTACTGCAGCAGCGGCACGCGGTACTTGCCGCAAAAGTCGACGAACTTGATGTGTTCGACGCGGTTGTCGAAAAAGACGCCCTTGCACTGCGGATTGACGCAGCAGTTGGCGCTGTTCAGATACTCGAGCAGAGTGCGCGGCAAATCGCCAGGCGCGGGCGCTAAGCCGGCTCCCTTGACGACGCGCGCGGCCAGCTCCATCAGTGTGGGCGGATTCAGCGCCATGTCCTGCACGAAGCGCACCACCAGTGGATTGTCGCGCAAGCTTAGCTGCAAAGCAATTCGAAAATAGATTAAGACTGGCATTGAGAGAGCAACGGTGTACGCACCTCGGTGAGATTCTTGAGCGCCACTATGTCCTTGGGCAGATGCTTTAGTCGGTTCTTGTGTAGAAGTAGCGACTTGAGGTTCTTCAGGCGCGCAATGCTTGTGGGCAGATGCTCGATCAGGTTGTCGCAGAGTACCAGCGCCTGCAGCTGGCTGAGCAGGCCGACGGCATCGGGCACTTCGTTGATCAGATTGCCGCCAATGGAGAGCACATGGAGACTGAAGCAAAGAGAAGATACATTTTTAAATAATTTACAAATATTAACTGGCAGTTAACGTATGCGGTTATGTTGCACGCAGTGGCTCAAAGTTAAAAAATATTTAAAAAAATTATTGTTTCCCTCTCTGCTCACTTGTTGCTTTACGCTGTCGCCATGCATCGACTTTAGTGTTCCAAAACGTGTCTTGCCACAAGCAAACAAAAACAAAAACAGAAACGAACTTTCGAACGCTTTTAAGTGTTCAGAAAATGTATTTTCACAGTTTCGGTTCAAATTTTTCGTTCTTTACATTCATCAATGGTTGTTGTTTGTTATCAGCATTTGTTGACAAAAAAACAACTAAAATGTGCCAAGAGGAGCAAAAGTTATTGTCATCGCTGTTCACAGATCAACAACTCCATTCGACATGTGTGTGAGAACAGTCAATTTTACAGCAGTTGCTAACAAAAACAACAACAGCAAAATCAGCTGCTGAAGTAGGCAGCTGGCAAAGGCGGCTACTTACAAAGCTACTTGAAAGCATAAATTCCGAATTGAATTCACAAACCTCTTAGCAACAAGTCGGCAAACATAACATTAACAAAACAACCAGTTGCACTATCAATAGCCGTTGGCAACCTTGACATGAACTTGGAATATGTAAACAGCCACAAAGGGCGACCGTTTTTTTTGTTGCCATTAATTTGTTGTGTGTGTGTGTGTGGTTGTAACTCAGTTGAGTTGTTTATGTTTTTGTTTTATAAAATTATGATTTGATTGTACTTTGATGTTAGTGTTTTGTTTTTTCGTCTCAAGTTTGTTGTACTCTTAATTTAATTTAATAATGTAAATCATCATTGTTTTACTGGTTTAGAAAAAAAAATTGACACACAAAACATGTAAACAGAACACATTGACAAACTAAAAACACATAAAGAATAAACTTAAAAGAACTGAATTCTTTAATATCCCTTCAGCATTTCTTGCTCATAAAGTTTATTCTTACTTTACGTCATTCAATTATTTCAATTAATTCACATTTTGACAGCTGCTCATCGCATTGTCTCTAACAGCTGCTGCCGGTATATTGACCCAAGCCGCAGTTCAAATATTTATTTCATGCTCAACTTTTGGAATGAATTTGGAAAGTGAACTGTAAAGTTGAGTTTTCAAATCATTTTGTGCGATTCGATTCGGAATAATCTTGCTGCTATCAGCAATGAAGCAATGAAACTTACTATAAGTAAAAGGAGATTGTTCCTATTTTTAATCATCTTGAACTCGCAGACTTTGTGCGCTATCAGCAACTGTGTGCCGCATGACAGTCGCAGAAGCAGACCTCGAAGTCTGTCGGTTTTATATTTCGTGTGTAAACTGGCCAGCAAGCGAGCAACAAGCAGGATGATGCAAATTATTGAAAGTAATTGCAATACAATATTTTAAGTGTGTATTGGTGATTACGTATTGGTAAATATGTACCTGTCTGTGAGTGATAACAGACGAGAAGGCTGGGGAGAAGGCTAACTGGGAGTACAACAAAAAAAAACACAAAATATTGTGGGGTTTTTTGGCGAGTTTGCGATCATGTGACATGCTGAATATGTGCTCAACTATTGCAGTTTAGGTCCATTAATAGAGCATACAAATTTTAAATTGAAAAACTGTGACAAAGGTCATAGCTGGATAAGGAAGGGCAAAGCGTCTCGGCCAATTTTGATTATTATATTTTTTTGATACTAGTATCAATATAGGTAAGCATTTCCCAGCATTTTCATCCATAATAGTTAATCCCCGATCTGCCAAAATCAATCAATATAGTAAATAAAAACAAAAGTTAACAACTTTGAGAAACCGATTAAGGTCAGATTGGAACTCATAAGTTAAAATTTTTAATTTAAAATAAAAAAAATTGCTTTTTAAATTTTAAGTTTTTTTAAATAAAAGAAATATATAAAAATATATAAATACGAGAATTTTATATATAATTTAATTAATTTTAATAATTGACTAGCACGA
Source organism: Melieria omissa (assembly GCA_963971225.1). NCBI lineage: Eukaryota > Metazoa > Arthropoda > Insecta > Diptera > Ulidiidae > Melieria > Melieria omissa. The sequence goes on from OZ020268.1 coordinate 57,889,182, forward strand.
CAGCCCGCTTACTCGAGACTAAGGCCTAGCTTCTCGCAACCACCTGTGTTGTGTGTGTGGACCTACAGTTTTATGCCGGTTCCGAACGGCAGGTTGGGTGCTTTTTCATAGGCAATTTTTACTCTCAAAGGTTTGCCATTTCCAGCTGAGAGGACAGCCACCGAAAGAGAAAACGAGTTTTCCCGTTATTTTTTGTAGGTGTTATTACAGGCAGTATTTGAACCTGCGGTTGCTGCCTTTGACTCGTTGTCCAACGCACTAACCAACTGAGCCACTTCGGCTGCCGTTATATATAAGACATACAAAAAAAGTTGGTGGAATCACCTATTTTTTATATATTATTATATACAGCTGCGGTCAAAATAATAGTAGTACGCATACAACGAAAAGAAAATTAAGAAAAAATAATCTGCTTTTTTTTACAAATATTTATTTTGTATTTTTTTTAACAAGTTATATGTGTTAACAATGCAATCATAAAAGAAAACTTAAGAATTAAACTCAGTTTGGTTTGATTTAAATTAAATGCGTCAAAAGCTCCAAAATATGGACGGTCAAAAAAATAGTAGTTCGCTTTACTTTCATAAAAATGAAGCAAAAATTATGTTTCATTTTAAAAGATTTAGTGGTTAAATAGTAATAACGTAATTTTTCTTCAAATTAATATTTAGTTGCGTGACTGTTGTTTGGCTATTACTGCAGCACAGAGCCGATGCATTGAAATAACCAAATTTTCATATCTTTCTCTAGGGGCGTGGTCTACTGCTTCTCAAAGTTGATTATTATTTAAAAGATTATTGTGAGCAACTGCTCTCTTCACGTCACACCACAAATTTTTAATTATATTGAAGTCTGGTGATTGTGCGAGCCATTCCATAACCCTAATCCTGCTTTTGCGAAGCTCCTTTCGTGCGACCTTTCTTGTATGCTTTAGGTTATAATCCTGTTGGAAGACCCAAAGCATTGGCGTTTTTTCACTGACATACGGTAGCACGATTTCCTGCAAAATTCGTACACATACACATCGATCCATCGTTTTCTTGATCAAATAAATAGCGCCACTCCATAAAACGTAGGACATGCATTTATTTATTCAGCATGTCTTACGTTTTATGGAGGTGGCGCTATTTATTTGATCAAGAAAACGATGGATCGATGTGTATGTGTACGAATCTTGCAGGAAATCGTGCTACCGTATGTCAAATAAATAGCGCCACCTCCATAAAACGTAAGACATGCATTTATTTATTGAGCATGTCTTACGTTGTATGGGGGTGGCGCTATTTATTTGATCAAGAAAACGATGGATCGATGTGTATGTGTACGAATCTTGCGGGAAATCGTGCTACCGTATGTCCGTGAAAAAACGCCAATGCTTTGGATCTTCCAACAGGATTATAACCGAAAGCATACAAGCAAGGTCGCATGAAAGGAGCTTCGCAAAAGCAGGATTAGGGTTATGGAATGGCTCGCACAATCACCAGACTTCAATATAATTAAAAATTTGTGGTGTGACGTGAAGAGAGCAGATGCTCACAATAATCTTTTAAATAATAATCAACTTTGAGAAGCAGTAGACCACGCCCCTAGAGAAAGATATGAAAATTTGGTTATTTCAATGCATCGGCTCTGTGCTGCAGTAATAGTCAAACAACAGTCACGCAACTAAATATTAATTTGAAGAAAAATTACGTTATTACTATTTAACCACTAAATCTTTTAAAATGAAACACAATTTTTGCTTCATTTTTATGAAAGTAAAGCGAACTACTATTTTTTTGACCGTCCATATTTTGGAGCTTTTGACGCATTTAATTTAAATCAAACCAAACTGAGTTTAATTCTTAAGTTTTCTTTTATGATTGCATTGTTAACACATATAACTTGTTAAAAAAAATACAAAATAAATATTTGTAAAGAAAAGCAGATTATTTTTTCTTAATTTTCTTTTCGTTGTACGCGTACTACTATTATTTTGACCGCAACTGTAGATATATAGATATATATTTATATATTTTTTAATGAAAAAAAAATGTTTAAGTTTAAATTGTGGTACAATAACCTAATTTGTTTTTATACTTTTCTTATATAATGTTAAACAGCATATATTTTTCACATTTTTTTTCTACCTGCGTGACAGCTAAAAAAATAAAATGCCTTATTTTAATTTTGCTTTTTAGGTTATGTGTACCTATTTTATTTTTTTTAATATATTTCTCCCTTGATGAAATAAACAAGGTGAAGCAAGTAGCTGACAGTTTTGTCACCCCATACCCTTATTTTGAAATTCAATAGGTCTGTTTGGCCAGATTTCCAGTAAAAATTATCTAGTAAAAAATATCAGGAGAGTAAGTCAGCGTACGTTCTCTAAAATCAAACTATCCAAAAAAGTAAACAAACAGCAATTTGTAAGAATTTGCAAGTTTTAACTTTTGGTTACACCACTGGGACTTGGCCCACTCACACTACACAGTAAAAAGGGTGTAAACAGGAGGGTTAAAGAACGGAACAGCTGATCTAAAAGTTTCATTTGAGGTTTGAAGTGGTAGGAAAAATTAAGTTAAATCAGACATTTAATGCAAAATGGAAATAGTTCGTTGCGCTCAATCTGTAATTCTTCCCTTTCAGCTTCAGCGGGTAAAGCTGAGCAAGACGGTTGTGGGTCAGCAGACTTGCGAACGCACAATTTCTTTGCTGTTTTCATTTGCCTCCAAATGTTTTCAAAATTTATGTTTCATATGGCAGCCAGTCATATGTTTTTCTTGTTCTTCTTCTTACTGGCAAAAAGTTACTGGACACAAATTCTCCAGTAAAGACTTGCAAGTTCTCACGAAATGAACTGCCACTTTACGCTCTCAGTTTCTCTCTCGTTACTGGAGATTTGGCGTCAACAAACAGGATCCAGTAAAAATTTGTACAAATTTGTACAAGTTCGTACAAATTATTCTCTGCCAAACAGACCTATTCTCTGCCAAACAGACCTAATTTTGTTTTGGCATTGAGAGAATATTTTTAACCCCACTCAAAACGTAAAAGCGAAAATATTCTTGTGTTTTAAAATTGTGATCGCGGAAAAAATGCCGAGTAGATGCTTTTTGTGCAAGACAGCACATGGCAATACCAAAAATTATGCAGCGTGGGATCTGCCGCCGCGGCAACGAATCGGAATAATGCAGACTTTTAACTATAGCCCCGAACAGGAGCCTGGGCGTTACAAGTCAAAGTTGCCCATTAATACGACCACAGACACTATCTGCATCTGAAAAAATGATATAAGACGTTCATCGATAGAAGCTTTTCTCTAACAAAGAATTTTCAGCAAAGCACTACAATAATAATGAAGTTGAATTTTTGATACACCAGGCATAAGTGGGTTAATGAGAACAAAGAAGAAGACTTTCATGTTTTGAGAAATTGTTTTTTGGAAATGTCAGTTTTTCAAATGCTCTCTTGTCATAATAAGGGTATGTCATCTACTTGCTTCACCTTGTTTATTTCATCATGTATTTCTCCTATATTGTTAAATAATATATAATTTGTTCTGTATATTATTATTCATTAGTTTGTCCTACAACAAATATTTTTATATGAAATATATATTTTATTTTTTGCTATTCCATAAAATTTCTGCTAATTGTTGAACAAAATGCACTCTTTTTTCTTTGGTTGCAAATTTTTTGCTTTGCAAATTTTTTCTCTGCAAATTTTTTTCAAATACTTTTCTATATACAAGTTTTATATATAGATTTTGGTTACTCTTTTGGTTTTGTTTTTTTTTTTGCAGCTGATAATCTCCGCTTCAAGGGTCAGTGGCGATTAGTGCGCATGTAAAATAATGAAATATTTCTATCTCGCATGCAAAAACTATGTCTGATTTGTGCTCATTAAAAGATGCCACAGCGTCGATAAGTTTTAGAGATTAATGAATATGGCGAAATGGTTGGATCGTTGACGTAAGTGCACCGTTAGAAAAATTAGTTAAATCAATTGTGTGTGTGTGTGTGGAACACATGCGGCTATAAAACGCACTTTGAGCAGAGCGAATGGACTGAAAAATGAGTGGATAACGTTGTTGCTATGCCAACAAATGCTTGAAAAATGATTCAGATAAAACTTAAAAACAAAGTTTAAACAATTTGAAATTAAATTATTTCTCTCAATAAAAACACGATAAGTATTTGTTTTGACTTAAGAAAGGGGGAAAAGGGAAAACGACTTTATTGCATATAACAGCAAGATGAGTCTGAGTACATATCGGCTGGTATACAATTGTTTTAGACATTCATTGGGATTCTATTTTTTGAGGTTATGTTATATTAGATGAGGTAGTCTTCCCTACTGTTGTGGTAACACATAGGGCCTTTACTGGAATATGTGGGCATCACAAGCCACAAAACCCTAAACTAACTTAGAATACGTAAGGTTAGACAGTCTGAGTTAGGTTAGGTAGAAAAGTACACGCATGATTAATGCTTTGCACTATAAGTAAGTTCACCGATTAAAGTAAAAGCTATGACAAGCACTTTTAAATGTGAAACCGGGTTCTATTTCCGTTGTTATGAGTACATAAGGTTGTTTATTCTTTACGTCTTTGACAAAGATTATGTCGAAAGAAATTAAATAGTTTAGTTATCAATTTCTGATAACCGAAAAGCATAAACAAGTCTTTTCACAAATATAAAGAAAATATGTATCAAGTGGGAGACTTGGGTTCAGAAATTTTGCACCTTACAATACTTTATGTCATCCAACCAACCAACAGTCGAGATACTAAAAACGACCTGCATCCTCGATCTGTATGAAGTCAGCAAGCAGTCGATGTTTGCCCAGAAAGTCTTAGACTTACATCTCGTGCTTTCTTTTGTTCAGAAAGTTAACAAACAGCCAATATTTGCGATCAATATGCACTTTAGCAAAATACTTTTGTTACCCAGAAAGTTATAGACTCACATTTCGTACTTTCGTTTGTTCGGAAAATCAACCCATCGCCATGTTGGATCACTATGAACTGTAAAGAGAGACTTTAGTTGCCTAGAAAGTTCGACATTTACACGTCGTAGTTTTTTCTGCAGAAAAATCTTCGTAAAGGAAGATTATTATGGCCCAATATTCCTCTTAATCTCCCATATTCTTGTTACAATTTCATTCTTCCAGAAAGACAACGAACAGTCGATATGTTGGATCACAATGCATTGAAGAGAAAAATTGATGCTGCCCTGTTAGTCCGAAATTTACACGTCGTACTTTCTTTCGCCTAGAAAGTCAATAAACACCTGAGATACTGGACCAATAGGCTCTGCAGGGGGAGATTATTATGTCCCATAAAATCCTCTAATTCTTAGATATTCTTATTTTCCTTCCTCCAGCAAGTCAGAAAACAGTCGAAATATTGTATCAATAAACACTGTAAGTAAGTAAAATGTAGCGGAATGTGTTTTGCTTTAGTAGCTACGCTGGTTTTTGGACTGTCGCAGCAAATGTGTCGCTTCAATGGAAATTTTTAGACTTATCAAAACCAAATGCCTTACAAGAACTCAACAACATTCAAGCATCACTCTTAGTGTAGCGAGTTCACAGCCGAATAAACCTAATCTCTACAACAATGCAAGTAGCGCTGCTGCTTTCTATAAGCAAGGCCCATAACATGTTTCTAGCTGTCTTCCACTTTTCCCATAGTTTTTCAAAAAATTCCAACTATGTACCTCTGCATCTTCCATATGTCCTTCGATATGCTCGAAATTTTGTTGGCGCCCGCATAGAAGTACTTGAGATGGCGTAACTGCACCACCTGCTCGGGAAAGTGTGTCAGCTGGTTGCCGCTCAGATTGAGCTCCTTCAGGCAGGCATTCTTCATGGCGAACGTCTTCGGCAGCGACTTGTTGGTCAGTTTGTTGTTTTTGGCAATGAGTGTGACCAGCGGCAGCTGGCAGATGGCTTCCGGCAGCTGCGTCAGACTATTCGAGCTCAAATCGAGCACCTTCAGATTGACGAACTTCTTGATGGTGAGCGGAAGTTGCGTGAGCCGATTGTGGTTCAGCAGCACCGTTTCAATGTCCTTGTGCGTCTTGAGCGCACGCTTCGAGTGGAGATCATCGTCGAATGTTATTTCGGTGAGATTCATGCGGCCGTAGTCGAGCGTCTTTTGCTCGCGCGAGTCCGTGTCGCTGCTGTCCGATGTGTAGACTTCCATTTTGGTTTTTGTTTTTGTAACTGAGTGACTGACTTGATGTGATTTTTGAAAAGGATTTTAATGATTTGTTGTTGTCTTGATTTTTAGTTGTTATTAGTGCGCAAAATTGCCACCAGCTGCCAATTTTTACGGCAACAAATTCGACCAAAAACACTTTCACATTACTAAATATTTATTGTTGCTGCTGCTGCGGCTGGTGTGGCGTTTGGCAAGTGGTTCGCGCTGCCACCGTTCAAGACGATTCGCGCAGCGGCTTCCGTTCCGTTCACTGAAACGTTCGATACGCTTGTGCGCTGTCGCGTGGCTTGTCCGATTCTCAAAGCGATCGCTTTTTGAGTGCGCGCGCTGTGTGCTTTGCGAAACTTTTTTGAATGTGTGTTTTTCTCTTTTTGTTTCTAAATGACTTAGCACACTTATATGTTGTTGTTGTCACGGGTATTTACTGTGTCTGTTGGTGTTTACGGTTGTGCACATTCTCGTCGTCTTTTTGCACTGTTAGTATTAAAGTGTGTCTGGCTGTACGTAGAGCAGGTCGTTGGCTAATCTGAGCAACAGACAGACAGCGACAGTGGCTGTTCTTTCAAAAAAATCATTGTGTACACAGCTAAAGTTTCAGTTATGGCAGTGGCTTGAAATTATTCAATTGAAAAGTGTAATTTGGGGCGCTAGGTTCGGGCAAATTGAGGCAGAGAAGAAGCAAAGAAATGTTTATATATTTAAAATATATATTAGAAAATATCAAACTTGCAAACCACGCGAAACTGAAGCAAAACCTATTCACATACTCGCCGGTTGACCATGAACAAAGAAATTTTGTAATATTTTGGGAAAATAAAATTCAATTCAACACGATTCCCAAAATGGCACTTTTGTCCTTAGCCACATTCGCTTCGCCCTATAAATAATCGCATTTATTTTGTGGCAATCAATTTTTATGTTAATGAGATTTGTAAAAAAGAAAACATTATACGCCGCGCTTTGTTACGTACTCGCGCACGTCGCGTCTTATCAAAAATATTTATGTTATTTTCAAACTTAAGTGCACTTAATTATTGGCGCATTTTGTAAAGTCATCGCTTTAATTGTTTAATGGAACTTAACAAATAAATAAATAATAAGCGCACAAACGCCCCCTAAGCAGTGCATCTGTTGTTCGCCCCATTCGGTGTTTTGGCAAATTGTCGCGAAATTTCTAATCGCAAAGAGCTCTTACGGTCTGACCTCGAGAGAACCAACAGCGCAATTAAGACAAAATACAGAAAGAGGGAGGGAGAGAGATTTCTCGCAATCGGCTACAGGACTTTGGCCAAACGAGACAAAATATTATCTATTAAAATAATTAAATTATTTACTACTTTGTAGGCATTTTATTTTTGATTGATATATAAAAATATTTTTATTATTTACTTAGTTGGTAATAGGTTGTGTTAAGGATTTTAGATACAATAATTCACTTCATAAACCTAGTAAAAATTTTTCTTAACAAAGATGTATTGAACTAAAAGATTTATTATAAACAAAATTTGTTTAATGATAAAATAAAATCTGAAACCGTGAGCATTGTTTTTTCTTGAAACTATCATAATTTGTTATTGTTTATTAAAATTTGTTCGTAATTAAAATTTTTAATACTTTTCACTAAACTTCAAGCAAAAGCATTTCACTGAATATTAAATAATTTATTTTTAATAAACATAGGCAGTTCGATTGAGATGCATTTTTGTTTGCCATGCGTCAGAAAATTTGTTAGTATTAGAAAAAGTTTTCAAAAAGACCTTAAAACTAACTATTACGTTATATCTCATAACTAATTCTCAACTAGTTGGTTTTAAGTCTTTATAAAGGATTCAAATTTCACTCCGAAGATTCATTAAATGTTATAAAAATGAGATTTTTACTGTTAGTCACAAAAGTTTATATAAATAATTCATTAAAATCAGCCGAGCTGTTTTATAGTTTATATAGAAACTATTGAAATATCGAATCTCACTGTCAACACAACAATAATACGTGGTGGCAGTTGCTTCAGCGTGGTTCAGCAGTGTGTATTCACAATTTACAACTAAGCATTTTTACTTATAGAAAAGTGTACGTATATAATTGGAAGTATTGTGGTTGTCTTTACAATAAAAACTTTTTACATTAGATAAATTGTTAGTGGAGAAAAGTCTGCCACGCCACCAGGCATTGTTTGCTTTTGAGTGTAACAGTTTGAAACAGCGTCAACACTTGAAGCGCGTATCTCAACCATTAAAATTAATTTGTAGATTCCATCGAAATGTAACTATGGCAAGCGGGCAGACTAGCGAGGAAAGAAAATAGTTAAAGCTTTTTCGTTGTAGTAGCGGCAAGGAACTTTACACTTGAAAATCTCGCGTGTAAGAGACATCTGCCAGAAGCGCAAAACTGACAGTTGCATGCCACTGCTAAACCTCCATGTCCGTATCCGAGTGCTTGCCGCTTTTGATGAGCACTGCCTCCGCATTGAGATTTGGCTTCTCGGTGCGCGTATGCCACACCAGCACATCACGACAACTGTTCGCCAGCGGCTGCAGCTCCTTTACGGTGGTGAGGTGTCGCAGAATTTCGCTCTCCTGATAGCCGCGCTGCACCTCGTACGCGAATTGCGCTTGCGGGTAGCGAAACAGCAGATCGCTGCTAATGCCAAAGGCAGCCATGTCAATGGGAAATGGCCGATCCGGTTGCCAGGCTGCATTGAATCCCACCACCTTGGCATTGCCTGCACTAAGCAGTGGCCTCTCCACCATTAGGCCTCCCACCAGGCCCACTGGCCAAACGCCGACGCGACCACGGTCGATTTTTGTCATCTCCACAAATAGCTCGACGCTGTAGGTGTTGTCGTCGTCCATGAAGAAGATGATGCTGTGCGGCTCCGGATCAACGTTGGCGCGTAGCCAGCTGAGCGCCAGATTGCGCTGTTCGACGCCGCGCGGTTTCAGCCAATTGGGATCTTTTTTGCCCCGTTCGAAGGCGGGCGGCGTTTTGATGTTGAGCTGCGTGGCGCGATTCTGCAGAGCGGCGCGCTCCAGCAAGTTGCGAACCAGCGGCGTTGTCGTGTTCGAATCTTCTACAAGTATCCAATACAGATTGGGCACCAGCATGAAAATGTGCGAGAGTCTGCATGGGCAGAAGAGCAAGCGAGATGAATGAGTCATTGCGCGAGTTTTGCTGAATATTCAAGGCTCACCTGGTGAGTTCCGCCTTCTGCGTTGGACGCTTGTAGGTGGGTGTCACAGCATAGATGGTGGGCAGCTGTTGGTCCTGCTGTTTGGCGTACATGACCTGCAGGTACTCGGGCCCCTGACAGCTGCGTTTACCATTGCGATGCACCAGCAACAACACCACCAGGAATACAATGATCAGCACGAGCACTTGTCGCGGACGTATTCGCATCTCAGTCATGTTCGTGGCAATTTTGCTGCTACTCTGGTGCTCGCGAAGTGGCTAGTAAGCGGCGGTCTTGCATAAAAACATACAACCATTCACAAATAGCTATAAATAAGCTTGCAAAGTAAACAAAATCTCGACTGATGACACGAGCTCGCACAGATAGCAAACCAACAAGAAAACAGCAGGGAAATAGCTTTTTTGACATTTCACAGTCAGGGTTGCAAGCGAATGTTCCCATCGGTGGTTTGCGGTGAAGCAATAGGTCTGTTTGGCAGAGAATAATTTGTACGAATTTGTTCAAATTTTTACTGGATCCTGTTTGTTGACGCCAAATCTCCAGTAACGAGGGAGTAACTGAGAGCGTAAAGTGACAGTTCGTTTCGTGAGAACTTGCAAGTTTTTACTGGAGAAATTTTGTCCAGTAACTTTTTGCCAGTAAGAAAAAGAACAAGAAAAACATATGACTGGCTGCCATATGATCGACTGCAAGGAAACATAAATTTTGAAAACATTTGGAGGCAAATGAAAACAGCAAAGAAATTGTGTGTTCGCAAGTCTGTTGACCCACAACCGTCTTGCTCAGCTTTACCCGCTGAAGCTGAAAGGGAAGAATTACAGATTGAGCGCATCGAACTATTTGCATTTTGCATTAAAAGTCTGATTTAACTTAATTTTCCCTACCACTTCAAACCTCAAATGAAACTTTTAGATCAGCTGTTTCGTTCTTTAACCCTCCTGTTTACACCCTTTTTACTGTGTAGTGTGAGTGAGCCAAGTCCCAGTGGTGTAACCAAGAGTTAAAACTTGCAAATTCTTACAAATTGCTGTTTGTTCACATTTTTGGATAGTTTCATTTTTGGGAGCGTAAGCTCGCTTACTCTCCTGATATTTTTTAGACTATTTTTCAGACCTAATGTTAGTTTAATACTACGTTTAGATTGAGCCCAAATGCGTAGTTTGAGATGAGTCATTTCAAAGTGTTTACATTGCCTCATTCGCATTGCATTTTGTTTGGCAGCTAATGCCAAATGCTCAATGCTCATGTCCTCTTGCCGCAGCTCATAGATCAGCGCTTCTCCGGCTGCTGACTAACAGTCAAACCTAAATTGGAGCGTCAGCGGCAAGCAACTGTCAAAATTGCTTCATGCCCATACAAATTGTATGGGGCAAACCGCAATTGAAACGCTCTGACGCCGAGCTATTCGAATTTCCAATTTTGACAGCGCGTTAGCAGTTGAAGTTGGCTGCGACAAACAAAAACGCCTGTGATTTATATTTGATTTGATTTAAATTGTGAGGAATTTATTCAAATAAGAGCTAAGTTTTGCAAAATAATAATAGTTTGTTGGGTTTTTGGCAACTAAACAGATATTTTTTTGACATTTGTTTTCATTTCATGATTTTGACAATCCCAACGCAACGCTTTAATTTCGGTATGCCGCACTGAGCGAGAGCGATCCTTTTTTGCTGCCTCTATGTTCTACACACTGCAATATTTGAATACAAATATATTACAAACCATGGTTAAACTGTAAGGTTGTAGCAAGCCACCGGGTGATCGTTTATGACTTTTGTCAAAATCGTCGGTGTGCTGTGTTGCTGCATCGGTTGAAATGAAAATACCTGACTGAAAACAACTGACCTGAGCACTTTTCCCGTTTTTTCACTCAAATACAGCACAGTTGCGGGATGCTATAACCTTATTATTGAACCATGTTACAAACCTTAGCCTAGGCGTATACGGACACGAAGGCCGCACACGCAGCACAGCTCAGCGTAGTTCAATTTTTTGTAAATAATGCAGTACCATATGACAGCGTATACAGCGACATAGTCGCTTGCGGCGGAGAGACGTGCCTGCGCACAACTGCGTCTCGTTGTAGTTGAAATATAGTTTCCTACGCGCAGCCGACACGTTCTCTTGCAAAAATTGAAGAATAAATTGAAAAAGTGCGTGGACAGCGCATATTACACTCATATTATATTATATAGGTTATATTTCAAAGTCTGATTCAGAAAATAACTCTTTTTACTGGGTTTATGGAATGAATACGGAACACGTGTGCTGGTTTTCCGAGATTCGTTTACGCTGTTCAAACATTTGCTGCGTAACACAGTTTAATTTGCGTTGTGCTGCCCTGTGCTGTGTTGTGCGGTCTGCGTCTCCGTATACGCCTAGGCTTACATGCTAAGCTATTCTGCATATTTGAAGCAGACGAAAATTTCCATTCAAATTTTCATTTTGATAAATTTCATTTGTTTTGATTTTGAACTGTCAAAAAGAAGTAATAAAAGGTGAAAAATAGAATTGCAACAAAGTTGGTTATTATAAAAAAGCTGACATTGTAGTTGCTCACAATATTGCTTACGCAAGCATTTGCAGGTTAAGAAACCAGCAAACAGCGCCATCTATCGAGGAGTAGCATCCTAAAGCAAAGTCTTTCATTACCCCAGACAATGAAAATTGTATGTGCCATTGTGCTCAGTAGGACATACGACAGTTGGTTTCTCAGGCACCAATGTGGCTGGTGTGACTTTTATTTGGCGCTGTAAATGTAGCGGCTAACGGTCCTAATCAGTACAAATTAAAGAGTTGAATTCCAAGTTTTAATCGAAATTTATTTGTATTTCTGTGACAGTTATATTAAATAATTTGCATCTTTCCCCACATAAAGTAATGGAAGTAGAGTGGAGTGCGCAAGGAGTTCCCTTTTTATTGGTGAGTTCATATAAAATGACGCTACACCTCTATGCCCACGTCGGAGTGTCTTCCACGCTGGTTGATTGCCTGCTCCTCGGTTAGAATGGGTGCCTCGGTGCACGTGTGCCACACCAGCACATCGCGGCACCGATTCGCCAGCGGCTGCAGTTGGCGTCGCTTGATCAAGGATTGCAAGATGTGGCTCTCCCCGTGGAGCAAGTCGACTGGGTATTGGAATTGCACATGCGGGTGCTGAAACAGCAGATCGGTGCTGATCGCAAAGGCGGCCATGTCAATGTGGTTGTAGCCTTCCACAGTGTTTTTTGTAGCACTGAGCGTTGGCTTCTCCACCATTAGGCCGTCCGCCAGGCCGACTGGCCAAATTCCAGCGTGGCTTGGCTCGATTTGTGTCATTTCCTCGAAAAGTTCGAGGCTGTACGCACGCTCCTCGTCCATGAAGAAGACAATGCTCTGCGGCTCCGGGTCGACGTTGGCACGTATCCAAGCCAGCGCCAGATTGCGCTGCGCGGTGTTACGTGGCTGCGGCCACTCGGAATTGTTGTGCTTGGTGGGTGGTGTCAGGATGTTCAGGTGTGTAGCGCGTTCCTGCAGGCCAGTGCGCTGCAGCAAGTTGCGCACCAGCGCTGTTTTCGTATTCGCATCCTCGACCAGTATCCAATGCAGATTGGGCACCAGCATGAAAATGTGCGAGAGCCTGTTGTGGCAGATGAGTCACTGCATGAATTTTGCTGAATAATGACAACTCACCTGGTGAGTTCCGCCTTCTGCGTGGGACGCTGGTAGGTAGTCGTCACGGCATAGATGATTGGCAGCCCCCGATTAAGATGCTTGGCGTACATGGCCTGCAGGTACTCGGGTTCCTGGCAGCTGCTTTTGCCGTTGTAGTACGCCAGCAGCAGCACAAGCACCAGCACAGAGGCCAATATGACCAGTTGCGTCGAAAGCACGCGCACGCCGCAAATTATCATCACTACGAAAATGATTTTTAAGACAAAAAACTGTTGGCAGTGTTGACGTTTACAGTCAAAAATTGATTGACTTGTAAAATTCAACTCCACGTTCACGTCATTAGATGTTGCCGACAAAATAAAATGGATAGGTTTTCTGTTGTAATTCTCAAGTCTTCTTTTATTGTATTTTATTGATTCTCATTCAAAAAGGAAAATCATAATTCTTATAATGTAAAAAGCAGCTACAAAGTTGAGAAATTTCAAAAAGTGTAATTAAATTTTTGAAATATGCATTTCTGTTGCTGTAGTTAGGTGTTTTTTCTGGCAGTTTGTGGTAATCAAATTTGTTTCTTGTTGCGCTTTATAAATGTTTGTTAAGCATCTTTTCAAATTTGCTTTTCGGGCCATAAATAAAAATGAAAATGAAATTTTTTTCGTTTTAGTAGCTTTGAGTTTTTGTACAAGTCTTGGTTTAGTTTCATTTCATTTAGGTGTACCAAGTTTTGTAAAAGTTTTGCAACATTCAAGATTTTATAGGGTTTCATTTTACATTTTATTTTATAATTTTTAAAAACATTTCTTGTGATTTAATGTTTTTTGTTTAACAATTTTTTTTTAGTTTATTTTATTATGTTTGAGTTGTATTATTGTTTATGTTTAGTTGTTTAAGTTGTAATTACATATTTTTATTTCTTTTGAATTTTTGAAATTTTTTGCCTTTGTTATCGTATAAATTTTTATTTTATTGTCCTCATATTAAGACTTTTTTATATTTGTTTATAATTTTTTGTTATTAGTTTTTCCAATATATTATTGATTTTTCAAATTAAAAAAAATTGTTTTGATTATGCATTTATTTAATTTTTAGTTTTCATCATTGTTAAGTTTTCAATGTTTATTTTTTTAAATGTTACTTTTTAGTTAGCTTTTTAACGTTTTGATCTCAATTAATTTTAATATTTAATTATTTTTATAATTTTATTTTATTTTTTTATTATTATTGTTAATTATTTGTTTTAATTATACTTTAATTTTTTGTTTTTGATTTTTAAAATTTTTTAATTTGTAAAATTTTGTTTAATTATTTATTTGTTAGTTTATATCATTTCGTTTTCGGTTTTTATTTTTTTTAGTGTTTTTTTAGTTAGCCCTTTAATGGTTTAAACTTCAATTAATTTTATTACTTAATTATTTTTATTTATATTGAATTTTTTTTAATAATTTTGTTTTATTTTTTATTTGATTTTATTCTGAATTGTTTATAGTTTTTTATTTTAGTTTGCAATTTTTATAATTTTTATTTTATTTAAAATTATTATTTTTTTTAATTATTTAATTTTATTATTATTTATTTTAATTTATATTTTTTCTTTGATTTTGTCATAATTATTTTGTTACAATTTTCCATTTGTTGGTGTTTTATTTAGTTCCATATTTTTTTCTACTCTTTTTCATATACACTTTTCATCAAAATGTTCCAACTAAAATATTCCTCTTCATAGTTTTTCTATATATTCTGCACGTTTAATGTTTTAAATGTTTTTTTGTTGCAAGGTATTTGTAAAAAGCTCTGTAAAGGCGCTTGAGTACATACATACATACATAAATATGTATGAGCAAATCATAATTAAGAAGACATATTTGCAAAAAAAGTAACGCTCAACAGAAAAAGAAACGATTTCACATTTATTTTTCAATTTGTTTTTATTGATTTCATTTTTATTTTAGCTTGAATCTCGATTTGTATTTTTCTTTCTGTGTCTGTATATATAATAGAAAAAATGCTTAAACACTATTAAATACATTTACATACATTATTAAGTTTTTTGTAGTTGTCGCTTATTAATTTTAATATATATATTTGTTATACGTTTTGATTTAAACTAAGCCATTACATGTTGAAATTTTTACAATTAAATATGTTGTACGGAATAATGTTTGCCAGTTGCGGCGTACAAAGGCAAAAACAAATGAGAAAACATAAAATGAATAATTAGTTGATTGAATTAGACGCCAATTAAGTCAACATTAATAGTTACAATTGTTAGTTGCTTAATTTAACTTAAAATAAGCGGCTGTATGGACTCTAAGCGAACTTAGCATTGTAAGAGCATTTATAAAGTAAATGCAAAGACCACAAACTGTACGTGCTGCATGTGTGTATTGATATATTGTATGTTTGTTTGTATGTATGTATAAGCGTAGAAGGGTTAGCTAAACGAGAAATCGACTACACCCATACCTCACTTTGCGTCGTAACGACGCAAATTGAAACAACGCAAAGTGACTTATGATTTTCTATAGCAAACCATGTAAAGATCGAAGATAGGTTCCAGGGTTACGAAAATACTACTTTTTAAAAAGAAAATTGAACAAAGTAAACATTTAAAAAACAAAAATAATATAAAATTGTATTACATACATACAAAAAACAAAGAAAAAACAAATTCAATTAAAACAAAATAAAATATTCAATTAATTTATAAGAACAAAATAAAAATTAATCACTGTCTGATGTGTCCATAGTGGCTGTTGTCGTAGTCGGCTTTCATTCACAAAAGTTAGAAAGGGAATCGCCGAGTTTTGATGGCATGGCACAATAAGAAACAAAAGTCGTGCCATCTTTTAGAAAAAAAAAGAAATTAAAAAAAAATTAAAGACTCGAACCCAAAACAACGCAACTTCGAAAATCTAACGACGCACAGTGGAAATTAGTACTAACTCAGCAGCGACGCAACTTCGAAAAAACGCAAAACGAAACGACGCAAAGCGAGGTATTGGTGTATTGGCGAATCGTTAGTCAATTTCAGCTTAGAATTGTCTGTATGCAATATAGTCATAATTTTATTGAATGTGGCAAGTCAATTATACATTTGTTGCACATACTACAAAAACAATGCCTTAAGTTATAAGTGTAATTTATTTAAAATTATAAATATTATTACTAATTTATTTAAATTTTTGTTTGTTCCTTTCAACTTTTTATCTGACAATTTGGCAATTTGTTTTCGCTCGTACTGTTGTTTTAACGCCTCTTTTTTTTGCTATAAAAATTATTATTTAATTCGCTTTTTGATTTTTTTGTCATTTTATTTATATACTTTTTTGTAAACACGCATTAACATTTAAAAATTTGCATTTTTCCAGGCTTATTATAAGTTGTTGAGCATTCTCTGTTTGTCGTTTTGTTGGTTGCATTGTTTGCTCTCGGTTGTAGTGAGCTTCTCAGGAATTATAAAAAGTAATGACAGTTAGTCTGTTTACTTTTTTTTCTAAACTTTTTTCATTATTATTTTATTTTATTCACATAAGCCACATTTTTGACATTTAAGCTTTATTTTTTTAAATATCATGAAATCTTTGTAGAGAGCGCAAAAGAAACCTTTGGCGGATTGTTGGTTAGAAAATTTGTAAAAATTAAGTAAATTTGTTTTAAGACTGCAGCGACGTCGTCTCAGAAGGCAAAACTAGAAGAAGAATTCCAAAGAGATTTGCTACTTTTGTTTAATGCAACAGCGGATTGTAAAAAATTTAAGCCTTAAGGGGGTCGTCTACGTACAAAGTTTAAAAAATTTTTTTTTTTTGTACATAATTTTCATTTCGAAGACGTGAGGAATGTTATTTCCAAAGGATTTGGGTAAACTCTTCACGGTTATTGAGCTGTAGAGCATTGAGCACGCTCGCTCATGGTGTTTCCGCACGCTCCCTGTGAACTTTAAACGCTTTTTCCCGAAAGTCGTATTTTTCTAACTTAGTTGCACGATTTTAAGAAAAGTTTTACACGCATCGATTCGATTTTTTTTACTTGCTTAGACAACATATCACTATCATTAGACACGAGTTTTTGACAAAATATTGTTTTGTTTTTATTATAACAGGCAATAAACATTTGAAAAAACAAGGAAAAATAACTTTTCTTTCAAAAATGAGAGATTTTTGAATTTTACAAAAAGCTCGTGTCCAAGCATAGCTGATGTACTATCAATTATAGATTAGTTTCATTTTTTGTTGTAGGTTACGTGGTTGGCCCAAACTCGTGGCGAAAAATTGATATCAAAATTCTGATGAGGGCACGTTCAAGGTCATCCTACACTCGAGTATGTAGAAATATAATTTTTATGACCTTGCCTCTTGAAAGATTACGATTAAATAAACAAAAAACAAAAACAAGTGAGTGAATATCTTTTTTCGTTCCTTCGTAATAAATTTTGAAAAACAGGCTCGAAAATCAGGCCGCTACGTAGACGACCCCCTTAAATTTGAAGTAAGATGCTCAAAAGATGCAAGAAGCGAGCAAAAACACATGAAAACCAATTCCGAAGAGATTTTCTGCTTTTGTCACTGAATCTGTTTAGTGCAACAGTGGGTTGAAAAAAATTGGGCCTTAAAATTTCGAAATTAAAACCTCAACCTTAAGTTTTTTCAACCAAAACATTTAAGTACAAAAAATTTACTTTATAGATAGTAAATCAATAAAAAATTTTGCTTACTAAAATAAAAAAAATTATAAAAACTGAAGATTAAAAAAATACTCTGCAGCATAGTGAAATTAATAAAGTGTGCCAGATAGCAGGAACTCTCTCTTTTTCGTACACTTATTTTCTGACAGTTAATGTAATTTTGCTGACAAATGTCAGAGTTCATAACCCGTCTGTGCTGTATGAAAAAATGTCAAAATAAATTGTTGCTTGAAAATACGTTCTGCACCAAAACCGACACTAAAAACGCAACTACATGCCAGCAAAAACGTGCTGTCTTTGCAAAAAAACGCACGGCAATGCAGTTTCTTTGTTTTTCTAACATAAAATACATTACGAAAATATATATTTCTGGAGTACTGAAAGTAAATTTTAAATTAAACGATAACAAAAATAAAGGTTAATCGAACTGACACAAATAAATTGACACATTGAGAATTGCTACTCAGAAAAATAAGTGTACGTCATCTACCTGGTACACTTTATTGATTTCACTATGACTCCGCAGTAAAAAATTTAAGGAATTGTTGCGTATAAAATGTAAAAAATCGGTAAAGCAAAGAATCGTTTAAGTTTAATCGTTTTAAGGGACAAGAGAGTTGGCACATAAGTTGTATCTTTAACCCATAAAATGTGTAAATAAATTTGGTTTAAATTAAAAGTCAACAATAACTTTGACTAAACACTGCAAACAGTTGATAATTTAAGCAGTTAGACAAACAGTTCACGTAACTTATTTTAGTTAGTCATTCAATTAAAAAGCTTCACGCTACTCGTACAAACGATCAACACCGACAATTTGTTTTAATTATCATTAAATCATTACACTTGACTCATGGCATGTAAACTCTCTTTAATTTCACTTAAACTAAATTTACGTTCTATGCAGTTTGCAATATTTCTTTACTTTTCAATTTAAATGTAATGTCATATAAAGTTAAGTGCTAAATGAACGCTGGTGTTTTAAGGCATAAATGAATGGATCTCGGGTTTGAATGCATTGCGCGCACGCTCAATGCTCTCTCATGCTCTCCTTGGCGCTTAAACTAAATGAGAATTACAGTAGCGCGCATTTGTTGTTAGCAAATTAGATGAAAAAGAAATAAAAACACTAACAAAAGAGCTAAGGAAATATGTTCATGGAAATTTGCGCGCTCTGAATTGCATTCAACTTATTTTCGCTTAAATCTGCTTAAATGAAATGTTGGTAAATGTTTGTTTAACTTGAGCGTGAAAAAATGATTCTTACAAAAATTGTTGCATGTTTGGCTTTTACATTAAAACATATATGTTGCTTATATACTTTTCTAAACTTTTCACGTCAACAATTTAAATACTTGAGTACTTTCTTCGCTGCTCGTTCGCTTCTCAGTTGTCTCACTGTCAGTTGACGCTCTCTCGTTTTATTTTTCTCTCAGCGCTCGGTTATGTTTGTTCTATCGATCGTCACGGTTTGTGTTTAGTTGTAAGGGCATTCACACTGCAGAATTCTTGCCAAGAATCTCGCCACTGCGTGAGTGCACAAATCGTCCATCAAACTCGATGGTGGAGTTCGCCTTGATGCTGCCGGTAGGCGACTGCAGCGGCTGCTTTTCGTCTCTGTGAAAATTGTTAAAATATTAGTTGTAGAATTTTCATAATAATTATTGGAAAGATAATGAAAATAAATATCTAGAAATTTCAATAAAACATAAAAAGCTACAATAAGAGTTTTTTTAAATTTCATATGCAAAAAAGTGCAAAATGCAAAGGCTATCGTTGGTCTTGGAAATAGTTTATTTGAACTCATTTGAGTTTATATTACATTTCGTTTTGAATACTTTATATTTGAATTTTTATATTTTTTTATTGTAGTTGTATTCCTTACTTCCACAAGCATCAAGGCATAGGCCAAACAATTTATTCAGCCTTATTTAAGTGGCTCCAAATAGTTTGTTCTGCCATGTTTAGCTCTTGGACAATCGAGTCAGTGGTTATGCGACACTGGAATTGTACGATTTCCATAACTCATGGACAGTTTGTATTGTTGGCGTATTGCATCTTGGCATCAAAATTACCGAAACGAACTTGACGAAACCAAAAATTGCTCATGATTGACTGTTACATTGTTGGGACTAGTAGTGAGGGTCTTAGAGGTTAAAACCCCGCTGAAACAAACTGTTACAAACATTTTGGGTGGAAGTATGGTTTTAAATGGTATTGGGATCAAAAGTTGTATACGGAACTGCCACAATGAAGTTCTGTGTGCGCCACTCATCTAGAATCAGTCGAGCAAGATACATTAGTTACAGAATACTTAACCCTTTCCGACAGGAAAATAACAGCCCGCTGCACAGTGTTTCGTGTAGAACAAGCTAGCTGGACAAAAATATTTTTCAGGATTTTTCGTTTCATATGCGGCTTATTATTTCAGATACATATATTTTTTTAGTTTTATATGGTTTTTTGATAACTATATACATATAGGAATGTATGTACATATACATATATATGCATATATATATTAAGGAATTTAATAGTTCCGGTCTGAGGACTAAACGGAGAAAAATAGATGACCTAAAACATACCAGATATACTGATAAGTTGATTTATGCTGCGTAGATATCTGTACGGTTGTCCACTGGAGAAATTCAGCAAGTGTTATCAAAACTGCGAAAAGTGAAACTCAAGAATCTCTGAACGAAAAAACATTTGAAACAAAGTGCTAGATGTTTGAGTAGTGAAGAAGCTTTAGTATACTATGTAGATAGCCAATCGACTAGTCATGCATTCAAAAGGACTCGGAAGTGGGGTCCAAACTGGTCATAAGGTATTTCCGGCAAATAATAGTATTACAAAGGCAAAAGCTGCTTGTTATCCAGAGCAAATTGATGTGAATAAAACGCTAAAAGTAAAGTTCAAGCAGTTTTAGATTAAACTTTTTAACATCTAGTCTTAGCACAACAGAAAGTTCTTGTCAGTTTATTACCTACGGACAGTTTTCATAATTCTCTCAGACATTATCATCACTGTTATCGGATGAATCATTTATCAATTAGTCATTACTATGAGTCACAGAACCATGAAAACTAGATACAGCAGGGGTACCAATTGGTTCATTAACACTAGTAGGCATCAACGTCCTCAAGCTGCCACTTTTTTATATAAAGACGGTAGCTAATGTGAAGCAGACATTCAAAACACCTAATCCAAGCCTGCAGTGTGGATAAACCAAAACCCAGATTTTCTCGGTTGGGTACAAGCTCCTGTGTCTCGTCATTCATTATTTTTGGATTTACTTCGAGTAGAAGACATTTCGATCAAAGCATTACAAACTTTCCCAATCATGGTTAGAAGCATATTATGTTGGAAATAAACTTCAAATTCTTCCAGCATGCTCTTTGTACTATAAAGCTTATCTCTTCCAAAACTTTGTTCGTTTCAGAAACAATAAAATCTTTGGAAAAAATAAACTTTATAGGATGACAAAACCTGGTAGAAAACGGTGGAGGATTCTGCCAAACAATATTACCTTCATCATCCCGCAATTGCAAGAGATTTAATGAAAATTCATCAGTGTCACCACTGATAAAATGTGTTCCATTATCTCTTCGTTTCTCGTTTCACTTGAGTGTTCCAACCAAATTTCAAAAAACATAAATTTTGTTATGCTTGTAAACATATGTATCTATAAAAAATAAAATAAAATAGATGTGCAAAAAATTCGCAATGGTTTTTTGTTTCATCTTTTAGTAGGCACTTATGAGAAGAATATATATAAAAATTGCAGAGGTGACATGAGGAGACATCTTAACTTTTCACCTTTGAAGTTAAAAATTTTGGGGAAAAATTGCTTTCCTTCTTAATCATGGCACGTACAACTATTAAATATAGCTTAATTGCTAATACAAGATATTGCAAAAATACTACTCACCCTTAAGCTCAGATTCCCTAATAAAGAAAAATGCCACCGACTTTTGACAGGAACTTATTTATATAAAACACTTCAGACCAACTATGCAAAGGAATTATTAAAATTTTCGGTTATCCGATATATTCGGCGATATTTCTCACTATATAAAAGGTGCCGATGTGTTATTTTCACATAGATCCTAATGTATGAATATTTATATTGACTATATAACAGAAAAATCAAAAAATAAAGATGTCGTTTTTGTCCAGCTAGCTTGTTCTAGACGAAACACTGTGCGCTGTATGAATTGTATGGGCTGTAGTCCAATATATTGGACATTGTGACTGAAAGGGTTAAGCAATCTATTGAAATTATAGCCGCAGCCGCCGTAGCTCAGCTGGCTAGTGCGTTGGGCCGCGAGTCAAATGAGACGCTCGAACCCAGGTTCAAGACTCCGTTGCTGCTAGCACCGAAAAAAAAGAAAAACAACAATTTTTCTTTCGGGGCTGTCCTCTCAGCAGGAAATGGCAAACCTCTGAGAGTAAAATTGCCTATGAAAAAGCTCCCAACTCGCCGTTCGGAATCGGCATAAAACTGTAGGTCCCTTCCAACCTTGTATAAATTCGCACGCACAACATGGATGGTTGCGGGTAGCTAGGCCTTAGTCGCGGTATCGAGCAGTCAATTTAATTATTATTATTATTGAAATTATAATGCAATTCTTTTTACTACACCTTAAAATTTATCAGTAGTCCCTTTTTATTATCAATATTATTGAACATTATATTTCCTCATTCGAATAAGTTCCAACGAAACCCTTGAGTCGGAGTAAGATGCAATCAAAACAAACCAACAAAAACTAAAAGTCACTGGTCGACAACATGCAGTGTCCTTTCAGAAGCATTGAGGCATTGAAGTTTCACAAAAGACATAAATCAACAACGTAAAATCTTACATACATATATATCCAACTATATATAATTTGGCTACAACTATTTTCGAATTGCTGTGCAAACACAGATGAAGCGTGCAACTAAGTAAGAGACAGCAAGATAAACAGCTAACTAATAGATAGATCTAGAGAGAGAGTTGATGTGTGGTGCTAGTTTGGCGGTGATACGTACAATGGCGATGTCATTGGTGATCCACCAAGTTTAACTGGTGGCGGTAGTGGTAGCGGTGACGGCGGAGGCTCCTTAACCAACTGCCCACTGCAATAAGGTAGCGGGAAACGCCAACCGTAAAGACTGCTTGGTTAAATGTTTTGGATATGTGGATGAAGGAGGAGATGTGGAAAGTACACAAGTGACAAGTACACAGAGAGAGTAATGGTTGTAAGTAGTAGACTATGTGCTGCATCGGTATGTAGGCATGAGTGTATGTTATGGGGAAGAGACGGGGAGGTAGGCGATACTGTGGCTGAGCGCAAATAAAGACCAATAAATCGATGGTTGAATGGATGCAGAAAGGAATGGATGATCGGGTTAGGATGTGGGCAGCATTAGCAACACAATGATTGATGTGCGTAGTGTGTAATGCGAGTGGTATTGCATTGTGTTGAGCATAAATCCGCAGTTTATTAACAAAAAGGACGAAAACTTATAAAAAGGAAGGAAGCACTTAAGTGAAGGTTTGGCGTAAAAAGTATTTGATACGTTGACTATTTTTTCTTTGCTCAGTGAGGGTTGGCGGGAGTGTGGTGCATGTAAGACGGGCGAGGAACATAAATAATATTGCACTAAAAATTATTAACAGTTTATTTTAAAATCCAAATCTGTATGAAAAATGAAAAATCTTATAGGAAAACCAAAGAGTTGCGATTGAGTAGAAATGATTTTGGTCTTGCAAACACCCAAGTGTACTCGAGATCCGTCTGCGTGGCCGCTATACTTTGGCTGAGTCGGTGTAGGCACATTTTATTGAACACAATTTTGAAAAAAAAATAAAAAATGGGAAACGGAAAGAGAGTTTATGGGAATATGACAATTGTTTTCATTTTTAGTGCAATACTATTGGCAGGAAATATTTATAAATATAAAAAAAAAGAATTATTAGGTAGAAAAAATATGTTCTAAAATATTTTTACAAATAATTTCTTAATATTTTTTAAGTATTATTTAATAAACGATGTTGAAATTATTTTATTTAGTTTTAAAAGAACTTTTAATTGTATTTAGCTAAATCAAATACCCTAGAAATTTTTGTTAAAATTTCTATTATTTGAGTTTAATTTCATTTTAAAAGAACTTTTAATTGTATTTAGCTAAGTCTAGAACCTAGGAAATTGTTGTTAAAATTTCTATTATTTGAAAAATTTACAACATAAAACTGTTGAAAATAATTTTTTAAAAAATTTTTAATACACAAATTATGGTTACTGAAATATTTTTCTAAATGTTGGAACGTGTGAATATTTTTAAAGGATTTGTGAAATTTTTAATGGTCGTACAAAGCTATTGAACTATTTAGAAAATTGTAATAATTAATTGTTTTAAATATTAAGAAAATATTTGTCGTTATGAGAAAAAATGAACACACTTGAACATTAAAAATTTGAAAACTTTAAATATTCCAAAGTTATCAGTTTAACAGGTTCCTAGGTCAATAAATCAAATATGCTTCATGTGAATCAACATGCTTCAACTTAAACTTTAAATATTTAAAAGTTGAATGAATCACGTATGATTCATGTGAATCATTATGGTTCAACTTTAACTTAAAATATTCCAAAATTTTTATCTTTAACAGGTTCTTAGCTAAATGAATAATGTATGATTTATATGAATCACATGTGCAAATTTTTGAATACATAGATATTCCAGCGTATTCAACTTGAGGATTTTTTAAATAAAACCTGACAGCACAGAATTATCAAACATTGTTGGAATAGTCTGCCATTTTTTTAATATTCAATATTAAGTTGTGCATAAGTTACTTTCTCTAGACTGGGAACCTGTCTCAATTCTATTTTTTTTAATGTTCTTTTAACTAAAACTAATTAAACACGAATCAAACTGGCTCAACATTTAGCCTGTACATACCTGCCCAGTTTGGTCTCGTCGTCAATATCGGAGGGTGAGCGCTTGGCCTTGCGGCACATGGTGGCCATGACGCCCATGTGTACTGTCACACAACACACCAGATCGATGATGAACAGCAGCAGCAACACGCCGCCAACGGCAATGCCCACAATGGCCGCCGAGGAGAGCACCTGACGTTCGGCCACCTGAATGACATCGATACCTGGAGCGATTGAGTCGCAAGGGGGCGAGAGGGATTCAAAGCAGAAAATGTTAATAGATTGTAAGAAAATGTATCAATATGTTTTGTAAACAATAACCTATAGCTTAGGGCTGAACTTGATATGTACATGGTTCAGTTTTTTGCAAAGTTAACTTTGGGGTGAATTACTTGGGTTGTGATGGAAATAATTTGTTCAATAGTAGTGAATGACTTTCATTCTAAAAGTTCCATTAAAATTCATTGGAAAACTTAATGCTGCAAATTTTAACTAACTTAAAAAATAGCCTAAAGTACTTAGCCAAAGTTCATTGAGAAACTTGATGCTCAAAAGATTAAACTGAAAACCCCAAAAAAACTTAAAGACTTCAATCTAAGAACCAAACTTGATAAGTAAATATGAAAAATGCCAAAACCTGAACAATTACAGTTTTACATATTTATTTTTTACAATCAGCAAACAACTAAAAATCTAAAAAAAAATTCATGGTCTTCTCAGAAGTTTACTAAAAATGCGCAAAGTAATTCTCCCTGGTCCTATGTCTATTTTCATAATTATTTAAAAATTTTCCATATTTTTTTTTTATAAGACAATATTTGTATACTATTTCAAACGGTCGCGGGAGTTTAAATACAATTAATGTTATATGTAATAATAATGTATTTTACATTTTTGTGTGTGTGAAATTAAGATTTTTTCCAAATGAGAAAAGCAAAATCATACCATGAAAAATTATGTAAAAAAAATAGCTAAATCATAAAAATGAAGCTTAAAAAACATAACAAAGTAGCATGAAAAAATATAAAAATAAAAAAATTCAAAAATGCACCAATCGCCATAACAATTAAGCAATTTTAAGCAACTTACTGGGGAAGCAGTGTTTTTATAAAAATTTATTCGTTTTTTTTGGTTTTTTAGTTGGTAAAGTTTCAAGCATGCAAACAAAATTTAATACAAAACTGGCACAATTTCTTGTTTACAAATGCAAAACTGAAATTTGTGAAAAAAAAAAATGCAAAAGCCGATTCTTTTTATTTACTTTTTAAGCTGAAAAGTGAATAAAATTATTGTAGAAAAGAAATAATTTTTATGTATTTACAAGTTTTTAAGTGATTTGAGTGAATTAATCCTTGACGCAAACCTTTAACCGTCTGTTAAGGCTTGCAATAGGGTCAGCACATGTTTAACTTATTTTCTCACAGTGTAATTTTACATTAAGGGGGTCTTACTATGTAATACCTCATTTCCGAGCGCCATATTCAAAAAATGATTACTAGAAAACTACAAATGATTTCGGGAAGCAGTTTTTTGTAATGTTATCATTCATTATTGAACTTTACATAGTTTTTATGGTTTTACATAAAAATGACGTATGTGACCGCTACACGTCCTTCACTGCGTCCTCGTCGTTTAGAAGTGGGGTGAACGTTTTCGAAAAATCTACCTGACCGATCTTGTCATACTAAACATTTTTATTAGATAGATAGATAGATAGATAGATAGATAGATAGATAGATAGATAGATAGATAGATAGATAGATAGATAGATAGATAGATAGATAGATAGATAGATAGATAGATAGATAGATAGATAGATAGATATATTCTTTATTCAATTGAAAAAAGAAAAATACATTACTCTAACATTTTTATTATCAGAAAACATGTCGCAACAGATAGACACGAGCTTTTTTTGAAATGCTTGTCCAAAAATGTTTAACAGCCTTGAATAGCAGAAAAAAAGTGGAACACAAATATTTTTTTTTGTTTTTAATTCTATTACTATAAGAATTTTTTGAATTTTTGAAAAAGCTCGTGTCTATCCATAGCCAGGATGAGAAAAATAAATTTTAAAGGTTTTTTGGTTTCAGATCATCTGATCGGTCAAAAACGTTCACCCCGTGCGCCCTGGACACTTTTGACGAGGACGCAGTGAAGGGCGTGTAGCGGTCACATACGTCATTTTTATGTAAAACCAAAAAAAGTTCAATAATGAATGATAACATTACACATTCCCGAAATCATTTGTAGTTTTCTAGTAATCAATTTTTGAATATAGCGCTCGGAACTGAGGTATTACATAGTAAGACCCCCTTAAATGCACAAATACAAAGGGTTTGCGTCTAGAGGGTTGTAAAGAGTGTGTGTGCCAACTAGTTAGGCAGCGTTTGGTTGGTGTCACGGGTTTGGGGCTCAACATACAACGTTATATTTATGGGCTCCATAAGGCAGGGAACACTACGAGTAACAGTGGGCATACAAAAGTCAATTGGCAGTGAGAAATTTTAACTCGCACAATTTTTAAAGACATACAGAAAAGTGTTTTCAAAATGTTTGCTGTAAATTTTTTATGAAAAATTAATTATAGACACACCGCAAAAAAATATTCCCGTACATTAATATTGGAAAAAAAATCCATGAAATATGTTAGTACATTTAAGAATTTAGCATACTTTTTTTTTAGTAATATTAAATGTGCAGTAAAAACAGTTGGTTAATTTTTAATTTGTTCAATTAGTCAATTATTGGTTAATTAAATTCACTAATGACTAACATTACCTGGAGAAAAATAATGAAATTCGCTTTGAAATTCTGTAGAGCCTTTGAGTGCTTGTGGCATTGGTGCAGTGAAGTGGTGTGTAAATTTACATGCGCCTGAATTTTCAAGTCTTTAACTCTACTAGAGACAATCTTAGGGTAGAGTGATTGTTACAGACCCATGTGGCCGATCTGAATCGAGTTTCCAGCTATTCGCGGCTAGAAAGCATTGAAATTTTGCGCGCAATTTCAATGCCTTATAACTTTGGCAGCAAAGGAGGGGATGTTCCTGTTTCATTTAACATTTTCAAAATATTTACACTTAATTATTATTTTCCCAATATCTATAAATATTGTTTTTATATTTTTAAAATATTAATAGTTTTTTAATATTTTAAAACATTTATTAGAATCGTTTTATATTTTTAAAATATTAATTTATTATTTCTTGCAAAGTTATGAATTATTTATATTTTCCAAGTATTTATATTTTCTATATACATATATGCAGTGTTGGGACTTATTACTTTTGACAGTAACATATTACTTATTACGCATTACTGGCAATTGAAAGTAATATCGTTACATAACTTATTACTGAAAATGTCAAGTAATGTATCACAAAAAGTAATATATTATTTTCCGTCAACAAATCTAAATATTTGCGAAATTTCCAGCTATTAAAAGTAGTCGTTCTGCAAAAAAAAACAATCAGGTAAAATGTTTATTTCATTTTGAATTACAATTTGAATTTTGTTTCCTTTTTTGTTAAAACCGCTTGAATTTGCTTGCAAATGTTAATTGTTTCTCCACTACCAAACTCAGTTGGAAATGACACACGCGAGCTATGTTTAGTATGAACAAGTGCTGCGTTGTATAATTGTAATACATCTTAATTATGTTATCAGTGCTGCTATTTTACATGAAAGTTAGAACTATGTTGACTAAAAAGTAATATTGTAATAAGTAACTTGAAAAAAAGTAGTAATATTACTGAAGGTGATTACTTATGGGAAAAGTAACTAGTTACACTATATTTTAAAGCAAAAGTAATATACTACGTAATTAGTTGCACTACTTTAATATATTGACAGCCGCCGTGGCTCAGTTGGTTAGTGCGTTCGACAACGAGTCAAAGGCAGCAACCGCAGGTTCAAATACTGCCTGTACTGCCTTACTTTAATATATTAGTTACAACACTGCATATATGTATAAATAAATGTATAATGCACTATATATTATAATATATATATAAATAATTTGTTATATTTCCAAAATATTCTGAATTTTTTAATATTTTCAAAAAAATTTTGAAACCTTTTACATTTTTTAAATATTTATTTAGTATTTCTTTTATGTTTTTTGTAATATTGTTTTTCTAAGTACAGTGGTGTCTGGATATAGTGAACTAATTATTGCAAGGCATGTTCACTGTATTGAGGTTGTTCACTATATCAAGGTTAACATTTTTGTTCAAAAACTCGTTTTATTTGCTCAAAATACACTTTTTGTTTTTAGTTTGAAAATTTTTTTCTATATTTAGAGGCTCGATGTAAAAATTTGGGTGTTCACCATGATGCAATAATAAAAGGTGTGATGTACATTGAACGCCGTCTCGTTCTAATATGACAATTCTCGCTCCCTTAGCAAATTAGTAATGCTTCTTAATCCGGATACTATTTTTTTTGCAAGTAAAAAACAAAATATGGTATTAAAAATGCTACAATCTCCCACAAAAAAAGTGGGCATTGCTAGGCCAATTTTTGTTTGTTTGTTTTGATTTTTTTGTAAACAAACTCAAACTCAAATTCAAATTCAAAATTTTCTTCTTCTTTCTTTTTTCTTTAATAACTAAATAATTGCAAATTGCGTGAACAGTCAATATTAAATCCATATTATATTTATTATATAGGTTCTATATCAAAGTCTAATTCAGACAAATAACTCGTATTGCTGGGTTTATGGATCGAATACGAAACACGTGTACTGATTTCACGAGATTCGTATACGCAGTTCACATATTTTCTGGGTCATACAGTTTTATTTGCGCTGCGCTGTCCTGTGCTGTGTTGCGCGGCTGAAACGGCTGTTTTGAAAAGTACGAATGCATTTTCACACTAAGCGAACTTAAACAAAATCTCGCGAAATTATTTATTTGTATTTCATTCCAAAATTTTAATTTGGCATATTTTTTACGCAGCTTTTGTGCCATAGCTCGATTATGCAAACTGAAATATTTTTTACACTTATGAAACCGGGACTTTTTCTTACTTAAATTGTGTAGTGGTTTTAATACTTTTTATTGAAAAGGCCTTCTTATTCCCCATTTTCCATTCTTCTAAAATACGACATTGAGCTAAGGGAGTGTCAAATCCGGCGTGTCAAAATGTATATCACCTTTTATTATTGCTCATGGGTGTTCACTATATCGAGGTGTTCACTATATAGGTGGTGCACTACACCCAGACACGATTGTATTTATAAATTTTTTTTCATTTTCTATATAAAATTTAAATAATTTGTTATAAATTCAAAATATTTATAATTTGTTTTAAATATTTTCAAAGTATTTTTAACAATAATTTTGTATTTGAAAAATATTTATTTAGTAGTTCTGTAAATTTTTTTGTTGATAAGATATTTTTTCGAAGTATTTATAAAGCAATATTTTTATTTTTTCCAAATATTTATAATTTTTTATATTTGAAATATATTAATAATTTGTATTTATTTTTATTTTATATACTTGTAAAGTGTTTATAATTGTTATCTATTTTTATTTTATTTATATTTGCAGTGTTTATATTTTAATTTAAATTTTAAATCAAATTTGGTTGCTTAAAATTTTTTTTAATTTGCTTAATATTTTGTTTTATTTATATATTTAATATGTTTGTATTTTAAGCATTTTTTGTTTGATAAGTTTTTGAAATATTAGTTATTATTTTTCATGTATGTTTTTTGTATTATTTGATAAATATTTCACATTACCTCATGTGGCAGCACTGTTTGCTTGGTTTGTAATGGTTAAGTCTTAGTCTGAGGCCGTTTCCTGAGGTAATCATCTTTGGCAAAGATACATTTATAAAAACAGCTAAGAAAGTAAGGGGCGGCAACCTTAGTCCCTCAAAAAGTGCTTAACCCATTAAAACCTGACCCCAGAAGGGCTTGTGCGATTTCCATAAAATTTTACACAATGTTAGTAATTGACCTAATCAAGAAAAAAAATGAAGCAAATAATTCATACCCCCACCCCCTGACCCAGGAGGGTACGTTGCGCAAACGCAATTTGGGCCTTAGTCACATACAAAACATAAAATTTAAAAAAAAAAAATTTTTTTAAACTTATTTTTAAATAGTTTAGCATTACAAAATGCAGCCCACAAAGGGATTTTGATAGGTTTGAAGAATAAGTATTTTTAATTGAATTTCAAAAATTCCCCAAAAAAACCTTTGACTTTGGATCGAAAAAAAGATATGAATATTTAAAAAATTTTGAAATTTGAGTATGGCAGAATCTAAAACGATCAATTCGAATCCAATTCTACCCATTTTCAAGTCTTATATCTTTATGAATTACTTAATGTAGCGAAATTCCCAAACGTTGCGCAAACGCAACGCTCAGGGCTTAATGGGTTAAACTAATAAAAAGCCTCAATCTAGAGCGTTCAACTACTGACATAAAAATAATAGTTGAAATGTCTTTGGGTGGATCAAGACTTGCACTACCGGTCACAGTGCTTCATAGCCTTGAACAATAATTAAAATTCAGATTAACAACCCATTAAAATAACCCATTCAGGTGCTTAGAAACGTTTACTTTAAAGCTCAGCTCGTTGAATAAAACTATTTTTGTATTTTTGTAAATGTAACTTTCATATATTTTTTGCTAATTTTCACATATGCAATTTCATTATTGTTATTATTATTATGATTTGTTTTGTTTAATGATACCACACACTGTTCGCTATTGAATTTATGGCTAATTAATTACAGCACATGGGACTAATTTCGGTTTTTACGTTGTGTTTTGAGTTATTGTGTTTCACTTGCTTGTAATTGATTTTTTTTCTAGTGTAATTGTTCATTCAATTACTTAATGTTTGTATGGTTTTCTTGTATTTACAAAAAAAAACGTGAGTTTATTTTTGAAACTACAACACATGGTTGTAGTTGATGGAAAACGCTAGTAATATTCAGTTCTAGGTTTTAGTTTTTAGTTTGTCACGACAGGCGGGTTATTTATATTTGTTATCATGTGTGTGTATTAGTAAATTTCTGCTAACTATACAATTCATACTAAAAATACTAAAATTATTTGTTGGGTTTTTGTTTTCAACTCAAGTATACAATACAAATTGTTTAGTTTTGCAGTTTTTTGAATGTGTTTGAAATGATTAATTTTAGGAAATTCGTTTGTTTAAACTTACATTTAGCTGTAACCGCACACTAGACACTAATTAAACGTACCCAAATTGTTTTTGTTTTTGCTTTAAATTACTGCAAATTCGTATTATTAGTCACATTTGTTGAGCAAATATTTACACGGACACACGTTGCGACACGGTTCAACATTTTTAATTTTTTCAACAAAATATAGACACATTTTGTTGTTTAAGTTGAATCCAAAACCAATAGGAAGTTAAAAAATTATAAAACTTACTTATTAACTGTAGGGTTTTATTAAAGCATTTCAGCTTTTTTATATAATTTTTTATGTACCAAAACAATTATACACAATGCATGAATTTACTTTCGTTTTGACTTGATTTTCGATAACTTTGAGTTGTATTGTCCTAAACTTTTACCACAAAAAAATTATATATTTTTGTTTATTTTTAACCCACTTTGGTGTTGGGTTTTTATAGTTTAACCCTTTCGGGACGGAGTTTAATTTTGAAATCCAAAATACTCTCAGTAGAAATATTCTCATGCTATGAATGTTGGGGGGATACTACGGTTTCCGTGGCGCCGCCATTTGATGATGTTTTTAGATAGATTGACCGAATAAAATTTTTCGATATCTCGCTTCGTTTTCGATATATCGAGGTTCAAAGTTTTTATATTGCCATATTGTGCACACCTGACTGTTGCCTGATGTGGTGGTGACTCCCATGAGGGTTATTTTTTTAGCGCCCGGCCGAAGGCCTGGAAAAACTTATTGCCAAGAAAACTATGGCTTTCGTGAAAAACTGTATGCACCTCTGGGATTGCGAAAAAAAGCGCGAATTTTAAACTTTGAGCGAAATTTTAAACTTTGAACCTCGATATCTCGAAAACGAAGCGAGATATCGAAAAATTTCATTCATAATTTTCGACTTATTTTTGGTCGATCTATCTAAAGACACCCTCAAATGGCGGCGCCACGGAAACCGTAGTGGTGCCAATGTTGGGGTTAGAAAATTATATTGGATGCTCACAAATTCTGAAATCATCCTTTTATACGGGAACACCGAAGTCGAAAAAATATTTTGCGTGGATCATAAGATTTGAATAATTGTTTGTGGGACATTAAAAACTTGCTGGGACGTATTATCCCAATCTTCCCGAAAGGGATACAAATATTTAAGATGTGTTGACACAAATGGAAAGACTTGAGCGTACTTGACTACAGACGTCACGCAAAATGTAACATTTTTATATACATGCCAAATTGTTAACATATATCGTATATATACGGTTAAACCGATTTGAAGCTGTAACTGAAAACTGTAACAAATTTCGTATTAAAGCGAAAAATAATTGGGGTTAGAAGTTGTAGTTGGGTCAGCTGGAAGACATTTGAACAAAGGACAAAATCTTGGTTGACCAATTCAAAGTTTAAAAAGATTTAACAAAGATTGAACAGACAGAAAACAATTCTAGAAATGGGAGACAATTTCGGCTGATCCAAGTAGTGGTTGGTAGACGACATTACTGACTGATTGACTATGGGGATTGGAAGCTAATCTAGTAGGTTGAATGGCGTAAGGAAGATGGGGCCAAATGATCCAAGTTGGGGCAATAAATTGTTCGTGTTAAGGGATCCCAAATGTAAGATCGATTAGATGCAATGATTGTTGGTTGAACTCGAAGTTATTATGAGTCTTTGGGGCCTACAATTGAAGACTATTTAGGTTGTTGTACTATAGGTCACTGACTAAAGATTTGACTGCTTTTCATTCTCGACTATTATTGATTTAATTTTTAAAGGGAATTCAAATAAAGGGTCACTGAAACTCAGAGTTTGGTGGGGAAGTTCAAAGTAGGCATGACAGACAAAACATTCTTAAATGTAAAAGCAATTAGGTTCCATAATTTTAGCTGAGTTGGAGCAGTTTGAATCGATGATTGTGGCTGATAATTGGGTGAAACTTAGTTTAACTTTTGATTGTGTTATTTTCTTTAGAAGTTTATTGCTTCAAGCAAATTTTTACTGGATTTTTTTCAACGAAACACTCAACTACGTTGACGTTTTTAATTATAACTCTGGTATGATTCTAACTCTATAACTGGTATGATTCGTTACAGCTGGGGTTCTTTATATGCAACTGGTATATGGAAGTTATATATGAAGCTATATAAACTTATTGACATAGTTAAGTTAGAGTAAATTTGTGTTGATTTTGGCAGTGTTAGTCACGGTGGAGGTGTTTCACTTGTGTGTTGTTACTTGTCAATTTGTTAAGAACTGAATATCAGCGTTTAGAGTGAACTTTTAAAAGAAACCATAATTTGTTTTGGCGCATAAACGATGTGTTAGATATATGAAAATTGTAGTTTTTAGGAAAATAAGAAAAGTTCATTTGAAAAACAATTTAATTTGAAAAAGTAAAGTAAGGGAAAATATGCTCGTTTGAAAGTAGGCAGGTTGGTAGGTGTAGTGGCCCTAAGGCAGAGAACACTTAGGCCATGAAGGCCCACTGTGATTTCAAATTTAGAACTATGTGTTTTCTTACTCAATTCTTAGAGTTTTAGGTTCTTAGTTGAAACATTTTTAATTTTGAAAGCACATTCAGTACAATTACTAAAATTAATTGCATAGTTTTTAACTAAAAATTTAAAATTTAATATTTTGAATGTATCTTTTTTATACTTTTCTCAACTAGAATGCAAAGCTTTTCTCACTTAAAAGTCGCAGTTTTTGCATTCTCAGGTGAGATATTTCTCATTTCACTCAACTCAAACAATTATTAACATTAATTGTGTATTTTTTTAATAAAAAGTTAAATTATTTTTTATTTTCTCAACTAGTTTTCCCACTTAAAAATGACAATCCGCATTCTGAAGTGAGAAATGTCTCACTTTAAAAGTAAACTCAGCACAATTCATGCATTAAATATTGTAGGAAAACATAAAGTCAGTAAGAAATTGCAGTAGTATAAACAAGTACAAAATATGGAATCCAAAAATTGTCCTTGACTGAGCTGAACCACTCCCATAGGGCGCTTAGAACGAGCTCTCTGCGTCGCTTAGACAACTTGGTGCAGCCATTTTGAATGTTATTCGAATAAAATTGTAAAGGAAGGTTTTTCAAAGTTGTGCCGATTTTATGGCATCAAATCAATACACAAATTTTATTGGCATTCAATTACATTGTAGTCAATAAATACGCTCGGTTCACATTGTTTTTTTTTTCTAGTTATTATTATTGTTGTAATTAAGGCAAATATTACAAAAATGTTTTTTGTGTTTTTAACAATAATCTAAACATTTTTGACTAACATTATTCTTTGTTTGGCAACAGACTGAAACATTTGGCTAATAGAAAATTGCAAATCACAAAAATCCAACAGGGAACTTTTAGCAGTGGCTGCACAACAATGCTGCGGGCTGTGTGTTGGTAGTTGATGTGTGTATGTGTGTGTGTGTAGAAAAACGGGTTGTAAACTTTACAAAATGACACAGTTGCTACACATTGGCGATCGATCGCTTAATCTGGCATATCGTTTGTACATTAAAATGTAATACTTTTAGCATTAGCTTTCTTCTATATTTTTCTACATTTTGTTGGTTTTAGTGTTGCAATTGGATTCGCATATTTACAGAGTGCACGCCGGCACGCGCGTCTAATTCGCCACCACTGGCGCTGGCCCGTTGACGCCCGGCACGTACTGCCGACGCTGCAGTTGGTGTGGGTATTGTTGTAGTTGTTGTTGTTGGTGCTGCTTTCGCTGCCATGTCCACGCGTACGTTGTGAGTGTTGTGAGCGTTGCCAGAGCAATGAGCAGCGCGCAGTGCAGCCACTTTTCCGCAGTCGTTCGGGCGCCCCGCAGGCTCGCCGCGCCGTTGTAGGGATTATCTAGAAAAATGCACAGGTGCAAAGGCAGTTGTGGTGGGTTGTAGGTAATATTTGCGAATTTTGTTTTTTTATTTCGTTTTTCGAAATGCGTTTTTGGGGCGGTGGGGCAGGCGTGTCGTCGTCGTGAAATGGCAAAGTCGGCAATAAGTGAGAAAAGAAAAACAAAAACAAGCACACAAATAGAGAGAGAGAGAAAGAGAAGGGAAGAGAATACACACACAAAACGGTGTTGGTTGTTGGTTCCGTTATTGAAATAAAGTTTGCAAAACAATTTGTGATCATTGCAAAGTGTGATTTTCACTATTGTTGTTGTTTTTGTTGTATTAGTGGTGAGAGTGAATGGGGGGAGGGGGCGGGGGGCGAA
The DNA here is from genome assembly GCA_963971225.1 of Melieria omissa. Lineage (NCBI taxonomy): Eukaryota > Metazoa > Arthropoda > Insecta > Diptera > Ulidiidae > Melieria > Melieria omissa. The sequence goes on from OZ020268.1 coordinate 57,925,249, forward strand.
TATTGGTGGTTTTGTTGGCACTGGTTAGCAGTGTGTGGTGAGAATGACGACGGCGACGTTTGTGTGGCGACTTTTCTGGCGACTGAGTGGAGCATTTGGGGAAGTTAGTGGTGGGGGTAGGAAAAACTTAAAGTGTGCACACAGAAACGAAAATGGCGCCATTGTGCGCGCTAGTTTTGTGGCCATTTATGATGTTGTTGTTAATATTATAGTTGTTGTCCATGTCTTGGCAAATGACAGGCACAATAACCAACAACTTTGTGACAGTTGGCAGATAAGCAAAATGAACTGAGTTTGAAGGCTAAATTTTTACGAGTGCATTTTGAGGTTAAAGTGGCGTTTAAAGTCCGAAGTAAAGGTTATGTTTTTGTTTGAAGCGATTCAGGTCGAGTTGCAGGGTTTGGGTTAGTTTTAATATGTTTGCTTGGCAGTGATATTGATGGAATTAATTGGTGAAATGCCAATTTTCGAATTAGATTTGGTGTTATTTTTTGTTATGTTTTTGATTTGTATTGGTTTTGTGATTATTTGATGGTTTGCTTATAGAATATTTCATATAATTTGTGTTTAGGTTTTGTTATTGTCATGTTGCTAGTTACTTTACGCGATTATGTTGCAACGAAAAAAGTTAAAATTTTTGGCATACACTAAACAATTGAAGCGATGAGTTTCAACACATTTCATTCAACTGAACGTAACACATACGCACGCACTAACACGTAAAAATAACAAAAAGTATGGCAACACTAGTTAGTAGAAAACCACTTATAAGTATGAATATATATGTTTACAGTATTCGCAGATTGTTGGTCAGTAAGAAGAGGAAACGGCAATAGTTAAAAATGTCAATCGTATTTGATACAAATTTCCAATCAGCTGCTTCGGGTACATTTAAAGTGTTAACCAATAAATTTGATTTAAAATAATTTTTAATATTTTTTTATAAATTTTGTTTATTTAAAATTAAAGCTGCGGCAGCTCTGAAGTTCCAGTACTGGGGAATCTCTTCATTTGTTAAACAAAGAGAAAAGTATGCAGGTTTCAGCATAAAATATCAAAAAGTTATAAAATAATGGAGGAAAAAATTCAGTTAACTGTACGCGCATTACCGTTAAAAACAGACGGTTGCATTGGCGCACGCACTACAACTGGCGGCGTTCTACCCGTACAAATCACACAATCCAAACGAAAAAAAGGGACACAAAATAAATCATAACGAATGCACGAGCGAAACAACGAACCTGTCTGGATGCAAAGAGAAATTCGACTTCAGTTCACAATAAGTCAAAGAAAAATTAGGGGTTAGAAACTTTTATTAAAAACAAAAAACAGAGAACGAACAACAATAAATTGCAATGTGAGAGAACAAAGACAAGTAAGTGGGTGAGTGAAAGTGAGAGTGTAATAAAACAGGACAACAAATACGAAAAACACACAAAAGAACGCTGCATAGAAAAGTGAGAAAGTGAAAAGGAACGACAACGAGCGAGATAGCACAGGACAATGTACACGAACTACACAAAAACGAACACAGCGAGCGAATATCGAAATAAAAATGCTATTGTTTTCGTTTGTTTTTTTTATACTTTGTCATATTGTTTTCATTAACTTTATTTAGAAAAAAACAAAATGAAACTCAGAAGATTTGCTTATGAATTTAACTAAAAAAACTATACCATAGAATGTAAATGAGCGTGTGATAGAGAGAGCGCAAAAGAGAGCACAACTAAAAGCTATAATATTAACGATTCGTATGCTTCACTCTACTTATGTCTTAAGGTATTTAGTTGTAAAGAAATAATTCGAGTTTTTGTTGCTTGTTTACTTGTTACTTATTTTGTATTTTACAAAGAAGAACGCACACACAAAAATATAAAATACAAAAAAAAATATATGCAATATTGAGCATAAGCGGCTGGAGCCAATGCCAAATGGGGGCCATTTCAGTTTTTAAATATTTTGTAATATTTTTCTTATAAATTGTGTAAACTGACTGAACAACATGTTGTTGGCCGTTTGTTGGCTGAACTGCAGTGCCACAGACAGTCAGACATCAGACAAATCGATGATTTTGTGTTGACTTGGTTTGTGTTGGTGTTGTTGTATTGAGTTGAAATTAATTATTGCATATTAAGTAAAATTATTAAAACTTACTTAAGCAAACTAACTTAAAACAGGGGCTTGTCAAGAGTTAATTTTTAATTGGAATTTGTGGGTTGGTGTCTGCAGTGGGCGCTGTGTGTGGGGCGCCAACTTTCATGGCAGACTGGCCACATATTTATTACTGTATATATATATATATATAAAAGAAATTTATTTCTTTAATTAGAGGTCTTTTACTTGATTCATGAGCAGAACTTGAAAACTGAATTTTGAAATGGTTGCGTTGTTTTTGGGACAAAAACAATAAACAAGACACACAATGAAAATTCACATTTGACATTGGACAGTGACATTCTTTTTGACATACATAGCACATACGTATTGGCAGCAGTTGGTAGTTATTTAGTTCTAATTTGGAACTGAACTAAAATTACACTGAAACGAATTTGTATGAATTTTTTATTTCTGAAAATTATTAAGAAACGAACGCAAATAATGCAACAAAATGCAAAACAAAAAAAATTTAAAAATATATGTTTGAATTTTGTATGGAAAAAATTTTATGTAAGGTTAGATTACTTAAAATTAAATTGGTTTTTGTGGGCATATATCAAAAGTTATATGATCTGTATTTATTTGTTTCTAATAATGAGCAGGAAAATGTTTGGTGTATGTTGAATAGTTTCAATGAGCACAATGCTGTCTTCGATATTCGAGTTTGCTAATCTGTTTGAATTTTTTTCAGTGTATTTATGATGTGCTGTTTGGTTGGGCCACATTTGGAGCAATTGTAAAATTATGAAAACTTAAAGACATTTAAAAGTGTCAAATATGAGTGCTAAACATGTGGAAAACAAATTAAAGAGTTTATTAATAAAATAAGTAAACAATATTTCATATATTTTCGGTCTTTATTTCATTATTTATTTATTTCGTTTTTTGTTATTAGGTTTTTTAATTTTTTTAAATTGAAATTTTTTTATTTAAGCTTATTTTTAATTTTTTGAATTTTATTTTATTTTACTTTATTTTTATTCTTATTTTATTTTAATTTGTTTTATTTATTTAGTTTAGTTTAAATTTATTTTATTAGAGTTATGATATATTATTTTGTTGAAAACTATACTATTAAAAAATTTTTTATCAAAATATATTTGTATTATTAGTTAGTAAAAAAAGTATTTAAATAAAAGTCAAGAGTGAGGAAGGCTTTTCAAGTGTTATATATATTATATACAGTGCTTTTCGCTTATAACGAACCCATTTAAAACGATTTTCCGCCTAAAACGGGCCAATTTCAAAAGTACGCGCTTTATGTTTTAGCTTATTACGTACCCCTTTTAAAGCGAACTTCCGGTTAAAACGAACCATTTTGCCCGGTCCCTCGAAGTTCGCTTTAAGCGAAAAGTACTGTACTAATATTAAAGTAGTAAAACTTTTGTATTTATTTATATATTTTATTATTTATGTATCTTTTTTTTTGCTTTAAAACGCACTACTAAAAATTACTACACAAAACTTTAAAAAGTTTCATAATAAAATTGCTCTCAAAAATGCTACAAAAGTTTAAGTAAATTTGAGTTAAAAACATTCGAAAACTCATGCACACAAACATCTGGCATCTCCAATAAAGTACACTGAAAAAAATTCTAAACAGTAAATATGATTTTGTTTGTTTTTGTTTTGTTTTTTATCATCAACCTGTCTATTCTCTTGATGATACTTGCAATATCGTTTTTCCATTCTTGCTACTGTTATTGTATTTTGTTGTTGTTGAAAAATAATTTAAGCTAACATCGTTGCTAGAAGACTAATTAATGTTATGCATGTTGTTGTTGCAAGAGCAATGATTGTTGTTGTTGCTGTTGTGATGGCAGTCGTTGTTGTTGTTGTAGTTGCCGTTCTCGTTGTCATGAATTTAATGTAGTGTTTGTTGTGTTGCGAATCGGCCGCCGAATTATAACCGGCCGAATATAAAAGTGTCCCCAGATTATTATTAGCAGAATCGGACTCACCTCGTGTCGTCTTCATAATGATCGATGCCGGCGACGAGAAGCCGATTATGTTGTGCGCGCGCAATTCAATGCGGTAGTAGGTGTTGCCACTCAGATGTGACATTTCGTACGATGTCGTCTCAACAACATCGGTGGATACGCATTGATTTTCCAGCTCGTGCCAAGTGCCGGCGATTTTCACACCCTATGAAAAGATAGAGAGAGAAGGAAATGTGTCAATAGTGTAAACTGAGCGTTTGTTAATAGCCGAAGCTTCGGTCTGTGTCAAGTTAGTAGATTTTCTTCATGTAGTCGAAGCTTCGGCCTTTTCAAAGGTAAAGGCTTCTCTTCAGATTCTACCAAACTGTATAGTTTTGCACGGAGACTGTCCGAAAGCGGTCATCCCTAGTAGTCAGATGGTCGGTATGCTTCGTCCCACTCGCCTATCAAATTCTCAATCCTCTTTCACTTACCGGACAATATTTGATTTGGTAAAAGTCAATGGGTTCTCCATTGTCGGCGGGCACGCTCCACCTCAGCTCAAAGTGATCCGAGTAAGGCGAAACGACGACCGGTTCCTCCTTGTCGTTCTGCACCGGCGAATGCAGTGGCTTGGGCTCTTCGGGCGCCGATCGTCTCGGCGTCGACTGCTGCTGATTGACGCCCCACATGCCCAGACCGACTTGGTTGCGAGCCGCAAAGCGGAAGTGATAGCTGGTCTGCGGCCGAAGGCCCTCCACGATGTACGGCGAATCGGGCGACCAACTGCGATTCTGCGCCGACGACCAGTCGGGATTGATGGCTTCCTTGTACTGCACACTGAACGCAGTGATGGGCAGTCCGAGTTCCGTAGGCGGGCCGCGTATGTCGAACGTAATGGTTGTGGCTGTCAGCTGGCGCGGCACCGCGGCTGCGACCACATCGGGCACGCGCGCCTCCTTCAGCTGCATGTCGTGCTCAGCGGAACCGTGTATGTTGGTCGCAATGCATTTGTACACCGAGTAATATTGCCGCGAGACCGGATGGACGATGAGGTCGCTCTGCGGGCCGGTGCCGACAATCACCAGGTGCTTGTCGTACGAGTCCTTCAGCGGGCGTCCGTTCCAGCGCCATTCGATGGTTGCGTTCGGAATGCCCATTGCCAGGCAGCTGAGGTTGGCCTTGCGCTCCTCCCAGCTGAACACCGGTGGCAGATCCTTCATGTGCGTAAAGTCGGGCGCAAATTCGACGGTGATGTGGCCGGTCTTGTAGGCGGTGTCGCCCTTGTTGCGCGCAAGGCACTGGTACAGACCGTCGTCGGTGCGTACGGAGCGCGCAATGCGCAGCGTGCCGGAACTTTCGCCGCGATCCTCGTCGTAGTGCTGCTCGAGCACAACGCGATCATCGTCCGCCTGCACGCCGGGCGCGTACTCCTCCTCGGTGCCCCAGCGACGGAACGTGATGGCGGGCGCCGGACGGCCCTTGGCGCGGCATGTGATGGCAATTTCCTTCTGACTGACGCCAGTTACGTTGTAGTACTCGAAGATCTGCGGCCGCACCAGCACATTAAGCTTTGTCTTCTGGTCGACAACGCCGGCAGCGTTCTTGGCAATGCACGTGTACATGCCGTAGTCCTCCTGCGTTACAGAGTTGATCATCAGCAGACCGGTGAGCGAGTTGACTTGGAAGCGGTCGGCGGTGGCGACGTTCTGCTGTGCGGCGTCCTTGATCCAGGAGATTTCCGGCACCGGTTTGCCGGTGGCGGTGCAGTTGGCGGCGAACGGTTTGCCCTCGACGGCTTCCAGGGGACTGGGCAGCAGCGTGATCACCGGACGAATGTAGACCTCGACGCGAATGATGCGCTCCAGCAGCTCGCCGGTTTCGATGACAGCAGCGCGACAGGTGTACATGCCGTCGTCCGACTCCTGAACGTTGCGTATGAGCAGGCCGTGCGTCTGCACGACGTACTTGTCGCCGGTGCGAATCTGCAGAGAAGGAGAGATGAGAGAGGGGAAGTGATGAAAATTATAGATGTATGCAAGATGTGAATTAACTATTCAATTTAAAAGAGCATTTATTTTTGATCTGCAAAGTCAGATTACTGCTTTAATTATTATCATTAATAATTAATTAATTTATGTAACTTTGAATACACATTTGACCATAATGCACATATCGTTGCATAAAAGTTGCTTCTTGCAACTTTCTTCAGCTTTGTTAAGTTTTCCGAGAACTACTTGGAAAAGCATGAAAAATCACGCTTCTCACTACGCAAACTAATTTAATGGCACTTTACATGGCGTAGAGATGCAAAACTTTCACTATGACTGGAGGGGCAAATGAAAGCCCAAAGTTTCGTTAAGTTACATACGCCACTACTCGTAAAATGTAACAGGGCATAATGTAGAAAAAATATTGGCACACCATTTGAAGAGAAACTTTGTGGCGATTGTGTTGCGACATGGACAAAATTTTTGAAATTTGTTCAAAATTAGAGAAATACAAATTTGAAAATACAAAAGTTGCGATGACTTATTTAGTAAAATTTTGGGGACAAGTAGGATTAAAATATCTTAAAAATTAATACAAATGATTTTGAGCGCGTCTTTCTGCAATATAAAATACATTTTTATATTCCATATTATTTCCTCTCAGTGCATTGCAACAGCCAATGTGCGCTTTCGCTTTGCTCTTTCGCATTAAGTGTTCGTGTTCGTTGTGGAAATTGCAAGTAAATCATGAAGTTTTAATAACATCCTTGTGCACTACTTACAGGATCACCATTGCGCAGCCAGTCAATGGTCGGATTGGGATCGGCCTTCACTTCGCACTTGACAATGTAGTCCTCGCCCAGTATGGGGTATTGATTCTCCGGCGCATTTGTCCACGTTATGGCAACTAAATGTGATGACGAGTCGAGTGTAGAGGGGGAAGAGAAGAGCAGAGCACCAATGCGGATGAGTGAGGATAAATAAATCAGCAGGAAGCAAGAGTAAAAATAAGAATCTGCGTAAAGCACAAACTTAAGGATAATGCAAGGAGCCGCGCAGGATGTAAGTCAGATTTTTATAAAGTCAAATGAGTTTTGTTGCTGTCGTGCTGGCAGTTACTAATGTTGTTGCTGTAAGTTACTTGTAAAAAGATTTGCCAGTACACACACAAAAGGCAAAGAAGCAAAAAAATAAATTAACAGGAGAAAAGGACAAACTAAAGCGCCGTTGTTGAGCAATTTTCAGTGCATTTTTACTTCAACACTGCACTCGCTCGCTGCCCAGTGCGCTGCACTTACACGTTGTTGTTGTTGCAGCATTGCAGTTTTTGTTGTTATTTTAGCTGGTCAAATAATGTGGCTGCTTGGCCATCGTCAGCGTCAGCGTCAGCTCGGGTTAAGGCTGAGCAACACAAGAAATGCCACTTGACACACAGCGCCAAGCAGCAAACGAGGAAATTCTTTTTTTCCTGCAATTTGGCTTCTTGAGCGCTGTGGTTGCTGTTTGTTGTTGGTGCGTGCAAACAGCAAAATAACAACAACAATACAATAATACAATAGTGAAGCTGTCTGCATTTGTTGGTTGCTAGCAACTGCTGCCGTTCGCTGTCGTTGTTGTTATTGTTGTTGTTTTTGTAGTAATGACAGTTATTTTCTAAGCTTTCGCCGGCATACGTGCCGCACTCATGCACATAGATACACACACGCGCACACACACACACACACACACACACACACACACTTAATGTGTCAACATTATCGTTGGCAATTTGTGCATTTCAGCAGCCACACCCCCTGTACTCGTCCCCCTCGGTTCCACCGCATCGACCACACCGATCGCTCTAATCCATTCCCGACAACGCCATCTTTGTTGTGCGCTCTCGAGTGTGTCACAAAATTGCTTGATTTTTCTTCTTTTGCTGGCTTTAACTGTAAATAGTGTTGACACGGTTGTGTGTGTGTGTGTGTATGACGGGAAAAGTTGGCGTATTGCGTTTTTGTTATTTCGTTAAGTTTTTAAAAGCACTCGTCGTGTGGCTGAGCGGTGAATTTTGACCGCATCGTGTAGTTTTTTTTGCTTAGCCCTTCCATAGCTAAGCTGCAATTTATTGATAGATTTTGCTTTGATTTTGGGCGCATTGACTGTGGACAGTGGACTTTTTTTTAAGATTTTCGTGGCTTTTGTGTAGAATATTGGAATCCTTTGACCTATTTATAAAAAGCTGAAGATTTCTACTACAAAATGAACCATGTTTCAGGTTGATAGGGCTTCTCGTTTAGGAGCCATAGGCGAATTGAACCATTTCGAAAAAATCGACTTTGTTCATAGCATTCAACTGTGATTTACGTAAATTTCTCGAAAGATATTGGGGGGCCTTTCAATCTGTCTTTTAAAAGCGGAAGAGTTCTACTATAAAATGAACCCTATTTTAGATCACTGGTCTTTCCGGTTCAGGAGCTACAGGCACCTGAAAAACTTAGAAAAAGCCAGCTTTTCTGATTTTAACTTTGACTTACTTAGATTTCCTGTGGGATATTAGGGGTCTCTCGACCTATCTTCGGAAAGATGAAGAGTTCTATTACAAAAAAAAACCATATTTCAGGTCGCTAGCGCTTTTGGTTAAGAAGTTTTGGGAAGTTGAATAATTTTAAGCAACAGGTATGGCTGTAGAAAGTCTACATTTGTCAAAGTCACACTTCAACATTGAATTTCTCAGCTATGGAAAGCTTAAGAATTCTACTACAAAAAAGAGTGCAAATTCAAGCAAAATATCTCCTCTGCTTTAGAAACCATTCTGGAGAAAAATCGCTGATACGTAATCGATCTATCAGTCTGAACGCTGATATTTACATGCCGTCTTTAATTTTTTGGGACTTTTGATGGGAAAGTAACTGAAATGAAAGTAACTGAATGATAAAATGAACCATGTTTAAGGTCGATAGTGCTTCGGGTTTAAGAGCTATAAGTAGTTGAGCAATTTTGAGTTACAGGCAAAACAGTAGAAAGGTGACCTTTTTCATAGTCAGACTTCAACATTGATTTTCTCACTTCTCCGGAAAGATAGCTGGAGAGTTCTGCTACAAAAATAGTGCAATTTTAATAGGCAGCTATTTCGTCTGGTTTGGGAACTACGTTCAATAGAAACGCTGATGCATACATTGATCAGGTTAATAGAAACGCTGATGCTTACATGTCGTCTTAAATTTGTTGGGTTTTTCGTTAAGACAGCGGCCGCATAGACGCGCTGTTGAAAAGCTGAAAAGTTCTACTAAAAAATGTAGCTTATTTCAGTTACCTTGCTCTTCTCGATTAGGAGCTACAGGCAGCTGAACAATTATAAAAGATATGATTTTAAGGTCACTTTTAAACTTGTCGTTCGGATTCGGCGTTTCCCCATCCCTCCCTCCTTTTCCCCATCCTTTGGAAATGTGTGTTGTATCACATGTCTCATACAGAGGCAGCCACTACAACCAACTAAGCAAGGTCACTTTCCAATATCGATTTTGTCGACGTGTTAGTGGGGTATTGGGATCTTTTGATATACTTTTAGAAAGCTGGAGAGTGTGACTACAATACGAGTCCTATTTCAAGTCGTTAAAAGTTTTAGTTTAGGAGTTATAGGAAACTAGACGATTTTGATCATGCGACCTTCTTCAAAGCCACTTACAAATTTCCATGGCTTTCAAATTAAATATAGGAAACATGTTGGCCATTTTTAGAATGTTATACATAGAGTTATTCTACAATATGAGTCATATTTTTGGTCATTAAAACTTTTAGTTTAGGAGTTACAGGAAATTAGACGATTTTCGCACTTTGTCAAAATCACCTTTAACACAAATTTCTATGGATTTCGGGTGGAAAAGAGGAAATTTTTTTAGTAATTTTTTGAAAGTAAAGAGTTATTCTACAACATATTTCCAGTAGATAATCCTTCTAACTTAGGAGTCACTGGCAGTGTTAATATTTTACGTTTACGAGAAGCTGGTGGATTTTCAGATCGGTGAGTTAAGAGTTCTAAACTAAAGAAGGCTAAACAAAGAAATCCAAAAGTTATGATTATTTTAGCGAAAAAATTAAATGAAATTATTAATGAAATAATCTTTGGCTGCTTTGGCTGGCGTTACAAAGGAAAGAGTTGTGTGTTTACATTGAGCACCGTTGGTGGCTTATACAGGGTTTTTAATAGTTATTTCTGCCTGAACTCTCTGACGTTTCAGTTGGTTGGTTGGTTCAGTTCAATGGTTTCACTCTTCTTGTGTTCTGTAATGGTTACCATTTTACCTTGAACTTTCTAATACAAGAAAAACATTCAGTTGAAGCAGAAATTAGTCGCATAGTAGAACTCGAAACAATTCAATTCATGTGGCGCTGTTATGACGTCTCCATAACTCAAACCAATTTAATACTCACATTCGAAATATGTGTGGAAATACCATTTCGAAAACCATGGCAACTAATTGATTGAGTTTCAAAACACAACCAGCTGTTCTGCTGTACACATACTTCGTGCACATATTTACATACACACATATCCATACATGCATACGAAAATCGGTGGAAGAGCTGACGAAAATGATGGACGCACAGCGGCATGTGAACCACCTGATGAAAGACTTGGTCCGCGGCATTACTAAGCTGCAGAAACAAGCACTCAGCAAGATGTCCAGCAGGAAAGAAATGGTAGAACATGGCACGCAGACGACGCAGGCAACAGTAGAGTGTGCCAGACAGGGGAAAATAGCGAGGGAGCCAATTGGTGAGGACGCTGTCGCGTTCCTCGAATATCCTCTGTTGCCGACACAAAAACGGTCGAGAGTGACGTCACTAAAGCAGACTGATAATAGCAATGCGCAAAAACAACAACAACAAGGCAGCAGCAAGAAAGCTGGTAAACTTGTAAGCCGACAACAGGAAACTGAAGCGAGTGTCAGTACATTTGCAAATTGTCGCACAGGCGAAACGGCTAACGCTGCTACCGCCAACAATAAAGTAGCAAAAGGTACTGGCCCAGCAGACTGGCAACTAGTGAGAAGTAAACGCTTTCAATCCATAAATGAAACGTTGCAGGCAGGAAAGCCGGAAAAAAAGAGCGCGGCTAAGTCGTTTAGGCCAAGGCCTGATGCGATAATAATATCGAAGACGGGCGATGCATCGTATGCGGACATCCTACGAGCAGTCAAGTCCAGCGAGGTCGTAAAATCGCTCAGCGAAGAGGTCAAGGCCATCCGTAGGACAGCAAAGGGCGACCTATTACTGGAGTTTAAGCGAGCATATTAAGGCAAAACTGCAGCCTATCAAACGGCAATCGAAAGTGTTTTGAAGGACGAGGCGAAAGTGGAAGCAAAGCAGCATATGATCACCATCCAATGCAGGGACTTGGATGAAGTTACAACGCCTGCAGAGATCTCCACAAATAATGCGACATACAGTTCCACGCTGACACTGCAGTACGCAATCTGCGAAAAAACTTTAACGGCACACAGACAGCTTTCATCGCTCTGCCAGCAGACGAGGCAAAAAAGGTGCTGAGCGCGCACCACATTCGCGTGGGCTGGGTATTCTGTAGGATTCGAGAGGCTGTTGCTATGAAAAGCTGCTACAGATGCTGGGGCACCGGACACATGGCGCAGCACTGTAAATCGGAGGTAGACCGGACTGCCCTTTGCAGAAAGTGCGGAGAAGGCGGCCAGTTTGCGGCAAAGTGCACTAATCCGCAGAAGTTCGCTCTATGTCAGGGCGATCACGCGGCAGGCAGTTACAAGTGCCAAATGCTAAAAGCGGCAAAGCAAAATAGTACGCAATAAAGATCCTGCAGCTTAATTTAAATCACTGCGCAGCTGCACAGGATATGCTCAAACCAACAATTTTTGAGCACAAAATCGACGTTGCGCTGCTATGCGAGCAGTACAAAAACATCGACGGCTTCGAGTGGGTGGCAGGCGCGAAGCTTTCCAGAGCAACATGGAGGCGAACGAGCATGGTTTCACGTGGGTGCAATTTTGCGGGGTGTTTTTCTTCTCCTGCTATGCCCCACCTAGTTTGAGTGTAACAGATTTTGAGCATATGCTCACAGCTCTTGTAGCGAAGGTGCAAGTTGGCGCTTTTAACGCGTGGTCGACGACGTGGGGCAGCGTCCGAACAAACCACCGAGGAAGAGTCCTGCTGGAATGCTTAGCTCCGCTAGAGCTAGTCCTCCTTAACCAGAGTGGACAGCACACATTTGACAACGGTAGAGGCAGGTCGGTGATAGATCTCACCTTCGGGCACAGTGCAATTGCACGGAATGTTAAATGGGCTGTAAGTGAAATTTACACTCAAAGCGATCACTCAGCGATCGTGCTTGAGCTACACACACAACCACAGCGCGTTATGCTTTGTGCCAGCAAGGCGCAGAAAAAGGGTTGGAAGCGGCGAAACGTTTAACGTGGCTTGGAACTTGGAGCATTTCCATCTGGATACCGCGGAGAATATGTCCGTGAATATCACTGGAAAACCAAGAATGCCAAGAACGAGGTTCACGAGCGGCAGGAAACAGGTATACTGGTGGAATGCCGAAATCGAAAGCGCCAGAAAATGCTGTCACCAGGCGCGCCGAAGGATGCAGAGGGCGAGAAATTCTCCGGCATTAGACACCACCACAAGGTTTACAAAGACCGCAGAAAGGCTCTGACAACGGCCATCCGAAAAAGTAAGGAGGCGTGTTTCAAGGCGCTGTGCGAGGAGGCGGACGTAGATCCGTGGGGCAAAGCCAACAAAGTGGCCATGAGTAAACTGAAGGGGCCCAGGCCACTCCAGCCAACAGATTCAACACTGCTGAAAGCCGTGATGGAAACGCTCTTCCCCCCGCAGAGGGAAAGGGTGCGCGGGCAGAGCCAGCTGGCGCCCGCTGACATCCCAGAGGTGACTCCAGGCGAGGTCCTTTCAGCAATGGCAAACATTGCGGACAACAATTACATCCCGACCGTTGCGCTGAAAACAGCAATCTCCACAAGGCCAGACGTCTTTGCCGACCTCTATACGGCGTGCGTGAAGGAAGGCGTGTTCCCGGACAGATGGAAGCAGCAGCGACTGGTGCTCTTACTGAAACCGGGCAAGCAACCAGAGAAACCCTCCTCGTACCGGTCACTCTGTATGCTGGATACATCTGCAAAGCATGGTCCACGGTGGATGCCATAGACGCCGTGACAAAGATAGCGAGAGAAGCTATCAGCGGCAAGCGATGGCTGGGTTTCGCAAAAAAATATTGCGCAGTGGTCACGCTGGATTTTAAAAACGCTTTTAACTCGGCGAACTGGCCCCGAATTATGGATGCGCTGTACGATTTCGGAGTGCCAGCGTACCTCCAGCGGCTGGTATCTAGTTATTGAAAAAATCGGGTACTTTATTACGATACGGACGATGGCGTTCACCGGTGGTTTTCCCCAGGGGTCGGTACTTGGCCCCACCCTGTGGAACGTCATGTACGACGGCATTCTCCGACTGGAGCTGCCAGCAGATACTTACATCGTCGGCTACGCGGACGACATCGCAGTAGTGGCAGTGGCAAAACACACTAGCGCACTGCAGACAGCATGCAACACGATGATAGCGCGCATCAAGCAGTGGCTAGGCATCGCTAAGCTAGAGCTGGCTGCACACAAAACGGAGGCGGTTGTTCTGAGTACCAGAAAGCGGAGCAAGGTTCTTCTGAGTACCAGAAAACGGAGCGAGGGGGGAACACAAAATCACATCGCAGTCATCACTGCGATACCTGGGAGTGCTGATCGATGCCAAGCTGAACTACAAGGAGTATCTCAAGGCTGTTTGTGAGAAGGCGGCGCGGGTGAATGGTGCGCTTTCGCTCATTATGACGAACGTAGGCGGCCCGCGCGCAAGCCGGCGCCTGCTGCTGTCAAGAGTGACCAGCTCCATAATCCTATACGCAGCACCTATCTGGGCAGATGCAGTGAAGGTTAAAGCCTATACGAAAGGCATATGCGCTGTATATAGGCTCAGCGTACTCCGGGTGGCCTGCGCTTTTCACACCGTATCGGACGATGCTATCTGCGTTTTCACCTAAACCTTCACCTAAACCTGAGCGCAATTTTCGGTCAACGCCCACAGCAAACCAATTTGGTGACGCTTATGTGCCGCCGTGGCTCAGTTGGTTAGTGCGCGGTCCAGCGAGTCGAATGCAGAGCGACGCAAGTTCGAATACTGCATGTAGTAACACCAAAAAAAAAATAACGGGAAACTCGTTTTCTCTTTCGGTGGCTGCCCTCTCAGCTGGAAATGGCAAACCTCTGAGAGTAAAAATTGCCTATGAAAACGCTCCCAATCTGCCGTTTGGAACCGGCATAAAACTGTAGGTCCCTTCCACCCGCGTACAAATTCACACGCACAACACGGGTGGTTGCGGGAAGCTAGGCCTTAGTCTCGCGTAAGCGTAAGCGGGCTGTCGTGCCAGTCAATTAATTAATTAATTATGTGCAACAGAGTTGAGAACTGGAGAGCAGTCGCATCAACAGCGGCTACGATCATGCAGAACCTGAGGCGCAGTGAGCGTGCGCGGAAAGCGGCGCGCGCAGTTAAATGCTCGCACTGACTGGGTGGCTGTTGATGCTTCCCTCCTCGTTAAAAAAAAAAAAAAATACATGCATACTGTGCACCGCTGGACTTTTGCACTGATCCCGGATATCGCGCGGTGGGTAGCTCGCTCGCATGGAGAGGTTGACCACAACATCACCCAGCTGCTAAGTGGGCATGGCTGCTTCAAGCAGTATCTGCACAAGTTTAAGGACGACGACGACCCCTTCTGCCTGCTCTGTCCAGAAAAGCAGGAGACCGCTGAGCACGTCCTGATGGAGTGCCCTAGGTTCGAGTCTGTCCGAAGGGAACTAGCCGTCGCTTTTGGGGAGCATCCGTCTGTGTCAAACCTGACTGCACACATGTGCGACACGCCACGCAACACAGAGGGCGAAATGGTCAATCTAGCTGGACTTAATTCAAATTTTAAAATTTCGATTTGCCCAATTTTTTTAATTTTTCTGATTACTAATACGCTATCGAGTTTATCTATGTTTTCCATTTTGTTTTGCTCTCTATATACAAGTGCACCAAAATAGTTTCGCGCGCTTTTTGCACAGTGCACTTGTTTAAGTCCAAAAAAGTATTTCGTCAATTATTGAATCGTTAAAGTTGTTTTGATTAAAGTTAAAGGTATGTATTTATCATAGTATAAATGTTAGTAGCCTGTGTTTAGTTTTTCTAACAAAAAATCGTCGGTGAAGTTAACATTTGTGATAGTGTATTTTGAGTGACAAAGACTAAACTTCCGTGGAGTGCAACTTTTGAAATTCAGCCGTATTCAATCCAGTTCTAATTGCTTTTGTTTACGTGATTCATTGTGATTGTGAAATGTTGAAACTCGTTTGCTACTTCCTGCTACTCTACAGTCCAACGCATTTTTTAGGCGTAATGTCGGTGTCCAAACGAGCACTATTTTCCATATGGTACAATGAAAACGTCCCTTCAAAGAAATTTTCAGCATTGGAGATGCATGTATTTGCTAATATTATTGACAAAAATAAATATAGTGTTGAGCAATTCCATGAAATCAGCAGGAAATTGAGAATCTTCGTAAGCTGGTTAGTGCAGAAGTGGAAAGCATGTAAAAGGAATTTAATTCATTTTGAAAAACAAAACGGCGATTGGTTAGATGGGAACCTTGTGTTAGTTGAAACAACAAATTCTATAAATGTTGGACGACGACAAAAGGAGTTCTCAGATTGTACCACGAGAAGCCAACACCGCAAAGTTTCTGCCCTAGTAAATAACACTCCGTGCGAGGAACTTGTGGTGGCGACGTGCTCTAGCTTATACAAGGCTGGAAAAAGAAATATATCTAGGGTAGTGTCGATGATGGAAGCCGATGCAGATGTGGGTGCAAAAATAATAAAGTGTGTTGATTCAGATATCCAAGTTCCAATTCAATATATGAAGCTTACGGAAGCTTTGGCCCTTTACATAGACGGATGTTTTACAAAGCAGTCGTACAAATTGATGCAAAGTGGTGCAAAAGGGCGGAAGGCGAACATTTATCCGACGTATGATGTTTTGCGATCAGCAAAGATGAAGTGCTATCCGAATGGAATGCATGTAACGAATTTTTCTGCTGAAGCGCCATTACAAAATTTGGTTGACCATACTGTTGCGAGGATAATTGAATCGCATCCAGAAGCTTTTCCGAACATCATTGATGATAACAATGACAAAGAAAGTAGAGTCCGACCGATTAATCGGCATCGGCATCGGCTAGTATCGGCCAATAAAATTGGTATCGGCATCGGCTAGTATCGGCATCGGCCAAAAAAAAAAGAATCGGCATCGGCATCGGCTTCGGCCTTTTTTGGCCGATGCCACATCGGCTTTTTTTGGCCGATGCCACATCGGTTTTTTTGGTCGATTTTACGATTTTCGATTTTTTAATACGATTTTATATGCAGCTGAAACGCACTGTCTTCCTTTTTCATATCTCGCTCTGTATATTTATTACATTTTTATTATACGTTACAAACCAGTGTTGCCTGATTAGGGGGTTTCTCCTTAGATTTGTTTGGATTTTATGACAAATACTTAAGGGGACAATATTTTTCAGATATTTTTAATCTATTTTTGCTACATCAACACCTTGTTCAGCTATATTGGCTATTGGGTCTTTTGTTAATTGCTTGTGCCAAATAGAATGAGCAATTTTCATGAGATATTAATTTTGAATTCTGAATTTTCTTGTAATTTTATTTAGTTTTTAGTTGTTTATTTTCTCGTTTTCGTTTGTTAATTTGTGATAAATGTGATGAAATGTATTATATATGTAATAGTTCCTTTTCTTGTTTTATAAAATAAGCTGTGTTTTTGATTGAATTCATTCGTGTTTTTTTTTCTATGGAATCGGCATCGGCATCGGCATCGGCCGATTTTCGGCCTTTTGACCGATTAATCGGCATCGGCTGATAATTGGCCGATGCCGATTAATCGGCATCGGCATCGGCCAAAAAATTTGGTATCGGTCGGACTCTAAAAGAAAGAATAACTGCAATATACAAATGGGGTTGTGATGGCAGTAGTGGGCATTCAACTTACCGGCAGAGTAACAGCGCTGCTGAAATTGATATGTCCGACGAGCATTTATTTATAGTTTGCATTGTGTCATTGCAAATGCATTTGGGGTCTTCGATTTTGGATTTTGGAAAAATAGCCGACCTTCTTCAACTCGCTTCTGTAGACCAATCAAAATACTTTTTCAGAAGGAAACAGCAGAATTGGTTCAGGCCGAGATTGAAAATGTAAAAACTCAAATATCTGAAATCATACCAACGAGTCTGACTTCTTTCCAAGTTCATCATCAGTTCCACATGACCATGATTGGTGGGAAAGTGTTGTGTAATTGCAGAATCATCATCACAGGTGTGCGGCATATGTAAAGCGACACCAAAAATTATGAACAATCTAAATTTGATTAAAAGTCTACCGGAGAATGAAAATTTATATGAGTATGGCTTATCAACTCTTCATGCGTGGATCCGGTGTTTTGAGTGTATCATACATATTGCCTACAGACTCCCAATTAAAAAGTGGCCGATTCGCGGCTTAAATAAGGAGATTATCGGTGAAAACAAAGCAAAAATACAAAATGAACTAAAGGAAAAAATGGAATTGTTAGTTGATATACCAATGGCTGGTTCCGGGAATACAAACAACGGCAATACAGCTAGAAGATTTTGTCAACAACCGATTTTGGCTTCCCAAATAACTGGCGTAAGTGAAACAATTATTAGAAGATTTAGTGTAATTTTGCGATGTATGGCATGGTGTAATGCAGAAGCTTTTCGCCAATATTCATTCCAAACAGCAACAATTTTCGTAGAGGAATATCCTTGGTTTTACATGCCTTCTTCCATACGCAAAATTTTAATACATGGTGCTAATATCATACAGAATGTTTCGCTGCCAATTGGTATGATGTCAGAGGAAGCACTGGAAGCAAGAAACAAAGACTTTCGAAATTTCCGGCTGCACCATACACGCAAAACGTCGCGATAAAATACTATGGAGGACTTGGCGCACGCACTCCTGTTTTCGTCTGATCCACTAATATCTTCATTATCAAAAAGCTCTTCCCGCTACGCAAAAAAGAACATAATATTAGATCAACAAGTGATAAATCTACTTTCAGATGCAAATTTACAATCTGAATTGTCAAATTGTGATAGTAACTCAGATTCTGATTAACTTTTCATTAATGTTGTGTAATGTAAGAAAATAATAATAAACATCCTTTAACTGCCAGATTATTTCTATTCACAAAAAGTATAGGTAGTTTGAGTTTTATTAATAGTTTATTTTACTTGAGTTTATATAAAAACTTTTAGACTATATGGCAACCCTACTTGAAAGAGGGCGGACCATGCCCATATTCATACCAGTTCTCAAGTGAAACATCAGCAGCATCCGTACAAAATTTCACCACGATATCTTTACGCATTCAAGAGTTATTAATTAAGTCCAGCTAGATTGACCATTTCGCCCACTGTGCGCAAGTGGCAAGCCTTGTGCTCGGCCGCAGCCAGCATTATTAAAACACTGCGCGTCCTAGAACGCTAACGTAGGGACAATTAGATAGTCCGAGGCGGTGGGCACGGTGCCGCACCCTACTGCTACCAGGAAGTAATTCCTCGCAGGACGTTCCCTGGCAGCAGTTTAGGAGATAGGAGGGTTTTTAGTGGGTGGAAGTCTCACACACCGGCTTTCAATGCTTTTCCCTTCTCCAAAAAAAAAAAAAAAATACATGCATACCTACATATGTACATGTGTGTGTGTGTGTCCGTGTAGAAATAATTGACCAATAAAGCAGCTGCACAATCTACAATCTGAGATTGCAATCGTCATGGCAGTAGCTGGTCGCATAGCTCAGCTCAGATTTATGGACAAAACAAACAAGGACAAAAACAACAACAACACATAGCAAATACAATTACAAAAACAAACAGTAAAGTATAACAACTCAATGGCGTACAAGCACAACGAACCAAACACACCGATTCGCTGAGTTGCCGGGTGTGGCTGACTTAAATGGCAATAAATTGCAAATAAAATTTCATGCCAATGCCGAATACTGAATACCGAAAAAGTAATCGAAATAAAATGCCCAAATGCATGCATTAGTAAACGGCAGCGGAACGAAGTGCGGACTGAAGACGGCAGAGCAAACAAACAAATAGCGCACAACATGCGCAGGATTTTCCTACATACAATCAATTCGCTTTTCATACGTGAATAAGGACATGGCGTGGGGGCGGCAAGGCGGGAGTGTAAATTCCGAAGCATCGAAAAAGACAGCGGAAGTAGGAAACTGCAGCAAGCGGGCAAACATGCTCGAGTGGAGCACTGTCGGTGTTGCGGGGCGCCGCGACAGACATGCAAAGCTTTCAATATTTCGCTCGTACTCGACACCGGCGCTGCGGGAGTGGAACCGGCGCTCGCACCAACGGCGAGCGAAGGGCCACGGCACAACTTAAGCTGTTGGCGTTTGAACAGCGCAGGACGACGCTCCAAACTGAGTGCGCTGCGCCTCTGCGGGCAGCCGTAAGCTGTGCAACAGCGCAAGCAGTTATCGTGTGTGGGTATTCGACGCGACAATGCCGGAGTTTCGAAATACCGGACGCAGCGCTATTCAGTTACCGCATTACATTGGAATATTGAAAATTTATCCCAAAGAAGAAAATGTCTCCGAAAAAACATTTTCCATTATTAAACTGAAATTGTTGAGATTTTGTGTTAGCGGAATCATAATGAAATTCTTAGAAAAAATTCAGTATTCAATGAAACTAGATTTCATAAGCAAAATTAAGCATAATGGTTTAGATTTGTACTCCAAATTACTTCAATGAAATCCATACCGAGAATAGCTGGAAAATTCTATTGGCAAGGCGGCAAACTGGACAGGAAGCGTTGCCATAGAGTCGACAACAGCTCAAGTGTCTTTAACAAACAAAGCCACCAAAACACTCACACAGACACACGTCAAAGTACACAAGTCAAAAAGAAACAAAACTAATAAACCAGACATGACAGACTTAACGAAACTGCAAACAGCAAAAGGAGCAGCAGGAAATGGCTCGCTGCATCGTGGCTGAGTGTGTCTCCTCCCGGTGGCAGCCTCAACGCACAATCAGCAGCCACAACAAAAACAACAGCTACAACAAATATTAGACAAACAATCGGCAAAACAACACTGCAACGGCAGGAAACCGGCCAAAATCGAAATCAAAAGGAATCACCCTGCTTGTCCTTGCGGCCTCCTTGATTCCTTGGCTGGCCATTTGTGTAATTCAAGTGCAGTTATTGGAAAAGTTTGGTTCGGTATTGTTGTTATTTTTTAGTTATTTCCTGCTGTTGGCTCTCTCTTTGCCATTTGCCATGTGTTGAGCGAACACGAGCACCAAAAAAAAGAAAAGAATGGGAGAAGCAAAGTTGACTAGAAGACTTCCGCAACTTTGGTTCGAAGTTCAAAATTAAATTGGAAATTTTTATTTGCGAAAAATTATACTGATCGGTGCAAAAAAGCATAGTAGAAGCAGCAAAGCGTAGAAAGCGACAACAGCACAAATTGTGCAAACAGAGCATAGCGAGGACAACAGCAACAACAAAGAACAACGACACTAAAAACACAAACATGGTTAGTCACTTTGGCAACTTTGGGCGAAAGCAGTTTGTTGGATTTTTACGCAAACAAATTGAACAGCACACGGCAAAGTTGGCGATAGAGAAGGAGAAAAGGAGGGCTTTAACAAAAGTTGAGAAAGAGGTGTGAAAATACGATTTTTTCCCGCCTTAGTGGAAGAGATTTAAAAAAATAATAATAAGCGTGGTAGCGCAATTGTATGTTGCAATTTTGTTAAGTGTAAAATTTTAATTTTTCTTGGAAAAAACTTTGCCAAGCTAACGTGGAAAGTTTTAACTGTGACATTTTCGTTTCGTTCGTTTAGAAATGACAATTTTATAAAATGTTGAGCAGTTAAAATGGGCAAAATATTCGTATGGTTTCGTTAAACTTTCGTTAAGTTCTAAACACACTGTTGCGATTTTTTATGTGAAAAACGGGAAAATGTTGGAACATTTTTACAGAAAAATTAATTAAGAACTTTCGTTAAGTTTTCGTTAAGTCCTAAATTGCTAGTAAACGGCTTTTGTAATGCAATTATTCTCAAAACTTGATATTTTTATTAATATAACTTTGAAAACTGACCAAATACTTGTTCGTTATTGACATATTTTTAATTTTTAGGAACAAACTTAATTGAAAGTTTTTGCCGTTCTAAAAATGATGTTTTGGTTAAGAAAAGATTTTTTTTAAATGCTGGGCCGTTAAAAACATTGCAACTTTTGCTTTTTTTAGTTTCGTTAAGTATTCGTTTCATTTTCAATTCAGTGTTTGATTTAAGATTTAGAGTATTTTTACAGAACTTTCGTTAGGTCTGGTCTCAAATTGCTAAAAAACGACATTTGAACTGCAAATATTCTCAAAATTTGATATATTTAAATTGTAGCTTTGAATATTGGTAGCTAGGCTTTAGTCGCGGTATCGGGCTGCCGTACCAGTCAATTATAATTATTAGCTTTGAATACTGATCGAATATTTGTTCGTTATAAGTAGATATCGGATTTATATGCACGAAATATGCAAAACATATGCACTCCATCCAAGTCGCACCGCTGAAGCTACAAACATGAAATTTGCAGTGTAGTTACATCTTAAAAAATGAACCTTCGTTCAAAAAAGATTTTTGGAAATTCGGGGTCTAAAAGGGCAAAACATGGGTTAACGTAAAGAAACGCATTTTAATGAGCCTATTGATTTCAAATTTGGTGAAAATACCTCAAATAAAAAAGAATTCGACACGTATTTTTCAATTTTTCGAAAATCAAAACTTAATGGGGTCAACCAAGGGATAAGGTTCGTATACGGAAATACTACGAAAAAACATGAACCGATAGGCTTATTGACTTAAAAATTGCAGAAAACATTCAAAATCAAAAATAATTAAACACATATTTTTTACTTTTGTGAAAATCTAAATTTAACGAGGTAAACCAAGGGTTAAAAGTTTGTATGGGGAAATAAAATTTTTTAGCCCGTTTCTCTTCAAACTTGGTAAAAGTACTTCAAATGCGAAATAATGAAACACGTGCTTCTGTTTTTTTTGAAAATCGAAATCAAACAGGGTAAAAGAGTGTATGAAGAAACTGTAAAAAAGCATGAATTAATGGGCCTATTAACTTCAAACGTGGTGAAAACACTCTTAGTGAGAAACAATTCGTCACGTGACTTTCCCTTTTTTGAAATTCGAATGCTAACAGGGTAAATCAAGGTTTAAAACTTTGTATGGAAAAGCATGATTTAATGGGGGTTTTGTCTTCAAACTTGGTTAAAGTGCATTACATGATAAATAAAACGAAACCTGTTTTTTTTCGAAAATCGATATTTGACGGTGTCATCGATGAACTAAGAGTTTGTATAGGGAAACATGATTTAAGCGATCAAATTACATTGAATATGGCGAAAGCCCTTTTAATCTATACTTCTATACTATTATATAAAAGCAAGTGTGACTTTTTTGAGCCACAATCAGGCAAAAACCACTGAACCGATTTAGATGAAATAAGCACCAAACATTTTTTTATCTGTGGGAATGGTACATAGGCTATATGAGAATCGCCACGCCCCCTTCTTACGCCCACTATGGTAACAAAACTCATCTATGGTAAGCTTTTGTAAGTCAATATGGGTATCAAACGATTCAGCGTGTCACTGCGGCAAACAAAGGCTATAATATAATCGGCCATGCCCACTTTCCGTGCCCACTAAACCAACAAAACGAAGCTACGGTACATGTTGGTAAATCAGTATTAATATGAAATGATTCCGTGTTTCATTGTTGTTAACATAGGATATATAAGATTGATCACGCCCACCCACCCAATAAAAAATCAGCCATGGTATATTTGTCATAACAATATGGGCATCAAACGATTCAGCGTGTCATTGCGGCAAACAAAGGTTATAATATAATCGGTCACGCCCACTTTCCGCTTTCCTTAAGATTGACCACGCCTACCTATTACGCCTTTTTCCCCACGATCACTATAATAACAAATCAGCCATGATATATTTGTCACAGCAATATGGGTGTCAAACGATTTAGCGATTCAATAGGAGGAATTGGGTGGGTTTTTGACAAGGAGGCGTGGCACCGCCCATACAACTTAAATTTTTAATAAAGAATATCTTCGGAATGAGAAATAGGGCAGCATTAAAATTTGGTGCGGGGCCACAGTTTAGATGTGCCGTTTCACTGGTAAAAGTTTGTAAGCGTTGGACAAGGGGCGTGGCACTTTTTAAGCAAATCAAATGTTTGAATAACTTTGGAACTACAAATCACACATTAAAGAGATTTGACACAAACTTACGATTCCCATTCCCCATTCGACATGGGGAATGGGGTGAGTATCGGACGAGGGGGCCTGGTTTGTGCAAACCAAGTTGTGAAAT
This sequence comes from Melieria omissa, assembly GCA_963971225.1. Classification (NCBI taxonomy): domain Eukaryota; kingdom Metazoa; phylum Arthropoda; class Insecta; order Diptera; family Ulidiidae; genus Melieria; species Melieria omissa. The sequence continues at coordinate 57,948,909 of OZ020268.1, forward strand.
ATCTTCGGAATTATAAGTCGGTCAGCATTGAAATTTGATATAGCTCATGGCTTAGACGTGTCGTTCAAGTGGTGAAATTGTATGAGCGTTGGAAAAGGGGCGTGGTACTTTTTATGCGACCCTATTGTTTTCAATAACTTTGGAACTGCAAATCACACATCAAGATATTGGGCACATACTTACGATTTCGACGTGCCCTTCGACAGGGAGAGTAGGCTGGGTATTGGACGAGAGGCATGAGGCACGCCCATAGAACCAAAATTTTTAATGTGGAACATCTTCGGAACAATAAGTTGGAAAGCTTTGAAGTTTTGTATACCATCGTCCCATAGATGTGTCATTCTACTGGCAAAATATTATGGGCGTTGAACAAGGGACGCGGCATATTTTTTGCGACTGAAATTTTCCGCGTAACTTGGAACTGAAAGTTGCATATCAATGAAACCGGGTCACACTCTTCGACTGGAAGATGGATTGAGCATTACATAAAGGATGCGTGGCATCGCCCATGGAGTGTAGTATGAAGAAACTTGATTTATTAGGCCCATTGACTTCAAGCTTGCGTGCAAAGCCGCAGGGCCCTACTAGTACGATATAATTAGACAATTATTGTCTCGTACGAATCTGACTGAGTCAACGTAGGATTAACACATGCCGTCCCGTGACACCACAGTGATGTCATGCGCGAATTATATAAAACAAACAAATTTTGTATTTAGTTAGGTATATCTTCGAAATTTCATGAAAATCGGGGAACAAGGTTGAGAACTTATGAGACCTAACGATGAGATTAGTAAAACTTAACAATTCATAATCTCCCGATAATGTAAAAAACGGCCGGCGATAAACCAAGTAATCCGTATTAGCGCTGCCGGCGCCAAACAACTAAATATTTACAAGTCGTGCGGACGGCAAAGAAATAAAAGATAAACTTGATTTATTGAGCCCATTGACCTAAAATTTCGCGTGCACAGCCGCGGGGCCCTGCTAGTTGTGGAATGAAAATTTGTTTAATAAAAGTATGAAATTCTTTCGTGCAGAGCCGGAGATAACTGGTAGTATTTCTTATATTCCAGGAATTTAGTGAAGTTTGGGAAGTTGGAAATAGTTTAAAAAATCATTGTGTTTTAAATAGAATTCAAAACAAAACCTTAACTCAAATAATAACAAAATGAAAAATGAAATGTAAAAAATTAACTACTTAGTACAGTAAATAACTAAAATTGCCTCCAAGTTTTCTACGGTCAGCATATGTCATAAACCAGCTCTTGGAGTACGAAAACATTCATTATTATTCTATGCTGGGCATTGCTGACCCCAAAAAATAGCCTAGTGAGCGAAACTACAACACCCTCAATAATGATCGTAAGAACATCATTCTCGGAATAACAAAAGTCTGGGCTTGTCCAATTGAACTCCCATTTGAACCCCTTCCAACATCACTCTTGTTAGTTTGCATAGAAAAAAATAAGTCTATATAAATATGTTTATATACATACTTACGCCAACTACGGCAAAAAATGGAAAAAACATGCAAAATTATGCCAAAATATTCAACAAATATGCAAAATATGCAAAAAGTATGCAAAATATGCAAACATATGCAAATGTGCAGTGCATATGTTAGCTCATTCTTAATATTTTTCAACAAAAATAGTTTCTGTCTTCGTCCCGTTCAAATCCGATGCTCCAAAAAAATATGCATTTGCATATAATTCCGATCCCTAGTTATAAGTAAATTTTTTATTTTTATTAAACAAACTTTACTTAAAAACATTCAATTTTAGCTGTTTTTAAGAAGACATGTCCTTTTTAAAAAGACGTTTGGTTAAGAAAAGAAGAGTGTTTGAAATGCTTGGCAATTGAAAACATTCAAATCTTTATTATCACGGTTTCGTTAAGTCTTCATTAAGACTTAAATCAGGTCTAGTGAAAAATTTGTTTAAAAATATTTAAGATTTCTGCATACTGTTACAGAAAATTCAATTATGAACTTTCGTGAAAACAACATTTGCACAGCAGTTATTTTAAAAACTTGATATTTTCATTGACGTACCTAAGAATACAAACCGCAAATCTATTCGTTAAATGTTCGTCAAGTGCAAAACTTAATCCAAATATCATAGTTTATTAAATTAAAAAAACAAAGTCTCTCGTTGGCAGAGTCCCTACGCAAACTTAAGTCTTAAATGTAAACACGCATCACTTATAAGTTTCGATCAGTAAAATTAAGCATTTTCCATTATGACAAAACTCATAGTACGCCCTCACACACATAGTTACACATCCGTTTCACATATACCTGTGTGTGTGTGTAAGATGATCATTTGGAATTAAATTTTGTTTTGCTTAATCAGCCTTCGTTAAGTTTTAAACTACTTGCTAGTTGTTGTTGTTTTGTTTGTTCATTTTTATTGTTAAAACTTTCTGCAATTTTATTCAAGTGCAAATATTTTCTTAGCAATTTATTTCAATAAATTCCCACTCACGACCACCTGACACAGCAATTTTACAAACTATTTTCCACTTGAGTGGCACTCATCGAGTTGCTGCAAAATCTCTCCGTTACGTATCAATCGAACAACCACAGTACCACATACTCTCACACACACGCACGGAGCAACTTGCCACAAGGCAACCAGTGGGTGGCGCGCACATGCCACATGCCACAAGCCAACATGTACATATATCAATTTATCAATATTTCGAAAACGAGAAATATTTATGATTATTCTTGTGCGGACAGCGGTGCAGAAATAATAATAACGAAATATGCATAGAAAAAAATATGGCAAAAAGTGCTGAAGCAAATTTGCCGGGAGCATGTTTCAAGTGGCCACAAAAGTGCAGCAGACTTTCGGGCGCCCGGAGTAGGGTGCACGCAATTATTTGCAGCAACTCGAGCGCGCAATTTCCGGCAATTGTGCAACGCTACGCTCGCTCGGCCGCTCCGCTCGCTGTCTTCCGCTTTGGGCGCGCTGGGCACTTGCCTTGGCTTCCTTCGAGTAAATCCGCACAAATAAGCAGAATCTGGGCACTTCGAGTGCGCGCTGGCCAGCTGTAAGCCGCATTCATGCGATATAAATCATTCATAGATATAGATGTATATTACATATATTATAGAATACAAATCTGTATTACACAATAGAAATGTAAATACATATATATATACATATCATACATATCATATACATATATATATACATACATATATATGTACATATATGCATATCATAAATAGTTATAACTGCATGCAGCTGCAATGCTCCCAGCGAAAATATTATAAAAATAGAAATTTTCTATGGACATAACTGAGCATGAATTCCATGAATGCTGTAAATTCGTCGAGTTATTTGCATCCGAATTGCTAAAAGTGTGCAGTGCAGTGCAAGTTTTGTCTGACGCAATTATGTGGTGACTTCATATTGTGTTCAACTTTTATGCCAGTTTTGATAATGCGGCGACATCAGATGGCTTTCTACTACTTGAAATAGTTGGTCGACACTTTAACGATCGAATTTGTTAATGCCAATGAAAAAAGGAATAAGTTGTATTTTTGAAGCATATTTTTGGGCACTAACTGCCATTTGTGGCGCCTTCAAGTGCCTTTTTTGGTTATATCTTTTGTTAAATGTCAGTCACTGAGCTTTTTGCGCTTTTACAAATCACTTGCAAATTTTAGTTTTATATTTTTTTGTTTTTTAATTTAACACTAGGAGTACCGGGTTTGGCTTCATATCTACTACTACAGTCAGCGGTCAAATGACGGTATTCAGAGCTTTTAACGAAATCGGTTGAATCTGAAGAAATTTTTTATTGTAAGCATTAAAATAACATTTCTGTGGCCGTAAGGAATAACAGCCAAAGTCAAGTTAGGACAAAATTGAGTTATTACCATCATTGCATTCGTCGTATTCAAGTGTACTACTACACAAAATTTTATGGCTTTTGCTCATAAAATGAATGTTTTACGTCCAAAAATCTAACATTTTTCTAGTTAAATCTAAAGTAAATTCGAAAATTAAAAGTGCTCTCCTGAAAACTTCATAAAATCGACTTTATCGATGTTTTTGAATGTAAAAAATATAGTTTTGGCAAATATTTCAAAAGTGAAGCTATTACTCATGACCACAGTTAATTTCGTCTCGCTGCTTTCTGCTCATGCTTTCACACACAACACGTAAAGTAATGCATTTTTGTTTTTACATTAAAACTCATAAATATATAAAATTCGGTTGTAAATTAAATATAAAACAGAAGGTTCTTGTAAAATTTGTACATTCTTTGACTTTTTTGTGAATGTTTTAATTTTATTTCCATGGCTACGTAGTTAACCGTCACTTGACCGCTCATGGTAGTGGTAGGTAAAATCGATGATAAAAAGAAAACAGATCGGCGCAGTGATTGCAAAATTTTAGAATATTGAGCTTAGTGCGAAATATTAAAAGTCAAGTAGAACCAGGTTCGTAACTTAAACCGTTTTCGAGCTACGGTTAATCAAAAAGTGAAAACCGTCAAATGACCGCTCCCGGTAGTTCTAGTGTTAATTTTGATTTTTTTAAATTTAAATTTGATTTTTGTAATTTCATTTTGATTTTCTAAATTTATAATTTATTTAATTCATTAGGTTTTTAATTTACTTTTTTTTATTTGATTTGATTTTATTTAATTATTTCAATTTAAACTTTTTACAATTTGTTCTATTGTTGTATAACTTCAATTTGGATTTAGTTGTTTAACTTTTTTATTTTTGCTTATTTAATTTATTTACGTTTCATTTTCATTTTTCTTTTATATCTAATTTTTATTTAATTTTTTGTCATTTACTTTTTTATTTTATTGCTTTCTTAAATTTTTTTAATCAAATTTTTTATTTTATTTTTCCATTTTTTTATATTTTGTTGAATTTTTGTTTTTTAACTTCGGTCTTAATTGAGTTTTCTATTTGTTTTTATTTTTTATATTCCTGTTTTTACATTTTAAAATTTTTTATCCTTTTTTACTTTTACTTTTTATCGTTTTTTATTTATTTGTGTTTTTTATTTGTATTTTTAGTATTGTATTTCTTTTGCTTTTACTTTTTACTTTCTAAAGCTTTTTATTTGGCTAAATGTGTTCGTTCTAGTGATCTGTGGATCCTGCAATGATCCAATCCTGTCCCTTCCAGTCCCCTATGTATTTATGTCCCACTTTCCCAATCCACCGGCTTCGGCCGTATTTTTGTTTTTTTTTATTTTGTTTATTTGTTTATTTTCCGTTCAAGTTTTTTAGCTAAACAATTAATTTTTTGTTTTTTTAAATCACTTTATGTATTGTTTTTATATGTACAGTTTATTTATTATTTTATTATTTATTTTTTTTATTAATCCTATTTATTTTTGTATTTATTTTTTAATTTTTTTGAATGTTTTATTTTATTTTTAACCTAACTCGCTCGATTGCATTCAACTTGCCCCAGTATTTTCTTGTCCAAACAATATCAGTTTTGCGGCTTTTTAATTAGATATACACAAGCCCACACACACACGTACACAGACACTCGATTGCTTCAAGTTTATAGAGATTTCATGTAATAAATTTCAAATGTTTTGTTAAAACATTGGCCGTTCCCGAAAAAGGTTCAACAAAAAAATTGAGGCAAAATTAAAAACGCTGAAAAACGGCTTATGCCAACACATACACAAGCACACACACACACACATACATTTATATACATCTACATACATTTATAGCACATTCAAAGCCTCTGGTTCGGCCAGCGCTGTAGTTGTTTTTGTGCCAAAGGGCATAATTGCTATTTGGCAAATACTAACCACAAGGCACACACCCACACAAACACACACACACACGCTGGCATGTTGCTGAAGTAAAAGTTTACACATGGAAATTTCATATTTCGCCATGCAACCGAAAGTATGCTTCATTTTTTTTTGTTACTCGCCGCTTTTGCTGTTTAGGGCAAACGGACATTTTCATTTGTGCAACATTTATGCATCATTGCAATGTTGTTGTAGTTTATTTTTTGTGTGTGTATTGGTATGTGGGTGTTTCGATGTTGCGCTGCAACTGCTGCAAATAAAACTCTAACAAAATAATTTCCAACTTGCCAATGTTGCGAGCCGAAATTGCCATAGCAGACAGCAAGAAATACGCACAGCGCCAAGAAGTATGCATAAAAAAGCAGCACTAGAGCACACACACTCACTGACAGACAGCCAGAGGAGCGGCACAGGTACGCACAGTTATTCATATAAGCAGAATTAAATATAAACTTACCATAAGTTTTAATTATAACGCTCGTCTCCAGCAATTCGGTGTTTGCATACGAGGCGGTGCAATAATATTTGCCTTCCATTTCGACTGTGAGCGAGGAGATCATCAGGGCCAAACTTTCGCCGGGCAAAGTTTCCGTGTACATGGGCGGCTGATTGCGGCCAGTGCTGCGTTGTGGCGCGTTCCAGTATGTCAGAGTTGCAGCGTTGCGTCATTGCGAGCGGTTTCGGGTGTGGAATGGTGCGCCGCAGCGAATGCGTTTCCGGGGGATGCGGTGGAGAGGGAGCCATGTGCGCATTTGAGTTGTATGAGCGGTAGGAATGAAGGGTTGTGAGGAGTGAAATGGATTTAAAGTTTACATTTGCAAGTGGGGTGTGGTGAATTTGGTGTGTACGGGGAAGGGGGCGGAGTATGAAAATAGAAAAATAAAGAAATTTGCATTTAGTCAAAATTAAAGTGATACAAGTTTCGTTTGCCAGTTCTTCTTCCTTGGTAAATTTTATTGTTGGCGCAGATACAGTGGCGTTTTACTTTTTATGGTTTTTGTGTAAATTAAAAAATAAATATTATTTTGGCAAAATTATTATTGTCAAAATATAAACAAAATAAAATATTTTGCATTTAAAAAAATTTAAATTTGGCTTGAATTTGCTGTCGAAAAACACCACTGTATCGTTGCATACTAAAGTGCACATAAATGGTTAGTAAATATTCATAGATTTTTAGTTGCTTTTTGTTATTTATGCGTTCTTGATGCTTGTTTACGTAAAGTTGATTTTTCAAGTTTACTTTTGTTGTTATTTGCAATTAGAATTCGACTAACAACAGCTATGAATTACATTATAATGCTTGCTTGCAATTCAAATGCTCAAATGCGTACAGTGGGGAAGAGGGCAACACGAGGCGGCACACTTTCTAAACAAACTCGATTACATGTAAATGTCTCCCTTTCAGTTATGTGTTCTAAGCGTTCGGGCTAATCACTGAGACATGAAGTGGTGGTAGCAGTTAAATGTATGTTTTCTAAATTGGATGCCCATAGTTTTTGGTTTCATAAATATTTAAGTGGGCTAGAAGTGGTCAGTGGTATTGGTTAGAATGATAACAGAAGAATATTTTAAAGTTTCTATTTATTACATTTTACCCGAAGGACATGACAGCTGCTGAATGCAGGCATCAGCATCTAAGATTGTTAAAAGATAATGTTGTGTATGAAAATGTGATTGTGATTAAAATGGCAAAAAAAGACAGTTAACCATGTAATCAAATTCCATGGGTTCCTGTCTATTTTTGTAAGCATTCCTTCATAAACCATTGAAAGCATTAAAAGCCTGAAAATACACTTTATTTTGTTTTTCGTAGTCTACATTTGGGCGCGTGACATATTTCGTCGCATAATGCTGCCTTTAGTTTGCATTTTACATTCGACACTCTTCATTAGTTGCCAAATAGCGCAGCGAGTTCATTTGGGGGGCAAAACAAACAAATGGCACACACCGAAGCGCCTGAGGCCATTGACCCGCCCACTGACAGGCGCCAACTCAGCGAGCCGTTGACATTTTGCCATTGCAACGCGGCTGCGAACTGTGAACTGTGTGCTGTGAATTTGCGCTCAGCCTCAGAAATATGCACGAATTCATTTCTTGTTGCGCGAGTCAGCGGAATTTTCTGTTAGGCTGGCAAAAAATAAACTACAACGAAACATCAACAAAAGCACCAACAAATCCAGCGCAGAGCGCGGGCGCAGAATGAGTGCACCTGCAGTACAACTGCGCCAAATAAAGTGATAAGCACACACACAACAACAACAAATGCAATATTTGCTTTAAGCCGACTTTAAATGCTGTTTATTGTCGTCATTTTTGTTGTTGTCGATTTTAATTGTCGTCGTCGTTGCCGACTGCCAAAGCGCACAGAAATTAAACACGACAGCGAGTCAGCTATTAGTGCTGCGCGCAACAACAGCAACAGCAAACGAACGACAGTTGCCAACTGTTATTTAAAGTAAATTGTTGCCGTTTCTGGCATCAATAGCGGTGGTTTGTGGCATCAACAGTCAACGCATTGAACGCGCTGATTGCGCATGTGAAAGTGAGCGTAAATGTGTGCCGCTGCACTTTTTGGCAGTGTGTGTGTGTGTGTGTGCTGTTTGCATTCCTATTTGTTATGCTGTGTGCGCGCTGTTTGCCTGCCGGATATGCAAACGCTTTCGTTTCGATTCGGTTTGGCGTTGTTGGCTTTTGCTTAATTTTGTTGCCTACTTTTCTACTGTAACAGCGAAATTTGCAACGCTGCTGCCATTTCATGCGCTAAAACAGTATTTTGCGCCTCAAATTATGCAACGCATAAATGCACAACTTAATGAAAATTTACGCTGGCGCATTCAAACGTCGAAAGGTTCGCAAATGAAATGGCACGAAAATAAATTTGGGGTGCTATGAAATGAAATGAAATAAAATGAAATGAATTCGGCAAGCGGCAAAATAAAATTGCTACATGTTTGCCTTTATTTTTGAGTAACATTAAAAAGCAAAATAATTGTTCAAATAGCGGAAAGTCAGTGAATGTTGGTTCGAGTGACTAATATTAAATTTCTACGTTGTGTCCTCAGGTAACTTTAGGTATAAGGTTATCAATGAAATTATAAAAAATTAGTGGGAGTTGAGCAGTGTGACTAATAGTACTACTGTGATCAAACTGAAAGGTGAATTTTTAATTTAAACTTCGCGGGTTTTTCGAATCGGTAAATTTTTTGTTTCTGTAAGTTGGTAGCACTGTTAGTGACATCTATGCTAAATTTCACGTCAAAATATTCATTAGTATTTGAGATACGCGTCGTTTTGTGAGGCTCTAAAAGTGAATTCTTCGATTTTTACTATGTCTGAATTTATTGAACAAAGAAGTTGCATTAAATTTTGTTTGCGGAATGAAATTTCGCCTGCAGAAACGTTGAGGATGTTGCAAAAAGCCTTTGGTGATCAAACTCTGTCTTCTAAAAGTGTTTACAAGTGATATAACGAGTTCAAAGCCGGTCGTGAGAGTGTTGAGAAAAATGTGGTGTCAAATCGGCCAAAACCATCGACTGATGAACATCACGTCAAACAAGTCAAAGAAATTGTGCTTGAAAATCGTCGATTAACTATTAGAGACATTGCTGATAGTTTGGGCATATCATTTGGATCGGTGCATGCGATTTTGAAAGACGAATTGGGCTTGAGAAGAGTCAAATCTCGAATGGTTCCAAAAACACTCAATTTTTTCGAAAAAGACCGTCGTGTTAACATCTGTGAAACAATGCTTTCTGACTATCAAAACGTAATGAAACGCATCATAACTGGAGATGAGACTTGGGTCTTCGCTTACGATCCCGAAACAACCGATCAATCGAGCGAATATCGTGCAAAAGGTGAGCCAAGACCAAAAAAATCGGGTCAAAGTCGCTCAAAAATCAAGGTCATGTTGACAGTTTTCTTTGATTATCGTGGTGTGGTGCATTATGAATTCCTTCCGCCGGGCCAAACTGTCAACAAGGAATATTATTTGAGCGTTATGCGCCGCTTACGTGAAGCTATTCGCCTCAAGAGGCCAGAATTGTGGGCCGGCAACTCTTGGTTTTTGCACCACGATAATGCACCATCTCATACTGCATTGGTTCTTCGTGATCATTTCGCCAAAAATTCAACAAATATCGTTCCGCAAGCACCGTATTCGCCTGATTTGGCCCCGTGTGACTTCTGGCTGTTCAGCAAACTGAAAAGACCACTCCGAGGACACCGTTTTGACTCAATTGAGGAGATAAAAGCTGAATCGAAGAAGGCTCTGATGGCCATCGCGACGGAGGATTTTTCCAAGTGCTATGATGAATGGAAAATTCGTTGGCATAAGTGTATTGCAGCGGGAGGGGATTACTTTGAAGGAGATGAAATGGATTTGCAAGAATAAATAAAGATTTTAAAAATATAACAAAATTCACCTTTCAATTTGATCACAGTAGTAAGTCAGCTAGTTGTGTCTTCAGGTAATTTCAGGCATTAATTAAAAGCTAAAATCGTAGAAAATTAGTAAGAGTTGACTAGTGTGACCAATACTAAGTCAGCTGGTTGTGTCTTTAAGTAACTTTAGGTGTTAAAATACGTCAAACTAGCAGAAAGTCGCTAAGAGTTGGCCAGTGCCACTAATCGAAACTCAGCTGATTGTGTTTTTAGGTAATTTCAGGAATACAGTAATCGTTAAAATCATAGAAAGTCAGTGAGAGTTGACTAGTGTGACCAATACTAAGTCAGCTAGTTGTGGCTTCAGGTAATTTCAGCCACTAAATGAACGCTTAAATTATAGAAAGTCAGTAAGAGTCGACTAGTGCGACCAATAGTTAGTCAGCTGGTTGTGTCTTTAGGTAATTTCAGGCACTAAGTGAGCACTAAAATCGTAGAAAGTCGTTGAAAGCTGACCAGTGCAACTAATAGTAAATCAGCTAGTTGTGTCCTCAGATAGCTTCTGGTATTAACCCTAGTGTGGGTGCTGAAAAAATACCCTTACCCGTGTGATGAGGTTCCCGGAACCCCAGTGCGTATTGTGTGAAAAATTCTAACTGATTGTTCGCAATGTACGAACTTCTGCCGTTTCTGCTTAGTTTTAAAGCTTACAGTAATATAAAAGTATATTTTATGACTCGATAACGGGTACCCTATCACACACATAAGGGTTAAATAAAAGCCAAAGTCATGATAAGTCAGTGAAAGTTGCCGAATGTCTCTAATAGTAAATCTTCTAATTGTGTCTTCAGCAATCATCAGTTATTGAAAGGAACTTCCATTTTATGGTTTAGCAATTTTTTAGTATACTTTTAGGAGTACTCAACAGTTCTAAAACAACATTTAACATTGACATTCTGAAATTACGTTCCCATTTCTATTTATAATAACAAAATCTGTCACACACTCTTCCCAATCTAACATTTGACGCCCACAAATATGCTATAGTTATATAAATAAGCTTTTTTTCACGTTAAAAAAAAAAACCCGCAGCACATAATTAGTTGCACTTTTAAAATGCCATAATTATACATTATAATTGTGGTAAATTTCGTTGTCATGTCAATGCATGCATTTGTGTGTACGTTGCATTAGCAACTAAGCCGTGGCGCATGCAATTAATGCAGCAAAGGCTATGCGCAACTGCGCTAAACTCTAAGTACACGTGGGCGACAGGCTAAACAAACTGGTAAACCAGTTGACACGGCTGACATTAACGTTGATAAGCGGCCAAACATGCATGGTGCATATGCGCCCAGAGCTATGCAACAAATCATGCGCACATTTGCACGCACGCCGCATGTCAGCCATAAGCTGTGCCAATATGAACGGTGTGCATTAATTTTGCAGCTGCCACAATAACGACAGCAACTTGTAATTAAAATGCAAACTAAAATATTTAAAACATATTTTACATATTTAAAAAGCGCCCAAAATTGTGCTACACAATTGTTGGTTAATATTTATGTTAATTAAGCGATTTTCAATGCGGCAAAATTGTGCTAGTTGCCTGTGGTGGGAGGCGCTTTCAAGGCATCTCAGTTGAAGGTGAGGGGAGACAGAGAGAGATATAGAGAAGAGTGAGATCAGTGCGCCCAGATGAATTCCATATTATCTGTCAAACTCCCGCACGACTGACTTTTGCGCTTGAATGCGCATAAATCTATGTCGAGAAAAATCAGCTACGCTATTATCAAACGCCTAAAAGCGCGCCACACTTTTGTATCCGTCTCTAAGCAACGCCAACATTGACTATCGCATTGTGAACAATAATGTTGTGGTTGTGGCTAGATGTTTATTGTTATTATTGTTATCAATTTTCATTGTTGTTGTTGCTTTTGCGTTTGTGGGTTCACATGCTGCCTCATTCACCTTATCCAGCAGCATTCCATCCAAGTTGGCAGTCAAAAACGTTATCGAAAGAAAAATGTTGCCACATCGAATGCAACCACAGCAGCAACAGCAATGACCATAACAACAACCACAGCCACAACAATCACAACAGCAACAATAACCACACTTAATCGCCCAGTCGCTGCGTCACGCATTTTCAAAGCAGGTGAATTTCAAATACGGTATCCACAATAACAACTACAACAACCAAAATGTTTGCACAAATCCGTTGTTGCGGTTGTTGTTGTGTTGTAGCAATTGCCTGGGCACCCAATCGTAGAACATTGGTGCATGCAGCCGTCCGACAACGCCAACGCAATCACACACTGGCAGCTGGCTGGCGTTCGATGTGCGCCACTATGCAGAAAATTGAAAAATTACACTTGCCGCAGCCACAATCGCTAGTTTGCTATGTTGGCAACGCCATTTGATGCGACGTTTGTTCCTCCTGTCGTTGCCGGTAATGCACTAAATTTCATTAACTTTTCGCATTCTAGCTGCTGTTCCTGTTGTTAGACATTCGCTGTGCTACTATATTTTAGTTGTTGTTGTAGTTTATGTTGTTGTAATGTCAGCCTGCCACTTTTGTCTCAACCGAACTGTGTGCACAGCAAAATTGCGAATCCGATTGAACAAAACTAAAAGCGTTTTGCTTCAGCGCAGCGAATAGGGGGGAAGGGGGAGTGGCTGACGTTTGCGTTGGGCGCACACCTTCCCTCTTGAGTGTTTGTGTATTCTTAATTTGTGTTCGCTGCCTTGCAATTATAGCCCATCAAGTTTGGTGGAGTTTACATAGCATTGTAGCATATTTTCAGGCGCATATGTTTATTTAAAAAAAAATAAGATTCTCAAGAAATGTATTTGCTGAGTATTAAAGCTTTAATAAACCTTCGGAGAACACATCTCGTATTTTTGAAACATCGAAAACACTTGGGGTCAATTAGACTAGGAGTAGGAGTATGGGTTTACATGAGCCAGTATGTTCTCCGAAGGTTAAACGCGTTTTAACAGACATTTTCAGTTTCAGGGAGTTGAATCCACTGTAAAAGTAAAGTAACGGCTTTTGGCCTCGGTTTGGATTCAGCTATGAAAAATCAGTCAGTTAGGACCAACAATTCTATTATATATGTAGATTATATAGATTACATAATATATATTTTATATAACATGTAAATAATAAATGTTTTCTGTTCGAAAATTTTCTAAAATTCTTAACTAATATCAAGTAATGCTATTTGTTAGAGAACATGACAATGCAATTAAAACAGAGAAAATGATATGATTTGAAACGAATTTACCAAAACTGAACTAAACGCAACTAAGGTTGTTATTTATTGTTGATTGTGCAAAAGTTTAGCAAACATTTCAATTTTGTAAGCAATTGAAAATATTTGTTATTTGCACACAAATGTTAGTAGACTATTCCACTGTAAATGTATTCGCCAAGGAGTGGGCGCTGCGTGTAAGTGCGACTGAATGCGAACGATGCAATGCACTCGGATTGAGCACAGTGGGCCGCGTACGGCGCAATAATGGCAAATGTTGTTAGGCATGAATGCACGACATGGATGGGTATGAACACCAGAGATGGCCAACAAGGACACAAACTACGTAAATGGGGGAAACAACACGTTAGGGTTTACGTATGCGTACTGGTGATGGCATGAGGGGGTTAATTGTTGAGATGAGATTAAATTTGCGTTAAATGTGAATGCGCTACGATTAGAGTTAATTGAAAGGAGCAACATTGAAATGTTTAACAAGTCTTAACTAGAGGACATGGTGATGTCTTGATGCTTATATTAAAAGGATATGCAAACAGTAAAGCAAAATTCCACTACTTAAACGGGGAAATTGTTTTTATTGAATTACAGCAACAATGCCGCAGCTATTTAAGGCCGAAAACAATGCAACATTTGCTAGTACTAACAATAATAATAGGCAAATTTTCTATATTCTTAATAATAATGCCAGACACATTTGCAGTTACGCATACACAAAGAGATCGCAAACGAGTAACGTGCAACTAGGGCGCAACAAATGCAACACTGCCCATCTTGAAAATCTAAAATTTGCTATAGAAAATGCCACATACACTATTGGTGGCTGCTGTGCTCATTCGAAAGGCGGCAAATTGCCAACGTTCTAGTGCAACATTCTGCCCATTGCATACTTTGGGGCGCTAATACGACAAACAATGCACACTGGCATACTAGAGTTAAGCGGCAATAACAACGAACAAACACTAAAGCACGTTTGTAGCATTAATTTGTGTGCTGTCAACATTTCGCATGCTGTCAACAAACGCAACAAAGTGCAAGGTGACCGCTCGTTGGATCACACGGCTCAGCGCACAAACATACGAGTACTCACTATGGCCTTGCGTGTGTGTGAAAGAGAAAGCGAGAGCTTGAGAGTTTGGTAGTACACTTACACAGTAGGTAATCTACGTCCTTTGGAATCATACAGTGGATAATAGTATTTGTTCCTAAAGTTATAAAGTATTCCGAAAAAAAGTAAATAAACAATTAGAAAAAATATTTAACAAATTAGGTTTGTAGAAGAGAATTGGTAAAATAATAGAAATTATTTTTGTATCATAAAAAAATTAAACTAAAATTAGGTGTGGGCAGAAAAAGCAGCGGTTAAAAGGGCTTATTGCAAAATTATTACTCAATTAATTAAGCGTATCATTTTTGCACGACAGAAGATCAAACAAGTTTGGTTTAAACAGGAGTAAAAAACTGTATAAAAACTATGAAAACTTTAGCAATTCACATTGTATTTTATTTTCATTTGAAAGAGTTAAAATCTATGGAAAGCTGAAGAGTTCTATTACAAAATGAGCCATATTTCAGTTCGCTAGCTCTTCTGGTTTAAAATCTAAATCAGCTGAAGAAAATCTACTTTTGTCAAAGTCAAACTTTAAAATCGATTTTCTCTGGTCTCCGATAAGGTAGAGGCCCAAACTACCCCTTTTGGAAATCTGATGAGTCCTGCAAATCAGAGTCATCATTTAAGCCAACTATCTCTTTTCATTCACGAACTACGCTCGCTAGAAATCCTAGAAAATGCTGATGCTTACAAGTCGTATTCAATTTTGTGGGCTTTTCGATGGCATAGCAGACAGATTGACCCATTTGTGGAAAGCTGAAGAGTTTTTCTACAAAACAAATAAATTTCAGACCAATAGCGCTTTTGCTTGAGGAGCTACAGGCAATTGAACGATTTAGAAAAAGTTGACTGTTTTCAAAGTCAATATTCAACAGTGATTTATGTAGACTTCCCGAAGATACTAGGGGTCTTTAGACCTATCTGTGGAAAGCTGACGAGTTTAACTACAGGATGAGCCATATTTCAGGTGACTAACTGTTCTGGCTTGTCGAAAAAGTCGACACTATTCAAAATCACACTTCAATATAAACTATCTCTGGTTTTTTGTACAGGCCATAGTCGAATAATAAAGTCATCCCGATAGTGACATTTAATGTCAAGTACTCTTATTTTGACGACTGTTCTCTTAAATTATTTTGAATTCAACTCATTCGACATTTTTTTCGGTTTTAACCCTTTTTCAAATGTGTATTCAAATAGCTATAAGCAATGAAGTGTATATGTTGTGTATTTATACAAATATACAGAAAACACATAAACATAGATATGCAAGGGTGATACGTATCATATAAAGAAATTATTTAAATAATGCGAATGGGTTTTACGAAACAGTTTCAAAAAGTTATCATCTAAATGTAATGCCTTCATCAATGTCTTCAGGTGCAGCGTCCATCTATGTATTTCACTGGGTGCACAAAACATTGAAATTTGTTGGTCCCTTGTGGTTTTGCAACTGCAGCACATCGCTGACATTTTTGATTTTCACTGCAATGCACTTCAGTTAAAATTTTCAAATAAATTTTCAATCAAATATTTTTGTAATATTTTATATTATGAATGAAAAGGTTAAAATTTGACAGAAAAATTTCATTCATGTGAGAATGTAGAGAAAACATAAATGCCAGCTATCAAAATAAGAGTACGTAAACAAATAGACGTCACCTATCGGGATGACTATTATTTGACTATTGTACAGGAAAGTAGATATAATTTGTAGATTGAGGGTATTGGGGATCTTTCAACTTATTATTGGAAAGCTGAACTTTTTATTATCTTTGGAATTATCTATTTCAAGTTGCTAGGTCTTTTGGTTAAAAAGTTACAGGCAGAGGAACGAATAGAAGGACACACAAATTGGGTTTCAGTTGGTGTAAAAAATTGTGTAATTTTACACTATTGGAAATATATGTTACACAAAATTTGCAACAGTGTAAATGTTGGATCGACTGGATTTTTGTGGACTTCTTCTGTTTTGTAAATTTACGCAGTTTAAAACGTTGTAGAGTTAATTGCTTATATTTTCACTTCGAAGTCTGAGCAGTAGAAAAATATTGTTTAAATTGTCTCTAGTGAAACACGTAGTGCCAATGACTGTGTAAAATAACGCCAGTGAAACACAGCGTAAAATTACACTTATCAAATCATGAAGTCATTTACGCCAAACTCCTGAAGTAACGTTTTCATTAGAACCCTGAAGTGTCTTTTAAACCATTAAACTCTTAAACAGTCTTTTTTCATTGTGTAAATTTACATCCACTCTTTATTGCGCTAAATTTTCTATACTCTATTATTTTTAAGCATTCATTTTTGGCTGGCTGGGGTCAAATATATAGCTTTGTGTGTAACTTACGGTTTCGGCAGAATCGTGTTGTTTAAGTTGTCCTTCCATTGCAAATCGGATACCAAATTCGGATCAGGCACTGTGGGTCGGCAGGTTAGTATCAACGATTTGCCTACAGGTTTTCTTTGTACTTCTTGCATGGGGAATATTTCCAACTTTGGCTTGATTTCGGCTTGTGTGAGATCTTTAAATGGAAGAAGAAGAGAAAACAATTAAATAAACACAGGCAAATAATTTAACAATTTAAAAAAAAAAAATATGTTGCCTCACTAAAGTAGAGGAAAGCAGCGAAAATGCCCAATAAAGTTGCTCATAATTTTACCATAATTATTTTACTTTGTTGGCAGCACTTTTGGCAATTAAGTTTTGGCCATTTTGAATGGCAAACGACCACTTCAGAAAGTTGGAAAATTAATGCTTGACCCTGTCGGCTGAAAGTTTTACTTTTCGTTGCCTGTGCTGCCAGCCGAGTGCAAATGCAAAATTTATGTCATTTTCGCTACGTTAGTTTTTATTGTTCTAATATAAATGTTGTTTATAGAAAGGAATATAAGGAAATGTTCAAAGACTTGAGCACAGCACGTGCTGCATGGCACCGAACAAGTTTTAAGTCTAATGAAATGATTTTTGCGCAGTGTGGCAATGACAGGCACTGCGACAGTTGCGTAGTGAAACATTGTTTATTATGTATAATACAATGACATTTTAAGGAAATCGTTTGGTCTTCTAGGGTCAGTCATGGTACTGCTGAAAAATGTTCTGCAATGCCGGGAGGCAATAGAAAAGTTAGTTATTAACCGCAACCTACACATCTACTTCGTATCCGGACACAAAGCGTAGAGGGAAACGCGGAAATAGAAGTTATTGCCAAACAGGGTGTTGGCCTTGCAGGTGAGCACATCAGCAATGTACTCATGCCTCTGCAAGCGCTTGACGGTCAACTACAGGAACATATGAGAGGAAAACGAAGGCTAGGTGGAACAACCTAAGTACCTGTGTGATTTCCGAAACCATGCTATCGTTCTACGATGAAAGAGGAACACGATTTATATCAACTCTCCCAAGAGAAGACTGCAGAGCCTTATCGTTCTACAAATAGCCTGACGTTCTTGGGAGCGTCGGCCTTTGCAGGACTAGAACAGGTTTCGAAGTTAGGCGTTACATCTCTCTGGAAGTTTGTAAAATCGACAAGCATTCTAAAAGATCACTACTTCAATCACACCTAAACGGAACTCCGACTGGCATTGCGAAGGACCCAAATCTATGAGTGTCCTTACTGGAAGCCAGTATAACCTAACCAAACCTACAGAGTCAACATCCGTCTTAACCTGTTGTTTCCTACTTTAAACATGGTCAACAATTAGTCACAGATTATGATTTAAGGCCACAAATAGGTGAAGTTGGCAGACAACTTTGCGTTCGAATAGTTGCTGCTTTTGATTAAATATTAAAAATTAAACCAAACATTATTGAAACTTGTCAAACTGCACATCAAACTTGAATGTGCCAATATTATACAATTTGGCTAAATTGAAGCTTCAAATTAAATTTTAATTAAAATCCAATACTTGTTTAAGACTTTAATAAACATTCATTTCCTCGTTCTACATTTGCGCGGAACACAATTGCTGTGGATGTGGCCAATAACAGCTGTTATTGACAATTATGACAGACATAAATGACAGCTTCATTCAACGTGCACTGCCGCTAGTGTTGCCAATTTGCCACAACAAAAAAATCGTTTATTGGCCGCAATATGAGTGGAAACATTTAAGCAAAACATTGCATTGCCGTGGAGGCGTTGAAAGTTAATCTAAACAAAATGCCAAATGCAGCAGACAGTAAGAGAGACAGGCAGACAAACAGAGAGACATGCAAACAGACAGATGAAGCGCCCAAATTGCAGTGAATAAACGTGTAAGCAGCGACCGAGTTGCGCCGCTCGAACTTGTGTGACTTGACAGCGTGCAGCGTTGGGCGCGAGCAGCTGCCAGAAATGTCATTTGCGTCGTTGCATTGTCTGTAGTAGTAGGTTGCATTGTTGTTGTTGTATTTCAGTGTGTGTGTGTGTGTGTGTGTGTAATCTACACATGTTCAAGTCATTCTACAAGGCTTCGAAGCGGGTCAAAACTTCTCATTGCCAAATCGTACAGAAAGCGCTGTATGGCAATTTTTAGTATGGGAATTTTCGCTGTTGCAAATAGGGTGACCATTAAGCGACAGCCATGCATTCAAGCGCCGCCTACAAGTAGACTCTCGGACTGGCGTCGTATGGCGACATGTGTGCGCCAGAAATTCTCAATTTTTCGAGCACAATAAAAATTCCAAATATGTCAAGTTTTCATTTTCACTCATTCGTTACGTATGAAGTGCATTCTGCTTGAAGAAAAAAAATGTAATGTACTGCAGTGTTGCTCTATATGGGCCAACAGACAGTTTGTGTTGTTTGACAGTTGTCAGAGAAGTGTCAAAAGCGCACATTTTTGTGCTTTTTATAGTTTTTATGCTTATTTAATTATGATTAACTCATTTATGTCATTGACAACTGTGGGTTAGTCAGTATGGCGAATGGACGATTGGAGTAGTAAACACAGCTGAATGTGTGTCGCAGTTGATGTTAAATTTTGACGGTTGATGGATGCACAAAATTATGTTTTTTATGTGTTAAACCTAATGTTGGAGGATGTGTTGGCAGTTTTCCTTTGGCACTTGGAGGTTTTGCCATTACCTACCAAAAGCACACTTGTATGCTTGCTGAGAAACCGACATCTATATGTCTATCAAAATAATAATTGCCACTAACCAAACTCAGTCGTGACAGCCAAAAAGCCTCCTAACTATTTAGTTGGCCTGTAGTTACTTTCCATTTTCTCACATTCTTTCACTCATTAATTCATTCATTACGCTTTGGTTTCTGCTAATTTATTGCCATAATATAGCTGATCGATTTCACTATCGTTATTGTTGTTGTTGCTATTTTAGTTGTACTCGGCCGCCGTTCACATGACCCAATTCAAGTTCAAAGCTGAAAAGTGCAGCTGTGCGCGCTTCAAATTTATGGCCTTGGCTGCCACAGTTACTGCTTCTGCTTCGGCCCCTCCCACTTTCTCACAGACAACTGCTTCGCCTTCAAGTTTTTATGGGGTTTTTACAACAATTATTCTTAGTTTCTTAGTTTCTTCTTCTTCTTAGTACCTTGTGTTCGTATGATTTTTGTTTGGTTTTCTTCACCGCTCTCGACTCTCGTAATTAGAAAAGTCATGCTGTCGTTAATTTATTAATGTTTTACTTATTGTTTTCATGTCTCTCTTTAGTTTGCTTTTCTCTTTTTTTTAATTTTCCAAAAGCATTTTAAAGCATTAAACCATATCGGAAGTGTGATGTTCGAGCGGCTTTGTGGGAACATGCAGCATCGTTGTGGTTTAATGATGATTAAATGAGTCTTCCGGCGGTGAAAGTGAGCTCACTTGTTGGCCAAAGATGAACACTGTTCACATGGAAAGACCTTTTTACTTCAGAAGTTAAGCAATAATACACAATATTTTAGTTGTTTGCTGTTAAATTTCACACTTTACACTTTGTGGCATCTCAAACTTGAAACTATACTGTCAGCAATGTCTGAATACTTTATTTCACACACACCATTGCGTAGGCCATGTTTGATGTGCAAATTCACTGCGCTAAGAAAATTTAATCAAATAGAAACCCAACATTTCCGGCTTTTGCCTTTTGCCGCATCAGTTCGAATCGCCAGCTGGCCGACCACAAATTAGCCGTCTCCGGTTGAATGTCACAAAAAGTTGCCATAAAGTGCGCACTTGTCGTTTGTCGTGCTGCCAACAACAGCAGCAACAACAATGATAATAACAACAACACAAAACAGCAATCACAACACCAACCAACACAAGGCAACCCGGCGAAACACAAATTGCTAATAAAAACCTATTGCAATGTCACAAAATGTCACAAAAAGGCGCGCCGCATCTGCTCTCACCGCTACACCCGCGCAGCAAGTGCAAAACAACAACAACAACAACAACAACAACGACAGCATGCTGGGGCGCATAGTAAAAAATTGCACAAAATAAAAAGTCGTCAGCCGTAGAATAACACAACACAGTTGTTGGCGGCAGTTGGGAAAAAGTAACAAATTTTATTGTTAAGTACTTTTACTTGTTGTTGTTGTTGCTGTTGTGTTATGTTGTTCCGGCAACATTGTTTGGACGTCTGTTTTAGTGCATTTTGTTCTTCTTGTTGCGTCTTTCATTTGAGTTGGAATATAATAAAAAAGTCAAAGGCGACATTTTTCATTGCCATAAGAACAAGAATAAGAAGACGGACAAAAAAAAAGAAACAAAAACAGCAAACAATAATAGTAACAAGCGCGCCAACAATAAGGACAATGACAGACAATGCCGAGTACAAAAAGTCGAAGGTAAAAGGGGAAGCAACAACGTTAGTGGGGAAAATGAAAATGCGGAGATTTTAAAGAGCCGAGGCCCTAAAGTGATGCGAAGTGAAATGGTAAATAAATTAAAAAAAAGTTGAATGTTGCTTTAACCCTAGTGTGTGTGCTGAAAAAGAACACTCTTACCGATGCGATGGGGTACCCCAGTACAAATTGTATGAAAATTTCTCACTTTTTGTTTGCACTGTAAGACATTTTACCGTTTTTGTTAAGTTTTAAAGTTGTCTTTCGACAGGGTCAACAAATTTTTACGTTTTAAAGTTTTCGATAACGATGCTAGCCGACCTTTACAACCCCAAACAAATAAAGCGGCTGCCATTTTTTGTTAATAAAATTGTTCTATTACAAATTATTTGCTTTAGAAAGTTTTACTTACAAGAAATATCTAATCATTAAAATCGATGAAACTCCATAAAAAATGTGTGGGGTTATCCGAGTTCCCCAGCAACTAAATGGAATCAAACACTCGAAAATAAAGACATAATACCATTTTGGGAGTTGTCACGAAGTTTCACCTTTCTAGGTTATCCGCAAGTATGTAAAATTTCAGTATCAAAGTGATTTGGGTACCCGGGTACCCCATCACACACATAAGGGTTAATTTAATAAATAGTAAAAATAAAGGCACTCAAAGTGGTTGATTTTTGAGTACTTTTTCAGCTTTTACGAAATAGCTGAATAGTTCATGCTTGAACAAAGTCACGTTACAATATTGTATCTTTCAACAGGCACAACTGGTTAAGTATTTGAAAAAGTAGTAGTTTTTGCTACTAAGTACTATACTTTACTTGGGATTGATAATGCTCCACTAGTCCGTTACATAAGTAGTAGGAAAAGATCGGCCCTGCTCAAGTTTAACAGGAGCGACAAGTGTCAGATTCTAAAGCAACCTTTGTCATTGTTCAAGTCCCAAAACGTAGCAGATTCATTTCTCTTTTAGATTTGTAACTTTTCTTGTCTTTAAGTTGTGAGTTCTGTTCTAAAAGTATTAAACTATCAGGTGTACAACTTTGCTTCCGCCGTTTTCCGATAGGTGGCTGTACCGGCTGAGGCTGGTTGAAATACATAGATGGTAATGCCTTTAAAGTGAGTGTGGACAGTGCCTAACGAATTGTCATCGCCGTTTCAGTGACAGTTGTTCTTGTTTTCGTATTATTCACGCTCGAAAATGTCCGTTTATGTGCCCAATTCTCGCCATTTGCGGGAAGTTTTACTTTTCTGTTACAATTCGAAAAAAAATGCAGCTGAAGCGCATCGAATGCTCTCAGAAACTTACGGTGATGCTGCTCTGAGTGAAAGAACGTGTCGGGAGTGGTTTCAACGTTTTAAAAATGGTGATTTCGATGTCGAAGACAAACATGGTGGTGACCACTTTTGCGGCCTCACGTCGCAAAAGTGGTCAAAAAGTACCTGGAAACGCTGAAATGGGAAGTCTTGCCCCACCCGCCGTATTCCCCAGATGTCGCCCCTTCTGACTTCATTCAACATTTTCAATCCTTCGAAGAATTGGAAAAATGGATTGCTTCATGGATAGCGTCAAAAGAGGACTCCTTTTTTCGAGCCGGGATCCGAAAATTGCCGGAAAGATGGGAGAAAGTTGTCGCTAGCGACGGACAATACTTTGAATAATACATCTGTAAGCACTTTTTCGCAATAAAGCTTTTAATTTTGGAAAAAACGGCGGAAGCAAAGTTGTACACCTGATAATATTTTTTTTCCATACAAAGGACTTACTTTAAAATACTACTATTTTGTATTTGAGCCTAATAATACAGAATAGGAAACGATAAACGAACAAGCCTTGAAATGTGTTTGATAAGCACGTTTAAAAGTACCAAAAAATTGCAGACTTTACTCCCTTTTTCGAATGCTTTTAACTCTTATTCACTTTAAATTTATAGGTAGTATATGTGATATGACAAATGCCTAATAGTAGTCAAGTACTTAATAATGTTTTCAATACAAGAGAGATATGTCGACTGATTTACTACTATTTTACTTAGCAACCGTTTAGTGCCGTCTATTGAAAATACGTGTTATAACACATGTTGGAAAAACAATGTTGCTATCTTATTTCAAACAAGTGAAATTGTGATATCCCAAGGAGCCAAGTAGGTCCAAGTGTGTCTCAGAGTCTCTGATTGCCTTCAACCTGACGGACACCAGACCGATTCTTGTCCCTGTCCAATTTAAGTTATTCAATGACCACGCCTTAAAGTAGTAGTTTCTGCTACTATTTTTTAACATGGGTCTAACAATGACAGCAGGTCATATTAAACGCTTTAAATTGATTTAATGAGCACATTTAACAGTTCAAAAAGGTACAGTGCACTCGCGAAAACGTGAACACTCGATTACGTGAACACTTTTTTTTCCCTATTGAATACTCTAAAACGCGAACAATGCTTGAAGGCTCTAAAACGTGAACACCCTGGTGTGTATCTTTTTCGCAAACATTTCATCGCCCACAACTTTAAGGGCCGTTTTCTCATCCTCCCGTTAACTTTAAAGTTCACTTTAACGGGCCGATAAACGCATTTTCGTTTTCTCATCTGCCCGTTAAGCTATCCTCCCGATAAAATTTACCGGGAGGATTGAGTGCCTGTTAAACTTTAAAGTGAACTTTAAGTGGAAATGGTGCCAAGTACATGCATATGTTTGTTTACAAACAAAAAACAGCTGATAATGAAATTACAATTTGAAATGAAATTTGAATTTGAGATCTTTCGGTATGGAAAATACGCGTGTTTCTTAAATTCATGCACTGGAAGACGCTTTTGAAAGTACGGAGTCACAAAATGCGGCAAATATAACATATAACAGCCAATTAGACTATTTCACTGCTTTGCACTGCTGACATGTCCAATCGCTGCTGGGCCGCCACCTGTGCGATACGTCTCGCTCTTCTGCGCTGCAAGTTCCAGCTTGGACTTACGCTTCAAGCTGTCAAACTTGTCCCTCAACGATTTCCAACGTCGGGACACGCCCCATTTGGCAGTAAAAGCATCAACAAGATTTTGCCAGGCAAAATTTTTATGTTTTCCTTCAAAAATAATTATAATTTTTCACAAACAGCTGATTGCGCCGCCAAGTGCTGCCCAATACTGACCAGTGATGCCAAAAAATCAGACCTGTTAAATTTATATTTATCAGGAAGATGAGAAAACGAAAATATTTACCGGCCACTTTAAAGTGACCTTTAGCTAAAGTTCACTTTAGCTACCGGTCACTTTAACGGGAAGATGAGAAAACGGCCCTAAATGTGTATATACTCGTCCCTTTTTAACTTTTTGTTATAAAACTAAGTTCAATTATCTCTTTTAAATATTTTCACACCAACAAAAACGTATTTTTTAACAATCGTAAACTTGAACAATCTCGTAAACGAGAACAGCCTTGGATTTTATTAGTTCACGTTTTCGCGAGTGCACTGTAGTAGGCTGTACTCCTTTTTCGAACTGCTAATAATTTCGCTTATGCACAAGAAATTTTAGTGCTTTAAATTTCCTTGTGAAGCAAAAAAGTACCAAAAAGTACCTCATTACTTTTGCTTTGCTAATTTAACTCGCAGTTATGCATTTTTCCCCCATTTTGTTTCCACCACATACCACACTTTTAAAAGTGTATCACTTTTAAATCACTACTTAAGTACTTTCGTAAGTTGTAACAGCTTTTGCTTTAGTGAATATTTCATATCAACTAAAAAAAATGTCTACCGCAAAGCATGAAAACAGGGGGGAAAAAGCAAAAACTTTTGCCGGGATACAAAGCACACAGGGCTCAGTTTTATTTGGCGTGAATACGATGCGCAGCGACTCAACGTCATAAATTGGCGGCGGCGTTTCAGTTCAACGTTAGATGTGTGGCGAGAATTTCGCTCATGCAAAAATGTTTGCAATTAAATGCGCCAAAGTGGCACCAATGTTTTAAAAAATAACTTTTTAAATATTTAGGTGGATGTGTAGGAGTGGCTGCTTCAAATTTGTTTTATTTATTTTTCTTAACCCTAATCCGTCGTTCGGGTGATATTTCACCCATATACAAATTGTATGGAAATTCAACGTAACACATACAGAAAATGCCATACAATTACGTCAATGGATTAAAAGTTTTGAACTGCTTTTATAGGCAAAACCTTTCTATGGATCAATGGGGCTCCTGAACTCAACGGAAAAGTAGGAGCCAATTATTTTATTTCAACTAAAGTTGGTATAACTCGCTATGCTTGAAGTCGTGTGCCAGCAATGCAAAATGCCAATGAAGACCAATGTTAATGATAATAACTGACAAAACTAATGTTGAAGGTTTGCGAGTTTTTGGCAGTGCATGGATCAGCGTTGGTGATATTCAGGCATATATTGGTATTTAAATTTTGAGTGGTGTTTATAAGTCGAATGGAGAATCTCTTGATAATCTGTAGAGTTACACAACAGGCAGACCAATATTTCGTTCTGTCGGTGAGAAAACCACTTGCCAAGAACGTAACGATTTTAATGAACAATGACACCCATAAGAGATATATGAGAAAAGTGGGTTTGGTGACAACTGCTGTGTACGTCCTATGAAAAGGATACACTAAGTTAACAAAAAGAAGATGCCCCTTTGAGCACTTTTCATCAAAACCAGAATACGTGGGTGACAAAAAATTGCCCGAAATTATATCGTTTTACAATAAGTCAAAAGCAGTAGTTGACACTTTTGATCAATTGATTGTTCCCTAACTATACCGTCAAACAATAACCAATCGCTGTCGATTCCATCTGGATCGATTGTAAAAAAAGTACAAGCGGCGAATTTTTCTTGAATCCTTAGATTTGAGTTTATTAAAGCTTTAGATTTTGCGTAGGACATCGTTACTGAAAGGGAAATCTTCATGCTGACTTTTTATCTCAATACAGCCATTTTTCCAAACCTTGTCAGAAAACTTGTCCGCTCACCTAACTATTGAACCAGCTTTATCTTCTTACAAAACCTAGTAGACTGTAAAGTGAGCTTTCGTCTAGATCCCTTCGGTTCTCGAAAAAGTTGACTAGCTGGATCTTCTTTCTTTCAGATAATGTAGGACAAGTTTGTAGAAAGTTTCTTTCTCTTCCGCGTCCATACAGCTACGACAGAAGTCATTAGAAAGCAAACCCATCCTTCTTGCATGGATGCGAATTACGCATTGTCCAGTCAGAACAACAGTCATGGCTCTCATCTGGTCCCTTTTTAATGAAGGCAGTTGCAAAAAACTTTCTAATTTTTGAGAGCAATGAAGCACTTTGAAACTTGCTTCCAAGTTCAACATAATAGTTCATCGAATTATTAAAATAACCTTTCGATCATAGTTGATTTTTATTTTTCGATTTGTCTTTTTCTTCTTTTTCAATACCCGGAAAGTGGGCAACCCTAGTTATGCAACTTTTTTGCGCGCTACTTTTTTCTTTGCTCACCTTTTTCTGTAAGCAAAAGTTTCGCGGCAAATGTGAGAAAAAACTAACATAAAGTGTAGTTGTAAAAAGTGGAAACATTTTTCAAGGATTAACTGAATATATGCGCTCAAAGGTAACGTTGCAATGGCAAAGTTGGAAAAAACTTGCTAGTCGTTATTTAATAATACAGCTTGAGCGTGTCAGTAGAGCGCAGAATAGGGAAGAAGAGAAGTGATAGAATGTTTGTGGCAATATGCGTTGCATGAAAAGTTAATAGGCCGCCATAAGTGGTGAACTTTTAGTAGAAATGTGTGTTTAAAATGAATAGAAAAGGGGAACTGAAAAAAGTTAAAACTAAAAACAGTACGAAATGATAGAATTTGAAATATTCAGTGATATAAAAAGAAACAAAATTAGAAAAGACCACAATATGTACATATACATGAACAGCAATATTGTGCAATAATATTGGTCAATAAACTATATGAAAATACTAAATGAAATAAAACAAACAAAAGTTGCAAAGGAGACAATATGTGTGCATGTCAATATAAATGTGAAACTTACTAAAACTACTAAAATATTATTTAAAATTGGATTTTAGATAAAAATGGCACATTGAACTACAATATTGCACAATAATGTTGGGTAATAATAAAAGATTACACAAATGCAATAATGTTCAAGTGCAGTAATGTTCAAAAATTTTGTTTGACTTTTCTTTTTATAAAATATTTGTAAAATTTTTTAAATATGAAATATGTATAATAAATCAAAATTGTTTAAGGAAAAATAGTTTACTAAACAATAATATTGTGCGCAGATTTCTTTGGACTAGAATGAAAAAGTTTATCAAAAATTGCCAAAAATAACAACAAAAAACTATTAAATATCAGAAACTCCCTTAGACACTGGAAACAAAAAAACCTTTTATTTTTTTTTTAAATCATTATTCTCTTTAAAAATCGGTTCCCATTAGTGATCGGTCACAATGCCTTAGGAACACAAGTATGCACACGAAAGCTATTTCACTTTTCCGCTTTCTCTCTTCACTTTAGCTCATTCAAAGACATCTTTCTTTTCAAATGCCTAAATCCGCAACAACAATGGTTTCGGTTACAATGGCAACACTGGCTCCGACCAGATCAAAGTTAAATTGCTGCGCTTTTCTGTCCATTTGGCTGGCTGTGACGGCACCGCTTGTTAGCGTTCAACGAAAAACTGCCACACGCATAAAGAACGCTGCGGCCGCACAAAGCAAAGCCACCAAATTGGCAGCGCTGAGAGCGCCTACACTGAACTACGCTGGCGAACGCCACAAAAACGAAAGCAATGCAAAAAATGCTGGGAAACAGCAAATGAAAAAACGATAAAACAAAAAAAATTGTTGCTTTGATTTCGACAGCTTTGGCTGGCAGCCTTTGACGGCATTATTTCCCACGGTTGCTGCGGCGCGCAAATTTTCAACCAGCCTTCCGCTGCCCCTGGCTACCCACCATCGCCTTCCAGTCTATGTGCAGTGACCACTATGAAAAAAGTGCTGTGTACTTTCGAGCACTAATAGAGTGCAGCGGCGCATTGCCGCACAAAAAGGTAGTAGAAATTGCTTTAAAGCGGCCCGCAGAAAAAGTGCTGCTCGCAAGTGTTTGCCAAAGGGGAAGAGAGTGTCGCAAGAGGTGGTGAGAGCGTCAGAAATGTTTGAGAGAGTCCTGAAAGTTGCAACTACTCGCAGCTATTTATTAAACAAATATTACTGCTGCCTTCTTTATTAGCGGCGTGTGCCAGCCTCTTTCACGCTGCATAAAGTTTCGAACTGTAGTACGAATGCGAAAGAGTGCTGCCGACAAGCGAGTTGAGAGTGCGCGCAAGTTTCAGAGGAAAATTTGCTTTCAACTTGTTTGAGTACTGAGCGAGTTGTATTAATTGTATTAATTAAAGTTCAAGTCGCGACTTGGCACTTGTAAAATAATTAGGTATATGAAAAGTAAAGTTAGTAGAACTGGCAAATGATATGCAAATATTATGAAAATATGATTGAATTTACTTTACATTAATTGAAAATTCATTTTTGAAATTAATTGAAAAATTTCAGAATTGCGTTAATTTTCAGAATTAATTGGTTCAAAAATTTGGTTGACAGATGCACCAGCGGTGCATCGAGCGGTCAGAAAAGCTGGATTGTGGACATTCTTGATTGGCTTTAAAAGAGGAATATTTACTCATTGAGGTATATTTACTTATTGATTGTTAGGTGTCCAAAGGTTAAGAAATCTGTTTGATCATTGCATAACTTCGAGAGGTCAGGAAGAGTGTACTGTAGAAAGTCTTGATTGACTTTAAAAGAGGAATATTTACTCATTGAGATATTTTTACTTATTGTTGGACTTATTATTAGACTCTTAGATGTCCCATGGCTCAGAAATCTGGTTGACTGTTGCACAACTTCGAGAAGTCAGAAAAGGTGGACTGTAGATAATCTTGACTGACTTTAAAGAAACTATTAGAGTAAAGCCGAAAAGGTCCTTAGTCTAAATCGAAGTACTCTGAGTTACTTACTGTACTAATCACGGGGTATGGAAACTTCAAGAGACACTTCACACGGCTCAAACTTGTTAAGTGGCCTCTAGACTTAGCTTAGAGAGATAACTAAATTCATAGTGTGTCAGTGTTCGACATGGGTAAGGAGACGATTTTCAGATATTTGTAGAAGTAGATGAGCTGTGAACCATTGGTCCAAAAACCGAATTGAGGTCAGTTAGTTCAAGGTTAGTTATGTCGCGTTTAGTTATCCAAAGGTTATCCGTGACTATCGAACTCTCTCCTAAATATTAGACATAACTAATAAGAGTAATGTCGATAATTACGGCCGATCTTTGGCTGAAGCAAACCACTTTGCGGGTTCCTGGTCGTGTTTAGTTATTGAAAGGACAGCTGTATCTTTTGATCTATTCGTTATTTATAATATGAGGAAAGCCAATAGTTAGGGCCTACCTTTGGATATCTAAGAACCAACAGGGATATGAAACAAAATCCACTAGTTAGTCTGCTTCAGCGAATCTTCTGGCCGCACAAAAGTATATAGTTTTAGCCATTATGAATTTGGTGTGTGGATGGACATGGGTTCAGGATGGACGTCAGTTGCCTCTTGTCTTTGCTCGTTCGACTCAAGGAAAAATTTGTAGTTTTATACACAAATATCTGCCTACCATCTCTTGGTGTGACCAACTGGAGAAGGCTGCCGCAAGAGAGACCGTCACACGGTAGCAGGTTGTTCTGGCCAGTTAAGAAAGTAAATAGGCTAGCAAAGAGGGAGACCGTGTCTCCGGTGGAAAGTCCAAGTTGAAGATGCCCTATCATTTTTTGGTGCGATGAACTGAGAAGAAAACTGCCGCAAGAAAACACGTAACACGGTAATGGGTTGTTACGCCCAATTAAGAAAGTAATTGGGTTATCAAAGAAAAAGAAGGCGGGAGAGACAGGGATACGGTAACGGGTTATTATGGTCAGTTATGAAAGTAATTAAGTAAGCAAAGAGGAAGACTGTCTCCGGTGATAGGTCCAAGGTGAAGACTGCTAAGAGAAGGAAAGAGCGCAAAGCACAGGCGCCTAGAGAGAACTTTTGCAGCAGAACGCTGCAACTTGTTGTTAAGACCAGTTAAGTACTCTTGTCTTCTCTGTCTTGTCTTGTCTTGTCTTCTATCTTAATTAATCTCAACATTTTATTGCTAAAGACACATGAATCATGGCTTTAGCGACTCATTCATTTCAAGTTTAACAAATAAAACCAAAAAAAACCAAAGCAATGCGTATTGGTCACAGCGTCACATGAAAAACCAACTAGCAAAAACAACAATAACAACAAGGGCATAAATTGAAAGCACTCAATTTAATATTTTGCCATAAACTTGAAGTTGTCGTCTCTCATTTGCATTTTTACATTTTTCATTATGGCAACGGATATCAACTTTTGACCTCGAGCCGCGAGCGCAGCCAACTCGCAGCTTCGCTGCACTCATCAATGTTGTTGTTGGTCTGCCAAACTATGCTCGTACAGCGTTCGCAAATCTGTGGCCGTAAGGAATAACAGCCAAAGTCGATTTTATGAAGTTTTTAGGACTTTTAATTTTTGAATTAACTTTAGATTTAACTACAAAAATTTTAGATTTTTGGACGTAAAACATTCATTTTATGAGCAAAAGCCATAGAATTTTGTGTAGTAGTACATTTGAATACGACGAATGCAATGGTGGTAATAACTCAATTTTGTCCTAACTCGACTTTGGCTGTTATTCCTTACGGCCACAGAAATGTCAAATGAATTTACGCTGCCATAATGAATGGCAAAGAGCGGCACAAACGTTATTTACGCTGACGTCGCGCATATTGTGGCACATTCAAGCGACAACAACAACGATGACGACGGCGACGACGATGGCTACGATTGCGTTGTTTGTTGCTGATGACGATGATGTCGATGGCCAATGTTGTGTTGTTGCAGTTTTCTTCTCTATTTTTGTTTGTATTGCATTTTGCAAGCAACTTTTTCTTGCATTTTTTTCTTGCAGTGAAAGTTGCAATTAAAATTAATTTAAATTAATGCTTTTTCAAATTTACGCCGAACGAGCATAAATGCGGTTTGCTCATGTTGAAGTTGCAAGTGCATTCATTTATGGAAATGAATTGCAATGTGTCTTTGACATTTGTGCATTAAGTGCCTCTTTCATCGGCTTTAAAATTGCATGCAAATAATTTTGAAGCACATTTTCGAACAAAGATTTAAGTTGATTTTTCTGAGACTCGATTTTTGTTTTTTGTCTTTTATTTGATGTAAATTATATTTTTGATTTATTTATTTGCAATTTGAGTTGAATTTAAATTTGAATACAATTTTTTAATTTTTCCAATTTGATGTTTTCAATTTTCGATATTAAGGGTTTTTGGTTTACTTTATCAACATTTTCATAAAGGAAAAAAAACCAATAAACCTTACTTTCACCCAACCCAACTTAACTTGACCTTACCTATCTTACCTTGAAGGATAAAGTTGCAAAATGTGCGGAGAAGACATAGCTTTGGAGACATTAGAACATACCCCGCCATCTCAAGACAACGTTTGGCAATCTTAGGGTCTCACGAGTTCGCTAGACTAGAAGAAGTAGCGGCGTTAGGCCCGTGTAGGGCTTGCTGAAGTTTGCCAAAGCACTCGTATTCTCTCGTATTACTATTAAAATTCAGAAACGGATCTCGATCTGGCATCACTAAGGACCCAGTAAGGGTCTATGGGTGACCATTCGTGGCCACCCAGTTATACCTTTCTACCTACCTTACTTTACCACATAATATTTCACCACACCTTGGCTTACCGAAGAGAAGAGAAGAGAGTTTAATGTTAAATCAATTCTTAGAAAATCGTGTACTGTAACTAAAAAATAGTTTTGCCAATTTCTGGTCACGTCCCTAACGAAAAACGCTTTAAACTGAACAGGAGACCAACAAAAATCAACATAACCTCAATCAGATGACTGCAACATAAATGTTTTTTTAACTTTTCTTAAATTAAATAAATTGTATATCATTAATTGCTGACACTCAGCAGTTTGTATTCAACAATCAACAGGACGAAAGTAAACTTTACCAAAGGGCCCAACTGCTGACCACTTGGACGCTGCCTGACACACGAACAACACTGCACAGTAAAAGGGAAAAATAAAAAAAACGCAAAAAAATAAAATAACTTGAGCGATAATATGCAAAAATATCGGAACCATGTCAGCACTCGAACAAATTGCGGCATAACGGCGTTATCCTTTCGCTTTATTGAGCAGGCCAGTAAAAATAAAAATTAATGGATGGCAGCAAAAAAGCTCGAATGATGAAAATAAAAGGCGGGCAAAAATAAAGAAGCAGCAGTGTGAGGGACACAATGCTTAAGCGCACAAGCTGTAACGGTATTTAATGCCGCAGGGAGCGGAAGTGACGGGGCGGGTGTGAACAGTGTTCGTAAAGGGAGATGTGAACATTTAAAAGCATTGAATGACACATTTACAACGGAGCGTAATGTTGTAAGCTTGGAGTGTGTGCATAAATTGATGCTAGGTGGCATCACCGTATTTGCTTTTAGACAGCAGCGGATGCAAGTTTTTTTGAAAAGTTTTTTAAAAATAAACCAAAATCAATTTAAGCGATTTTCATATGAAATGTTAGTTATTTGCTCAAATTTCCATAAATTTTAATTTTTTTTACAGTCTATAAAATGTTTTGAGCAAAAAGTGAAAAGTGAGAGAATTTTTTAAACGCTGCTCATCACTTCACCCACCGTTCCTCCCAGTCGTGCAACTTAAAAGCGCATAAAACCGTTAAGTACAGTGTTGCCAGCAAACGGCGACAGACATCTGCGTATTGGCGTGCAAAATGCATTTCAACCGCATAAAAGTATGCAACGCGCATGAAACGTTGAAATCCTTCCAATAAATTTTACGGCGGTAGCAGCGCGTGGCATCGTGACCGCACGCAGCGCATGTCAACACGCCAATATTGGCGCATCAGTAGGGTTGCCACGATATCCGCTCAGACAGGCCGCCTCCTGGTTCGACGGCCGCACAGCGATGCCACATGCTCATAAATTCAAATAAGTAGGTTGCCGTCTGTGTGTGTGTGTGCGTGGTTAATGATAAAACTTTAACTACGATTTATTGCGCGTGTGGTTTGCCTTTGTTGTTGTTTTTGGCCTCCACTCGCCGTAATGCTTTTTGCAGTAATTTTAATTTTTTATTATTGCTGTGTTTTCGCGCGCTTGCCACACG
Organism: Melieria omissa; assembly: GCA_963971225.1. Lineage (NCBI taxonomy): Eukaryota > Metazoa > Arthropoda > Insecta > Diptera > Ulidiidae > Melieria > Melieria omissa. Next base: position 57,982,523 of record OZ020268.1, read on the forward strand.
ATAAGTGGCTCGTATGCACGCGTGCACGCAATTTAAATGCGTTAACTGAATGCTGCACGCACAGTCGACCACTTCGCACAAACAAACAATCAAAACAAGTAGGCAACAAATACGCCCCCACAACAGCAACGACAATGCCACTATTAACAGTGTGCAAGTGCGTACAAAAAACGGTGCAAAAGTAATTACTGACATTTTTGCAGCCGGTCAAGCGGTCGTTTGTTTGTGCGCTTCAAAGGTGGCGAAGCAACACGAGCGCTTTTTCGCAGCATTATCCTTTAGCGCACTCGCTGCGCCGCGGCCGCAAAGCAGATAAAAGTGCGTAGGGCCGTCGGAGTGGCGCTGGCAGCAGGGTTGCATTGCAGGGCATTAAGAGGCGAGCAAAACTTGTGCGCCGTCGTGCTTTTTAATTAATATGCGGTGCGCAAATGGATTTTTTACTACTTTGCCGCGTCTCCACCTGCGCGCTGGTTGATGCTCGCTCTTGGCATTTCTTTCTTTGCACAAAGTGCTGCAACAGCGGGGGAGGCGAGCAGCGGCAGTAAAATGCAGCAGCAGCAGTCGGGAATGGAATATGGTTGCATAAAGTGTCTACAAAATGCTGATAAAAATGTCATAAAAAGAAAATTAAATACAACATTAAGTTGAATTAATTACCCGATGTTTACTTTTTAAAGTAAAAAGTTAGTTGGAAACATTTCGAATTTAAACAGAAATACAGAAAAAAATTGAAAATATTTGTTTGTTAATTAAATAAATATTTGTTTATCTGATTTAATAAGAAAATATTTGAAAACTTGTTTCTTGCATTGTGAAATAAGGAAAAGTAATTAATTTAGTTTAATGAATTAATTGACCAAATTTAATTGATAAAATTTAATAACAAAATCACTTAAAATTTAATCCAACTGTACAAAAAATTTATTGACTGAAAATGAAATTAATTGATTTAACTGAATACTAAAACAACAATAAATTTATTTCTTGAATTTTAAATTAAAAAGGAGCAATTAGTTGATAAGTTAATTGATTTAATGTACTGAGGAAATAATTGAATTTTTTCTTTTAAATTTAAAAATGAAATAATTTAATTGAATTAATTGATTAAATTTATTTATAAAAATTAATAACAATTTACTAGAATTGTGAGTAAATTTGTACTTATTTGCACATGAAAATAACTTGAAATTAGTTTCTTTAATTCTGAATAAAGAAACAAATAATTGGTTGAATAATTATCAACTAAATGTATTTAATAAGAAAATAATTGAAATTTTGTTTTGCATTGTGAATTATATAAAAAACATTATTTTCTTTAATTGATTGAATGTAATATTGAAACCATGGACATAACTGAATAAAAAAGTTAGCTATTTAACTTTTAAAATTTTTAAATACAATCGAAACAATTAGTTCATCAAATAAGTGATCCAACGTACCATGAAAATAATAGAAAATTTGTTTCTTGTGTTCTCAAGTGCAAAAAAATAACTAATTGTTGAATTTAATAAAATAAAAAGTTAAAAATTGGTTTCCTGATTAAATTGAATTAAAAAGGAACTAAAATTGATTTGAATTGTAAGAAAGAAATAGTTGATTAATTAATTGATTTAATTTAATGAACAACAATAACTTTCAACTTGCTTCCTGCTTTTTGAATATTACAAAAATTTAACTTATGAAATAATTGTTTCAATCAGAAAAGAAATTACATTAATTTGAACAGTTGAAGGTCATAGTAGCTGTCTACTTTTTAAATATAAGTCTTAGTTTGTAAATAAAATAAAATAAATAATTTGAATTGTAATAATTAGTTGATCGGTTAAATGATTTAATTTAGTGCATAAACATAAGTTAAAACTTGCTTGCTGCATTAGAAATTATAAAAAAATTAGCTAATTCATTAACTGACTTAATTAAGTAAGCAATTAACTAACATCAATTAGTTGATTTGAAGTTGGCCTTGTGTGATTGTCAGCATGGGTTTTTCACTGGTAGATCGATATGTACAAATCTAGCTCTAATCACCAATCAAATGATAAACGCCTTCGAGAATCAAGCTCAGCTTGACGTCATCTACACGGACTTTTCCAAAGCTTTTGATAAAGTCGACCATTCAATCCTCCTCCAAAAACTACAATTTTATGGGGTTGGTGGCAAACTGCTAAAATGTTTCGCGAGCTTCTTATATGGCAGAAAGCTATTCGTTAGTATTGGTCTCACCAAATCGAATACCCTGGTCAGGCATACCACAAGGGACGCACTGTGGGCCTCTGTTATTTCTGATCTTCATCAATGACCTACCTAGCAACTTTAAATTTGCTAATTGCCTAATGTTTGCAGACGACGTTCAACTTTTCCTAAGTGTCCGAGACTTAGCTGACTGTAATAAATTACAGTCAGATATAAAGGTTTTTGCCCAATGGTGCATAACTAACCACTTATATTTGAACACGAAAAAGTGTTGTGTGGTCACATATTCGAAAAAGCCTTTGAATGTCGAGTTTAGTTACAGGCTAATTGATTGTACTTTGGTTCGCTGCTGAGAGATTAAGGACTTGGGTGTTATTTTTGACTCCAAACTTTCTTTTTCACAACATGTCGACTATATTGTCACAAAATCTCTTGCAATGATTGGCTTTATCAGAAGAAATACGGCGGAATTCAAAGATCCGCAGACTTTAAAGTCACTCTACATAGCTCTGGTAAGGAGTCGCCTGGAGTGCTGCTCATTAATTTGGAACCCTTATTATGACGTCCACTCATAAAATAAAATCGAAAGAGTTCAAAAAATATTTACAAGAATCGCTCTGCGCAAGCTGCATTAGCCCTGATGGTCTTCCATCCTACATCGGCAGACGCAAATTGCTTGGGTTGCAGTCGTTGTGCGATAGAAGAGTATTATACTCGTTAATCTTTGCATACAATGTCACTAATGGCAAAATAAATTGTGTAGATTTGTCGAATCTTTTTGATCGTTTTATTCCCCAACGAAACTTGAGGAAGGAGGAGGAACTTCATTGGCGGTACTCACAAAACTAATTATGCATATAATGAGCCAATTACTAGAAGCGTACGCCTGTGCAACAAGTTTAGTAACATCATTGATTTTAATTCATCTCTCGCTAGATTTAACTCAACTTGTTCACTATTTTTAATTAGTCTGTAAGAACAAATGTACAGAAGAAATGTAGACCAAAATAAATAAATAAATTAAATGAACAAACAAAACTAGAAATTGTTTTCTAGTTAATAATCAGTTGTTTTATTGAAGCCATTTAATAAGAAATGAAGTGAAAATGTGTTTCCAGTATTATGAATTGTAAAAAAATAATTAGTTGTTTCATTAATTGATTTAATGAAACACAGAGGTACGTGAAATTAATGCGAATTGCAATAAAAAAAAAGTAGTTTATTCATTAATTGATCTTGATCTGATCTGAATTGCAAAAAAAAGAATTAGTTGATTTATGAATTGATTTAATGAAATACGGAGACAAGGGAAATTTATTTGAATTGTAATAAAATAATTAGTTGATTCATGAATTGGTTTCATGCCATAAGAAGGTAAATGAAATTTATTTCAATTGTATATTAATAAAACAATTAGTTGATTCATTAATTGACTAAATTTATTAACAAAACGGAAGTAAAAATTGTTTTCTGCATTTCGAATTGCAAAAAAAAGAGATTTATAAAATTATTTAATTTAAAAAGAAATTTGGTGGTGATTAAAATTCTGACAAGAAAATCTTTTCAAACCCTTTTTAATATTTGCCAAAAAATTATTGACAAATGTTTTCTCTAAGCAAATTGTTAGGATTCACTTGGTTTCATATTGCGATTTCCTATCACGAATCTTTAAATTTTTGCAAACATTTGATTTTTCTTTTGATTTCACTGATTTCACAAAATCCTCATCACTTTAAATTGCAGCTAAATTGTTTGCCAGTAAGCTTAAAAAATATGTTGAATGCAAAAAAAGCAAGCATAGCAAAAGGACCTTTTTAGCATTTGCGGGTAATCCCTGGCTGTGTCCTCGAAGCGCGACTTTTGCCAGTTGCTGCGTGACTTGCAAGCATTGTGCCGTAGGAATGAATTTAATATTCTTGAATGGCAACAATTGCCATGGCAATAAATACACATACACAGACACCCTCACAAAAACAAAAAAACATACGCCGCGGCGCAAAGACAATGCCGCTCGAAACACACATACGCACACAACCACAAAGACAAAAGCTGCGTTGCGCCAACGTCGTCGTCGCCGTCGTCGTGTTGATGATGCCTGATGGTCTGTTTAAAAATTCACAAAGCATACGGCAACGCTGCGAATGCAACACACAGTCTGCCAGCGAAAGGAAGCGCCAGCGAAAATATCCGAGCGCTGAGTGCTAAATGGGCACATGTGTGTATTTGTGTCTGTGTGCGTTGTTGTTGCTCATCAATGCGATTTGAAATTCCGCTCACATGTGCGCTGCGCCTCCATTGCTGCTGTGCTGTGTGTTCTTTTGCTGGCCACACGCACAGCAGCGCTGTGTCTTGCAGAAATTTGTATGCGCCTAAAAGCATGCATCATGCCAAATGAGAAAAAAAAACGAAACTATAAAACGAAGAACTGGCGACATTAAACTTTAAGCAAAACAAAAGTTGCGCATGAAGATTGCAATTTGTTTGCGGCGATTTTCATTTCAGTAAATATGTTGCAGCGCCTGCGAGTATGCTATTCAATATGCTGCGCGTGTATACGAGGCTAAGCACACGCAGAAAGAGGGACAGAGAGAGAGAGTGAGAGACATGAGTAAATGTGAAGGTGGGGTTGGCATAATTTCAGGCGGCTGCCAGCAGTTGGAACTATGCAAAAAATACTGTTACATACATATGTCTGTATATGTGAGTGTGTATGTATGTGCGTGTGTGGGCCCCCATAAAATCAAAATAAAACTGTCCTTGCGCTGCATTGCACCACCACCGCTGACCCTTCCTCGTGGCAACCGACGTGCTTGCTGTGCCGTTGGCCGTCTATGATGGCGGCACTATTCGGCCGCTTAAGCATCTATAAATATGCAATCAACGTCGTTCAAAAGTCGTTAATACATTCAACATACGACGTCACTGTGTGTGTGTTGCATGCACTTGTCTGAGCAAAGCCTCGTCCGCCCCTCTTTCTTGCGCTTTGTCTGCGTCGCCGAGTGGCAGTTGTCAGCACTTTTGTATGAATTGGAGAGTTGCCATTATTAGCGCTGCACTAAATATAGGGTTCCGTTATTATTTTTAATATGCCATTAACCGATAAAACGTGAATGGAGTAATTAAGGCAGAGGGCGCTGTGCTTAAAGTAAGAAATTTTTGTGTGTAATTTGCACCAACGGATTTTACGATCTTGAATGGTTATAACGTGATTAGCTACACGGATTGGTGCGTTCATAAAACGTAGTTTTTGAGAACTTAATGAGTCTATATGCATAGACGTTGACAAAAAGATATAATTTTCTGGCTGAAAAGATGATTAAATGTGGAATTGATTATTAAATTGGTGTACAATGTTACGTTATTAGCTTTTACAATGTCGTACAAGCTTGAGAAGTCAATCTTTATGGTTTAATCCACAAAAAAACATTCAAATTTTTAGAAGAGGAAAATTATCATTTACAATGTTTTTTTTTAAGGAAAAATTTCATTATCACAAGGTGCCTGTGACGCCATAACGATGATTGACAAACGATTATTTATATATGTACTGTGTTTTTGTGATTTCCGCCTATGATACAAGATCATTGCACAAAGCGTAATTTATAACGCTCACGCTATAAGTAATTGAAACAGTATACAAATACATAAAACAGCTGTTTATAACGGCCACAATAGTTCTAAGTGTAACCTATGCTGAGTTTTTCAAGTCTCTGGTTAAAGAAAAATATGTGATTTTACTTAGTTTTGACCAACAAAGTAGTTGAAGTATCTACGTTATAATGCTAAATAACGATCAATTTATCAGTCTTAAATGAAGTTATATTGCTGCCTAGAGAAGAGTATCTACGTTATAATGCTTAATAACGACCAATTTATGAGTCTTAAATGAAGATATTTTGATATTTACTGTGCGAAAATGCTGTTAAAACGTCAAAAACTTCTCTCAAAGTGATATAAAGTTTAAAAATAATTAATGTTCTAATTCAGAAAGACGTTTTTGTCGTTTGTGTTATGAAAATTTGGCTTTAAAAACAAAAACTGGTCACAATGGTAATATAACGTTCAATAACAACTTATTTTTAAGCTTGAAATGTCTTGTTTGGACTTTTATGATATCGAAATATTGTTTTAATAGTATAACCTTGTAACAATAACCATATATCGTTCAATAACGACACTTTTTTAAGCTTAGTAATTCTTTTATTTTACTTGCGTTATGTCAAAATGTTGTTTGAACTGCTAAAATTTTTCACAACAATATAACGTTTAATAACGACACACCTTTTAACTTAAAATGTCTTATTTTAACTTTTGTGATGTCGAAATGTTGTTATAACAACAAAAACTTGACACAACACAATGTTCTATAACGACAAATTTTTAAGCTTGAAATGTATTTAACGATGCCAAATGTTTCTGTCAATAACGACTCATTTTTAAGCTTGGAATGTCTTATTTTGATTTTTATAATATAACATTATTGTTTTAATAGGATCAATTTTTAACAATGGTAATAAAACGCCAGAAACGACAAGCTTAAGAAGCTCGAAATGCCTTTCAGAATGTCAAAATGTTTCTTAAATATAACGTTCAATAATGAAGTTCTTTTGATCTTAAAATATTTTATTTTTATGTTTTGTGATGTTAAAATGTTGTCTTAAAACAAAAACTTGTCACAATAGCAAAATTAAGCTTAACAACGGCAGCATTTTAAGTTTTAAATGCCGTTATTTTGAATTTTCCGATTGGAAATTGTTATTTTAACGAAAAACTTTGTCATACTTACAGTATAACGTTTAAATATGATAAAGTTTTAAGCATTAAATGTATTATTTTGAGTTAATTGATATACAAATTTTGTTTGTTTTGTGATGTTATTTTGACTTTTGTGATATGAAAATGTTATTTTAACAACAAAAACTTGTTGCAAAACGTTTAATAACGACAACATTTTAGCGTTATTTAATTAATAACGACTACATTTTAGGTTCTAAAAGATGTTATTTTGACTTATGTGACAGCATTTTAAAGCCAGAAATGTATTTCATTATGTAAAAATCTTGTTGCAAATAAAAAAAATTACAATTTGTAAGAAAACAAAAATTGATATTATTCAACTAATATTAAAAAAATGTGATTAATGTTCTGTAATAAAATTTTCTTAAAAAACTCTTTAATATTTTTCCAGAATTTTTATTTTCCTTAAACTTTGTACTTAACCTTTCCCAGCTAATTTATGGCAATTGTGCCACACATTCAAATAAATCAACACTGACTAACTAATTCTCATTACTAAGCATTGCGGAAAGTCTCCAATACTAACACACACACATACACACACACAGCTTCACGCCATAAAAAGTGTCCTCAAACGATTGACATCATTTCGAACGGCCACTTGAGTGTCAGCGTTATGGTACATCAAACATTTGACGCGCCCATTGCGACGCCGACTGGGCTAACAAGTCGTAGCTGCTAAGCGGCCGACTCAATGCTAGACACGAGGGCCAAAGCATCGCAACGTTTTTATACAACACAACGCCATGCGGATGAGTGAGGGAGGTAGAGATGGAACGAACGAGCGACCAGTCGATGCTGCTGACCCAGAATTGGCGACGCGCAAATTGCCAATCAGTCAGCGCTGACGACTTGTCTCGATGGCGAATCAATGCAAAACTTAATCGGGTCAACAACGAGAAGAAATTTTAACAACAAAAAAATACAAGAAAAACAAACACCAGAGAAAAGCATCACATGAACATCACAAAACTTGCTGCCGCAAAAAGCAAAGCAAACAATGTGGCAACATCAGAAATGGCGCCGCCACATGCAAGGCGTGCAGAAACTTTGCAACGTGGCACTTGCACTTGCTGCAGTGCTTAAAAACTTAAGGGGGTCATCTAGTACAAACGGTGTTTTTTAAAGCTTTTTTTGGGATTTTTATTTTTCAGAAACTCTAAATGATAATGAGAAAATTCTTCGTATATTTATTCTTTACATATTGAATTATAAAAAAAAATTGTTCCACGTGCTACCGCGAACACTGTTGGGGTCCGTCAGCTGATTACCGGCCATATTTTTGTTTTTTAAGGGTGCGTTTGCGCCATCCTAACTTTGTCCCTGTTCGTCTGAAATGTAATCCAAATCCAAAATTTTCCCTTAAAAAGCATTACTCCAATTAAAGGATGACCTATAATGAACCCGATCTGAACGAAATTGGACCCGCGGCATCGTTTTAACGTTTTTGTTTCGAAATTCGCCCTTTTTTTGCTCTAAATACTCCCCCCAAAAATCGGCTAGTCAATGGAGCGCAATCTCCGCAAAAGTTTTGAATACAGCAAAATAAGAATCAAGTGAATCGGTCAATTAGTTCGGACGGAATCATGGCGCAATGGTCAAAAAATGTGTTTTCGAGAAAAACGCGTTTAAAGTTTTAAAACAGTGCTACCGCGTAGTGAACGAGACGGATTTGAGGCTCTGTATCTCAGAAACGTTTACAAATTCGACAAAATCCGTTTGTATACATTTTCTATGATAGCTGTAGTTATACTATAAAAATATGAAATAAAAAAAATCTTTTTTTTTCAAAATTTACAACTAGAGGACCCCCTTAAGTCGCAAGTCTTGGCACAAATTGTGTGTGTGTTTTCGAGTGAATGTGGCTGATACTGTTGTTGCTGTTTTTTTTTCGTTGGGCCAAAAGCGCAGTTCGAGGGAATGGAGTGGCGCACTTTGAAAAGGAAAGTTTGCGCGGCACGGATTAGGCGGCGGCGTGCAGCAGCAACTTTTGCTTGTGCAGCCGTAACGTCATTACGACACGACTTTCTAACATGGTTTTGAAAAAGTTTTCGAGAGCTGAATTGAAAAAATACGCAGCAAACTTTGGCGTGTAGTTATTTTAGTTGACTTGGCAGTGGCGCAGTGTTGCCAGATGTGGGCAAACAATTTCTGACATTAGGAAGTGAGCGTGAATTTGTTAAATAATTCCTTTAAATGTAAAAACTTTAAGAGTTGAAAAAAATCTAATAATTTTCTAAGTAACTCTCAATGCTACAAATTTTGTATTGAATTAATTTTCAATGCGAAAAATAATGCGCCAACACGCGTTGTGCATTAAAAGCGACTGCGTAGTCTAAATCCGGGCGAAGTGTGGCGTTCCGGGTGAACAGTAATTGAAAATCAATTTAAGCGCAATATATTAAATTGAATTGATATGAGCAAATGATTGCTGAAGCTCGAATAATGCAAGTGGGAGTAAGAAGTACATGTGAGAGTGTGGCGAGGTGATGGTATCGCGGAAAAAGGATTGAATGATAGATGGCTCTGAGTGACTGAGTAAGTGAGTGCCAGCCAGATGGCAACTTGAAGATAAGCGCTTTACTGTGCATCTGAGATGGAAAGACGGGCGGAATAACAGATACAAAGCAGCTTAAAGTGGAGTATTTTCCAGTTAACAGCAAACAGTGGTGATTGCTTTTATTAATTTGAGTTGCATCGATATAAATTCAAACTTTCTCAACTACCATTGAAACATGAGTTGAAAATTTTATAACAATTAAATATTTTACCAAACATTACAAACATGTTTCTTCCCTTTTACATTTTTCTGATGAACAAAAGTACTAAAAATATTCGAAATTCGATGATTCGGAAATTTTTTTATTTCATGTAATACGAAACTTCCACAGCGTAACGCACGAAGGCAAACAGCGCAAACAGCCAAATGACTAGAAAAATGCTCAACATAATTTTAGCTGCCACACACAACACAATAGGCACTGCAATAGCAACAACAATAGCATTGAAAGAGTATTGGCATCAATTACAATACGGCCGCCCACAGCACCGACCCACGGAACGCGACCCTTGTTTGCCGACTGCAGTTCATTCCTTGCATTGCTCAGCTTCCCCCTCCAGCCCTGGCACACAGAGACGCCACATCGGTGCGGTGCGTCTAAAACGGCAGCATTGGCGTCTGGCCGCCGAAGTGGCATTACGCGCTCACTACTCAGTGCGCCGGCTACTCAATTATTAATTAAATGATATTTTAATGAGGCAACAACGACTCAAGAGGGAACGCTTAGTCGGCTGCTGGAGCTGAAGCTGGTCGGAGTGAGTTGGCGGTGCGTCGACTGGAATTGTCGTAAAATGCAAAACGCTAATTTATGCAATTGAGCGTGCCTGGACTTTGGGCTGCTGCGCGCACAAGTCGAACGCGAAGGGCGCAGTGTGCATTACATGGGCGCCCGGGGCCGGCCTGGACGTAATTAATGAGTTTTCAGGCCAAAGAAACGAAAAAGGATCCAACTGCAGCAATGTCGTTAGCAGTGCGCATGAATGGCTATAAATTGAATGCAATTAGGTGCGCGCGAGGGCGGTTAAGCGTTGCAGTCGATTTGGTGAATGCTTCGCAAAATTTAGTTTTGCATCAAAAAATTCTTTAGTTGGTGCATTCTAAGGGGGAATTTTAACGTTAATTATGCATTTATCAAACTTTTGCTTTGGTATGGAAATGTTGCTAATTAATAAAAATTTAAAAAATTATAAAAAAACCAAAAAAAAAATTATAAAAAGTGTTAGAAATAATGGGCGTTTAAAACAGGATGACAAAAAACACTAAAATGATTCAATTAAAAAATATTTGATTTGATTCATATTAACTATGCATGTCGGTCTTAGCTGCCTCGGTAGACCAGCCTGAAGTGTACTGGACTCCCACCAGAGATGGTGGGTTCAATTACTACTTTGTTTTTAAATAGTCTTTTATTTGCAATCCGTCCTATTAAACATTCAGTAAATTTGAGAAATGAACTAACATTTTAAATGTTCTCTCTTTTTAATTCTTTTCCATTACATGAACATTTCCTAGTCGAATTTTTTACCTTTGGAAAAATGCTTATCCCTTTCACTTGGTCCCTCGATAGCCCAACCTAACCCAATCAAATCCTTTACTTTTGGAGAAGTTGAAGTGTTTGAAGGTTCAAATCCGAGAGGTCTTAGGTTCAATTCCTAACTTGGTGCAGCATGTTTCTTAGCTTTAAATTTTTCCTTCTTTCCTAATCCTTCAACATTATCCAGTCAAATCCTTTAACTTTCAACAATGAGTGGTTTTCCACTCCAATTAGTTGTGATGGGAACTAGAGCAGATTTTCTCTTCAGTAGCCAGTTATTTGTAGCCATCATCATGGATTTAGAAAAAGAAAGACAGTTTACTGGTCTCCGCAAAGAACTCAAACTGGTTCAAGGAAACTTCGATTGATTGTGATATCGCAATGGGTCTGAATGGACAAATTGGGCTTTGCCTTGGAGTGGCAGCCACTCCTACCTATCTAATTAACTTGCTGACTAAATTCATTAATTAAATTCAATTGAATTCAATTAAATTTAGAAATGATCTTTTTCATTTGCGTTTTTAATTACTAATAAAATTTCACTAATTTCAAAGTTTACATTTTGTAATTTGTGTTTAATAGAAATTTGACACTTCAATGAGTCTGTTCGTTATTCAAGCCGATTTATAATAAAATTATTTGTATTTTTTTACCAACAACTAACTATTTTATTATTTTTGAATATTTTTATTCTTTTAATATATGAATTTAATTTATTTTTTATATTATTATTATTTTTCAAATTTGACATTTCAATGAGTTTGTTCGTTGTTCAAGCTGATTTATAATAAAAGTATTTTTATTTATTTACAACTATTTTATTTTTTTTTTTAATATTTTTATTATTTTAATATAATTTATTTTTTAATATTTTTATTATTTTTTTTACTGTTCAGTTCTTTTTCTTTGTGGTCAACAATGTTTCGTATTTATTGCGCTGCTGTTCTTTATTTTTTGTTTTTATTGAAAATGCGCAAAAATAGAACTTTACTTGACGCTTTCATTTCAGTTATTTAATTTCAGTTCATTTGCTTTCATTTGTTTTACTAATTTAATGCAATTTTTTTGCATAGGCTTTTACAATTTTTTGTTTGCCAGTGTTGCCAGTCATTGTTTACCATTGCTTATTGTTGCTCGTTGCAAGCGTCGGCTTGAGAAACAATGGCAACTGTTGCTGTAAATTAAACGCCAACACAAAATAATTGACTTCAATTAAATGTAAATTTAACCACAAATACAACAAGCAGCAAATGCCATTGCTACACTATTGCAATTGTCCGTAATAGTAAAAACAAAAACAGCAACAACTGCAAAAAAAAAGGTTCAATTGAACTTTATTGCAACGCTTTTAGTGCAGTTTCCCTATAAATTTTTTATATTTGCGCAGTGCAAAATGATTAAATTGAAACGAGATATTTGCAACACTGTGTGTCTATATGTATTTGTAAGTAAGTGTGCCCATATGTGTGTGTTTATGTCTAGGTGAAGGCATTAGAAATTTAAATACGCCATTGCTAAATTCAAATTCTCCAACACTTATTGACGCATGTAAATTGGAAGGAACTGTCGTTCAATGGTTCACAAATTGGCGACGACTTCTTGAAATAAACGTTTATTTCAATTATGTACAATCAGCTGATGTGGTCCGCTGTGGACCATGGAGCAGTGATGGCTATTCAGCTGCTCGCGAGTCGACACTGTCTTCTATTCGTATACGAAGCAAAGCCCACGCTCATCACTTTGGCTCGCGAGTAGCAGAATGGCCATCACTGCCAAAGAGTAATCATAGAACAGTTTAAGAGTCACTTTGTCACGCTTTAACAGTTGAAATGTATTTCTCTACACACACACACACTCGCTCGCTCACTCACATTACGACCGCTTAATGAATTTTATATGAACGGCAATTTGACTTTTTTAATTACGAATACTGCATTTCGTTGTTTTTAACGCGCCATTTGTTTGTTTGTTTGTTTATTGGTTTGTGCGCTGAATTTTCGCAATTAAATGTTGCTTTTGTGTTGTTTGTTGGCTTTGTCTTTACGGTTCTTTTTTCAGAGTTTCCTTAATGATTGTGGAATTTCGGGTAGATTTTTTTGTTTTTGCAATATTCAATGTTTTTAATCAAATTGCACGCGGGCTGCTTAAAAGCCAATGCGTGTTCGCTGTGGTTAATGTGTGGCAAAAAGTGTGTGTTGTTGTTGTTGTGTGTGTTTTAATTTGAGGCTTTTTATGCAATTTTAATGACGATTGGCATTTTTATGTTGTTGTTGATTTTAATCAATGTCAGTGGAATTAAGAATTGAAAGCTACAATGAGACGAGTTTCATTTAGACTCGGAAAAAGTTGGAAAAGTATCTTCGTGGAGAATTTTTTTAAAATAATTTCTATATTTTTATTAAAGGCCATTAGAAATTATGAAATTTTTTATAAGTGCAAAATCTTAAAAATATATATCTTTTTTTAATACAGAAAAATAATTATTTATATTAAAAAAAATTTTTAAATTCATTCAAATTAATTACTGAAGATTATTAAGCTAAAAAAATATATATCTTTTTAATATTTATATTTGGAGACTGATTACTTTAGGAAATATTTTTTATATGGCACATTAGAAAATAGGCAATTTTTTATATATGTAGAATATTAAAAAATATTTTCTAATATTTAAAACTAATTAAATATATTAATATATAAAAATATATCAAATTCATTTCAATTTTACACCAAAGACTATTTAAGTCGAAAAAATAATTTAACAAAAAAAATTTTTAAATATTTATTTATATTTATACTTTATATATTTATATGTTTTAAATTAATATTAATATTGTTATTTTTTAAACAGTTGTTTTAATAATTAAAAATTCTATATATACACATATGGTCCAAATAATAAGTACAGGCCTATATAATCTTTTCAATGGCTTGTAGGCGAATATTTATTTAAGTTCAATTAAAAACAAATTGATAAATTTTTCTTATAACATAACAAGTAAAATAAATAAGGATAATACGAATAAAACACAAAAAGAACTTTCAGAATCATTAACAAAGTATAAAATTAATGAAAATGGCTGGACAAAATAATAAGTACATTCTGTTTATATTAAAAAAATAAGTTCAAATTCCCACTTTATCGGCTTTCTTTGTTAACAAATTCTTTTTTTTATTAGTAGCCGGTATACCCACCCTTATTTTGAATAATTTTCGCCACTCGTTTTGGCATACTGGAGATAAACTTACGGCAAGTCTCTATTGGTATCTCATACCAAGTTTTTTGGACAAAATTCCATAATTGGTCCTTATATTGGAATACTTCCTTGCCAATTCTTCGTTTCACTTCTCCCCAAAGATTTTCGATTGGATTCAGATCCGGTGACTGACTCGGCCAGTTAAGCAACGCCACTCCATTTTCTTGAATCCATTTCTTGACCAATTTGGAAGTATGCTTCGGATCATTATCTTGCTGATATGTCCACCTTAGCGGCATATTCTCCTCAGCATAGGGCAACATGGTATTTTCCAAGATGTCTTTGTAGTGAAATCTCGTCATGGTATCGGTTATAAGATGTATTGGTCCAACACGGTACCATGAAAAACAACCCCATACCATGATGTTGCCTCCCCCGTGGCATGGTTTTTTTAGTAAAGCGCACGTGAAATTCTTTACCCTTAGGACGTCGAACATGCCGAGCAGAATCATTTCCAAACAAATTAATTTTGGTTTCGTCGCTCCACAAAATATTTCGCCATTTTTTTCACCCTCAGGTCCGGACCAATTTAAATGTTCCCTTGCGAAGGCTAACCGCGTCTTCAAATTTTTTTTCCGAAGCAAAGGAACTTTTCTGGCTATTCGTCCAGGCAAATTAGCTTTTTGTAGCCTTCGACGAACAGTTCGGGAAGAAATCACGTTGCCGATGTCTGCTGAAATGGCTCTCGAGGATACAAATGGGACCTTTTTCGCAAGAGTGACAATATGAGTATCTGTCGTTATAGACGTCTTTTTTGGTCTTCCGCGTTTTTCAATGATCTTCTTAGCTTTTAAAGCATTTTGGACAAAACACAGTGACCGATTCAAAGTTTTGGCAATGGAACGAAGGCTTTGGCCGTAATTTCTCAACCTCAAAGCGATTTTCCTCTCCTCGGAAGTACAATGTTTATTGCGGCCCATCTGCAAGATGTTTTCCTTCTTATTTTACTATAAATAAATAATATAACAAATAAAAAAACAAACCTTTGCGAAAAACTGATCAGATTGTTGAAAAACGTGAAAAAGAATCAATGTACTTATTTTTATGACCAACCAATTATACCAAATCACAGCGAAACAAGCCCAAATACGACAGATTGGGGAAAACCCTGTTTCATTTTCACTTTCAAAAGCATTGCCATACTGAAATTATTAAAATAAAAAGGAAGTACCATGTATGAATTCAATACTCCAAAAAAAATTGTACATTAACATAATTTTAGGTAGTGTACTTATTTTTTTGACCATATGTGTAACTATAAAAAATATTGTTTTATGCAAAACATTTATATTTTTGGTTAATATTTGTGTAATGTATATATATTACAATAATTTATATGTACATATATTTATGTTCAAAATAATAAAAACAACAATATTTTAAAAATGCTAAGATTTTTTATGCAAGAAATTAATAAAAAATAATTTGTTAAATGTTTTTATATTTTTATGTATTGAAGATTCCTAAATATTTAAGACAAAATATTGTGTAAAATATTGTTTATATTTATGTATTCAATATTTTAAAATATTAAAAAAAATATTTGAAAATATTTCACAAAACAAAAATATTTTGTAACATATTTTTTAAATTTAAAAATATTTAAGAAAAACTATTTTGTAAAATATTGTGCTTAATGTTTTTAAATGTAAAAAAATATATTTTAAAATATGTATTTCAAATATATAAATATGAAAAGTATTTTACAAATATTATTATATTTTTTGAATAATTTTCAATAACTAATTAGTATCTCAAGGAAACGGGTTTGTTTTAACTAATAAGTATTATTATGGTAAAAATATAAATAATAAATATTTTCGTATTTTCATGGCTAAAAACATGTATTTTTATTTATAGAAAGGTTTATGATTTCATTTCATTTTTTGTCAAAATCCAATAGCTAACTTTCTTCACTCACATCGATCACATTGCCACTCCCCAGTTGTGCACATCCTTTCAAATGTCCTATTTCCCATTTGTCTAAATTTTTCAGCAACTCATCGGTCTGCCATCCATTCATCCAGCAATCCATCAAATTTGGCTGACAAACTCGCCGCTTTATGACTTATTATGTGCCGTTTTCTTTTGTTTAATGTTCACACAAAAAAAAAAAAGAGGTGGAGAGAATACGGCAAAACATGTCCTGGCGCAGCAAGGATGTGCATTTGTGCCGTGTCAGTGGTGCACAGTCAGTCATTGACTGCAACTTGTAAGCATGATCGATTGGCGACAACTGGCAACTGCCAGCCAACTTCCCTTGGGGCTGCATTGACAATTGCATTCGCCCTACTCGCAGTGTGCCACGTAATCGCATTGAACGCAGAAGTTTGACACGTAAATTGACAGCTAAAACGGTTGGCAACTCAAATCGATCATATGTCGACAATTTTTGGCAAAATTGCCGCTTTTACTGCTGGTTTATGTAAATTTTAAGCGAACGTTGACTGCCGAAGGCGCACAGTTGATGTGCCTTCAGGACTCGCGATGATGGATGGATTGAAGAAAATAAAAAATGCTTAAAAATAAGTGGGAAACCAGGCAAATTATTAAGTGAAACTTTCAAGGAAGTCAGTGTTATTAAGGAGCAAAAATTCAGCTATGGTTGAGCGCCGGTCCATGCGTAGTAGATGTGCCTAAATGTTTGTGCGACACGGACACACGTACAAGAATATAAGCATTCAAGCTAAACTCTTTCACTTTCCAAAAAAAAACACTAAATACCCGCTCGGCTGAACGTGACAGAAACATTGTCAGACAGACTGTAAGATGGACCACACGCATGCGCACAGATTGACGCTGAATTGAATTGTTACGGTTTGCATGCACTGCTGCCGTCGGCTGCTTCAGGCCGCTTCATGTAGATGCTGCTGTTTCTGTTGTTGTTGTAGGCATTGTGGCATTTAAAAAAAGCACGCTTAAGCATGGATTATGTGGCGGCCAAACAAACAGACGCACTCGAGCGCAGCATGAAAGGCGCAAAGACAAGCAGACTGCAAACAAAAAAAAAACAGCAAATTCACACGCGCCGAGCGTGGGTCGTATGTGTAAAGCGGAAGTGAAAGTAGAGAGGAGGGGGAAGGGCAGAGGAAGTGGCCACATAGAATGCGCTCATTAGCGTGCGGGGAGTATCAGCGACGCTGAAATCGGAGCACTGGTAGCCAGTGGAAGTGAGAAGCGAAAGTCGGAAAGCAGACTTGTTCTTGTACATTTGTTTCAGACAAACTTTTTTCTATATGCAATATGAGGGGTTTTTTAAATTTTGTTTGGCACAACTTTTTGTGCAACTTTACATTTGTGAACTGGCGGCTGTGTACATTAAACGCCCGCATAATTAAACACAGCTGTTTGTGTGCTGACGTCTTCTCGCGCACGGCGCACTGCATTATTAACGCTCGACAGCCGTAACATATGCTATGGTTTTTTAAAATACTTTTTTAACTTCGTTTTTAACTCTTTTTTAACTTTTTTTTAACTTTTTCTGCTGTTTTTCAAGTCAATGAGGCTTTGAGCGTAGAAAAAAAAGTGGTGAAAAGCAGAAAAGTAGCAGATTAGTGTTGCTGCATGAAAAAGCTGTACAGACATAGCGAGAACAGAGGGGAATGCAAGTGAAAAGAGCGAAAATGCGTAAGCAACATGAGAGCGCCAAAGTTGCGGCAGACAACAACTTCCGGTTGGCATTATGCAGCTATTCGAATTTCTAAAACGTTTTTAGGCCATTTTGGGTGCACATTAAATAATTTAAAGTACTCGAAACATGTTTTTAAATAATGAATAATAATAATAACAAAAAATATAAAATAAATGAAAAAATAAATAAATAATAGAAAATAAATAAATGTTAAATAAATAAATAATAAAGCGATTTTCCAAAGCATTTCTAGGCCACCTTGGATGCACATTAAACATTTTAAAGTACACGAAACTTGTTTTGAAATTAGAAATAAATAATAATAAATAACAATTAAAAATATGTTGATAAAGAAATTAATACCTAAATAATAAAAAATAAATAAATAATAAAAAATAAATAATAATAAAAAACTAATATATACATCGAATTAATAATAAATCGTATTTCTATAAAGCGTTTTTAGGCTACTTTGGGTGCACATTAAAGATCTTAAGCACTCGACAATCGTTTGAAATTTAGGAGTAAATAATAATTAATAAAAAAGTAAATAAATGAATAAAAAAGTAAATAATAAAAAATAAATACTTAAATAATAAAAAATAAAAAATAAATAATAATAAAAAAGAAGTAAGTAATACAAAAATAAATACATTGAATGAGTAATAAATTGAATTTCTAAAACGTTTTTAGGCCACTTTGGATGCAGATTAAAAATTTTTAAATACACGAAACTTGTTTTGAAATAATGAATAAATTATAATAAATAAAAAATAAATTAACAATAAAAAAACTAACAATAAAAAAAAGAATAAATAAAAAAATAAATAATAATAAAAATAAATCGAATAAATAATTAAATCGAATGTCTAAAGTGTTTTTAGGCCACTTTGGGTGCTCATTAAACATTTGAAAGCATGCAAAACTTGTTTTGAAATAATGTTTTAATAATAATAATAAATAATAAAAATTAAATAAACTATAAAAATAAGTAAATAATAAAAAAAAGAAATAATAGAAATGAAGTAAATAATAAAAAATTAATAAAAAACAAAAAATAAGTAACTAATAAAATAATAAATATTTTGAACACATTTTTACAACTGCGCCGCAGACAACGAGCGTCCAAATATTCGACTGCATTTCATTTCGTTCACATTTTTGTGTCAAGGCATAAATTAAAACTTTGTAGATACTCGCAGCAAGTCGGCAACATTTCGTAACCACTTAAAAGTCCAAATCGAATTACAATTCCTTCGGTGAGGCGTTTTTCTTTGACTCGCTGCATGCTTAATGTGGAGATTTCAAAAAAACAAAATAAAAAATACGAAAAAAACAAATAACAAAAAAATGCAGTGTGGATGCAAAGTAAAAGGAAACAATTGTGGCACAGCGCAAAATTAAATGCATTGTCGATTTGTATGGATATATGTATGTATGTAGATATGTATGTGTATGTATATCTTAACGGTTGCATGTTTGAATGTATGAATGTATAGATGGATGTATATAGTTATGTAAGTATGCATGTAAGTACGGATACACTACATGTTTGTATGTACGAGTATGTATGTATGTATGAGTTCGTGAATGTAGTGTTTGCGGGCGCCTTAAAAGCATTTCATTGTCTGGCCAGTTTGGCTACAGATTCCATTTTACTATATGAAGTTGCGCCACTTTTCGGAGCCCTAAAGGCGATCGAACTCGACGCCTCAGCTATGGTCAGCAGTTCTGCATATACATATTTTATATTTTTATGTATGTATGTGTTTGTTTGTGTATTATGTTTCAGCAGTTGGAGTAAGAATGAAATTTATTTATTTATTTACATTATTCCTTACAGATTATATAGAACTAGTGAGAGCATTACTGTTTACTATGTAATTAATTCATTTAATATTAGCTTAAAGCTATTTTTAGAAATTGAAATGTCAATTGCCAAAGCATTTGAAAGCGAATTCAGTTCTTTCAAAGCTCTATATATGGAAGCATGGGAAGCGTACACAGTTCTGACGCATTCAAGTAAGAATAAATCATTACTCCGAAGACTTCTAGCAGGAATATGGAAGGAAATGCGCTCAAGCAGGCATGGGGAATCAATCACTCCACTAATAATGTCGAAAACGAAGGAAAGTGAAAGGATAAACCTCCTACTGTGTAGCGATTTTAAGTTAAAAGTATGTTGTGTGAAAGTGTTGTATATTTAAATATTTACAAGCCTTTAATTTCGTATGTAATCGAAACTTTGGCAATCAGACGAAGTTTTTACAAGAATTTCTTACACTGTGAAAGTGTTGACGCGAGAGACGTGGTGACAAGTAGCGTTGCTTTGAGTTGTAAGTACTCTTCGTTCTCTCTTTGGTTTTTCTAGCCTGGTTTCAGACCCACTAACTCGAAGGGTCCAGCAATCCAGTGACATCACAATGGGCCTAATTTGGCCCAAGTACGCTCTCGTTGAGGAGCTCCCACATGCATCTAAATAACTACCTACCACCTACCTTCTTTGCCTCATCTCTGCTTCTTTTTAATGTAATTTTCCTAATTGAAATATTGTCGCTCTTCCCAAGCGTGAGAAAGTATGTTCTAACTTGCATGTCTAAACACATAAATACTTTTACATATTTGCTGTATTTAAATAAGAAATAAAACGTGAAAATCATTGCACGCCTCTCAAGTCAACGCCAACGCCAACGCTGTTTCCCGAACGATTTTTATCGCAGTTACATTTTCGTTTTATGCGCATTGGCGTTGCTTCCGCTTACGTATCGCTGCTACTCTTCCACCCACTCATCCACTTGCCCACTCGTCCTGTCGCCGGGCCGGTTTTGTGCTCCAAATGTAGGTCCTCATTGCCACCCTCAACCCCAACAATAACAACAACAACAACAACAACAACCATACAGCACATCACACCGACACAGCCGTATCGCACTCAATGCTGCTGGCAGTGTCGCATTGGCGCTGTCATGGTTGTTGTTGTTGTCATTGCTGCTGTGGCGCCCATTGCATAAAGTGCGAAATTTTTGAATTTATTGAAAACGCTCGATAAAGATGCGCCATAAAGATAACGAACGAACGAGCGAGCGAGGGAACGCACGAATGCTGTTGCCGCCTTCGACGCCTCCACGTTTTATTTTTACGACATTGTCGTTCGTTTTGTCATGCTTAAAGAAGCGTAGCATTGCCGATAACAATGCGCAGTGTTGCATAATTTGCGTACGTTTTGCACTCTGACGCGTAAAAATATTTAATTTTATGCTTAAGTGTGCGAGATGCGGAGCAGAACTGTGTTCAGTTGAGTGTTGCGGCGTGTTTGAGTTGATTTGGGCAAATTGTTGTCAACTCAAACAACTTTACTGCCTTAAAAAGGCAGTAAAATGTTTGATACGTACTATTTGAATTTTGGTTTTATTTTGTGAATTTTCTAATGTTGAATAAGCAATGAAAAGTGAAATGAATAGTGGAAAAATAAAGAAATTAATTTTTTTTGCTATGCTTAGAAGAATGCTGACTTGGAAGAAGAAGCAGGGTTATGTTAGTTTTAAGATTAACAAATATTAAAAAACCCTCACCTTTATTTTTATAAAGTTTCCAGTAGAACTGGAAATTACAGGAAATCTGTAAGATTTTTAATATAAAAAAATGTTGGACCTAATTTTATAAAAACTAAACCATTAAAATGTCACTTTTAGACTTCGTTTTTGCTTCTATTCTGATGAATATAATTTTTTTTAATTGTTATTTATTTTAATTATTTCTGAATATAATTTTTTTTTTATTCTTATATAAAATTTTTTTAAAATATTAATTAATGCAAAATATATTTAAATAGTTCTTTTTGATGCAAACATTTTTGTTCAACTGAAAAAAAATATTTTTAAGCATAATTTCCATATTAAACATTAAAAAGTTTTACATTGACTATTCTTTCTTGTTTTCACTGTTAATTTACGCAACTTTGCCCTTTTTTAATACTTGAAATATACAAAAATATATTTTTTCTACTGTGAGATGTTTGTTGTTCAACAGGAAAACACCAAAAATATGTTTTTTACGCAAATTTACCACTTTAAAGCTTAATTTGAGCCTTTCTACTAAATTTCAAGTAAATTTTTGTTCAATATAGCACTTTTTTGATGTTCAAAATATACCAAATTTCTTTTCTTACGTTCTACGTTTGCTTTCCAACAGTAAACACAAACATAAATGTTTTTCTAAGCATATTCAGCCCTTTCAAGCTTAATTCGAGCCGTTCTACTCAATTTTTACAAACGTTTTGTTCAATTCAGCACTTTTTTAAAATTCAAAATATTCCGAATATTTTCTTTCTAACGTTCAAAGTTGGTTTTTCAACAGAAAAACAATATGTTTTCTAAGCATATTTGGCACTTTAAATCTTAATTTGAGCCTTTCTACTAAATTTCAAGTAATGTTTTGTTCAACTTAGTACTTTTTTATATTAACAACATACCAAAACATCTGTTTTCATAAAAAAATCCTTTTCCTAACCTTCGACAACTTTTTGGTAGAAAAACAGTTTGTTTTGTTGGCAAAAAGTAGTATTTTGAAACTTAATAAAAACTTCTCTACTACATTGCGGCTACAAATTTGCACAACTTTGCACTTTTTACGATTTAAAATGTACTAAAATATGTTCTTTCTAACAACTGAGCACTTTCTGACAAACACGCATATTTTACACACCTCAACTGCACACAATTTTACATACTAAACGCGCCTCACACGAGCAGTTTTTGCCACAATTTTCCCTCTAACCAGGCACACGGTCGATCCTTTTTCTCATATTTCTGCAATTTTTGCACATTTTACCAATTTTGCATATTTTTCATGTCAATTCAGTACCGTTTTATACAAACTACACAAACACGCGAGACGGAGAAGGCAACGAGGGTGTCAGCTCCTTTCACAGCGGCAATCAACGAGTGGCGTTGCCACATGCAAAAATCACTGTGCCGGCATTAAATAATAAATAAAACTACACCGCACACAGGCCGACGCACATTTTTCGTGCGGTTTGAGCTTTTGCACCAACATATTTATTACAAACAACAACAACGATAGAGACTTTTGCGGTCTCATTGCAGTGGCTGGGTGTGTGTGTGTGTGTGTGATCGATTTATTGGCAAGTGTAAAGGATTTTTTGCCATCGTTCCTTTCATAAATTGTTCATAAATTAATATGGCAATATTTGTAGTTTTTTCTTTTATTTTGCAATATCGGTGCGCTTTTGTTGCACGCTGTGGCGCATCGAGTCAGCCGCAATGTGTAAAATCAATTCGCAGTTCAATTGCTTTGGTTGGGCGGTTTTCGTTTAACCGTTTTTCTGTTGAAAATGTTTTTTTTTAATCAACTCTTTGATAGGCCAGAAAAATGGGCGCAAAGCATTTGAAAGTGGGTGAACTATTTCTTTTATTTATAAATATATTTTTTATTTATGAATGTAAATGTGTTGGTTTGCCTGGCGGTTGTTGACTGAAACAGTTTCTGTTCACTTGAAACAGTTTGTAATTGATTAAAAAAAATGTATATAGTGATGACGATAATTTGTGTTTGTAACTTGTTTCAGCTTTCATAGAGCAGCTCTGACTTTGAAGAGGGTTTTGGGACTGAACTGACTGTTTATGAACTGAACTAGTTAGGTTAGTTAATTGTGATGATGTCATCATCAGTTTTGGATGTTCCGAAAGTTCATTGTGTCCCAAGCTGTTACAGCCAATTTTAAATTCAGCCGCCTTAAATAATGGCGCTGAGTTCCTGTACAAAGCAACGAGGCCCATGGACCAGTACGAGTCCCACTTAGGCCTGTATGGCCTATTGTGATGCCACAATTTCAGCCGTTTGAATTGTGTAAGCAACATGACAGTTTTTCTTTCTCACTTGAAGATTTTGCCACAACCTGTCAAGAGCACATTTGTGCTTTGTTTATGATTCTCATTTACTTTTTACGGATAGCCAAAAAAAAGACAATAGAATACTTGGACCAGCTCGTACTAGGAATCGAACCTAGAGCCTCTCGCCTAAAAACCAGTGCTCTAGCCGCTGGATTATGAAGCCCGGCTTTTGAACATTTATTAGAAACAAATTTCTATATAGGCCCCTTGACACTTGTGTGGCTCGCTCAGCCTTAAACACCCTCAATATGTATTTTTAAAAATGTTATAAATTTGAAATTTTATAAATTAAAAAAAAAAATTTTTCAATTTGATTGTTTAATAAGAACGTTTTTCCTCCCACTTGTTTTCCCTAGTTTTTTTGCTTAAATTTTTGTTGCTCGCATTTGTGTGGTTTTCATTTTTGATAAGCCACTTGTGACAGCCGTCAGCTCGAGTAGAGTGTCAAAAAAAAGCTGAACGCAGTTGTCAAAAAATCACAAAAAAAATGCACAAAGTGGCAATAAAAACTCAAAACGCTGGCAGCATTTGGCGCACATGAATAATGCAAGCAAAAAATCCGCTTAACAATATTTCCAATGCAATTTTGATTTTCCAGGAAAAGCGCCAGCAAATATATGAAAAAATAAAATAAATAGATACACGTAGCAAATAGTTGAAGCGTCAAGTGATGCGGTTTGTGTGAGTAAATTGAAGGTTTAATTTAATTGACGCATTGCAACTGACAATTAAATATTTCATATTTCATATTGACATATTCAATTAGGCAATGATGCCACAGTGATGAAATAATAACAATATTTGAATGACATAAGTGGAAGTTGTGGTAATTCATTGAAATCGTGGGATTTTGAGTGGGTAAACGAAGCAACGAGAGAGATAAGGGAGTACGCTTTGCTTATGAAAGAAGTGAATATATGAAGAGTGAAATATGAATAATGACAGCTTGACGGAAAAAGATATTGAATCCTCATGGCGTCGTAGGGCTGACTGCGGGCGACGTGCCGGACTTTTTAGTATTTTTTTTTTACTTGAGGAAAACACGACTTGTAGTGTCTAAGAGTTGAGCCTCTATTCGACAGACAGGATATTGGGCCTGTACTTATAAGAGGGCACCTCTTGTTCAGTGATGTTCAAGCGTTAGACATAAAGAAGAGGTAGAAAGGATACAACACTTCCTGTGCCACTGCTCGGCTGATCAGGAATGCCCTGAGGTCAGTAAATCGAAATCTCAAATCTGGTCTCTTTCGTTGAGAGCTCGAACTGCTTTGCCTCGGGTTGAGACTTTTGGTTAGCTCCAGAGGAAACTAAGAAGAGATTCACAATGGGTCATTTCGATCTGCGAGTGAAAGTGTGGTCTGTGCTGTACACATCTTTCTCTACCTAACCAAACCTAAAAAAAACCAATCCCAAAGAGCTTTATGGGTGTCTATATGTGTTATCAGTTATAACTAATGTATATAAATTCTACGAAGAAATTCCTCGCTCTACGCATACTTGCAAAAGTTTTTTACTAAATAATATAATCTTTACTAAATAATATTTAATTTTGCCTGAATTCTAAAAAAAAAACCATTAATATTAGTCGGCTTCCAATTGGCGCACTTCCTGTTTGCTTTTCGTTTTGATTTCTCTCCCCTTAACCCCTGACGTCGAGTACTTTTGTCTGTACTTAACTCCTTTAGCTCTCAGCACGTCCATGTGAAATGCATTATTGGAAAATTGTTATTGAGCGGCAGATATTCATGCAAACACACTCATTCACACAAACACAGACTCACTCTCTTTCTGTCTCACACACACACGTCACATTGGAGTCTCATTACATTTTATTATGATTGCATGTTTCGAATTTTCACTCCATTAATGCCAACGGCAGCGCACTGCAGGCAACACTGGCCGCATGAAACGTGCTGCTGGCGCATTGCTACGCAAACGTGCAACTTTTAATGCCACACGATTAACAATTCATGTCTGTCGGCCTTATAGGCGGACATTTTAATATGTTTTTATAGATATGACTGTGTGCTGGATGGGTTGGAATTGGATTTTCAGCAGTTGATATGAGTTTTTTTGTTAAATTTTTTTTAAGAAAAGATTTGAACTGTACCTTTCAGACTTGAGATACTTTTGGGTACTTACGACAGTTGACTTTAATTTTTTAATATTTTTGTAGTAAATTTGGAAAACGGTGTGTAACATACCTGAAAGTAGAAAAGAGATAGGTTTTGGTTTAGTGTTGAAAGTAGTTAAGGTAGTGATTATACTTATAAATTCAATTTTTTTGAGGTACTTCAGCGGGTTGAGCACCAAAAATTGAGTAACCACAAATCTTGATTACTTATTGGGGTGGGTACTTAAGAGGGGAAGTAATTATTCTAATAAGAATTTATTACCAAGAAGCATTTAAAATTATACAACAATGTAACAAGACTTGATTCGCTTACTGGAACCTTAAATATTGCTTAATTAAGCTTCTCGCTTTTCATTGATGGCTGCCTTCAGACTCAGTCGAATGAGATTATACTTCTACATTCTTTTATTTATTTCCAGTCTACATTACGCAGCAGTTTTTTTCAGATTGTAGAACAAGAACAAAGAGGAAATATACATTTACAATAGTAGCAAATATTTTGGTAATGACGTTCGATAATAAAATTTGGTAATGCAATTTGGCTGCGACAACAAATGGAATTAGACTGTAAGTGGGTATGTCATAAAATGACAACAACAACAACAACAAAAACAAAATATGGTCAAATGATACAAGTGTGCATTACACTTTGAGGTTAAGAAAATAAAGCGATAGCGAGAGAGAGATAGCGAATGAGTGAGGCAGAATGGAAGTAAGGAAGCAGCAAAAACTTGCTCATCCACATGTGTCGGTTGTCATCGCAACAGTCGCGTACTGAGCACTGGGGTGCCGCGCTCAGTGAGGGGAGCCGAGTTTTTGGCTGACATGAGGACGCAGGATATAAATTTCAATTGTAATTTACTTCGAGCAGCGGGGCAAAAACGATGACGCAGAGTCAGGGCAATGATGTCATCCTTAGCCTCCAAACTCAACCCCCACCACTGCTTCCCTTCGCGCTGCTGTTAAAGCCAAGAAGCCGCGCTGTTGCTCAAATTTCTGTGCGGTTGGCTGGCTGGCGTTTTGCTTCGCCCGCAAATGGCATCAGCGATAAACGCTACAATTTCCACATAAATAAAAGATAATGTAAAAGTTTTGCGCCGAAAATGTGAATGCGAATAGCAAAAAGTTGCGTATTGTCTCTGTTGTCGAAATAAACAGTAAAATAACCAAAATACCAGTCAGTGCTGCCGCTCAGCCAACTTTGTGTGTACAGTGTGGCGTTTTCCACGTAAATGAAGATTTGTGGGCATAACTTTTTCTAATAGACAGTTTTTTGTTTTTGTTGGGGTTTTTATTTTTGTATTAAGTGTTTCTAAATGGCAGCGACGCAAACTTTGGCCACTCGGTTTGGCGCGCAAACGGGCGGAATGGGCATTGGTTGTGGCCAAAGGCGAAGGTAAACGTCCAAGTGTGCGACAAAGAACTGAGCCGGCTGGCTTAGGCGGCGGATTAGCGTTGGTCGCCAAGACACACGAAAGGATTGAAGGCGATGGGTTGAACTGAATGTGAGATCTAAAATGATTTACTTGTAAGCTCTTTGGGAATATTGACCAATTTAAATTTATTGCCTTAGAAAATGGTTGGTGCTTAAGTAAAGAAAGTATTTAAATAGAAAGTATTGTTAAATAGCTGAAAGTATTGAAGCAAACTGCTCAAAAAATTGTTTGGAAGATGCCAAGAAGAAAGTGTTTTATATGGCGTTCAAACTGACGACTTAAACGTGTTGAATGTGCTTAAACAAGTTAAATGAACAAAACCAGTTCGAAAACCTGTTTATTCCCATGCAATTGTTTTTGGTAATTACACGTCTTAAACCGCAGCAGCAGACTACAAAGCGTCTAATATTTGGACGAAGTTGAGCACGTTGCCGTGGATTGTGAAATATGCGCCAATATTTCGCTCGATTCATGGTCCCAGCACATAAGTTCACAAAAATATTTATTTGTTGTTTGTAAACAAACAGTTGTCAAATTAAACTTTATTGAGCAGTCTGGACGGTTGTGTTCAACAAAAAGCTCTTTTCACTTAAACTAGTTTAAATGAGTCAGTTTGAACGCCATATTAAAAATTTTAATATATTAAAACAATTGAAAGTAAACGAAAATACCAATTTGAAGGTAAGAAACGTATTTCAAATGAATGAACAAAGTCACTTTTGATCTCGATGAAGAAGGCTCTCCTGAAATGAATGAACGAAGACACTTCTCATTTTTATGAAGAAGGATATAGTGAAATGAATGAAGTCACTTCTTTAGATGATTCGATTTCGATAAAAATTTATGAAAAGTATTTCAAATGAATGAGTGAACCCACTTCTGATTTTTATGAAGAAGGATCTCCTGAAATTAATGAAGTTACTTCTTTAGATGATTCGATTTCAATGAAAAAGGTGCGAAAAGTATTTCAAATAAATGAGTGAAGACACTTCTGACTTCGATGAAGAAGAATCTCCTGAAATCATTGAATCAAGTCATTTCTGACTTTGATGAAAAAGGATCTTCCGAATGACAGTTTGAAGGTAAGAAAACGAATTTTAAATGAAAGAATAAAGACATTTCTGACTTCGGTGAAAAAAGATCCTCCGAAATGAATGAATCGAGTTACTTCTGACTTCGATTAAGAAGAATCTCCTGAAATGAATGAATCAAGTCACTTTTTTTCGGTGAAAAAAGATCTTCCAAATGACAATTTGAACCAAGCCAGCTTTAATAGACTTGGTTCGAAAACAACTCTCCACTGACATTCTCCTCGAAACACGATATCAGTACAACGTGCAGTTCTGCTGATACTTTGGCACAAAGGCATAGGAGAAACTGTATAGTAGATGAGCTGGTAAAAACAAGAACGGACCTACACTGCATCCATGAACCAGAGGAGGATAGAATACACGTCTTCACTTGCAAACTTAATTTCTTCACCTGAAGAATGCATACCTGGACAGAGCAAACACTGGATGGATCCATGAAAAAACATTTGACATGACAGATCTGGGGTCGACCGATGAAATCCTTATTAGGGGATTGTCGTGGGAGTTATAACTGGACAAAAAAATACTGTCTCTGCTATAGAATATTAGAATAGATAAAACCAACCAGATATAATTCTACAGAAGTTGCAAAAATTAAGACTACGAGGAAACTATTGAGCATCTCCATTTAACCTATCTACCACCTACGGTTTATTGCACACACTCTTTGTAACCTAACCTAATCCAACTTAACCCAACCTAACTTAAGAAAACATTTTAACTCCTTGATGCGTATTAACTTTCTTCTGAACTCTCCATTGATTTTCTTTGAAATAAATGCAACTCAATAAATTTTCCTCATTACTCAGTTCTACCCTTTACGTACTTTTGCTCATTAGCAACATCTAAAAAATCCCTTTACCCATCCTTTTTGTTACAAATACTCGTCTTTATTCGGCATTTGTTTTCTATGGCAAATTTCGCCCTGTCACATTGTGAGTAATTTTCTTGCGCGTAATAAATTCCCATAAATTATGCCATGACGCACTGGGACATCAATTAAAAAAAATTGAAAACAACTAACCGAACTAATTAATCCTGCGCTGCCAGTGTTGCCACTTGGCGCAAGGCTTAGCTTGCAGCGGAAGCAGTATAAAAATGGCAAACAGCTAAACAAGCGACAGCTCGTTTCCCAGTTGAGGCAAAAATTGCAACATGGATAGCAGCGCGTTGGCTCTGACTGGTCTTTCAACTTTTTGTTACACAATGCATTTTTCTTGAACGCTTCATCTGTGCCCTTAGCGTTTTCTTACCTGTTATTTTGTACATCTCGTTGCTATTTCCCACTTTTGCTCTTCTTGGATGGCGCTCTTCTCCTAATTTCACATTTCTCTGGAGTTCACTATCTGCTATTTCGCTGTCAGACTGCCGCTACTGCCAGCCACTGCTAAACTATGTTTAAGTAGTTTTTAATCAGCAGCTTATCATCCATCCAGGCAACCAGTCAGCTGTGCAACGCATTCGCTGCAACCCACCCACGGCCAACCCAGACAAAAGCCGAAAGCCCCAGCGGAAGTGCGCATTTTTCTACTTCACTTTGCCACTCAAACGTGCAACGTCTTACTTTTCGCCCTTTCGAATGCTTTCAACGCCGCCCACTGCCTGCCGCCAATCTATGTGACAAATCTATGCCCCCCTTTCGCCTCCCCGCTCACTCACCCCTTCGTTGTCTTTTTTCTACTTCTCAGCAATCGTTGGGTTGTTGTTGTGCGCAGCGTAACTATGGCAGAAATATGCTTACAAAATCGTCGAATTGGGTCAACTTGTCTACTTACTTAAAAAATAAAGACGCTTAGCCTTTTAACTTCCTTATTTGCGGCCGATCCGGCAACACTGGCACCTACCATTGCATCGTTGTCTGCTTTTCTACTCATTGCGCTGTGGTGCATTGCACCGCCACTAGTTTGGGCACCAGACAAGCGGCAAACGTTAACAACCAGTCAACAGCCATCAGCCAGCAACCAACAGCCGTCAGCGACGTTAAGTTGCGTCAAGTCAAGTCAAGTGGGCGATGGGCCATTGTCGTTGACTACTTTTGTGGCGCAATCGAGAATCAGCATAACGTTGAGCCGACAATGCAGCCATATTGGCAACTATTGCCACTTCAATTACAACAACTACAAATAGCGTAATGCAAGCGATTTGGTTTCTGTCGCTGCTGTCTATAGAAGTCCTTTTGCCTTTTGTGGTGTGGCTTGGCACGGTTCGCTTTTGCCATTTTGCAAAATATGGTTTTATGCTATTTTTTCATTCAGCTAAGTGGGAAATTAAGTCAATTGCTTGTGCAAACCTGTCAGGCAATGCCACTGAATGACATCGATTAGTGATTCCTGTTTTGCTTTTTTATGCATTCAACTGTTTTATAATTTTGTTGTATCTAATAGTTTAAGCTTTTGAATGATTGGAATTTCATATGAATTAAAAGATATTTTGGAGTATTAACAAATATTTTAATGAGACTAAAAAAGTTGTTAAAAAAAGTATGATTGACTGAAGACATTTTGAAGTGACAGTTTGTGAATGCGAAAGGCTTTAAATACTAAAAAAACCTAACCCAGTCTTGCTGAACAAACCACAACAAATAAATATAAATTTTCAAGTATTGGCGCTCCTCTGTCACGTGGCTTTAAGTGTTGCCATCACAACTTATATAAAAAAACATTAAACATAAAGTTTGACATTTCAGTATCTGACATTTAAGTTTTGCTTAACACAAGTGAAATGATGCGCAACAAAGCAGCATTGCAACAGTAATGCGGTGGTAAAGGCCATGGAGAGGAGCGGAGAGGCAGAGTGAGAGGCGGCTGGCAGCCAACACGACGCGCTGCTCTTCGGCTAATGTCAACTGCACAAGTTTTTGTTGCGCGCATTTTTATTTATGCTCACTTGACATTTTGGTGCAATAATAAAAATGCATGAAACACAACAACAATAAGAAGAATAATAGAAACAACAATAAGAAAGGCAGCAACTTGAAGCCAAATGGCAGCCAGCAATGCGCGCGCCATGCAAAAGTCAAAAGGGTAAAACTATGAAGGAAGAAGATGCTGCAGCTGCAAGAGTTGGTGGCCTGGAAAAGATATGTGGAAGGAAGACAAGAGCAGAGCGCCGAGGAATGGGGCAAATGACAAATTCTCAAGCGCACATACGCTGACTGATCACGACAAGTGCTGTTATTGTTGTTGTTATTTGCTGCAAATAAAAAAACGACACACAGCGGCAGCAACAGCAACTCGCATGCAATGCGTCAATGTTGGAGAGCGCAGTGTAAGAAGAAGCGACAAGCAACAACAACAACAAGTAGCAACAATGTGCGAAATGAGCATCATTCATAAAGTCGGCAAAAATGTCGCGACACTGACACTGCCTGCTATACAGGCGCACAACAACAACTAAAACAGTAACAATCGTCTTCACGGCTGCCAGCTGCCAACGTCTGCGTCCCGCTGTCTGACTTTCGTTCTGTTGACCTTTTTTTGCCGCACAGTTGTTGCCTTTTTCGCTCGCCAACCCGAATAGTTGCGCTATTTTTTTTGTGCCATTTTCTTGCTGGCAACTTTTAGCCACAAACGCCGCCAACCAAGCAACCAACCCGCCGGTCGCTTCCTATTGGAATCTGCTCTACTAGAAATTATTGCAGTTGTTGTTGCACAACTCAGCTTTGGCTCAGCATATTTGTCGGATGTATTTAAGTTGGCATTTATGCTGTGCCGACAACATTCCCCACATTTATTGAATGTCTTCTATGTTGCACACAAACACAGATAAAATTCAAACATGTTTGCTGCCCCCAGCCGGTTGTGTTGCCCTTCAATACTCATTAGGGATCTCAATTTGCCAATGTTAATGACCTGATTGATGCAACTGTTTTAAATTCTGAGGACTCAAAGTTCGGGATTTTCGCTCTGCCTTCAAAAATTTGCTTTCAAATGTAAAGAAACAAAATTTTTCTTTATTTTGTTGTATTCGGTTTGAAGAAACTTGGATCCTTTCTCTAGTTTTAGACTTTTGACCGAATTCCGGACTTACAACAAACTAGAGATGGGCAACGTGATATACATTTTTATCGAGAAACGATTTTCAAGAATATTTGAACTTTCCGTAGTCACTTCTTTGCTCTTTCTGTAGCGGCTTTTTTGCTCTTTCTGTAGTCAATTTTTTCTCTTTCAGTAGTCACTTGTCTGTTCTTTGTGTAGACACGTCTCTTCTCTTTCTGTGGTACCTTTTTTCTCTTTTGGTAGTCATTTCTGTGCGATTTTTGTCGCTTCTCTGCCTTTTCTGTAGTCACTTCTCTGTTTGGTTTTTGTAGTAATTTCTCTGCTGTTTCTGTATTCACTTCGGTGCTCTATCTGTAGTAATTTCCCTGCTCTTTCTATAGTCACTGCTCTGTTCTTTCTGTAGTAACTTCTCTGCTCTTTTCTCTGCTCTGCTCACGTCTCTGATATTTCTGTAGTCACTCGTCTTTCACTTCTTATCTAAGCAAAAATTGCCTTAACTTTTGCATTTGATTTAGGACGGATTTAAAAACGAAATCACAGGTCTACAACGAATCCATTGGTGGTCTATGTTAACTCTAGAACACTTACATTAGTCATTCGTCTATTGGATTTTGCATTTTGCGATGTAGTTGGAAGTTCCATCGCCATCTGATGCTTGATAGTCAATGTTCAGAAAAGAGTAAAAAAAGTTACCTCCCGAGCGACTCTTAGTATTCCAGGGTTAAGACGTGCCATGTTCACTAACCTCTGTTTTAGTCCTTCTTATTGTCTACTTTTTCATTGGTTTTGCTCTAATTCTTTTAAATTGTTCTCCTTCCTTGTTAACTGCCTTTTTTAACCTCTAACTCTCGTTTTTTTCAATTCTGACAAACAATTTTCCCAAGATATCAAAACATTAATTTCTAGAATCCCTAAAAAGGTCTGAATCTTCTTAGTGCTTACAAATGAACACAGCGGCTCATCGCTCTCTCTCTCCCCCCAAGGAAGTGAATTATTGCAGCAAAATGTCAACGAGGAATTGTCCATAAATTATGCGCACAGTACAACTAAAACGGAATGTCAACCGAAGTGGAATGAGCACAAACGTGTGAGAAGAATGCAAGTAAACACAACAAATATGCGACTACAAAATTCCGCCAGCGCACACAAGCACTTGAGTTGTTGTTGAGAGATTTCCCATGCTCAAGTGGCGGCCACTTCCTGGTCGTGTTTCCTGTACTCTCACGCAGCGTTTACCTACTGTAAGCCCACTACTAACCACTCTAACCGCTGCCGCTGACCAGTTCCTCGAATGTGACGACTCCACTTAGCCGCTTGGCTCAGTCAACTGCCGCTCAATTGACTTTAATTTTCCGCTCATTTAATGTCAACAACAACACAACACAGTGCAACCATAATGTTGCTCTGTTGTTATTTTATAGTTGCTGTTGGTAGTGAACTGTCATTACTATCAGAGCGCACTCAACATTGTCGTTTAATTCTTGGAATTTTTGAATGTTCATAATTAGCCGCCAGCTCCACGCATGCCACCAACAATGACAACGTCACTAATTTTGTGGCTTTCTCTTGGCACTGCACCTCCACTGCGGCCACATGGGTCATCATCAAAAGCTTCCGCCGTCGTTGCTGTTTTTTACATTGCAACATGAGTTCTCAATGACAATTACGGTGTGTGTGTGTGTGTCGTCGTTGTGTGACAGCGAAAATGCAAAAAATTAAAGAACACATCGTTTTCATATAAATTGTCATTAACTTGCGTAAGTATTAAGTTAGAGGCAATCGAGAGAGAGCAAGATAGAGTGATATAAAGACAGAGATAGGAAAAAGCTGAGTCATTGTCCGGTACAACATGTCAGCGTCTAATGGAGTTTGAATGTGATAAATGGTGGATTGTAACTTAAGCAATGTTGGGTTTGGTTTTGGTGTGTTGAAAAAGAGGAAAAAAGAGAAAGTAGGGAAACGAAATAATCAAAGTTCGAGAGGCAAAAAACAAGGCAAGACATGCTCGAGGCGCACTATGGGAAAAAGATTGAATGATTGAGTGAATCCGGAATTGGATTCATATGGAAATGTTACTGTTAAAAAATATAGGAGATTGTAAACAAAGACAAGGAAAAAAGAGAGAAGTTATAGAAAAAGGGAATAAACAAATCGATCTACTGGCGGAAATGATAAACTTCTGAGAACAGAAAGTTGCCTACGAAAGGTTTAAGCCGAAATCTTATGTTGCTTTAAGGATTCATCAGCAAAGATTAGAACAGAACTAATTATTCGAAACGAAAAGGTAAAAGAAGTAACAAATAACTTTGTTTGATGATGCGACATGAGTTTACTTAAAGATTAATTTAGACTACTTAAAGATTACTTTAGATGGATGAATGAATGGTAAGACATGAAATAGTGGGAATGAGAAGAGATCTAGTGGGATAAGTGGGTCTGTTTGAGCAAAGGCAAGAATTCGATGTCTCCTTTTAAGTAAGGTGCTAGATTGGATCTTGGACTGGGTGGGCTTCTTCTAGGAGCAATTTAAAGATTACTGAAGATGAATGGATAAAAAGCTAAACATGAAATAGTAGGAATGAGAAGGAATCAAGCCAGATAAGGGATCCCTAGTTTACTTGGGCACTTTTCAAACAGGCAAGATCGGAAAATGATAATTCTGTGGTTCAGCTATAAAGATTTGTATTCTAAAGAGTCCTTCTAAAGGGTGAGAACCCGGCATACTGATTTGGTTTTAAGTATCAATGAAGATTTGTAGCTTCTGAAGGGTAAGAACCACGCGTGCTGATTTGGGTTTCTGTAGTATCTATTAGTATCATTAGTATCCCAGCTTGCTGATTTGGGTTCCTTAGTGACTATCTATGAAGATTTGTAGCTTTTGGTGGGTGAGAACCCAGAGTCCTGATTTGGTCCCATTAGCATCGATGAATATACCTTCTGGAGGGTAAAAACCACGCGTGCTGATTTGGGTTCATAAGTATCTATGAAGATCTGTAATTTTTGCAGAGTAAGAACCTCCGTGCTGATTTTGATTCCTTAGTATCTATGAAGATTTGAAGCTTCTGAAGGGTGGAAACCTCGCATGTTGATTTGGATATATTAGTAAAGATTTGTTTTCATAAGGGTGGGAATTTACGTTCATTAGTATCTATAAAGATTTGTATGTAAATTCTGGAATGTGAGAACCCGGTGTCCTAATTTGGGTTCATTAGTGTCTG
Source organism: Melieria omissa (assembly GCA_963971225.1). Classification (NCBI taxonomy): domain Eukaryota; kingdom Metazoa; phylum Arthropoda; class Insecta; order Diptera; family Ulidiidae; genus Melieria; species Melieria omissa. The sequence continues at coordinate 58,018,284 of OZ020268.1, forward strand.
TGAAGATTTGTAGCTTCTGGAGAGTGAGAACTTTCCTGCTGATTCGGGTTCATTAGTATTTATGAAGATTTGTATGTACCTTCTGGAAGGTAAGACCCCGGTGTCCTTATTTGGGTTCATTAGTATCTATGAAGATTTGTAGCTTCCTTCAAGAGAAAATATGAAAAATAGCTCTTTTCAGTGGGATATCAAAATGCATCTTAATGGTCTGGATGGGAGCAACCACATCTGCTTACAACCCAGTAGATTTCTTTCAATCACATTTCAAAGAGTCAAAACTAATCGAAGGTCAAGTGAATCAATTAGAGACGTACCGAAATAAATAATTCAAGAATCATTCAAGTGTGGTCCTAACACTACACTAACTGTCTTCTGTTCTGTGTTGAACCCTCAAACGATTAAATTGTCATCGTTAGTTATCAATCATCCAGTCACATTTGGCTCGCATGGATTCTCTTAGTTTTATTTTGCTTTACTCAGCACAAACTTTAATCCCGCTAAGGGAAAGTCGCTGGCTGCTGAAATTATCAATTTTGCTTATTGTATTTGTTAAACAACAGCAAACTTTTGCGCACAAATGGAAAGTGCACGACCACTTCATTCCGTCCTCCCCTCCGTGACCGCACAGATGCCATAACATGAAATCGACCGCCAGAATTTTCCACATTTTCCAATATTTTTTAAGTGCGGTCAGTGTGCTCGATTTCCGTCCCTCACAAACGTCCGCAAAGGCCCCGAGAGAGGCCGGGCATGAGTGAGCGCGAGAGTGCCGGAGTGTGAGAGAGTGAAAGGCTGGCGCTGAAAGCAAAAATGGCAGGTCGCCAATGTGCAAAGGATAGTTGCTGCACGGAATGCGGGCAGTGGGTCTGCGCGTCGCTGACAAACGTGCGAATGGACACACGGAAGGGCGAGCGAAGCTTGCATTATTTATCGCTTTGTTTTGTTGTGCAGCTTGTCGGCGCCTAAGCGGGCCGAGCAGCGCAAGGGGAGCCCAATCATCGGGCAGTTAAAGTAATAATGCCTAGTTTCGGTGTAGTGGTGGGCGGTAGGGTGAAACTGTAGCGAGACTGCAGCGGTTAGAATGTGGCGTGTCGGTGCCTCCTTTCGTTGCCGTGCGACTCATACTTGGTTGTTGTGGTTGTTGTTTTTAGCGCTGTTGTGGCGTGGCGTATAATAAACTTTTTCTAGGACAATTTGCCGCACGCACATGCAAAGGTTTTTGCTTATATTTGCGACTTTTGTTGTTTACAGGCAGCAAGTTGGTGCTTTCTGTTTTGAAAATTCGGGCTGGGTGAAGCAACAGGAGTCGAAGAGGTTGAGGCGGGTGACGTAGGTAAACAACTGCTAATATGTCTGTCTAGTACTATTTTTGGCGTCTTAAAGTGGGTTAGGGAAATTTAATTAAAGTAGTTGATTTATGGTGCAAAGTGTACACAAAAACACCCCTAACAACAACAGCAACAACAAAATGACAGCGCCTGAAATGGCAATGTTGCATTTTATGTGCCGACAACGAAACGGAAATGGTTTTGAAATTTCCGTTTTCCGCATTTTGACGAGCGATGTTGTGCGTTTTTGTTGTTGCTGATGCTGCTTGAAAGTTAACAGCAACAGCGACTATGACAGTTGGCAGCAAAAAAAATAAAATGTGCAATAACACTTTTGGCGTTGGGGGAAAGCTGGACAAAGGCAACATTGAAGCGTTGATGGAGGATGAACAGCGTAATAATGATTTGACTAGAAGTGGATGCATTTGGGTGAGGCTCGATTGAGGGACAGGGCTGAAGAGAGGCAGAGGGCCTAGGGGGAGAGAGAACGAGTTAGTTTTGGAAATGAGGAGAAAGGCGGAAGGAGAAAGGATTCAAGATGGACAAAGTGTTAGGAGATATGAAGGAGAATGTGAAGCAGAAAGAGGGAGGCACAAATTGAGATTGATGTAAAAGAGAGAGAAAGGATGAAAAATAAAGGGAGAGAAACACAAGATTAGATCGATTTAAGAGAAGAGAGAGAAAGGATGATTGGTACAGCGCCCAAATACTTTGGAGGATCAGCAAATATAAAAAGAGAGACACAAGATTAGATAGATGTAAGAGAAGAGAGAGAAAAAGAAAAAGGAAAGCGAGAGAAATGATTGGTAAAGTGTTCACTTACTTCAGATTGATCGAATATCAAAATTTGATGGCTTGAGTTAATAAAAAACCATAAAAACCCAGGAGTAGAAAGATAGTGGGAAATGAAGACAGACAGAGAGAACAAGTACTAGTTAGTGAGTGTGAAAAAGCGTTAAAAGTAGAAAGTTTTGAGATAGTGGAATATGAAGAAGGGTGAATGGAGCGTCCGAGTGCAAGAAAGAACGAGCAAAAGAAAGAAGGAATTGGGCTGAAAATTAAATTTGAAGAAAGGGAAGGAGACAAGAAGATAGAGCGAAAGAATTGAGAGAGTGATAAAATAAATGAAAGAGAAAGAAGTAGGGAGACTGGGAGTCTAAAAACAAGTAGAAGACGTAAAGATCAGTTCGAGAGTGAGAGATGGAATGCAAGTAAGGAAAGTTAATGTGAATTGATAGAAACATAGAGAAGGAATAACTATTAAACGAGGAAAAGCAAAGAGTTAAGGATACTTCAAAAGAAGAGGGAGAATTTGGGAGAGTGGAAAATTAAGAGTAAGAAAGGCAAATGGATTTAAAGTTGACGTAAGACATGAAGATGAGGAACGATGTGGGAAGGAAAAGAAGAGTGAGGGCGAAAACATGCATAAGGCAGCAAGAAAGAGTTAAGAGTTACAACAACAATGGAAGATAAGATAATGGAGAAACTGGGAGTATGTATACAACGAGTAGAAGATATAGAGATTAATGTGCGAGAGAAAGAATGCAAAGGCGAGGCAAGACATAAAGATGAGAAACGATGTGGGAAGGAAAAGGAGTGTGAGGGAGAAAACAAGCGTAAGAAAGAAGGATACTTAGAGTGAAAAGTAATAACAACGAAGACACAAAAAGAATGGAGAGACTGGGAGAATAAAACGGAGTAGAAGACATAGAGATAGGTGACCGAGAAAAATAATGCAAAGGTGAGGCAAGACATGAAGAAGGAACAACGTAGAGTATAAAGACTGCGTAGAGTATAAAGACTGGGAGTATAAAACGAGTAGAAGAGGTAAGAGGTAACAGAAATTGAGAGAGACTTACGGAAAGACAGAGAGGAGGAATATTGAAAGTGAAGAAGATGAAAAACTGAGGAGACTGGAAAATCAGTAAATAGGAAGACAACTGGATATAAAGTTGAGGTAGGATATGAAGATGTAGCCGCCGTAGCTCAGCTGGCTAGTGCGTTGGCGTTGGTGCGCCGCGAGTCACATTCGACGCTAGAACCCAGGTTCAAAACTCCGTTGCTGCTAAGACCGAAAAAAAAAGAAAAAACAACAATTTTTCTTTCGGGGACTGTCCTCTCAGCAGGAAATGGCAAACCTCTGAGAGTAAAATTGCCTATGAAAAAGCTCCCAACTCGCCGTTCGGAATCGGCATAAAACTGTAGGTATCTTCCAACCTTGTAAAAATTCGCACGCACAACACGGATGGTTGCGGGTAGCTAGGCCTCAGTCTCGTAATCGGGCTGTCGTGCCAGTCAGGAAGAAGAAGAGGATATGAAGATAAGGAAGATATGGGAAGATGTAGGAAGAAAAAATTACTGTAAGGGAAATAATGGTGAAACTGAAAGTAGCGGAAAATCGAGAGAACAACAGAAGAAAGTTAAAAACACAAATTGAGAAAGGGAAAAGAGAGAGGGAGACAATAACATCAAATGAAGTAAGAGATGTGTGACAGATAGAATGCAAAAAAACAAAAAAGAGTTAGTATGAAAGAAAGAAAAAACATTGCAAAACAGAGAAACATGAAGGAAGGGAACTATTAGAAAGTGGTGAAAGGTATAAAAGTTGCCAAACTAAGAGAAAAACAGGAAGAAACTGAAAGTTTGGTGACCAAAGACCAAATTATACAGTTGTGTAATCAGAAAAATTTAGAATAAAATTAGTTTATTGTTGGTAAAGAAGCAAGAGAATGTAGGAGAGGAAAATAAGGGAACGAAAGAGCCGAACGAAAGCGGACAAATGAGAGTTGAGAAGAAATAAAAGTGTAAAATTGAAAAACCATATGGAATGACATTTGTAGATTCAAATTGATATATGGAACAAACCAGTAGAGAGAAAATAAACTAAAAAAATAAAATAAATGGAAAAATATTACAAGTGAGCGGAAAATAGCAATGAGCATCATTGAAGGCTCGAAGAAGGTACAAATAAAATCACTTTTTCGAAAAACATTTCTGTCAGTGCCGGAATCGATGCAGCTATCGATCGATTCGGGTTGTGCGATTGAAAAGACTCTCCGGTTGGAGGAGCAAGCACTGCACTTTTACCAAAAGTGTGTCACGAATGGGACGACTGTCTGTGTGCTTGGCTAACCGCTTGCAGCCTTTGAGAAATGTCCAGCAATGGTTGCAGCCGTTGTCGCTGTCTTTGTTGTCACTGCACATGACGTTGACAGTTTTGCAACGTTTGTTGTTGTACTTTACGAAATGCGCTACTGACTGCCTGTCCTTAGCAGAATAGTTTCGGTTGTTGTTGGCGTAGTTGCAGTTGTTTAATAGTTGTTTAACACAGCATTGCTGTCAGTGTGTCGGTTAAACTGACGTTGATAAAGTTGAGCGAGTGCTGCATTGTTGTTGTTGTTGCTGTTTCAAACATTTTAGGGTTTTGTGGTGTTGCCACAGTTTGCTGACAATTTTGCATGCACTTGGCAACACTGTCTTCGGCAGTTGCCATGACCGAATGAATGGAACGACCGATGGAATCAAAGTTGCCGCTTTTGGTCTTTTCGGACCAAAATTGGTCAAATTTTTTTACTTTCGACCGCTAGGCTGCTTAAACGAATTTTGGTCCGCTTTGTGATGTGTGATCGTCTCCTTAGTACATAAAATTTATTAAAAAAAATTAAATTGCAATTTAAAAATGACTGTAAAGATAACGCAAATTTTTAATTTGGTCGGTTGAAGTCGGATTTGGTCGGAAGTTTGGTCGGAAAAAAATTTTTCACGTGGCAACACTGGATGGAATTAAACGATAAAGCAACAAACTTTGCACATTTGAATGCATACATATTTTTTATTCATCATTGCTGCAATTTGTAATTTTTTTAAGAGCTCCATTGATTAGTTTTCTTGTCGATTCAGTTTCAATTTAGTGTTTTTTCACAGTTTGTGATAAACGCTTTGGGTACATTAATAAAACTGCTGAGCACACTGCGGCGTTTCGAACTTAATCGCTGTTAAAGGACTCAGGGCAGCAAAACAATGGAGAGTTCGTTTTTTGGCTTCGGTTTGCACGGCGACAAAGTGCAAATCTGTGTACGGCACAGCAACGCAAAGCTCAATGAGAATGAGAAATTTTACAAAAAAAAAAGGATTTTGGTGAAATGAAAAACCGCGACAAGCTCTGACCATTCGAACAAACATGGCCTCAACATACGTGGGTGGTCCGATAAGTACTTAGCCTACAAAAGAAAAACGAAAATTTTTGAAAGGTGGCGACGAAGTCAACGAAGTCTCCTTTCAACTCGATACACTTGACCCAGCGATGCTCCAACTTCTTTAACCCGTCTGAAAAATACGTTTTCTGGAGGCCTCCGTGGCGGCGATAACATCCTTATTCGACTCAAATTTCTGCCAGGCGAGTGACTTTTTCAAGTTTGAAAAAAAAATAAGTCACATGGGGCCAAATCTGAAGAATACGGTGGATGGGGCAGCTGTTCGTAGCCTAATGCGACCAATTTGGCGAATCACCGACCGATATTGCTCTTTTTCCATTTTTCTAAAATCCGCGGACACGTTCGTTTCCACACGCGGTCAAAACAAAACTACAAATCCAATATGGCTGAAATTTCGACAGTAGCCGTCTACGAGGATGTACTACACGATAGTAAATTTCTTTTACGATAGTGGCACCATCGGGCGGTGGGGCTAAGTACTTATCGGACTGCCCACGTAAGTGTTTCCCTTTTTTTCGACCACAATGCATTTTCGCACAGCCAGCATGCGACAGCTTTGTGGCGGCCATTTTGTGGGCAGCCGCGGGCAGGGGAGAAAGTTTGGGGGCGCGTAGGTAGAATGAATTTTGGTCAAATTACGATTCTTGTAGCTGCCGGCGGAAAATTGAAAAATTTTGTGGTCACTGTTTTTGTGCTCAATTCCTTTGCTTCAAAAAAAAAACTGCTCACACAGCGTTGCCATATATGCAAAAAAAAAAACAATGAGGAAATAGTAAACCACAAAAATGAGTAGGAAAGCAACAGGAAAGGTTCGGACCAACCAACAGCAAAACAAAAAAAAACAAAATGCTATGAAAGGAAAACCGGAAATGCGCTGGTTGGGTGCAGAGTTGCAATGGAAATGTAGTCGTTGAGAAAGAAACGCTTGATTTAGCAGACAGAATTGCAGAGATTTGCCATGTTTGTGGGTGGAAGCAGTGCAGCAGGAAACGTGCCACAATAACGATGGCAACAACACGATTGTGACAGTCAATAAAAGCAACGCAGAGCAAGGGAACTGCAGGCACGTTTACGTTTTTTGCATGCACTGTGATTTTGCGTTAAGCTCAACGTAAATGCATTTTTGAAAAAGTAAAAAAAAATGAAAAAATTTCCAGAAACCTCCACTCAATGCAGGAAACAGCTGCAACGACAGTTTCAAACCGAGTAACAATGGTTTTAACGCACTTCAATGCAACGCTGCGTGTGTGCAGTATTAGAATTTTGGTTCATTTGTGGCCAATACAGGGAACCTCAATGCCTCCGGGCACGTGCGCTGCATTTTGAAGACTGAAAAGCGAGAATCAATTTTGCAAAAAATACACAAGCATCACTTCACATTTGGTTATAGCTTCATTTTTTGCACTAATTTGCTTAATTTTTCTGTCCACATTTGTTTACACTAAACTTGGCTCATGCTTTTCAAAACTAAAAAATTTGCAAAAGTGATTGCTAAAATGTTTTTCCGCGACATAAACAAAACCCATAAAGCGTAGAAGAGAGATATGAACAAAAATTTACATTGACTTGACGCGATTTGAAAACAACGCCAACAACACATTAAATAGAATGAATATTTACCCAAAGTGACAGCGAGTCGGCTGCCTGAGTATCGCTGAGTATCGACTTTTGTGTATGCAATTTTGTTTACATTCAGCGCTGTTGCTTTGATTTTGAGAAAAAGAAAAACCCAAGTAATAGGAATCAATGAAAAAGACATGAGAAATCGGCGCGCATTTATATGCTGAAAGTTGGCCGTCTGCATAAATAAACAGAAAAAGCCATGTTGAATGTGTCAAGAAGTGCAGTGTAGTATGAATGAATGTTCTAGCTTTGTGGTTGTTTTTGTTATTGTTGCAGTTTTAAACTGACCTAAGTGGTTGTGCGAAAATTTGACAGTTAATACGAGCGCAATAAAGTGACAAGTTAATGGCGCAGTTCCGCTCACCACTGTAGAAGTTGAAGGACAGAGTTGGCATTGGTTTTTTGGTAGATGAGAGTATTCAAATAGGTTGACCATGAAGAAGGTAAGTTTTGTTCGTGGGTTGTGACAGTGTCGCTACAGTTTTGAAAAGCTGAAGGGTTTTACTACAAAAAGAGATATTTTTCAGGGCACTAGCCCATTTAGTTTCGGAGCTAAAGGCAGCTGAACGATTTCCAAAAATTTGACTTTGTTCATACTCAACTGTGATTCCACTGTGTGTTCAACTGTGACTTACGGAGATTTATCGAAAGATATTGGGGGTCTTTGGACCTATCATTGAAAAGCTGAAGGGTTCTACTACAAAATGAGAGATATTTTAGGTCGCTAGCCCATTTAGTTTAGGAGCTATGGGCAGTTGAATGATTTCAAAAAAACTCGACTTTGTTCATAGTCAACTTGTGATTCAACTGTGTGTTCAAATGTGATTTACGTAGATTTTTTGAAGGATATTGGGGGTCCTTTGATCTATCCTTGGAAAGCTAAAAAATTCTAAAATTAGCCATATTTCAAGTGGCTAGCCTATTTGGTTTAGGAGTTATAGGCAGTTGAACGATTATGAGTGCATAGCTGTAGGAAGTCTACTTTTGCCAAAGGCACTCTTCAACATTGAATTTCGTAGCTCTCCGCTAAGATCGCGAAAGAATGGGAAGAATTCTACTACTAGAAAGAATTCTACTACTAGAAAGAATGCAAATTCAAGCCAAATATCTCTTCCAGTTTAGGAATCACGTTCGAGAAAACCGCTGATACGTAATCGATCAGTCTAATAGCAACGCTGGTACTTACTACTGTGTCCAAAAAATAAATGTCACCTGGACACAATAGTATATGCTTTCCTTGATTTTTTAGGATTTCCAATAGGACAGCGGCTGGATTGATCCATTAATGGAAAGCTGAAGAATTCTACTACGAAATGAGCCATATTTCAGGTCGATAGTGCTTCTGGTTTAAGAGCTACAGATAGTTAAGAAATTTTGAGCTAAAGGCATAGCTGTAGATTGATGACCTTCTTTAAAGTCAGACTTTAACATTGATTTTCTCAGCTCTCCGGTGAGATAGGGACCCTTTTTGGAAAGGTAGACAGTTCTACTAAAAAAAGAGTGCAAATCTAAGGCAGTTATCTCTTCTGGTTTAATAGCGATGTTAGAGAGAAGTGCTGATACGTTATCAGTCCGACTGATAGCGGCGCTGGTATGGACACACTGCCTCTGATTTTTTTTGCTTTTTCAATGAGAGAGTGGCCGTATAGAAAAATGCTGTTTTACTACAAACAGATCCATGTTTCGGTTCGCTAGCCCCTTTGGTTTAGGAGCTAGAGGCAATTGAACGACGGTCTTCTTCATCCCAAGTCACCCTTTAACATAGATTTTCCCAACTTTCCGCTGGGACATTGACTGGACCAACCTATTTTTGGAAAACTACAAAATTCTCTTATGAAATGAGCCACATTTCAGCTTACTAGAACTTTTGGTTTAAGAGTTACATGCAGAAATGCTCAAATCTCCATTTGAAATAATTTTTTCAGTTTCAGTTTTTCACAGCTGGTAAACTTCTCTCCCTATCAAAATATTTACCATAGTTCCTTATTTCAACGAAAATTCCAACCAATTTCAGGTTAAGGTCATTCATTGCTTTTAAAAACAACGCATCATTTTTCAACGCTTTACACAAAATTTACATTTAGTGCAAACTAGAAGCAATGAACGACACATGTTGGCGCTACACTTTATGCAAATATAGAAAATAGAAAAAAGTTTGTTTTACGTGTCGTTGCATACATACAACAGATTAATTCTAGAATGCACAAGCAGCAAAAATGTGTAAAATAAAAACAAAAATATACAAATCCCACTCTGTGCATGTGGCGAGACACGGCACTCTTTGTGGGAGCGTTCGAAATAAATACACGAAATCTCCACATTGCCATAGAGCTGTCAGCGCCAGCACTCAGCGGGCATCACTTGAAGGCCAAAGCTGCTCCACGCTCACTGCTTGCAGCGTCCAGTGGCAGAAAAGAGGCGCTTCGGGGCAGTGTTTGGATATATAAAAGTTCGATTTTTGTGCGCATGGAACTTACATTGTTACACAATTCAACATATGATTTGTTGCTGTCAATATTGTTGTTGCTTTATTTGTTTATTTGTGTGTCTTGTTTGCAGTGTTGTTTTTAGTGTTTTTTGTTGCAGCTTAGTGTTTGCCGTCAACACAGTTGAGAGCTGCAAAATGGGCTCAAGTGATGCCAAACTGGCTTTAAAAGTTGGCCGAGGTAAATGCTTTTGCCATCTCAATTAGTTATGAACAAATTATTGCATCATTCAACATGAAATTACTACATTTAATATATATAATATTATATTATATGTTTTCTTGCAACCTTCAACTTTCTGGCATCAACACAGCAGCTCGCGTACCACCAATTAACCGTTTAATGGCAAAAAAAAACAATTTAGTAATGTCTGCGGCCCATTAGTATATAGGACCAAACATGGCAACGTTAGGCAACAAACGCAAACGAAGTCAGCCAGACACGCACAGGTGCGAAGAGGCCAAATTACAACATCAAATCGGCGGTAAAAACGCACAAACGCCATAAGAGTCAAACTAATCACGGCAGCAGGCAAACGCGTCTGACTATATCTACCTGCGGGCTAAAAGCGTGTAAACAGAATCCCTACTAATTGCTGTGCAGGACGCACACACAATTTCGCCCTTTTTCGGTCGTCTTCCCGGCTCATTTTCCTTCTAATTTTCTTTTCGCATTTGCTTTTGTATTTTGTTGAATGGTGCGGTTTTGAGGTAAATAAAATAACAACTGTGACCGCTAGGAATGCCACTGCGTGCGGTGCAATTAAAATGCAATTAGCATAGTAGCATGTTTTGAGGTTAGGTTACACAATTATTGAGGTTAGGCGCAAACATTTGCTGGAATGGGTAATTTTCAGCTTCATTTCGAAGGCGCTACACAAATTAGCCAATTCGGAGGTACATAATCAGTAATAGAGAGAAAGAAGAGAGCGAAATAGGGGGTTGAGAAAGAGAAATCATTTGCTGCTTTATGACGCAAAAGTACGCGACAGGATCTGCACATTTTTGAGAGCGGATGCGCACTTTTCGTTGATTTCATTATGATGAAATTATTTTGACTGGCATTTTACATGCGACGCTGGTTGTTGCGCGCTTTTTGAGTCTGAAATGTGTGAGGTCCAACAATGACTGTTTGGTGGTAATAGGTTTTTAATGAAGGTGGCCCCGAAGAGTGCAAAATGTAAAAGAAAAATTTTTAGTTTTTTGTCTTTTTTTTCTCGGAAACTATTCAGACCACCCCTGCCTGTGTAGCAATGAAGTTGTTGCATATTGATTTAAATCATTGAAACGTTACTTTAGTTTAAACAGAACGAGTTGTTTTAACCAAGAATTCGCATGCAAAAGCTCAACAAAAATAAAAAAAATATCAAGAATTGTATTCATCAGAAAATGCATAAATTAATCAGAAATTCATGTCGCTGTCATAAAGTCGGCGCCGCAGCAAAGCGAATTACATTACCATTGTAGGCTGCAACTTACAATGGAAATTTCAGATTTTTATGGCGTTTTTATGCTTTTGTTTACTTCTTTGTTGTGCATAAAAAGTGCACAAAGGAAATCGAAATATGGGCTAAAGGTGTGCATACAGTGGAGCAGAGGCTTTAAGCAGTGGCGCAAAAATGTAAAATTTCAAATTCAAAAGTAAAAAACTAAAAATTTCAAAAAGACTATATGAAAAAATTGAAAAAAAGTAGAAAAATAATTACTAAATAATTGAACTTTTACTTTAAATTCTTTTGTAGATTAAAAACGAAAAGGAAAAATTCAGTTGCAAATTTAAAATTTTTAATACAATTTTTTGATTATTAAAAAATTGTTTCAGTTAAAAACAAAAATTTATAAAAAATTTTTTAATTTTTTTACATTGTTTTTTTAAGTTACAAATTAAAAATTTTTAATACAATACGTATTTTGATTATAAAAAATTGTTTTAATTAAAAAATAAAAATTTATAAAAAGGTTTTTTATTTTTGTATAGAACAAATTTGTTTTTTTTTGTGCACAAAGGAAAGCGAAATATGGGCTAAAGGTGTGCATACAGTGGAACAGAGACTTTAAGCAGTGGCTCAAAAAAAAATTTAACCGTTTGGCAGCTAACTATCAAAATGCTAATACATTCCAAAACTGCTATAGAAAATTCATAGAAAAGTCATCACTCGACATGGCTACGTTTTTCAATGCGAAAAAAAAGTTTTAAAAACAATATTTAAAAAATAATACCTGATGTATCGTACTTTTTAAACTTAAGAAAGAACACTTTTATTTATAAAACACATGAACGGCAAGAAACAACCTCACACGACGATCGACAAACTTGCACTGAAATGGCAGCGCTATCGCGCCGCTCAGCTGTTTTAGAGACGAAATATCGAAGCGCGATGGCGCTGCGTAGCTGGCAAACGGTTAAAATTCAAAAGTAAAAATTGGAAAATATGAAAAAATGGAAAAAGTAAAAAATAATTACTTAATAATTGAACTTTTACTTAAGATTTTTTTGTAGATTAAAAACGAAAAGGACAAATTCTGTTGCAAATTTAAAATTTTTAATAAAATTTCTTTGAGTATAAAAAATTGTTTAAATTAAAAAGTAAAAATGTATAACAAGTTTTTTAATTTTTTAAATATTTTTTTTAAGTTACAAATTTAAAATTTTTAATACAATTTTTGATTATAAAAAAGTGTTTTAATTAAAAAACAATAATTTTTAAAAATTAAAAAAACAAATTTTCAAATTAAAAAAAAAAAAATTTCAAATTAAAAAAAAAAAAAATTGCATGATTTCCCATGAACGGTTGTAGCGGCAGTTAAGCAAATAATTCTAATTTCAGTTTAATTTTTTTTCATATTTAATCAAATATTGTCTGATAAAAATTTATAAAAAATTTTAAAAAATAAAAATGTGTAAACAAGTTTTTAATTTTTTATAAATTTATAAAAAAGTTTTAAATAGTCTGATATTTGTTTATTCGCATTTTAATGCAATTTAATACTTATTAAGGAATTAACTATTTTGTAATTATGAAAAAATATTTTATTCAACACCAAAAATTGTGTTAGTGATTTAATGAGTTTTACACCTTTTATACAACAAATTATTGTGTGCAGTTTTACTATAATGAACACAATTAATAAAATGGAAAAAATTAATTTCATTTATGCTCACATTTACATCGAAAAGCGAAGCATTGAATTTCATGCAAAATTTAACAACACAAAAAAAATCTTTCAAAAACTTTGACAGCTCATTCAATTAAAAGTGACAAACAGCTGCCAGCCTTCATGGGCAATTGAGTGCATTTTACAAGAACAACAACAACAGCAACAACGGCAACAAAAAACCAAAAAATAGAACAATGAAAGCAACAGTTGCCGAGCACCTAAATGGCGACATGAGACGGCGCACGAACGCTGACAGCAATTTTTCTAGCACGTTTAATTAAAAAAGCTCAATAAATTTTTTCAACTGGCCACTGACAACTGTTGTGTCAATAAGTGCCGAATAAGTGCGGTCAACGTTGAAATCTACAAAAAATTCCTGAAAATTTGTGTATAAACTGGCATCGATTGAGCCTGAAAAACCATGAACCAAAACCAAACAAATTTGTATGCAATGATCTTTTTTCGCTTGTTTGATGAATAAATTCATAAATTTCTTTTTAATTGTGTGGTAGTTGTGCTGCTTGTTGTTGTAATTCAAGTATGATTTTCAAATTAGTTGTGCAGCTAACGAGCATTAAATGCATTCTTCGACATGTGTGGAGTTTGTTGTTGTGTTCAAGTAATAAAAATAAATTGAACAGCAGAACACAAACGCTGTATTGAATTTTCAATTTGTCTACTGCAATTATTGACACTTGAAAACGACAACAAGAACAACAACGAGTGTTGTGCATCAATTGGGCGCAAGTTGACAGTGTTGGATTTTCGCCCCTCGATTGCATTAGTGAACTGTTTTCCACATTGGGATTTTTTCATGCTGTTATGCAATTTTATTGGGTTTTATTGTTTTTATGAAAGACTGCTTTTTATAAATTAAGTACTTGAAATTTTAGTGATTTTTTTATGGCGATGATTATTTGTTACAAATTACTTGAATATTTTGTTTCTGATGATTTCTTTCATATGGCGCAATGTATCCAACATTGAAAGGATTATATATATACATGAAAGGATTATAATTTGCATATGTCTTGCAGACAATTTGAACAAATATTTATTGAAAAATTAAACAAAAGCAGATAAGACAAAGTTTCATTCAACTATTGAATACCCTGTCAGAGCCTTTCTTCTCTGGGTTAGAAGAGATCCCCAAGAAAGCCACTAAGTCGCTACTGAACTTCGCTGGGAACACACACATTCTAACTGATCAATTTTACATGGACTGCTACAGAAAAAGAAGCTCTAACTGTTACCGCCAGAGACCCAAGGCATGAAAAGCTGACAAAAAGACAAAAAAGTTTTCGAATGAACATTTTCAAAGCTTTGTTAGTGCAATAAATCAGAGTTGGGAGCAGTGTGTAAACTTACGAGGAGAGCATTTAAAAATAAATAAATAAATTTGAAGCAAAAATGTCTTATTTCTTTGTTAGGTTGCCAACTATTCAGATCTTTCTTGTATAAAACGTCAACCAGGGCCGCATTGTCCATTTGTCAGAAAGATTTTCTATTATGTTGCATTCTTTGAAATGTGCTGCTAAAAGCTTTGGCGCATTAATTTCTCCATTATCTTCCCGTTCAAGGCCTAATATACACTTTAATACAAATTAGTACACATTTGCTACAACAACAAACCGATTTGACTGAACAATTTCTGGCGCCCAACTCACTCAACACTTTTAAAGGGAAACGAAAAAAACTGCATATTTGAAAATTAATGTTTTCAGCAACATGTGCCATCAACATTGGTGTGAAATAAACTTGACACACAGCTGCTTGGTTCACATGTCCACAAGGCATATTTTCATGCCGTGCTGGGCAAGTAAAGCAGAAATTAATGCACCAACAACGGGCACAATAAATTTTCAACACCTACAAAAACAAAATACCCAAACCATTTCGCTCAAGACGAAGAAATTTGTCGCATTTGTTCTACTCCCCAATGACTTTTAAAAACTATTAAATATCCCCTAAAGGCAAACGCTGGCACAACAAAAACAAAGCATAAATTTAAGCCCGAACACACGTCCGCACGGATGCATGAAGTTGTCAAATTAATTGTCAAAAAGACAAACGTTACGTTAGGTGCGAACAACTAATGTTGCACGCTCATGTGGCGCTCAATTGCTTTCGCTCTCACTCACTCGCGCTCTCTCTGCATTTTTGGTGACACTGTTGCAACAGAAAAGTGACTAAAAGTAAAAGTGGAAGGAAGCGCCTGTAGCTGTTGACAGCTGTCAAGGATGCAGTTTTGTTGTGCCTAAAAACAGCACACGCGGAGCTACGGTTTGTTGTTGCAGCGTGCGACGTGTTCGACAGCTGTGGCGCTCGCTGTTGCACAGCTGTGCCGCGTAGTTGGCTGGAGCTGTCAATGTGGGTGTGAATGTTCACACGGCTGCATTGACAGTGGTGAAGCCAATAACCTCAAATAGTGTTGTTATTTTCAAATTGACTTAAAGAAGTCAGAATATTGCACAATATTGAGCTTTTTTGTTTATTTATATGGTTTCATGTTTAGGCTTTTTTATTGACTTCATTTGCTTTAATTTACTACTTTTTCCTTGATTTTTTCTCATTAATTGAATTTCCCCACTTTCAATGTGCTTTAACGACCTCACTCGCCTTGGCCGCGACCGCGTTCCGTTTAGTTGTGGTAAATATATATCTGCTTTCTTCACTCCTTTCTGCCACTGCCTGTGCCCACATGCTTGCGGTATTTATAGCCAACTCTGTGTATGTGTGTGTGTGTGCGTTTGAGTGTGCTTGCGTGTTCGATCAATTAATTTTCAGTTCATTAAGCAAAGCGTACAAATTTCCGTTTATTTTAAGAACTTGGTGCCTCAAAAGTAGTGAGGCAAAGGACAATGAAGGCGAATATTTCATATCCTGGCAGTTGGCGATTGTTTTTTTCAAACAGCGACAAGCCTTAAAGTTGCTTTTGGCACTTTTTTCCCACTGTGTTAATTGTGATAAAAGCCCATTAACGGTTAGTGGGATCGTTTGTTGATAATAAATGAAAAAATTTTGATACTTGAGAGTGAAAGTTTTTCATGGAGAGGCGCAAAGAAGGCAAAAAAGAAGAAGAGTGCTAAAAAATGTTAATGGTTTCCTTAAGGAAGTCAAAAGTTATTTCCGCTGAGGCGCAGAATCTACATAAGTTAGGTTAAGTTGAATTTAAGTAGATGTAAGGATCCTATTCTTCATTAAAGCCGAGAGCCCGTTATGATTTCATGTGTGAATTCAGTTAAATCTGGTCAAACTATCTGAACAGTCGGGGATACTACGGTTTCCGTGGCGCCGCCATTTGATGATGTTTTTAGATAGATTGACCGAAAATAAATCGAAAATGATGAAGAAAATTTTTCGATATCTCGCTCCGTTTTCGATATATCGAGGTTCAAAGTTTTTATATTGCCATATTGTGCACACCTGACTGTTGCCTGATGTGGTGGTAACTCCCATGAGGGTTATTTTTTTAGCGCCCGGCCGAAGGCCGGCCATTCGGGAAAAACTGATTATCAAGAAAACTATCGCTTTCGGGAAAACTGTATGCACCTCTGGGATTGCGAAAAAAAGCGCGAACTTTGAGCGAAATTTTAAACTTTGAACCTCGATATCTCGAAAACGAAGCGAGATATCGAAACATTTTATTCCTCATTTTCGACTTATTTTTGGTCGATCTATCTAAAGACACCCTCAAATGGCGGCGCCACGGAAACCGTAGTCGTGCCGAACAGTCTTATGAACTTGAACAGATCTTTAACATCTTTATTGGATATCTTTTCGAGATTTCGTAGAAACGGGTTTCCCGTTTCTAAAAATTCATAAAATTCTTTTATCTTCTTCTTTAGAACATAGAATATTTTGACATCACTTGTCATTATTGACAACTTTTCCCAAAACTAGCAAGATGACTGAACTTGAACTCAATACTTAGTTTCGAAAAAGTGTTTAAATAAATTAAAATGGTTTAATTTCTAGACACACTTTCCTCACTTTTCCTAAGCTTTAAAGCTTTTAAGTTCTTAATCAGTGAAATTTCACAGCACATTCATATTTAAGCCTTTCAAAGTTTTCAAAATTGCTGACCTGCCCAACACTTGTGATTTAAAAATATGCTTTATGTCATTTTTTTGTATGTACCGATATATGTACGAAAAGCAAAAAAACAGCAATTTCGTTTGAAAAAGAAAACCGCTTAAAACTTGAACGGATTATGTGAAATATTTTTATAGTTTATTTATATGATTTACAATTTGGCAGGTTTTGTTTATTTTTGTCAATGACTTTTTTCACTTTGATGTGGTTAGTTTTTTTATTATTTGTCTTGACTCGGTTTCTGAATTTTTAGTATTTTTTTATTTAATAATAAATTAAAATTGTTAACACATTTGTCACCTTAAAGAATTACAAAATAATATTTACACTAAAATTTAAATGTAAATAAAATCTTCAGTAACTTTTAGCTATTAATTTATGTGACTATTGTGTTTATAGTATTTTATGAAAATTTTAGAAACTTCAGAAACTAGATGAAAAAAAAATAGTTGGTGTTCTGACTCTGACTCTGGATTTTTAGTATTTTTTTATTTAATCTTTAAATTAATGTTTACTTTAATCTTAAAGAATTACTAAATAAGATTTACATTAAAATTTAAATTTAAATAATGTCTTCAGTAACTTTAAGTTATTAATTTTTGTGACTTTGGTGCTTATACTAACATACTTTATGCAAATTTCAGAAACTGGATGGGAAAAAAAATTGGAGTTGTGACAGGTCACACAAGAAGGGTTTACTTCTAATGACTTTTGTTGGATATGGAAGGAGAGGAAAACGCACTTCACCTTCTAACCACTTGTCCTGAATGTTCCAGAACAGTGATGACCATTCTGTTTCTCGCGAGTAGAAGAATATTATGAAGAAGACTGGGCAACTTCTTTGACAATAAAGGGGATCTGGCCCATCTTGCGTGTACCGAAAGAAAAAAGACTCACCTAGTCAACTTCTTCTTTGACAATAAAGGGGATCTGGTTGATCTCGTGAGTAGCGGAAATCGAATCTAATATTTCTGGGACCAGGTTAGAATAATGGTTGGTGATCTGACGAGTCACGCAAGAAGGTTGGGTTTGCTTTCTAGTGACCTCTGCCGAGAATGGACGAGGAAGATGAAGAAAACATTTGACTTCTTATTTCTAGAAGAAAAAACATTAGTCTGGGCAACTTCTTATTTGACAATTTAGGGGATCTGTCCAATCTCGCGAGTCGCGGAACGACTATCACTCATCTGAAAGAAGGAAGATTCAGCAGGCAAACTTCTTCTTCAACCATCTAGAGAACTATTCAGTCGTTTAGGCTTTACAGAGAGCTCAAACTGGTTCAATGAGTGAGCGGACCTTACTTCAACTAATCGTGGCATCACAAGGGGTCTTTAAGACCCAATTGAACTCAAGCTTCACCTACTTCCCATTCTTGAGTTCTGCTAAAATAAAGCAAACAAATAAAAATTAAATAATATTCAGCTGATTCAGAACTGGTGCTGCTCACTTCAAACATTGCTTGTTGTTAAAATTTACGTGTTTTTAAATTTTTTTCCTAATGTCTTTCAGCTATTTTTTTAAGCATGTCAGCGTCATTTCGTCACATAATTTCGGAAATGTATTCAGGCGTTTGGGTGACTAAAAATAACATCCAAAACATTTAGACTACCACAAGAACAAACCAACTATTAACAACAAAAATAGCAGCGAAAACAAACACTAACTACAACAAAAATAGCAATGAAATTAAACTAAAACTACAACAAAACAATAACAAAAGCAATAGAAGACAAAATAACAAAAGTAAGAGAAGACAAAATAATCAAAACAACAACAACAAAATAACAACAAAACGAAACTAGAAAAACAATAAAAAATGTTTGAAGCACAACGTAATGTGAACAAAAGACAAAGAGGGAGAAGAGAGAATTGGCTGCGTTAAACAAATTTGATGCCTTAAATAGTCTGAGTAGGTAGTTAATTAAATGCAACAACCGAAAAGTTCAAACATTTATTTTCACAGGTTAATGTTTGTTATTTTAACGGTATTTGGGTGTTTTTGATCGGCAATTTTTTGGTGAATATTGGCAAAAAATGCATGAAGTTGCAATGTACTTCATTGGTTAAAATGGATGTAGAGTCAATCAATGCATTATTAGTTTGAATTAGTTTTAATTGATGACTAACATTGTGGGTCAAAGCCAACAATGACTGAAAGTGTCAAAGTTAATAAGTGAATAATTTTTATTTTGGCGTACTGTACTTTGCCGTAGTGTACTTACTAGGGATAGAAATTTTTTGCCATTTTGCAATCCCCAGATTTTCGGGATTGAAAAGTCAAATACCAAATCACTGTATTGAGGTTGTTCACTATATCAAGGTTAACATTTTTGTTCAAAAACTCATTTTATTTACTCAAAATACAATTTCCAAATAAACCCTGCTGAAAAGAAATATCTTTCAGATTCAACACTTGTTGGTTGAATGCTTAGTAAATAATTATAAGCCTTTTACAAAAGACGCCCTCTATCCCCTCCCTCCTCCCTCAGATAAAGAATTGGGTGTTTGCGCTTTTAAATTTATTTCATTTGAACTTTGAAGCATCTTTTGCAATCCCGAAAATCCCGGGATTAAAGGATTGGATTAAAGGATTTGAATCCCGGGATTTTCGGGACTGGAAAAAGTCCGGGATCCCGGGATTGCGACGCCTAGTACTTACATATATGGAACTCTATATTAGATTACAGTAGCTCAGTTTTATGTGCTTACCTGCAAGGAAATTAACGAAAGAGAGTTGAGTTAAATTTTAATATGATTTCAAAAGGCTTTAGAAGAAATTATTTTTGTAAATTAATGGTGTGTTTAGTGATCTGTTGAACCCAGACATAATCCCATGCTTTCTTTCTCTTTCTCTACTTATGTTCCTCCTATTTCCGCTTCCCGGTTTAGGTTATTCGTTTTGCCCAATATCTACCTTTTTGTATTCTGTATTATTTCTTAATCAATCATCGAAAAATAAACTCAACTCAACTGAAATGCATGGAAAGAATTTGAAAAAGCTTTAAGAGAAATCCAATGATCCAATTTCCATTCCCCTGATACCCGAATCGAAAGAGCAGCTCCACTGAAGCTCAGCACTTAGTCAACAACTATATAGTTCTGATCTCTTAAAGTCACGTTCACTGCTTTGTTTTTTTTCTTTTATTTATATTTTAGTTTCATTGGAAATTTCCACTTTTAATTGATAGCCGCACGTGTGCGCCTTTACAGCTTTTTTACTGTCACCCATTGATTGGTGCAAAAAACAAAACAGCCAATGTTGCCAAATGTTTGCAACAAAACACGTACGTAATGACATCTCATTTGTTGCTGTGTGTGAACAATGAATTTTTCATCATTTAAGTCTGCTTTGCTGTCATTAGTCATTTTCGGTGAAGCCGTAAAATTGCTGTGTTCAGTCAGGCGCTCAGCCAGTGATGCAGTTAATTGCCGGAAGTGTGCTTGTTGGACCAACAGCAGGTCTCGAATGCATTTTTTTCGAATGAGTAACAAAAAAAAACAATAAACAAAAAATTAAAAATAAAACAAAAAGGTAAAAAATTGTGTAGAAACTCGATTTGCGTAAAAAACGCAGCAATTATGCTGTTGGCAACAACAGGTGTAGTCGCAAGACAATGCAACGGTGTTTGAAAAGCGCAACCAAGCCTGAATAATATTGCGCAATAATTACAACACGAAGTGGAATGAATGGACAAACGGGCAAAAAGTGGTGTAGAGTAGAGTGAAGTGGAGTGAAGCGAACTTATGGTTTGATAATTGAGAGTCAGAGAGAATGAATAAGTTGCGCAAAATACTGGTAATTTAATGCCACCGGAAAAGGTAGTAGATGACAGAAGAGTGTACAGAGTAGTAGAAATTTAGTGCAATTGGAACTTAAAAGTGCTGAAGATGAGGAAATTAAGGAAACTTTTATTATAATTTAGTTGGAAAACGTAATACAAATGGAAAAAATTTAGTGATCGAGTGAACAGAAAAGCACAAAAGTGCAAAAAGTTGTAGAAATTTTGTGCATTTTGGGCTCAAAAGTGGTAAAGATGAGGAAATTAAAAGAAATTAAAGTATAGTTTAGAAATGAAAGGGAACAATTGTAGTGAAAAGTTTCAAAAACGTAGTAAAAATGGAAGAAATTTAGTGATCAAGTAAACAGAAGAGCACAGAAGTGTAAAGAGTAGTAGCAATTTGGGCTCAAAAGTGGTAAAAATTAGGAAGTTAAGAGAATGTTTACCATATTTTAGCATAGAAAGAGAAAAAATGTAGTAAAAGTTGGTAAAAAGTAGTAAAAATCTAAGAGTAATGTAAAGAGTAGTAGAAATTTAAGCCAATTAAAGCTTAAAAGTGCTGAAGAAGAGGAAATAAAGAAAACTTGTATTATAGTTTAGAATGAAAATAAACGAAATTGTAGTGAAAAGTTGATAAAACGCAGTCAAAATGGAAGAAATTGAGTGATCGAGTGAAAAGAAAAGCATAAAAGTGTAAAACGTAGCAGACATTTTGAGCATTTTGGGCTTAAAAGTGTTGAAGATGAGATTAAGAAAATGTTTACCATATTTTAGCATAGAAAGAGAACAAATGTAGTAAAAGTTGGTAAAAAAAGCAGTAAAACTGGAAGAGTAATGTAAAGAGTAGTAGAAATTTAAAGCAATTGAAGTTTCAAAGTGCTGAAGATAAGGAAATTAGTAAAATTTTTACTATAGTTTGGAATGGGACGAGAAAATATTGTAATGAAAAGTGGGTAAAGCGTAGTAAAAATGGCAGAAATTGAGTGATCGAATGAACAGAAAAGTACAAACGGGTTAAGGGTAATACAAATTTAAAGGAATTGGGGGCTTAAAGTGCTAAAAAAGAGGAAATGATAAAAACTATTATTAAAAAAAATTATTAAAAAATTTAGTAATAGTTGGTAAAACGTAGTAAAAATAAAGGAATAATGTAAACAGTAGTAAAAATTAAAAGCAATTAGGGCTTAGAAGTACTAAGGATAGGGAAAATAGGAAAATTTTTTAGGATGGAAAGAGAAACAAATGGTAATGAAAAGTTTTTAAAACGTAATAAAAGTGGAAGACATTGAGTGATCGAGGAAATAGCGCAGAATTGTAAAGAGTAGTAGAAAAGCAATTGAAGCTTCAAAGTGCTGAAGATGAGAGAATTAGGACAACTTATAATAGTTTGAAATGCAAAGAGAAAAATTTAATAAAAGTTGGTAAAAAGTACTAAAAATTAAAGAAATCGAATCATGGGTAGACCACTTAGTCACAAGTTCGAGAAGTAGTTAACAAATAATTTAACAATAACTTAAAGTAAGTAACGCAGTAGTGGTAGTAGAAAAGTAGTAGTAGAAGAAAAGTAGTAGTCGAAAAACTATTCAGCATGGAGGTCGCAAAACATATGATTGAAGTGAATATTTGTTGGCACATTTCATTGCTGCGGCCGTCTGCTTGAATGTGAATGACTGTAATTCAATTTCAGTGCTTAACTTCAACTTTTCCTGAACAACTGAAGCGAGTCTGGCAGCCAGTAGATAGTTTGCATGAATATAATGTGAGAGTTTCATTCGGGTTTTTGTGGCCTAACATGAAGCAGCGCGTGGGTAGTTCATTGAAATGAATTGCTACTGTCTTATAAGGCGGAACAGACAATGTTGCGGCTAAACATGTGGCAGACATTTGCTATTTGCAGAAAAATAGCAAAAAAAAATTAAGAGACGGACAAGTGGACTGAGCTGTAAAGATGGGCGTTGTAGTGGACTTGCGTGGGATTTGGCAGACTGGCCGCTGGCAAAGAAGATAAAATCATATATTAGATCTTTTTTTCTAGAACTGAAGAGTGAAGCTGATTGGGAGAACGTGAGGGGAGCTTTTGCGGTTAATTTGAATATCAGAATATTAAAAGTAACGGTGAAAAATATTATGAGCTACGTTATGCTAATTTGAAAGCCTCATTTTAACTGATCTTCAGCTCACATTTGACACAAATGTCTCAGTATCAGCATCTGAAATGAGCTTTTCGCGTAGAAGACTCCCATTCCAACCTAATCTAACCTCATTTTAAGTAATCGTAAACTCCCATTAAACACAAAATTGCCTCTGTCTCAGCATCTGCAGCTCTTCAATAAGCAAAATTGCTACCTCAAATTATTTAAAAAAACATCCAGTCTCAATCTCAACAAATGAAACTCTTCAATATGCAAACTTTCTGCTTAAAATTATTGAAAAAATTCTCAACTTGTTGAACTTGTGTTCGAGCTCCACGCAAAAGTTTCCCCCAGCAACCCATTTTAACTGCCGCCGCCAGCTGTGCTGCATTGTCAGTGCCTTTATTTGTTTCGCTTTTGGATAGATTTCACTTTAATTAATAGCAATGACACGCCGCCGCCACTTAAACGTGAGTGGAGAATGTGAAAAATATTCTGCGACACATCTTCAAACAGCTGTCAGACACAGCTACACCAACAGTACACAACATTTACAGAACAACAATTGCAACATTGCCAACCGGTGTGTGTTTATGTGTGTGTGTGTGTGTGTGTGTCTAACGTGCACCCTTTTGCTGAGTTCAGATGCAGTGAGGCAAGAAGAGGAGGCGCCTAAAAATAGACATTGATGCGGTGCTTAAGTGAAGTCAAAGTGGATGCGCACAATTTTCTGTTAGTTGGAAATATCACAGCAACAGGAAATTTTGTATGCAATAGCAACATTTACAGCACAGATGCAACAATTGCGACATGCAGGAAATTTTAAAATAGATAAAAATCATATAAAAATAGATGGGATATGGAAATGGGTGGAGAGAGAAGAAATTCAGAAAATGTTGCAAAAATAGACAAAGTCCAATGTCACCCGAAGAGTGAGAAGGCGAATGGGAGCAGTGCGAAAGGGCCAATTATGAAGTGCGAAGAAGGAAATGAAGAGCGTGAAGGGAGGAGGGACTAGGAATCAGTAGAGGTGAATTTTGAGACTTTTAATGAAAGAGTTTTGTAGATTTGAGGTGAAAATGTATGAAAAAGGTAGTAGAAAAGGTAGTAAGGAAAGATAAAGAACTAAGAAATGTCAAACAAAATGGGGCAATTTATGGTTTCAAAAAAGTAGTTAAAAGGATAAAAACCTAAAATAGCTCAGAAAATTGTTTACAAAGTAGTACAAAAAGCAAGGAAGGAAGGAAAAGTAAGTAAGGAAAGTAACGAAAGAAAAAGAACTTAGCGAAGTCAAATAAAATGGGACAATTTTGAGAAAAATGCTTTTAAAAAAGATGTAAACAAGGATAGAACCTCAGAAAAATGTTAAAAAATTTATGGAAAAAAAGTAGTAAGAAAAAGTAGGAGAAAAAAGTTAAATACAAAAAAACATTTATGGTAGAGAAAAATGGTTTAAGAAAAAGGAGTAAAAGATGTATAAAAACCTATAATAGCTTAGAAAATGTTGAAAAAATTTATGAAGAAAAAGGAAAGTCAAATATTTGAGGTTTTAAAAAGAGAGAAAATTAGACGTTCATTTGTTTGTGAAAAGGAAAAACTGGGATTTGAGAAGTTAGAAAAGTAAAGGAAACATACCAAAAATCAAAGAAGAGAGAGATTTGACTTCATTAAAGGAAGAGGAGTTAAAGGAAATGAGTTAAAAAACAAAAAGGAGAGAGAGATTCTAGTTTATTAGTGAAAAACGTAAAGGAAGAAGTAGAAGTAGTATAAAGAGAAAGTAGTAGAAAAATGGTACAAAACTAGAAATAGCTCAGAAAAATGTTGAAAAAAGGCATTCAGAAAACTTAGTAAAAAAGTTTGAATGACAAATATTTGAGTTGTCTTGAAAAGAACGAAAACGAACGATATTTAGTTGTTTATGAAAAGGGCAACTGGGATTTGAGAAGCTAGAAAAGTAAATAAAAGGAAGTAAAAAGGAAAGGAGAGAGAGAGAGATTTGTATATATTAAAGGAAGTAAAGGAAAGAAGCATAAAACAACGAGAGAGAGGGATTTGTGTAAATTATATAAAATTGAGCCACGGCAGCCGCCGTGGCTCAGTTGGTTAGTGCGCGGTCCAAGCGAGTCGCATGCAGAGCGACGCTAGTTCGAATTCTGCATGTAGTAACACCTAAAAAAATAACGGGAAACTCGTTTTCTCTTTCGGTGGCTGTCCTCTCAGCTGGAAATGGCAAACCTCTGAGAGTAAAAATTGCCTATGAAAAAGCTCCCAACCTGCCGTTCGGAACCGGCATAAAACTGTAGGTCCCTTCCACCCGCGTACAAAATTCACACGCACAACACGGGTGGTTGCGGGAAGCTAGGCCTTAGTCTCGCGTAAGCGGGCTGTCGTGCCAATCAATTATTATTATTATTATTATATAAAATAGAGTTCTTAAGTTAGGAGAGAAGCAAAAACCCACATTTCGAAGTTAAGAAAGGAAAAAAAGAAGAAAAAAGGAAAAAGGGTTAAAAAAGTAGTAAAAAAGCATAAAACCTAAAATAGCTCAGAAAAATATTTAAAAAAGGCATTTCTTCATGCCTTAGTTAAGTTAGTAAGAAGAAAAGTATAAAAGTCGAATATTTGAGGTTTTGAAAAGAAGGAAAATTAGACATTTGGTTGCTTATGAAAAGAAAAAACTGTAATTTGAGTAGCCAGAAAAGTAAAAAAAGGGCGCAAAAAGCAAAGAAGAGAGATAGATTTGAGTTTGTTAAAGGAAGAAGATTGGAGTTTATTAAAGGAAGAAATAATTTGGGGTACTTAAGAGAGAAATAAAAAGGACAGTTGGAAGTTAAGAAAGGAAGAAAAGAACTAAGAAAACTCAAATAGAAAAGGAAAATTTCGAGAAAAATGGTTTGAAAAATTAGAAACAAAAGACTACTCGAGTGGTCATCACTGCTCTAAAATATTAAGTTTTGTTCTTTTCTAGCACAGTAGTGGAGTGGTCATCAGTGTTTTAAAGCTAAATAAAAGTAAAATTATAAAAAATTATAAGAAATGTGGTTGGTTTAAATAAAAGCACAAAATTGGTTATTTTAAAACTCTAAAATTGTGTGAAAATTTTAGATAAGAGTGTAAAATTTTTGCAGCAATGGTAGAATGCAGATTATATGTACCAAAGCATTTCAGCAAGAAATTTAATTGAATGGGGCCCCGAAACACTCAAAGGGTTTAGCTGATATATGAGTAGTAGATTTGATTTACTTAGTGAAAAATATAACCGAAAACCATTAAACTTGCTTCATATTCTTCATAGGAAACAAGCGAATTCCAATTCTAATTGAGCTGTGCAAATGTCAAACGAACAACACAGAGGGGAGAAACTAGGAAGCAGCTATGAGGATCAAAAGTGTATCTTTACACCAACAAATTTGTCCGGAAAACCTCACAAAATGCTACAAAACGCAGAGCATTACGCAGACTTTGAGTGCATTAAGGCAAATAGTGCACAGCAACCCCAAAGACAAAAATATCCGCTCTTTGTTTTGAGAAAATTGTTTGGGATAATTTCTATGGTTGCTTGTAGTTAGGAAAAACAACAATTATTGGGCAAATACAATGTTGTCATTTGGGGAATTGGGCACTGCGCTGAACGCGTGCATTGTTATAATAATCATAATTATAATATGAAAAAATTGATAATGGGCAGCAATAAGACAAAACGAGGCGGAAACAGGACGAGGGTGAGCCGTGCAATGCAAGCCGGAAAATGTCCTGCTTAATGGCTGCACAGATGTTGAAGTTTTGCTGGCGTTTTTTAACAGTTGTCTGTACTTTCTTGGCGACTGTGACTGTGCGATGCAGGGTGGCCAATAGTAATGCAGTGATATTGAAATAAGTCAGTTTAAAGCCACGCTTCGTGCCTGGCACTTGGGGCGGGTCCTTTGTGGGGATTTGCGTGGCGTTGTGTGCGTGTGTGGCTTAAGTTAAATTGTGCTCGGTTTAAGGGAAATTATGCTGTGTTTGTCGGCTTTAAGAGACCTTTTCCGGCTTTAATAGAGACCACAGTTATTGATTAGTGGGGGATTAGTGTGATTTACATAAGTTGGCGGCGCAGAATTACAATCATTAGAATTTTAAGATATTGTTATATTTGGAGGAGTTTAAAATTTATGAAAAGATCATAAATAGACAAAATAAGTAAATGCAATAATTGACTAAAGTTTGTGAAACATGTCCCTCGAGAGATTTCCGTATCTTGAAGACCGAATCAAGGCTCCCGACAACACAACTAGACACAACATGTCAACTACTTGAATTATAATTTTCTACATAAACATTATTGTTGCGCTTCTAATTGGATGCTGCAGTTCTTTCGGTCTCAGTCAGTCTGTAACGCATCCAACTGCTGCGCGTCGAACTGTCTGTCCGCTTGTTCGTCCGTTCCTGCGTGCCGCACTTAAATGACAAACACAAGGCGTACGCGTGCCGAGCCGCTGCTTGTCGCTCGGTGTGGACACCAAAATGAAGTGGAAAACAAAACCAAATGCAATAAATGCGGACAAAACGAGCAAATTTATGCTGATGAGGGCGAAGCAATGGCGAGTGGCGCATTACAATTTGTTGCTGTTATTTTTTATTATTGTTGTTTTTCTGATAAGCAGATGTTGTTGTTGCTTTTGATGTTTATGGGCCACAGCCATTGTCCTCCCTCAAGGTGAGGCATCATTAATTTTCTGATTTATTTGTCTTACTTATGGGCTGTTGCTGTCTAGTTGATGGCCAGTTGTTGTTGTTATTAAAAAAAAAAACCATAGAAAACCCAAAATCCTCTTAATGCTTGTTAGCTATGAGAAATATAATTTTAAAAGCAACAACAATTAATTAAAACTCAATTGGAGCTGATTTTATTTCTTTGGAGTAAAAAACATTTTTCCAAACGTGTTATGAGTTTTTTGTATTTTCAAACATAACTTGCTGTTCTTTGTAGATTTCATTTAAATTGATTTAAAAAGAGCTTTCCCGCCTCTTTGAAGGTAAAATATTTCTATAAGAAAATTTCTCAAAATATTTTAAGAGTTTTTTGTACTTTCTAACATAATTTGCTGCTTTTTTATGGATTTAATTTAAACACCATAAATACGCAGCAATAGAAAAACAAATTTAAGAATTTATTCGGCTCTTAAAAATATTTCGATGACAAATTTTTCCAAAACATTTTATAATTTTTTTGTATTTTCAACCATAATTTGCAGTTCTTTTTTGGGTTGAATTTAAATTGATTTAAAATAACATAATTATCAAAGATTTTCCATCTCTCTTTGAAATAAACATATTTCTATAAAAATATTTTCTTAAACATTTTATGACATTTTTGTATTTCAGACATAATTTGCTGCTATGTTTTCATTTAAATTGGTTAAAAATACCATAAATATATAGCAACAAAAACAGTTTTAAGAGATTTTCCATCTCTCTTTGGAGTAACACTATTTCTATGAACAAATTTTCCTACAAACTCAATGACTTTTTTGTATTTTCAACCATTATTAGCTGCTCGTTTTAGACTTAATTTAAATTAATTGGAAATAAATACGTGCCGCGGATGACAAACCGCAGCTGCACGGCTCGCGCCACTCAACGTTTTTCGATAAATTCAAACTGTGCCGGTCCGGTTGATGCGCCATGCCGGCGAATTGAAAAATTGACTGCTGCAGCTGATAAAATTATATCTGTGCACAGTGTGCAGCGCATCCAGCTGCGCCTAATCATTAAACAAAAATCTCAATTAACCATTAGAGCGACTAGCGAAGGCTTAAGTGGCGGCGGGCAGCAGGCAGCCGCAGGAAATCGATGCTGACACGATTGTGCCGGTGCGGAATTTGGAGTTTCCTCACATAGATTACTCACTGTGGCAGAGACAGTCAGACTGGTGTGGCAGTCAAAGGGGTAGGGACTGTGATCACAACAGAGGAAGTGAAATGCATAAATCTTTGGACGAAAGTAATGCGGGCGATCAGCTATGAATGACTTTTTTAAATCATTTGGAAAGATGCTAGTCATGGGCCAGAAATGCAATGGAAAGCATTCAAATTTTAATATTTTTTGATATTTGGAAAAGTTATGGAAGTAAATATAACCAAATATTTGCCAAGAAGTCGTAGAGAACTAATAAATGTTTTGTTGTAATGTAAATGAAATTTTGAAAACGTTAGAAGCTAGTACTATAATTTTTTTTGAGACTAGAAGGGCTCCAAGCAAAAAAAAATTTAAATCATGTTTCGCCATATAGACTTTTAACCATTTAACCCATCGTTGACCCATCAGATTTCGATTAAAAAAAATGTGCCTAATTATTTTCTATTCTAAGTGCTTTCAGCAAATTTAAAGTCAAAGAACCCCTTAAATTATGTTTTTCCATACAAAGTTGTAATCCTTAGTTTACTCCGTTAGATTATGATTTTCAAAATAAATGAGAAACGCATGTCTAATTATTTCTCATTTGAAGTGCTTTTACCAAGAATGAAGTCGAAAAATCCATTTTTAGTCTTTTTTCTCCATACAAACTTTTAACCCTTTGTTGGCACGCTTAGAGTTCGATTTTAAAGAAATGGGAAACACGTGTCTAATTATTTCTAGTTCGAGGTGCTTTTACTAAGTTTGAAATCGAAAACCCCATTAAATCATGTTTCTAAATACAAATTTTTAACCCTAAGTTTACCCCTTCAGATTTAGATTTTCAAGAAAATGTGAAACACGAGTCTAATTTTTCTCGTTTGAAGCGCTTTAACTTAGTTTGAAGTCAAAAACCTATTGAATAATGTTTCTCCATGGAAGCTTTTAACCCGAAGCTTACCCTGTTAGATTTAGATTTTCAAAAAATCAGAAACACATGTCGTATTAATTCTCGTTTGAAGACAAAAGGCCCAAAAAATCGTATTTCATACAAACTTCTAAACCTTAGCTGACCCCGAATCGAAATCTGATTTTCGAAAAAATAAAAAACACGAGTCGAATTATTTTTAATTTTAAATGCTTTCATCAATTTTGAAGTCCAAAGGGCCATCGGTTCATATTTTTATCGCCCTGCAATACGAACCTTAAAAAATTCAAATACTTTGCATCACAGTCTTTCCAAACACTAATTATAAATTTGAAACTAAACAACTTCTAAAAATATTCCCTTAACAAGCCACATGTGTGGCTTTCACTTTTGCCGTTGTATTGTCATAAAAATTTTTAAGTTTTTAAAGCAAATTCTTGCGCTTCCCTCGTCAGTGTGACAGCCACTTAATTTATCGACGAAAACGAATTAATGCAGCAAACATATTTTTCTAATTACTGCACAGTCAAGCTTATCCGGCAATAGACCGAACCAAACATCGAATAATTTCGCGCCACGCATCCACCCTCACGCCTTGGGCGCACACTGCCGCTGCCAGTCAAATACAGCTGTGCGCAGTCACTTATTTCACTGCCCAGAGCTGCATTTGGAGGGCTACAAAGCAAAGCAGTTGACAGCAGTGCCGGCGAAAACACATTTAAATGTTAACTATCGTGTTTACATAATATGTCAATTAAATGTTTGAATGGGCAGGCAGGACATCCCCCAAAATTTGTCGCGAGGGAAAGTGAACAGAATTGAGAGTAGAAAACAACGTTTTCATTTTTTGTTTGAGCAGCGTAAAAAATTAATTGAATTCGTGTTTGGGTGACAGCTGGCAAAAAAAGATTGAGAAAAATTGCTGTAATTTGGCGCGCTACTGTTGCTACGAAAAATAAGTAAACAAATGTTAAATGGCCAATAAAATGTTTGGCAATTAAAAGTGTTAAAGTTGCTAAAAAAAGTGTTAAAGTAGCTTTAGTTGCAATTTTAATTGCAATTTGTATTTATTTTGTATTCTAATCTAAATTTAAATAGCAATTTCAATCGCTTATTTTTAATAGTTTTTTAAATTTTATTTCATTTGATTTTCATTGAAATGCAATTTTAATTACAATGTATTGATTTAATTGTAGTTGCAATTTTAATGATAATTTGTATTTATTTTGTATTCTAATCTAAATTTAAATAGCTATTTAAACATACAATTTATTTGTCCATTAGGTTCTTTGTATTAGAAAATAAAATCTCTCTCTTCTACAATGTAACTCAACACTTCATTCGCTCTGCTCCTCTCCTACTTCTTTCTTTTCTTCGCTCCCTTAGCGGCGATTTATTTCACATGCGCCAACTGTTGCTTACATTAATTTTAATTCAATTTTTGAATTTCAATTTCAATTTTCGAATAACTGCCAAGTGCCAAAGCAAATCTATCGATTTCATTTAATTCATGGCTCCATTAACCAAACGAAAACACTGCAAGCGAAGAGGCACAGAACCAATGGTCCGCACAAAGGCAACGAACGACGCGAGGTGGGGTGGGCTGCAGCGTCATTAAGTCTTAAAATGAATTTCGCTGTACAATGCAGAACCATTAGCCTGAGCACTCAAATACTCGACTCAAGCATTCAAACAGGGAAGGAGGCTGAAGCAAAGTGCTGGAAGTTGGGAAATGACCAGTAGAACATTAGCGCTGCTTTGTGCATGTTGAGCACACAAGCAGTTTCGACAAACGGTTAAATGGACTATCTGGCTAACAGTTCGTCAGGAGGGTGTAATGTGATTGGCAGCCAAAACGACGTCAATTAAAATGAGCAAAAATGCGAATTTATTTACCAATTTGTGCCAAAGTGTTCAATATCAAAGTTTTTGCTTAAATGCTTTGCTTAATTAAAACTTCAAATGAAATTTAACACTGAAAAAGAAATATAATGAAAATATGGTCAAATCAAAGTGGTAAATTACAGAGAGTGAAACTTAAATTGTGCAATAATATTGTGCTTAATATAAATTATTTTCAAATCTAATATTGAAGAAAGCAGCAATTATTGACAATCAATGAATTGGGAAAGCAATTCAATTATGTTAAGCATTAATAAATATATTTTGGTGAGAAATCCATTATTTTTGGAATATATGGCTTTAGTAATCTTTTTCTCGCATTGCATAAGTTATTACTTTACGTTAGATACTTTTAGCAAGATACGATTCGTAGCAAATAAATGTCTCAGACAGTTTTTTGATTGCTTTACTCAGTTTTGTTTGAACGCACATTTTTAGTCCGAACCTGGCAGCAAGTGATTCCAGCTTGTTCCTGTCCCTAGCCAATGATTTTGTTGGTGAAAAATTGTCCGAAAAATTTAAGCTTGCGAAAACTGACTGTACCAGTTTTTTTGATCAAACAACGAGGGGGTTCATGAGAGAGACATTGTAAATTATCTTTAAAATGGCCACAAGTTATGAAACAAAACTAGAGCCAGGTTTTTCCCCGCCCAGACCAAATGGTTCCCAAAAGATCCCATCTGGATGTGCAGGGATCCCAACAGATAGGGAAGGACACCGGTATTTTTTTTAAGAAAGAAGGGATTCACAATGGACCCAATGGGGTTTCCGGGTGGAAATGCATGTCGCACACTCCTCTTCATTAAAACTAACCTAACCCATCAAACAAAACGGTGCATACTTGAGCTAAATCGAGTCCTTCTAACTCTGAACAAGTTTATGCAAATTTAATGAATTTCTTCTTACTAGAGTTTATATTAATTTTTCTGAATTAAATTTTCAATTTAATCAATACCAAACCACCCTCAATGCTCGATTGCTTATTTCCCTCCGTTCCTTTCAGTACTTATTCAATCAATGCAGCCAACATTCGAAATTAATTTGTCTCTTCCGCTGCTCTTAGTGGCCACCCTTGAGTTGAATTTTTGCGTCGACTGCAGAGTCTAGCAATGTTTTCTCCATATTCTGTTTAATTTCTCAGCTGTGTACACCACTGACATTTGGCAAAACGCTTATAAACTACAAGACGACATTAATGCTGACGATATGAAATTAACAAAAACAACACACACACACACAGAAAGAGGAGATGTCCTTTGAATGCTGCGCGCCAAGCATTTGCAATATTTTATGTAATTTGGCGCGCTCGCCATGTCACCGTGTTTGTTGCTGCTGCGAAGCCATAAATCAATGCGGCTGTTAACGATTTTCCTTTTCAAACTGTGGGGGAGTGTGTGTCACTTATGCAATATGCCGCACCCACCCACTCCCCACTACCCAATCACAGTATTTTTCCTTATAAAAATATTATTATACACTGCATGGCGGGTGAGAAGGTGGATGGGTGAAGTCATTGCCGACACACTGCTTTCACATACAAAGCATTCACTCATTGCTGCGCGGTCGTAGATCTTATTTCTTTCCCCCGTCCGCAGATCCACAACTTATGGCTGCTTATCCGCTCGGCACCTTCGCAGTCACAACTCGGCTATTTGCTTCTGGCAAAACCAACTCAGCTTTTTGTACAACGATTGGTAGTGTTTTGTGCACCAAATGCTGTTTTGTTGTTGTTATTATTGTAGTTTGGTTTAATGAAATCGAACATACACACACACACTAAGCACGCAGCGTTAGCCACTCTAATTGCTTCTAAATGTTGCAGAGAAAATCGTCAAATTGTTTTCAAATTTGGCGCATTTTAAAATTCCCCCCAGTCCCTTTTATCTTCTTTCTTGTTTTCTTAGATTGGATTCAAAAGTGTTTTAGCACTTTTGTAAATTAAAAAAGTATATCGAAAACTGGTATTGGATTTTATTTATGAGCGCACTCTACCCCCATCCCCTTTCGTTCGTGTCAAGTCACAGTGGTTTTTTGTCCTTTGCTAAAATTTGACTTGTTTTTCGTTAACTTTTTGCCAGTTTGTCGCATGCTTGGCAAATTTAATTATGCTAAGTAGAGCAAGAAAAGTTCTGTTGGTTTACAGCCAATAAAAACAACAATAACAAAAAGCGTCAATAGCTTTCAACACGATTGATTCGCCTACAAAAAAGTCAAATTTTTCTCTTGTCGCCAAATTTTTTCTAAGTAAATATGTGTGCAATTTGAAGTTGAAGCTAATAAGGCATGACAGAGATGAGTACAAAAATTTGAAATATTCCAAATACTGCAGAGTTCAATATTTGTACTGGGCACAACATGTTTTGCTGAGGCATCAAAAGAAGCGCGGAAGGAGCTTTTTGGTGAAACTTTTTGATGGAGGAGATTCATTCTAAATAGTCTAAGATTTGATTTCACAAGAATGGTGAAGTTGTGTAGTGGAACAGACCAAATGACTTGAATCAATGAAGCTCTCGGTTTATAGTGTAGGCCCGGGAGACCTAAGTTATTAGATTTCCATGAAGCTCTCGGCAAAAGATCTAAAAGATGTAGACGGGCTGGACCCAAAAGGCTGAGTTTTAAATAAGCTACAGAAGGGATTCGAAGCAGCTATTGGTGAAATGAGTAGACAGTAGAGCTGGAAAAAACATCGATGGTACTATCGATACATCGATGTTTTCGTATATTCTAAAAACATCGATGTTTGGCTACCACTATCGATGCTTTTTATTCTTCTTTGCGTAGCTGAACGAAAAGCATGTGAGTAAAATTAATATTGAAACGATGAGGCACTCTGTGCTGTGCATGAATGTTTTTCCAAGCATACTTTTAGGCATGCACTTTAGAGTGCGGCAAACTTTCTATAATTCCCTTGCTATAATATGGCGAGGATGGTTCGCGGGGAAGGTGATGAGATGTGCTAGAACAATCGAGATAGAAAGTATAGGGTGTTTTTTTTAGAGGTTTGTTTTTCGAATAGAGATAAAACTGGCATTTTGTGGTCAAATCTGGCAACTCTAATGTCATTTATGTTCAGTTTGGTTTGCCATTTCATCATGAACAGGTTGACAAAAGAACAACGCTTGCAAATCGTGCAAATTTATTTAGAAAATAATGGTTCAGTTCGCGAAGTTTACCGCAAGCTCCGTCCATTTTATGGTCGACATCGTCCATCAGAGCAATTAATTGGGTTAACCATGGATCGTTTTCGCACTACGTTTACTCTATGTGATAATACGCATCCGCAGAGACGTCGAACAGTGCGCACCGAAGAAACAATTGCCGCTGTAAAGCAAAATGTTGAAGAGGACTCGAATGAATCGATTCGTCACCGTGCACAGCAATTGGAGCTGGTTGAAAATTGGACCTGTAGAATTGGCTTTATTCGAGCCAGCCGCGGTGGCCACATGCCCGAAATCATATTTAAACATTAATGGCATAAAATTATCCTTCCAATAAAGCCAAATTGATGGACATTAAAACGATTTTCTTGTGTTTTATTTCAATTCGAAGTTCTATACCTCTAAAAAAACACCCTATACAACTGGAATGTGCAAGAAACTTCGGCGCGATAAGAAAACTAGTATAAAAGCAGCAGTGGGCAGCGCAAGGGGTCGAGTCTTAGTTGAATAAGCAAAGTGGTAACAAGTGTGGATACAAGCAAAGTGTAAATCTGTAAATAAAGTTATTGTTGGTTTCTGACTGCGTTTTGCGCTGATTAATTGAAGTTGTTTTATTTTCTTAACAATATTTTTTTTTTTGCCTGAAACATATTTCTTTCTGCAAAACTTACTTGTAGCAGCTTACGGCGGTGTTGGTTGAGGGTGGTTGTGGATGAGGAAAAAGAAAAACCATGGACAAGTACCTTAAAAGTAAGTTTTGTTTTTCACTCGCAATATGTATAAGTACCAGCGGTGGCGCCATGTTGCTTCGAGTGCATGTACATATGTGTGGGACTGATTGTGCATATATGAAAATATGGTACGTGTTCCAAACATGTTTGGTTTACTAATGTGTTTGTTTTTGCAATTATAGTAACAACAAAATCTAAGGAATACTAACTTCCTGATGTTTCCAGCCCAAAACGGAAAAAATATAGTATCTCTGTGGTGTGGCAGTTTTTTAAAAGGGCGAAGGAACCTAATGTGGCGATTTGTAAACAGTGCGGAAAACAGTACAAAACAGGCGGCAACACAACGAACCTGATGGACCACCTAAAGCGTATTCATCCGGATATAGTAAAAGATCAAAAAATTGAATTGGATTTTGGCATAAATCAATTTTTAGAAATAATCTCGTCGTATCTAAATGATTCAGCAAAAAAATTAAAATCAGATAAAATGATCATGCAAATGATTGCTTCGGATGTGCAGCCGTTCAATATTGTAAACGACTCTGGTTTCCGCAGGCTTGTAAACGAGCTGGATCCAAGGTCCCATATACCGAGCAAGACACACCTTCGAAATGTTGTACTGAACAACGAATACAACGAATTAAAACAAAAAGTTATAATTGAAATTGAATGTGTTGACCATGTTGCCATCACAACAGATGCCTGGACATCTAAAGCCAACGAAGGCTATCTTAGTGTAACTTGCCACTTCATTAATAACCAGTTTGAACCAAAATCAGCAGTTTTATCAACTCAAAAACTTTTATCGTCAACAAATCATACGGCTGCAAATATTGCAGACTCTTTTCGCATAGTTTTTAATGAGTGGGGCTTGACGCACAAGACCGTGGCGATAGTGACAGATAATGATGCATCAAAGAGAAAGGCGTGCGAGATACTGAAAATCAAAAATTTTCCTTGCTTTGCACATACATTGAACTTGCTGGTACAAGATCTTCTGAAGCAAAGTTTTTTAAGCGAAATCAAGCGTATCGTGGAATTTTTTAAAAATAGCACTATAGCTTACGAGAAATTTAAGATAGCTCAGGGCGTTGACAATCCCTATGGTTTAATCCAGGAGGTGGCTACACGATGGAGTAGTGCGTTTCAAATGTTGCAACGCATTGTAATAACCAACGAGTCTATTTCGACCACACTTTTAAGCATTCAAAAGGCCCGCAGCCATTATCTGCAGACGAAATAAGCAAGATAAAGGAACTTGTTAAAATACTGCGCCCGTTCCATGATGCCATCACTTCTATTTCTGCGGATAAAAGAGTAACCATATCCATTGTAATTCCACTTATCTGCGAATTACATAAGGGGTTAAATGATATACATAACTTGGAAGCGTCAGAGGCTATAGCTGCACTGAACTATGTTAAAGATCATTTACGTGCACGCCTTTTCCAGTACGAAACAAGAACAATAACCATGATTGCTACCATTGTCGATCCGCGATTCAAAAAGGATGGGGTTTTAACAGCGTCGAACGCCGAACAAGCTGCAAAAGCCTTAGAGGAGGAACTGTTCAATGAATTGTCCAAAAATCCGCTAACCTCACAACCAGCACCACCAACAGAACCAAAGCGTTCCTCCTTTATGAAGGATAAAATGCAAAGAAAAATCGTATCTTCCAAGACTGACGCTATTATTCTTATAAGACAGCATTTGGAAAAACAAATCGCAGCAGAGGAATCCAATCCCTTTGAATATTGGAAGGTAAGAAGAAGTTGTATGTATTTAGAAAAATATTAAAAATACTATTTTTAGGAATGCAGTGAGGATATGTTGTCTTTAAAAAATATAGCAAAAAAGTTCCTTTGCGTCCCAGCATCGTCGTGCGAATCTGAAAGAATATTCAGCAAAGCGGGACAGATCATTTCCGAGCGCAGATGCTCGCTCAAATGTAATGTCGTTAACAAACTTTTGTTTTTAAACAAAAACCAAAAATTGTTTGATCTCTGAATTTTTTTAAAATATTAATAAGGGCCTTGTGCATAAATATTTATAATTCATGACTTGTTCCTTAAGTTTAATTAACGTGAAATCTCTGAATTTTTTTAAAATATCAATAAGGGCCTTGTGCATAAATATTTATAATTCATGACTTGTTCCTTAAGTTTAATTAATGTAAAATTAATGAAAATGTTTTGAAATAAAATTGTTTATTTTCAATTACTCTTTTGCAATAGTACACAAAAAATGTTAAATGTAATAAAATGAAAAACATCGATGTTTCATCGATGTTTTGCTCCGGAAACATCGAAAACATCGATGGTGGCAAACATCGATTGTTTTCCAGCTCTACTAGACAGGGCGGACCCAGAGGACTCGATTTCAATTAAGCTTTCGGCAAAGTATCCAAAGATGTAGACAAGGTAGAACCAAAAGGCTGGGTTTCAAATAAGCTTTAGAAGAGACTAAATAGACTTTGGTTTAAAGAAGTTCTTAATAAAAAGT
The DNA here is from genome assembly GCA_963971225.1 of Melieria omissa. Taxonomy (NCBI): domain Eukaryota; kingdom Metazoa; phylum Arthropoda; class Insecta; order Diptera; family Ulidiidae; genus Melieria; species Melieria omissa. The sequence continues at coordinate 58,056,194 of OZ020268.1, forward strand.
GGAGATAGGGGATACCCAAACGACTTGAATGAAGCTCTTAGCGGAACGTGTAGACAGGGAAGATCCAGAGATCTCGATCCCAAGCAACTATTGGTGGAATGTATACACAAGCGAGACTGAATTGACTGGATTTCTCTAGGCGGGATAAAGGTCTTGCTGGAAAGTGTAGATAGAGAAGACCATGAGATTTGGCTTTGAAGCAACTATTGGCGAGAGAGAAGAGAGACATTCAATAAACTGAGATAGGCGATATCCAAACGGTTAGAAAGTCTTGGCAGTAAGTTTAGTTCAAAGTTCAAAGAAGCTCTTTATAATGAAAGAACATCTAATAATGGAAAGTATAGACAACTGAGATCTAAAAAATGTGGGTTCAAAGAAACTCTTGGCGGAAACTATGGGCAAAGAAGATTCAAAAAACTTGGTTGCGGAGAATCTCTAGCAGAGATTAAAAATATTTTGTTTTAAAGAAGTTTTTACCAGAAAATGTAGATGGGGAAGATTCAAAAGACTTGTACCAGTAAATCTTTTTGTGAAATGTATCGACAAGGAAGATAGGAAATAGTTGCTTCGAATCCAAGACTATGGGATTCGAAGCAACTATTGGTTAGAGAGAAGAGAGACTCAATGCACTCTCTTCTCTTAGCTGGAAGTTTAGGTAGGCGAGATCTAAATGTTAAGAATCAACAAAGCTCTAGCAGAATCTGTAGACAGTCAAGACCAACAACTTGGATTCGAAACAGAGTTTTGTGGAATGTTTAGAGAAGAAAGACTGGGTTTTGAAGATACTCGTGACGGAAAGTTTAGATAGACGTGATCAAACAGACTTGAATCAATGAAATTCTTTGCTACTAGTGTAGACAAGAAAGACCCAAAGGCATGGATTCGAAGCAGTTATTGGTGGAATGCTTTAAAGTAAGCATTTTTTAAATAAGTAAAAATCGATAGATCGAAGAATCAATCAAAGAAGTAAGAAAACTTGATTTGACTTGATTTTTGACAATCGAGATCACAGGCGAATCAATAAGCTACACTATTTTTATAGCTGTTCAACGTTGATGTTCCCAAAATTTTCTTCTAGTTTCCCCACTAAGAAATCAATCTATCTCTCTCCCCTTTTTCAATATTTTTTTTTCAAACCAAACTATTTTCACTGCTCACTCCAAATCAAACAGAAATGTCTAGCAATAACAACCATCTGTTAAATTTCCAACTTTAATTTTATGCTAAAAACTTCCTCTGTTTCCCCTTATATATAATACCAATATTTCAGCTAAAATTCGCTGCCCAAACCACCTAGCGAGCTTCTATCATCCTCTATCGCCTCTCACCGCTTCCGCCGTCGCAACTTCTGGCCGCGCATAATTCAAATTAGCAGAACCATTTGCCATGCATAATTTGCGCGGCAAATGTATTGGAAAAAATGGCAAATTGATTGCAACAGTATCTAAAACAACAACAACAATAACGACAAAACCTCAAGTACTTATGGCCATAATGAGCGGCAAAGCATCTCGAATGGCGCAACAGCTAAGCGACTTGGACCATTTCTGTCAGTCGACTGGCCACTGAATGGTTTTAAATAATTTATTGTTGTGTTGGCATTATGGGCGATTTGGGCGAAGCCAAGCGGCGTTTAGACAATAAAGAATTTATTGAAAAATAATGCCAACACTTTTAAGCTTAACCCTTAGTTGCACACTTAAGCAAACAACTTTAAGCACACAACTAGTGTAACTTTCATCTCTACATTTTTATTTTTCTTAACAAAAACTGCGCTCGTAAGCATTGATTGGTTAAAAGCTTTCGCCGTCCACTTCCGCTTGCCGCGGACTGCCGTGACTCACACGCCTGGCGCACAATTCCTGGATTTCCTGTGCCGCTCCTGCGTACTTTGTGCCTATCGTTTCGCCATAATTCAGCCAACAAGCCAAAGATTAATGTTGTTTACCAGCGCATGTTGCTGCCGCCTGCGTCGCCTCACGCCACACGTTGCAGATAAACGTCGCTGCAGCATTAAATCTGCTGCACCGTCGGCTGTAACTGTAAAATCAACACGAACGCAACGCAGGAAAAATGCAGCAAATACCAAAACACAAAAACAACTCGTAAACTGCCAGAGGTGCCCATTAAAGTGAAAAGTTCTGCGGTGTTTTTTGTTCGCCTGCACCTTTCATTCTTTCACATTTCTTTGCACTTTGCTTCATTTTACTTCAGCGAGTTGTTGTTTTTTTTTAATTTGTTTTTTCATTTAAGTTCGCAGGTCATTCACATGTTTGCTGTCGATTCGCCTGACTTCTTACTTGGCTTAATGATGGCGCGCAGCTTTGTTGTTGGGCCCATTGATTTTTGACAGTGTATGAAATTTCGCTGGAAAATGGCCAATAAATTATGACGCTTGAAGTTAGCTGTGCTCTAGCGGCAGCATCCATGAATCATGAATCATGAGATTACGCATTTTTTCCTTTGTTTTTATGATGAGTTCGAAAGCGATTTGGCTGATTGGTGCGCAAAAAATCGGTTGGTAGAAATGAATTAAGGTGTTAAGAATTGTGTTCAAGCCGCAACAGTCGGCTGGCTAAGTGGCAATAAAAACATTTGAGGCCGTTAAGCAGTCATTGAGGTGTTCTTTCTAAGTTTTAGTATAAAAAATGTTAGGCTCTAGTTTGAAGTAAAATTTTTACTATACAACATGAAGAAAGTTTTTGTGAAGTTTGCGTTAGCTCACGAAAGACCAAAGCAGCTAAATGAGTAAAGTAAAAATCGTTATTATTATCATTGATAGTCAAGACTTCTATTTATTTATTTATTTATTTAAAGGTAGCTGGTTGTACATGTAAGACTGATTGTCTTTTAAGCACATCATGAAAGAATACATTAACTGATAGTAACATTTCAATTTTCTTATGTACAAAACTATTTGTTCTTTTTAAACTCTCATTTTTTCTTGTATAGCTCATACAATGTTTTGCTTTTGTCTTTCTACTTTCATATCATCTTCTACGGTTTGAAAACAGGTTTTTTTAGTTTGCCTTATATTATATTACTTATTACTTATATTTCCACCCAAGAACTAATCCAAGGCTTTTGGCTTATTCTTATCTAAACTTTCTTCATCTATCTCATCTATTCATTAAATTCATCTTCATATATTTATTAAAAAGAAAATTTATTTTGAGGCATTTCCGGACATTGATTCATCGATCTATCGAAATTTACTTATATTTAAAAAAAGATTCTTACTTCTTTCTTCGAGCTTTGATTGGTGCTTCGATCAATCAATTCTTATTTATATCTTTAAAACAAAATGTTTACTTCTTTGAAGCATTTTCGGATGTTGATAGATTCCTTGATTTATCGATACTTATATCATTAAAAGGAATAATTCTTTCTTCTTTGAGGCATTTTCGAATGCCGATCGATTCTTCGATCTATCGATTTTTACTTATTAAAAAAAATTCTTACTTTGAGGCATTTTCGGACGTTGATTTTGCGATCTATCGAAATTTAATTATATCTTAAAAAAAATTCTTACTTCTTTGATTGATTCTCCGATCTACCGATTTATCCTTATTTTAAAAAAATCTCCCTTGAAACATTTTCAATCTATCGAAGTTTACTAATATCTTCAAAAGAAATTCTTACTTCTTTGAGGCATTTTCAAATATTGATTGATTCTTGGATCTATCGAGATTTACTATCATCTTTAAAGAAAAATTCTTACTTCTTTGAGGCATTTTTGGGCGTTGATTCATTTCTCGATCTATCAATTTTAAGTACTTATATCTTTACAAACAAAATTCTTACTTCTTTGAGGCATTTTCGAACGTTGACTTCGATCTATCGGTTTTTTTGACTATTTAATTCCAATAAAAAAATACAGTCGGCGTCTTGTATTCTGGGTGCTGAGAGCATAGGATCTCAAACAATGGTTTGAATGGACTGAGTGCTATAGGAAGTTTGTAGCCTTCGTGCCCAACGTCCCATCATCATCATAAGTTCTCAACAAGGCTCTTCAATCTGATATAGTTTGAAGCTATTTCTGCGCCATCTCAAGTGATATTATTACAGTTAGTTTGCCTAGCATTATAGCCTTCCTGCCCAAACTCACATTACCATCAACTCAACAAGGCTCTTTCATTTGATAAAATGTGAAGCTAAAAAACTGTCCAAATGACCGCAATGGCCTTTCTAGTGTTAAGAATCTCACATAGACCATATGATGATCCATGATCCTTAGCAATGTCGTACACAGGATATCATTTTTTTTAGGGGATTGAGTATACAATTTCTTGACCCCAATACCATTTGAAATCATATTTGTCATCCACAACTTTAATACGTAGGCTGCCTTTTATATTTTTTCAATAGGGATGGTCTAGAAGGTTCTCGAAAAATCTTAGATTGCCATTGAAAAGTTTGTAATTTTTTACCATAAACGTGCTTAGAACATTTTGATGTTCAAGTGCTATTTGTGTTGTTTACACTGACTTGAAAAATGCATCTCGCTCAAAAAATGGATTTAACTCGTGAACATTTTCGAGCAATAGTTTTTTACGATTTCCGAAGTAAATTATCTCAACAACAGTGCTTCGATCGCCTTCATTCGGCATTGTGTAATGAAGCACCAACCCTCAAGACAATTTATAACTGGTTTAACGAATTCAAACGTGGTCGCCGTTCGCTCCAGGACGAATTTCGTGAAGGTCGTCCAAGATCGGTCAATGTGCCAGAAACCATCGATGCTGTGCGTGAACTGATAATCAAAGATCGTCATGTGACATATCGTGAGATAGAGGCATCCTTGGGCATTAGTTCCACGGTCGTGCATTCGATATTGCATAAACATTTAGCTGTCAGAAAGATTTGCTCTCGTTGGATTCCGCATAATTTGACAATCGTTACAAAAGGCTCGTGTCGATTGGTGCAAAGAAATGATGGTAAAATTCGATCGCGGTACTTCGAAAGACGTTTATAAGATCGTGAAAGGTGACGAATTATGGATATATGCGTACAAAACAGCAATCGACCGTGTGGGTCTTCCAAGACGAGCCAAATCCAATAAAAGTTGTTCGGGCACGCAGCACACCGAAGAAAATGGTCGCCTGTTTCTTCGGCAAAACTGGTCATGTGGCAACGGTGCAATTAGAGCAACGTAGAACGGTCAATTCTGAGTGGTACACAACAATTTGTTGGACAGAAGTGTTCAATGAAATACGGAAAAACAACCGCCAACGCCGAATCATTCTTCACCAGGACAATGCGTGTTCTCACACATCGGCTCAAACAACCGCCTGTTTGATCGACCAAAGCATCGATTTTATGGGCCATCCGCCATGCAGCTCTAACCTAGCACCCAATGACTTCTATTAATTCCCGCACATCAAACTAAAATTGTGTGGTCAACGATTTTTATCGTTAGAAGATGCTGCTGAAGCAATCAAAAAACATGTTTTGGAGGTTCTCAATCCGAGTGGAAAAACTGCTTCGAAAATTGGTTTGAGTGCATTCAAAAGTGTATAAATCTTCAAAGAGAATACCATGTTTGATGATAACAAAATGAAATTTCATCCTTTTTGAAAAAATATAAAAGGCAACCTTCGTAGCAAACAAATATTTGGGTGGTTTGGATACTTAAAACCTCCTTGTGTGTCTGTGGTCCTTAGTGTTTGCAGAAACATTAATTGTAGACATGTAATCTTAGCTCATAAGTATCTCTCTTCATACTTTAACCTCTTTTCTATAAGAACAAATTTTATTCTCTTTTTTTTTGTTGATTCCATTAATTCAAATGAATGTTCAAAGAAGTAATTTGTTCAATTCATTTGAGTTCGCTTTGAAAGTGTTTCTTTTCACATTTTTCAATCCATCAGAAGATTTCAGGTACAAGCAATAAATACAAATAAAAACCATAAAAACAACAACAATCACAAAGATTTTCCAATGCATGTTATAACCTTTCAGTGGAATTTGTCGGTGACAAGCATTAATCAAAAACAAAGAAAATCAATCGAATTCACTAAAAACCACACACCAGCAAAACTGACCAAACGACGAACCGTCACATGCCATGTCATTTCAAGAAGCTGCACAGCCACTTATAATACAAATAAATTAAATAAACTGCAACGAAAAGAAGAAGCAGACAGGTAAAGCTTCGAGCCGCATTTGTCAGAAGCAAGAATGAGCGGGCGGAGAGGTCGGCAGCAGTAACTGTAGAAGGACAAGAGATCAACGTAACTAATTACTAATTGGATTATGTCTGGGCCAGCAGAGTTCTTGCGTAAGCACTCATGTGTGTGTGTGTGCCAATGAGCAGCGCTAACTGCTTGCATGCTTGACAGGTGGACGTCAATGCTGATGAATGCTCGAATAGCGCCTGTGGCACATGTCATTCCATGTCAATATGGCGCTGCACATGAACAGTCAGCACACACACATATATACAACAAATGCAGCCATGCCCGCACGTAACCCAATCGAGCAGCAACCAGCCACCGGTCAAAGCGGCCAGTTAGCCAAAGTCAGCTATTCGACCGTGGCCGCAGCCGATAGCCACCGGCGCAGTCAGTCGTGCTGGCAGCCACTTGCACAGTCAGTCAGTCAACGACGCTAAGGTCAATGATATCTTCAAAGCACTCACAGCGATTATCCCCATCACCTCTGACTATTGCTTTGGCTACTGCGCACTTTTCCCCATTTTCCTCGTTGTGCCTTTTCTCTATTTTTCGATTTTTTTTTTGGTACGTTTTTCTTTGTTTTCCTGTTTCACTGAACGGGCACAAACCTTTTGTCGTGTTGCTTTCAATTGGAAATTAAATTGAATTGCATTGAGCCGCTGCATAACAATGCAACAATAACACCCATCCCCCTCTCTCGCTCTCACTCCATGGCCGAGGCCTAAGTCTGCTGCAATTCAGGTTCAATAATGGGCAGAAGAAAGACAAGTCGGGGGGGGGGAGGGCATCGACGTATTGACATTTACATTTGATTCGGACTGCAATCAACTCGTTTTGTGTTTACGTTTGCATTCCGAGCCGACTCGACATGGCCAGTTAGTGGCCACACTGCACGTTCATGGCCAGGCGTCGGACCCAAACTTAATCCCCTTTTTTCACTGCTTCCTCTAATACCACAGTTTTCCTTCTTTTTTCTTTTTCTTTTCATTGCATTTCATTTCAATGCGTTTCTTTTGTTTTATTTTAATTTATTTTGGGCCGTTTTTGCCCGCCGGCTCGACTGTGGTTGGCTGACTGACTGACTGATGGCTGGGATTTGTCTAATCAGTTTTTCCCGGCACGTTTCAACCTTTTTTCTGACTTCCCCTCAATGCCATTTTTCCACGACTTGCTTATGGGTTTTCGCTTTGAATACCTTTGCCAACTTTTTCTTTCACTACTTTTCTTTAAGTTGTGTACTCACGTTTCTTCATTGTGCAGGTTTGTTTTAAATCTATTTGTAATTGTCAATTCTAGACTCATTGTTGGCCCGAGACACAGGAAATCCTTTTGACTGCATTTAGATTTGCTTTCTTAAGAAAAGAAGGTCATTGTTGCATTTGTAGTTTTCAGACAAAAAAAGAATTGAAATTTTAATTGTTATTTTGTGCAAAGTAGGAGGAAGTATGAGAAGGTTGATGGAAGAAGGAAGTGTGTGAAGGTGAAGAGAGGTGGTGTAGAAAAAATTGATTCAGTTGGGGAAACAACAGTCAAAGAAATCAAGAAGAATTTTAATTTACATCGAATGAGTCGGAATGATGGGCCAAATAAAGATAGCTTCACGCAACTATATACGATTTGAATGGACTAATCTTCTCTACTAAATACAGTCGTGTGTAGGTATAGTGAACCCCCTATATAGTGAACACCTCGATATAGTGAACACCCAAATTTTGACATCGAGCCTCTAAATATAGACAAAAAATTTTCAAGCAGAAAACAAAAATTTTATTATGAGCAAATAAAACGAGTTTTTGAACAAAAATGTTAACCTTGGTATAGTAAACAACCTCAATATTGTGAACCATATATATACACATATATATAACAATTGCAATAATTAGTTCACTATATCCAGACACCACTGTAGTTACAAAATTTATACCATCACTCCAGCCTTCTTTTCATACACATTTTCTAACCTCAATGGGCCCAAAAAAAACTCTCAACTATTTCAACACAGTCCAAGTGCCACTTTTCATAGTTTGCCCAGTGAGATCTATGTCCATGTTGTGTATTTGCATAGAGCTCAGCAGTGTATTACCGTTACGCGCATTTCATCCATTTGAAATTCAAATTTATGACCAACGAAGCGCACACAACAAAGACGTTGACGTTTGCATTGAAAACAAGAGCGTCACCACCACAACGAGTACAACAAGGACGAACAGCAGAACTGTACCAATGCTTTTAGCATTCATTGAGAGCAAAAAGAAAGAAACTACAGCAATTAGGATGGTTTTATTTGTAGACTAGTTATTTTGTTAGTTGCATTTCTTGTTGTTGTTGATAACTTTAGTTGATTATGCAACACCAACACCAACAGCAACACGACAGCGCAACGAAAACCATTAGCACAGCAGTTTTGTGCTGGATTTCAACAAAAACAACAACAAAAATCATGGCAACAACTAAACCGCCATTCACATCTTTATGCACCACTACAACAACAACAATAACTTTATCTACTAGTCAAACAAAAGGAACTGTAGTTAATTTTCACAAATTTTGCAATGCATACTTGAAGGCGCTGCAAGGTGCTGCCAGCAGCGTTTCTATGCAAATTTATTGGAGCAAAAATTTGCAAACATTTTATTAATTCCACGCTTTCGACAAAACGAAAGTGGCGTCGGGAGAAAGAATTTTGTGAGTGGAAGTGACGCACTCGCCTTCGTTCTGGCATCTTTTGCCAACTCTACGTCCTTGGAATATTAAACTTGGTTAACTCGTCCTTGCTTGCGGCTATTTGTGAAATATTTCTGTGCGTAGTTGCTGGGCATTTGTTTTCATGAAACTCAGATGTCCTTGAGTTGCTCCCATCTCTCCTTGTTGCGACTGCGTCAGTCGGAATTCGAAGTGCTGTTCGCGCTTTAAGAAACGCGTAAATAATTTGTAACATAAACAGAAAACACAACAAGAAAATGCTGAGTGGGAAGTGAAGGACGAAGAAGGATACAAGAAAACGATGAGTGGGAAGCAAAGGACGAAAGCCGGGTTGGGGCACTGGTCTACTGGTACTTTGGAAGTAGACGAGGCAGAAGTGGATGAAGAAGAAAAATACAGATTTCTGGTCAACTTAAGATAGTCAAATACAATAAGAATTGCTCGAAGAACTCGTCGATGGCGAAAAAGACGGAAACATAGAAAAAATATACAAATTTCTTTGTCAACCTTAGAGCTTCAAATACAGAAAAAAAGACTAAAAGAAGTCGCCAATTGCGGAGAATTGGAGACATAGAAGATATATAAAAAATAATTTTTAAAAATATATAAAATATAAAAAAGATATAACAAGAAAGACCCAGAGAAGTTGTCAATTGCTGAAAAATTGGAAACATAAAAATATAAATTTATTTGTCAACTTTCGAGTTTCATATGCAGCAAGAAACCCGAAAGAAGTCGCCAATTGCAAGATTAAAATATAAAAATTTGTTTATCATCCTTTGAGTTTTAAATATAGCAAAAAAGACCCAAAAAAGCCGCCAATTGCGGAGAATTGGAGACAAAGGAGAAATATAAAAAAACCTCACCTTTGTCAACCTCAGAATTTCAAATGTAGCAAGAAAGACCTAAAGAAGTCGCCAATGGCTGAAAAATTGGAAACATAGAAGACATATACAAATTTCTTTGTCAATCTTAGAGTTTCAAATACAGCAAGAAAGACCCAAAAAAGTCGCGAATTGGAGACATCAAAGAAATATAGAGATTTCTTTGCCACTTTTAAAGTTTCAAATGCAGCCAGAAAGACCCAAAAAACTCGCCTATCGCTCAAAATTTAAGCCATAGAAGTTGTTCTCCCAAAACTTGCGCCCATTATTTGTATGTTCTCACATTTTTTCTCGCATTAGTTCTTCAGCTACTTTGGCTTCTCATTGCTTTGTTTTTAATTTACATAGTTTTTATATATTTTTTGTTGTTGGCAAAACTGACAATTGTCCGTCGCAACTGTCTGTAGATGTTATCGAAACGGCTACATGATTTCTTTTAAAAGCGCATCCATCATTTAACGTCATCCAAAGCCGAAGAACAAAACAATTTCATATTTCAACTCGAATGTTCGCACTGCTTCAGCCAATTTAAATTTCATTCATCATCTTTGCTGCTTTTCCCATTAAATTTTTCTGCCTTTCAGTTGTGCAGCTTTGTTGGAGTTGTTTTTCTTTTTAGTAATTTGAACAAGTTATGCTGGTAATTTTCAAGTTTTCAGCAAAGCCAAAAAAAATTGTAAAAGACACCAGCAGATTGAAAGCAAAGCGAGCAAGCAGTGAATGCGAGCAGTAAATTTAAACTAATCACTGGAAGCGCGGCGGCCGAAATTAGGCGCAATTAAATTTCACAGCGATGCGCGCTGCCGCCGGACTGGCAGTGACGCGCTGTTTTTTGCCGCCGAGTCGTTCTTGCGGTTCTCTAATTATGCCGCACTGCATGGATAATGCGCGCCGAGCGATGGCGGCAACAGTCGGTGGCAGACGACGGTATGTGCGCGCCACTTGAAAATGACAATCAAAGCAGATTTCTTTCTACTTTGTGAAATTTTTCCCGCAGTAATTTTCAGCATCATTTCAAAAACAAAAACAACGAAATTCAAATGAACATAGAAAAGCTCGAGTGTGGCGAGATAATAATGTCTGCTTCTTGTTCTGCTGTAGTTGGCGCATTCCATTCGTTGTATTGTTGTTGTTGATGTTTTCCTATTCAACATAATTTGGTTACACTTGAGCCGCGTTGGTTTGGCGGCAACAGTCACAGGCGACGACATGGCCAAAGCTGCAGTTTCAATTTCAATTTCAGCATTGCGGTCGAAGCGGATGCAAACATGGACAAAAGTGTGAAAGAAGTGGGGAAACGGAGAGACGAAGGCTTGGATGGATGGACAGATGATTGGACGAATGATTGTTGCAGAGATGTTCTGAAGTAAGCAAAGATTGTAGATGGGAGAAGAACAAATGGATGGAAAGCGGGACTTGAAACTGAGTGAATGCGCTACAGTCGGGAGGCAGATGGTTCTAGTTCTATCAAATACTTTCCAAAGGGTTCCGTCTGGATCTACGAGCCTAAAAAGTAGGAAACGGAGAGACAGAGATTTGGATGTATGGACGAATGATTGACGAATGTTCTGAAGTAAGCAAAGACTGTAGATGGGAGAAGAAGGACGAAACGGACGGAACAAATGCGCGAAACGAATCAACGGAAGCTGGACTTGAAGCGGGATAAGTGCGCTACATGCCAGGAGGCAAATGGTTCGATCTCTACCAAATGGTTTCATCTGGATCTACGTTTCAAAAAAGTGAGAGACCGGGGCTTGGATGGATGCACGAATAATTGTTAAAGAGATGTTCTGAAGCAAGCAAAGACTGTAGATGGGAACAGAACGAATGGATAGAAGGGGAATTGTGTGAGTGCTCTACAGTCCGGAGATAAATACTTCAATTCTACGAAATGGTTCCCAAAAGATACCATCTGGATCTACAACGAACCCGACAGGGAAGGACACCGAGTTCTTGAATGAAGTGAATCCCAAAGGACACAACAGGATCTCAGACAGTAATTTTACTTTGGTCCAACCAGAAGAGTTAAACAGATCAAGCCGGAAAGCTACATTCCGTAGACTGGAAGGTGAGATCTTGTCAAATAAGATATGTTTAAGGAGTCTTTTGTAATCTCTTCGGTCAAATAATTGACTGACACTTAATTGTTAGACTAACTAAGCACGAAAAAGTGACAGCCATATGATGAGGAAAAAATGTGGACTGGACACCTGGACTTTAAGCATTTTTTCAAGAAAGACTATACGTCAAATGGTAGTTCGGTTTCAACCAATTCCATTGATTCACAAACGACCAATTTTTGTTCTCTTTGATTGACGAAATAGACATATGTTGGAGATTATGAATGAATAGACAGATGTGTTGACATAGATCATGAATAGAGAGACAATTGGACTTTTCTTTGTTCTAGAGTCTTTCTAGACCTTCAAGAGAGTCGTTCAAGGATTTTGATCTCAAACATCTTATTGCTCGAAATATGAAAAAGACCACGAAGCGAAAAATAATATGGACAGATGATGGAATTAATGAATAGAAAGAGGCCCCGAGAGTTCTTTTAGACCATAAAATGTTCAAAAATCTTGAAACTAGTATTTCATTGTTCAAAATATGAAAAAGACCGAGAAAAGCGAAATATGGAAGAAATTAATAGGAAGAGGACCAGATAGTGGACTATTCTTTGTTCTAAGGTTGTCTTAGATCCGGTTGCCTCTAGTTGTACATTCCCAATAAAACGTTTAAGATTTTTAAAAGTAGTATTTCATTGCTTGAGAAATGGTAAAACACCCAGAAACGAGAGATAATATGGAGAGATGATAGATTTAATGGATAGACAGACGACCGAATAATGTGCATTTGTTTGTCTTAGTTCAAAGACATTGACTTAAGTATCTCATTGTTTGAGAAATGAAAAAAATCGAGTAATGAACGAATAAGACAGAAGCCCGTCCAATGAACTTTTCTTGGTTCTAGGATCCTTCTAGATCGCTTTGGAACTGTTAGTGATTTGTCTATTAGTCGTTGGGTGTTTTGTTCGCATTGCTTCCCATTCACCGTTCAGTGTTGTTTACCGAATTAAGTCAATTTTCCAGATTCGCTCTTCGCATTGCGTCATAATTACGCGAAATGTGATTGTTCGTTGGCTCGTCTGCCGCGTGTCGGCTCATTTGCAGTAAGCGTATAACAACAACAACCGCAAGAAGCCTATTGTGCTAATTGTACGAATAGGCGGCCACAAATCTTCACCTGAACGGCAGAAATCTAATGGAAAAACTGAAATTTAATGTGGCTCAGTTGTAATTTTCTGCTATTGTTGCTGCTGTTTTGTTTTTGATATTTTGATATTTTTCTTTGCTCCAAATAGATTAGACAAAGTCATGCTGCGCTTCAGGTTGAATTATCAGAAAGTCAACATTTAAAGCTCATCATAAAAATGGCCTCATACACGCTTTGCTGCGTTGATGTGCTTGAAATCGTAGTCGGTTTCATGCTCGAACTCGAATTTCTCAACTAAGCGGATTCTTGGTTGCGTGTTCTGCGCTTTTGTGTTGGTAAATGATCTATGAAGATGCGCGGTAATTCACAACGGTGCTTCGAAAAGCGTGAGAAGACTGGAGTGAATTTCAGTTGAAATTCAAATTCAAATGCTGCAGCATTTTCTAGCAGCTAATTCGTTGCGATCAGTCAATGCGCTTTCAGTCACTCGAGATGGCTGTGAAAATGAAGCCAACCGCCATTGTTGTTGGTCGATTGTGTGCGGCTTTAATTGGTGGCCATTGAAATTGTGCGCTGCGATCGGATTACTTCAGTATTAGTGGACAGCGCGGGTTGTTTACGAGTTCAAAAGTGTGGAGTAGAACAATGGATACAAACAACCAAACGGGGGAAAAGACTTTTGGAAATAAATGCTCAGAATTCTAAAAGGTCATTAATGATTCGTAAATATTAAAAACTTTTGTGAAAATTGCTGCCTTGTGCCAATAAAAGCGACCCAAACATGGACGTGAAGCTTGAGGCTTTGGAGTCTTAATAACTGTTTTTTTCCACACTTTGAGGTAATTCAATTAATTTTCATTAATTTAAGCGTTGAGTTTCATAAAGTGAGTTGCTCTGAAAAGATTTCAACCGGCTGTGAAAAGCATAACTAACAAAACTGAAACTGAAATGAAAAATGAAATCAGCTGTCATTACTTTACATGAAAACTGTAATTAGTAATTTTCTCTTGACTTTTTTATATTTATAATTTTTTTAATATTATTTTTATGACAAAAGACTAGGCCAACATTTCATTCTCGTTGAAGTGGGCATAAAAAGCCTCACAATAACAATAACAACAACAATAATGGCAACGAAGAAAAACAATTTCAATTAAAATATAATGAAAAATGCACAACAAGAACCACAACAACAACTATGTACTTCAGTGGCTGCTTACTATAAACAGCAGATAAATGCGAGCAGAAATAAAAATACGACAATAATTTTTTTAAATATAGAACAAAAGGCAGCTGGCGGCAGCACAGCCGCGCCACGCCGACTCGAGCTGAACTGAACTAAACTGAACTGAACTGCGCGCATTAATGGCGTCCTCGCAAGCTTAAATGGCAGCATAATTGGGATTTCCGCTTCCTGTTGGCTGGGCCGAATGGCGCTCAACAGGGCCAAACCAAGCTGGGCTGGGCTGGTCTGTGCTGTGATGTGGCGTTGGCTGGGCGAGTGATGACTTTGGCATTTCATCAGCGCTGAAAGCAGCATTTGACTGAATGGGACAACGTGCGGGGAGTGGGGACCAAAGTGGACAGTGCGCGGAGACCCAATGCGCTGCTCAACGATCAAATGACAATAGCTTTGCGACAGCTGATAAAGTTAATTGCCAAATGTCACAATTATGAGTGCAATGAGAACAGAACGCAGACAGGCAACGAAGAAAGCCACTCACAATAATTTAATAAATAATTGAGCTAATTTTTTGTAGAAAATTGTGAAAAAATAAAACAAAAATATATTAAAACTATATTAAAAATATGGTATCCTACTTGGTGGACCTCTGAACTTTTTATGGTTTTAGAAATACATTTTTCTTTGGTCCTTGGAATAGCTTGAAATCTTAGGAAAAATATGAAATTAATAAGCTGAATGTTTAAGTTCAAAGAAGATATTTACACGAGTTTTTTAAATCGTATGTGTTTACATAGTAAAGAAAAAAAGGTTTATTTTCTTTTTTAGTGAATTAATGATATTTTAATTTGAATTTTTAGCCTCAACACATACACATTTTTTAATTTTAATTATTTTAATTTTTCAATTTTAATTATTCATTTAATTTTTTTTAATTATTAATTTAATTTAATTAATAAATAATTTATAATCTTAATCTATCTATATAAAAATGAATCGTGGTCCGTTCGGCTGCTTAAAACTTGAAAACGACTGGACCAAAGTGGATACTTCGCGGCGGGTTTGTTCGAAATTGTTACGCGAAGGTTTAGGAAAAAAGAAAAGTCGGGAAAAGGGGGCGTGGCACCACAATAATACATTTTTAGACAATAACTTTGGAACCATACTTACTATTTAGTCATGTCCTTCGACCGAGGGAATGGGGTGGGTATTGGACAAGGGGGTGTGGCACCGCCCATACAACTCAAATGTTTTAAGTGGAATACCTTCGAAATTGTAAGTCATTTCAATTCATTTCTTTTAAATGGAATTACTTCGGAGTTGTAAGCCGCAGAGCATTGAAATTTGGTGTACCGTCGTTTCATAGATGTGTCATTCTACTGATGAGATTTTATCGGCGTTGGTAAAGGGGCGTGGCACATTTTTTATGCTCAGACAGTTATGCAGTACACACACACATCAGTGAAACTTGGTACGAACTTTCCACTTAGTAGCACAATTCAACTGGACGAAAGTTGTGAGCACTGGACAAGAGCGTGTGGTACCGCCTCTATTTTTATATACATAGATTGTTTGCCCTAATTAACTGAGTGACTGATTGATTGATTGATTCAACATCGCTCAGCCTAAACCTCTGAAGTTACGAAATGAAATTTGAACTGTAGATACATCTTGAAAAATGAACCTCCGCTAAGATGGGATTTTTTGAAATTCGGGGTGTAAAGGCGCAAAACATGTGTTAAGGTGTTGTATGAAGAAAAGTGATTTAAGAGACATATTGATTTCGAACTTCCTGAAAATACTCTAAACCAAAAATAATTCGACACGTATTTTATAATTTTTCGAAAATCAAAATTTAACTGGACCAATAATGGATTAAGATTTTTTTAAGGGTAGACTCGAAAAAAACATAAACCGATAGGCCTATTGACTTCAAAAATTGTAAAAATACTTGAAATTAAAAAAAAATTACACACGCGTTTCTCATTATTTTCAAAATCGAAATCTAACTGGATCAACGACGGGTTAAAAGTATCTATGGAGAAACAAATTTTTTCGAGAATTTTTACTTTAAACTTCGTGAAAGTACTTCAAATGTAAAATAACTCGATACGTGTTTTTCATTTTTTCCGAATATTAAAATCGAACGGGGTCAACGACTGGTTACAAATTTGTTTAGAGAAACTGTAAAAAACATGAATTAATGGGGTCACTGACTTCAAACTTTGTGAAAGTACTCTAAGTGAGAAATAATTTGACACGTGTTTTTCACTTTTTTGAAAATGAAAATCTAACGGGGTCAACAATGGGTTAACAGTTTGTATGGAGAAACACGATTTATTGGTCCTTTTGACGTCAAACTTAGAGAAAAAGTAGTTCAATCGGGAAATAATTAAAATGTGCTTTTCATATTTTTGAAATTCGAAATCTACCGTGGTAAACTAAGGGTTAGGAATTTGTTTAAGGTAAATGTGAAAACTCATAATTTAAAGGGCCTTTTGACTTCACAGTTTTTAGAACGACTAGACAACAAACATAATAGGCATAGGTCTTTTTTTAAATCAAAATCTGACGAGAAAAAGGAAAACAAATTTGTGAAAGTTTTAGCCTCAACACACATTTTGTAATTTAAATTTTTACAATTTTAATATTTAATTTTTCAATTTTAATTTTTTATTTAATTTTTTTTCATAATTAAATACTTTTTTGTAAATAATTTTCAACAATTTAATTTTTAATTTACATTTTTTAAATGAAGAAATGATTGACTGATTTTTTTATAGTTGAATTTTTTTAATTTTAATTTTTCAGTTTAAGTTTAATTTTTGATTTAATTTTTTTAAGTCAAATAAATAAATTCCAAACTTTAACTTTCTCCAGTAAACGTTTTTTAAATGTTATGTCTTTACATAGTAAAAAAAAACGAAACAGAAAAAAACTAGTGAAATTTTTAATTTGAATTTTTAACTTCTACAGACACATTTTTTTAAAATAATTTCTTTTAATTTAAATTTTTTATTTAATTTTAATTTTAAAATTCATTTTTTACACAACTTTTAAAATTTTATTATTTAGTTTAATTTTAATATTAATTTAAATTATGTAAATAAAGTAAATGAAGAAATTATTGACTTTTAGCTATGCGTAAAGAATTTTAAATTAAAACAAAAAATATAGAATGTTGTTGGTATAACCACATTCAAAACAAATCGGTTAATTGGAAATTTTAAGTTTCCCCGGTAAAAACGAAAAGGTTAAGAAATGGTAAAAAGTCAAATTAAGCCAAATAAAATGTAAATTTAATTTGAAAAATTCATTACTGTGAATTTGAATGAATTGTAACAAATTTTCAAGAGAAAAATTAATAGAATTTTAATTCGTTAAAATTAGGTAAGATTTAAACGGCTGACATGATCCTATTGTACGCATGAGGCAAGAAGAAGAAGAAAATAACCCGTTGTGATGAGCTTAGGTTAGGTTAGGTTGGGTCTTTCTTTATCTGCCCGATACACACTCCTGGTTCAGGTTCGGGAGATAGAGAGAGATTTCAATTCATTAATTTATTTACAAAATTGTGTAATTGAAAATCTATACAAGTTTTTATTTACCCCACAAGTTTGGAAGTACAGTCGTGTCTGGGTATAGTGAACACCCGATATAGTGAACAACCTCGATAGTGTGAACAGGCCTTGCAATAATTAGTTCACTATATCCAGACACGACTGTAATACTAAAATTTAACGCTCCATTTCACACAATTTCACCAAACATTGGTAACAACAACAACAACAATGATAACCAGTTCAGACTGATTGCAGACATTTTTCTTGCGTGTTTGATTGAAACTTTTCTTCAAATTGTGTTGTTGTTGTTTTTGCGTCTTTACGACGTCAACTTTCGGGTCAGCAGTCAGTTTGTCATTTGCTTTCTACTCCAACCGGCACAATGAAAGCAATTTTTGGTGCCAAAGCCACTAAGCGGCAAACAAGACGCGTTAACGACAATTAATTTAAACGCTTAATTGTTGCTGCTTCTGTTGTTGTTGTTGCCCCAGTTGGTTGGTAGCCCTCGAGTTAGTAGCTGCAAGATGCATGGGGTGCAAAAAATCTAGGCAAACAAATTCAAAAAAAAAGAGGTTAGGGAAAAGTGTGAAAAGTGTTTAAGTGGCTCTTTAGACTCTTCGGGCTTAGTGTTGCTACATTCATAAAAAAAAAAATTAGAAGGAAAAAGTCCACACGGCTGCAACACAGAAGCCGCTAAGGCCAAAGTAATTAAATGCGTTTTAATTGTGAATTGTGAAAAAATCAGACAGGCAGGCAGACGACAACAGAAATGAAAGAAAGAGGAGAAGAGATGCGGAGAAAGAGAAAAAGAGATGGAGAGAAAGAGAAAGGCATAGAGGGCAACAGAACATAAAAGTGAAAAGCAAATTGTGCTCCATGGGCGGAAATGTGGTTGGCTGGGAATCGGAGCAAAAGCCCGAGCCGGCGGTGACAACAATGCCCACTGAGCGGCAGTCGACGCGTGCATTAACGGGTCGTAATTAAAAGTCATGGTCGGAGATTTGTTGCGTTTGTGTGCGGCCGTCGATTCGGTTGCTTCCTTCCATTACTTCATTTATTTAGTTTCATTGGTTGTTGTTTTTTGCTACAGTTACAATGACTTTTTTTACAACTTTGTAATTGTTATTCGTTCGGTTTTGCTCTAAGCGCAAGAAAGCAACGCACTTTTTCTTAGTGCGACTTCAATTTGTGTGTTTTCGAGCACTTAATGAATTTTCTACTTTTCGTGTGCATGTCCAAAAATAATTAAAAATAATGATTTTCCAAAAAACAGGAACATAAAGTTAAAAAAAATGTCAAGTGATAAAAAAACTAACTAAATAAAAAATTTTATGACTTTACATGATTGCAACGACGTTAACAAAAACGTAAGTAAACTCATCGTTATCTTTACCAAAAGAACTGTAGAATTTAATTTATTTTTTTTAATCTACGCAAAAAGATGTCATAAAAGTCTGGTCTGCTGACTTTTGTTGTGCGTTGTATGTTATAATTTTTGTGGTCTTATGAAATGTTTTTAATCCCTGTTTGTGTTCCTTGCTGCTTGTTGACTCTTCTGTGAGCCAAAATATGTGCCCAAAATTTTTTATTTATTTAAATTTTGGATGTTTTAATAAAGTTAAAGCAGTGCAATTAAGTGGTGTCTTCTATTGCTTACGCTATTCTTGCGTAACTTGGCGCTCAGAGCGCTCACGTGACCCTCGTCG
Organism: Melieria omissa; assembly: GCA_963971225.1. Taxonomy (NCBI): domain Eukaryota; kingdom Metazoa; phylum Arthropoda; class Insecta; order Diptera; family Ulidiidae; genus Melieria; species Melieria omissa. Next base: position 58,075,622 of record OZ020268.1, read on the forward strand.
GCGCTAATTCGCCTCTAAATTGTAGAACAAATATTGAATTAGCTTAGAGATGAATAAGAAACAGTTAGCAGATAACAGCTTCTGGTTGGTTACTCAACTCAACCAAGCAACAGCTTCTGACTTGAGCAGAAAAATATTTGTGATCATGAAAAGATTATTTAATTATCTCTATTAAAGTAATGAGAGCACAATTTTTTTTATGAGCACCGAACCATATCTCAGATCAGATTAGAAAAAAGTCTGAGAACATTATGATAAAAAAAATCATCCATACTTTCTCCAATAATACTTCAGATAACTAGTCAACTTTGGTTGAATTCTGCTTCGTCTTTGTTTGGTGATTTTGTGTTTTGGAACACTTTGTATTTTAGGACATTTGATATCTCAAAGTTACATGGTTTTCTTTCAAAAAAAAAAAGATAAAACTATGGTGACGTATATTTGAGGTAACATGTTGATTATTTGACTTTCCTGAAATACATTTAATGAGCTTTTAAGTTTAACATTCCATATTGTTTAATGTTTATTTGATGCTTTTAGAAATACCTTTGGAATTTTATTTCGTATTAACAAAAACACATTTGGTATTTTTAGAAGTTAATTCGATGTTTTTGACGGAAATTTGACGCATGTTATTTTGATGTATGAATGAAATGTGACTATTTGAAAGTACACTGATGTTTTCTGAAAGACATTTGCAATTTTCAGAAGCTAATTCGATGTTTTTTGAAGGAAACTTGCTGTTCTTGAAATTCATTTGATGCCTTTTAAAGTATATTCAAATACTTATTTGATACTTTTGGAATAGCATTTGGCATCTTTAGAAGTAAATTCTATGTTTTTTTTAAGAAAATCTGATACCTTTTCAAGCACATCAAATATACTTTAATTCTTTTTTGATACTTTCCCAACAACATTCGCATCTTCAGAAGTAAATTCTATGGTTTTTAACATAAAACCGACGCCTCTTAAATACATTTTATGCCTTTTCAAGTACATTAAATATATTTAAGGGGGGTTTCTACCTTGTGCGGTCAAAAAAATCGATTTTTTTTTCATGTATTTTTGGATTAATACATGATTGTAGAACATGAATGAAAGAATACAAGATTACGACATCCGAGTGCTGACGTCACGCGTGCCCATTGCTAGAGTTACCACCCCACCTTCAAAAAATTTTAGTTCTAAACGTAGTCAATTATCGTAATATATGGTCATTTAAATCTGTTCTGATACCAAATTGTTTGATAAGTATCTTAATTTATGCAAATACTTTGAAGGAAAGTCCAATTTCACACAGAACAAGAACTTTTTGCACCTAGTTAGAAGTTTCAAAATAAAAAAGAAACAACTTTCAATTTCAAAAAATGTCACTCGGCAGCTCTATTTAGAAACGATTCGAAAAGCAAATTTCTATTGGCCGACGGTTTTTTTCGAATTTCTCGCGAGTTTTAGTGAATTATATTATTTTACCCTCAAAAAGTGATCTTTGCCCAAAAAAGGTAAGTATTGAAGTGCATTTCTTGTACAAATTTGGTGTGAAAACGTGTTATCTTCCCAAAATAGAAAACAAGAATTTCTGTCAAAATGCGTTGTGCAGTGGGCAAATGTGCGCAAAACAACAGGAACTTAAGTGAGTATCTCTTGTTTTGAAAATGTTATATTGCTTCACATAGAAGAAATATAACCAAAACGCATATTTTCTAGGTTGCAAGGAAGTGCATTACTTAACGTTCCCAAAGAATTCAAAACAACGAGAGCTTTGGGTATCGTTTTGCGATCGCCAAGACGATATAAATTTTGAAACGGCGAGGATATGCTCTTTGCATTTCAAAGAGGAAGATTTTGAAGATGACATACAATTTCGATTGGGTAAGTTGCATCGTGTTTTTTCCCATCTTAAAAACAACTGAAGCAGTGGAAATCTATACATTTATATAACAACCAATGTGTCGTTGCTTTTTGAGCCACAATCGCACAACACGCCACTCCGACTTTTTAACCGATTCGGATGAAATAAGTACCAAACTATTTCATATGTGGGGAAATGGTACATAGGCTATATAAGATGAACCACGTTTCTTATGTCCACTATAGTAACGACCGTTTTAATAAAACTCGATTGTGGTATATTTCAGTAAATAATTAAGTTATCTACTAAACGATTTTTTGTTATACTGGAGTAAGCACAGATCATGTAAGGTTAGTTAATCAAACAAACATTTGGTACATGACGTATCCTTCCACTTCTCTTTACTGAAAAATATGACCGAGTATTGGAAAAGCATACACCATATACTTGAAAATTGTACTATAGTTTAACTGTTTACAATGTGTGCAACTTTTTTGTTATACCTAAAACGTATGTATATATTTTAAGGCTTTCGTAAACGCTTCCTGACGAAATTCCTGACGGTCGTACCAGAGAGGGTAAATCAGATCTGACAAAGATGGTTTTAGTGTGGTTAAAGTCCCACACTGACGGGGTTTTGGCTTTTGATGCTTTCCATCTTAAAAAAAAAAAAAAACAAAAAAAAAGAGCCAAGGGAGTCGCAGTTAAAACGCTTGCAAGCACAAATGCGCCTACAGCACCAACCACCACTAACACAATAACGCACTGAAGCACTGACCATACCAGCGTGGTCACCAATATTGTACTATTGCGCGCGCCATCATTGCAATAGTGCAAGAAATTTTTTGAACTTAATATAAAAATATAATAAATATAAACAAAATATAGATATAAAAAAAAAATAATTTCATGAATTTTAATTTTTTTGTAGTTTAGTGTGCTATTCGTCCCACTGTTCCTACAAAAAATTTGACATGTTGGCATAATTTCTGTGACGTCATGAGTGTCCTTGTCAAATTATCTGTCTCGGATGTCGTAACCTTATATTCATAAACCTTGATTGTAGAATACGCTCCCAAAATTTGAAGTTGAAATCTTTCGAATTACGGAAGCAATTTATCGAAACAGGTACCGGTGTCGGTGTCACTTCATACTGAAGCAAAACTTTGAACGCGTTTTTCTCAAAACTAAATTTTTTGACCTTGCGGAAGTGATTTAGGCCACACGAGTTGAGCAATAGCTACCAAATTTTAAACAGTCATTTATCAAGGTCTTAGCTATGGCTGGAACTAGGATCTTCAAGAAATAATAATTATTTTTCATTAAAAATAGAAATTTGTATTGAAAAAAGTAGGTAAAAATTGAGTTTTTTAGTCAAAATCGCATAAATCCTTCATTTTTCATTTTTTTTTCAAAATCCTAGTTCCAGCCATAGACAAAAGGATACAGAATAAGAAAAAATTTCATTTTTGTGTTTCAAGTCATCTCAAACAGCGGCAGGACTTCCGCGAGTAAGGAAGTCCTGCCGCCATTGCTCGATGGCCCCCTCCCCCCTTTTCATTTTTTATCTTGAAACTTTTTTTACTTGTACAATGAACATATACCTACATCTGAAAAAATGTTACAGTGTTTATCTTAAAAACCTTCCCATCAAAAATTTTAAAAAAAAAAACATGTTTTCTCGGCCGCACAAGGTAGAAACCTGCCTTAAAATACTTTGATACTTTCCGAACAACATTTAGCTTCTTCAGAAATTAATTCTATGTTTTTTGTCGAAAATTTGACGCCTCTGAAATACATTTAATACCTTTTAAGGTACATTAAATATATTTAAATGCTATTTTGATACTTTCTGAAATAAATTTTGTAATTCTATGTTTTTTGAAGGAAATATTACGTTCCTGAAATACCTTTGACGCTAAAAAAAAATCGAACCTCTGAAATACATTTGATGCCTTTTCAAGTAAGTTAAATTATATACTTTTTGGTTAAGCACATTTAAATTTTTTTTATACTTTCTGAATAACATTTGGAATCTTCAGAAATTAATTCTATGTTTTCTGAAAAAAATTTGAAATATCCGAAAAACATTTGATATGTTTTCAAGCAGCAACGGCAGCCGCCGTGGCTCTGTTGGTTAGTGCGCGGTCCAACGAGTCGCATGCAGAGCGACGCAAGATCGAATACTGCATGTAGTAACACCTAAAAAATAACGGGAAACTCGTTTTCTCTTTCGGTGGCTGTCCTCTCAGCTGGAAATGGCAAACCTCTGAGAGTAAAAATTGCCTATGAAAAAAGCTCCCAACCTGCCGTTCGGAACCGGCATAAAACTGTAGGTCCCTTCCACCCGCGTACAAAAAATTCACACGCACAACACGGGTGGTTGCGGGAAGCTAGGCCTTAGTCTCGCGTAAGCGGGCTGTCGTGCCAATCAATTATTAATTATTATTATTATGTTTTCAAGCAGAGGGTTTTGTTCTATTTTTGAAAACCGGAAGACATCTACTTTAAAACTTCCGGTTAAGAAGCCACAGACAGTTTAACGATTTCAAAAAAGTCGATTTTGTTCATATTCAATATTCAACTATGATTTACTAAGATTTCCTGCTGAAAAGTTCTACCATAAAATAAGCCATATTTCAGGTCGCTAACCCTTCTAGTTTAGGAGTTACATGCAATTAAATAATTTCGAGCTACCTGTAGCTGTGGCTGTAGAAAATCTACTTTTGTCAATGTGACTCATCAATATTCATCATCAACATCAGCTCGCCGGTGGGATAGCTTAGATAGATCGGATTGGGGCCTTTCTGTAGAGCTGAAGAATTCTACTACAAGAAAGAGTACAAATTCAAGCCAATTCTTTTGGTTTAGGAACAGCGCAAGAGAGAAATATGTTATTAATCAGACTGATAGCAATACTGACACTTACATGCCGTCTTCGATTTTGTGGGATTTTTGATGGGACAGCTGCTGGAATAAGCTGGTTTTAAAAGTTGATAGCGCTTCTGGGTTAGGAGTTACAGGCAGTTAAGCAATTTTGAGCTACAGGCATACAATAGAAAGGTGAGCTTTTTCAAAGTCAGACTTCAAGATAGAATTTCTTAGCTCTCCGAGGAAATAGCGCCCAGATCGACCCCTTTTTCGAAAGCCGAAGAGTTCTACTACAAAAAATAGTGCAAATCGAAAGCAGTTAGCTTGTCTGGTTTAGGAACCAGGCTCGAGAGAAATGCATAAATTAGTCTGATAGAAACTCTGTTGCTTTCGTACATGTTCTGGGTTTTCCATCAGGATTGCTAGATACCAGCTATTTGATGCTTTCGAAATTAATTTGGTGCTTTCTGATATACATTTAGCATCTTCAGAATTGAATTTAATGTTTTCTGAAATAAATTTAGGTACTCCGAAGTATATTTGATGCTTTCTGAAGCGACTTTGATGACTGTTATAAAATATATTCAAAGAGTTTCCAAGTACATTTGCTACTTTTTAAATGTTCTTTTGATGCTTTTAGAAAAACTTTTGGCTATTCTAAACTTGGTTGAATGATTTCCAAAATAGTTTTCATTGTTCCAACGTAAATTTTATGGTCTCTGCGCAACTATTTGAAAACATTTAAACTGTGAAGTATAAAGTAGTGTGATTCATGTTTATTGTATTTTAATTTGTATGCCTTGTGAAAAATTTGTTTTTCTTGCTTCCATTAAACAGAAATTTTCGCAACACATCTTTTGTGATGAAAATAAAAGATAATTCACTTTTCACCAGTTTTGTTCTGCTTTTTCGATGAAATTAAAAGATAATTGCCATTCTACTGTTTGGTTCGTTTCTTTCATTTTCCTCAAGACATCTTCTTTTGAGATTAATAATAATTGAGATTAAATAATAATTTTAATGTTTTCAGCGTTCAAAAATATTCCACATGTATTTTTATTACAGCTGCCAACAATATTTAAACATTTTATCTGACAACTGTTTTTTGTTGCTGCCGTGCGTTTTTCTGCCTGAGTTGCTTATCTTTAGCTCACCAAGAGATTACAAGCAAAAATATGAGTGTGTGGCAACATTTATTTTTCATATTTAAGGTAAAATGTTAATCAACTGTTGATATGACGTGCAAATTGCGGTGTTTGTTGGTTTAGGGATTTGGCCGATTTTATTTACAGTCGGCGAGGCGCTCAGCTTACGTGAGCTTGTTTAGTCTGGCTTGTTTAGTTATGGAGAAGTGGGAAGTGTTGTTGCAGTGGGAGGAGTGAAATGGCAGTGAACGAGCAAATGACGAAAGCGCAGCGTTGCCAAAGGTGTGAAGTTGACTTAAGTTTTAAGTGGACAATTAAATAAGATATGAAATGATTAAATGAAATGAAAGGGGATAAGATGACATGGGTTGAGTTAAGTGCGAAGTGCGAACAAATATTTTTGAGAAATGTCGAATTGTTATTGCTGTATTGATGGCGAAAAGACGTGACATATTTGCAAGTCAATGACACTCAACGCAAACGGCTGAGTGCTGCCAAGTTCGAGGAAATTGAGACCACTGAAGCATACAAGAGAAAATAGATTGTTGCTTAATTTGACAGGAATCCTTTTTCAAACGTTAAAGGAATTTCACAGAATTTTTTTAACGAGACAGGTAGAGTCATTGCTTGGGTCATGGAGCTCTTCAAATGTCAAGAAAACTGTTGTCCTTTAAAAACTTACAAAACTTTTCTTTGAACAGCAATCAAAGTGCCCAGAAGACACTGAGAAAGGTGCGTTTTTTCTGTTATGTGCTCACAATTCATAAAAAAGTTATTCAGCTGTTGGGATAAACTTACAAGTTTCAAGTTTTTTACACTAGAATGGCAACATAAAGTTATACTACCAAAGTTTATTAACACTGGAATAGTTAACTAAACTCATACTTTCCAAGATTTTTAACACTAGACTTATATTTTCAAAGTTTCTTAACACTAAAGTGGTCAACTAAATGTATACTTTCAAAGTTTCTTAACACTAGAATGGTCAACTAAACTTATAGTTTCAAAGTTTCTTAACACAAGAATGGTCAACTAAACTTCTACTTTCCAAATATCTTAACACTAGAGTGGTCAACAAAACTTATGGTTTCAAACTTTCTTAACACTAGAATGGTCAACTAAACTTATACTTTCAAAGTTTCTTAACACAAGAATGGTGAACTAAACTTATACTTTAATAGTTTCTTAACACTAGAATGACCAATTAAACTAATTCTTTCCAAGTTTCTTAACACTCGAATGGCCAAGGGAGTCAAAGTGACTCCAGGTAGGTCTTTTATTATTTTATTGAATTACTTTTTGAAGCAAAATCCTGTGTTTACTATTACTATTTTTGAAGCCAAATTAAACCAAAATACTTTTAATATTTTTAAGGAAGGTTTTAATCTTTTTTCTAACATTATTTCATATGAGAATTTAACGAGAGTTGGATTGGGGGGCATTTTAGTGTTACACCATTTTAACTGAACAGAGTTTCTTCTGTGTCTTTGGTTTATTTTTCGGTCTCCCTAGAAAAGACTGAATAGTGTTTACATCATTAAAAACTGTATTTTGTAATATTCTAGTTTTATCGATGGTCTGTTAAAAATTATTTTTTGTTTGACTGGATTATATATAAATAAATAACCTGAACGCCTAGTTGGGTTAGTTTGAGGCTTTGTCTCTTATTCGTGGTCATCCGGAGTAGTTTCTTGGCTCTACAGTTGCCCAGCTGTCGGTCTCTGTAACCGACCATTGAGGAAATTTTTTCAGTCAACTTGTCATGCGATGTTCATATGGGAGATTTCAGAGTCTCCAGAGCTGCTATTGGCTGTTGTAGGGATTTTGACATTAGTCAGTAAGTTAATCTCAGTTAATCAGTAAGTTAAGGGAAATTTAACTAGATCGCCCTTTTGATCAAACTAAACGTGGTTTATCTTAAAAGTGTCAGAATAGTGGGTTAGTTAAATAGGTTAGGTTGAATTGGCTGGTCTTGCATAGACTCAGCGTTGTTAGTCTTTCCTAATGGACGTCTTGTTACATGTTAACCCCAGAATACTAACTTTAGTCGGTTCAACTAGCATTATAAACGTTTTGTGAAACAATTGCAACAAACGATTAGTATTGCAGGGTTAAGAGTAATCCTAAAGATCTATACAACCCGAACGAATCCATAGCAACCACTGAAGAGAACCTTAGTAGGACCCTGGTTTTTAGTTTGGACTCTCCCTACGGTTTCTCAATTACCGGAGATCCCAAGTGAGTCAATCGAAACAGAGAAGGTGTTTCACAGTAAGTTATATCCATTTGGTTCCCTTGTAAAGAACCTAAGTAGGACGCCTTTAGTTTGAACAAACCCTACGTTCGATAAATCTGCGGAGTACCTAAGTGAACCAATTGTATTCTTGAATCTTGAAAGCGAGTGCCAGAGGTAGGAAGATCTTCCAGAGTTGGGTAAATCTGCATTAATTGTATTTTATTCATTTTCTTCTTCTATTTGTTTGCATCTTAATGCTTCAGAGTTCACTCAGATTTATGAAAAGTGGCTTTGCTAAAGGGAATATTTGACCTTATTTAATACCACTTCCTCTTTTTTTACTTCATTCCAACCTACACTACAATGATTTGTATTCATTTGACTAATTTTTGGTGGCTTACTTTGTAATTTGAGTAAATTTAATAAATGCTTTAATTAATTCTGCATATGCAGTAAATATTTATTTAGAGGTTTTCAAATATATTAGCAAACATTTTCATATATTAGTTTTTGGTTCTTTTCTGGTTAGTTGCAATATTGGAACTAGTTCAGTTTGCCATTACACTAAGCTACCAAAATGCAATTAGAAACCCGCACATTGCCCAATAGCTCGACCAAACGACATGGAAAAGTTGAAATTATTTTATTGATTTATTTGGCATTTTTGGGCGCAAATAATTTTAGAAATTTATTGCGCCATATTTTGGCTACAGCAAAATACGCTAAATACGCGTACAAATATATGTAAACAACAACAATATATATATATACATATATACAACAACAAAATTCAAACAATACAAAATGCAGTAATTGCGTGCAAAGTAGAAAATGTGAGCGCCGAAAGCATTTCGACACATTGACCAATATAAATACTAATATAAAATAATTCCGGGAAATTATGCCAAAAAATTAAGCAAAAAATTAATTTCAATTGAAATGCAAAATGAAGTAAACTGTAATAAAGTAACGAGCGCTCGAGTGCCTGACCGCCAGTCAGTGCAGCGTTTGGGGTTGCATTGCAGTTGATATGTAAATCAAAAATTCACATACTTTACTTTACTTGACTTGAGTTGAGTTGAGTTGTTGGCCCGTTCAGGCGCTGCAATTTTTCAGCATGTAAAGCGGGCGCTTAGTGTTGATGCTAATATTGTTGTTGTTGTTGTTGATGTTGCAATGAAACAATTTCACTGGCTGCTTGTTGGCGAAATATAGTGCAGGAAATTGTAAATACATAAACGTACAAGTAAATAAACACGAACGCCAGGAGCCGTAAATGAGCTTAACAAGCTCGAAGCACTAATGCGTTCAGCAGCTGTGGTCGCTGGTTGCTGCGCGCTGCCTGTTGGCTGCAGACTGCCAAAAAGTGTATAAGTTGCAAAGAAAAGCATTAAAAAAAAAAACTAGAAACCAGCAGAACGCAGTTTGCAGTTTGCAACTACCAGATGGACGCTACAAAGCTTAGAGGCCACTGGTCAGCTGGTCAAAACCAAAAAGTTATTTCTCATAATTTCCTTGGCTCCTGAACAGTGAACAGTCACATAGCCAGACACTTAGGTAGACAAATTTTCATGTAATTTCTATTCCATTCTAACATTTATAACTTCTCACTCGAGTTTTTTGGAACCCAATCGTTCTCAATGTCCCCAAGACCGACAGTAGCGCTCTGCCAGTAATGCATGTAGCAAATTTTGTTGTTATAGAATTGCAATGAAACGAAGAACTCACCTATTAAAGCGCTGCATAGATACAGAACGGCGAACGCATAGCCGCGTATGCGCCAGTTTTTGTGTTGTTGTTGTTGCTGTTGTTGGCCCATAATTGCTGTTTGTTTGTATGTGTGTGTGTTTGGGTTGTGCCGGTTGCGGAACTTATTGGGAGTCGTTGGAAATGTAGTTGTTGTTGGAATTTATATAGTTGCACTTTTTAACGACGACCACAGCGAGTGGTTTTTGTTATTACTTATCCCTTGCACGATTTCAGTTTTAATTTTAGCTAAACACCAAAAATAAAATTAAAAATAATTTCGTGTTTGTTGTTATTTTTTGTGTGTTTGTCCTACACTTTATGGCTGCCGTTGTTGTTGTTGTTGTTGCTCGCTATTTAATTTCTTTTTTATCGCTTGGTAGCTCACTTTGGCTCACTGTCTGCCGACGCGAGAGAAATCGAAAATTATTTATAAAGATTAGAAAAACAAAAAAACCGGCTCAACACTTGACGCGCATTTATCTGCAATTACTAATAGAATGTTGCCGCTCGGTGTTGTTGTTGTTGTTACTGTAAGTACACACACCACTAGCGTTGCTGTCAGACAGTTTCGGTTTCAGTTGGACTCTTTGTTATTGCTGTTGTTTGTTTTTGGGGAGGAGAATTCGTGTCTGCGTAGAACATTCGCTTCGGCACTTTCGCGAAGCGAGGGGCGCAGTGCAAGCCAACTGGGGGCGCTCCACTTGGCACAGGTGCACGCGATTTTTTATTTGCCCCGTTTGGCTTTTCGTCGGTTATTGTTATTATTTGGTTGTTCTTGTTGTTGTTATGGCTTTTTTTGTTGATCGAATTTCTGTTTATGCACGAATTGTCTGTGTGAATTTTAATTACAACAAAAATGGGTAATGTTTTTGTTTTTATTGATTTTCAATTTTTGCAGCTGCCAGTCGATGTTGCGCACAACGGCGATGAAATGCTGGAAAAGCAGTGAAAAGAGAAAAGTGAAAAACTTGTGTAAATTATTAGGCCATTAAAAATTGTTCGATTGTGAGCCATAAATAACAGTCGTCGGTCAATTGAGTTCAAATGCATTCATTTCTATAAAAACGAAAGTCAATGTGAACAAATTGAATATTCACAAGTTTTACACATTGCAAATTTGCGATAAAAATGTAATAAAAAGCTTAAAAAATTGCAATTTGATTTAGTAGTAAAATGATGATAATGCATGTGAATGAAATGTATGAGAAAAATTTAAGAAAATAAAATATAAAAAAATTAATCATTAAATTAAAAATAATTAAATATTAAAATAATAAATTAATTAAAAAAATTAAATAAAAAAAATTGAATTAAAAATCATAATTGTGCAATAATATTGAAAAATTATAAAAAAAATTAAAATATAATGCAAAGTGAAAAAAAAATTATTGATTGATAATTGATACTTTGATTTTTGAAGTTTTCGATGTTTTTATTTTTTCGATGTTTTGTATAAATAAATAATTCATTATAAAAAATTAATAAAAAAGAAAAATTATTGAAAATTGAAAACTGTTAAACAAAAATTTAAAACTAATGCAAAAAAAAAATAAAAATTATAATAATAGAAAAGGCAATAAATTCCATGTTGCTGTTATTGTATTTTTTTCAAGTTTTCCATTGTTTTTTATATGTTATGCATTTTTCGATTTTCCAATGGTTTCAATATTTTAATATACAAAAATTATGTAAGGAAAGGAAAAAGTAGTAGAAAGTAAAGAAAGAAAATCAAAATAATACATAGAAAAGTACATAAATTTTTAGATGGTTTTGATGTTTTTCAATGTTTTCTATATTTTACAATGTTTGGAAATATATTTTATCCCACAAATTTTCCCAATTTCTTGTTTCAATTGTTGCTCATTTAAAGTCCCAGTATACAACTTCAGCTTGTTGTATGTATGTCAGTGTTTAAAATAATTAAAATTCAATTTTATTTAATTTAAAAAATGAAAATAATAGATAACTTATGTAAAAAATAGAAAAACAACATAATAATAAATAGAAAAGTCTGTACATGTTTTGTTGCTGAGGATTCTTAGTTTTTGCAATTTCGATGTTTTTAAGTTTTAGATATATTTCAATGTTTTTTTTTTTCTCTCTATATATTCGATTGTTTACGATGATTTTTTTTAGTTTCAATGCAATTTAAAAACAATTTCTTAGCGATATAATTTTTCATTCTTTTTTGTAGCTGTCTAGAAAATTTTATGCATTTTAGAGCACAAAAGTAAAACATGTTGTAGTAAGAAAGAAAAGGTGTGTCCCACAAATTTTACCAATTTCTTGTTTCAATTGTTGCTCATTTAAAGTCCCAGTATACAACTTCAGCTTGTTGTATGTATGTCAGTGTGACCAGTGTTCTTGCGGGCCATTTACATAACCCATTTTCCCCTAAATGTTTTAATTGAAGGCAATGACAAGTAGCTCGAAAAGTGCTCGAAAAATGCTCGAAAAGTGCACAGAGTTCAAGTTCATGGGGCTAGTGGAGCGGCTGGGCAGCGTGTATTTTATTTTTATATTGAATGGAATTCTACGAATTAACTCACATCACACCATAACTTGGATAATTGTAGTGACCACGCTTTGTTGTTGGTTAATAATTAGAAATTAAACTTATCTTAAATTTTATGGCGAAGACAAAAACCACATTAGCTCATGCAATGTGTGTAGGAGTTGGATGAGAATTTGTGAGTGGATTGAAAACCAAACTCACAAAAACTTTTTTAATTATTTTGTATATAAGTATGTATGTACTATATGTACTTGTTTACATATATATTTATATGCGTTCACTTGAAGCTAATTTGTTTGCTGTTCAAGCGATTTCTTGGCCATTTCACAATCATTTGTTGATCGAAATCCTACACCGTAAATTTCAATTGCTATCTAATTCAACTATATGGACGCGCTGACCTTAAGCTTCAGTCTTCAGTTCGCTGACTGTCTTCAATTCAGTTTGAAACTTCACATTTTACTTTTGTGTTTGCTGTGTTCACACGTCTGTGTGCATTACTCACGCAGCTTCCAGCGAGATTTCAACCTAGTTTTCACATAAATAAATTCACTTGTAGTGGCATTAGGAGGCGGTGAAAGAGGGTTGAGGGGTTGCGGAGCGGGGAGCATGGGGGCCTATCAATGTTGATACATGGCGGCGCATAAAAGTTCAAACAGCGCTACGGACACAAATTGAGGCGGCACAGTAAAAAACAAAAGCGTCAAAGACAACAACAACAAACTAACCAAAAATACAAAACGCAAATAAACACAGAAAACAATAACAACAAAGCGCTGTGCTTAATCAATGAATGTCAATGAGTAAAAACTTAATAGGCCCAAATGACTCAAATGCGCCAATGTAATTTAGTGCAACGGCGAGAAAAGTAAGGGGGGAAGGGGGATTGAGGGGAATTGTGTAAAAGCAAACAAATAAACAGTAAATGAATAAAAATAAATGAAAATAAATAAAGCAAATGTTTGCAACAAACGAACGTCAACGATGGCCATAGTCAGTGTGCGTGTGTGAATTGGCTGAAGCAACAACAACAAAAAGAACAGCAAATCAAATGACTTTAATGAAACTGAAGCGGCGCGTAAAACCTGAACGTGGAAATTGCATATTGAAATTGAAAATGCCGTACGTTGGCATTTGACAGCGCAACGTTGTTGGAATGCGTGACTGTTTCTCAATGTGTGTGTGTGTGTGTGTGTTTGAGTGTGTCTCATGCGAACGCTTATGCGTCACACATCAGCGCGCCACGAATGCGCTGCACTCGCTGCTGTACGTTTGCGCATGGGAATGGTACTGGCAACAACAACAACAACAACAACAACAACTACACATGACATAAATAAAAACGCAAGTAACGGCCACAGCACAAGTGGCAGCGCCACAAGTGGAAGTTAAGGTGCTGATCACACTGGAGCAGAGCAACAACGGACGGAGCGGGGTGAGGTGCCGGTTGAGCGTTGGTTGAATGCACATAACTGACACTTTTGCATGGAGGCAAAGTTGCAACGAGACGAACAAGTTGGCAGTAAAACAAACGCGTCAAGAGCGCAAAAGAGAGAAGCCGCCAAGAGAGTTCGGCGAGTGTTGCCACTATTGCCAAATGATTGAAAAAAAGGTGTTTTCATGCATTTACTTGTGTGTCGCTGGTCCGTTCGTCCATCAGTGCATCTGTCTGTCTGTTTGTATAAATCCACAAGTTCACATGCAGGTGTTGACGGAAATGAACGCTGGCCAAGACAACACCGACACGTACCACACTCACACAGTTTGTTTCAACATTCAGTTACCAGCATTGCTCGCGTCTTGGCAAATCGGGGAATTTGTGTGAAAATTATGCGCTGTGAATTTTTAATGTTGCTACCTGCCCGGGATGCCTTCAGCCCAGGCGGCGCACTCTGCGTTCGGCGCTCAGTGATAATCGTTGTTTGTGATGTTTATCGCTTAGCCAAATACGCTTATCGTCGTTTATACAATAAATTCGACAAAAGCAACAATAACAATGCAAACATTGTCAGGCCCGGCTAGGCGGCAAAAACGGGCAAAAATGCCGGCAGCGAACGCAAAATGTTGCGCGACTCGCGCAGCCAACAACATTTGCGCTTATCGGACCCAGCACTCGACGTTGCGGCGCTTTGTTTGCCTATGCGCTGTTGTCTGTGTTTTTGCGTTGGTGTGAGTGTGCTAGCACACAGATACGAGTGCTGTCTACCTGTCGGCGCAGGTAACCAGTCAGCTTGAATCGCTCGCTCACACTCGCACTCGGCCGGGTTTTCTCTCTCTTGACTTGGCCCGACCTGACGTTGCGATAAAGTCATTTCCGACTAACAAAAGGCAAAAAATGAATATGAGCAACAAAAAAAAAAAGGTGAACATGAGAATCCACAATAAGCGGCAACAGATTTTACATTGTTTGCTGTTATTGCTTTTGTTATGGCTGCGCGCATTGTGGGTGCTCGATGCTCATTTTCGAGATGCGAGTTTTATTTATTGGTTGATCATTGCTTTCTGATGGCCCAAGTGCAGTTTTCTCTCACTAGTCGAATGCTAAAAGTCAAAAGATTATAAAAACCCGTGTAATATTTTTCTAGATTGCGGCGTTGCGGCCAAGGTTCCGATAAGCTGCATGACTCAGTTTTTTGTTTTTGGAAATTTTGGTTACAAGTTTCATTCAGCAGCGCTTTTGAAGCTGAGAGGTGAAATATATGGTAACAAGTGTTTATTGTTGTTGTTGTTACTAGTCAATAAAAAAACGTTTAGGAGGAAATTGTTAGAGGAACTCAACAGTATAACAAAGTCGGATCTTAGGTTTACGAGACAACAGAATGAACTCTCAGCTAAAATGAAGTTTTGCTCGCAAAAATAAGCCAAAGACTTTAAGACATTTTTTAAAGGTATTATGGAAGATAAGGTTTGGAAAAATATTTGGATTTTTCTATACAAAATTTTAAAAATAAGTTTTTTCAAAATGTATTCCCATTTTCTTGCTTAAATATTTCTGATGAAGTTTCGCATATAGGAAAATGTTGCATATAAAAACAATTTGTATAAAAAGTAAAAAAATCATTCTTTTTGATGAAGTTTTGGATACAGAAAAATATTGGATATCGAAAAATGTGTATACAAATTTAGAAGTTTTCATTCTGATAAAGTTTCGTATACAGAAGAAATTTGTGTAAAAATGTAAACAATTCAAAAATTTTCTTCCTAATTAAGTTTTGGATACAGAAAAAGTTGACATATTAAAAAATGTGTGTAAACATGTAAACAATTCAGAAGATTTCTACCTGATGAAGTTTTGGCTACCGGAAAATATTGGATATAGAAAGAATTCAATATAATTGTGCAGATACTCTTTCTCGTTCGTTAGTTAGTTAGTTTCGGTTACAGAAAAAAGTTGCATAAAATGTATGTAAAAATTTAACATATTCTAAAGTTCTCCTTTGGAGAAGAAAACATTCGAAAAGAAGAAGAAAACATGAAGTTTCGAATATAGAAAAGTGTTTTATAAGAATGTGCAAAATGCAGAAATTTTATCCAATCCAAAGATTCCCTGTCTTTCATGCATAGAAAAGCGAGAAGGAGTTTAGAGATTCTTGGTGGTCGTTAGTTGAACATTCCAGATGAAGTTTCTGTTATGGGAAAATATAAGATATATGGAAAAAATGCAGAAGTTTTCTTCTAGAGATGGTTTCTCTTCCTTGGTTGAACAATTCTGATTATGTTTTGTGTATCGAAAAGTGTTAAAAAGAAGAAGAAGAAGTTTACTTCTAGAGATTCTCTCCCAATACAATACAATATTTTGTACATATATATAAAAATGTAAAAACGGTATAAGTTTTCTTCTAGAGATTGTTTCCCTTCCTTGGTTGAATAGTCCCGATGAAGTTTTACAAATAGAAAAATTTTGGACATACAAAAATTTCAAAAATGTAGAAAATTTCGTTTAGGGATTATCTCCCGTTCTTGGTTCTTGAAGTTTCGCACATAGAAAAAATGTTCGATATAGAAAATTTTTATGTAAGATTAAACAAAATACAAAAATTTCTTTCTAGAAATTCTCTCTCTCAATCAAACATTTCTGATAAAGTTCTGAACACAAAACCAATAATCAACACAGACAAATAAAAAAAACATAATTAACTCTCAAAGCACGTACAAATTTTAAATAAGTGCCCATCGCTCATACGTGCCTTCAAAAAGCCACTGAATAATTAACTTCGGCCAAGAAATGTAATGTTGACTAACATGTTTAGAAGTCTTAAGAGCCCATTAATGCTTCCTACAACTCCCTGCTCCACCAACCTTTACATCTCCCAATATTTTTGGTTAACTTTTCTTTGTTACAAATTCAAAAACCCTTTAATTAACTCAACAATGAGCATATTTCTTTGACTAAATTTTCAATTAGTTATGAAATATTTCCTACCATAGGCCAATCACAATCGGCTGCATTGGCTCCAATTCAACAAAATTTCATTGTTTCATTTGTCTGCAAAATTATTTGGGTTCATTTTTTTATTGAAAAATTATGAGCTGAATTTTTCAAGGTTTTTGTTGCAGTAAACATTCGAAACTATACTGTTACCAGCTATTAACTCGACACTGCTCGCACAGCCCAAAGCAGAAACAGCCAACGAGCGTTTTAATTAATGAGCTCACAAGTCTCGTGCGCGCTGACAGCCGAAACCCGTCAATAAGTTAAGAAATATGAATAGAGAATTGATGGATTTGTACCACGAAAAAGGTACTCAAACGTTTTTTGGCAGACTTTTCTTACTTATGGTCAGTGATGACCATTTTGCTTATCGCGAGTTACCATTTTGCTGCCCGGGAGTAACAGAATGGCAATCACTGCATTTGCGTAAAAAACATATGTTTACCAAAATAAATTAATTGTAAAGAAAATCATTAAAAAAAATTCATGTTAACTGTTCTATTTATGATTAGTTTTAAATATAAAAAAAAATTACAAAAGTATGAAAAAGTTTAAATAATAGTTGAAAAATAGTTTTTGTTTTGGAATATATAAAAGTTTTTTTTTTAGATAACAAATAAGAAAACAATTGCTTAACAAATTTACTAAAATAAAGTTAAAGTTAAAAAAATATATACACAATAAACAAAATTAAGTTAAAAAAGTCTAGTTGAGAAAAACATTAAATAAAACATTGGAAAAAAACAACAAATAGACCAATGTTTTTTATATTTTTGATTGTGAAATAAAGAAAAAAACATAAAAACTTCTTATAAAACAATTTAGCATAAAAAATTACTTCAAAAATATTTGTTTTTAGTAAGGGAGAGGGCTGGGTTGTGAACCAGGCTGGGTTGTGAACCATTACGGTTTTTTCTTTCCCTAATTGACATATCGCCAATCTTTCAACTGTCAAGTTTGTCTTTTGATAGGACTCTGCTTTTGTGGTTACACCGAAGTGTTAACACGCATTGCTTGTGGCAGCTACAGACATCGTGTTTGAAAGTCGACTGCAAAAACTTTTTTGCTTTTTTTAAAGTGCTATCCAAGTGACTGAATTTATTCCAAAAATGTAAGTGTAACACATATTTATTTAGGATATTGATGCTATTATACGATCCAATATTTGTTTATGTTGAAATACGATTGGAAGAGTCGTTATTTTAAAAGTTTCCAAAATGGCATCGTGGTTGGGCTGTGAACCACTGTGGGGGCTGGGTTATGAACCACCTGGTTTTCGTACTACATTTGCACTAGGACGGTCAAATATCGCCGGATTTATTAAAATAAAGTAATTTTAAGTAATGTCACTCGATTTCGGTGAGTTCACTTGAAGAAGGCTAATGCGAGAACGCGTTCGTATTTCATATGCAAACATTGCGACACCGATTAGGATGAAAAAAAAAACAAATATTGAGCACTTGCATTCATTGCGATTATTTGGCCTAAGTGGCATCATTACAACCTTTTTTCACCTCTTAAACCTTCCTGATTAAATAAATTGTCAACTTATTTCAAAATTATGGGAGTTTTCTTCGTACTTTCCGACTATAATTGCGATTAGCCAGATGGTTCACAACCCAGCCACTTTTTTGGAAAAGCGAAAAATCACGTCCTTTGAAAATTGGACGTAGAGAGTTAAATGTTAATCAAAACGGTAATCTGTCTTCATAACAAATTTGCGCATAATATTTACCTTTCCAACGGTATCTTCGATTTTTCGATATCTTTATTCTGTGAAAAGTTAGAGCCAAAAAACAAAACCCGGTTCACACCCCAGCCCTCTCCCTTATCATATAAGCAAACTACAAAATAATCAACAAAAAAAATAGGTAATAAATATTAAGAAAACAACTTTCTCTATTTACGAAGAAAATTGCTTAACCCTGGAAGTGCATCGTTAGTCAAATCGGGTCAAAATAAGATGCACTTACAGGATTAAAAACAATATTTTTTTTAACAAAATAAATATAAAACCAGTAATCAGTAACAAATGCAAACCATGAAAAAAATATGTAATATTTTGTTACTTAAAACAAAATTCTAAAACAATTTACCATAAAAAAAATTGCTTAAAAAATATTTATTGTTAATAAGATAAAAAGCAAACTAAAATAATGAATAATGATCTCAAATTAATTATAAAATAACAGCAAAATATTAAAAAATGAATTATAATAGAAAATAAAGTTTTTCTTTTTACGAAAAATACATTTTTTTAAGAAGCAAACGAACAAAATAGATCAAAGAAAGAAATTTTCAACAAATTAAAAAAAATATTTAATATTTTCTAATACCTTTCATTGATTTTACTATTTACGAAAAAAAATATGTTTGTCATAAGAAAATTAAAAAAAAAATATTAAAGTTTAAATCTAAAAAAAAATAAAAAAAAATAATAAAAAACAAAAAGCATAAAACCAAAAGCAATATTTGCTTATTATTTTTGATAATAGACAATAATAATTAATAAATATATTAAACACAAAAAATTGCTTAAGTATTTATTTTTAGTAGGAAAACTAAAAAAACCAACTAAATAGAAAATAAATAGTAACAAATAAAAAACAAAAATATGTAATGTTTTCTAATTCTTTTGCTTATGAAATAGTAAAGAGGTTTCTTGTTAACGAAGAATAAATTTTTACTAGAGAAAAAAATTATTATTTGTATTTTTTACCAAAATATTTAAATTTAACTAAAGAAATAAAATATATTTTTTAAGCAAAACATAAAAGTTATTTTTCTAGGCATTCGGTTTTTTCTTAAAAACGAAATTTTGTTGTTTTAACTCACTGAAAAAAAATATGGTTCTAAGCAAATCATTTTCATTGATGAAAAATATTTATTTTTATATTTTGAAGAAATTACTAGAAAAACAATTTTTTATTTTTGGCAATATTAAAAGTGCGTTTTGTTTTAGTTTATGAAAAACACGAAATTGTTTTTAAAGTTTTTAATTGTTGTTGTAACCATTGGCACTACTTAAATAAAAAATAAATGAAAATACAATTAATTTTATGCCTGAAAAGGTATTAAAAAGAATTAACTCGAAAGTCTCAGCAACTAGAACTCCTCCTGTTTTATTAGTTTATAGCAATTCAAGTAAACAAAACCGAAACAAAAACTAAGTAAATACTAAAAACAACAAAATCAATAAAAAAAAACAGAAAAACCACTAAACCGTTTTTGCAATGAGAGAACAGCAAAACTATATAAACAAAATAATAGAATTCACTACAAACACTTTCAACTCAAGTTTCAGCCAACGAAACTCATTGAGCAACTTGAAAATAATTTGTAGACATTCCGGAGCAGCGCAACCAACTGCGCCACTGTGTCGTCGCCGAGTTATAAATAATTTTTTCTCCGTTGTATTTTTGTCGTGTGGCTTTTGGTCTTTTTTCACCTTCTGACTTTCAGTGCTTTTGTTGGCTTTTAGCGCGTTGCTCAAATGGCGCGTCGGAGCGGTAAGATCGGCGTTGAGCGCATTCGGCTAGCGGCTAAATCCAGTTTCAGTGGCCACAATAACGTCAGAAAAGCATGTTTACACACACACACTCACACACACACACCAAAAGCAGCTGTGTGAAATTGTTCACATCTTGGCTGAATTAATTTTCAACCAAATTCACTTAAAGCTAAATGCGTTTCTAGTTTCAATGCCACTTAAATATTTTAGTTACTGGTAACGTGAAACTAACCAAATTGCTTGCACGTGCGCTGAAATTGTTGACAACTTTACTTTTCAGCTCAGCTGAGTGCTGCCACTTCCAGTCAACGCTTATTCTGTTTGCAATAACTTCGAAAGCACAATTTTTTTTATATAAATTCTTTTAATCACTTCACTGGCGAAAACGTTTCGTCTGTTTTAAGCTTGAATTCTTCGCTTGTGGCTCAGAGAACGCGTTCAGTTGGCACAAAAACTCGTCTCGTATCGTGTCGTCTCGCGTACGCTAAACGTCAAACGCCAAATCGAACTCGTCGCATTCGTTTGCCAAACACAACTGAAGTTGCACCAGTCGCTGGCCGCCTCTATCCAGCAGAACGCAGCGCAACGGTTTCGATTTTCGAAAGCGCAACGACTTCGCGTTGTTGTCGTTGTGTGAGTGACGTTGAATCTATGTGAGTGTGGCGGCGTCTGAAATGCTTCGAGTGCGTCTGCTCTCGGCGTGTTGTGTTGCGTGTGCTGCGCGTCTAAAGCTGACACAGACTGCGTACCAGTCGGGCGCAGATACAATTTTAGGGGCCACAAGACGCCGGTTGTAATGTTGCTATGTTTTGTTACTGGTTTGTAACTGGAATTTCGAGCAACAGAGCGCACTCACAGTATGCGAGAGAGAGAGAGTGGGTGAGTCTTGGACGCAGTAATGCAAATGTTGCCGGAAGGCAAGAAACATGTTTGTTGAGTAAATGTGTGATGTGAAAATGTTGATAAGACTTCTAAAGTACTAATTTACTTGTTTGAAGGCAAAAACTCTTTCAAATTTATTTGCGTAGAGGCTTAACAACTTAAATAAGAGATATTAAAAATTTTATATTTTTGTTTAAATAATGGAAAAAAATTTAGAAAATACGAATTTAAAAATACAAACCATTTCTATTAAAAAATTTTGAAAATATTTTAAATGTAGTAATTTACTTGTTATTTTAAATAAGAGATATAATTCATTTAATTAGTTTTAGCAAAAAAAAACAAACAGAAATACTAAAAAATATGAAATTAAAAATTAGTCATGCAAGTCAAAGTAAATAAATTTACATTTATGTATATTCAAATTCAAACCTATTCTTTTATTTGCCGTGTTCTACTTTAATTTAACTTTGTTTAAGTTGTTCAACATGTTGCCGCTTTATTGTTGCTATTTATATATTTTGTCATATCTATAAACGCAACTCAACAGGTGTGTGGTGATTGCAATGCTGCTACACTCTCAGTGCGATGACATCATTTGGGGTGTTGAAAGCATTCTAAAAATTTCTCTCCTCTCCTTTCTTTCTCATTTGCTTGGAATTGACCGAATGTTGCGCAACTATGTTGCTGTGTAAGTAAATTGACTCACGCGTCGAATAAGAAAACTTGTACGTTCTGAACAGAAATGTGAACAACAAAGTTTTACGAATTTCCAGTTGGATTGTGTTGCTATAAGCAAGCTGCAGCAACCATTCCTACTGGCTGAAGTGCAACATGTTCAACAACATTTGTTGGGATATAATGTTGATGAAAGGAAAAATTAAAAATTATAAAATAATAAAATAATAAAAATAAAACAAAATAAATAATAAAAAAAAAAAAAATAAAAGAATAATCACTAAATAATAAAAATAAATTCAAATAAAATAAAACAAAATATTAGAACATAAAGTAACATAACATAAAAGAAAATAAAAAAATATTAAATTGAAATAAAACACAACGAAGTAAAACAAAGCAAAATAAAATAACAAAATTTATTAAAATAAAACAAAATAAATATTATAATGTAAAGTACAAGAAAATAAATATAATAAAATATAATATAATAAAAAAGTAAAATAAAATAAAAGAAAATAATATAAAATAAAATAAAAATTAAAAGGAAAATTTAAATTAAATTCAAATTAAATTAAAGGAAATTAACATGAAATAAAATAATAAAAACAAATTCAAATAAAACAAAACGAAGTAAAAAAAACCAAACAAATATTACAATGCAGTTTACTTTAAAATAAAATAAATAAAATAAAACAAAAAAAAGTAGTAAAAAAGCAAAATAAAATTAAAAAAAATAGAATAAATTACAATAAATTAAAATTAAATTAAATAAAGAAATTAAATGAAATAAAATCATAAGAATAAATAAATAAAACAAAAAAATAATAATATAATATTAAGTAAAATAAAAGAAAATAATAAAAGAAGATAAATTGAAATAAAACAAAGTAAAATAAAGCAAAATTAAATAAAAAATTAAATTAAAATAAAACCTAACAAATATTATAATGTAAAGTATAATATAATAAAAAAAAATAAAATAAAGTAAAATACTTCTCATTTCATTTCATTGTTTTATTGAGATGAAGACTAGAATGAAATATATTGAAGAAGCTATAAAAGATGTAAGAGTATCCCAGAGAGTTAACTCTGACTTCTCATTTAATTTTTTTTGTATTGAAAGGAAGACAAACTGAAATATATTAAAGAAGCTTAAGACTGAATTGTGATTTCTCAATATCATCAAAAATTAAAAAAAAAAATCATTGAACCCAACTTTTTGCTAATGTGACTTCGGCTAACACCAACTTCTCTGAATAATGGCTCGAAACGGCCAGTTACCCAACAAATAACTCGCCTAACCTCAAATTCCAAAATGCAGGACACTTGCACAAAAACGAAAGCGCATTGTTTTTGGGTCTCTTTCCGTTTGTGCCTCGCAGGCAGACAACACTTTGTGGTTTTTAATGCAATTTCTCGCATATGCGACAAGCGATATGAAATTTGCGCGCACAACGCGTTGTTTTGGCAGCGTGAAATACGCAATCGCAGTTGTTGTTGTATATTAATGGCACATACGAGCGCGACAGGATAACGAGCAGAATGAGCGCGAACGGCAAAGGGAAGGAAGGAAGGACGTTTCTAGTGCACAACACATACACACACACACACACAGGCACAAACATGCAACATTTCAATTGCATTGCAGGCGACAGTGCGACACAGTGAGGGGGGCCGAGGGCAGGCAGTTGGCGGCCGAGCTGCTGCAACCGAATTCGCTACAGTCAGCGGCTGACGTGCGCGTTTAACATTTATCTGCCGCCAGTGTTGCCGCCGTTGCACTCGACAAGGACTCGCAGGCATATCGAATGGATTTTCTTATTTATGAACTGCCAGCGTTGTTATTCTACACAATGTTGTTGCAATACATGTTGTTTTTGTTGTTGTCGCAGCAAAATCGTTGCTGAAAATGTTTATTAATAATAAAATGGCACACGATGTGCGGGCGACGAGCGCCGGACGGCGGCAATACAAATCGAAAATGAATTGTTGCCTGCAACTGGGCGTCCGCTTCGAATGGCGTGTGTGGTGTGCGGCTGTGCGGCGTGTGCGGCAAGTGCAATTTATCACGCACTTGCTCGCCGCCATTCCAAAACGTTTCTCCAAACTTGCCGATATGTGATTTACACAACGATATCGCTTGCTTCCGCCGTCTTTTGTGGCAATCCTGCGGCTTATTCTTATTGTTGTTGTTATCTATACAACAGCGCCTTCTTCGCCATTTTCTTCTTCTTTTCGGCTGCTTGTTATCGCTTTGCGTGTGTTGTGTAAAAATTTTCCGCACCACTTAAGGGTTTGCACGGTTGCCACCCGGCGTCTTTGCGCTTGTTTCGCACACTTTCGTTCAACTTGGCTTTTTCTGGATTTTCTATTTTTTACCATTTCCCATCAGACACCGTTTTTTCACTCTTCTTCTTTTTTTCTCTCTACATAAATTAAATTGTTTCCTTGCGCCGTGCGTTGCTCCGCGGCTGCCAGCGACGCTGTTGAAAGAAAATTGATGTTATTTGTGCGCAACTGATTTATGGTCGCATGCAATGCATGCAATGCTGCAATTAATTGTTATCAACGGCAGCAAGGCGCGCGGACCAAAGCGAAGGAGCCATCATTTTGTGTTGCATGGTGTAAAGAATTGCACTCACAGTGGCTAATGATAGATATTTTTATAATGCGAAAAGGCGTTATGCGAATTTGCCAAATGTACAGGATATAAGGTGTTATTGCTGTACAGGGTGCTGCAATACTGTGGGAAAACATTTGTGGAGCTGGAGCTGCTTTGGTGGATTTCAACTTAACTTTACTTAGTTTTCATAAAGTGAGAGAGGGAGAGAGAAGTGAGATTAAGTGATGAAAGCTTTCAGCTCGGATAACTTTGATATGCACTGAACTATAATTTCCCATAAATTCGTTTGGTAGTTTGTTTTGAATCAGTGAATGTTGAGATGAAAAAATAACCTCAAAAAACGATTAGTTTTGGTAGTTTGTTTCGAATCAGTATTAGTAGAGAACATAGCCTCAAACAGCGAGTAGTTTTGGTAGTTTGCTTCGAATTAGTTTAACCCTTTCCGACATGAAAATAAACCCGTCCTGTTGTATGGGCTCTAGTCCAATATATTGGACATTGTTACTGAAAGGGTTAAGTTGTTCTGAGAACATAGCCTCAAACATCGAATAGTTTCGGTATTTTGATTTGAATCAGCAGTAGTTGAGAACTTAACCTCAAACAGCGAGTAGTTTTGGTATTTCGCTTCGAATTAGTCTAAGTTGTGCTGAGAACATAACCTCAAACATTGAATAGTTTACGTATTTCGCTATGAATCAGCATAAGTTGGGAACATAACCTCAAACAGTGAGCAGTTTGATATTTTTTTTTTTTAGAATCTGTACAGGTTGTACTGAGAACATAACCTCAAACATCGAATTGTTTGGGTATTTAGTTTCAAATCACTGTAAGTAGTGTTGAGAATTTTGCTTTGAGTCAGCATAAGGTGAAAACATAACCTCAAACAGCCAGCAGTTTAATATTTTGTTTTCGAATCAGTTCAAATTGTGCTAAAAACATAACCTCAAACATGGAATAGTTTCAGTATATTGCTTTGAATCAGCATACGTTGAGAACTTAACCTCAAACAGCGAGTGGTTTTGATATTTTGCCTCGAATTAGAATTAACGCTTAGAAGTAACGCTAAAACAATTTCATTACACACTTTTAAATCACCAACAAATCTTCAAAATGTATTGCAAATCAGAATTTTAGATATTCGCAGATGCAACATATTCTGAATTTTTTGAAATCTGTATTAAAAATCTAAAAATCGTTCTTACAAAAGACAACATTTTGCGAAAACTGACATTCTCTCACTTTATATAAACGAAAATTTCCCAAAACGAATCTCAAATATGTTCGATTCCATGGTTTAGTTGTGTACTTTCGGAACTAAAAAAAACAAAAACTACCAAAATAAAAAGTAAAAAAAACATAAAAAGGAAATAAAATTTCTTCCACCTTTAAGGGGTTATATACACTTATATATTATATTTTTTCAAAAGAAAATATTTATAATAATAGTCACAGTAGCCATTATGCCAAAACACAATTTTCCCAACATCGTCCGCGGTGACCACGATAACGAAGGATCTGCTCATCTGAAATACAAAAACCAAAAAAATTTATGTAGTTTACACCTATACGCTGTTCGTGAACGAAGGATTTTGCAAAATAAAATTTTTTTCGAAAATTATGATCGTCTTTCTAAAAAGTTCGAGTTTTGAACGTATAAAATTCGGGTTTTTACATCAGGAAAAAAAAGTTTTGCTTCAAATTGAAAATCCTTCGTTCACGAACAGGCTAATATTGTTTTTAATAAGCCTGGAAAATTTCAGACTGATCGAGTTAACGGTTCTTTCGTAATCGTGGTCACCGCAACCACACTTTTTGAAAAAAACAGTTTCGAGATAATCGCTCGTGAAGCGTGACTCGCCGTTGACTCGTAGTTGCAGATAGCGCGCTATCAATAGCTGCCAATCTGGTTCTAATGCTCGGATCTTTATGATTTTTGGGGAAAATATTCTCTAAGATATGTACTTTCAGAAAATGCAATAAAAAAATTTTCGATTTTTTTGACCAACGCAAGTGTATATAACCCCTTAAAAAAATATGACAAAATGTAAAAAAAAATTTGAACATAAATTGGAAAAAATCGTTGATTAAATTCAAAAATTTTTTTAAATAAAAGAATCCATTTCGAATACAAAAAAAAGTTAGAAAATGAAAATCTATAAGTATCTAAACAATTTTATAAGAATTTGTTTTTATTATTAAAATTTTACAACTAAAAACAAAATTTTTCTATTAAACAAATGTTAAGAAAATTAAAGACTCTTAAATAAAGCAGACAATTTTATAAAAAAAAAAATTGTTTAATTATAAAATTTTAAGATAAACTAAAAAATTAAAAACAAATTTTTCTACTAAAACAATTTTTGGAACTTTGAATTAAATTCATATATTCTTAAAGAATCCATTTCTAGGATGAAAAAAAGTTAGAAAATGGAAATCCAAAAGTTTAGAAATAAAAACTAATTTTTTGTAATTGTTAAAATTTTACAACTAGAACTAAATATTTAAAAAAATTCGAATAATTAATTAATTAATTTAGTTCGAATACAATTTGTTGAATCATACAGTTCTAAGATAAAATTTAAAAATTAGCTCTAAAAAATTTGTGGGGAATTCTTAATTAAATTCATAAATTCTTAAAGAATCTATTTGCTAATTTATAAAATTCTAATATAAAATTCTAAACTTTTCTACTAAAAATATGTTTGGAATATGAAAATTGTAAAACTTATTTAATGCACTTTGAATAAAATTTGTTAAATTATAAAATTCCAAGATAAAATCCTAAAATTTAAAAATAAACTTTTCTACCAAAAAGAAATGAAAATTAAATTAAAAATATGAAAAAAATTTGTTAAATTAAAAAATTTTAAGATATCCTCAAATTTAAAAATAAACTTTTCTAATAAACATTTTTTTTTAATATGAAAAATAAAGAAAACGTAATTTTGAATAAAATACTTATTTTTAATTTCAATTAAATTTTAACATTCAAATTTCAAAACTGAAAACTTTATATGGTCCACTTTTTCGTCCAATTAATTTTCGCCCGCTCAATTGAAACATTTCTTTGCTAATTGAAATTTCAACACACTTTTAGCTTGGTTAAAAAATATTCAATATACAATCAACAACAATAACTACTTCTATTTCAATTAAGCGCCCTCGACCTCAAATCGCAGCGCCCTCATAATTTGCTTGCCACGTTTGAATGTTAAATCCCTTTCAATTGAAGACTAGCTGGAATATTTAAATATTCAATTTTTGAAATTTTTAATACAATTAAAAACCAGCAAATGCGTTTACGGTTTCTAGCAACCGACCAACCAACCAACGCGACCACCTAAGCAACCCTTCGCGGCGCGTTGCAACCCTAACCGTGCGGCGGCTCTAAGCGAAAATTCCTTTTGTAAAATTAACAGGCGCATAAATCCGTTTTAATTGAATTGAATGCCGGCGCCCCGTCGTGTGTCCGTCCGTACGCACACGTCCACACGCGCCAAAGGTCAACAGGAGCGACGGCAATCGGAACTAACTGCAAAACGCCAATCGGCACCGTGGCAGAGGGTGAGCGGGCAGTTTGCCATGTTTGTGTGTGTGAGTGAGTTATTTTTGAAAACTATTAATTTTGAAAATTGCCCCGTCATTTGGCAGTGCTACAGTTGCGGCACAAGTGGCTGGGCTGGCGGTCATTGCAACCGACGGGGGCGTAACCGGCAGTGAAAGTGACCACCCCGACGTTTAAATTGCCGCTGATAAACATTTGAAAATGTAGCTAAAATTTTGCGCAGTTGATATTGTTTTGGTTTTGATGTTTTTGTTGTACAATAAAAGCGAAAATGGAAAAATAGTAAAGTAAAAATGATGGCCTATAAATTAAATTAGTGGTCACACTAAAATCGACAACAAAACAACAAAATGTTCTACAAGCATTCGGCAATTTATATGAAATGCATTGAAATACTTGTTTCACGGGCGCTGGTAGCGACGACACTTTACAGTCTATTAAATGGTTCAAAAGATTTACGACAGATTTTCTGTTGTGATTCATGGAGTTTTCTTAACCCCCTTAACACTAGATTGCCCAAGGAAGTCATTTTGATTGCTTTTTAATTTCAATTATTAAAAAAGTATGTAGATGATGACATCATTTCTTAGAATTTTGTGACTTTTTGTACAAAATATAAATGCGTTTATTAATAATTGTAGTTACCTCCCCCCTCCTTTTTTTCAGTATATACTAGTATATATGTGTTATACCTATATTGCCCAAAAGCAGTCATTTTGACTGCTTGGGAAATTTTAAATAATCAAATGACTCTTATTAATAAATTGAGTAAATTTCTTATCTGAGCAGTTCGGCTCTGTACTTGAGAAGTTGCAGTTGCTCAATAAGCTAAACTACTACTTGTTATTCGAATCTATATGAAGTGGTACTTGATATAAAGTCAGATGCCAGAAATTGTGAACTATCATGTAAAGATGTAGCGGATTACATTCAAAGTGAAACATCTGACACTGAAGATAGTGATGAAGAATCTAGGTAGTTCAGTTAGTAGGTAGAGCTTGGTAGTTCAGATTCTGATGAAGAAACTGAAAACACCATTCAGGAGACCGAAACAGCTGCCGCTGGTACTGTGTGGTCAAAATTTGACAGAGATGGTATTCCGGAAGGTTACCATCTAATTGTATTTTCAAGGGTGTGAAAGGGCCAACAGTGCATTCTCGTTGATAATACATAGATAACTATACAATCAATAATATAAAAAAGTGCGCAGAGGAAACAAAACAAAGGAACAAACAGAGGAACTACCCAAAGCAGCCAAACAAACGAAGGAAAACATGCCTCGGTTTTCCACACCGATATATAAATCAGAGAATTATGTATGTTCTTACAATATATAAAAGCAAACCAAATAAAAGAGTAGCTGTTCTAAGTTCCAAACATAAATATGTAATTTATAAAAGTAATAAAAAAATTTTACCGGAATCTATTCAATTTCATAACAGCACAAAATTTGGAGTTGATATGGCGGATCAAATGGCCAGGAAATATACAGTAAAAGCTAGTTCTTCTAGATGGCCCCTCCAAATATTTTTCAATATTTTAGATTTGGCTGCTATAAATGCCTGGATCCTTTACAAAGAAACGACAGAAATACTACGAAAAGAGTTATTGTTTCAATTAGTAGAACAGCTTTCCACCGACTACATAGCTGCAAGACAGAAAAATTCATCAGAACATGAAGACCCACAAAGATCAACTGCAATATCATCAAATGCAACACATTCTAACAAACGCATAATCGCATAAAAACAAATAACATAACACTTCGTTCAATAATGTGTGTGACTAACTAATTAAAACACATTTTTTTTGCCAAAATTCGTTTTTATGCATCAACATAGTCCCCTTTTAGGGAGATACAATCATTCCAACGCTTTTCCAATCTTTCGATACCGCCTTTGTAGAACGATTTTTCTTTGCCTTCAAAATAGGCGTTAGTTTCGGCGATTACTTCATCATTTGAGCCAAATCTCTTACCACGGAGCATCTTTTTGAGGTCTGCGAAGAGCCAGTAGTCGCTGGGGGCCAGATCTGGAGAATACGGGGGATGAGGAAGCAATTCGAAGCCCAATTCATGCATTTTTGCCATCGTTTTCATCGACTTGTGACACGGTGCATTGTCTTGGTGAAACAACACCTTTTTCTTCTTCATATGGGGCCGCTTAATCGCGATTTCTTCTTTCAAAGGTTCCAACAACGCTATATAATAGTCGCTATTGATTGTTTTCCCTTTCTCAAGATAGTCGATGAATATTATTCCGTGCACATCCCAAAATACTGACGCCATAACCTTGCCAGCCGATGTTTGTGCCTTTGGACGCTTTGGGCGGCTTTCACCGGTTGCATGCCACTCAGCAGACTGCCGATTTGACTCTGGAGTGAAATGGTGGATCCATGTTTCATCCATTGTGATGTACCGATGCAAAAACTCCGACTTGTTGCGCGTAAACATGTCCAAACAGCTCTTTGAATCATCGATTCGTTGTTGTTTTTGCTCCGGTGTGAGCAAACGCGGCACCCATTTCGAAAACACCTTTTTCATAACCAAATGTTCGTGTATTATGGTGTGTACACTGCCTGCTGATATCTTTAGAATGTCAGCAATCTCCCCCACTTTCACTTTACGGTCGGACATAATGATTTTCAGTGTTTTTTCAACGTTTTCCGGAATAACAGCGTCATTTGGCCGTCCAATAGATGGAATGTCATCGGTGTCTGTACGACCACGTTTGAATTCAGCATACCAATAACAAATGGTTCTTTTTGATGGAGTAGAGTCCGAATAATGTTTTCAAGCCATTCCTGGCATTGAACAGTATTTTTTTTCATTAAAAAACAATGATAAATCAGCACACGGAATTGCTTTGAATTCATTTTTTTTGAAAACTCAAAAGTAGTGTCACTTAAAGCACTGTAACTTGTAAACTAATGGTCGGATTGACATATAATTTTGACAGTAAGCCTAAAAAGGTTCACAATTTCGAAAAAAAATATTGATTTAGTATTAGTGCCGCCATCTATGTGTCAGTCACACACATTATTGAACGAAGTGTTATGTGAAAATTGTCAAAGTATGTTTGCGGAAGATGTACACAGAAAAATATTTCAACTTTCATTTACTAATAATGTATAATTTTTTTTCCAATTGAAGTAAATATTTTTAATATCAATAACTTGTTATATAACTGTAAATAATTTAAAAATATTAAAAATACATTTTAAACAAATTTCTTTATACATTAGTTATTCATTCACAATGCGGTCATTTCGACTGCTTTCGGGCAATATAGGTATATACTCAGTTTCAGTCTTTCTAGTGTTAATGATCATCTGTGGTGATTTTTATGTGAGGTTAAGTTTGGATGGCAACTCACATAGGTCAATAACGACTCGTTGAGTTACTGCAAAGAAATGGAGGACCATTTCTGTGTGGACCATTGTGTGGAAGCCACACAACCCTCCCTGGTGAAAAGGAGAAACGAGCGATGAAGGTGGTGTCAATGTTTGACAGGTTGGACAGGAAAGGAATAGATAGAAGGAAAAGAAAAAAAGACAAGTGAAGACAGTGTCCCCTCTGGGCCAAAGCTGGACAGTGACCCATCAGGTATAAACGTTTACTTGATTTTTATGTCGAACAGCTTTTAGCTCCAGTTGTATTAAGAACCCCAACAAGATTGCCAAATATTTATACACTTTACAGTAAACTAAAATTTAACATTGTTTCCATTTACTTGTCTTCCATCTCGTCTCGTCTGCTTCAGTCTTCTACTTCTCTCAATTTCAGCATAAACTCGAAAATAATTCCATCCTTTCCAACTGCTTCAACAAAACAATCTTTGACATTCAGTTTTTGTTTTCTTTCACAATTTTCTACACAAAAACTCGCAACAACAACCATTGCAGCATTTGTTTGAAAATGATTAAAAATCAATTTATAACCTTACCTCAACAAAAGCCAAATCAAGTCTGAACCTTGAAAAGTTGCCCTGAACTTTGTTCAAACTGCAAAGCAACGCTCAAATGGCCAACCGAACAAGGGCCAATAAAATTCATTTATCATTTTTTTAAGCGTCCAATGGCAACAAAAGCGAGTCAAGTATGGGTTTTGTTAAGAATTTCTTTTCTGTGCAGTTTTATACACATTTTTCTACCTATTTTCTACCCTTTTGTTTGGTCGAGCTGCATTGAATGCTGTCTGGCCACTCAAAATTGCGCACTTGTCGTTTCTGACAGATTGAAAATTAATTGTCACTACACAGCGCAGCAATGATGAGTCAATCATTTAGTTGATTAAAGTTCAAAAATAAAAGTTTCAAGTTAAAGAATTTTTTCGTTGATTTGAAGAGAAGTTCTTGGAATTGGTTTAGGAATTGAAATATGAATGTTGAGGCTGTTGATTTGATGATTTTGTAGGCATTTGTAACAAAAAATAAGAAATTTTGTTCAAATTTGTGTTCAAAAGTATTTCATTAAACAAAGAAAACCCATTAAAAATTTTACGAAAGTATGAAATACGACTTTAAACTGATCTCAAATGTTTAATATAACTTTTCGTATTTAAAAAATTTTGTATTTTAAAGTTTCGTATATGTTTTTAAATATATTTGTTATCTTTTTTTGTATATATTTATATTTTTTTATGTTTCATGCATTTGATTATACATTCAACTTATTTTAATTGACGATTTACAATTTTCTATATATTTTATATATATATAGTATTTGTTATAATATTTTTTCAATTATTTTAATTGCAAATTTACATTTTGTGTTTACATATTTTTATGTTTTTGTATTTTTTTGTACAATATATTTGTATAAATATTTTTTATACAAATATTTTAAATTCTTTTGTTTTTTATGTTTTTTTACGTATAAGATTTTTCAAATTATTTTAAGTGCATTTGCACAATTTACATTTTTATATATAGAAAATTTTGTATTTTTTCTATATTTTTTATATATTTGTATGCAGATTTTTTATTGTTTTATATATATTTTTATTTTTTTCACTAATTTTAATTGCAAATTTACATTTTGTGTTTAAATATTTTTATATGTTTTCGTATTTTTTGTAAATATTTTTTATAAAAATACTTTATGTTCTTTTTGTTGTATTTTTATATTTTTTTAATTATTTTAATTGCAAATTTACTTTTTGTATATACTTTTATATTTTTACTAGCTGGGCCCCGCGGCTTCGCACGCAAGCTCTTTTGTTTCACCCGATACAAATTTTGAACGCATTGTTGACCCCGTCAGATTTTGATTTTTGATTAAAAAAAAAAAACATATGCCTATTATCTTTGATGTCAAGTGGTTCTAACAACTGTGAAGTCAAAAGGCCCTTTAAATCATGAGTTTTCACATTTACTCTAAACAAATTCTTAACCCTTTGTTTACCTTGGTTAATCTCGATTTTCAAAAACATGAAAAGCAAATTTTAATTATTTCCCGATTGAAGTGCTTTTTGTCTAAGTTTAAAGTCAAAAGGACCAATAAATCGTGTTTCTCCATACAAACTGTTAACCCATTGTTGACCCCGTTAGATTTTCATTTTCAAAAAAGGGAAAAACACGTGTCGAATTATTTCTCACTAAGAATACGTTCACAAAGTTTGAAGTCAGTGGGCCCATTAATTCACATTTTTTTACAGTTTCGCCATACAAACTTTTAACCGGTCGTTGACCCCGTCCGATTTTAATATTCGAAAAAAAATGAAAAACACATATCGAGTTACTTTACTCGACTGTGTGACTTATAGTTCAGCAGAATAATTGGGTCACAAAAATGTGCCACGCCCCTTAGGGGTATAAAAAATAGTTAGTAGCCGATTCTCAGACCTACTGAATATGCATGTAAAATTTCATAAAAAGCGGTCAAGCCGTTTCGGAGGAGTACGGTAACAAACACTGTGACATGAGAATTTTATATATAAGATTATAATTGCAGAATTACATTTTTTTTATTATTTATATTTTTCTTGTATTTTATATATATTTTTTATATTATTTTAGATATAATTTGTTTATATTTTTGTTTATTTTGTATATTTTTTGGTATTGTATTTGCATTTATGATAGGACTCTGCTTTTGTTGTTTCACCGAAGTGTTAACACGCATTGCTTGTGGCAGCTACAGAAATCGTCTGCAAAAACTTTTTTGCTTTTTTTAAAGTGCTATCCAAGTGACTGAATTTATTTCAAAAATATAAGTGTAACACATATTTATTTAGGGTATTGATTCTATTATGCGATCCAATATCTGTTTATGTTGAAATATGATTGAAAGTGTCGTTATTTTAAAAGTTTCCAAAATGGCATCGTGGTTGGGCTGTGAACCACTGTGGGGGCTGGGTTATGAACCACCTGGTTTTCGTACTACATTTGCACTAGGACGGTCAAATATCGCCGGATTTATTAAAATAAAGTAATTTTATGTAATGTTACTCGATTTCGGTGAGTTCACTTGAAGTGGGCCAATGCGAGAACGCGTTCGTATTTCATATGCAAACATTGCGACACCGATTAGGATGAAAAAAAATATATATATTGAGCACTTGCATTCTTTGCGATTTTTTGGCCTACGTGGCGTCATTATAACCTATTTTTACTTCTTGAGCCTTCCTGATTAAATACATTTTCAACTTATTTCAAAATTATGGGTGTTTTCTTCGTATTTTCCGACTTTAATTGCGATTTGCCAGATGGTTCACAACCCAGCCACTTTTTTTGGAAAAGCGAAAAATCACGTCCTTGGAAAATTGGAAAAAAAACCCGGTTCACACCCCAACCCTCTCCCTTATATATTGTTTTAATCATAAATTTAAATATTTTATATTCCGCATATATTTTTATATTTTCTTTTATATTTTTATTTAAAGCTTTCTTAATATTTAATTGTAGATATACAATGTTCTTATACGTATATTTAATATTTTTTATATTTTATCTGTATTTTGTATGTAGGTTAGGTTAGGTTGCGGTGGCTGCCTCTATAAGAGACACACTCGGAGGCCTGAAAGGCCCATTGTGCAAATTTACCATTTTTTAATATATTGGTAAATTTGCAGACAAATTGTGGAAAAACATGCATACAAAAATGCCGGTCTCGATAGTCAAGCGGGTCCTGGCTCGGGCTGGTGAACAACTCATCTACTTCTATCGCTATCCACATGAAGGGAATGAGAATTACAAGAATCGCACAAGTGCGCTCTTGGCAGGCAATGGCAAAACCTCCAAGTGTGAACGAAAAACTGCCAATCGCCGTTCGGATTCAGCGTTAAACTGTAGGTCCCCTTTCCCCATCCGCTTGAAATGTGTGCAAAACAGTGTTGCATACACAGAAAAAAAAAAACCGGGTGAAATATGTGGTATCACAATGGGCCTTTCAGGCCTCCGAGTGTGTCTCTCATAGAGGCAGCCACCGCAACCAAACCTAACCTAACCTTTTTAATATATTAAATTATTTTTTTAGATTCTTAAATTTTTTTATATTTTTATATTTTTTTAAACATTTTCTTAATTGTAAACTTACATTTTCAATTTTCTCACATATTTTTATGTCTTTTATATTGTTATAAATACTAGGTCTAGTGGGCTGTTACGTATCACTGGATTGTGCAATTTGAAAATCGAACAACTTTAACTATCCAAACGCAGTCAATACGAACCAACAAACACTTTATTTCACACTTTACACTTCACTGTCTTTACACTTAATTATTTGCTTAATTGCTCCGTGTGGCACCTTCACTAGTCAAAATCAAACTGCCCGCTGCGCCGTACCCGGCTGCCTTTTATACCTGTCCGGCCATCGCGCAGATCGTTCTCGCACATTCCGGAGTGGACTAAAGGTTTCCATGATGATCGCGACCATCATTGCCAGGTTGGACTAAAAGTTTCCATCATTGCCAGGTTGGCCTAAAAGTTTCCCTTATCATCGCGGCCTTCGTTGCCAGATTGAATTATAGCACGGCGCGTAGCGACAGGGTTGCTTTGCACAGCGACAGACTGTCTTATCGTTACAATATGTACATTTGTTTAAATGATTTCAATTTATTTTAATATATATTTTTTGTATTTCTTTAGGTATATATTTGCAAATTTTTCTTTATGCATTCTTTTCAATTATTTATATTAGTGGAGTTCACTCTTCATATCAATTTTTGAAATTCCGCAAAGTTCTCGTAAGCAGTTGTAGGAACAGATTGTTACGATAGCAACTTTACACCTAAAATGCTATGAAGAGTGAACTCCATTATTGTAACTTTGCAATTTTATTTATATACTAGTAGGGCCCTGCGGCTTTGCACGCAAGCTTTAAATCAATGGGCCCAATAAATAAAGTTTCTTCATACTGCACTCCATGGGCGATTCCACGCCTCTTTTATGTAATGCCCAATCCATTCCTCCAGTCGAAGGGTGTGACCGGGTTTCATTCATATGCGATTTTCAGTTCCAAAGTAACACGGAAATTTCAAGCACAAAAAATATGCCGCGCCCCTTGTTCAACGCCCATAAAATGTTGCCAGTAGAATGACACATCTATGGGACGATGGTATACAAAACTTCAAAGCTTTCCAACTTATTGTTCCGAAGATATTCCACATTAAAAATTTGGGTTCAATGGGCGGTGCCAAGCTCCTCGTCCAATACCAACTCTTTGATGTGTGATTTGTAGTTCCACAGTTACACGCCCCTTGTCCAACGCACACAAAGTTTTACCAGTGAAACGGCACATCTAAACGGTGGCCCCGCACCAAATTTTAATGCTGTCCGACTTCTCATTACGAAAATATTCCATTTTGAAATTTTAAGTTGTATGGTAGGTGCCACGCCTACCTATCGGGTCGTATTCCCACTATGTGGGAGACTTACTCAAGACGAACTTTCCGCGCAAAATTCCACTAATCGGCTGTCTAGTTTTTGAGTTTTAGTTTCGTGAGACCAACAAACAAACATACATTGATTTTTATATATAACATATAGATATTTGCTGCAATGATTCGCAAAATGTTTGTATATCCATATTGTTTTGCACAAATATACCACAGTTAATTTCTGTCATCATAATGGCCATTGCAACCTTATATAGCTTATGTTTACCGCTATGAAACATCGAATCATTTTATATCAACATTAATTTTCAGACATTTACCGTAGCTTTGTTTTGTTAGTTTAGTTGGTGTGGAAAGTGGGCGTGGCCGATTATATTATAGCCTATGTTTGCCGCAATGACACGCTGAATTGTCTGATACCAATATTGCTATGACAAATATACCAACGCTGATTTGTTATTATAGTGGGCGTGGCGAAAAGGCATATCAGGTGGGCGTGTTCAATCTTATATATCCTATGTTAGCATCAATAAAACACGGAATAATTTGATATTAATACTGATTTACAGACATGTACCGTAGCTTCAGTTTGTTAGTTTCGTAGGCGCGGAAAGTGGGCGTGGCCGATTATGTTATAGCCTATGTTTGCCGCAATGGCACACTGAATCGTTTGATATCCATATTGCCTTAAAAAAGCATACCATAGATGAGTTTTGTTACCATAGTGGGCGTAAGAAGGGGGCGTGATCATTCTCATATAGCCTATGTACCATTCCCCCAGATAAAAAACTGTTTGGTGCTTATTTCATCTAAATCGGTTCAGTGGTTTTTGCCTGATTGTGGCTCAAAAAACGTCACACTTGTTTTTATATAATAGTATAGAAGTATAGATATAGATTTTATATTTTTTAAATATGTACAAATTAATTTTTTTAGTAATAGTAATAAAAGCCTTACTATTTTATACATCTTTTGTATTACTTTAATTGCAACTATACAATTTTCAAATTTGTCTAAAAATTATTTTAGTAATCAGATCAGAAAATATTTAAATATTGTGAAACCCTATAAAACTTCAAACTGCTCTCAAAATGTCCATCATAAAGTCTGCCATAAATTCTCCCCGACTGACAAGTGTCTAATTGTCCAAACTGTGCTGTACTGTACTTCCTTATCGTTGCTCTACATTAAAAAAATTGTTCAACACAGTCGCTGCCTATAACGACGACCAGCTGACGGCGCCGCCACACCGATCGATCGATTTCAACTACGAGTACCTGCCAGCAATGTGTAATAGTTGCCGGTGCGTAAAGTATCATTAACACATTTCCTCATTCCACCCACCAATCATTGTCCACATTGTCTACTCACTATCTCTCGCTTTCGGCCCAAATTGAAATGTAAACAAAGAAAATTGTCTGGCACTTAAAACGCGCTCGTCGCTCCTACGCACTTCGGCTACCCGGGAAAACCCACTAAGACCGACGCCAACTGCAAGCAACACACAATGGCAACAATCACTATGCACAGAGCACAGTGAAAAGGTATGAAATTTCATACCTTTTCTTGGCTGTTGTCAGTGCTGTGCACAGAAGAAAAGGCCGCAGGCAAACAACACTCAGAGTATTTGTAAGGATCACAAATACCAATAAAATCGAGACACAATAACTACAATAAGTGTGGTCGAGATAAGAGAGCAATTCTCGCAATCATAGTGGGGATTATATGAAGTTAAATGTATTTAAAGTGGCCGCAAGGAAAAGTATTGCTTTATGAAAGAAAAATGAAGTAAAACTAGAAGGAAAATATAAAGAAAATATTAGAGCAGCCGCTGAGGGTCCTGCAAATCAATAAAAATACTTAAACATGAACTAAGCAATCACATTTATAGATTTCATAATCAAGTTTTCAAACAAAAGTTTGTCTGACAAATACCACATTTCTTGCCTTAGCTTCGTTAGGTTAGTGTGACAGCTTTTGCTGCCAGATTTCTTGGCTCATTGAATTATAATCTGACCACAACCCCACTTCAACCACAACCTCCGTCTATTTTACGCATCACTCCTCAAAAAATATTCCTGAATTATTCCTCTGCTGTTAATTTTGCTTCCAGCTGTGTTCGAGTTTCGAATGTGGTTTTCACCTGTCCATCACAGCTGGCTGCCAAAAATTTGCTCTGGACATCAATGCCATTAGAGCTGACATGAGCACAGGATGCGAGCATAAATTCTTGTGTTAAGCTATAAACACACACATAGCCATCTATGTGTGTATATTTTCAACATGTCAACAAAAACCATGTTTACGAGTAGCTGAGCCTTAGTGCTCAAATGGCTGTGTCGTGAAAGTGGTGTCTATAAACTAAATGAAAAGCAAAGAAAAAGGATATTGGCCCAAAAATGAAAAGGGAATTGAGGTAACACAATCACATTGGCAGTTGCTTGGAATTTGGAACGCCATGATGAGCTTAGTGGTTGTTGTTCTTGCTGTTAAATGAGCTAATAGAAAATCATGTAACTGGTGTAAGGTTAGACAGATGGATGGATGCAGTGCATGAAAGGCCGGAACGACACGAATTGGGAGGGTTGGGACAACAGAGGATTAACAATAAAAAACAATACGGCAGAAAAAGGAATCGATACCATAGATGGGCGCAGAAATAGATAAGTGGATGAATGGAAGGATGGGCGGTTCGTATGGCGGGATGAAGGAATTGACTTGAATTCTATGGAATAACCGCAGGATAGAAGAAGGTAGGAAGTGGTAATAGGATGATTCGATTAGATAAACAGATGTATGGATAGCAGCAATGAGCGGATAAAGTTATGAATTGATAGTGAGACGAATGAGGAGAAGCACTTCATCACTTGTCTTTCACTCGCCAGGAAAAGAAAACCACGTTAACCAAGTGCAACTTTATTTTGAAAGTTTAGGGATATCTGGCTCAAGGACCAAGATCCAGGTTAGAATTATTGAAATCTAGATGGGTAGACCAGCCGGGAGATGAGGAGACCAAGAAATAAGAAAACAGAACAAGGAATTGGGGAACAAGTAGATGGATGAGTGGATGAAAAGCCTAAGAGACCCATGAATCAACAAGTAGACAGCTGAACGTACAAAAATGGTTATATGAAAAGCTTATATGAAAAGAAAAGTACAATATCTAAGGAGTTTACATATTTATTGTACATTGAATGAACTGTAATGAACAGGCAGAGTTAGGGGGTTTGAAGCTAAGATTCGTTAGAAATAATAACAACAAAGGTAGAGTTGAGTAGATGGTTGGTCACATTTATGGATACAATGAGAGTGGAAAGGAGGGTGAATCTAAGAGTCATTAAACGTACTTGTAGACGAATTTATAGAGATTTAGTTGTATGGATAGATGGGTCTTTTTATGGAGAGAATAAGCGTTGAAAGGTGGAGGCGAATGTAAAAGTTCTTAGACAAACATGTAAACGAATTTATAGAGTTATAAATATATAGACACGCGGCTAAAAATAATTCATAAAAAATTATATAAACAGCGTTCATAAACCCTTATTTTAAACTTTTGAAAAATGCAAAAATTTTCTTATTTTTTTCATAAAATTTATGAAACAGTTCATACATGTTTATGAACGCGTTCATAAAATTAGTGAAACTTCGTTCATAAACCATTTCATAAAAGCCGAATCTCACATTTTTGGTTCGGGTACGAGCCGAACGGGCAGGCTACCTTTATTTTGAACTTTTTATGAAACGTTCATATTTTTTTTGATTTTTTTTCATAAACTTTATGAATCAGTTTTTGAACACGTTCACAAAGTTTCTGAAATTCGTTCCCAAACTATTCGTTCGGCCACGCATAGAATTTATGAACGCATTCATGAGTCTTCGGTAAACCCGAAGTCTTATGAATGCGTTCATAAGCTTTTTGAATACATTCATAATTTTTATGAACGCATTCATGAGCGTTCGGTAAACCCGAAGGTTTATAAATGCGTTCATAAACTTTTTATGAACGCGTTCACTGGTTCAAAAATTATGAATATGTGCATACAGTTTATGCACAAATTCACAAATTTTTTGAACGTTTGATAGTCCGCTTTACAAGGCAACTCATAGACAAACTAATGAACATATTCAGGTTTCGTATTTGATTATTCATGTCATGAATCTCTCAGACAAATCAATCTCGGACATGGAAAAAGTGAGCGTTGAAAGGACTGACGAATGTAGTAGCGTTGAGGCGAACATGTAGACGAATATAGAGAGTTATGGCTATATAGACTGTTGATTAAATTTATGGATACAATGAACGACAAAATAATGTGCGAAT
Source organism: Melieria omissa (assembly GCA_963971225.1). Taxonomy (NCBI): domain Eukaryota; kingdom Metazoa; phylum Arthropoda; class Insecta; order Diptera; family Ulidiidae; genus Melieria; species Melieria omissa. Next base: position 58,116,844 of record OZ020268.1, read on the forward strand.
GTAAAATTCCTTAGGCGAATATGTAGACGAATTTATAGAGTTATAGTTGAATATACAGAATGGTCGGAATGATCATTGAAAGGACGGCAAATCTAAGAATCGTTAGACAAATATTCAGAGTTCTCTAGATAATCCCTAGAGTTCTCTATAGAAATCTAAGAATCATTAGACGGCTATTCAGAGTTATACCTATATAGACGAATGATCCAATTTATGGGCAGAATGAGCGTTGAAAGAACGAGTGAATGTAAGAATCGTTAGGCGAATTTACAGAGCTATAATTAATTCGATAGGTGATCAGGTTACGGTATAGAACGAACTTTGAGAGGACGGGTGAGTCTTATACTTAGTAGTTAGACGAGTTTTCAGGGCTAAAATTGTATAGATAGAAGGTCAATCTTATGGATAAAATGAATATTCAGAGTTCTCTAGAAAATCCATAGAGTTCTCTTGAGAAATCTAAGAATCGTTAGGCGAATGTTCAGAGTTATACCTGTATAGACAAATGATCCAATTTATGGGGAGAATAAGTGTTAAAAGAACGAGTGAATGTAAGAATCGTTAGAAAATAATGAAGACGAATTTACAGAGCTATAGTTGTATGGATAGGTGGTCAGATTAAGGGATAGAACGAGAGTTGGAAGAACAGGACAGTCTAATAGTAGTTAGACGAATGTTCAGCGCGAAAATTGTATAGACAGACGGTCAATCTTGTAGGTAGAATGAACTTTGAAAGGACAGATGAACACAAAAATAGGGCAGACTACTCTAGGTTTTGTATTTGATTATTCATGTGTAAAAGATGGATAGGTAAGACTGATAACTGGAAAGCTGGTTAGTCAAATAGTTAAACTGATGGTGATGAACTAAGGCTTCATCTATTAGAGAAGAAAATGGATATTTATTTAATAAGTCAAATAGTTGTTTGATTTATTTGAACACAGTCTGATGGCAATGAACTGTGGCTCATCATCTCATCTAAATATTCCGTCTATCAGAAAGACTATATTTACTACAGGTAAAAAAACAGACAGACAACAAGATGAATAGTAAGACTTTTAAATGAATGAAAGTTAGGCAAATAGTTGAACTGAAATCTGTGAATGATGATGAATCTGTGGATGGTGACGAACCAGGCCTGAGTTCTTAACTATCCTATCTTTTAAACTTTTAAAAGGATAATACGATATAAGAAAAGACAGACATTAAGATGAATAGATGGTTGAACTGGTAAATGGATGAACAGAAACTATCCTAATTATATCACCTTTTAAAGGAAACTATGGATAGAAAATAGATAGATAGATAAATAGATAGAAGAATAGACAATAAGATGGATAGTTAGACATAAATCGATGGACAGAAAGTAAGTTACTGAAATAACGTTTGCGGAATGAAATCTGCACAAATTTTGCAACCCTGGCTAAAAAAGCATGCCTGTGCTTTCGCATTTTTACCGTTATCTACGTATTGCGGTATCTATTCTCAGCGTGTGAAATAAATTGTGAATTGATCGGAGCTAAATTGGTTTTTTAATGGCAAGAAACGAAGAACAACGTCGAAAAACTGTTTGTGAATTCGCTGCCTCTCACCCACATTGGTCGAAATCGAGGATCGTTTCTCATTTCCTTGAGCATGGTGAAAGTCGCAGAACTTTATACAGCATTTTGTCTCGATACGAAACGACAAAATCTACAGTGAGAAAGTCAGGCTCTGGTAAAAGTTGCAGTTTAAGGTACTCATAAAAACGACTTCAGTTACGAAGGATTACTGATGGAAAAGTGGCGAAATCATACAGGGAGCTCGGAAAAAAGTTCCAGTGTGATGGAAAAACAATAAAAAAATATTTGAAATTGATGGGCATTCAGAGAAAGACCAGAAAGCGAAAACCTACAGTATCGAAATCGCAAGAAATTGTTCAAAAAACGCGACTGAACAATTTGGTTAAAAGTGTGTTTTTCGCCAAGAACGATATCACTTGCATTATGGACGACGAGACATATTTCACTTTAGATGGTAATGAATGGCAGGGACAACATTACTTTACAAGTGGAAAAGTTATTAATGACAAAATTAAATACGTTGAGCACACGAAGTTTCCTAAGAAAGTGTTGTTGTGGCTTGCAATCAGCCCGCTTGGAATGTCGGAACCAGTGTTCTTTGAGTCGGGTTTGGCTGTCACTGCTGACAGGTATATTGACCGCTGCTTGCCAAAAGTGAAAGAGTTTATCAACAGCAAGGATCGAGACTTAAATGTTATCTTTTGGCCTGACTTGGCCTCAAGCCATTACGCACAAAGAACCTTAAACGCACGTCCTTCAGATTCCGTACGTTAGAAAGGAGCACAACCCTCCAAATGTGCCGCAACTACACCCAATTGAGGATTTTTGGGCTAATTTGAAAAGAAAAGTGTACAGCAGTAATTTTAGACCAAAGAATACAAACCATCTCATCAATAAAATTAGGATGGACCTGCACAAAGTGCCAACATCTATATTTATAACAGCTATGCAGAATGTTCCTGGAAATTGTCGAAAAGCTGCTCGGAAGGGGCAAAATTTTTTTTGTATTAACTTTATACCAGGTATACGCCTATGAAACCGGTAACGACATCTAGCGGTAAATAGCCGAATATTTATAAACTTCGGAACCGTACCAAATGTCATGTTTACTTCTTCTGTCATATGTCAACAATATTCTGTTTACAATTTGTCAAGTTTCATCCAACAACGCATTGTTTGACGCTCCGGAAAATGTCGGATTACGTGCCTACAAATTACGATTTGCGGACACAGTTAATTTTGTGTTACCATTTGAAGAAAAACGCTTCTGAATCGCATCGAATGCTTGTGGAAGCTTACGGCAAGCATGCTCTTGGTCGCACACAGTGTAACGAGTGGTTCAATAAATTTAAAAGTGGTGATTTTGATGTGAGAAACGAGGAGCGTGGCCGGCCACCAAAAAAGTTTGAAAACGCCGAATTGCAAGCATTGCTCGATGAAGATGATGGCCAAACGCAAGAACAGCTCGCAGAACAATTGGGTGTTGACCGTCGGAAAACGTTTAAAAGCAATGGGAAAAATTTTAAAGGTCGGTAGATGGGTGCCACATGAACTGACTGAAAGGCAGCAAGAAAACCGAAAAACCACTTGTGAAATGCTGCTCGCCCGGTTCAAAAGAAAATCGTTTTTGCATCGAATCGTAACTGGTGATGAAAAGTGGGTCTATTTCAAGAATCCCAAACGAAAAAGATCGTATGTTAACCGCGGCGAAAGTGCGAAATCGACCGCAAGGCCAGATCGCTTCGGAAAGAAGGCCATGCTATGTGTTTTCTGGGACCAGCGTGGTGTCATATGGTATGACCTTCTAAAACCTGGTGAAACGGTTAACGGTGAACGTTACCAACAACAATTGACCGATTTGAACCGTGCTATACGCCAAAAACGCCCAGAATATGAAGCCAGGCAACACGAAGTGATTTTCTTCGATGACAACGCACCACCACACCGCACTAGAGCCACGAAAGAATTGGTTGCTTCGTACAACTGGGAAGCTCTTGCTCATGCGGCTTACTCACCAGACTTAGCGCCTTCGGATTATCACATGTTCGCATCGATGGGCCACGCATTAACGGAACGGCGCACAATGGGGTAAACATGCCAAAAACCCGCGCATTGCCTATTTTATGTTGTAATATCTATACGGTTAAAGATAAATACCTCAAATTTGGACATCTCCTTCAAGACTCTTCAGAGATTTGTTCACCATAATTTTATTTGATTTACTGTACCGTGCACCGGCACCCTACAGTCGGCAATTAGGCACTTTTAAAATCTTCATTAGTAAAAAACAAAACCAAAGTTAAAGTATTTAAATCGACCCAAACTCACTTATGAATACTCTAGATTGTAGCCACGCCCCCCATTTTTTGCCTCCTTTCATAAAACACCCACATAAAACACATACATGTAGGGTAATTCGTATTTAAGAAAAACCATTTGATACGGGTTAATACGGCTCATAACGGGTTAATGGGGAGTACCATGCCCACTTACCGTTATAAATAACCACAAAAGGGCAGATGACGTTGGTAAGTATATAAATATAATAAATTTTCCCAATTTAACCAAGTATGCTTATATGGCAACCCTACTTAAAAGTGGGCGTTCCATGCCCATTTTTACGTCAGAGTTTAGTTAGGTCATTCGTAAATCCCACACAAATTTTTATTGAAATATATTGCCTTTTTCAAGAATCATCCTGCGTACCCGCCGAAAAAATTGATACAAAATATTTTTTTAGGTGATTCAGGTGATAAATCACATCTATTTTTACTTTATTTATTTTTTTTAATACTATATATATGCATCAAGTGCTATAAACGTACCGACCCATACGCGCGTTAAAAAGTTTTTAGTTCATATATATTTGTTTTCTTACTAAGAGAAGTGAATAAATGTCCAAAAATCTAACCATTCCGCAGCTTTCCGCAGACAAGTTGGGTATCATTTTTTTTATGAAGGTTCCTACTTACCTTCCCTAAAGATTTTCGATTATCCATGATTATCCATAAAAGTTATACACCACGAAAGTAGGACATTTTCCTAAAAAAAGCGTTGTTTTTGCCCTTTGAGAACTTTGAGAACTTATATCTTTACAAGAAAATGTGCCATGGAAAAGAATTATATGTCAAATTAAATGTAGGAACATGCTCATGCTCATGTACCAAAAATTATTTGATTATATGTTATGTTCCATTTATAGTCTGGAATACAAGCGAAAAACAACAAAGATTTTGAATTGGTCGAAACAAAAAAAAATTAAAAACTTTGCATATTTTTAGGCCCCTAATTTTTTAAGGAAAATGTATGAAGTTGACTATGGTACATTATTGTTATTATTTCGATGCGAATGTGTATTCCGCCAAATAATTTGGCTGTGTTGTATTGCTTGATGTGTCGACTTTCATTATACACCTACCTCGTTAATTGATTAACAAAAAATTTGTATGTTTTTGACCATCAAAGAAAACGCCTTAAAACTCCATATTTTTTGACTTTGAGGTCCAATTACCGCGGCATTTTAAATATAAAGTGAAAATCATGCCAATCGGGTTTTTGGTTTAGAAATTACGATCAAAAATATGGAACAAGTAGAGGAAAAACTGAAAAAATGCCACGGTACCTATATCTCAATAACTAGAGCTGCTAGAAAAAATCTGAGGATAGATTCGAAATCAGCGCACCCAAATTAGAAACAGTAGAAAAACTCCATGCAACAAAAAAAAAGTGTTTTTTTGTTGTGCTGTGTAATTTAAAGAATTTTTAGAAAAGACGAGACTTCTGATAGTTCAAAGCACACAAGGAAGGACAAATAAACAAGCAGACATCTGAGGTTTGTACAAACTATGCCGAACCCAATAAGCACACACAATTTTTGATCAACCACTATTTCTTTTGAGGGTTTTCCGTAATTTTCCACACAAAACGAACCAAAAAAAAAAACATGAAAACGAATATAAAAACAAAATTGAACACAAAATGAAAGCAGCATTTCGATGCAGCAAAGTTGAATTAATTTCCAAGTCACATATTGACGCAATGCTGACAGTTTCATTAGGAGTTGGTCACCTGCAGTTTTTCGGTCAGCTTTGCTTTTGTTGCCTTTGTCATTTGGCACTTTATTTCCTTTGTGACTGTGACACTTTGCTGTGCTGACTTGAGGCACTCGACACCGAGCCGAGCGAGCAGATTCGGGCGCCTTTGTTTGGCACAGCGAGCACCCATGCAGGATTAACACTTGCCTGACGGGGAAGGGCGGGGGAGATATGAAGGACAGGAAGAATATAGAAACACACTGAATGCGGCGTGTTGGTTGGCTTCTTTTGTGCGGTTTTAATGAAATTTACGCCATTATTTATTTAGTTCCTGGTGCTGGCTAAAACTGGTGTTGGCTTTTTGTGGACAGCACAAAGCAAAAGAAGAAGAAGAAGTGTGTGTGGAGTAGGTGGACGGTAATTAATGAAAATGTAATCAACTGAGCGTTAAGAGGGAAATTTGACATATTTTTTGTGTAGAATAAAAGAAAAATTGAATGGCTGAAAGCCATGCAACGATTAGCGATTCAAGCGGGGTTCGGGATTCAAGTGGCGCTGTCCGATCACCTTATTATGCGCATTTTTTGGACGCTGTGTAATTAGTTGCGCTCACATAACGGCAAATTACGAGGAAACGTTTGAAAGAGTCATTGAAGGGAGGTGTCAACGCAGATTTTGTTACAATTTATGTGGAAACGGAAAAAAATACGAGTCCGTGTTTGTGGTTGTTGCATAAATGTTTGAATGTCATGTGGCAAGTTGAAGGGAAAACTGGAAAAATGCGCACAATGAGAATTCTTGGAAGCAAAAGCCTTTAATTAACTGCAGCGAACAATGAAGCTGCACCGGAAACCAAACACCCCCCTCGCACGGAAACCACGTGAACGACAACAACAATAACAACACACACACACACAGCAATAGCGACATAAATGCCGTGCTGGCAAACATGTAACAACTGAATGACGGACAGAAGGTAAAAGTCGGTAACCATGAAAACCGGACCAAAGTGTGACAAATGCAACAAAACGTGAAACCAACCAGAGAGCAGGCGACGCTTCATTTGACACCAAAAATTTTGCAAGCTAAAAGCAAACAAAGCCACAAACACACAATAAAAATACACACAAACACATTCACACACACACACACACAAACAGAATGCGCGTGCAAGGCTTTGTGGCAGTTGTAATTCCCATTTGGGATGCTAACGATAGCAACAACAACACCCAATCAAACAAATGAATGAATGAAAGCGAAATTCCATGCTAAAAGGGACATTACACACACACACACACACACACAAAAACGCAGTTAGGAGTTGCGTGTGTGGGTGATTCAAGTGAACTGATTGTGAGGCCCAGTGATGCGCTGAAGAACCAGGTCTCTATATCTATCAATATCTGAATAGTTTGGGTCCTCACCCTCCAAATTAAATTCAATGTCCGCCACTCTTGATGGATCATAACCTCACTTACCAAAGAAGTAAGTAAAGTGTGTACTGTTCCAGTGTTGCCAGAAATGAAATGACTTTCTCCTAAATCTTAGAAAAATACTGAAATTTCCTTCCAAAAATTAAAAAATCTCCTAAACTTTTTTTTATTATTTGCGTCACTTTAAAGGAATTAAACTTCTCATAAAAAAAGTATATACATATAATTTTTTTTAATGCAGCCTTTTTTATTCATCTTCAGCTTAACAACAAAACCTTTACACAAACAAAACATGAAACAAATAAATTAAATAAAAATTGCCATATTTGCAATAAGTGAGAACGAGATAGCACGAACTTACATTTTGTAAGCTTACAAATTTTTAACGCAATAGACTATTAAAATAGTTGCCAAAATATGTTTTGTTGCCAGTGCTTCAAATACTTCATACTTCGCTATTCGAAAATCTCCCAAAAACCCACTAAGGATCCGAAAAATCGCCTAATATAAAATATAAATCTCCTAAACTTTCTCTTAAACCATTCTTCCTCCTAAAAATTTTCCTAAAAGGCTAAGAATTTCCTAAATCTAGAAGGAAATCTCCTGATCTGGAAAAACTGCACAGTTTAGCGTTGGACTTGAAGGCGCAGTGCTACTTGTCCTGCAACTTACTTTTACTTCCATTCGGATTGCGGGCTGCGCCACAAAAGAATGTTGTGGCCCCATTGTTTTCGGCAGTGTCACTGTTACAAAGTGTCAAAAGAAAGGATAATTAGTAATAATTTCTGTAAGCAATCAACTGTTATACAGTCAACTGTTATACGGTGCAGCAAAGCAAAACGACTTCCGAAAAGCACAAACTGGCTGTAAAAGCGACTGTCGAAGCAACAATCAGACAGCAAAGATCAGCTAGTACCAACCAAGGATCACTGTGCAAAGGTCTGAAGTGATTGTACGAAGTTGGATTATATTGGATTGTGAGTGAACGAAAAAACACTGTCACTCCTCTCACCAGAGGATCAAAAGTGGTGAGTTTGCCAATTGAAAAGAAAACATAGGACAATATGTGTGAGTGTGTCGTCCGGACTTTGACACCTACACAGCTCACACTGCGTGCCGCCTGAAGGTAATGTGACACAAAAATTATGCACAGCATTTGCGAAATGCGACAAAACGCGACAATGTGATACGGTGATGAACAGTCAAATGGGTTGCGGCCACCAAGGCGACGGCGAAAGCAGCACATAAGCTGGACCAGTTCTGGTCGCTGAATGTGTTGGTGGTAGATTTTAGAGATTTACTGTTGTTAAGATAATTTACTGTGGTTAGTAAATAGCAGCCGCCGTAGCTCAGCTGGCTAGTGCGTTGGGCCGCGAGTCAAATGCGACGCTCGAATCCAGGTTCAATACTCCGTTGCGTTAACACCGAAAAAAAAAGAAAAACAACAATTTTTCTTTCGGCAGCTGTCCTCTCAGCAGGAAATGGCAAACCTCTGAGAGTAAAATTGTCTATGAAAAAGCTCCCAACTCGCCGTTCCTAATCGGCATAAAACTGTAGGTCCCTTCCAACCTTGTAAAAATTCACACGCACAACACGGATGGTTGAGGGTAGCTAGCCTTAGTCTCGTAATCGGGCTGTCGTAACAGTCAAGAAGAAGTAAATAGTTAGTAAATCCTTTTGTGGAAATTTTGGTCGAGCTACAGACAGTTGACTGACTTTGAGCTACAGGCATTGCCGCAAGTAGAGTGTCAAGTTTTTTCAAAGTACAATTTGAACAATGATGTTCTCAGCTCTTTGGTATGGTAGCAACTCGATTGAGGCATATTTGAAAAGCTGAAGAATTCGACTACAAAACAGTGCAATCCGAAGGCAGTTATCTCTTTAGGTTTGGGATCCAAGCTCAAGAGAAATGCTGATATGTAACTGATAGCAACGCTGATATAGACAGACGGCCTCCAATTTTTTTCCAATAATAGAAAAAAGGCGACCTTTTTCAAAGTTAAACTTCAACGTCGATTTTCTCAGCTCTCAGGTGATATAACCACCAAAATGAACTATTCTTGAAAAGCTCGAGAGTTCTACTGCAGTTCATATCTAAGGCAGTTATCTCTTCAGCTTTAGGAGCGACGCTCGAGAGAAACGGTAATGCGTAATAGATCAAGCTGGTAGCAATGCTGATACTTAAACGCCGTCTCCGATTTTTTCATGGCACAGCTGCAGTAATAGGCTGTTTTTGAAAATCTAACTAGTTTTACTAAAGAATGGGCCATATTTCAGGTCGCTAGCTTTTCTGGTTTAGGAGCTGTAATTGAATGATTTTGAGTTAAATTTCGAGTATGGCTATAGCAAGTCTACTTTTTTTAAGTTCACTCTTCATCATCAATTTTTTCATCTCTCCAACGAGATAGCAGCCCGAACAAACCATTTTTGAAAACTGGGAAGCTCCCCCATAAAATTAGCTATTAGAAAGCTATCTTTGTATCTCTTTTTGATAAATCAACCAAAGCCTTACAAGTTGTACCCAATGACTAAAGTAAACATTCTAAAAATTTACACCAATAAACCTCAGCTGACAGTAATAAACTTCAATAAAACTGATATTTCTCAAATAAAACTGGCACTCAAATCAACAAAAATTCAAATCAATCCATTCAATGAATTCCTAAAAATAATAACAAATATGCAAGAACACTTCTAATCAGTCACTTGTAGCTTAAAGTAAGAACTATTGTTCCATAAAAAATTCGTTCTCCTACACTAAATCTTACTCCATGACAGCAATTACAAGCCACACAACTAGTTTCTACCAAAAATGGCACCAAACTGCGGTCAAATTTTGAAAATGCCAACCATTTGAATTCAAACAATTTTTTTTCATATTCCAATTGAGCAATATGCAACGTGCATTGTGCAACATGTTCGTTGCGCATCCACAGATTGCTATAAATTTAATTATTAACAAAAACCCAAAGCGCAGCATTCAAAAGAATGACGGAAATATTTTATTTCAGGTAGACCACATGAAACGCCCCAAAGCATGCAATTGTGTGTGTGTGTGAGTGTGTTTATAAATAAAATTATATTGCCGCTTGCATGTAACAGTTTTTTGTATCGATTACAGTAACAAAACTTCAACACAACCAAAGCAGCACACAGGCCACACTGCAACACACACACACACACAGAGTGTGCGCTGCGCTGCGTCGGCTGCAGGTACCAGGATACATAGTGGACATCATCGCCAGCTACTTCAGCAACAGAGTGCTGAAATACGTTACAGACGAGGGAGAAATCAGCCACTCGGTCACAGGGGGCGTTCCACAGGGCTCGGTCTTAGGCCCTACCCTTTGGAATACCATGTACGACGGTGTTCTGCGGCTACAAGTACCAAAGGCGGCAAAAATTGTGGGCTTCGCCGACGACATAGCCATTATTGTGACCGGCAAGTTCCTGAACGAGGTTGAAACGACGTGCAACAGCGTGGTGGAAACGGTGCAGCAATGGCTGACATCCGTGGGCCTTTTGCTCGCAGAGCAAAAAACGGAGGTCCTGCTAATCTCCAGCCGGAAGGTTGTAGAGACAGCCCATGTCCGGGTGGGGGGCCACATTATACAGTCGCAACCGTCGATTAGGTACCTCGGCGTAATGCTTGATACACGCTTGTGCTTTAAGCACCACCTCGTGCACGCCAGCAACAAAGCAGCGAAGACGGTGGCTGCCCTTTCGCGTATCATGCCGAACATTGGCGGTCCTAGGCAGCCTAGGCGTCTGTTGCTAATGAAAGTAGCAGGCGCGACAATGTTATACGCGTCGCAAATATGGGCTCCGGCGATGAGGGTCAAGTCGTACCGGAGCCACATAGAATCCGTGTACCGCATCAGCGCAATACGAGTGTGCTGCGCATTTCGCACGACGTCATATGACGCCGCCTGCGTGGTGGCGGGGATGGTCCCAATTGACATTTTAGCAGAGGAAGCACGCACAAAATACGAGGAGAAGGATGCTCCGCAGCAAGGAAAGACGTACAGGGAGCTGAGCCTTAATAGGTGGCAACAGCGTTGGAATGACTCGCGTAAGGGAAGGTGGACGTTTGCACTTATAAGTGACCTTCATACATGGATGAGCCGGGAGCACGGGGTGGTCGACTTCTACCTCACGCAGCTGCTGACGGGCCATGGCTGTTTTAAGTCGTACTTGCATAGGTGGGGATATGAGCGGAACCCCTTTTGCGATTTCTGCAGCGAAGCAGTTGAAGACGCCGAGCACATAATTTTCAACTGTGCCAGATACAACAGCCAACGACGACGCCTAGCGAGTAGGATCGGCGGCACGCCCACACCGCACTCACTAGTCGAAAAAATGATTGAGTCCAGATCCGGCTGGGACGCAGTAGCGCTCTACGCGGCGGAAGTGATGGTAAAGCAGCGCGAGACTGAAAGGAGTAGACGCGCAAACGAACGTCGCATAGTAGAAGAGCCAGGATAAGGCGACGTCTCCCCCTGTGAAGAGATGCCGGAAGGCGGTTCCGCAGGGGTGGATAGCGGGGGGTGGTTTTTAGTCGGTAGAAATCCGGCATGCCGTCGAACTGGAGTTCCGGTATCTTCCGAAGATTTTCCACCTCCGTCAGAAAACAAAAAAAAAAAAAAAAAAACACACACACAGAGAAACACAGTAAAGCAAATATCCATCGTTACGGTGGAGGGAGCACAGCAGCAGCAGCTATCAGACATGAATGAAAAAGCCTCAATGCAGACAACAGCACACAATGTGCAGACTGTGTGTGTGTGTGTGTGGGGCGTGAGGTGGCCAGACGTTTGCGGTGCAGGCCGGCAAGCGATTATATGAGGGTCATTACGGCATTACAAAGCATAAAAGTGTATTTTATGTGTCAACACGAGCGCAACACACACACCCACCTACACACAGGAGAAATACAGCCAAGCAGCGCATTGAACGAACAGTGGGAGGCAAAGCAGGAAAGCAGCAAAAACACGGCGAGTGCGGCCATAAAAAGGATAACAACCTCAAAAAGGCGTATAAAGGAGTAAAAGTAGTTAAATGTTTGCTGCCGAAAAACTGAGTAACCGGATACGTGGCAAAAAGTGCCACTGCGACTGTCACTGCCACTGATGCCGACACTGACACTGATGTGCCGGCCGCTGCGCTCAACGGTGAAGGCTACATGAACTCCATGAGCGGGTGTATGCCTGTGTGTGTGTGTGTGTGTGTGTGTGTGTGTGTGAGAGTGGATGCATGTCTGCCTGTGTGTTTGTGTGTATGCCGGGTGAAAAAGGGTAAATTGCCGTGTCCTCGGCAAGTTCATGAATGAAATTGTTATTTTGTTGTTGTAGTAGTAGTTGTTGCTATTTTTTATATATTGCAGTAAAAGCCTGTTGACAGAACGGCTGTGGCTCAGACTTTTCCATCGTCAATGGTCTTCTTTATGTATTTTTTTATTTATGCACGCTGCCGCCTAAAAATATGCCACATTTGTGTATTAGCAAGCAAATAACATTAACAAAGTACAATAAATTCGGGCAAAGGCTACAACAACAACCACAGGAACAAAGAGCTAAGGATTAACCAGTCTGTGGCGATTACAACGTCTGGACCGTTTGTATCCTTTTGCAATATTACTTATAGGGTTTTTGTGCGTTTGTGTGTGTGTGTGTCCAGCAATTTTTCATAATTTTATATTTTACTTGGCATTCACTTTGTTGTTACTTTTATGTTTGCCTGTTTGGGGGGCAAAAGTGTGCGTACGTTGTTTGGGTTTCTGTGTGAGCTAGGAGGGGGGCGGGGGGAGGTGATGTTGTCTGCACTCAGATGGGAATTGTCTGGTCTGATTTCATACGGAAATATTAACCAAATTTTATGTTTGTTCTGTGTTTTTCAAGTCACTTGAGACAGTTATCACCATTTTTGGTTCAGTATTTTTGATGGTTGCGAAACTGTTCGTTTATTTTGCTGTTGAGTTGCGCCCAAAGTGGAGCGCTTCATAAATTTCAATTGGGGATGAATAACAAAAATCATAAAATCAAAATTAAGTATAAAAGTTGAGTACTTTGAAGTTAGGAAAAAATACAAAAGAAATTATGAAGTTGTTGTCTTTAACTTTGTTGAGAAATTGAAGTCTCTGGGAAATTTTGGTTTAGTTAATTATTAGCTGTAATAAATTAATAACCAAAAGTACAATAAAAATAAACTAAAAAGAATTAAAACAAAACAATTTAAACATTTAAGAATTTTAAAAATACAATAAAACCAACAACAATGTCAAAGAAGAAATATGCCAAGTCAAATTAAAAAGAAATAATAATAAGAACTATTCTTAAACTTGAACTACAGTCTTTGGCAAATTTCGGCTTAGCTAATAATTAACTGCAATAAATAAATAAACAAAACTAATAAAAATTAATAAAAAAAAATATTAAACAAATTTAAAAAAAATTTCAATATTTCACTAACTAATACATGCAACAAAAACGAACAACAATGTTAAATAAGAAAAAATATGCCGACGTCTAACTGAAAATAAAACATCATAAATAAATATTTAAAGTAGAACTAAAGTTTTTGGCATATTTTGGTTTAGTTAATTAATAATTAAAAAATATAATAAAAACATAAAAAAATTCATATATACATATTACACGAGTTATAAAATAAAATAAAAACTAACAACAATGTTAAAGAAGAAGACAAAAATAATAAAAAAAATAAAAACATAATAATGAAAAAAAAAAAAGAAATTAATAAAACATTTACTTAACCCTTTCAGTCACAATGTCCAATATATTGGACTACAGCCCATACAATTCATACAGAACGGGTTTATTTTCATGTCGGAAAGGGTTAAACTAGACTTAAAGTCCAAATTAAAAAAATATAAAAAATATTAAAGAAATTAAAAAAAATAAAAATTTTACAAATAAAAAATAAAAATAATAAAAAATAACATAATAAAAGTTATACTTAAACTAGAACTAGTCTTTGGGAAATTTAGGAAATAACACTATGTACTCGACAAAATTGGGTTCATCGCGTGCTCCTAAAAACAAAAGTATTTTTGAGACTAATCTTCGGCTCCTGAACATGAAACTGAAAATCAAAAACTTTTCTTAAGAAGCGTTTTCGAAAAATCTTCGAAAAACACGTTTTTGCCTCTTATTTCAGTTCTGAGCACATATCTCGTAAACCAACCATCCGACTAACAAAAGTGGCCCGTTGTTCAGAGGTTAATTAACTAATCTTTCCAACAATTTATAGACTGTCCAAATCAGATGAGATTTGGGGAAGTTACTGACGATGAAAGTTGTAAAAAAATTGAATTTGTTTGACCATTTTCAAAAATTATACATTTTCGAAAGGTTTTTTTTAGATAAAATTAATGATCTCCTCTGGCTTAAAATCTAAGATGAAAGATATATTATTTGCGCAAATACAAAGCCTAACATCAATTAAATCGAAAGAAAAATTACAAAGTTATGATGCACTCAGTGAAAACACCAACTTTACATTTATTACACCGTGCGAACAAATTTTTTTTTTCGAGACCCATCCTAATGTTGATGTAGACGTGAAACTAGAGGTAATTTATAGTATCCTGGCACAGTCAGTTTTTTATTTTCTGACCCAAAAACCTTCTTAAAAGAATTTAAAATTTTAAGGATATACATATTTCAAATATTTTTTTAAATATTTGCGGTTGTGCAATGATGTAGACATGGGTATCAAATGAAAGAAGAAAATTGTCACCTTTTAACTATTTTTTTTATTTTTAACTTTTAGAACCAAAATATGTCAGGTATGGAAAACATAAATGTTTTGGATCTCAGTCTGTAGATTCCTACATCTCAATTTTTTTCTATTTCAAAATTCTGAAAGTTCAAAATAGGAAATTTAGTAAAAAGGAGACAATTTTCCTCTGTCATGTGGTACCCATATCTTCATCATTGCACAACCGCAAACATATGAAAAAAATATTTGAAACGTGTATGTCCTTAAAATGTTACATTTTTGCTTCACTTTGTGCACTCAATTCCTTAATTAAGGTGTGCATCCTTTGAAAATCACTGCCGCCGCACACACCACACACCGCACACATCCTGAGCGCATATTACAGCCGAGATAAATCGCTGTCTCCCCCTCCCCTCGTCGCAGCTTCACATCTTTTGTCAGCGCTCGATTCAGCTGGCCGCAATTTTCTCATCTCATTCACACGAACCGGCTGGCGCACTTTTTCACGCTGCCAATTTTCAGTACTGGCCGCTGTCGTGCAATTTTTCTGCGGTCTCCTTACGTTTTGCTGCCTTCAGTGCGCGCTGCTCTGTCACTGGGCCGTGCATGTGTGCGCCATAACAAAAACAAAAAAATCGCAGCAACACGGTAGCCGAGCACAACACGGAATATAATGGCGGCACAGCACCTAAGGTGGCCCCAGATCCTTTGTGCGCCGCTCCACTGAAGCCGCAGCCGACTGCAGTGTGCAAGTCAAAAAAAAGAATCGAGGGGAAATTCTTATTTGCGATAATGTCCCGCTGTGTGTCGAAATGGAATTTCGTAATTATTTCGCTGATACCAATGAAAACGAAACTAAAACGAAAGCACACGGAAATTCCAAATAGTGCAGCGAACTGAAGCGTTCGCACACTCAATGTGAGGTCTGCGGTTTTGAGTTGCGGTTTAACGGATAATTGGGCTGTGGCGGCGATTAGTTTTGTGAATCTACAAATAAGAATTTGTCATACAATAAACTTGACAAAACTGGTGTCAACTTAGTTTGGAAGGAATCTAGTTGTGGCTCGCTAGAAGTGACAATTTTAGACATGAAAATATGAGCCAAAGGAGCTTAAAAATGTATGAAAAATTTTTCAAAATTTAAACTGATTGTTTATGTGAAGAGAAAATTTTCTAGTTTTTCTAATACATTTTCAGATATTAAAGAGCGTCGACTACTTCATAGAGAATTGGATCAACAAACTGAAGTACAGACAACTTTGCTTCTTTCTAATGTTTCTAATAAAGCTTCCAGCTACTTCAAAGGAGTAGTTCATCGAGTACTGAATCATCGAGCTGAAATACATACAACTTTTGTTTCTTCTAATGTTTTCAATAAAGCTTCCAACTAGCCGATTTTGTCCAGGTCGAGACGTGACACAATCGGTTCTAACTGGTCACTGGACCGTACTCTCTCGCCTCTTTTTAAATGAGAACTACTGCAGCTGAGAATGAAGAAGAGGACTTTTTGCACCTGTCCAGGCCTGAACCGATGAAGACTCCGTCATCTTAGGGCCCTTTTCCTGGTAGATCTGGCCAACCCGTCAACCAACGACCATCAACTGTATTGACCGGTTTATAAGGGACTTCCCTCTTCCACCCGGGGACGTGTGTAGCTTCAGGGCCTTCCCTCTTTTTCTTTTTATGGTAACACAATGGGTCACGACTGGCCTATGTAAGCGTCATTAGCTGCCATCTTAACCAAACCTAACCTAACCTTAGTTTTATAAAATTTCATAGATTTGTAGTTTCCACTGGAGAATTCTTGAATTTTGAAGGATATTTGATTGATTTACTTTTCGAAATTTAAATTGTTGATGAAATTTTATAGGTTTCTAGTTTCCACTGGAAAATTCTTGAATATTTCATGATCTTTGATTCATTTTCTTTTCGAAATTTTATTTTTCATAAAATTTGATAGATTTCTAATACAGTTTCCACTGAAGAATTCTTGAATCTTTAAAGATCTTTGACTTGGTTTCTTTTCGAAATTTAATTGTTTGATGAAATTTCATAGGTTTCTAGTTTCTACTCGAGAATTCTTGAATATTCAATGACCTTGGATTGATTTCGTTAAAGAAATTTGATTTTTCATAAAATTTTATAGATTTCTATTGCAGTTTTTACTGGAGAATTCTTGAATCTTTAATGATATTTAATTGATTTTCTTTTGAAATGTGACTTTTATATAGTGTCATAGATTTCTACTGGGCATTTCTTGAATCTTTTATGATCTATTATTGATTTTCTTTTTAAAAATTTATTTTTGATAAATTTGCATAGATTTTTATTGCAGTTTTCACGGTAGAAATCTTAAATATCTTTGATCTTCTTTGAATATTCTTTGAATTCTTGAATATTTAACGATCTGGGATCGATTTTCTCTTGGATCGATCTTTCGTTGATTTTCTTTTCGAAATTTGATTTTTAATATATCAAAAATTTCTTCTAATCTGTTTCATTAAATAACATAGATTTCTATTGCAGTTTTCACAGAAGAATTCTTGTATCTTCGAAGATCTTTGACTGATTTATTTTTCAAAATTTATTTTTTATAAAATTTCATAGATTTCGCTTTCGCTTCAGATTGCTTGAATATTTAATTATCTTTGATTTTTATATAATTTCCTATTTCCCAGCTTTAATTTTTATTCGCTTTTGACGATTTGTATTCCCTAAAAGATGTATTTAAGTTTTGCTATAGTTTTTTTATTTTTATTTGGTTATGTTTTTCAACATTTATTTTCTTTTTTTTATTTAATTCCAGTTGACAGAATTCAAGTCATACTTGCACATTTTTGACAGTTGAATGGCGCAAACTGCATTTAATTATTTATTTATGTTTATGCTGTGGGCATAATTTTGTTGTGCAAACTATTTGTGTAAATACAACTAAAATATGCTAATTAGTTGCTCACTGCTGTACATGTGTCGACAAAATATTAAAATTCATGCAAAAAACAACAAAAAGTGCGTTCAATTGGCTGTTTTTCAATTTGAATATTTCATAAGCAGCCGACACTGTCAAATATTAAACTTTGGCAGAAAATGTTCAAACCGCGATTTTTGGCACTAAATAAATAATGAAGAAAATTTAATTGTTTTCCGCTTTGTAGACCAATGCTGACGTTGGTTACATTCGAATTATAAATTCGTTTTTTTTTAATATTTCTAACTGCTTTTCAAATGCTCTCTAAACTGAGAAGAGCGCAGAAGACGCGTGCGAACAAATCAACAAATCGCATTTCCTGCATGGAGTGAGTAAATTTATTTTGTGAGAAGGAATTTTATTTGTACTGGCAATAAAAATCGAATCAAACGAAAATCCCATTACTTTTGTTCCATTTTCCATTCATAGCTCAAAAGACAGAGGAATTAGCGATCGAATTACACATCAAACGTTTTACTCGACTCTCAGGCGTTGGGTAAATTCGTGGAAGGGTACAACTGCTGTCTCGGTTGCACATTTCTCTAATTTCTCTACTTACGGATCGGCGCACAATGACGCAAACAACTACAACAACACAGCAAATAGCAATCAATCATCGATGCGCATTGACGTTTTTCGCTGAACGACGCGTCATTACACTTAACGGCAAAAGCAGGCAGGAAGCCAGCGTCTACCTTTGCAATTGCTGCCCAATTGTCTGCCGCTCCGCGCTCCGCGCGCAATTCAACACTTTTTCACACAAGTGGTAACTCGGGCGCAGCGCTCGGCTCGCTGACACAACGGTGCGTGCCGAGCGGCGTTTTGTGTGTCGCTTCTTGCTTTTTTTTTACTCATTGTTGCACTTGGCGCGAACCGCACAAAGTGCTTCCTTGTGCTTTGTTCTTTAACGTTTGTCCTTTGCGCTTGTAGCGTGTCCTTTGTACCACCACACACACACACACACTCATACACACAGCATATGTGTTTGAGTCTTCACTTCTCCTCCACCACATGTTGACCCTAATTTCAAATTTTGTAGGCCTTTTGTTTGCGCGCTTTTTTGTGGTTTTTGCGTGCCAAATACCACCAGACCGGCTCAGTATTGAATCGTGAACCGCTGCCTGCACCACTTCAGATGCCATTTAACGCAATTTGAGCATTAACGATTTTTCCTTTACAATCCAAAACGTGCGTATTACATTTTAATGCCGCTCTGTCAATATGCGAGCGCGCACTGTTTATTGTGTATCAAATTCGTAAGCGGATTAGGTTACCCTACGGCCAGGACAGACGCTGCTCAACGGGGACTCGTAAAAACGCTGCTCAACACAATTCAAGGAGTGTTTTGTGCAGCTCTGCCGCTGCCGCTGAGTTGGATAATAATTTCATTGGATTTGATTTGCTGCAAGGCAAAACATGCAAATTGCATTAACCCACAGTCGAAACTTGCTTCGAGTTGCAGCAGCAGAAAATTTTGATATTTTAATAACAAAAAAAAAACAACAAAATTTACATAAAGGTAGCGGGTGACAGTCTTTAGGGGATTACAAACATTTTAATGGCATTTGTGGCACACAAAAAGGAATGAAGAAGAGAAACAGTCTTGCAGTATTTTCACGGAAGCAAATCTTTATCTTCAATGGTGGGTTTTTTTCGCAGGAGTTGGCAATCTTCAAGGCTAACAGTAAACCGGTGGTCACTGACAAGTCGAATTCTTACTGACCAAAATTATTTGCTGTGAGTCTGACGGGGATGATTGGAACTAATGGATACCTTTGGATCTTTAGTTTTACTTTAGTCGAAGTAATGGATACCTTTGGTCCTTTAGTTCTACCTCAGTCGAATAAATGGTTACCTTTAGTCATTTAGTTATACCTTAGTCAAACTAATGGATACCTTCAGTTACTTAGTTCTACCTTAGTCTAAATAATGGATACCGTTAGTCATTTAGTACTACTTTAGTCGAACTGGTTAACCAATTAAAGCCGGGTACCACTTCCGCCCATACGATTTTGATAAAATTTCATACACGACCTGGAATTGACCCACAATGATCAGAAACAAAATTTCGATATATTTCAAAATTTACCAATATCACTGAGCAACAGCCAACATTTTTCCGAGTTCTAGTAAACCTTTTCTAAAGGATTTTTGGACGCTGATCACAACTGCGTACTTAGTTTTTTAATTGTTTGAGCGGTTTGTAAGTTATTGGTTCACGTTTTTTCATCTTTGAATTTTTATTGCATTTATAATATGTCGAAAAACACGATAATTTTTTTATGACACAATAACGAATCCTCAAGCTATAATTTTGACCATAATCGATTTCGATTGGTCAAGGGTTAACATGGCTATGGCCCTTCAAAGTTCAATTTTCGCGAATTTTTCATAAAAATTCATTTAAAATCGGTGTTGCAATATTCAACTAGGAGTTAGTGTGCAATGTATAGTCTAAGGTTGTAACTTAAACTTATAGAACAGATTTTTTGCATTGTATGTGCCATTCTCGGCCTATGCTCATTAGAGTGTAAATGCGACTTCATCTGCTGAACACGTTTTTGTATTGAAATCTCCTAATGCTTTTCGCGTAATTGACGAAAGTAGCTAAAGTATTTTCGCAAGCGTCAATACTTGTCTTTTCAAGGGCATTAACAAAATTAGAATTGGTTCATTACTGTAGGAGCTATTCTAAAAAGAGTTGCATCACACAAGTAAAAATTTCAACCACACACACTTAGCAAACTACTTGCTGTTTTTCCATATTTCATTGCGACATATTTTTAGGGCGCAAAAAAATCAAAATCAAAGCTGAAAATTTTATAATTTAAGGGCATTTGATGAATGTGAGCATTTTCATACCGCTGCCTAAAATTGTGCTCCGATATTATAGCTCAAAAGTAAATCCTGCTTTTGTTGCTGAATTTATCAATGGAGAACTTACATATTTGTACGCGTACTCTATTACAAGCATCGTATTTCAAAAATTTATTTTTAATTGAAAGCCCCAACATTCTTCCTTCACTATATGACACTATATATTTTTTGTAAGAAAAATTCTTTTGTGTATTCGCAATCTTGCAAAGTAACTGAAAATTTGACTTTGCAAATGAATAATTCTTGCAAATTTGAACCGATTTTAATGTTTTAAATTTTAAATACATAGCTAGAGTATTGTTAATCTATGTTAAAAAAATGGCATTTTAGACTTCAGGTTTGTAGGAGCTGCATGCGTATAATGGTAAAAAAAAATGGGAAAACGCCCTCCGAGGAAAACCATCAATATTTCCTAAGCTGCTCAAACAATCAAAAAACTAAGTACATCAGCGTCGTCCAAAAATCCTTTAGAAAAGTATGGTTTGATTTCAGAAAAAAAAAATTATGTCGATTTTGTTGTTCTGTGTATTCATTGGGTATTTTTTACCCTTTAGGCAGCAATGGTAGCTTTTTTCCATACTTTTTTGAAGTCATCAGCTAAACACGTGAACAAAAGTGGTATTGTTTACAGGAGAGTTAGGAGGCAGATTTTTGTGAAGTTCTAAGGCCACTACGTTTCGCCACATTTTCCTCTGGAAAATCCACAATTTTTGGAGTCTGGTAACTCTAGCTAGATGGCGGAATTTTAGGGTGACCTCCACTAGACTAAGGTAGTTCCATCTTTACCCCAACCATTCCTATCAATGATTTTGAGATATCTCTACCACAAACTTTTCTGTGATTTTTTTTAAAGTCAATTTTCATGGGTACATTTTTACCCATTAGGCAGCAATGGGCTAATGGGTACCTTCATTCCTTTAGTTCTCGTTCTTTCTTTCTCTTTATTCTCTGCAATGAAGCTGTCAGTTATTAATTTTTTTGTTTAGAAAATTATCGTTCTCTCTTGAGAACGGCCGGCCTCGATAGCTCAGCGGGTAGCGCGCTGGCTTCTCATACCGAGCGCCCCGGGTTCGATTCCTGGCTTGGGCTGGAAAAAACACTCATCTACTTCTATCGCTATCCACATGAAGGGAATGAGAATTACAAGAATCTCACAAGTGCGCTCTTGGCAGGCAATGGCAAAACCTCCAAGTGTGAACGAAAAAAACTGCCAATCGCCGTTCGGATTCGGCGTTAAACTGTAGGTCCCCTCCCCTTCCTTTCCCCATCCGTTTGAAATGTGTGTTGTATCACATGTTGGAAAAAACAGTGTTGCATACGCATTTCAAACGGGTGGAATCTGTGATATCACAACGGGCCCGTTAAGAGGCCTAAGTGTGTCTCATACAGAGGCAGCCACCGCAACCTAACCTAACCACTTGAGAGCTTAACAATTTCAATTGATTACTTTTTTCCTTAAATACAATTTTTATTTTTTATTTATTTATTTTTTATTTTTATATTGTTTCATTCCATTTTATTTTGCATCCATCATAGTTTTATAGTAAAATAAAAATATATTTAAAACAAACTGCAATTCTTATTGTAAACTGACAATTGCTTTCGAGCAAACATAGATTTTTGATCTAATTAAAATTATTTCAGTTTAAACTGCAATTTCCCACAATTCTCTGGAATTAATCAAAATGTAAGAAGATACGTCAGCGCATCGGCCGCGTGATATATAGTCAGTCGGCATTGAAGAGCAATGCCAGCGGCCACAACAAACAGCAACACAAAACAATAACAACAAACAAAACTGTGGCGTACTGCCGCGACACGTGACCGAACGTTGATCGTTATATGGGCGTATGGATAAACAGATAAGGCGGCTGGGCGTAGTGTTAAGTGGCGGGAAGAAAGTGGCTGTGGTGGCGCTGGGCTGAACGAGAGAGAACGCGGGTTTGAACTCTGACAATATTTGGTAAGATGAGCCGCCCGCTGAGTCAAATGACGTGACTGCTTGATTACTGACAGTGTGTATAGTATAAAAAACAACAACAACAACAACAACAATGGCGTATCTAACTAATTTAAAGTCGGCACAAGTTGCGCCCAGCTGCGCACAGCACACAAGCAACAAGAAACTTGTGCTCGCCGCTTTTTAGAACAGAACAGCACAGATAATGCGGAACAGTCTACACCACCAACGAAACGAAAGCCTTCATGTTGCTTAGGGGGTGGGGTGGGGTGGGGGGGTGGGGTGGGGTGGGGGGGTGGTTGTGCGCATGTGTGTGTCTGTGTGTATGTGTGGGGGCTGACAACGTAATAATGTCATTAACTAATTTATCCCAAAAGCCACAGTGCTCTTTTTAATGAAGTCATAAATGTTATCCGTACAACAACAACAATCCGAGAACAGCATAATTAAGTCAGAGAAGACAGCACTTGAGCTCTTTGCAGTTATCAGAGTGCCACATCTCCCTTCTTAATTGTTTGTTTTTGTTCTTGATCCTTTTTTCTCTAATTGTTGGTGTTGTAGTTTCTTTGCTGGGGTGGCTCTCACTGCAAAATGGTTGATACTGAGAATAAGCGATTATTTGCCATTCACATGAAATGAAAGCAACAACAACAATAACATCAATGCAAACTCAACGCTTCGCCGCAGCCACAAATGGCAACGTCAACGTTTGTTTTTAGTTTTTGCATACGTCGAAAGAGAACGCGGCAGGGGTGTGAAATTTATGGCCAAAAGATGTCTCAACATTGTTGCCAGAAATGTGAACACTTCGAGCCCACTCACGTTAACCTGAATGGGGAAAAGCGTCGCCGCTCACGCAAAGTTCAAGTGACATTTTTGACTGTTGACATGTTTGTTGTTGCTATTGTTTAAAGTAGTCACACACACACACACTCAAACACTCACAAACTCAACGTTGATATTGTTGTTGTAAATGTTTGCAAGCTGACAATTATCTTTTTTAATGTTGTTGCCGACTGCCGCCAACGTTGTTGTAGCTCAACTGGCTTCAGAATAACGTTGCTCGTTGTTTGTTGCTCGTTAATGCTGCTGCTGGCTTTTATGTTTAAATGTTGCCGACGATGAAGTGATAATGTTAATTTGCAAGTGTGCCATTTCGCTCGGCTTTGGCTTAATTACATATTTGTGGCGGCAACTGACTGTCGACGCTTGTGTGGGGTTGATGCAATGTGGAGCCATTGTTGGAAACTTTTTAATTGAATCGCTCTTTAATTATAAATTGTACGACGATTGTCAAATAAATAGAACTAATTGATGGGCGCCGTACGTGCAAAACATACGAAACACACAAGCAAACAGTAATGAATAATGAATAAAACGCGTTGTGTATGTGTGTGTGCGTGCGTGAAGCAATAATTGTTTTTGGGCAAATTCTGTTATTACTGAAAATTTAAATACAGCCAGATGAACTATATCAAAATATATAATAAAGCTGGCGCCATTGGCATTTCGTCAAACGGAAAGCAGAGCTAAGTTATTATTAAGCTATTTTGTTGCCATATGACAGGCAGGACATGAACTTGACTGTGGCCTGGCACACCCGGAGTTGATAACTAGTGGTCCTTAGGAATCTTAGTAGACTTTCGCTTGCATTTTCCTCAAGTTTGCACCACAGATTAGGAAGTGTTGAGCTATGAAGCAGAAACGTGTCATATGACAGGTAGGAAGATTGAACCACTGGTCGTCTCATGGACTTCCCTGAGGTCCGAAACACCTGGAGTTGATAATTGGTAGTCCTAAGGAATTTTAATAGATTTTGCAAAACAGCTTAGCAAGTGTTGAGCTATGAAGCGGAAGCACGTCTTTTCTGGCGCTGGACTTTTGAAGCTGATTTGTTCTACGCTTTTCCCGCGATCTTCATCTCATTTATTAAGAAACAGTTGAGTGGGCTTTAACGTTGTAGTATGACTGACTTTGACTTGAAATGATTTTGTGAAAATAAAACTTTGAAAATAAAAGTGAATGGAAATATCACTCAACATATTAAATGTTCTGATTGGCTGCCTTATTTGAGAGTAAAATTACCCTTAAAAAAACGCCCAATTTGCCGATCGGAATTAGCGAGAGACAGAACCACAACCCAGATAGAAAAACCCTCCTTGCAGAAACTCGTACAAAAAGAAAAAATCAACAACCATTGCTCAACAATTCATTGCATCCTTTGCATCTGAGCAATGCGATCAGTGTCAATTTTAAAACTCAACCAAATACTTTGCATACTTTTAGGGCTACGCATTTAATGGATCGCAACAATGCCTACCGAGTGTTTAGTGCCATTGTTGAGATCACACAAAACTCACCAACTTAACTTGAAAACTGTCGCAAAATGTTGCCAACACATCGAAAGTGACTTTTGAAATTCAAACGAATGACATTTTCTCATATTAAACTTCAAAAACGTAATTCATACCAAATGAACTTTGCACCCTGCGTCATTTTTGTGTTTTCGCAATTTACTCGCGCAGACGCCATAAAAGATAATAGTGGCGATTTGTTGTTGTTATTGCATGTTGGCTGATATACGTCAGACAAGCTGCTGCGAAGCGTGTGCATGCCGGCTGTTGAGCAAATGCAGTGACAACAATAGCAACAACAATAACAACAACAGCCACCTACACAACAGCAGACGCCAGCAACAGCGAGCAAGTGGCGCCAGCAAAAAAAACAAAACAAAGAATGAAAAAAAAAATGTGTCGTTGAAGAGAAAACGCCGGAGCGACATCTGTTGGCGCAACGTCAGATATTGTGCAGCATTTGTTGTATGTAATATTGTTGTTGTTTTTGTTGTTGTCATTAGCTTGTGCTTGTTGTCATAATTTTGTTGCTATTCCTGTTGTTGTTGTTATTTTAGTTGTTAGCGCAGGCGAATGAGAACTCGAGAAAAGTGCTGTCATTTTATTATTGCTGGCTGTCATTTGCGCAATTCGCCAACTCTATGTGGGTGTGTGACTATCAGGCACTAACAAAAGCCATTGCAAGAGCAACAACAACAATTATAGCAACAAAATTCAAGAGCATCAACAACACCATTGACAACAACTGACAGCAACATTTACTAAAGCGACAGCAGAATTGCGAAATGTTGTGCGTCGAGACGAGACGATAAGAGGAGGAGGGGGGAAATGTGTTTTAAAAAATTCATATATTTTTGTTAACGTTTGGTCATAAATGTTAATTTGTTGTCTACAGCAACCAATAAAATACTGAGCAGAGAAAGCGAAAGCAATCATTTTTGCTGCGTTTGCATTGAAAAACTTTAGGTGTCAGTTATTCAGTATAAGTGATCGTTCATTAGGAAAACATTATAGTTAACTATAATAAATACAATAAAAGTAAAGGCTATTTTCATATAAAATGCAATAAATTTCGGTTTGAAAAACATCAACTTAAAGGTAGGTTGGATGCAGGGGATATGGGGGCGGCAGGATCGGCGGTGGTATGGCATGAGGATTCGGAGTGGGAGGTAGTATGGGATAAGGAGGTGGAGTGGGCTGCAGGATGGACAGTGGTTGGATGGGAGGTGGTAGGATGGGAGGTGGTAGTACAGGGGGTGTTGGGGTGGACGGCAAGCAATTGTCACAGCAGTGAGTTGATACCTTATGGCCCCATCGACGACAATGGCGCAAGTAGCAGCGACGCGATGGCAGCGGCGTCGGTGTAGTGGGCAGTATCGGTGCTGGTGTTGGCTTACATATCACCAGAGGTCTGCCTTGTTGTGTTTGTTGTACACTGTTAAGCAAATTTATATCGAGATCTACTTGTGGACTGATATTGATGCCGGTTAACACTTGATTGTTATCGCCAGCGATGTTTGTGCCAGAGGATTCTGAAAAAAACAAATTTAAAAAATATAAAAATTAAAAACAATACACGTTTATTTAATATATAAAACAGACGACAGACAGAAAGCAATTAAGTAAAGTTAAATTATAACTCACGTCCTTGTGCGCCTCCGACGTTGCTCAATTCAATGCATGGCGGCTCAGTCGGGAGAACCGGTGGCGGCGTTGGTTGGTAAGGCGGAAGCGTGGGCCTGTAAGGCGGTCGAGTTGGTGGATACGGAGGTAGTGTTGGCGGCGGTCTAATAGTGATTGGCGGCCTAGTTGGTGGCCTTATGGTTGGCAGTGGCGGTCGAGTTGGTGGATACGGACGTAATGTTGGTGGGGGTCTGATAGTTGGCGTGATTGGCGGCCTAGTTGGTGGCCTTATGGTTGGCAGTGTTGGCTTAACTCTCGGTCTACATATCACCACCTGTCGTACGTTGTTCAATAGATTCAAATCCAGATTTATTTGCGGACTAACATCAATGCCTGTGAGCCTTTTGTTGCCATCGCCAACAATATTAGTACCGGAATTTTCTAAACATTATCAACAACAAACAATTAAATCAATAAACTGAACTATTTAATAACATATCACCACAAATTTGCTTCAACTTACGTTGCTGCCGACTACCAATGAAATTCTGACACAACAGACTCTCGTCATTGGGATGTGGAAACGGTGCGCCCACGGCCTGCTCCACTTGATTCAGTAAACCTAAATTTACGCCAATTTGCGGTTTGACATTTGCCAAAGTGCTGACTTGATTGTTGTTGCCACGTATATTGGTGGCGTCGTTGACTTTTGGGAAAGTTTTAGAGTAAAATCTAAATTTTAAACAAAATTTAAGTTGACTTACTCTGTTGTTGGCTGCCAATTTGATTACTGCCAGCGGCACTGCCACCGGAACTGCCGCCCACAGGTCCTTCACCACCTAGGAGACCACCAACTGGTCCTTCACCGCCTAGGAGACCACCAACTGGTCCTTCACCGCCTAAGAGACCACCAACCGGTCCATTGCTGCCTAACAAACCACCAACCAGTCCATCACCTCCTAGAAGACCACCGACCAATCCGTCACTTCCTAGAAGACCACCCACTAGTCCATCGCCTCCGAGCAAACCTCCTACCGGCCCATCTCCGCCTAGTAGACCACCTACCGGCCCATCACCGCCCAGGAGACCACCTACAGGTCCATTTTCTCCTAGAAGACCTCCTACCGGTCCATCTTCGCCTAGTAGACCACCGACTGGTCCATTTTCTCCCAGAAGGCCTCCTACCGGACCATCTCCGCCTAGTAGACCACCGACTGGTCCATTTTCTCCCAGAAGTCCTCCTACCGGACCATCTCCACCTAGTAGACCGCCAACGGGACCATCACCGCCTAGAAGACCATCTACTGGTCCATTTTCTTCCAGAAGACTTCCCACCGGTCCATCTCCACCGAGTACACCGCCCAGCAATCCATCTTTACCACTATCACCTTTGCCCCCTTGGGTCACAGAGTTCAGCAGATTCACATCTGCACCGATTTGCGGTTTGACATTGGCCAGCGAAAGTACTTTGTTGTCATTGCCAACTATTGATGTGCCAGTTGTTATATGAAAAAAATTAAAATGAAATAAATTAATTAAAAAAATTAAATTAAAATTCATTATCTTACTAGTCTGCGGACTGCCGATATTGTTGGTAGCGCCACTTTTTCCGCCAGTTAAACCACCCGCTGACTGCTTCACGGAATTCAATAAATTTACACCCAGATCGATTTGGGGATTTGCATTTATCAGTTCGGCAACAGTGTTTCCATTGCCAACGATATTTTTCCCAGTGTTTTCTGCAAATCGCAAACAGTGATTACTTTCAAAAGCTGGAAAGTTCTACCAAAGACAATTAAAGTATAAGATGTCTTACGCTCATACAATCGAATGGCATAATGAAACTCGAATTTGCAATATTTTCATTATTAAGAGGAAGCAAGCGTCGGTACAGTAAGAGCGTAATAATATTAACGCTCTCTGTGTTGTTCACACAAAGCACAACGGTTCTGATCGTTGCCAGGTAAAGCAAAATTGTGTGCGCTCACTTCACACGCATTGAAATCAGTGGCGTGGGCAAAACTTTATTTTGGAGGGATATTTCACCAATAATTCTTGTAATGTAACGTTCCCGCCCCGTGCGCACTACTGATTGAAACAATCAACCACCAGAAAAATCAACACAAGAGCACATAGAGATCACACACATATTCATATCTCTGCGGACTGCAAGCAGAAAGAGTTGCTTGCGTGGTTTCATTTTTGCTCTCCGAATGTGGCCCTGCTGTAAAAACCACTCTCACGTGACTTTATACGAAAAGCCACGGACAATTTTTGAAGCGCCACTGATTTGTATGAACGTGAGGCATCTTATACATTAATTTTCTTTGGTTCTACTACAAAATTAGCAACATTTGAGATATCTTGTCCTTCTAATTTAGAGCTACAGGAAGTTGAACCACTTAGAAAACGTAGACTTTTCTCAAAGCCAACTTTGAACTTTAACTAACTTAGATTTTTGTGGGATATTGGGGTCTTTCGACCTATCTTCGGAAAGCTGCAGAGTTTTACTACAAAATGAACCACATTTCAGGTCACTAGTCCTTCTGGTTTAGGAGCTGAAGGCAATTAAAAAGCTGCAGTCTCGACTATGTAAGTTTAAATTAATTGTAGCCCACATAATCGTCTAACTATACATCTTGAAACTTACGAGTCTGACTGCCGCCAATATTATTGCCCGAGCCCAATACGCCACCAGCGATGCCTCCCGAAGCTGCATTGCCACCTGCACTGCCAGCCTGGTTGACTGAATTCAACGCATTCACACCGAGGCCCACTTGTGGATTGACATTCAAGAGACTGCCGACTAAGTTGCCACTGCCTGCGATATTTGTGCCACTATTTTCTATACGAAAACATTTTCAATTTAGCATTGGTCCAGGCTCCGGTTCATCTTGAACTTACGCGTCTGACTGCCACCAATGTTATTTCCTAATCCACCACCAGCGATACGTCCAGAAGCTGCATTGCCACCTCCACCGCCAGCCTGGTTGACTGAATTCAACGCATTCACACCGAGGCCCACTTGTGGATTGACATTCAAAAGGCTGGCGACAGTGTTGCCAATGCCTTCAATATTTGTGCCACCATTTTCTATACGAAAACATTTTCAATTCACATTGATTCAGGCTCCGGTTCATCTTGAACTTACGCGTCTGACTGCCACCAATGTTATTTCCTAATCCACCACCAGCGATACGTCCAGAAGCTGCATTGCCACCTCCACCGCCAGCCTGGTTGACTGTATTTAACGCATTCACACCGAGGCCCACTTGTGGATTGACATTCAAAAGGCTGGCGACAGTGTTGCCACTGCCTTCAATATTTGTGCGACCATTTTCTATATGAAAACATTTTCAATTCACATTGATCCAGGCTCCGGTTCATCTTGAACTTACGCGTCTGACTGCCACCAATGTTATTTCCTAATCCACCACCAGCGATACGTCCAGGAGCTGCATAGCCACTTGCACTGCCAGGATGGTTGACTGTATTCAACGCATTCACACCGAGGCCCACTTGTGGATTGACATTCAAAAGGCTGGCGACAGTGTTGCCACTGCCTTCAATATTTGTGCCACTATTTTCTATACGAAAATATTTTCAATTTAGCATTGATCCAGGCTCCGGTTCATCTTGAACTTACGCGTCTGACTGCCACCAATGTTATTTCCTAATCCACCACCAGCGATACGTCCAGGAGCTGCATTGCCACCTGCACTGCCAGCCTGGTTGACTGTATTCAACGCATTCACACCGAGGCCCACTTGTGGATTGACATTCAAAAGGCTGGCGACAGTGTTGCCACTGCCTGCAATATTTGTGCCACTATTTTCTATACAAAAAATGTTCAGTTAAGCACTGATCGAGGTTCCAGGCTCATCTTGAACTTACGTGTTTGACTGCCACCAATGTTATGGCCAGCACCAGCGCTTCCCTGACCAGCGGCACCACTCGCTGTCTGGCTGACTGTATTCAAAGCATTCACATTGGCGTCAATTTGTGGACCAACATTCAATAAACTGGCAACAGTGTTGGCGGAACCTCGAATGTTGGTGCCAGAGTTTGCTGTTTAGGTTGAAAATTCAAAGTAGGGTAAGTAAAAATTCAAAGTGTAAGTAAAAAGGCGTACATTGCTGAGATCCACCAATGTTATTGGGCGCAGCACCACTGCTGTGAAGAGGACCTTTAGCGCTGCCGCCAGCTTCCCCACCAACAATTTGCTTGACACTGTTCAACAGATTAACGTCAGCGTCCACTTGTGGATTGAGGTTCAGTAAGCTGGCAACTGTGTTGCCGCTGCCGTCTATGTTTGTGCCGCTATGCTCTGTATTAGTTGGAAAAATTATAAATATGGCAAATCTCTTCTTTCCGTTTCTTTCTATAAAATTTCTTAAAATCATACTTACGCGTCTGACTGCCGCCAATTGTATTCCCACTCGATGATGCACCAGCTTTTCCGCTCTTTTTACCAATTAGCTGCTGAATTGCATTCAGCAAATTCACATCAATGTCCAGTTGTGGATTAAGATTCAGTAAGCTGGCGACCAAGTTTTCATTTCCTTGAATTGTTGTGCCATCGTTCACTGTCGAAATGTAAAAATCGTTAATGCCTAATTTCAATTGAATTCAGCTGGTTTTTTCTTACGACTTACATATTTGACTGCTGCCAATGTTATTGCTGCCACCAACTTGATTGACCTTATTAAGCGCGTTAACACCGACGCCCAGCTGTGGGCTGACATTAAGCAAGCTGGACTCCTTGTTGCCTGAGCCTGTAATGTGTGTGCCAGTGTTTTCTGTCAAATGAGAAAATATATAAGTGTATCTTGATTTCAGCCAAAATTATGATTCGACAAACTTTACTTACGAATTTGGCTGTTGCCGATGTTGTTCGGCGCATTGCCTGACCCACCGTAGGATCCATGGCCGCCGCCATTTTGCAGCTGCTTTACCGAATTCAGCAAATTGACATCAGCATCGACTTGTGGGTTGAGATTCAGTAAGCTGGATACCGAGTTTTGATTTCCTTTAATTGTTGTGCCATCGTTCACTGTCGAAATATAAAAAAATTATCAATGGGCTCAACTAAACATTAGTATAGCTGATGTCAAATTACGTGTCTGACTGTCGCCTATATTATTGGCCAGGCCGCCCAGAAAACCGTTCGCGCTTACAGCAACAAACAGCACTGCCAGCCAGGCTGCGCCTTGTGTGGCCCACACATGCATCGCAGTTTTAATTTGATTTCGCCGTTTAAGTTTTCAATTTGTTGCTGCTGCGCGCTGTCACAATACTTGGCCGCTGCTGCTGATTTTTTTGCTTTTATATGTCAGCTTTTGCTTTTGTTGTTGTGAATCTGGTCTCGTGCCGCTGGCACTCTTGGCTGCACTATCGGCCGATTAGCGCTGACGTGCTGCAATTTGCTGGCTTATCGGCGTCTGCTACCAGCGGCCAGCGCGCTTATCAGGTGTGTTGCGCCGTTCGCCGGTTCGCTTTGTTTGAAGTTCGAGTTTGCTGCTGGCATTCTGCAAGAGTTCGCAATGCAAATCTGCTCGCAACTGTGGCGGAAGCGTGCAGATGCATTGTTGCGTTCATTATCAGTGAAGAAATATTTGAAACTGGAAATTTGATATTTAATTGGTGATATTTAATTGATATATTTGATTGATTAAAAAACCATAAAAACAGTTTTGGATAAAAGTGTATTTGTATTTTTTTTAGGATATAAGTTATTTCCTAAAACAACACAAAAATTTGTTTGGTATACAAATTAAAAAAAAATTGTATTAAACATTTTAAAACATATTATATATATTTAAATACATTTCTTTAGAAAATGAATTCTGAATGAAACAAACACTCGGAACGATATGTAAATAACTATATGAACATTTGTTTGGTATTCAAATAATAAATGAAAATTATAATAAAAAATTAAATATAATAAAATAATTAAAATATATTAAACCTGAGCTGACTCATCCAAAGTGAAGTCTAAAGTTTCAATGGCACGAAATGGCAGTCAGCCAGCTCAGAGCTACTTAAGTGAGACTAAGAATCTGCTGGGCTTCACTGCCTCATCGCTTTCTTAAAGCTGTTTAAAATTGTCTACAGTTGCAAGCCTCATTGCGCCTTTTGTCTTGTTTCGAGGTTATGAGCAATTGAGGTTATGACCAATTGACAACCACACTTTCGGCCGTCGCTTTACTTAGTTCAATTCTAGGTTTGAGTTCAAAGAAGCGCTTTTCCAACTCTCACTTTTGCTTACTTTATCTGCAACTTCTTTATTTTTTAACTAATTAAACCAAAAATATCAACAAGATTTTGATGTATGTAAAGGTTTGAAATTTATATAAAAATTATACAAAAATGATTTAAAAAATTACTAATACAAATTATATTAAAAATAAAACTTGTAAAGCCCATAGGATCAGAAGCCAGTGTTGCTATTTATGTTCTCTTATCTTCAATGAAAATTATTATAAATTCATGTAAAAATTCATAATAAATAAAAAATTTAAATCTTCAACGCAAGATAAATTCCCCTTTCCAACTGCCAAGCATGCCCAGAAGCACGTAAACACCGCCAATAGCACTCGAGATCTGATTAAACTTAACAGCACAGCTGCAACGTGCGCCCTATCAACGTTTCTGCAACTCGAACGCATTGAAATCATATAAAGCGATCATCTCGCATCACTTCAAGTTCAGTGCCGACTGCATAACGTGCGCAAGAATCTTAAAGAAAGCTAAAATGTATCAAAGTCGGCTACAGCTGTCGCTGCTGTTCCTTGGTTGCATGTTGAGCATTGACTTGACGCCCTGCAAGGCGCAGACTGACATCAATCATAGTTCGCTATTCTCCGAGGAAAACCTAAAGATTATTGCGAAATTTATGGAAATTATGCAAAACTTCTTGGAACAACATCTGATCACTGAGTCGTTGGAGGAAAACAGTCGCGAACCAGAAGCGCCCAGTTATACAATAACGGCTGCCACGCCCGCTTCGCCCATCGCACCCATCGCACCCATCACACCTGCTCCCAGCTACACTCTGACACCAGCAACTGTGGCGTCCATCGCACCCATCACACCTGCTCCCATCTTCACTCCAGTGCCCAGCACAACGCTGTCCAATGATATTCCGCTGAGTCGAAAACGCTTCTGCTTCAAACGTTACTGCGTCAAATTCAAAAACGACAAGGGCTACATTTACTAATTTCAAACAAGAATTGGTCTTACTTTTTTTTTAAATTATTTTTATGAAATTTTAAAGAAAACATACAAATAAAAACATTTTAAATCAAGTCATTCATTCCTAATCAAGTGAGACTTTATAAATTTTAAGATAACAAATTGTGGTGAAGCACACACTAGGAAATGTTGATGTCAAACTTTTTTTGTTTGATCAAACAGCAGACTAGTGCAAAGGGTTAATTAGAAGAAAAGATGATTGGCATGGAGGCAATGAAGAAAGAATAAAAAAGGGTAGAAGATAGAGAGACTAAAGATTTTAATTTGATTTCGAATAATGAGAGAATTTTTCACTTATACTTCAACACCAATTTTCTCAGCTCTCCAGGGAGATAACGATCAGGTTGAGCCATTTCTGGAAAGCTCAAAAATTCTACTACAGTAAATAGTGCAAATTTCAGGCAGCTATCTCCTCTGGTTTAGGAATTACGCTCGAGAGTGCTGACGCGTAATCACTCGGGCTGGTAGAGACGCTGATACTTACATGCTGTCTTCGATTTTTTTGAGATTTTTGATGGGACAGCGACTGGATTGACCCATTTTTGTAAAGCTGAAAAGTTCTACAAAACGAGCCATATTTCAGGCCGATAGCTCTTCTGGTTTAGGAGCTACAGGCAATCACGCAAATTTGAGCTACAGGATCAACAGACATTTTAAAGACAGACTTCAACATCTTTTTTTTTCGCTCCCCGGCAAGGCATCAACTTGTTTGAGACATTTTTGGAAAGCTAAAGAATTCTACTACAAAAGATTGCAAAATCAAGCCACATATATCCTCTGGTTTAGGAACGGCAGTCGAGAGAAACGCTGATACGTAATCGATCGGACTGAGCAATGCTGATACTACAAGCTGTCTTCGATTTTTGGGATTTTTTGATGGGGCAGCGACTGGATCAACCCGTTTAAGAAAAACTGAAGAGTTCTTCTATAAAATGAGCCATATTTCGGTCGATAGCACTCCAGGTTAAAGGGCCAAAAACATTTATTTTCAAGGAATACATACTTTTATGGTTACATAACCATTTTGTTATTGTATAGACAAATATAAAACATATATTTTAAAGTATTTTAAAGTAACGTTTCATGACGCGAACACATTAAAACAACAACGAGAGAGCCACACCATTTAGGCGTCGACTTTAACCGTGGCCGTGCAGTCAACTACATGATTACAATGAAAGCGGCAGCAACAGCAACACAATCAGATTGGTGGGAAGCACAACTGCGATCGGTGGTGGTGTAGCCGTGTAGTTGTCAAAATATTCGGCCCTCCACCAGAAGAATCTGATTCTATATTTTGACAGATGCAGTCGCATCGCTGCTGTCGTCAGTGTGTTCGTGGCCTCAAGTCGTTAGCTGCTTGAGAAGCTTCAAATCTTCAGTTCTAATTACAACTTTGTTCCATGCGCTCTGGTACTAAAAAATATATAATTTATATGAAAACAATAAAACGAATTATATTCAAAATTGACTAAGCTTTATAAAAACATATCTACCTTTAAACTTTACGGCTTTGTTGGGCTTTTCCGGTAAGGTTTTGCCATGACCCAAAGCTACAAAGGCACTCAAAATGTTAGCAGCCACAGCGAAACGCATTTTATTTTTTTTTGGTTTTATTGAACTGACTTTAATTCTAGTAAAATTCAATTGATTTTTTAATAAAAAATTAATTTTAATGTGTTTTGTTTAATGTTTATTAAATAAAATAAAATTATAACAAAACTCGCGAGTCGTCTATTGCAAACAAATTAGATTTGAACTGAATTGTGTGCTATTTGCTTTTTACAATGTTTATATAGAAATTGTGTGATGCGAGGCGATTCATGCAGCTCGAGTGAAACGTGATTTTTGTGCAATTATTTAGGCGCATGCAAAAATGTTTGTATTACTTGTGCGCATTTTCAAAGTAGTAGTAGAGCGCATTTTCATAGTAAAACAAATACAAATTTTGTCAGAAGAATAACATTTTTATGATATGATGTCACCAATCTGACTCTAAGGTAATAACTGCTTGAAACAATAAATTCGATTTTAAAAATTATCGAAGCAACTAGAAGCTACAAGAAGCTACCAAATATTGAAAAATAGTAGAAAATAAATAAATAAAAAGTACAGCAGACACATTGATACGTTGTTGAAAATGTTGTTTATTACTGTAAAAAGATAGTAAATGGATGGAATGTGATCCCATCTATCGCCAGTTAGCAACGTAAAAAAAAATGATTTTTGAGAGATGGGATCAGATTCAATGACAGATGACATCAGAGACTATTTTTGCGGGTTGCCAACTGGTGACGTACAAAATCATCTCTAACAGATGGGATTACTTATATGTATTTGCTCACTGGGAACCTACAAGAACGACCTCTGACAGATGGAATCAGACATTTTTGTAGGCTGTCAACTGGTGACCCACAAAAATGATCTCTGACCGATGAGACTTGAGTCCATGACAGATGAGATCAGAGACTATTTTTGTAGGTCTCTGAGAGAATGTATCAAATCAATTTTCTGACTGGTAACCTAAAAGAACGATCTTTGGCAGATGGAATCACATCACATCAGTTTTCTGACTAGGAAATCACAAAATGATCTCCGACAGTTGAATATCCACATAATTGTGAAATGCTACGTTGGTTCTAAAAGGATGTCTAGAAAGGAGACAGAACTTTGAAGGAAGAGTGTGTGAACACTTTATTGAAGCTCACCAAAAGGTAAAAGCGTTCCCAGCTAATTAGAATATTAGAATATGAGGTTAGGTAATGAGAGGTAGCTTGTCGACTAGTACACTTTGAGTCCTCTGAGAACCACTACAATGCCCGAAGACAGTGTTTCAAGCACCTCATAGCAAATGTTCGGTGGTGGTTGAAACTAATCTGAGCTTCAAATGAATCTGGCGCAAACATTAACCCTTTGAGAACCAACTAAATCCGACTCTGCGATCTGCATCCCATTTTTGTAAGATCTTTTTTCTAAAAAAATCCAAAATGTTTAAAAACATTAACCCTTTGAGAACCAACTGAATCCGATTTTGCAATCTGCAACACAATTATGTTAGATATTGTTTCTAAAAAAAATATCAAAATTTTTTCAAAATCAAAAAGACTGAACTTAACAAAAGTTGTAACATTAAAAGATAATAAATCATGGGTGATTAGTTGGAAAAAAAACAAAATAAATGTTTTAGGAAACAAGCTCAAAAGTTGTGATTGGTTCTCAAAAGGTTAAAACAGTAAACTAAAGTATATATAAAACAAATTTCATATGCAAATTAAAAGTCACACACTTACTTACTTACTTAACTGGCCATAACAACCCGTTATCGGGTTACGGCCTGCCGCAAAACTTCTCTCCAGGCGCCTCTGCTTCGCGCGCGCCTTCTCCAGTTGGTCACACCAAGAGATACCAGGGCCTCTTCCACTTGGTCCTTCCACCGGAGACATGGCCTCCCTCTTCGCCGTCGACCTCCAACCATCGCATCGAATGCCTTTTTCGCCGGAGCTTCGTCGTCCATGCGGCAGACATGACCGAGCCAGCGTAGCCGCTGGATGTTAATTCGCTGCGCTACGTCCATGTCCTTATACAGCTCATACAGCTCGTTATTGGTTCGTATGCGATAGTCGTCACCAACCCGAACAGGGCCGAAGATTTTGCGAAGCACCTTCCTCTCGAACACTCCAAGGGCCGCTATGTCGTTTCGTGTCATTGTCCATGCTTCAGCGCCATAGAGGAGCACGGGCAAGATAAGCGTCCTATAGAGTGCAAGTTTTGTCGGTCGAGAGAGGTCTCTACTTCTCAATTGCCTACCGAGACCGTAGTAGCACCTGTTGGCAAGAGTTATCCTTCGCTTTATCTCCAGACTGACATCATTGCTGCTGTTGATGGCGGTGCCAAGGTAGACGAATTCCTTGACAACTTCAAAAGCATACCTGTCGGCCTCGACGTGAGACCCTAGCCGCTGCGAGTCCCTGCGTGTAGACAGCATATACTTCGTCTTGCCCTCATTTACCACCAGACTCATTTTGGCAGATTCTCTTTCGATAGCCGCAAAGGCAGCGGTGACATCTCGCTTGTTACGTCCGATGACATCAATATCATCAGCGTAAGCAAGGAGCTGGACACTTTTGTTGAAAATTGTGCCATTACGATGTACACCGGCCTTGCGCAGAACACTCTCCATGGTGAAGTTGAAGAGGTCGCAGGACAAAGGATCGCCCTGTCTGAAACCTCGAACGGTATCAAAGGGGTCGGAGAGGTCACTTCCAACCTTGACGGAGCTGCGCGTATTGCTCAACGTCGCTCTGCAAAGTCTAACGAGCTTTGCAGGGATACCAAGTTCAGACAATGCGGCATATAGGCGATCCCTTATCGGGCTATCGAATGCTGCCTTGTAATCGATGAAGAGATGGTGTGTATCGATTTGGTTCTCATGGGTCTTCTCCAGGATTTGGCGTAGAGTGAATATCTGGTCGATGGTGGACTTACCAGGTCTAAAGCCGCACTGATAAGGTCCAATCAGCGCCTTGGCGAGTGGCT
This sequence comes from Melieria omissa, assembly GCA_963971225.1. Classification (NCBI taxonomy): domain Eukaryota; kingdom Metazoa; phylum Arthropoda; class Insecta; order Diptera; family Ulidiidae; genus Melieria; species Melieria omissa. Next base: position 58,155,188 of record OZ020268.1, read on the forward strand.
TTAGTCTTTCACATAATACGCTCGTCAGGACCTTGTATGCAATGGGAAGTAGGCTGATACCCCTGTAGTTGGCGCATATTGTTGGGTCGCCTTTCTTCAGCACAGGACAAAGGGCACTGAGGTTCCAATCGTTGGGCATTCGTTCCTCCAGCCATATTTTGCAAATGAGCTGATGCATGCACCCAATCAGCTCACCGCCGCCGGCCTTGAACAATTCAGCTGGTAGCCCATCCGGCCCTGCAGCTTTGTTGTTCTTGAGTCGCTGGATAGCGACCCGGACCTCGTCATGGCTGGGCGGTGGCACATCCACACCGTCGTCGTCGATTGGTGCCATCTGGACATCTTCACCACTGGCGGTATTGTTCCTTTCGTCGCCTGCGAGCAGCTTGGTGAAGTGCTCCTTCCACAACCTCAGCACACCCTGCGCATCCGTAACCAGATCCCCGTTTTCGTCTCTGCAAGAAGATGCCCCAGGCTTAAATCCTTCCGTAAGACGCTTAACTTTTTGGAAGAATTTTCGGGCGTCATTCCTGCTCCTGCACTCCTCGATTTCCTCACGCTCGCGCCTTTCTTGCTCCCGTTTCTTGCGTCTAAAAAGGCACCTCTCTTTCTTCCTCTCCTCCCGGTATTTTTCTGTCATGGCTCGCGTGGCGGCCGACTGCAGGGTCTTCTTGTATGCAGCATTCTTCACTGCAGTGGCTGCGCGACACTCTTCATCGTACCATTGGTTTTTTGGTGGTGGGCGTCGAAAACCAAGGACATTTTCTGCGGCGACGCGCATAGAGTGGGATAAGTGAGCCCATAATCCGCCGATGTCATCAGGTGGAGAGGGGTAGCGACCGAGCTGGTTGGAGAGTTGAGCGGAGTAGGCTTCGGCTACCCCTTGTGATCGCAGCTTACTGATGTCCAGCTTTCTTCGCAAACTAGGTTGTGCGGTCTTCGCTGCGCAAAGACGCATGCGTACCTTGGCTGCAACAAGGTAGTGGTCCGAGTCGATGTTGGGTCCTCGGAACGTGCGCACATCTAGAATGCTAGAAGCATGCCTTCCATCAATCACAATGTGATCAATCTGGTTGCGGGTGGATTGATCGGGGGATAACCAGGTGACCTTGTGGATATCGAGGTGCTGGAATCTGGTGCTACTAACTACCATGTTTCGTGCCGCGGCGAAATCGATCAGCCTCAGACCGTTGTTCGAAGTGGTCCCATGGAGGCTGAACTGCCCGACTGTGGGGCCAAAGATGCCTTCTCGCCCGACCTTTGCGTTGAAGTCCCCGAGGACAATTTTGACGTCATGGGCCGGGCACCTGTCGTAGACGTCCTCGAGCTTCGCATAGAAGGCATCCTTGGTCGCATCGTCCTTCTCTTCCGTCGGGGCGTGCGCGCAAATCAGGCTGATGCTAAAGTATTTAGCTTTGATGCGGATCGAAGCCAGCCGTTCGTTCACCGGAGTGAACGATAACAATAATAAAATTTATTTAAATGCAATTTCATATTAAAATTAATCATTCAATGGAAACAAATGGAGACAAATGTTTGTTCAGGTTATGTGTATTTTATGAAAATTCATAAACACAAATAATAGAGACATTTTAACAGGAATAAATAGAATGAAAATATTAAAACAAATATTTAAATTTGCTGTTTTCAAATAGGTGAATTAAAATCAGTTTTAAAGACCGGAAACAGTTGTAAATATTTGCAATGCAAATACATTCAAATTACCATATTTGAATTTATTTGGCGTTTGTGTATAAATTTCATAAATTTTTGCTTTCAAAATAAATTTAAAATTTCATTAAATTGTTGTTTGCAAAATATTTGTCAACTTTCACTTTTATGCAAATTTCACTTCTTAAAAGCGCATTTTTGTATTATTTGTGACGCAGAAAGGGTAGCCATGGCAGCAACACTTTTGATTGATTTATGACAGACAACAGCTTGTCAGCTGTCAGCCAGACGAGCTGTCGAGTTGCTTGGTGCGCGTTGGCGACTGTGGTGTTGGTGTTGTTGCTAATGGTGCACACATGCAAACAGGAACCACACACTTACTTGACACGACTGACACTTGTTGGTGTTGGTGGCAGCAACAAATAAATATTCACATTTTTTTAGAATTTTAGCGTAAAGTTTTTTACTTTATTCTAGACTCGCTGAAGGCAGTTAAGCTGGGCGACACTTTGCTGCTTATGCTGGCAGCTGTCAGGCAACAAAGAAAATATAAATAACAAGCAATCATTTTAAACAAAAAAATTAAATTAAAAATTCCCTCTTATAAAAATTGTCCACTAACAAGCAACAAAATGTCATTAAAAAAAGACAGAAAAAATAGCAACGAACGCATTGAATTTCCAAATGTTTAAAATTCTGTAAAAGTACAGCAAATAAAAATCGTTAACCTGCAGCTAATTAAAGAAAAAAGTAAACACAATAAAAATCGCATCAAAGTGGTATTAAATCAGGAGAGAGAGGCCTGGTTCGGTGTTGAGAGGGGGGGTGGCTGGAAGGCACTTCAAAAAGATGCGCTAATCTGAAAAGTTTTGCAGATTGGCGCTGGCTGGTGGAAACCTCTAAACTGCTTTAAATTACAGAGCACGACTGCAAACTTTTAGGCCCCCACTCCACACCACTGCAGCCACCAACCCACCCACCGCAAGGGATGCCGTGTTGCAGAGCAATGCTGAGAATGTTGGCTGTACGACAGCTGCCTGACTAGCTGAAGGGTGGCTAGTTGCGTTCTGTGTATGTGTATGTGTATGTGTATGTGTATGTGTGTGTGTGGGTATAGGTGTTTTGGCGGCATTGCCACCAGCCAGCGTGAGTAATTGGACTACATAATTCAGCGGAGAGTATGAAATTTTGTAATAAATGTAATAAAAATATCAACGCTTCACCTTTGCGGCGCGCAGTGGTTCAGTTCAGTCGCTGACGGGGCTGTCGAGTCGTGGTTGGCGATGCGACTACAACCGAACGTGGCGCAAGTGTAGCGTGAATTTTTGATAAAGTTGACGCGGTTGTTTGTTGTTGTTGTTGTTCAGTTCTCGTAATGAAAGTAATTGATGGCTTGGGCAATTTGTTAGCTTTATTTTCGGCATCACAAGAAAACACCAAACGGTCGAACAATTGTTTGCAAAGGCGCCAAGGGGGTCGGTTGTTCGCGCAATATTTAATATAAAATATGCGGCAGAGTGCGCGATTCATAATGAACATAGGACCCAAGCGGCGCCTACAACTATGCCACGCAGCTGGCAGTTGACGTACAACAACGTAGCGCAACAGGGGGCACCACAAATTTAAAGCCAATATAAACGTAGTATACTTTTAGGTGCGCGCCGGTAGATAAACACACAATTCGCGCCACGTTGGCGATGATGTTGCATGTAATTTTGCTGTTGTTAGTAGGTATTATGATTGTTGTTGTTGTTTAGTTTTACTGTTATTGTTGTTGTACTGTTGTACCACAAGCACGTGCCCGGCATTTACAAAATCGCTGTTATTCTGCATTATTTCATTCAGTTGCGACTAGAAAACCACAATTGTGAGCGTCGCGTAAAAGCAAAAGTGATAGCATACTTTCTGGCGTCTGATCATAAAATTCCACAGGCAGGGAGTGTGTTTTATTTTCGTAACACATTGGCAACGTGGTCCATGCGGGGGGTGGAGCAAAGTGTGCGGTGGCTTTTAGTGTACGGCAACGCGGTTAGTTGACCTCCGTCATAATGGAAACTAATGCATTTTTATTAAAAGTGCGGCGTGCAGTGAATGCATAAAACAAAGTAGAAAATAATAGACGAAGAATACATAAACGTGCACATATATATTTTATTGTACTGTTGGGAGGCTGGGGTCCAAGGCTGATATTTTATTTATTTGTGTGATGATTTGATACATAGCAACCACAAATGGGCTTTAAATGCAGTGAAAATGGTTGAAGGATGAGAATGAGTGGTTGTGAGAGAAACTGGGGTTGTTGTTGAGTGTTGAAAGTGAAAAGATGCGAAGGAAGATGTTGCTGGTGAAAAAAATTGTATCTTTGACCCTCGAAATCTACAGAATTGTATGGTCAATTTATGGTAACTGCTAACCAGTTTTTGCTGTATTGAATGATACGCGTTTTAAAGTGTCAATCATAATTTTTTTTAATGGACTTTTATTTGCAATCTGTTCTATCTGTTCTAAATTTAATTACTTAATTATATGATTTGAAACGCCAGAAAAGCAGGTTTATGGTAAATTTTTTTTTTGTAACAAATAATATGAAACTGTTGGAACATAGTTTACATAGTTTGAGGCTCAGAAAAATTGTATTCTTAAATACAAATATAATAATAAAGTGGTAAAGCGATTGCGAACACAGGTGCTCGCATTTTAAGTTTCAAAGCCTGAAGAAAATGGCTCGAAGCGTGTCAGAAACAGAGTTTAGGGCTATTTTGAAATGCATTTTTCCAAAATGTAAAAATTTTTTCAAGCAAAATTCTTTAAAAAGAATTAAAAAGAACCAACCTTCTAACTTAATCCATTAAGGACAGAGCCTTTAAAATTGATGGAAGATGTTGAAATTTTCAGCACATGCTACTTTTGTACAGTAAAATACAAATCAGAAAAAAAGAAACAAAAAAACAAAAGAACAAAGAAAAAAATTTTCAAAATGTTGGCAGGGGGCGTCAATATAGCCCGTGACGTATACGTCACATTGGTCCTCATATCCACATAGTGCCTACATACGTGAAGATAATTTTATGTGTTTGAGTATATACGAATTTTTTGGTTTTTATTTTCCTTTTTGATGTATCATACATTTTTTCATTATTTTAAATAGAAGGAACATCTGGCGAATCAAAAATAAACTTTACATATTACAAAAAAAAATTAGTAAAATTAAAAACTAAGTCAAAAAATTATTCGGCACACAAGCCCATATTCCGCATACAGTTATTCAAACCGTTGGGCAATTCTGACCTCAACATCGTCGACGTTTGGTATTTACAATCACCTCCACAAAGTGATCGATGCCATCGTACCTTAGCATCGTGCATTCATCTTCACTCATCGGTTTTCGATAACCTTCAGGCGGCTTTCTAACGCCACGACTAGCACAGTAGTGGCTTGAAATTGCTTCATGAAAATCAGATTGCTAAGAATTTTGGATTGTAACGACAAAGGAACCAATGTTGGTAAATACGGACCACCATAAATTCTTGCATCTTGCGACAATTTTGTATTCATTCAAATTCTGGTAAATACGATCTGTGCCGCCCATTGAAACATTTTACATCGCTACTACATGTGGTCGGGGACGGTCGATTATTCGCCGATGTTCTCGTGAAAATCGATCGACTTTGGATACGTAATGTTATCCATAAATGGTTAAAGCTATAGAAAAAAACAGCACTTTCCAGTTTTATGCTCTCTATGTGATCCCCTTGTTTCTTTTTTAGTGCCTTTTTGTCAGGCAAAGGGCAGGATTTCGGTATCATAAAGTATCTTTTATTACACCAGTGCCATAGTAGCCTCAGTGTTTCAAACCAAGCAAAACTCGAATTGAAGTAAATAAATTATCGAAACTTATGCAATACGGCAACTGTCTTTCTCGTCGTCTAAGAGACAACGAATCAAGATCATCCTTGAATAAAGGATCCTTCAAAGGATTAAAGGACGATATTGTCATCGATGTCGACAGGAATAATATCTTCGTTAGAATTACACACTAATTCACATGGTAGTAGTTACTTTTTGCCCAAATTTTTGAAAGTACCGCCGCAATCTCCTTCACCCGAATCTTCATCGGACACCTTAGGGTCATCGGGAAGCTCTATACACAATTTTTCAAAACCTTCATCATCACCCTGTAAGCTTTCCAGATAATCTATCATTTAATCTGGGTTTTTGAAGTATCTGATGACATAAAAAAGTAATATATGTATCAGGTGTACAACTTTGCTTCCGCCGTTTTTTTCCAAAATTAAAAGCTTTATTGCGAAAAAGTGCTTACAGATGTATTATTCAAAGTATTGTCCGTCGCTAGCGACAACTTTCTCCCATCTTTCCGGCAATTTTCGGATCCCGGCTCGAAAAAAGGAGTCCTCTTTTGACGCTATCCATGAAGCAATCCATTTTTCCAATTCTTCGAAGGATTGAAAATGTTGATCTGCCAGGCCGTGTGCCATCGAACGGAATAGGTGGAAGTCAGAAGGGGCGACATCTGGGGAATACGGCGGGTGGGGCAAGACTTCCCATTTCAGCGTTTCCAGGTACTTTTTGACCACTTTTGCGACGTGAGGCCGAGCATTGTCGTGTTGGAGGATGACTTTGTCATGTCGCTCTTCCATTTTTAAAACGTTGAAACCACTCCCGACACGTTCTTTCACTCAGAGCAGCATCACCGTAAGTTTCTGAGAGCATTCGATGCGCTTCAGCTGCATTTTTTTTTCGAATTGTAACAGAAAAGTAAAACTTCCCGCAAATGGCGAGAATTGGGCACATAAACGGACATTTTCGAGCGTGAATAATACGAAAACAAGAACAACTGTCACTGAAACGGCGATGACAATTCGTTAGGCACGGTCCACACTCACTTTAAAGGCATTACCATCTATGTATTTCAACCAGCCTCAGCCGGTACAGCCACCTATCGGAAAACGGCGGAAGCAAAGTTGTACACCTGATACTTGCACTGTATTTGGACCAACGTAACGTATACGTCACGGCAATAATAAACACAATCAAACACGCATAAATATAATACGTTGTCATTTAGTCTTTGCACTATTTACCTGCAAACTATTCTTAGTAATACTGCTTTAAAATATGTTGTTTACTTGCACACGAAAAAAAAATTTTCAATATAATTACTTTTTGACTTTTGTCATTTTCGATATTTTCCTGTTTTTCAAATTACATACAATACTAAACCAACGTGAAATCGTTTCACAAAGAAAGCTTGATAGCAGCTGAAGCAATTTCGGCCGTAATGCTTATGACGAGGTCATGATATAGTTTTCATTACAGTAGCCAGTTTTTTTTTTTCGGCCCATAAAGATGGGATAAGCTATCCTGACGTATACGTCACGTTGGTCCTTAATGGGTTAAAATAAACCTTTCGACCCTCGGTACAGATCACTTCTCAGACCACTACCGAACGCCTCACCTTGCTTTAGAAACAGAGTTAGACTATTTTGAAATAAATTTGTCCAAAATTTCAACATTTTTAAGAAGCAAAATTCTTTATAAAAACTTTACAATGAACCAACAAATCAACCTGTTAAGAGATGCAACCAAACTGTGAATTTTTCATAATTCTAACTGTACTTTTCGAATCAATTCTCTTGTGCTTACTGTCACTTTACCTTTGCTAATTTGTCTTTCTTCTTGTTCAACGTCTTCAACGTACAGGTTGCACCTCTTACAATAAAGTCATTATAATATTAAATTGAAACCGTCTGTATTCAATTCTTAACACAACCAAACTTCCAACTAAAACCAAAGCTTCTGTCCCTCTGTACAAACCACTTCTGACGCCATTGACGCCTCGACAACTCCCACCATCGAACGCCTCGCACTACTTAATAATTGCACAGATGAGTGTAAAATACATCAGTGAAATTATAAATCAACTGCCTCCTCTTCACACACCTCCAGCAACACATCCCATGCGCCCCAGTCAAGTGGCTTCTGGCAGCTATGCGCCACCAGTCCGACACTGGCCCGCAGCTAACCAACCAGCAGCGACTTTGAACATGCAAAAATTCCTCACTTTTGCCAGCCGCGAACCGTCCACACTCCAGTGCCATGGCTAGCACCATTGTTGTTGTTTTGCTTTGCTTTAATTAGCTCCAATGTGGGCAGTGGTTGGGCGTCCTTAAGCCGCCGCCGCCGCCGCCGCCGCTACTTATGAACGCCTCGACTGAACTCGGCATGCTTTGAGTTCAAGTGATTTTTCATTAATTTGCCGCAAAGTATTTGAGCGCAGCGACAGACAGCGAGCAATTCGCCGAGCGTCTGTCAAACAGCTGACAGGCAACTTTGATGTGGGCGCGCACCGAACCTGACTGACTCTCTGACTCTGGCTTAAGGTGACGGCTGGAATTTGCCGCGTGCCAATTAGTGGCGTCCAGGAATTTGTCGCACTGTCAGACATAAAATAACAATTTGCATTTTGCGTCAGCGAAACCGCACAAAATTCTTGCGCAAAGTTGCGGCTGATGCTGCAGATTATGAACTCAAATTAAAATGAAGTGAAACAATAAAACCGAAGTGAAGTTGGAAGGTCGAGATTTAACATTTAACTGCGTTGAATTATAATATTTAGCCATCAGCAAAGCAGCAACTTTTTGTAGTTTTTCATTTTGGCAGATGTTTTCCAACACAAAACGACTTCTAAATACAACACAAAGCCCATTGAATTGTGCCGTTTTAGACGGCAAATGTCTGCCTTAACCTCACTTTATTGCCAATTATTGCGTAGGAATCGGCTTTCGCTGTTTTCCATACAAGCACAGAGCAAAAGCCGCGCACAACATGCAACACACAAATTTCACAAATAAAATGTCATTTGTGCGCTTACGTGCTCGACATACGAAAATGTGCGCCGCACAAATGGAGACAATTCTGGGCTTCACTTTCAGCCTTTGCTGTGCTTCGGGCGCGGCAGGCGGTAAGCACAATCATTTCAATTGCTGCACAATGGCCAAAAAAGGGAAATTGTGAAAAAATGCGAAGCAGCAGCGAGCTGCGAATGCTTCGAGCGCCTCGAAAACTCGGTATGCAAAGTGCTTCTTCACTCGGGGTAACGCAATGAACTGTGGACGTTTTAGATTTGTAAATTTCATTTCGTTTGTGAAAAATAAGCCAACGCGCAAGATTCATGCAGCAATTTGCCTCCAACTGGCGCGTTTGCATAACAAACGTGAACAAAATGAGGCCGCTGCCGAATGTGGAAAATGAAGTGAAGTGAGGCGGTCGGTGTGAGTGGAATTAAGCAGCGAATTTTGTGCTGCCAACTTTCGATTGGCATCCATGACGCTACGCCAAAGTGAAACGATTTGTGGGAGGGTTGGGGCGGGCTGCCTAGTTGTGGCATGTTTGTCATGCAAATTATGGGTCGGCGAAGGGTCGCTGAGGCCGAGTGTTGGCGTGCTTCACAATATGATGAATTTATGTCCGTTCGATTGCTGGTTATGGGAAATGGGCGTAAAAGCAAACAATCAGCTTTTGAGTGACAAAGTTCTTTGAAAAAAAAACTAAACAATTTGGAATTTTTGGGAATTTTTCTACTCATTCCACTGAAGCAAAAAAAATGCGCTGAACCAGTGATTGAATTTTATAAACTTCTTTTTATAAGAAAAAAGAAAACTCAACACATATGGAAAGATAACTTTTCTATGATTTCTTTTCTAATAATTCTCAATAGACCCAAAGATAATCCAAGAATTATAGGCTTTGACTCCATGGAATTCACTTTGCTCCTTTTGCTATCTATTGAGAACACACATATTTCCACCCCCCAGCCCCACCGCCACCCTGTTAAGTTTCTCTCACACAGCCAATGAGCGCCACATGAGTCTGCAATGCTCAGCATGGCAAGCAAACGAATTAAGAACCGTAAATAAAATAGCAAATTTTCATTGGCAACACACAACGCTGCCGCGACCATATCTAACCTTTATGCATATTTGTTGTTGTTGTTGTAGCTTTGTTGAGCATCATTGTTGCGCCACATAGCTTTTGGTATTTTTTCATTTCACCTAACGGTCGCTGTCAATTTTTTCCGCCTTTCAAGCAATGAATTTTCATGGTTTTTAAGAAAAGAAAAATAAAGAAAAGCAAAAACATACAGAAAAAAGAATAGATAGAAGAAAAGTGCAAAGCACGCGTGTGACCATACAACAAAAAGCATATTTTGAACACCCGTGCTCCGTGCATTACACACCAAATGCCGCTCTGTGTGAGTTTGTGTGTGTGTGTCTGTCCGTCTGGGCATCTGAGACTGCCGTGCCAACTGACACTGCCACATCCGCTTCCGCCAAAGCGCCAACGCTTCGATTGTAATTTCACGCCCGAATTATCCTTGGGGAGACATTCACAAGCAACAACAACAACAGCAATGAAAATAGCAACAAGCAACAAGCAAGCTGGAACAATGCCGCCAAACACCAACTGCAAACTGCAGCAATAGAGTAACGAAAGCTCAACACCCTCAGTTTCTTTACTCACTCCCCCCCGCACTTGGCTCACCCTGCGCCAAGGCGTTGCCACATGCATAAATTTCAATACCAGCAACCGGCAAAACGTTGCCGTGAATGGCGTCGCGAGTGCCGGGTGCGCGCAATTTTCTCACCAAATGACGACGCCGCTTGAGCCCAGCAACAACAACAATGGCACACCTTTCTTTTATTATAACAATTTTTTACACTTTACTTCCGGTTTAGGCGGACTTCCATTATGCCAAACGCTTACACTCACACCTGACTTTTTCTCTTCCTTTGGCTGTGCTGTTGTTTTTTATTGTCATTGTTGTTGCAAACTCGTGGCTGTGGTTCAAATTACGAAAATACAATGCAACAACATTTTGAACAACGTGACTGTAGCGAAGCATTTAGCGTTTCGACGTTGCCCGCTTTTGGGCGATGGCAGCGTTCTTGCTTCTGTTTCCATTCGCTTACGTTAGCTGTGCGTGTTGCCAGGTTTTGGTTCTCGAGTAAATCTCTTCACATGGGGTTTATAACACAAACACAGGCGGAAAGGAATATGTTCATAGGCAATAAAGCAGCTGGCAGGCTTTCATTTTTGTTGTATTTGCAAATTTTTCTTTTAATTTTTCATTAACGACAATACAACACAATATTATTGCACAATATTCTATGCACCAAATTTTTTTGGATGTATACATATTCATACATTCATTCTGGCAGGCTTTAAATTTTGTTGTATTTGTTAATTTTTCTTTTAAATTTTCATTAACGACAATACAGCACAATATTATTGCACAATATTCTATGCACCAAATTTTTTGAGTGTATTAAATTCTCATACATTCAACAGTTTTCCTACAAAAATGAACTATTTTGCCCATTGTAGCAGACCAAATTATCAACCAACCCCAACCGGAGCCAAATAACTCTGACAGTGGTTGCGAAAATTTGCACTAACTGCAGTGGAGCGTAACAATAGACAACACACACACAGGCACAAAGCAATAAATGCACACCCACCCACTCAACTACCTTCGACCATGGGTCTGTGTGTGTGTCTACTTTGCGAATGCGTGCTTCCGCTGTGAAGCAAAGAAGTTTAAGTTGTGGCGTGACGGTAGTAAAAAACGCGCTTTGGGATGGTGGCCCTAGTTGCCACATATGTTTGGTATATAAATTGCAAAGACTGCCATTGTGGTGGCTGCGACAAACACCTCCACTCACACACCCACATGCTCGCACAGAAAACAAATGTTTGATGGTTGCAACTTGGCGCGAAATTACACACCAGTCACAGTCACACGCACACTGCAGCACTTAAGCACGCAAAGAACCGTCACAAAGGCGCAAAACAGTCCGGCACCTGCTTTGACAGCACATGCGGGCGCATCCTTGCCGAAGTGTTGTTGCTTCAGTGCGTGTGTTGGTGCAAAGTTTATTTGTCTGACTTTAAAATTGACAACCGCCGCCCAACACGACGCGAAAACTTGCCGGCTGGCAGGTAGTAAAAGTTGTGGAATGCTTTTGAGCGCAACGTGCCCCATCCTCCTTCCCCCTCCCTTTACCCCAACACAATAATTTGAGCCGCTACAAAAAGGCAGAAAGAGAGAGAGAGAGAGAGACATAGAAGCACGCCACGCTTTGCTTGGTTTTGTGCACACAATCGAATTTGTTGTTGTGCTTTTTTGTTGTTGTACGCTACATTCCTTTCCTCGTTTGTTTGACTTTAAATTGTTGCCAGCACCTAAAAGCATTTTACAATTTAAAGCCAATTTAAAGGCCCACAAAGGATCATTTGCCGCTATCTCGGCTATGCTGCATGTGTATTGGTGTTTGTGTGTGTGTGTGTGTGTGAAAATGTAAATTTTATCACCCACCATCAGCGCCGCAAAGCACACACACACTTTCACTCACACACACAAAACGCGAGCACAGCTTGAAAGACAGTCAGCCGCCGCATCTCTCACCTCCGGGCACAAAATAAATTAAGCCACAAATTGCAATTTAATTTGACTTGGCATGCTGGCATATTTTAATTTCGTACGCAATGGCGCAAAGTTGGCGGCGCGCTAGTCGTCGTGTCAGCGCTACGGCGGCTGCTAGTGCGCTTTTAGGCGCTGCGCCCAATGCTCGCGGCGCTACCACCAGCAAAATTTATGGCTTTCAAATTGGGAATGTAATTAAAAAATACAAAAATTAATGTTTTTAAAACACGGAGATGTTTTAAACGCTTTGAACAGCGGCTGCAGCGACTTCAAAGCTTCAAAGGTGAAAATTGAAACGGGAAATACGGGTTCGCACAGTGGGCGGAGAATACGAATACGAAATGTGTGTTAAAGTCTGAAATAACATTGGCGAATAGTGGAAATAGTTGAAATTACTTTGAAATGTGGTTAATATTGAAAATTTTAGTGGTTGTAAGCAGAATAAATAAATGAAGAATGAACAAATTCATTTTTTATTTTTTGTAATTGAAATGAAAAAGTTCTTTTGTTGTAACAAATATTTCGAAGGAGCACAAAAACAATTGTACACACCTTCTCTGCTATTAATTCAAGAAGCACGACTTCAGCTCCATAGAAAATTATCACTTCCGGCGCCAATACGTCCGCCGAGTTGTGTGTGTATGTCTGTCTGTGTGTGTTTGCGTGCATTTAATGTAGTGCGAAAAATACACACGAGCCGACATCTAACCATTATCGCTTGTTTGCATAAACAGCAGCAATTTGTATGGCAGCAGCAGCAACAACAACGACATACAGCTCGACACCCTTTGGCTAGTTATGTGTTGTTGTTGTAGCTGCAACTTGGGGCCCCATAGCTGTTTATAGCTATAGAAGCATGAATGCATGAATGTATTGTATACATGCGATTGTTTGTTTGTATGTATGTGTGCGTTTATTGTTTGCGGTTAAGTTGGCGTTCAATTTCGCGTTGTCTCCTACAACCGAATTACCGCATAATCATATTTACACACCAACACATACGTACATACATACTTATGTGCTTAATGATTGGCAAATGCTTTGTGAAGTGTTTGGGAATTTTTTGATGTTGTATGTATTTGTAGCAAACGCACGAAGGCACACAGCTGCGAGTTGTTTGAACTGAAACCATTGGTGTTTTGATAACAAATTTGCGTTGTTTGTTGAAGAAAACTTTGTTGAAGAAAACAATTTGTGTGAAGGTGTGGCAATTGATGTTATCTGAAGTAACTTACAGGAGTTCAAAAGGACTTTGTAGTGCTGAATTAGGAGGTCAAAAGAAATCGAACTAAATTAAATCAAATGGATTCTTAGCTATTGGCGCACATTGCTTGGTAATTTTCACAATCCACTTAGGTTTTTTCTAACGAGCAGTGAAAAGCTTCTGGAAGAAATCTTCAGCTGCCACATTTTAGAGATTTCGGTTTCAGCCAAAAATAAAAAAAAAAATTAGAAAAATTAAAATTATTCAACGAATTCTAAAAAATATTACGATTATTTTAAGGACTATCAAACAACGGGTTAATCAATTTTTGAAGAATTTTTGCAAATTTTTCATAATTTTTTGCCCTCTTTCCACTCTTATATTTCCAGACAAGGAGGCGCTAAGAATGTCACAGAACTCACACAACTCTCTTACTACATGGGCTGAAAAGTCTTTGGCCTGACATAGAGATGGCGCCAAAAATTAAGAATTATTGTGTTGTACATGGAAAACCATCCTTAACTTAGATTCTGTCAAAGTTTCATGACATTTGGTTGACTCGTTTTCAAGTTATTGCTTTCGAAGTGACGCTACCTCTGAATTTTTGTAAACAATGGAAAAAAGTGAATTTCGTATTATAACATTTATCAAGCCATGCTTTTGTTTCCACTGTATTTTTGCCCATCAAATAGCAATGTTTTATCAAAACACGAAATTCACTTTTTTCCATTGTTTACAAAAATTCAGAGGTAGCGTCACTTCGAAAGCAATAACTTGAAAACGAGTCAACCAAATGTCATGAAACTTTGACAGAATCTAAGTTAAGGATGGTTTTCCATGTACAACACAATAATTCTTAATTTTTGGCGCCATCTCTATGTCAGGCCAAAGACTTTTCAGCCCATGTAGTAGTTCAAAGTTAAAAATCTTCAGCTGCTTCTGTCAGATTCTAGATATTTTTGAAGAATTTTTTGAAAATTGATATTTTATGCCTTAAAATAACTGAGCTTTCCATTCTTACAATAACTCTCGCTGGACACTGGCTGATCGGCACACACGCCTCTCAAAAGAGGTGTTAATCCAAGAAGAGTTGCGAAGAGAAAGAAAAAGTACAGCATCTCCTCTGTCACTATCCAGTATCCAGTAGGAGAAGGCTACACAGACAAGGACAATCGTTTCTTTAAAACCTCCCAAGGATATACAAAGATGTTCAAGACCTGTTCAGGTTAATAACATTGTTCAGCTAATTTGACCAGACGTGACTAAATTAAAGAGAAAACTGCATATGGGATCACAACGGGATGCATCACCAGTTCTTTAAAGCTAACCTAACCTAACTTTTCTTCTCTTCTTTCTTTGGCACAGCCACTCAACCTATGAAACCTGTTTACTTCTTCCACCTTTCCTCTATTCTGACGAGCGGTCAACACTCATGTTTTTGACATATGGTTTCAATACATTGAATTACAACAACAAAAATGGTAACAACTGTACTCTAACACTTTGAACTTCCAGCCAACTTCTTCCTCTCTCTCTCTCTGTGTCTATTGTGATTAGCTACCCACTTTTATATTTTTGCAACAAAAACTACAATTTAATAAGTACAACAACAACAAAAACAGTAATAAATGCACCTCTAACACTCTCTCTCTCTTTCTATTGTGACCAGCTGTCTACACTCAGTTTTTCGACAAATATTTTTAAACACTACTACAATTTAATACTTACAACAATAACAAAACAGTAATAAATGCTGCTCTAAGATTTAGAACTTCTAGGCTTTCTTCTATCTCTCTCTCTATTCAAATAAGCTGTCAACACTCAGCCTTTCAACAAATTTGTTTTAAGTGCTTCTATCTTGTTGATGATAGTTACAACAACAATAATAACACAGTCACAAATGCACCTCTAACACATAGAAATTTCAACCTACCTCCTCTCTCTCTCTATTGTGACTAGCTGTCTACTTTTACTTTTTTGAAAACTGTTTTCAATGAATTTAGTGTAACAAAACCTACTAAAATTTTACAGTTACAACAAAAAACAAATAACAGTAAGAAATACTCTTGCCAGACTTAGAACTTCTAGTCTACAATCCTTCTCTCCCTCTCTCTTTATTGAAATCAGCTGTCAACAATCAACGTTTCAACAAATTTTTTCAGTGCATCTTTGAACTTTCAGTCGTCGTTCAAGATGTCGCTTTCCTCTTCTTGCTTTTCATTTTCACTATTCTGCCATGGTTTTTCTGTTCCTTTTACACTGTTTCCACGCCATTTGCTGAGCTTCTAATCCCATTACCTTCACTATTTACTCTACAACAACAACAATGTGATGAGTGTTACCGTTCCGTTGCTCAATGTCCATGCATACATCGGTCTGTCCCTCCACAAGCGCATTAACGCCATTAGTGTCTCGCTGCCATATTGGAATCGCTTTTAAATGCTCATACAACAAAATACAATTACATGACAAGATGTTCACATTGTTGTTGTTTTATTATCATTTTGAGGTTGCCAGAAAATGAGAATTTCCGCAAGCAAGCAAGAAGACGAGACAACGCGACGGGTAAGTTTTGTAATGCGATTACACAACATGGCGAGACGAGCAACGAGCAAGAGGGAGAAGACAGCGAGTTGGACGAATATGGAATGTCACAGTGCAGACATTGCTGGCACTTTAGTGTCTCGCTGACAGTAGGACAACAACTGGTCCAGTGGTTGGCTAACGCAGCTTCAGTGAGGAAGAGGAGGAGCAGTAGGGAGTAGGAGGCTGCGTGCCGTAGAAAAGCTAACAAAAAAATGGAATTTATTTTCCATTCTCACGGCAATAACAACAAAATTACTTACATATTACAAAATGTCCAACCATTCTGTGCTTTTGTGCTGTGCTGCGCAAAGTGAGGTTAGGCACGAACACAGCGACTGGGTAAATTTGTTGATTTTATTTTATTATGAAAGTTGACACAAGTGCAGAGCAATGAGTTTAAGCGCAAATTGCTCCATGAGCGAACATTCGAGAGAACAGTTAAGTGAAACTGTTTTAAAATGCTTCAAACGAGTAGTTTCAGTCAAAAAGCTGAGAAGGAATGCAAGTTGACAGAGTGATGGTCTTTTGTGCAAGAAGACTTTCTTTTTTAATATTTGTTATTCAATTTTATAGTTTACTCAAGTTTAGTTTGAGTTTTTATTTGTGCTTCAACTCAAATATTTTCTTACTTCGAGCTCAATTTGCCATAATTCATAGCATTGCATTCTTTCCACCAAATATTTGCTCGCCTTAGCCACTAAAATTTGCTGCTACAAAATGCGAAACAATGCCACTCGCTTTAGATGCTTTTATGTGAGGCAATAAAATTTCAAAGAAAGCGCACATCTTTCCCTCACCCCATACGCGTCTCTAACTAAAACGTCACGTCAGCATCGTCAAAGCCAGCGCAATCTTCATTGTTTGCGTCAACTTTTGTGCGAATTTTCGTATTGTTGTTGTTGTAGTTTTACAACGCTTCAACCACATGTTGCGTGCACCTTTTGCCATTTCAATACTTCCGTATTGTTGCCTTTCTGTGCATTGTTGTAGCTTTACGTTTATTTGCCATTTCCCCTTTATGGACCTCTTCATTTTCTTTATTTATTTTTATTTTCTTTATATTTTTCATTTTGTTTATATTTTTCATTTTCTTTATATTTTTTATTTTCTTTATATTTGTTCATTTTCTTAAATTTGTTTCATTTTCATTGTTGCGTGTGCAAAATTTATTGTATTTTCCTTTATCGTTTGCCAAGTGCGCGTTGAAAGCGTCGAATGGACATATTTGTGTGGTTGCGTGGCTTTCTATGTGTGTGTGTGTTTTTTTTTTGTTTTCTGACGGAGGTGGAAAATCTTCGTAAGATATCAGTGCTCCAGCACCAGCATTACGGATTTTTACCGCATAAAAACCACCCCCCGCGTTCGACCCCTGTGGCACCCGCCTCCCGGCATTACAACACAGGGGGGGACTCCTGCCTACACTGGCTCCGTCTCTCTCTCTCGAGTTGTCGTTGCGCCGCCATGATGCTCGCTGCATACTCATCTGCTGCACTCCAATTTGAGGCCGATTTAAGCATTTCGCTAATAAGCGTCTGCAGTGTGGGCACACATCCCAGCTGTGTGGTCAAGCGGCGCCGTTGTCCGTCGTATCTAGCACACTCGAACACAACGTGCTCCGCGTCCTCGACTTTTCCGTTGCATACGCCGCAGTATGGGTCATCTTCAAACCCACAACGATAGAGGTAGGCCTTAAAACAGACGTGCCCTGTAAGGACTTGCGTTAGGTGGTGATTTACCAGCCCTTGCGTCCTGCTTGTCCACTGCTGCAGATCGGCTATAAGGACGTGAGTCCATCGCCACTTACTGGAACAGTTCCAGCGTTCTTGACACTTCTCCAGTGTTTGCTTCTCATAGTCAATGCATTCTGGAGGTTTGCCACGCTCCGCGGCATCGTAGGACGTTGTATGAAAGGCGCAACAGACCCGCAACGCGCTGAGGCCGTTTCTATGTGGCTCCGGTACGACTTGACCCTCATCGCCGGAGCCACAGCTACCTTCATTAGCAGCTTGCGTCTTGGCTGCTTTGGGCCGCCAATATTCGGCATAATGCGCGATACGGCAGCTACTACTTTCGCAGCCTTGCTGCTTACGTGCGCCAGGTGATGCTTGAAGCTTAGCCTCGTGTCCACATGACTCCAAGGTATCTTATGGCTGGCTGCGAGTGGATGATGTGGTCGCCAACCTTGATGTGCGCTGTCTCCACTATTTTTCTGGTGGAAATTAGCAGCGCCTCATTCTTTTGCTGGGCAAGCTGCAGGCTGACCGATGTCAGCCATTCCTGCACTGACTCTACTGCGCTGTTGCAGGCTAACTCGACGTCGTGTAGGTGTTTTCCTGTCAATACTACAGCTATGTCGTCCGCGAATATAACAATCGTAGTTGATTGTGGCATTGGAAGTCACAGTACGCCGTCGTACATGAGGTTCCACAATGTAGGGCTTAGTACTGACCCCTGTGGAACGCCACCGGTGACGATGGTTTTCGCCCTCGTCGGTGCTGTAGAGCAAGATTCTGCTGCTGAAGTAGGGATTTGAAGGCGGCGCAGAGCCCCCACGATGTCTGCCCACCTTGCAGTGTTAAAGGCGTTTTTCACGTCTAGCGTCACCACACAGCAGTACTCCTTGCTGCCATGCCTCCAGCGCTTGCCCTCTATGGCTTTTTGTGCGGCATGGACCACTACGCTAATTGCGTCAATTGTGGACCTTGACTTCCTGAAGCCGAATTGCCGCTCCGACAAACCACCAGCTTTTTCGATGGCAACTTCCAGGCGCGTGCATATCAGGCGCTCCAAAAGTTTGCCTGCAGTGTCGAGTAGACATATTGGCCGATACGCTGATGGATCCTCTGGGTCTTTTTTGTCCTTTCGCAGTAGCACGAGCTTTTGCTTCTTCTCTCGGTAAGACTCGAGTTATATATGTATGTCCATGAACATTTCGGGCTGCAACATAATTGCTGCCTTCAAGGCTACGTTTGGAATGGCGTCGGGGCACGGCGCCTTCTGGTCGCCTATTTTGTTGCCGGCGTCGAGAAGCTCGTCGATGTCCGTCAGCTGCACATCTTCAGGCGTGCTTGGCGACCGCCAGCTGTCCTCCGGCGATAGGCCATTTTGCGGCGGGAATAAGGCCTTTACAACGCGCTCAAGGAAAGGCGCTGAGGTTGGCGCTGGTGAACTGAAGACCGTGAGCTTCTTCATTACCACCTGGTACGCCTTGCCCCCCGGATTTTGGTCCACCGAATCGCATAGATCGGCAAAAGAACTCCTCTTGCTCTCCTTTATTGCATTCTTGAGGGTTCTTTTTGCGTCCTTGTATAGTACGCCGAGCGCACTCCTCCTGCAATCCTCTCTTGCTCGCTGAAACTTACGTCTCGCGCTCACACACTTCTTGCGTAGATCGGCAATGTTTCCGTTCCACCAGTATACTGGCTGCCTGTGGCCTGGTTTCCTGCGGCGCAGCATTGCTGCATCGCACGCACGCGTCAGTCTGTTGATCAGCTGCGCCACCTTGGTTTCCGCTGTGCCCGTTAGCGGCGAGCCGTCCAACGTCAGCTGTAGCAAGTCCTTGTCAAAGGAGCGCTGCTTCATCGAGTGAAGCGAATGCTTCTAGCAATATTGCGCCTCTCGTGTTTGTCCTACGTGAGCCCCATTCTTTAGCCCAGGCATTAAAGTCAGCCGCTATCACTGTTTGGCCACGATTTTTTGCGTCCTTCACAAGTTCGTCGATCATGCTCACATAGTCACTTGTAGACATGCTAGGTGGGCCATAGCAGCTGGAAACGTTGATCCCCGCAACCCTTGCTTGTACGAACTCGGTTCCTGGCGTTGGTGTGTTTTCAAAGGGGAAAGAACCGCACGCCCATATGGCTGCCTTGCCTGTACAGTCTTTTGCCCATCTGCCTTCTTCTGGGACCTTGTATGGCTCACTTATGATCGCCACATCAACTTCAAGTTCAATCACCATCTGTTTGAGCAGGTCGTAAGCCGCTTGGCAGTGGTTTAAATTGACTTGCAGTATCTTCATTACGTTTGCCATTTTGAGACTGCTCTCTGGAAAGCTAGGCCTTAAGGCTTGATTACACGTAACGAGTCGAGTGACGAGACACCAAAATGGTACTAGGCCGAAAGAATTGGGATAGCGAGCAAAAGCGACAAGTTGTTCAAACGTATTTCGACACGCGGCGAGTCAGTTCGGTTTTACAATGCACAAAATGAACTAAGCAACTCGCGCAATTAAACTCAGCCGAGCGAAAAGTGGTGTGTGACGCATACCGCATGTCACGAGCGATGCCGCATGTGACGAGCGATTGCACGAATCGCTGCGAAAAGAGAAAAATATAACGGTAAAGTAGTGGTCGCTCGGCCTAGCAAACAAAATGTGATTCTAGTGGCTCTCTCGCCACTTTCATCGATCACTGACTCAATCAAGAACTCGCCTTACCGTTTAGACGAAACGAGTACTCGTTCGAGTTGCTGTCTTCTCACTCTACTCGTTACGTGTAATCAAGCCTTTAGTCTCGCGTAAGCGGGCTGTCGTACCAATCAATTATTATTATTATTCTCTGGTACATTGGGCACTTAGAACTGCCTGCAATATGCGCTGAGTTTACCATTTCAGATTGGCAAAGCATGCAATTCGGGGTTTCCACGCACTCTCGTACCTAGTGACCGTTTTTACCACATTTGATGCAGCAGCCGGAACGGTCCACGCTGGATTTGCAGTCCTTCGCGATGTGGTCAAAATGCAGACATTCATAGCAGCGCGTAAGGCGCAGCTTCTCCCTTATGCGGCAGCGAACCCCGCCGATTCGAATTTTGTCGGCCTCCACCATTTTGTTGGCAATGTTTGCTGGCAAAACCAGTTCTACGGCCTGCGTGCCGGCATAGCCGCTTTTCAAAGGCTTAACTGAGTCCAGCAATAGCGCGCCAGCCTCGGGAAACTCTGCAAGTACTGCTGCCAGTACATCCTCCCTGGTAGTCACCTCGTCGAGGTCCTTGATAATGACCCTTGAGACTTGGCTCATAGCCCTCACTTCCGCTTCATGCAATAGCACTCCCGCCATTATTTTTTGCAGCTCGGCAGTGCATTATGTGTGTGTGTGTGTGTGTGTGTGATGTGGCCATATCAGATGTCAGCGCAAACACCGGAAACACACGCCGCTGGAAATTGAAGCATAAAAGTGCCATACTGCATTGCACTGAAATCTGTGCAATTTCCCTCACTCACTGTGTTTAATTTTTTTAATGTGGGCGCAAAGTCAAACAATTAGAGAGTGAAACTCGAAACATGGCTTTGGCAATGAAGGCTGTAGGACATGTGTAGGGCAAAGAAGCCATTTCGAGAAAAGTTAGAGAGCAACTTTTAGATTTATGCACTCCCTCCCGGACGTTCTTCTTTCTCAACTTCGGACTATGCGACAGTAAACTTGTTAACTACTAAAATTTATATTTATACTAGCTGACCCCGCGAACTTTGTCTCGCACGACATTTGTTGTTTTTTCATAATGAAATACGCGAGATGGCGAATCTATGGCGATGCAAATTCACGAAAAAAACCAACTGAAGGAAGAGGAGGAGCTACTGGTTAACGCAATCGAGGCCCACAAATAAGCAATGTTGCTGCTAAGTTTCAGTAAAGAAATGGACTGCGCTTGAACCGGATTTAAATTATATGGGCGGTACCATGCCCTCTTATTCAATGCCTGCCCCTTATTCAATGCCTTCTGTCGAAAGAGAAAATGGTAGGTTCGTACTAAGTTTCATTGCTGAGCGACTTATAGTTCAGCAAAATATTTGGGTCACAAAAACTGTGCCACGCCCCTTGTCCAACGCCCATCAAATGTTATCATTAAAACGACTCATCTATGGAACGACGGGGTACTTCATTTGAGTGTTGTACAACTTACAATTTGGAATATATTCCATTATTAAGATCTGGCTCGTATGGGTGGTGCCACGCCCCCTCGACCAATACTTGCCCCATTCCCTCTGTCGAAATATATAAATAAATGGTAGGTTCATGCTAAGTTTCATTGCTGTGTGACTTATAGTTCAGCAGAATAATTGGGTCACAAAAATGTGCCACGCCCCTTAGAGGTATGAAAAATAGATAGTAGCCGATTCTCAGACCTACTGAATATGCATATAAAATTTCATCAGTATCGGTCAAGCCGTTTCGGAGGAGTATGGTAACTAACATTGTGACACGAGAATTTTATATATAAGTTTTCTCTCTACTTGTTATTTCTCTACTTTCTATTTCTCTACTTTTTATGAAAACTAAATTTGTTTGTGTCATTTTGTAATCACTTCGCTTCTAAACCATCGCCATTGCAGTTCATTGCAGTTCAAAAATAAATTAAAACTAACATTTTGCGAAACATTGAATTGCATTTAATTTCCCGCTATGCTTCAGCGATTATTTTGCTGCATTTGTCTAAAACAATAGTTGCTGTTGTTTTTGCTGTTGTTGCTGATTTGTGTTCAAGCATTGCAAATTGAATTTGCATGCGTAAAGTTTTTCAGTTTTCGATTTCCTGGCGTTGCCATTTCACAGCTTCGCTTCGCTGCAGTGTGACTTTCCAACCTTTCCCTCCCCTCTCCAACAACTCTTCTTTCTTCTCTCTAGCATTGTGCTTGCAAGCCAGTCGATAGCGCCTTCCGTTTTGCATTGCTGCAGCAATATTTGTCGCCAACTCGGTTGGCCGCGTTGTTGCCTCCGTGCAGCGGCACAAATTAAAAAGTTGCTGCCAAAAATTTGCTCGATTGTTTTATGCGCAAAAATATGAACGTACCAACGGAAGAGGGCACGAACATTGCTGCAGACGCCAGAATTCGCAATGCACAAGAATGCCGTTCGGACGTGTTGGCAACTCTGCTGTGCATCGCTGTCACTGCATTGCTGCATTCCGTCGACTGTCGACTTTTGGTTGATTGTGTTGTTGTACATGTCGATATCTGCATTCATATCGCATTTTGTTCTCTTTCGATTTTAATACATTTTGCACAAATAATGATTTGTGCTGTTGTTGTTGTTGTTGTTGTTGTAGTTGTGTTGGTTGACATTTTGTGTTGCTTTGCCTTTGTACTTTATGCAAATACAAAGTTTGCATTGTATTTAGGTTTTGCTTTAGCTGGTCAATGGGCTTAGATGGAGAGGGGAGGAGGAAGCTTAAAAAATGTTAAATCCTTGAAATGTTGCAATACTCGTTACTATTTACTGGTTACTTTGTAAGTGTGTTTTTTATAAAAAAGATTGTATAACATGGTACATTTTTGTATAATAAAATAAAGAAATAAAAACATAAACAATTTGCTCAATAAAAAGACAAACGAGAGAGAGAAAATGATTTCAGTTTAGTAAAAAAAAAAAGATTTTGGTTTTGATGATAAATAGTCGAACGTTGGGACGAACATTTGGATTAATTGAACAATTGAACAAACAGAAGCACATATAATCGCGGACAGACTTACGATGCAGGAGGCAAAACAAAAGATTAACAGATGACTAAATCGACTCTGGTACCATTCCCTTTTTTGTTAACCGAATTCGCCGTTGGGCCTCACTTATTTTACTGATATAATTTTCCTTTCGGATGCAATGTGAACCTTTTGAAAGAATGGATGGACTGATGACTAAATCAATTCTGGTAATTTTCCTTTCAAAGCAGAAACACAATTCTGGTATTATTCCTACTTTGTAAACCGGACCTCACTTTGTAACCGATACGATATTCTTTTCTGAACCAATGCGATTCTTTAAGTGAATAAAAAGATGGACAAATTACTTAATCTATTCTATTCTAATCTATTCTGCTATGATTCCATTTCTTAAACTGAGGCCACCGCAAGACCTCACTTTGTTACTGATATAATTATTCTTTCGGAACCGAGAACCTTTAGAGGAATTAAAAGATGGACAGAAGACAGATGGAGTAAATCGATTCTGGTATCAATCCTTGTTTCTTTAAACCGAGATCGCCTTTTGACTTCACGTTGCTACTGATGTCGTTTCCTTTTGGAATCAATGAGAACTTTGAAGGGACTGAGAATATGAACAGATGACTAGACCAATTTTGGATGTCTAAATCGGATTTGCTGTTGCTTTGATACTGATCTGATTTCCCTTTCGAAACTAATTGATGTAATTTTCCTTACTTTCCTTGAAGTAAATATGTTTTATAAAACTATAAATGATCGATTTCAATGTCTTTTTTCTTTAAGATAAAACTTCAAACTTCAGTTTGTATTGAACTGTTTCTAGGTTACTTTATGAAGTCAAAGTTCTGAAAGTGAAAGAATGAAAAAAAGAAAAAAGAATAAAATATCAGACAATATTTATAGATCATAGGGTTACATATCTATTTAGGCACAAAAATTCTTACTGCCGAAGTAAGTAGCATTCTGTCTTCGAACAACTCTTTGAGGATACAAAATTTGTAGTTCACTTTCGTCTTAGGTGACACTTGATTAATCAGGTAATCAAAGTGTGCCAAAGTGGATTTGAACCCGGCTTCGGGACAAAATATCCGTGGAACATTTTTTAAAAATGCCAATGTTGATGTAGGATGCTTTTTAAACCCCACTTTGGGTCATCGTAAAACGAAAAAATACTTCGTGAAACACTTTTGTGTTTTGCCAAAGTTGATTATAGGTGCCGAGAGTGTCTTTTTGGAACCCCGCTTTGGGGCGAAAAATCCGCGGAAAACTTTTGTCTTAGACCACAATCATAGCTTTCTCAAAACCCCACTTTGGATCAACATAATACGAAACAAACTCCGTGAATGACTTTTGTGTTAGGCCTGAGGTATATGATTAGAGATGCTCCGAGTGTTCTTTTGGAACCCCACTTTGTGGAAAAATATCCGTGGAACACTTTTTGAAATGCCAATGTTGATATTAGATGCTTTTGGGAACCCCACTTTGGGCCAACAAGGTAGGTAGGTAGGTAGTGGTGGCAGCTCTCATATGAGAGCTCACTTAGGCCAAGCTAGGCCCATTGTGGTACCACAGGATCTCTAACCCCTTTTTGTTGTTAAGATGTCTCGAACCAGCCCGAACCGGTGATGAAGCGTATTAGGCCCTTGGCGTCAACCTCCGATAAGTCCGCGAGGTTGGCTGTATGGTAAAACCCTAGATGTTTTTTCCGTTTCCTGCAAAGAGCGGGACAAGTACAAAGAAGGTGGAGAATTGTTTCTTCCTCCTCTATGTCTCTGCAGCTTCTGCAGAAGTCGTTGGCCAGGTGGCCCAGTCCTAATCTGGTAGCGTGGCTGCCAAGGATGCAGTGACCAGTGATGACACCGACAACAACCCTGAGCGTGCCCCTATTGAGGTTTAGCAGACTTTTGGTGCGCTTCCAGTCCAGCTTTGGCCAGATCTGTTGCGCTGTCTTGCCTGTCTCCGAGGTTGCCCATGCATTGTTAGCGGTTTTTGTCATCGCTTCCTCTATCACCAGCTTGCAGGTACTCAATGGAATACCTAAGCCGGCGAGTTCTGAGGATAGCTCCTTGGTCGTTCCTTGCCTAGCCAGTTCGTCTGCCCTGCAGTTCCCCGGGATATCTCTGTGACCAGGCACCCATATGAGGTGGATTTTAAGCTGCTCTGCCATCTCATCAAGAGATTTGCGGCACCTGATCACTGTTTTTGATGTCAGAACATGAGACCCTAGGGCCCTGATAGCCGCTTGGCTGTCAGAGAGAATGCTAATATCTCGCCTAGAGACACTGCCCTCTTTGATCCAATTCAGGGCAGCTTCAATGGCTGAAACCTCTGCTTGGAACACGGTACAGTGGTCCGGCAGTCTAAAGGAGTAATTTATACTAAGTGAGTCTGAGAAGACGCCTCCGCCCACAGCTCCGTTTAACTTGGAGCCGTCGGTGTAGATCTGGTATGAGTTCCCTATTAGGGATGCTGAGCTTTCCTCCCAGTTGTTCCTATCTGGAGTGGTGCTAGTGAACTTTTTGTTAAAAAGGAATTGTGGTGAAGAATCCAGTTCCTCGAACTCCTTTAAGAGAGTAATGTAATGTAAGTAATGGCATGTCCCTTGTTAGACTCCGACCATTGGCCGGTAGCCCGTAGTCTATGGCTTGTTATTGGGTCAACAAAATACGAAACAAACTCCGTGGATCACTTTTGTTTTAGGCCAGAGGTGATTAGAGGTACTCAGAGTGTCTTTTTGGAAGCCCACTTTGGCAGCCGCCGTGGCTCAGTTGGTTAGTGCGCAGTCCAGCGAGTCGCATGCAGAGCGACGCAAGTTCGAATTCTGCATGTAGTAACACCTAAAAAAAAATAACGGGAAACTCGTTTTCTCTTTCGGTGGCTGTCCTCTCAGCTGGAAATGGCAAACCTCTGAGAGTAAAAATTGCCTATGAAAAAGCTCCCAACCTGCCGTTCGGAACCGGCATAAAAATGTAGGTCCCTTCCACCCGCGTACAAAATTCACACGCACAACACGGGTGGTTGCGGGAAGCTAGGCCTTAGTCTCGCGTAAGCGGGCTGTCGAGCCAATCAATTATTATTATTACTTTGGGTCACCAAAATCCGTGGATCACTCTTAACTTAGACCACAGTATTAGCTTTCTTGAAATCCCACTTTGGGTTAACAGAATGCAAAACCAACATTGTGGATCAGTTTCGACTTGGACCACAGAAGATTAGAAGAAGATGTTGCTTACTCGAAACTCAACTTTGGGTCAACCAAATACAAAACAAACTTTTTGGATTACTTTTCACTTAGTCCTCGGGCGACTAGAGTTGCTCAAAGTGCTTTTTCAAAACCCCACTTTGGCACAACTCCATGGATCACTTTTGACTTAAACCATAGGAGATTAAAAGGAAGATTTGGGTCAACCAAATACGAAACAAACTCCTTGGAACACTTTTCTCGTAACCTAAAGGTACACAAAGTGCCAATATTAACATTGAATGCTTTATTGGAGCCCCACTAAAATAGTTGCAATAATTCTTTAACATCTATTTCCCCATTCATGTTTTTATTGCAATTTTCTAATGCCTTAGCCAAGTTTTGATATCAAAAAACATTTTACAATTCCCAAAGCTTTCGAATTGACTGGAAAAGTGTTAGAAAAGGTTGTTCTTTAATTTGTCTTGCAAACAAACTTCTTCACATCTAAATTTCGTTAGTCATGAGTGCGCTACATAAATTCTTTGAACAAGTCTGCCTTTCTTCTTTTGTAATTTCGTTTGTCTTTCTGCGCCCCTCTGATGAAATATAAAAATGTAGAAATCATGTTAAACATCCGCCACGGGCAAGGACATGTGCCCATTTCGACAATCTGGCCCCCCAAGGCAAGAAAACACACAAAAAATACAATAAAGCAACAAGAGGAAAGAAAATCAACGAGAGTGCGAAAAAAACACAAATAAATTAAAAAGACATGGTGAGGCTTCCATGTGGCAGACAATCAAACTCACATACTGACTCACTCGTCCTGTTGGGGACAGTGTGACCGCTGCTTGGCTCTTCACTTGTTTTTTTTTATTTTTATTTCAATAAAACTTTGTCTCGACTGAGGAACGCAGTTGGCCTGCGGGATGCGATGCTCTTCCAGGCTGAGGGGAGACCAACGTTGTTGTCAGCGCTGGAGTGAGTGTTAATGATGCTCTTGTGGCAAGCAACGTGGGCGGCAAATTCAAATGCAGTCAACGCGCGGCAACAACACACAACGAAAATCAACTCCACGGGGAAACAACAACAACTGTGAAGCAACTCAGCCCTTTCATGTTTGACAAAACGCGTTTATGTGTGTGTGTGTGTGTGTGTTTGGTATGAAGGGTCCAAAGTGGATGGGGATATGAGGCCGGAGGACGGGGGTGGGCATATTTGGGGGTAATAACGCAGCTCATTCAGAGACCTTAACGCCACTTCCCGTTCTTCCATTGCAAGTGCAGTGGAATTCGTATGCGCACTGCTCGGCCTCGGTTGCCTCCGTCATTTGTCATGTTTCGGTTTGCTGCTCAACTTTGGGCACTCGCTCAGCAGCACAAATCGGCAATACATATGCAGGTTTATATATATATATTTGGTTTAGTTATGTTTGTGCTTTTATTTTTACTTTTATTTTGCTTTGCTGCCAAAGTTTTTCGGGACGGCATGTTCTGTTTTTGCCACTGTGGCGCACTTCGTCTGTCATATCGATTTGGCAGTTTGTCATGTTGAACGTGTTTTGAATTTTTTATCGTGCCATTGTTGGTTTTGTACTTTATTCCACCCCGTTTTTATTATTGCAGTTGTTTTCTTTGTACTGTTGCCTATTTTTTTTGTGTGTGTATTAGTCGATAAGTTTAGCACTTTGCTTGTCATTGTTGGTGTTTTTTGTTGTAGTTTTATTATAAATAATAAATCCTTTTAATCTGCAAGTCGATTTTCATTTTTTATTTGAGCCTCTTTTTTTTTGTTTTGGTGGAGGCCGAGTTATGAAGTTTCAGGCACTTTTGGTATTTTTTGCTTTTTGCTACATTTTTGTTGCGATGCGTAAATGGTCATAAAAATAAATTGATGGCAATTTTGCTCACATGCTGTTATATGGGATAAGTACTGGAAAGTGTTGTTATAAAACAACGCAATGCTTGGAATATTAACAAAATTTGGGGAAATAAATGGAAGCAATTTAATTGAAAAAATAACGAAAATGTTAACTGAGCACAAATGTTGATTTGCAGAGGCTTAAATGCCTAGAAAGGTCAAGTGGAGGTCAAAAGTTTGTATGGAAGAAATGTTGGTCTGTTCATGCGGTACAAAACACTCATGGAGACTGATTGTCCAAAGCCATTAGTTTAAGAGTTATAATAGATTGTTGTAGTTGTGATTCAATGTTAGGTCAGTTAGGTTTTAGGTTCAATTTGACTGAGGTTTTTCTACTATGGTTCAGGGTTTTTTGGATGTTTCACTATCACCAGTCTACCAGTAGGAACAATTGTTGTTGTTATGGCTGGTCATTGTATGATATGAACCCAATGATTTCTAATGATGTCTTACAATAACATTTCTATTCCCATTGTTCTATTGATGAGAGAGATAATGATTTGTGTAGAAGTCGTATGGACAAAGAAGAGCAAGAAAATGTACTTCAACCTTTAAGAGAAGTAGAGCTCATTGGCCTATTTACAGTCTACTTAGCTTTGTAGAAAGTTCAACTGATTCTGTGAGTACTTAAGGGGTTACGCCACTGTAACCGCTCAAAAAATAGGGTTTTTTTTTTATTTTTGTCCTCGCTTTCAAAAAGTTTGTAGAAGAAGTTATTCACAGGTGTTATTGAACACATATTAGACTTTATTTTGGAATTTTTTGACACAGCAATATCAACATATAGGTGGCTCCACTGCATCCTCCTAGGCTATGTTTTCCCTGCAGGGCTTCACGGCACGCAGCACTGAAGGTGCAATTTTGAATCTGCGACAAAATAAAAAATTCCTTTTAATCTAGAGGCTTTTTGCTAGAGAAGATCGGGTGGATTTTTAAAAATATTGATTTTTAAAATTTTGGCGGGAGTTTCAAAAAATTTTTTGATTTTTGAGGTAAAAAATTACATGTTTTTGTTAATTAAAAATCAACAAATCGAGTTATCAAAAATTCCACACGATCTTCTCTAGATAATGTTATTGTTAAGATCCAGTCAAAATTTTAAGTCAAAATATTGAAAATTGTTCGAGTTGTGCCGCGTGCCATTTTGAAAAATCGTGTTTCGAGAAAAACGCGTTCAAAGTTCGCGGAACTCCCGGAACACCCGCTTCGGCATACGCGTGACGCGCTTGGCGGTAACCTCGTATTTCGCATAAAAATTTTTTATTTTATGCATAAAACGTTTTGTTTCTTATTCTATAAGGTTCAAACTATTTTTTAAGCCAATAAAAAAAAAATCGATTTTTTTTTATTTTACAGTGGCGTAACCCCTTAAGGGGGTCGTCTAGTGTGAAGGCCGTATTTTTATGCCTTTTTTGACAGTCATTATTAAAAAAACCGTTCAAGTAAAATAACTTTTGAATTTTATTTCTTCTTTGAGTACATATCGACAAAGTTTTATAATTATTTGAAGCCAATCTATTGATTAGTATCGGAGTTACACCACTCAACAGGAAGACGTAAAAAAAAAAGTTGCTCCACTGCTGCCATGATTCTGGGCGTTGTGATTATCTGAAATCAAAAAACCAAACGCCATTTCATTCCTGAGACTTCAAACTGCAAATTGAGCTAAAAGAAAGTTCGTATTCCAAAAAAAAGTATTTTTTTGCCTAAACATAAAAAAAATATGAGTTTTTCGACTATTTTTCACGTGCATATAATTGAAGAAAAAAAAAAGTAACGAAGCAATCTTAATTCTTTTAGCTTAATTTGTAGTTGGACATGTACTCAAGATGGTGTAAAAAGTTGAGCATTAATAGTTAAATAGTTTTTGAGATATCGTGGCAGCAGTTTTGAAAAAACGTGTTTTGAGAAAAACGCGTTTTTAAGTTGGAAGTTGGAGGTATGCGCTCCGCATACCTACTCCGGTTTACAAGTGCAACTTGATAACGGCTTCGAATTTACAAAAATCCATTTATACACGTCTTCTAAACATGTTTTAGAAGTGATTTATGAAAAAAAAACAAAAACGATTTTTTTGACCCGTCACACTAGACGACCCCCTTAAGGAGGTCTGAATCTGAGTTATTGTAGGAATAAGTCTACTTGTTGTGGGAGGATGAGCAAGAAAATATACTTCACCCACTAGGAGAAGTAGAGCTCACTGGCCTTTAGGACTAACTACAGTCTACTCAGCTTTGTTGGAAGTTCAACTGATTATATGTGGAAGGAGATCTAAGTCCGAAAATGTACTTCAGTTTTTAGAAAAAGAAAACGGGCTCACTGGTCTAAAGAACTATTCAGTCTACTTAGCTTCGTTGGAAATTCAACTGACACTGTAAAAAGATCCAAGTCCGACATATCTCTCTGGCAGAATTAGTGCTCCCTGGCTTTCACAGTCGACTTAGCTTCGTTGGAAGTTCAACTGATTCTGTGTGTAAGGAGATCCAAAGCTGAAAATGAACTTCAGTCTTCAGGAGAAGAAGGGCTCACTGGCCTCAGGAACTATTCACTGTCTACTTAGCTTCGTTGAAAATTCAACCGATACTGTAAAAAGATATAAGTCCGAGTTCTCTCTCACATAAAAAGTGCTCACTGGCCTTCACAGTCAACTTAGCTTGGAAGTTCAAGTGATTCTGTACACACATCCTACATGGCCTGAGCAAGACCCCTGAAAGAAGTCACACCTACCTATTCACCTACCATTAAAATCGCTTTGATTCGTATTCCGGCACATAACTATGATTGCTCCAATGTATGTAAAGATAGCTTCAAATCTTCAAACATTTTCATGCCCAGCTTTAACTCTCATAGTTCATCTTTTCATTAAGTAGTTTGCAAACACATTTTTTTATGAAACGTTCAACATTTAAGCGCTTTTATGAGCCAAACGCCGATCGCGAAACGTCTGTAAAGCAAAGCCAGCGCTGACCGGCTGCAACTGCAACTGGGACGCAATTTCCAATTCAATTTATTATCCACTCAAGTGCCGCCCTTAAGCCCGCGCGCCGAGTGCATTTGGTAATCCTTTAACATGCGCGTTGTCTGGGAGAAATGTGGCCGTGCGCGGAAAAACCAATAAAAGCGATACGCGCGACGCCAAGACGCAGCAGCTGATGCGCCCGAAAATGGATTACAGCAATTTTCCGTGTACGGACACACTTTAGCGAGTTGCGTGCGCAAAACTCTGCTGCAAAAATAAAACAACAATGATCAAAACAAAAACAATAACAACAATGAGCGCATTCGGCAGCAAACGGCCAGCGAAACCAGTAAACTTGACGCTGGAGCAACTAACAAAATGCAAACAATGCACAATGAACAACAACAGCTGGCAACAACATTGTCCATTCGAGGCAACAGCAGCAGCAGCTAGCAAGATTTGCAAGAATAAAATATTAGACAACAATAAATATGGGATTAAATCCATTTTTGTGCGAAACAGGCATATAAAGTGGCATTTTCTGCAGGCAAACTAAAACAACAATAACAACAACAACAACTAGAGAAAGTAGTAGACGAGTTTTCAAGGCACATAGGCAAGCAGAAGCAGTAAGTTAACTGCTGAAACAGCGCTGCTGCTGTGGCACAGCGGCAAAACAAAAAAATCCATTGCATACTTTTGTGCGCCGTTTCTCATCTAAATGCATTTTGCGCTGACGCTGGCGCAAGACATGGTTTTTATGTTGGTTTTTTGTGGTGTTTGGTTGTTTTGTTGCTGTGCTGCAATTGCAGTTTATTGAGCAATAACAACAGCAACGACAACACAATAATGTAGAAAATTTTTAGGTTAGAGTGCAAAGCAAGGGGGAGGAATTTAAAGAAAAATTGGTAAAAGGAAGACAAAAGGAGTTGGAAAAGAGGAAGAGAAATAGTGGGGGAGGATGCTGATGGAGGAATGCAGACAGCGGTACATTAAGATAAATAGGCAACGATTTATTTCGTGGGTTTTTTATGTTTGTGCAATGGACATTTTCAAGCGAAAAAAAGACTACAAAGCAAAGACATGAAACGAGAAGAAGACAAAGTATGTGGAAAGGAGTACGAGTCACTGTTAACCTTCAGTTACACAAACACAAGCACAACCACGCATACAATTTTATTGAATAGACAATTCGATCTCTTAGATTGAATAAAAGGAGAAACGAGAGAAAATATATGAAATTAGAAAAAGACAAAACTGAAAAGAGAAAATATAGAAAATACTATACATGCAACTAAAAGAAGACAAAGAACGTCTAAGAAGAAATACTCCTCACTCTTGACCTTCAGTTATATTCGCAAAATTTTGTGAAATATATGAATGTACAATTTTATGAAATACAAAAAGACAACTCGATCTCTTAAATTGAAAGAAAAGAGAAACAAAAGAAAAAACGTGGAACTGGAAGAAGAAAAAGAACGTTTAAGAAGAAATATCACCTCAAGTTACAAACACACACACACACAATTTTGTGAACTATATGAATAGACAATTGGATCTCATGGATCATAGGTACATAAAATTTTGCTAAGCTTTGAGATGGATTTTTCAAGATATTCATTCAAGAGATGAAAAATTAAGCGGAGAATCCATGTAAAACTAAAATTGGGTGAGAAAAGTCATAAAGGATTAAGAACCAGTTGATCATAAAGGGCCCAGGGCCACAGTGGTATTGAAGGAAATAAGAAGCCATGAAGGGTTAAGAACCAGTTGCACTTAAAGGTCCCAGGACCACTGAAGTATTGAAGGAAATGAGAAGCCGAAAAGTGTTAAGAACCAGTTGAACTTAAAGCCTTTGAGGTATAGAAGGACCTTTCAGGTATAGAAGGAAATGAGAAGCCATGAAGTTTTAGATATCAGTTGATCATCTGAGGTTGGCCCACTGAGGTATTGAATGTTTAAGAACCAGTTGAACCTAAAGGGTCCAGGGCCTTTGAGGTACTAAAAGAAATGAGAAGCCATGAAGGGTTAAGTCCAGTTGAACCGGAAGAGTACAGGACCACGGAGGTATTGAAGGAATTGAGAAGCCATGAAGGGTTAAGAACCAGTTGAACTTAAAGGTCTCAGGACCACTGAGGTGTTGAAAGTAATGAGAAGCTATGAAGTGTTCAGAACCAGTTGATCCACTAAGGTCGAGCCACTGAATTATTGAAGGGTTAAGAACCAGTTGAACCTAAAGGGTCCAGGGCCTTTGAGGTACTAAAAGAAATGAGAAGCCATGAAGGGTTAAGTCCAGTTGAACCGGAAGAGTAGCGGACCACGGAGGTATTGAAGGAAATGAGAAGCCATGAAGGGTTAAGAACCAGTTGCACTTAAAGGTCCCAGGACCACTGAGGTATCGAAGAAAATGAGAAGCTATGAAGGTTTAATAACCAGTTGAACCTAAGAGGTTCACAGTCACTGAGGTATTCAAGGAAATTAGTTAGTTGACAGACTTGGATGATAATGAGATAGTTTAGGATTTTATATAAGTAAAAAACGGTGGCTTACGGTACAGTATGACACATGTGTTTGCCTTTGTGAAAACTCTCTTTATAAGCTAAACTCATTTTTACTGTTTTAGATGAACGTTTTTTGAAGTTACCCAATCAATAAAAATACCTTCCATGATTTGTAAACTAAAAGAACTAAAGTTAGCAACTAAACTTCCTTGATTTGTAAACTGAAAGAACTAAAGTTAGTAACTAAACTCCCTTGAATTCATAGCAGTTAGATGCTTAAAGTTGACGCACACTGCTGCCAGCTGCTGACACTATTGTCGCCATCGGCTGCGCTGAATGCCATGAGATGCCACCAATGATGCTGCTAACCATTCCAATGATGGCTGAGTGTGTCGAGAATGCGAGCACAAAGGCATCGAGCGCGTCAAACGTTGGCTGACATAAATGGGAAAATGAATATTTCATGACACAAGCAACTGTCCAACTGCGCTGCATGGCGACAGGCAACAAAAACAAATATGACATCGCAGCGCAGATCTGGAGCAACGAAGCAGCAGCCACTTCCGGCCGGTGCGTGATGTGATTTTCTTTTCAATGTGGAGCGCTGCTCAACGCTGATATCGCACGTCAGTGCCACAACGACGCCTGAAGTGTGGCCGATGACAAAAGTGTAAACGATAATATTGACAAGCAGGTCGCATGCTGAACTGGCGAGCACAGTCATTGCAATTATCGGCGAGCGGCAGGACGCACATTCAGCTGCGATTTGGGCCGCTTACAGGCAGCAAGTTTTGTGTATGTGTGTGTGTGTGTGTTTGGGTCTGACTTGACTGGCGGCTGTGTTTGCATCGGTGCAATTTTCAGCTTTTTAATTTTTCTAGTGCGCCGCACTGTCCTCGTCCAACGTCCAACACACAACGTTGCAATTGTTTGTTTATTTGGCTGACAGCTGTCCCAGCTTTCACTAGGCCCCCTTGCTCGTCCCACGCACAGTGGGAAGTCAGTCAGTCCAGTCGTGCATGCCAATATTTCCGCTGTTCGCATTGTAATTGAACTCTTCATTCAAATTTTTTCGAAATGTCACCACTTGCAGCGAGCCAACGCTCGCCGGCCACACATATCCTGCTGCCTGGTCGATTTTCGGTGTCCAGGCGATGTTTTGTTGTTTCGCTGCTGTTCTATTTTTTCACCATGTTTCGTACTTCCATTGTTTTTTTGTACTTTTATGGATTTGCTTTGGTATGGTTTGGTGCGTGTGGCAAGTGCCCAGTACGTGTGGGCACTCGTTAGGGTTATTGAATTTTGATGCTGATGCCTTGGCCATTGGCACACAAACACAAACACACACACACACACAAAAACAGGCTGCCAGGATATTGTTTGACTGCGAGCGCCTACTGGCGCCTCTCGTTGGGAACCAATGGAGATGTTGATTTTTGTTGTAGGCTTTTTGTGCATACAGCTATAGGGAGTACAATCATGCATACATACATACAGTCGTTCGTTTGCCTATTGCGCCTTGCGTTGCTTTAAGTTGTTGCAATGCGCAAATTGTCCGGAACTAAACACTGCACGATATGCTTCATGTTTGTATCTGTGTGTGTGTGTGTTTATGTAGATATGTAATGTTTTTACATTATGTGTGTCTGTAAGTTTATATCAGAGGCTTTCCGAACAATGATCAGACAATTTGTAGTCAAATTTATGAAAAAATTTGTCAAAGTGTTTTACAGAAGAAACTTTTTCTAAAATTGCGCTTAACAATGAATAAATTGAATTGAACTGAATTGAATTAAAAAACAAATGGCTCTATTTAAAAGTATGACTAATTATTAAGTAAAATAGTTAGGTAATTTTAATTGAGAGCGAACTGTTGCTTAACTTCATATTCCAACTTGACTTCTAAGTCAAAATCTATTCTTAAATTCTTCAAATTCTTTTCTTAATTCAAAATCTATTTTGAATTAATTGACTTAAAATTAATTGAATTAAATTAAATTGGAAATAATTTGATTTTCTAAAAAAACAAATATGACAAATTAGTGCGTAGTCAGTCAGTTAATTTTAATTGAGAAAGAGATATCAATTAACTTCACATTCAAACTTGGCTAAGACTGCATTAATTAACTTAAAATTAATTAAACTAAATTAAATTGAAAAAATAAATAAATTTTAAAACAAATATGACAAATTAGTGAGTAAAGTACCCAGTCAGTGAATTTTAAGTGAGAAAGAGATCTCAATTAAAATCATAATCAATGTTGACTAACATTTTGAATATATGGAATTTATTTAATATAAAAAAATTTGCTTTTATTTTAAAACAATACGACAAATTTCTGAGTAAAGTAGTCAGTTATGTATGGATCAATTTTAATTGAGAGCGAGATCTTGGTTACCTTCGCATTCAAACTTGACTTAACCTTTGAATGAATTGAATTGAATTGATTTAAATTAGATTGATGTAAATTGGCTTTTATTAACAAAACATTTACATATTTAATTTCAATAACTTCACATTCAAACTTGACTAACATTTTCAATGAATCGAATTTATTTAAATTATTAAGAAAAAAATGGACATTATTAAAAAAATATGACTAATTACTGGATAAAATAGTTAGTCATAGATAGATCATTAATTTTAATTAATTGAG
Source organism: Melieria omissa (assembly GCA_963971225.1). Taxonomy (NCBI): domain Eukaryota; kingdom Metazoa; phylum Arthropoda; class Insecta; order Diptera; family Ulidiidae; genus Melieria; species Melieria omissa. The sequence goes on from OZ020268.1 coordinate 58,191,809, forward strand.
AGCCAGATCTCAATTAACTTCACATTCAAACGTGACTAACACATTGAATGAATTGAATTGAAAGGAAATATTTAAAAATATGACAAATTACTGATTATTGAAGAATAAATAACTGAATTTAATTTAATTGAAAGAGAGATCTAAATAAACTTCATGATCAAACTTGACTTACATTTCTAATGAATTGAATCGTATTAAATTAAATAAAAAAAATGGTTTGCATTTAAAAATATGGCAAGTTACTGATCACTTAATTTCATTTAATTGAGAGAGAGATGTTAATTAACTGTGCATTTAAACATGACTGACAAGTTGAATCAATTGAACTGATTTAAATTAAATTGAATAAAAAACATTGCCTTTTATTTCAAAAATGTATGACAAATTAATGAATAATCAAGCAAGTAATGATTATGGAATTAATTTGAATTAATTGAGAGCAAGATTGAGATCAATTAGCTTCATATTCAAATTTGATTAAAACTTTAAATTAATTAAATTGATTTAAATTAATTTAAATTAAATAAAATACATTGCCTTTTACTTAAAAAATTAATGACATATTAATAAATAATGTAGCAAGTAATAATTAATTAATTCCAATTTAATTTCAAATAATTGAGAGCAATTAACTTCACATTTAAATTTGACCAAGACTTCTAATGAATTGAATTGATTTTAATTAATTTAAAAAAAAAATTGGCGCTATTAAGAAAAATGTTGAACATTGCTGAAGAATGCAGTAAATCATGGATGTAACAGTTAATTTCAATTCATTTTGGGTGAGATCTCAATTAACTTTACATTTGAACTTGACTAACACTTTGAATGGATTGAATTCATTTAAATTAAACTGAAAATATTATTTTATTGAAAATAAAAAAATACGAATTACTGAATTAGAATTAATTAAGAGCGAAATGATAATTAACTTCACATTCAAACTTGACTGGCATCTTTAATTTGAGTCATTAATTGAGTTTTTAGTCAGAGTAAGTCCGAGCTTGGGCACCCGGAATGCACGAGGTACATATTTCTAAGGCCCTACTAGGCACAACTAAAAAAAATCTGGGCATACAAAAACCTAAACCTAAGCCTAACTAAAAGCATTCTGAACCTCCTTACCCTCAGAACAAGGTTGTCTGGTTTGCCTAACAACTAACAATTAAATTGCAACTTGATTTGAATTTCGATTGCTGCATTTATTATACCAAACAATGTTGAGCGTGTAAATTAAATATTCAGCTATATAATTTAAATTTAACTCTGGCAGCAGAACAACAATAAAACAACACACTGTGTGGGTGTAGAGCCAATCAAAACAACAACAACAATTAATAACAATTGTCATATCAAAGCCAACGACAACATTTAATTCAGTTATGAAATTCGCTTTCACTTCATTGTGAATGCGACGCAACTCACACCAGATCGCTGTCTGAGCCTTTAGGCAGCTGCAATTATTTTAAAAGCCTTTCGGTGCAAATAACTTTTGCGCCCCACACCGCTCAACACCCACCCACACGCACTCGCCACAGCACAGCTGCCACTTCTAGGAGTTGGTTGTGCGACGCGCTATCCGTCTGACTGGCTGCGCATCGGTGGCTGCTCATGTTCGAGCAGTTGGCCAACGCCACAGCCACATTTGCTGCTGATGAGGGTCAATTGACCATTAACGCCGCTTCGTGCTGCGTGCAATTGAGAAAGGGGCCGTGCTATGCTGGTCATGTGTGTGTGTGTGTCAGTGTGTGAGTGTGTTTGCAATTTTGCATTTGCCACTTGCTCGGCACTCTGCTGCGCTGCCGCGGTCTGCTGTAAAATTGTTTGTTTGTCGCTTTCGTTGCTGCTTTGAGGGCGAATCTTTGAAGGGAAAACCGCAGGCGCAATTATTGAAGCGGCATGCAAAGCGGCGCACAAAGTTCGGCCTCAGAGCAGAAATCGATTACAGTCAGCGAGGGAATTGTCAAAATTCCAAATTCCAAATTAATCGGCGCCAACGAATTGAGATGTGTGTTTAATTCATTGAGTGTTCATTGAAAGAGATTAAGAAGGTATTGAGGAAAAATAGATTTTTTTTTTTTTAACTCGAACAGGCGCGCAGGGGATGACCCCTATTAATGCGAGGCATTGCGTCGGTTCAGGAAGGATATAAAGGTTAGGAGATAGGGTTAAAAGTGAAGTGGTTATGGACTCTTGCCTTGAACCCATCGAGATCATAAGTGCTGGGGAAGATATCCGCAGGGAGACCATTCCACAGCCGCGTTGTGCGAGCCAGAAACGAACTTTCTCTGTAATGCGTAGTGCGCTGGTATATCGTTCAAAAAAACTATTAAAGAGAGCAAAACTAATTCACAAGCCGCTCCATGAACCACTGACAATTTAACTTTAACTTCAAAACAATTCCATTGCCTAACATTTCAATGGCATTTGGCATTGCGCCAAAAATGTGGCAACCACGACAGCAAATGCTGCGCTCACATGGCAATAATGTTGCGCGCCACAAAGCCAGCGAACGGCATACGGCCGCCACTGTCGAGTGGTGGCCAGTGACGGAGTGAAACTGACACAAACGGTCACCGACACTCGCTGCATTCGGCGGAAAACGAAGTACGCGCTTCATTTGCACGCCGAGTGCGCACACTTGCGTTGTTATACTTTCGACGGATGCCAATTGAAGCGGCACTAAGCACAACAACAACAACAATAGTGTTTCTTACATTGCAATGTTAAAACACTAAGAATTGAAATAGAAGAAAATAGCACTAAAAGTTGAAGAGAAAGCAGTAAGATTCTGAATAAAATAAAAAAAAAAAACATTGAAAAAAATTAAATCGGCAAAAAGCACAACAACAACAACCATAGTGTTTTTTACATTGCAATTCAAAAATCCTGAGCATTGACAAAGAAGAAAAGAGCACTGAAAGTTGGAGAGAAAGCTAGAGGTTAGGAATATAATAAAAAAACAAAAAATTAAAAAATACAAATCATAATAAAAAGCAACAACAACAAAATTCAAAATAGTTACAACTACTAAGTTTTAGTTTACAACTTTTCAATAAAAAATTCAATGTACCTAAAAATTTTGCACATTTTCGCACAAACTGAAAAACACTACAAGTGGTTAGCGCTAACCAAATTCAAATCTGTTCCTTGCCATATTTTTGCCCGAACGCCGAGTGTGGCATGTCCAATGCAATTCGATGCGCGACTGACTGACGTGGCGTTTGGGGGGAGGGGGCTTGTGAGCGCCCAGCGATAATTAATGCAATCTGACAGCGCTGCAGGCAACGGCAGTGCCTGTCAATACCACTAAAACAGAACAACAACAACAACAACATAATCACAACGTAAGCCTTCGCGTTCGCATCATTTAAAGCGTCGAGCGTTTGGATTTGTTGGCTTTGCCGGCAAATGGTTGCGACCCCCGGCGCATTGTTTTAGACGCAAAAAACCAACAACAACAACTTTGAACTGCACAGTGCGTAGTGTTGCGCTGTTGCGGTGTTTGAGTGAATTTTCACATTTTTTTTTTGCGTTCAACGAAAATGCCAACAATGCCGCACAGCCCTTTGTATGCTCTCACTGCTCGTCGCTTTCACCTCTTGTTCCGCGCCTATGCTTTGTCAGCTTGCATGCCATCACTTTAGCGGTGCTGAGCGCCAGTTCAATCCGGTGCTGTGCGCCGCCACCCAACCGACTGCTGTCAGTCACTGTTGTCCGTTCGAGCGGTTCTAATGAGAAGCGTTTTAATTGAGTTTGCATGTTTATGGCTTCAGTTCATGCAATGTGCGCGAATGCGAGTGCGGTGCTTTCGTTTTTTTCGTTTTTATCCCAAATGCATATAAGGACATTTTTCGTTGTTGTTAACACTGCAAGTTTGCCGCTATGAAACTCCGTTGTGAGTCTGCTGCTGCTGTTGTTTCAGTTTTCTTTGTTGTTGAGAGCAAATGTGTGAACGCTGTTAGCCGCTACACTTCACCCTTCCTCCCTTCTATTCACAGCGCTACATTACATTTCCTATTTCTTTCTCTCCCCTCATTTCCTTTTCCGTTTAAATTTGATTGCACCGCCATACACACAGCTTCACTGTGTATTGTTCGATTATAATCCCGACAGCGCTTTGCCTGATTCGACTGGTCTATTTTTTCTCGTTCTGTTGAAATTGCTAGCGAAATTGTTGCAATCACTTCATTGCAGTTTCAGGTGATCTGAAGTTTTGTCTCGTGCTCACTGTGCCATCGTAACGACTGCATCAGTGTTGCCAGATCAGTTTATTTACTCTTATATTTTGGAGATTCTTGGCCTTTTAGGAGGAAGAATTGTTTAGGAGATTGGGATGATAATACATTTTACACCATTAGTAGCACCGAAGTCTTGAATATTGAAAGCTAAAATGTTTAGTTAAATTTAATTTGGTTTTAGGCTTCAAAATATCCAATTTACGCAATGAATGGAAGAAGTTTACAAAATCGAATTTCATGCCGCTGTCATTTTTAATATGTTTTGTTTTTGATAAGCTGAAGCAGAATGAATAAAAAGGCTTCAAATAAACTAAATATATATATATTTTTTTAAGTTTAATTCCTTAGTTTATAATAAACATTTTAAAACAGTTATAAATTAAAAAAATAAAATAAAGAAAAATAAATAAATAAATAAATAAGAAGTAAAAAATAAACTATATATATATATATTTTTTTTTAAGTTTATTTCCTTAGTTTATAATAAACATTTTAAAAAAGTTAAAAATTAAATAAAAAATAAAATAAATAAATAAATAAATAAATAAAGAGTAAAAAATAAATTAAATATGTATTTATTTTTTAACCGTTTAATTGCTTAATTTATAATAATTAATAATTTTAAAAAAGTTAATAATTAAAAAAAATTAAAGAAAAAATAAATAAATAAATAAAAAGTAATAAATAAAAAATTAACTAAATACAGTCGCGTCTGGGTATACTGAACACCCTATATAGTAAACACCTTGATATAGTGAACACCCAAATTTTGACATGGAGCCTGTAAATATTGAAAAAACCTTGATATAGTGAAAAACCTCAATACTATGAACAGGCCTTGCAATAATTAGTTGACTATATCCAGACACGACTGTATATTTTTTTAGAAGTTTAATTCCTTAGTTTATAATACAAATTTTAAGAAAATTTTAGATTTTTGGGAGGAAATTTCAGCTTTTTTTTAGAATTTAGGGGAAAGTAATTTCAGTTATCTGGCAACACTGAGCTGCATAACGGTCGTCCATGGGATTTCGGATTAAAATACCGAGAAACGCAATTTCCAAAATGCATTGTTGTCACATGGGCTGCTAAATATTTCACTAATGAAATGTTCAACGACTGTCAAAAGCTCAAATGCTACCAGATCCGGATAATTAAATTGAACTAATCCCACAGCAAGCAGCAGACGCAAGTTGAGCACAAACCATGCGGCCCACAGTTGCAGGAATGGAATACAAAGCATTCATCAGCTGACGCTGGTCACGACTGCCACACAATTTTGGGGGAAAAAAGATCAGTGATTTGAAAATGTTCGAGTCATGAGGCAAATGATGCGCAGCATCAACATTTGTGGCCAGAACACATTGAAGACGGCAAAGAGACACACGACTACAGAATGGCGTTGGCTTTTATTGTCGTTGTGTAGTCAACTACTTGATTACAATGCAAACAGCAGTAACTACATTACAACCACAATTTTTGTGCGCCTAATCACAAGTTGAATGTTTAATAATTAATAAAACTAGTAAATTTCAAATGAAATACTTAACTTTTTACATTCCCATCACACAAACATCTGTTTTTAAGCAGTGACGCCAATTGCGTGGAATTTGTGGCCTTCGTTAAAGCTTCACAGCCACAACTGTGTTCAGTAGTTGCGTAGTAGTCAAAATAATCATCACCAGAGAAACATTTTGATTTAATATTTTAACAAATGTGGTCATGTGGCAGCCGTTGTCAATGTGTTCGGGTCCTTAAATTGCAATAATTCAATCAATTGTGTTCTGAAGCACTGAAACTAACCCTTAAAAGTTTCCAAAACACTTCAATACCAAATAATATTTTTCGTTCCGTCGCTCGGATATCTTTAAATGAGAAAATATTGTTACGAATACTACTTCTAGTGGGCTAGTACGTATCTCTGGATTGTGCAATTCGAAATAAAAACACAATTAATTTCTCAAACGCAGTCAATAAAAACCAACAACCCCTTTATTTAAAAAATGTCACACTTTACTGTCTTTGCACTTAATTATTTGCGTAATTACTCCGTGTGGCACCTTCACTTGCCAAAACAAGACTGACTCGCTGCGCCGTACCCGGCTGCCTTTTATACCTGTCCGGTTATCGCGCAGATCGTTCCCGCACATTCTAATTGGACTAGAAGTTTCCATTATTATAGCGGGCCATCATTGCCAGATCGAATTAGAGCAAGTCGCTGTACTTTAAAGTGCGTGCCTAAAAGTATGCCCGTAAAAGAATTCAAAGCACGGCGCGTAGCGACAGGGCGCCTTGCACAGCGATTGGCTGCTTTGCACAGCGACAGACTGTCTTATCGTTACACTGCGCACCACTTAGACATATTCGTCCCGAACAAGTGCCGAGGCTCCGCTGTGATAAGGCGCCAGGCGCTCCAAATGGACTACCTTCAGCTTAGCGCCTCTATTGCTGCAACGTTGAATCCTGTATACCACGTCGTTAATCCTAGTCACGACTTTGTACGGTCCTTCCCATGACGTTTGAAGTTTTGGAGACAAACCTCTCCTCCGCTGCGGGTTGTAGAGCATTACCAGATCGCCTTCTTGGAACCCTGCTGAGTTGGCCCGTAGAGCATATCTGGCTTTCAGCTTATCGCTGACCAGTTTGGTGCAGCTCCTTATAAACTGGTGAATTTCCTCCAGTTCCGCCCGCTGATTGACCACGTAGTTAGTCCTAGCGCATCCCGTCGTACTGACTACCCCGAACTTCAAGTCAGCGGGTAACCGCAACTCTGTGCCGAACACTGCTCGGGCTGGAGTGAGTGATGTCGTGTCGTGCGGGGCTGACCTATACGCCATCAGGAATAGGAGGACATGCGTGTCCTAATACTTTTGATTCCTGCCTACCACTTTCCGCAGATATTCTTCTAGTGTCCGGTTAAAGCGTTCCACCATGCCGTCGGACTGTGGGTGCAAAGGAGTGGTACGAGTTTTCCTTATTCCCAGCAACTCACACACTTCCTTAAATACCACAGACTCGAAATTCCGGCCTTGATCTGAACCTGGCTACCCAGTTGTTTACCAGCTTTTCCGCGACCGTAGTGGCCTCCTGGTTAGGAATAGGGTACACTTCGGGCCATTTGCTGAAGTAATCCATTACCACCAGCACATATTTGTTGCCTTGAGTGCTAGTTGGGAATGGGCCGGCGACGTCCATAACAATCCGCTCGAAGGGCGTTCCCACGTTGTACTGCTGCATGCGGCCTCGAGATTTTCTTGTCGGCCCTTTCGCGGCTGAACATCGGTCGCAGCTCTTAATCCACTCGGCTACAGACTCCTGACATCCTACCCAGTAGAATCGTCTTTTTATTTTGGCGACGGTTTTGGTAATACCCAGGTGCCCTCCACTGGAGTCGTTATGGTATGCCTCGATGACCTCGTTGATTCTGCATTTCGGCACTACCATTAGGGAGTTGCTGGTCCGACCATCCGCGCTCTCCCATTCGCGGTACAGGCATCCTTCCTTCAGCCGCAGACTTTTCCACTGTGCCCAGTAAGCCTTAGCGATTGGGCTTTCACCGGCCACCTCCTGCCAGTCTGGACGTGCGCTTTGTTTCTTGCCTTCGATGATTTTTGCAAGATCCGCATCCTCACGCTGGTCCTTTCGTAGCCTCTCCGCAGACCACTCTTCCTCTGGCATAACGCTTACCAACCGGGCGTCCACCATCTGTTCTTTGCTTTCGGCTCGCGAGCACGGCCTGCATTCGACTTTGCACGGACGGCGGGACAAGGCATCGGCATTTCCATGGCTACTGCCCTTGCGATGCTCTATCGTGTAGTCGTAGCTCTGCAGTCGCTCGATCCACCGCGCCAATTGCCCTTCAGGGTCTTTCAAGTTCAGGAGTCATCTCAATACCGCACGATCTGTGCGCAGGCGAAACCTTTGTCCATACAGATATTTGTGGAAGTGTTTTACGCAGTCCAATACCGCCAGCAGTTCTCTTCGTGTCACACAGTAGTTGCGTTCCGGTTTCGATAGAACCCTACTGTAGTATGCTATCACTTGTTCTTGGCTGTCTATTATCTGTGATAGCACCCCACCAATACTATGCCCGCTGGCATCTGTATCCAGCACAAACATCTCCCCAGGCACGGGGAAGACCAGAATTGGAGCAGTGCACAGTTTTTCCTTCCTCCGGCTCTTCGTTCCACTCGAAAGCTTGGTTCTTTTTCGTCAGTTTGTGCAAGCTGCTGGCGATGTTCGCGAATCCTGGAACAAATCGGCAGTAGTATGTGCACAGGCCCAGGAAACTGCGGAGGTCGTGTATATTGCGCGGGCGGGGCCACTCCTTCACCGCCGTGATTTTGCCTTCATCCGTACGTACTCCGCGGGCCGAAACCGTGTGCCCCAGATACTTGACCTCTTTTTGGAACAGCGAGCACTTCTTTGGGTTGAGTTTAAGCCCGGCTTTTTGTATCCGCTCAAATACCTCCTTTAGCTTTCGCAGGTGGTCGTCGAAGGTTTTACCCATCACGATTATGTCGTCGAGGTACACCAGACACGTCCGCCAATGCAGCCCTTTTAGCACACGTTCCATTAGCCGCTCGAATGTTGTCCTTGTCTGCAAGGTCTACCTGCCAATAGCCGCTGCGTAAGTCGAGCGTGGAGAACCACTGCGTGCCTGACAGTGTGTCCAGGGTGTCATCGATCCGAGGTGGTGGATAACTGTCCTTCTTGGTCACATCATTGAGCTTCCGAAAGTCCACACAAATCCGGGTACTGCCATCCTTTTTCTTGACTAGCACGACCGGCGAGCACCAGGGGCCCGAAGAAGGCTCTATGACCTTTTCTTTTCGCATGTTTTCGATCAAATTTGTGACCCTCTTGGCCAGAGGAGCTCGTCTTGGCGGTTGGCGAATCGGTTTTGCACTTCCGGTGGTCGATGTTGTGTTGTGCTGTGCTTCCTCCTGCTTCTGCCGCAAATATTGACCCATAGTGCTGCAGGAGTGATCTCGCCTTCTGTTTCTACTTGGCCGTCAACTCGCTGCTCCACTGGTTCTCCTGCGGTATGGCGTCCATGTTAAAACCGCTCTTCTTATGACCTCCAGGTGGGCTACTCCCGGAATTGACCACTGCTACGGCTTCCCTACACTCGCCAATTACCTCATCTTTCCCGACATATCTGGGTGCATTCGGGGGATTCAGTATTCTGACTGGTATTCTGCCATTCTTAGGTTCCACTAATGTTCCGATGATGATGTTGTCGTGTCCTTGTTTCGGTGCTTCTACAACCCACAGCCGACTTGTCCCATCGTCCTCGTCCACCTTTGCCCACACAGTCGCCTTGGAATTCGCTGGTATCCTCTGGTGTTGACACGATAGAACCTTCCTTACCGCCACGCTTCGCTCATAGGCGGTGTGCAGCGGGAATTCAACGTTGGCATATCTCAGCACATTTTCTGCTGCTGGTGCCGATAGCAATCGTTTTTGTAACTTTTCTTCTTACCGGCGCACGCTCGCCAGTCGCAGTCCTCAGTTGTATGCCATGCAATGTTCCCAATTCCTTAGAAGCTTCCTTCTTATGATCGAATATGATGCGCCAGTATCCAGTGTTAACACAAACAACTTTCCATCTATCTTTCCTTCAATCGTCAAGCCGGGTTGTCGTTTCAACTGCGAGACAAGGATGGTGGGGGAGCCGGTTGTGGGATCAGCTTACGCCCCTTTGGGCTGACCCGTTTTAGTTTAACGGCTCCTCGTCCTCAGCCCTGCGCTTGTTGGCTGAGCCTCGATTGTCAGTATTCCTTCAGGCGATTGCGATCGAGAACGGGAACGCCTCTTCCGTTGGCGGCAGTCTCTTGATATGTGGCCCTGCTTGCCACATACCCAGCAAACAACTTTAGAGGAGACCACCCGTGGCCTGCCCGGTGGCTCAGAGCTTATGGCCTGGATCATAATGTCGTTGTCCGGCTGGATCTGGCGTATCCTTGCAGGTGCATACCGAGTGCTCACAATCCATGTCGCCTCATATGTCATCGCGCTGGTCACCGTCTCCCTAAATGTCGGCTTGCCCATCATCAACGCACTGCGACGTGTCTCCGGATCATGAAGACCTTCAACAAACGCCTCAATCTTCATCCTCTCAAGATCATCAGCGCCGAAGGACGGGTAGCACAGCTGTACGAGCCGCTCAATGTCTGCAGCGCCTCATTGGCTCTATGCCTGCGGTTCTTCAGCTCACAGTAGTAAAGCGTTTTGTTGTGCACGTCGCTGTATTTGGCTGCGAGCGCCCTTATGACGGTCTCGTACTCACTTCGTAAACATTCTGGAACTGATTTTATTACCTCAGCCGCAGCACCTTTAAGAGCCAGCGCCAATCTCCGACCTTTCCTTACATCGGTCCACTGATTTTCCAGAACAGCCAGGTCGAATTGTAGCTTGAATGTATCGAACGGCGTAGTCCCATCATAAGTAGGCACTTCTGCTCGGGTGGCAACACTTTCCGGAACCGGCCTGACTCGCTGCGCCGTACTCGGCTGCCTTTTATACCTGTCCGGTTATCGCGCAGGTCGTTCCCGCACATTCTAATTGGACTAGAAGTTTCCATTATTATCGCGGCCATCATTGCCAGATCGAATTACAGTAAGTCGCTGTACTTTAAAGTGCGTGCCTAAAAGTATGCCCGTAAAAGCATTCATAGCACGGCGCGTAGTGACAGGGCGCCTTGCACAGCGACCGGCTGCTTTGCACAGCGACAGACTGTCTTATCGTTACATAATATTTATTATTCTTTAATAAGTTAGTCAAACAGTGCCAAGTCAGTCATAAAAAAATCACAACTCCCCCTCAGCTAATTTGATGACTTCTTATTGGCTTTGGCGCTGCGAACGGGAGGCAAACAAGTGCGATTACACGTGAATGTCAAGTGGGCGTGTCTGTATGTCGCTAATGCGCTGCAGTCGAGTGTAAAATTAGAAACTGTCGAATAGCAAATTCCTTCTCTGAAACCAAAAAAATCTCCCATTACAACAAAAAAGCTAAAGCAAATGTAGCATACATGGAAGCGGCAAAAACAAATGAGTCGCGTTTATTGTGAAATGTGAGCCTAAACCTTGAGTTGCTGGCAGGGTCATAAAGGAGCAGGAAAACGAGGCAACAACACTGCATTGGATGTTGTGTTGTGTTGTTTGCTTGTTTTGATTTGTTGTGTTTGACTTTTTGCAGGAAACATCCGATTTATTCGTAGACATACCAACGTAAGCAAAGTTTGAGTTTAGGTTGAGGAAAGCAGATTAAAAAACAGGCAATTTTTTTGGCCAACTTTAAAGTAGAAAGATTGAAGATTAATCAAGTTTTACATAGAAACGGTGCAAATCTAGTTTCAAGATTTATTTTAAATTGAAATCAAATCATGAGATTAAATTATTTCGAATTAAAAATTTACTTGGAATATGACTTCAAGCATGAATAGATAGATAGATAGATAGATAGATAGATAGATAGATAGATAGATAGATAGATAGATAGATAGATAGATAAATAGATAGACCAGTAACCAGTAAGGGGCGCTGGACATACAAGTTAATCCCCCAAGTAGAGGTATGGATGCAACGTAAGCATGGAGACTTGGACTTCCATCTGACGCAACTACTGAGCGGACATGGGTGCTTTTTGTACTACCTACATCGATTCGGTTTGGCGGATACCCCACTTTGCCCCATCTGCCATGGAGAGCAAGAGGATGCTGAACACGTTCTCTTCCACTGCATTCGCTTTGAAAATGCGCGAGCGGAACTTGCAAGATCATTTAGCAGCCCGCCGACAACGTCGACGCTGGTGACCGAAATGTGCGAATCGAAACATAAATGGGACGCAGCGTGCAAGTTTGCGACATGCGTTATGTTGAGGCTCCGAGACATAGAGCGAGAGAGGAAGAAAGAAGAACGGTGGGCCCGCCACGAGCAGGTAACGACGACTACTGACTGACAAACTGACAGACTGACAGACGCTTGAGCAGTAATGCTCATAACGACCTCCCTGACGTAATTACCTACCGGTATCCCAGGGGGGATTAACCGTCGGACAGTGAGGGGGTTTTAGTGGGTTAACGTCTCACACTGACTGGGTGGCTTTCGATGCTTTCCCCCTCAATAAAAAAAAAAAAAAAAAAAAAAAAAAGATAGATAGATAGATAGATAGATAGATAGATAGATAGATAGATAGATAGATAGATAGATAGATAGATAGATAGATAGACAGATAGATAGATAGACAGATAGATAGATAGATAGATAGATAGATAGAGAAGTGGGTGTAACTGAGCCTTGTGAATGGATTCTCTTCACTCTTCGTAATAGGAAAACGATCCATGGCTAGTCGAATTAGTGGTAGGAATTTCCAAAATTTTTTTTTTCGTTAGTCTATTCATGATGAAGCGGCGGCCATAATGAGCACAACTGATATTAGCGTTGCCAGGTTTGACCAATTTGTATCCATTTAATAGTTATGGGAAAATTAACCCTCAAAACCAACATCCTTCAGATTTTATGTGTACTTTTGACAGACCCAGGGTTGCTTGGACTGTGATAATTGTAAACAAAATGTGAAAAACAGTGATAGATAAATAAATTATAAACGTGATAAGTGTAATAAATTGTCTCTAGTTTCCAGATCTGTCAGTTTTTGCTTTTTTCAAAACCATTCGACTAGATTTTATGTACACTTTGACAGACACAGTGTTGCATGGACCTTGCCAAATGTACAAAAAATCATTGCTTAATCATTGAAGATCATAGAACATTGATGATTGAACAAAAATCATTATTGGTAATAGTAAAGCTGACTTAGCTTGATGTTAAAAAGAAACAAGAAAACATTTTGAATACAGCCAGTCTTGATTTATTTATTTTTTTCAATATTTTTTATTTTTTATATTATTATTTTTTAAATATAGAACTCAATATTCAAGCATTTTTTATTGAAAAATAATCATTTTAATTTTTGAAATATTAAAATAAATAAAATGAATGATTGACAGATTTTATTATTTTAAAAAAATTTGTATTTTCCACAAAATTCAATCCCTTTTCTGGCTTCATATCATTGAAAAAAATTGTAACAAATGCATTAAAATTTTTCAAATACATATTTGCCAAGTAATTGTATAAATTTTTTAAAGAATTTTTCACGCTCGAAACTGGCGCCACAACATGTCAGCACAGCGATTACGTTAATCCCGACTAAGGGCGCAAATTATGATAAATGACATTTTGTCTAAAGTTGAATGTTGACGTAATTTTTTGGGCCAACGCTTTGCATAAAAGCGATTATTGAACAACAAATTGTTCTTATTGTTATTGCTAGCAATATTGTTGTTGTTGAAAAAAGAATGAGGCAAAGTGTTGTCAGCGTGAAAAGGGATAAATAAAAAAATGTCAACTGCGTGTTGCAGGGGGGGGGGGGGGGGGGCGGTTGAGTTTATTATGCGGACTAGCTAAAGCCACTGCACGCTGACAATGACAGTGACTGTGACGCTGACGGTGACTGTGACAATGCTGGCTGCGAGTTAGCGCTAACCACTCGTTTCCCATTTGGGCGACTTTAAAGTGCGCCAAGTCATATGTGGGCGGGTTGGGGTTGGTGCAGAGAGGGGTTGATGGTGTTCGGTTGCTGTTCGCGGTGACGCTTCGTTGACAATTTCGCAGTTTCACGCTTGCTTGCTTCGTTGTGGTGCGGCGCGAAGCCATGCAAAGACGTGTCGGCGCCCAGGAAGCGACGCTTTCGTAATTTTTATTGTTACTGCCATGAATAGCGAGTAATGAGCGGCAGGGCGGCCGCCACTGGCACACTTTAAGTTCGAAGCCGTGAAAGCAACAACAACAACGACAACAGCGGAAGCCCTTTAAGTTTCGCCTTATTTGCTTAGATAAACAATAAAAATCGATAAATTGTGCTGAAATTTCAAGCAACACTGCGGCAAAATTGCTGTCATCAAGCGAAATGTGAAATTGGGTTCGTGTTCTTTGGCCTCCCGCTGCAGCACACGAGGCACACTTGGCTTGACGCTTGACGCGGACGCGCACCAAATGTCAATTGAAATTTTCGAAGGCAAAAGTATCGAAAAACCAAAACAAATAACCAAACAAAAAATAAAAATGAAATGCACAGCGTAAAAAACAACAGCGAAGCCTGAAAATCAATGACAGCGTGCGGCACATTTAAGGGGTGACTTGGCCGCCGTAGTGACATGTCGGCGCTGGGCGTCACTTGAGCCGCTGTCTGCGGCGTGTTTTGCAATCCGATACGGAGACATGCGGTTTCCGCTGTTGCAATATGCGAGAAATTCTTTTTTTTTTAATATTGATTTACATATTTCAGAAGTTTGCTGCGGAAAATTTGTGAATTTTAATGGCATACTTTAAGGAGTTTGTGCTTGGTTTATAGTCGGATTTTATTTTAGTTTATTTTATTTTTTATTATTATTATTTTATTTTATTTTATTTTTTATTATTATTTTATTTCATATATTTTTTGATTTTGGTTACTTTAATTTTATTTTACTTCACTTTATTATATTTTATGTTTATTTGATTTGATACGATTTGATTGTATGTTAGTTTAATTTATTTTATTTTATTTTATGTTATTTTATTTTATTTTATTTTATTTTATTTTATTTTATTTTATTTTATTTTATGTTATTTTAACTTTATTTTTTAAATCTTATTTTATTTTGTTTGCTGCCCGGCACATTGATTTACATATTTCAGATGTTGGCATATTTCAGCAGTTGTTAATGGCATACTTTAAGGAGTTTGTGCTTGGTTCATGGTCAGATTTTATTGTGTTTAGTTTAGTTTATTTTATTTTATTTTTTAATTTTATTTTTGCATTTTATTTTGGTTTATTTTATATTATTTTTTTATTTTGGTTTATTTTATTTTCATTTATTTTATGTTTATTTTATTTATTGTATTTGATTTTATTTTCTTTGCCTTTATTTTTTCATTTTATTTTATTTTATTTTATTTTATTTTATTTTATTTTATTTTATTTTATTTTATTTTATTTTATTTTATTTTATTTTATTTTATATCATTTAATTTTATCTTTTTTATTTGTTTTTTATTTTATTTTTTATTTATTTTTTTGTTTTATTTTTTGTTTTTATATTTTATTTTATTTTACTTTTTTATTTTTGATTTATTTATATTTTATTTTATTTTAATTTATATTTTTATTTAATGTTTTAGTTTTATTTATTAACTTAAACCAAAATCAGCACGCAAAATCCATGGCTTCCTCGCTTACAGCTTTAACTCGCTTCAGAAAAGTGTCAGATTGTACTCTTCGACAATCAACACTTGTTTTGATGCCAACATAAAAACTACGGAAATCGCTGCAGTGTTGGCGTTTGCACATTTGTGCGCCACATCCGCCTCGCGCAGCAATTAAACAAGTAACCCCCAATGCGACAGAGCTGCCGTCATCAACAAGCAAAACAATTAATTTTGCGCCAGACACAACGCCATCAACTCCCCCTCGACCCATAACACAAATGTAACTACAAAACACACAAACACATACACATACACATACACACGAGCGATGTGCACGATAAAAACTACAGCTGCCAATAATGTGTGTCTGTCTGTGCGCCTAAAAGTTGGCCAATGCCAAATGGCAAAATGACTGCAGTGGCTTTTGCTTTGCTCCTCTGCTTCTTTGGCACTTTTCTTTTCATTAAGACAGCAGCAGCAGGAAACGACAGACCTGCAGAGTTCTACAATAACAAGTAACTAAGCTCATAGAAACGCTGATAGAAGACAGGCTTTGGTGGATTTTCTGGGGTTTCCATTGAGATAGCAACCGGATTAAAGCTCGCGATGGAAAGCTCGAGAGTTCTGCTACAAAAAATACAAAATTTAAGGCAGCTACCTCGATTGGTTAAGGAGCGATGCTTGAGAGAAACGCTGATGTGTAATGGTTCAGGCTGGTAGAAACGCTGATATAGACAGGCTGCATCAGATTTTCTGGCCATTTGAGTTGAGATATCGACCCATGGATTCAACCATTTATGATAAGCTAAAGAGTTCTACTACAAAAGGAGCCACTTCAGGTCGAAAGCGCTTCTGGTTTAAGAGCTAAAGGCAGCTGAGCCATTTTGAGAGACAGCCAAAGCCGTGGAAGGACTATTTGTTTTAAAGTCAGACTTTAAGAGCGATTTTCTCAGCTCTCCGGCGAGATAGCAGCGAGATTGACCCAGAAAGTTTAAGAGTTCTACCACAGTAAATAGTGAAAACTTCAGGCAGTTATCTTTTCTGGCTTAGGAGCGAAGCTCCAGAGAAACCCTAATTCATTAATCGATTAGTCTCATAGCAACGATGATGTAGACATGCTGTCCTCGATTTTCTGTGCTTGTCATTGTTGTTGTAGTTATATTTATACCTAAATAGTGAGTTGTAGTTGTATTGATAGGTAGACAAACGGTAAATGACAGCTAATGCGGCTGCAAGAGGACGAACCAAACAAAAGTGCATGAAGGAAAGTTAAAGAAATAAGTTCTCAAAGAAAGGAAAAGGGGGAGAACAAATGAGCAGAGGGGAGAAACAGTGCGAATTGGGGAATGTTAAGAGGAAGAATGTGGGGTCGCTGGCAGATAGTGGAGCGCACAAATGGTCTGATAGTTGGACAGCATCCGACACACGGTCCCCAAGTTAATCAACAATTCAACTGAACTATTATTTTCCAATTGTTATTATGAGCAGCAACAACAACTAAATTACAATTACAACAATGGCAAAAAGTCAGACAATTTGACGTGGTGCGGCGTTGGTCCGAGTGACTTTAACGAGGAAGAAAAAAATTGTTCAACCCCAAAGGGAACGAAAACTTGTTAAACTTTTCTTATTTAAGGATGGCAAGAAAAATAAGTAGAAAGGTAACAATTGATGGAGAAAGCAGCAAGAATGCTTAAACTTTATCTTGGTACAAAATTATTTTTATTGCTGTTGGTATTATAACAACATTAGGTTTGTGTATGTGGTTCTAGATGGATTGTCGAGACAGTAGTTTCAGTTGTTGTAAGGACCTCGGTGGGGATTTGGCCGGCAATTCTATTCACAGTCTACTTAGTTTTTTCAGGAACCAAAAAGGTTTTTAAGTCCTAATTTTGGTGTTTAACCCCACTCGGACCAGCTGCTTCTACTTCTCTCTTAGTTTTTTTTTTCAGGACGTCAGGCAGGTTTTATGAGTCCAAATTTGGGTGTTGAGTTGCTTTTACCTACGTGCCTTCCCACCTTCCTACCTATCTCCCATATAGTCATTTGCCATACCCTCCTAGACACTTTTGCAACCCCGCTTTCCATTTAAGAAAGTTGCAGTTATTGTTCTTCTAATTTTAGTTTGGCTGCAGTTTCCTTTCTACCCCATTTGTTCACTACCTCAAAACACGACTTTTTGTGCGCTCCCCCAAAACACTTTCCATTTCCTCACTGGCAGCGTTGAGGCGGCTGCAGCAGAAGGGTCGGAGAAACAGCGCCAATGCGCCACGAAATCGCAATTAAGATAATCAAAAAAGTTTTGACAACATGCTGTCATTGCTTTGTGCCAAACTCCAAGCAAGCCGCGTTGTTTTTTCGCCGCTCCATAGTGCGGTTAGTGCTAACCTATTCGGTCCCAAAGCGCTTCAGCGACGCTACGGTCCATAGTTGCCGCTCACTTTTGTTTCCATTTAACCCCACGACCCCGAAAGCTTGGCTCGACTCAACCCACACCGGCTTTTTGTTTAATTTCATATTTTATGAGGTTTTGGTCGTTGTCGTTGCTATTGCAGTTGTTTCAACGGCAAAAACTGATTGTTCTGGCTTTGTTTACATTTTAAATATTACTACAAACACAACGTAACCGCTCGCAACTGGCATTGTATGGGAATTGCTTTTGCAAAAACAAATTTAAATAGAAAATTTAAATGCTAAAAAGTAACAGCAGAACTTTAACAAACTTTTGTCTGCACATTTAATTCGTTGTTGCATGCTTTGCGGCGCTCGTTGCTGCTGCTGCTGCTGCTTTTGGTTGTTGCTGGCAAAGGCGGCTGGCAATGACCAACAGCCCTAGGCAATCAACAGCGTTGTATGTGTGGATATATGTGTGCTTATGTATTGGTGTGAGTGTGTGTGTGTGTGTTTAAGCCTCTGGCTACTTAAATAAAAACCAAACTGTGCTGTAACACATTTATTAAAAGTTGTGGTTTAAGTTTAAGAAATTTGTTGGTTTTTAATGCTGCTTTAGTTTTGCATACTTTTAGGTGCTTCCAGTTGTACAGCCACTTCCGGCGGCAATGAGAAAAGTTGCTGGCTACCTGTTTGCGTTGTTGAGCGGCACTGGGCCATGGAAGAATGACGACACAATTACTAAGCAAAAGGCGACAAATAGACGTTTGTGTTGGTTAGAAGTGTGCGAGTCTATTAAAGCACCAAATGGCGTTGGATTGCAGGAAAGTCCAATCGAAATTAGCAAAATTCCAACCATTGCTGTATAAATTTACAACTAGTGAGGTGCGATGTGACTGCCGTTCAGTGCATTTGTGGCATGCAATCAGCCTAAAAGTATGCACTAAATATAGCTTCTAATGGTCGATTAATACTAGACTGCTAGCGAGAGTTGGAGGTAAGAAACTATTGATAGTTGGCCCATTCGATATTTTCGATAGTTTGAGTGAAAAACATCGATACTATTGATAGTACTATCGATAGTTGTACATCTCTAGTGGTAGTTAAAGTGTCTTTTACATTGAGCTCATTTAAAATGTTTTGGCTTTACTTTCTAAAAGAAAAACTTTTGTGACTTTTCGTGAAAAAAATCGACATAATGAAAACTAAAAATGTTTACTCATATTTTAATTCACTCCTAATGATTCCATATGAGCTTTCAAGGAAGTTAGGCTTGGCTAAACATTCTTGTGATAACCATTTCTAAACCCAACTTCAGCTTCAATGTTGCGTCTCATCAGCTGCCCGCCCCCTGCCAACCGGCCACGGCACTGCCATCAATTTCCCACACTCACCTGTGTGTACCGTCGTCTGATTTTCTGCCTCATATGCCACCGAATTAATTTCAATCACATAAATCTGTACATTAATCAAAAGGAAACTTTAACTTCCTCCCATCCTCCCCCCTGCTACGACCCCCTCAAAGCCACCTTTACTCGCTGCTTTGTGTTATTTCGAGCTGGTTTTCTATGACCAAAACGAAATCCACTTCAAATGCGTGGCATCAGCAGCGCATGTAACCGTTTAGATGCGCCTAAAAGCACACTTCAAAAAGCGCAACAAAAGCCATACACACACACACACACGCACTGGCACTCACCTAGAATCATCGAGCGCCACATTGAGATCGATAAAGACGCAGCAGAAAAAAACAGCGCCTGCCTTTCATTTTTTGGGGCCCGCAGAGGCCAGTCAACTAAAGATGAGAGAATGGCAGCAACGCTGGTTGCCGGACAAATGGACCCTTTTCATGTTGCTTGGCAGCTGTGTGCGCGCTGAGAATGAAACGCTACGCGTCGTAATGCCAGCCGACAGCGGCACGGACCGAGGACGGACATGTGGGGCGCGCAGACGAAAAGCGATAATCATGTAAAGGAAGTGCGGAGTGCATAAACCACGAAGCATGGCGCCGGCAGTGCGAGGGCCACTGTCTGCCAGACAACTTTCATTTATTTCCACTCATCCACGTCGGTGGGTGCGAGTGTGTATTGGTGTATTTGGTTGTGTGCTTGTAAAATTTATGCAAAGTTTTCGTGTACTCTGGCATGTTGCTGGCAATAAAACGGGGGCTGACTGACGCAGAAGAAACGCCAAATCGGAAGCGCATTAATGCAGTGAGGCGGCAGAATTGCTGTTTGCCTAAGCGGCAAAGGCAGTCGGATCGACTGGCGAGGGTGGAGTGGATGCGGTTGTTGGGTGGCCAGAAATTATGCAAAGCTGCACTTGAAGTCCGCACTGGAGTATAAGATAATTGAAGTCGAGAGTTGCTGCAACTTTTGCCTTGCGCCACAATTTGTTTTAGGGTTAAGAACAAACGCAGAAAAACTGCTGCAAAGCCTAAAAATATGCAACTGCGGCAAATTATATTTGGTTTTGCACAAAAAAAAAAAACATACGCCTGTCTTTGTTTTGGGGAGTAAAGATTTTGGTTTTCTTTAAAAGTGAACGGGGAGAAACAAATATAATAAATATAATTTTATGCGGCCATAGATTTTGTGCTTTAAAGTCATAGAATAAATATTGGAAAAATGGGTTCAATAAGGCAAACACCTAAACTTACCATTAATGCGCTGGCAATGCAATACAATTCTGCATGCGTTGGTTGGGAGCTTTTGAGGAGTCAAATACCTGAAAAGAGAACACATTTTACAAATTATTAAAAACAAATTCAATTGTTGATTTCTTATTACTTATTAACTCTTCAACTATAAGAAAAACGTTAAAAATTATGAATTTTTTAATATTAATAAATTTTTTTATGGGTACCAAGATATGCAAATTTTTTGTGCCAGCTTCTTTACATCTTTTGACTAGTCGCAGTTAGTCCCAAAAGTATTGTGAGTGCAGAAAATTGTTGTATACTATTAATCATAGCATCAGTGGTAATTTCATCTCATATGTAAGAGAGGATTTTGAGGGTTCAAAGCACCCAAATATCTGATTGTTAAAAATTTTATGTGTAACAAATAATTGGAAATGAGTTTGGCCTCAAACTGAAATCATTAGTGCGTCATTGCATATTTAACAAAGAAATATTATCAAATACTTATTCCATTGAACTTTTAGCTAGTCCATGCTTTTTGAGCTTTATGTGTCTTTGTTTTTCTTTCTCTCAAACTTTTTCCAATGTCAAGCACAGATTTTTGCTTCTAGTGCGCTGGTCTACATTAAATTAATTAATACCAATCAATCAAAATTTATTGAACTGTAAAATATGCTTGAAAGCATTTTTCAACAAACTCGAAATCTGCATGCGGCCAGACAATGTTCTTGTTGTTGTTGTACAGTGAAGTAGAGCCCTGAAGTATGCTTCGAAAACAAATAAATGTAAATTAGATACAAGTTTTTAAGGTGCAGGCGGTGCGAATCAGTGTTAAGCAAGAAGATATTGCAGGCTTAAGAGAAATCAACAAGAAAAATGAACAGATGCAGGTAGACAGATAAAAATAACGACAAACAGACAGACAGACATGCAAAAGGTGAGATAAATAAACAGGCTGTTAGGTTAAAAATCATTGAGATGAACAGAAGTTGAGATGAATAAACGGTGAGATAAACAAACCGAAAGAGAGAGAGGAAAGGTACAAATAGGCACAAAAACAGTGGAATGTTTATACATAGAGACAGAATACTGTGCAGGAAGACTGTTTAGTAAGAAAGACTTAAGTAAAGTAAGTAAAGTGGAATTGTTGAACTAAAAGTGGGCATACAGACAGAGAGACATAAAGATAGACAGGCAGAAAATTAGATAAACACACTATTAAGCAAATAACCAATGAGATATCAGAAAGAGAGGCAGTGAGAGACAGAAAACGGTTGGGGAAGACAGTTAAGGATAAAGACTTTGGGAAAGTAGAACTGTTGAACCAAAAGTAGACATACAGACAGACAAAAAGAGATACAGGCTGAAAGTGAGACAAACAGACTATGAGGCAAATAGCCAGTGAGATGTCAGGACAAAAGAGGGAGACAGAAATTGGTGCAAAGTGTTCAACAAAAAGACGTGAGTAAAGAAGAAGTGTTGAACCAAAAGTTGATATGCAGACCAACACAAAGACAAATACACAAAGAGATGGACAACAGACAGACAATGGACAGACAATGAACAAACAATTGTACAAACAGAAAACCGACAGACAAACGGACAAAGAGATAGACAAATAGAGGGATGAAAAAACTGACAACAGACAGCCAAACAACTGGACAGCAGATAGACAGACAAATAGATAAACTAATAGGCAAACTGATAGACAAACTTATACACCTTGGCAGACAAACGGATAGACAAAAAACAGACAAACTGATAGAGAAACTAATAGACAAACGGATAGACAACAGACAGACAGACCAACGGCCAACAGACAGACAGACCAACGGCCAACAGACAGGCAACCGGGCAGACAAACTGATCGACAATAGACAGACAAACTGATAGACAATAGGCAAACAAATCGATAGATCAATAAATGGATGAACAGACTAACAGCAGGCAACAGACAGACAAACAGATATATAAGCAGACCGGCAATAGACTAACGGACAGACAAACAGATTTGCAAACAACAGACATATAAACAGACGGACAATAGACAGACAGACAAACAGAAAATAAACAGTCAAACGGACACACAAATAAACTGACAAGCAGACATACAGACATATCAATTACAGATACACAAACAAATGTACAAACCAACATAAATAAAAACTCAGTTGAGGCAACAGACTCAGGCTGACATACAATCAGACAAACAGACATACAGACGGACAGTCCAAACGACAGTCAACCACTTAGCTAAGCGACGAATGCAAACATTAAGGATCAGCACAACTTTTCGCCGGATAATCACAATAAATGAAATAAATTTACAAAATCAGCAAAATGCTTAATTTGCTTGAAATATGCGGCGTGTGGTGAGGGCAGGTAGAGTGATTGTTAGAGGGGTGAAGGAGAAACAAATCTAAAACTGCTTGCTTTGCTGACTGGCCAAAGTTATCACCAACTCCATCTCGCTTACACGCTTTGTCTCTTTCGCTGATTGCTGCAAGTGGCAAATCCGCATGTATTTGTATTCTATTTGTTTTGTTTCTTTCTTTCACTTCCGCAGTGCTTTGTTTGCGTGGCAGTTGTTTTCGATTGTGGCTTTGGGCATTTCGTTTAAAAATAAAATAAAGTAAAATGTAAATAACAAAAAAATAAAATTGAAATGAAAGAAAACCGCAATCTACATAATTTCCCATCTCGCTGTCTCTACGCGTTTTTGTTTATTGTTTGCATGCAGTTATTGTTGGTTTTGTTTTTCTTGTTGTTGTTGCTGTAATGCGTCGACCCTTATCATTATTTGCATTGTTATTTACAAGCAGCGCACTTTTCAATTGTTTGCCGTTACTCTTCTTCCTTATCATCGTTTACTATTTGTTGTTTTATTTGTTTGTTGTTGTTGTTGGTTGACTGTTTTTGATTAAGCAGCAAAATTATTCAATTATTTGCAATTTACATAAAAGCACAAACATGCAAACGGCCACACCGACACACACACATACACACATTCACACACACATACGCACACTTAAGTGCTAAGTGACGCTTTGAGCATCTTTGAATTTGTTTGCATTCGACTGTTTGTTTACAAGTATTTATACAGGCACTGCCGCTGCCAAAAGCAACATCGCACCTCGTCTCATCCTTTCCCCCTCCTCAACCCAGCACTCGCTTGCACGCACACACCTGTGTTTGTGTTTGTGCGATAAGCAAATAAAATGTGATAAGCGCAAATCTGCTGCCTTTTGTGTGTCGACAGTGTCGTGTCTCACGTTCGTTCTCTCTCTCACACCAATCCCTGCGTTCCTTGTCCCTCTCTCACAGCGCTTTGTTTGTTCTTTTATCTCTTGCCGTACATCCTTACCGAAAGTCCTTGAACCTTCATGTGTGTATTGTTCGTCTAGTCTGTTTGTTCTTTTTTTTTGTTGTTGTTATTGTTTTTGTAAGTTGTACAAGGCTTAAGTTAAATTCTGTAAAGGATATATTTTTGTTTTAAATTTAAGTTCACACTTGGACGCCCTGGGCAGAATTTCTTTCCTTCTTTCAATTGTTGACTGCTTTGTTGTTGCTGTTTGCGTAATTAAGACTTGTGTGCTGCTGTTGCATACCTTTAGGCGTTCCATGGGTACAATTTCTGTTAACACTCATTTATGCTGCGCTCATAACTTGCGCAGTAAAATGTGCCATTTATGTAAAGTCGAAAGAATTTAAAGCATACTTCTAGGCGCTGTATTGTTGTAATTGCAGTGTGAATGTGGAAATTGGCTTAGAAACCGAATCAGTGATATATTTATATAAAGCAAAAAACAATTATAGGTTTTGCTGTGAGTCAAAGTGAAACTGTTGAAGGGTCGAAGTGTGGTGTTTAACCCTTTCGACTCCGAATTTTACCCTATGTCTCGATATTACTTTTTGGTATTTAACGCTTTCGGGACTACTGGGATAATACGTCCCAGCAAGTTTTTAATGCCCCTCGAAACAATTATTCAAATCTTACGACCCACTCAAAATATTTTTTCGATTTCGGTGTTCCCGCATAAAAAGATGATTTCAGAATTTGTGAGCATCCAATATAATTTTCTAAGCCCAACATTCCTAGCAGGAGAATATTTTACTGAGAATATTTCGGAATTCAAAACTTAACTCCGTCCCGAAAGGGTTAAATCATGAACCACTTGTCTAAGAAGTGTGCACATGACATTCGAAGTCGCCACGCCTCCTTGTTAGAGTTCTAGAGCTAGTTTTCTTTTGAACAATTTTAGCTTCAAACGGGATAAATACATTTTGTATCAATATTTTTTAATTACAGAAAAATTATTTAATATTTATGAACAAATACAAAATTATGTCCTTTCGATTTTATTTAACCATTATTAAAGAAACAGGGTTTTGATCAAACTCGCCCAATTCGTAGACTTCAATTAGAACACTAACTTTCCCCGATATCGCTGCAAATTATTGGAAAATATTTTGGGGATACCAGTACAATGTTTGTAATTTACTTTGAATTCACTTCTTAAAAGTTTAATTTGTCGGTGCCTACTTAAACTAAACCCATCAATCAATCGTAGCTTTTGCTATAAGATGACAAGTCGGTGAAGTTGCTCTCAGGCAACTTAAGGGTCGAAAGGGTTAATGCTCAGAATGGAAACTAGAGACTAGACAAGGACCAGAGCAATGTGAATAAGTTTAATTTAATAAAAGTATAATTTAAAAAAATACTGTGATGAAGATTTAACAAAGTCTGACATTTCATGTTGTTTCTTAAAAGATATTTTTGTTATTGTAAAGCTTAAAAGCTTTTTATATTTAGATACACCGCCTTTTAATTTCTTGTTGAAGAGCGCAAAAGTTGCACCTAAGAAATCTTCTTTTTCTTGTAGTAATTTGTCCACAGACACTGTGAACTTGATCCTGCGTCTTATCTCCCAATCTTTCGTCTATTTTTCAAAGCATACATTTTGCCACAAGAAATAGCATTTAATGAATGAACAAATCAGTTAAATTAGTGAATAACATCAGCAAACCAATAAAAATAACATTTAATTTCCTCCAACGCCTGAACGTATGCTACGCTCTCCGAAATCAATGCAGCATTTCCATAGCTTCGGAAAATCTCAAAATCACGCAGTAGTTAAATTTAATTAATGAAATTCACAGTCGCTTCCTTTCAACCGCAGCAAAACCTTTTTCTTGTACGTACTTTTGGTTGCCCCCTCCGCCACGCCCCCCACCGATACGACACAAATTCAACGATACACAAATGAACTGGCAACGATATGCTGACAGCGTAATCCACTTTTGTTGTCATTCAATACACTCAAAGGCAGCAGAAGCGGAGCGCCGCACACGCACACACACACTGATGAATTATTGTGGGTATTTTTTCGGGCAGCAGGACACCCGAGTCGGGCGCGTCGACATGTGCGCGCTTGTGCCATAGATGGGAAAAGCACTTTATGCAAATATGCGCACAGTATGTCATTACGCTGACATTGATGATGACAATTTTGATGATGACGCGCCGCTGTCAATGTGCATGCGGCTGCTGCTCTCGTCTGTTGTTGTTGTTATTGCTGTTGTCGTTTGGCTTTTGATGGAGGCAGTCGTGTTGCCGCCGGGCGTTGCAGCTTCATAATTAAATAGAGCCATCAGTTTTTACACAGGCGGCGCAATCAAACGCTGTTTGTGTGTGTGTGTGGTGGAATGGGGGACCTAATGGCAGAGGAGAGAGTGTCGCATCCTTCGACGGGCCAAACAGTCAAATGAGAATTTTTGCTGACTTTGGTAGAATTCAATTTATATGCAAATATAATTTTCAAAACAAAAAACAAAACCTCAACATGAACCGAAAACAAGAGCCCGCAGCGTTGCCAACATCGATGGGCGTCATAAGTGTGATTGGCCGATTTCAAAGCAAGCGAGTGTTCGAGTTTTGGCCATATGGCTGACTGAAGTTTTTAATTGATAGTAAATAATTATGCGAATAATTCAATAATTTGAAAGTAGTTGAGTAGAAATTTTGTATTGATTGAATTTTGAATTAAATAGTTAGTGATTAATTATAATCAGTTTTAGTAATTAATTAGTCAATTAAATATAATTGTAAATAAATGATGATTAAGCTAAATAATTAAAATAATAATAAATAATTAATTGAAATTAAAATTAATTTTTAATCACTAATATTTAATTGACATTAAAATTAATTATTAATAATTATTAATCATTAATAATTAATTGATTAATAATTTACAATTTGAATCATTTGTTGATTGGTTGATTTATTATGTCTGTTATGTGTCAATAATTACGGTTACGTTTACTAAATAATTATGACCAAGTTAAAAAATTAAATGTAATTCATTGATTAATAAATAATAATAAAAACTTTACTCAATTTTTGATTAGTCCATTACATGTTTGATATGTGCGAATAGTTCAATAATTTGAATGAAGTTAAGTAGAAATTTTGTATTGATTGAATTTAACAATACAATTAAATTTAGTCATTAATTAGCCAATTAAACATAATTGTAAATAAATGATAAGCTAAATAATTAAATAATTAATCCGTTCGTAATTGATTAGGTCGGCAAAAATCCACTTAGTTTAACCCTCCTCGGGCAATGGGCACCGCCGTGTCTATGCGCAGGTAAACTGGCAAGGCACGGCGATGTCTAGCTAAGAGTGAGGTGGGGCTCCACAAGTCATGCCTGAGGTCCAGCTTACATGCCGCCCGAGGGGTGGCTTGTGGAGTCCTACCTCAGTCACGCTAAGTGTGGCCTGGCGGGTAGGCATAAAACGCTAAGGGAGGAGTCCCTGAAATAAAAACCAGTCTGGAGTCGAAGAAGGGGAAAGAGCGGGTCAGGATATTGACCCAAACGTCGGTGGAAGAAGTGACTGCTACCACCGGCGGGCACGGTGGGGAATTTGATTCCCCTCTGCGTGTCGCCAGCGGTCACACCTCTGCTAGAGTGATTGCAGGCTCTAGCAGTCGTCATGCGACTGCAAATTTTACGAAGGCTAGGTTAGTCACTAGGGGTACTGCAGTCGACACAGACTCAGACCTCGACAGCGTATGCAGCGTGGCAACCACAAATACGATAGCTGAGGAGGAGCTGCTGAAGTCCCCGAAGGCTCTCGACCCGAGCATCGCATCCACTAGTAGGAGCGAGCAAAGGAAGAAGCCCAATAAGGAGGGCCTGAAAGCGCTCGCCCAGTACAAAGCGGCAATACGCATTAAGTTGCGCCTGGAGAATAAGGACACTCTTTCGCCCACGGAGCGAGAGGACCTACGATGGGCAACTGAGACGGTCACGAAAGGCAGGGAGCACTTCTCGCAAAACGAACGGTTTGCGACCACGCATCCCACCTTCGTGAACAAAATAGAAGAAAACGTAGCGACGGCTATGAAGGGAACGGAGGCGAAGAGACAGAGGTCCACGGAGGGAGAAAGACCCGCGGCCAAACGTCCTCGCACTCACACTACAGCTACTCCATCTGACCGGCCGACCTCGTCCAAAAGAGTGGCGACGACCAGCGAAGTAGCCAAACGGCACTTGACCGTGGCGCTCGTTGACCGACGACACGAAAATGGCCAGATGACGGCGGAACAGTGGAAGCTAGTGGACAGCAAAATTATCGAGGCCATTGTTGCACAGGCGATCGACGAACCTAACAAACCTTCGCCCTCCTTTGAAGGAGCGGGGTGGTACAGGGGAGTCAAGATTCTAAAGTGCAATGACGACCTCACGCTTAAATGGGTCAAGGAGGTGGTCCCGAAACTACGAGGACTGTGGCCGGGCGCTAACCTGGTTATAGTGGATAGGGACGATATTCCCGGTCCACCGCGGGCTAAGGTACGTGTACCAAGCGCGGTGAAACCGGAAAACGCCCTACTGCTTTTCCAGCGGCAGAATCCCGATGTCCCGACGACGGACTGGAAGATGATCCACGCGGGGAAACCCAACGCCGACGGTACACTTGATCTGATCCTCCAAATCAACAAAGAGGCAGAGGACAAGTTGTATCAACGGTTCGGAAAGATGTCTTGGGGGACGGGTAGTGTTTACCTGCGCCTCAAAAAACGTCATCCGAAAGACGGGAATGAAAACACTCTGAAGCCAGGTGAAGCAGAAAAGGATCTTGGGCTGGAACCCATGACCGACGCTACTATCATGCTTCGGCTAGACGACGGGAAGATTGACGAGATGGAGGTTGAGACGGGTGGAGTGTCGGCGGTGACAGCCACACCCACCTTGAAGGACACTGTACCTTCTGAAGGGAAAGGTCCTACAAATCAACCTCAAGGTGAAGCTGAAAAGGATCTTGGGCTGGAACCCATGGCCGACGCTACTTTCATGCTTCGGCTTGATGACGGGAAGATTGACGAGATGGAGGTTGAGACGGGTGGAGTGTCGGCGGTGACAGCCACACCCACCCTGAAGGACACTGTACCTTCTGAAGGGAAAGGTCCTACAAATCAACCTCCACCACAGTAAGGTGGCTTCAGCTGAGCTCCTTCTCACACTAGAGGAGGGCAGCTACGACGTGGCCCTAATCCAGGAACCCTGGCTTTCCTCCGGAAATAAGGTTTCAGGGTTAGGGTCCACGAACTATAATCTTTTCCATGCAACAACGGTAGGTAAGATTCGATCTGCCATCCTTGTTAGGAAGGATATTAACGCATATCTTCTACCTAATTTCAGTTCTGATGACCTGACGGTGGTCGCCATCGAAGGGGACGACAAGCTTAGACTTGTGGCCTCGTGCTATATGGCCCACGACGTCGAGGCACCCCCCACAGAACTACAGCACCTGACGGAAGAAGTCCTCAGACAAGGTTTCGACGCCGTGGTAGGTGCGGATGCCAATTCGCACCACCCTCAGTGGGGAAGCAAGGACACGAACGAACGGGGTGAGTCCCTTTTTAACTTTATATTACAAAACAATGTAGATATAGCTAATAGAGGGAACATCCCAACTTTCAAGGGTCCGACGTCGGAAGACGTATTGGACATTACTTTTTGTTACGGGGCAGATACCTGGATCTCGGATTGGAGGGTGCTGGAAAGACCCTCCTTCTCTGATCACAGCTACATACACTTTACGGTCAACTTTAAACCGTTGCGTACAGTAAGGGTCTTCAGGAACCCCCGGAATGCGGACTGGGATCTGTATGCAAATCGGCTAAAGACTCATCTGAGTAATGCCTCTCAGACTCTCTCCAGGTCGGACGTTGAGGCTAAGGCGAAACTCCTAACGTCAAAGATCCTACTTGCTTACCACGAATCCTGCCCGCCCTCAAGGCCGGTAGGACGAAAATCCTATCCGCCCTGGTGGAGCAAGGACATTGGTAGGCAAAGAAGAGAACTTAGAGTTTTTCAAACTGGCCAAACTTGCCGACTGTGCGGAGTGTTGGAGAGAGTACAAGACACTACTTCACTCCTACAAACAAGAGATACGGAGGGCCAAAAGAAGCTCCTGGCAGAACTTCTGTGGAAGTATGGACAAGACCTCCGAGGCATCCAGACTTCGGAAGATACTCGCCAAATCCCCCCCTATACCATCACTCATCCGCAAAGAATCTGGAGAATGGACCAAGGATGGCAAGGAGACGCTTGAGGCACTTATGGAAGCCCACTTTCCTGGCTGTTCAGAGGTTCCCGACTCGGTCTCAACTGCACTCGGCACAGAGCAAGGGAATTGTGAGGGCCTAATCACCACATCCAGACTTCGATGGGCTTTGGGCTCTTTCGATCCCTTCAAATCCCCGGGTCCGGACGGCATTTTTCCCGCGCTTCTGCAAAAGGGAAGTGCTGTTCTGATACCGTGGCTCAAGGACGTTTTCAGGAGCTGTCTGAGACTGAACTATGTACCGATGGACTGGCGATTATCAAGGGTTGTATTTTTGCCGAAATCAAGTAAAAGCAGCCATTTGTATCCGAAGGACTATCGGCCCATCAGCCTCACCTCGTTTATACTGAAGACCTTTGAAAGACTGCTAGACTCGTTTATTAAGGAAAGGGTTCCACCTGGCCTGATATCAACGAACCAACACGCCTATATGAAAGGCAAGTCAACGGAGACAGCACTTCATCAGGTGGTTTTTCAGATAGAAAAAGCTTTTCACTACGGAGAATACGCGCTGGGAGCCTTCCTCGACATATCAGGGGCTTTCAACAATGTCTCCACAGAGGCATTGTTGGAAGGCCTTGCATCAATTGAGGTGCACCCACCCATACAGGACTGGATTGGTAATCTGTTGAATTGCCGTACAGTGGTAGCGGAGTGGGGCGCAACAACCATGACGAGGAAGGCGAACAGGGGCACCCCCCAGGGGGGTGTGCTCTCTCCGTTACTATGGAATCTAGTCGTTAACAAGATCCTTTTAAAGTTGAGGGACGGGGGGCCAAGGCTAACCGCATATGCGGATGACCTCGCCGTTGTCGTCTCAGGCAGGTGTCTCACCTTAATGAGCCAAGTACTCGAGAGGACACTGAAAGTGATTAACAACTGGGCAAAGACTGTGGGACTGGAAACAAACCCAGACAAGACGGACTAAGTTCTTTTTACAACAAAGTACAAGATCCCAACCTGGCTTCCTCCCAAACTGAACAACACCACACTCACCCCCAAAACATCTACTAAGTACCTAGGAGTCATCTTGGACAGTAAACTGTCGTGGAAATTGAATGTGGAAGACAGGAAAAGGAAAGCCTTGAACGCCTTATACGCTTGCAGGAAAATGCTCGGTAAGACTTGGGGCTTATCCCCCCGTCTCACAGATTGGATTTACACTGCAGTGATTATACCCATTATGCTCTACGGGATCATAGTATGGTGGACTGCGGTGGATAAGAAGACCTATGCCAAAAGAGTCGAGACTGTACAGAGAGCCGCTGGGTTGTGTATAACAGGCGCAATGCGCACTACTCCGACAGCGGCACTGGACAAAATCTTGGGATTTTATCCAATTGGTCTGACTGCGAAAAGCGTCGCTAAAAAGGCGGCGCTTAGACTTAAGGTAACTGGACAGCTCACGCTACGACATTACGGCCACAGCAGGTTACACGCAGGGGTGAGCGAAAGCTCAGACTACGCCGTACCTCAAGCCAATTTCAACTTCAAACCCCACGTGATCCTAGAACCGGATGGGTGGCGACAGGGGTCGCTAGCAATGGGTCGCACCCCTCCAGACTCTCGAATAAACATCTATATCGACAGCCAAGCAGCCATAAAAGCGGCAGCTGGGGTATTGTCAAACTCGATATGCGTACGGAACTGCAAAACCAAATTGGACGAACTCTGTCGCAACAGAGTGGTCACTATCTATTGGGTACCGGGTCACAAAGGAGTTGAGGGAAATGAGAAGGCTGATGCGCTCGCCAAAGCCGGGGCACGACTGCCTACGGTTAGCGAGCCAGACATCCATCCACCCCTCTCCACGCTCAAGACGGAAATAGAAGAGAATATGATTCGTGAAGCGGCGTCCATGTGGGAGAGATCTACATCTCACAGGACAGCAAAAATCATGCTTCGCGAACATAATGTCAACAACACAGAGTTTGTACTATCACTCCGAAGAGATGATTGCAAACTATTGACCGGGATACTCACGGGACACTGTCTCACACCGTCCCACGCTGCCAAACTTGGCTTGGTACCAAGTGATGCATGCACAAGATGTGGTGAAGACAGTGCCAAGGGTACCCTGGAGCATTTGCTGTGCCACTGCCCTGCTCTCTACAGATCACGGGTCAGCTGCCTCGGATCCGCGTCGTTCCCTTCCTTGGAAAGAGTCGCGGAACAAAAAAGCAGCGACTTACTTAGATTTGGCAAAACGTTTCTGACAAACTACATACAGGTCTGAAGCTCCAGAACCTTTCTGGTACCACTATGGACCAACATGGTCTATGTGAGACCCCCCCCCCGAGGGTCAGCCAGCCTAACCTACCTACCTAGTAATTGATTAATTATGAACCATTTGAATCAATTGGTGATTGGTTCATTAAATATGTCTGTTCTGTGTGAACAATTACGGTTAAGTTTACTGAATAATTATGATCAAGCTACATAATTTATTTTAATTCATTGATTAATGAATAATAGTAAAAACTAACTACTAATTAATCAATTATGAACAATTTGAATCAATTGATTAGTTCATTACATATGTTTGATATGTGTGAATAATTCAATAATTTGAATGTAGTTGAGTGGAAATTTTTGTATGGATTGAATTAAATTGTTGGTGATAAAAGGTTTCGTATTTCAGCAAATAATTTGTTTGTTTGTGATAAAATGTTATTAATTTCAGCAAATAATTTGTTAATTAATTAAAACTCAGTGAATCAGTGTCAGTGAATTATGATTTAGCTAAGTAATTTTATTAATTAATCAATTATTTATGATTAATTATGAACAATCTGAATCAATTATTGATCAGTTCATTAAATAAGTCTGATGTATGTGAATAATTACGGCTAAGTTTAGTAAATAATTATTATCAAGCTAAATCATTGAATTTAACTAAATGGTTAATGAATTATTTAAATCAATTAGAGTTTAGCTCATTAGGTATGTCTGATAAATA
The DNA here is from genome assembly GCA_963971225.1 of Melieria omissa. NCBI lineage: Eukaryota > Metazoa > Arthropoda > Insecta > Diptera > Ulidiidae > Melieria > Melieria omissa. Next base: position 58,224,938 of record OZ020268.1, read on the forward strand.
GTTGCAATTAAGTTGAGTAATTAACTCAATCCAATTTGAATTATTTTAAATTAATCAGTAATGATTAATTATGAAAAACGTTGGTGATAAACTGATAAAATGATTAAAAAATACATGACAAATATTTTTTATAAACTACAGTTTGAATATGAATTTCAAATTAATGGGAAAATTGTTGTGTTAAAATTTTGTAGCTAAATTTTTTGTATAAATTAACGATTAATTTCGAATTTTAAGTCAAATTAAAAAAAATCAATGCTATCTGATAATTATTGATGAATTATAAATTAAATATACTTGATCAATACTTATAACTAAGTTTAGTAATTAAATTTAAAATTATTCAATTTTAATTGAAATTGAATTGAAAATTGAAATTATTCAATTTTATTTAAAAATAACTAGTAATGATTAATTTTTAATAAAATATACACCATAACTAGTTACAACCAGTAACTTTTTAATTACTTCAGTAATTAAAATAACTGTAATTGTAGTTAAATTAAATTAAACCAATGCATGATTAATTCAATAAATGTTTCTAATTAATTAAATATTTGATAAATATGATCACGTGTCATCATTTCATAAGTAAAATTAAAAAAACAATCAAACAATAATTAATTACTTCAAAATTGAAATTCATAATTTTACTGTTAACAAGTTTATTTTCAACTAACTAGGTAATGACTAAACTTGATCGTAAATAATGACGAATTACTTAATTGAAAGTTAAACGAATTAATTTTTATGAATATATGAATTAATTATTATAGTTAAAGAATTTTGGACCCATAATGCAACTAACTCAACAGTAATGGAATCACTGGGTATTACTGATTATTTTTTTTTAATTTTTCTTATTATTAATTTTTTTATTTTTTTAATAATTTTTTTATTATGTAATTATTATTTATGATAATTAATCAAATTTGAATTTGTAAATAACTAATTTGCGGGAAATAATTGCGGGATAAGCAACTAATTAATAACTAAGTCATTAATTAAAGGAGGAACTAATTAAAAACTAATTTCTAAATTTGTATAAATTAGTGAGTGAGGGTTACTCATTAGTCCCTAACTATTTGCAAATTAAATTTATCTATATGTTTACATGTAATCAACTGTAATTGAATCACTGAGTATTACTAATTTTTTTTGTTTAATTTATGGTTATTATTTTTATTATTATTTTTTAAATTATTTTTAAGAATTATTTCTAATTCTATTCCGCTATTAATTATTTAATAGCAGAAAATTGCTATCGTAGCAATTTTTGAAATTTCGCAATGTTTTCAAAAGCAGTTGTAGCGACAGATTAGGAAACCAATTTATCAGTTAATAACACAGCGCAACAAAAAAACACTTTTTTTCTGTTGCATGGAGTTTTTCTACTGTTTCTTACTAATTTGGGTGCGCTGATTCCGAATCTACCCTCCGATTTTTTGTAGCAGCTCTAGTTTGTGAGATATAGGTACCCTGTCATTTTTTCAGTTTTTCCTCTACTTTTTTTATATTTTCGATCGTAGTTTCTAAACAAAAAACCGATTCACATGATTTTCACCTTATCGCATTAACAACACCGCACGGCTTCTTTTCCGATGCAACTTATTTTCATAAATGTTAAAATGCCGCGGTAATTGGACCTAAAAGTTGGAAAAAATGTAATTTTAAGGCGTTTTCTTTGATGGTCAAAAACATACACATTTTTTGTAAAACAATTAACGAGTTAGGTGTATAACGAAAGTCGACACATCAAGCAATACAACACAGCTACATTATTTGGCGGAATACACATTCGCATCGAAATAACAGGAAAAATGTACCATCGCGATTTTCATCACTTTTCATACTTTTTCCTTAAAAAATTAGGGGCCTGAAAATATGCAAAGTTTTTAATTTTTTTTTGTTTCGAAAAATTCAAAATATTTTTGTTTTTGCTTGTATTCCAAACTATAAATGGAACATAAAAAAGAGCATATTTTGAGGCTCCTAATTTTTTAAGGAAAAAGTATGAAAAGAGATGAAAATCGCTATGGTAAAGTTTTGTTATTATTTCGACGCGAATGTGTATTCCGATAAATAATTTGGCTGTGTTGTATTGCTTGATGTTTCTTCTTAAGATATTCATATACTTCGAAACTTGATTTATGAAACATCTGTACAATTTTCGCCATCAGAAAAAACGCCTTGAAATTCAATATTTTCTTACTTTGAAACCTTATTATCACGCCCATTTAGAACGCATAAAATTGATTAATGTCAGGAAAGATGGCGTGAAATGTTGTAAGTGCAACGATATAAAAATAATGTCGATAGGATTATTGGTTAAGAAATAACAGTCGAAAACGAGAAAAAAGCCGAGGAAAATTCGAAAAAGTGACACGCCCATTTTTTGCAAAAACTAGAGCTGTTACATAAAAACGGAGTATGGTTTTGAAAACAGCGTGGAAAAACGATTCAGATTCATGTAAAAAACTGCATGCAACAGACATACTGTTGTGCAGTGTAATTATTAACCTTCGCAGCATGGCATTGCATATATGCAATGTTAACTTTTAATAGATTTGGAAACTATTCTGCTCACTATTTTACAGTCATTCATTCTTTAGTTGCGTCTTTTATGGTAAAACATTTGATTACTAACAGAATTTTGCGAATAACATTGAGAGTATGTTAAAAAGAATCAAAAACACAACAAGTGCTTCGATTTGGTGAAATAATTTTGGATATTGATGGCGTTGCTGATATGGCAGGGGCTGTCGTTCATCTGTTTAGTGCATTAAATTAGGAGTATACAGTGACGCCTGACCTCTGTTCGACTTCCCGTAGTAGCCAACACCAAAACATAGATTAAACCGACTTTCATTTCGGCGGTAGCGGTCTCACAAGGATACGGAACATGTTCGCAAAACTTCTTTCATAGTTGCAGGAATTCAACAAAACTTCCTTTTTGTCATCAGAACTTCACAAGCAACAAGAATTATATGACAAAAATGATTTTTCTTCACGGAAATTAAATCATGCAATGAAGGGTTAACTAATTATTTCCCATAAACTATTCAAATAGTTTATTTGAAATCTATCCAATTTTGAATCTATAAGTAACTTATTTGCGAAATGTATGAAGTAACTACAAAAATATTATTTATATTTAGTTCATTTAATAGCTTCACAAATAAATGAAATAATTATGTATTTTTGTCAATTATTCAATAGATTTATCCAATAAACTAATAAATTGATTAATAAACGTAATTAATGGATTATATAAAAAGCCATCCATTAAAACATTCATTGAATGCTTTACTTCAAAAACTAATTAGACTCAAAAGTTTTATCAATTAAAATTCAAATCGTTTATTCAATAAAATTTGAATACAAAATAAAAAGTTTCATAAAAAACTCCTAATAACGGAACTCAAAAATTAAAATCAAAGTTAAATAAAAATAAACTGTAAATCGTTATCACATGGCCCGTTCAGGTTAAAGAGTAAGCATAAGGATTGACCGGCAGGCACGGCGGCAGTGGTGGTGGAGGCGGCGGTGGTGGTGGCGGTGGAGCATAAACACTGTAGTACGAGTCATCGCAATCTGGCGGCAGTGGTGGTGGTGGTGGCGGCGGATACAGTGGCGGCACCAACTCATCCGACTCGTCCGAATCGTCCTCGATGCTGTCAGAGGCATACAACGGCGGCGCCAGTGGTAGTGGTGCTGGTGGCGGATACAACGGGGGCGGTAGTGGTGGCGGATACGACGGCAGCGGTGGTGGCGGTGCATACAATGGCGGCGGTGGTGGTGGCGCATACAACGGCGGCGGTGGTGGTGGTGGCGGATACAACGGCGGCGGTGGTGGTGGCGGAAGTGGCGCCGGTGGTGGTGGCACTCCATAGAGAGGCTTCTTCTTTAGCTTCTTCACGACCGGCTTCAACTCAGCCTTGGCTATGGCCTTTTCCAGTTTCTTGCACTTGTTTGCGTAGTCGCAATTGTCCTTCTTCTCCTCCTTGAACAGATCCAGCACCTCCTTGGCCTTGAACATGATTTCATCGTCCAGCTTGGCCTTCTTCACTGCAATATTGTCCAGCTCCTTCTCGATCTTCTCCTCGATTTTCTCGGCCTTCTTCTCCAATTTCTCCTTCTTCTTCTCGAACAGCGAGAACGGCTTCCACAGCTTCAACTTGGGCAGCTTCAGCGTGTAGTGTTCTTCGCTCTCCACCGGCGCCGAGTCGTCATCGAGACTGATGAGCTTCTTCAGAAAGCACTCCGAGTGTTGCACAGCTGCCCAGAATTCAATTCATTTTCTAATTAATCACTTCGCTCAATTGAATCGATTGCACTCACCGAAAACGGCGAACAGCAGCAGCAGCCACTGTTGTCGCAGCAGCAACATTTTGATGTCTCCTTTGAGGCCTCTGCGTCGCTTTGTGGGTGTGTGGCTCCGTAAGGCTGTGCGGTACAGCTGCTTTGGCCTGTGCTGTGCACTGTGGGTCAGTGAGTCGACTGGCAGTGCGTCGAGCGCCTATTTAAGCAACACTTGCGCTGCATGCAAATCGGCCATGCGGCACGTTTGTCCGTTGGCTGTGCGACAGTTCGTTTGATAAGCGCCGCTGGCCGCGCATTGTGGCACGCAGTGACAAGCGTTGGCGTTCGATAAGTGAGACGCCACACCAAAGAAATGTCAGAGTGCGAGATAAACGTTTGCGAAGCGGACAGCTGGGCGCGTCAGGTGCGGTTTCAAATGTGATGCGGAATGGAAGTTGAGATGCCATGAACGAGATAAGAGTATGTGGAATGGCGTATGGACATGGAATGGCTGATGAGGACAGATGGAATGCGGATTGAATTGAAACTAAAGCATTCCATGCGTACAGACACAAACTTAGACGACTGGAAGCGTATGCCAGGCAAACTTGTTTTAACTCAATTGACATATAATTGAAGTCTGAGTTCAAGTGCTTCACATTTTGTGCTTCTTCTCAACTTTAGTTCCTCCCAACTGGTAATTAAACTAACCTCACATTATGTGCAGTAAATTAAATTTAGAAGCACTGCCAACTATGCTAAGCGTCTGAAATATTTTCACACTTCATACTTTGCCTCGTATGCATTCATTAGCCTCAATGGCTGCAAGAAGAACCAGAATCTTCACCTGCCGCCGCTCATTACCACAATGAGCATTTTTCGCATTATTGCCCACAAAAACACCAACGAGTGCCAAAAGAAATCTGCAAATAAACCATAAAAGGAATTTCTGGTGCACACCACTTCCTCCCGTGGCGCGGCTCTTGTGTTGGTGTGATGCACATCGTGTGGACGTGTTGACGCGAGAATCTGGGGCGCAATTTAATGAGTGCCAAAAACTTTCACCTTCCTTTGCTTAGTTCACTCACACATGCACGCACTGACTGAACTCTACATGAGGCGAACACATTCAGAGTGCAGTTTGTGTGTGTGTGTGTGTGTGTGTGTTGCATAGAGGCGAAAGGCAGTGCGAGCGAAATAATTTGCCTTCCGACACGATTTGAGGCGCAACATAAATATGGCAGCATTTAATTGACTGAAACATGCGACACACACACACATAAACATATAAAAACATTTAGGTACAGAAAACCTTAATTTGCTTTTACAAGAGCCAAGTTAAACGGCAATGGAAATGAAAAGCAACCCTGGCGGCCGGTTTCAGCGAATATTGTTTGTATGGTTGTGTGTTTAATTGCAGTTAAGTAAACAAAGATTTTGTCTTAACTTTACATTAGGTCGAGCTGCACATTGGTGGCAGTTGGAGGTCTGGTCTGAGTAGTAAAACTAGGACGCTTTTAAGATTTGGATCCATGATCCATCACTTGCCTTGTGAAAGACCCTGTATTATTAGTTCTTATTTGACTTAAAGTTCATCAACATATTTCAGCTGAACCAATGAAGCTATTTCCATGAAATTTCATAATCTTTTGTTTGGAAAAATAAAAAAAACGTTATGTATTCAATGTCAATCAAATACATCCCCTAAAACTCAACAATTCGCGCCTCTAATCGCTCCAAAGATCATCTTTCCCTGCATTCTACATTCGCACCAAATGACCTCAACTGCCAATATTGACGTAACGCACGTCACAACTTTGACAGACGTCACCAACATCGGCGCTTCGCCCCTAATGGACATCGTTAATTTATTTAAACGTTTCATGTTAATGAAAACAAAAAACCAACAAAAACAAATAAACAGCACGTGCATTTATTTTAGCACTTAATCTAAGGTGCGCCTGACGCCAGCTTTGGGTTTGTCAACTCGCGTTGGCATAAAAACGCTGCCAAACAATCGTCAGCCGATGCCTGTCTGTCTCGTTCAACCCTCCGCTCAGCCCTCATTCGCATTCGACTGTCTTAATATTGCACAATATGCGACAGCATTACTGCTGCGACTGTTGGCAATTAGTGCATAAAAGTAATTAAAATCACTGCCAAAAATTTGCCAATTTGTGCAGCCTTTTTCATTGCGTTCTGCTGTCCCCACAGAAAGAACACACGCACATGTGACGTTGTGCATTAAGCTGGCGCACGCACCCACCCACCCTACACTTTCCACCTCGTTCAACCGCTCTGACAGTTCATTGACTGCGCGGCGCATGTTTCCCACTAAAAATGTAAACAATTTTGGTGTTTTGTTTACCTCTTGTCGGTATGTTTTTTGCTATGTTTTCATTTCTTTTTATTTTTTATATCTTCTTTTTATTTTATTTATTTTGTATTTTATTTATTTTGTATTTTCTTCATATTGTAATTTCTTTATTTTTTATTTGTGTTTTTGTGTGCGCCTCAAATTTCATTGTTGGTATTTGTGTGTGTGCTGTTGTTGTTGGTCGCGAGTGTGCTGTCAGTTTGAGTTCGAGTCACGTGTCAAATAGCTCACTCGCCGCCAAACTTACATTGCGTTTTTTATGCATTACTGCAAATTTTATCAGCAAAATTATTTTGTTATATTTCATTGCTACGATAGGAGAAGTGCGGAATTTTCACTGATAAGACGAAAAATGGTAAATGATAAAATTGTTAAAATATTTAAAAAATGTTTTTGTTGATTCAAAAGTTTATACATTTTATTCAACAACATTTATTTTATTTCTGCTTACTTTGAACTCTAATTTAAATCACGTTCGTATAGTTTTTTGCCATCGACAAGTGAAATCTGGACTTGATCCAGCCACTTAAGTTCTCATAAGAACTATTTGCCAGTGCTTCAAGTCCTTGAAAACATGGCAAAAAATTATATATGACATCTTCATATGAAATTCCTGCACAGTGTTTTAAAAATGTAACAAAGTCAAATCCTTCTGTTTCTATAATTTTTAATACTTTTAACCCAAACAGACACTTTGTTTATTATTTTTGTATATATTTTTATTTCCTTCTTTAAAACAACATGTTGGTACAAAACTTATGTAAAACTACAAAACTTTATAAAAATATAAAAACTTATTATCCTACAAACTTAAAAATATTTATGCCTTAGTAAGAAAATCATAAAAGTTGCCCGCACTTGGTGGCATTCCTGGCTGTCGATAGGCCGGCAAAAGTATAACTTTAGTAAACGGGAGGTGGTGTTCGATTGGGGGTGGTGGTGGTGGTGGCGGCGGCGGCGCTATTGTTGTTGCCGCAATAGGCCTACGAAGTCTGTAACGTTTCAGTTTGAGTTTTGGTTTTTTGCGCAGCTTTTTCGGTTTACGGTGGTTCACTATCGCTACTGGAATTGGAACTGCAGGCGTCGCAATGGCCGGGTCCCAGTCACAATAGGGTAGTAAAGCAGATGGAGTAAGCGACGGCGGAGGAGGAACAGGTAGGACTGGTGGTAGTGGGATTGGAAGCGCTGGATATGGTGGAACCGGCGGCGCGGGTAATGGTGGGACTGGAAGTGCCGGTGGTGGCAGAACTGGTGGAGCGAGTGGCACTGAGACTGGAGGTGTCGGTGGAGCCAATGGTGGGGGAACTAGAAGAGCTGGTGGTGGGACTGGAAGTGCTGGTGGTGGGGGAACTGGTGGTGGGACTCGAGGTGCTGGTGGGAGTGGAGCTAATGGTGGGGGAACTGGAAGTGCTGGTGGCGGCGGAACTGGTGGAGGCACTGGAGGTGCTGGTGACAGAGGAGCCAATGGTGGGGGAACTGGTGAAGGGACTGGAGTTGCTGGTGGCAGTGAAGCCAATGGTGGTGGGACTGGAGGTGCTGGTGGCAGCGGAGCCAATGGTGGGGGAACAGGAAGTGCTGGTGGTGGGACTGGTAGTGCAGGTGGAAGCGGAGCCAATGGTGGGGGAACTGGAAGTGCTGGTGGCGGCGGAGCCAATGGTGGTTGAACTGGAAGTGCTGGTGGCGGAACTGGTGGTAGGACTGGAAGTGCTGGTGGCAGCGGAGCCAATGGTGGTGGAACTGGAAGTGCTGTTGGCGGAACTGGTGGTGGGACTGGAGGTGCTGGTGGCACCGGAGCCAATGGTGGGGGAACTGGAAGTGCTGCTGGTGGGACTGGAAGTGCAGGTGGCAGCGGAGCCAATGGTGGGGGAACTGGAAGTTCTGGTGGCGGCGGAGCCAAAGGTGGGGGAACTGGAGGTTCTGGTGGCAGCGGAGCCAATGGTGGTTGAACTGGAAGTGCTGGTGGCGGAACTGGTGGTGGGACTGGAAGTGCTGGTGGCAGCGGAGCCATGGGTGGGGGAACTGGAAGTTCTGGTGGCGTCGGAACTGGTGGTGGGACTGGAGGTGCTGGTGGCAGCGGAGCCAATGGTGGGGGAACTGGAAGTGCTGTTGGCGGAACTGGTGGCGGGACTGGAGGTGCTGGTGGCAGCGGAGCCAATGGTGAGGGAACTGGAAGTGCTGGTGGTGGGACTGGAGGTGCTGGTGGCAGCGGAGCCAATGGTGGGGGAACTGGAAGTGCTGGTGGTGGGACTGGAGGTGCTGGTGGCAGCGGAGCCAATGGTGGGGGAACTGGAAGTTCTGGTGGCGTCGGAACTGGTGGTGGGACTGGAAGTGCTGGTGGCAGCGGAGCCAATGGTGGGGGAACTGGAAGTGCTGGTGGTGGGACTGGAGGTCCTGGTGGCAGCGGAGCCTGTGGTGGGGGAACTGGAAGTGCTGGTGGTGGGACTGGAGGTGCTGGTGGCAGCGGAGCCAAAGGTGGGAGAACTGGAAGTTCTGGTGGCGGCGGAACTGGTGGTGGGACTGGAGGTGCTGGTGGCAGCGGAGCCAATGGTGGTGGAACTGGAAGTTCTGTTGGCGGAAGTGGTGGTGGGATTGGAAGTGCAGGAGGCAGCGGAGCCAATGGTGGGGAAACTGGAAGTGCTGGTGGCGGCGGAGCCACAGGTGGGGGAACTGGAGGTTCTGGTGGCAGCGGAGCAAATGGTGGTGGAACTGGAAGTGCTGGTGGCGGAACTGGTGGTGGGACTGGAGGTGCTGGTGGCGGCGGAGCCAAAGGTGAGGGAACTGGAAGTTCTGGAGGCGGCGGAACTGGTGGTGGGACTGGAGGTGCTGGTGGCAGCGGAGCCAATGGTGGTGGAACTGGAAGTGCTGTTGGCGGAAGTGGTGGTGGGACTGGAGGTGCTGGTGGCAGCGGAGCCAATGGTGGGGGAACTGGAAGTGCTGGTGGCGGAACTGGTGGTGGGACTGGAGGTGCTGGTGGTAGGGGAGCCACAGGTGGGGGAACTGGAAGTTCTGGTGGCGGCGGAACTGGTGGTGGGACTGGAGGTGGGACTGGAGGTGGGACTGGAGGTGCTGGTGGCAGCGGAGCCGAAGGTGGGGGAACTGGAAGTTCTGGTGGCGGCGGAACTGGTGGTGGGACTGGAGGTGCTTGTGGCAGCGGAGCCAAAGGTGGGGGAACTGGAAGTTCTGGTGGCGGCGGAATTGGTGGTTGGACTGGAGGTGCTGGTGGCAGCGGAGCCAATGGTGGTGGAACTGGAAGTGCTGTTGGCGGAAGTGGTGGTGGGACTGGAGGTGCTGGTGGCAGCGGAGCCAATGGTGGGGGAACGGGAAGTGCTGGTGGCGGAACTGGTGGTGGGACTGGAGGTGCAGGTGGCAGCGGAGCCAATGGTGGTGGAACTGGAAGTGCTGTTGGCGGAAGTGGTGGTGGGACTGGAGGTGCTGGTGGCAGCGGAGCCAAAGGTGGGGGAACTGGAAGTTCTGGTGGCGGCGGAACTGGTGGTGGGACTGGAGGTGCTGGTGGCAGCGGAGCCAAAGGTGGGGGAACTGGAAGTTCTGGTGGCGGCGGACCTGGTGGTGGGACTGGAGGTGCTGGTGGCAGCGGAGCCAAAGGTGGGGGAACTGGATGTGCTGGTGGCGTTGGAGCTGGTGGTGGGATTGGAGATGCTGGTGGCAGCGGAGCCAAAGGTGGGGGAACTGGAAGTTCTGGTGGCGGCGGAACTGGTGGTGGGACTGGAGGTGCTGGTGGCAGCGGAGCCAAAGGTGGGGGAACTGGAAGTTCTGGTGGCGGCGGAACTGGTGGTGGGACTGGAGGTGCTGGTGGCAGCGGAGCCAAAGGTGGGGGAACTGGAAGTTCTGGTGGCGGCGGAATTGGTGGTGGGACTGGAGGTGCTGGTGGCAGCGGAGCCAATGCTGGTGGAACTGGAAGTGCTGTTGGCGGAAGTGGTGGTGGGACTGGAGGTGCTGGTGGCAGCGGAGCCAATGGTGGGGGAACTGGAAGTGCTGGTGGCGGAACTGGCGATGGGACTGGAGGTGCTGGTGGTAGGGGAGCCACAGGTGGGGGAACTGGAAGTTCTGGTGGCGGCGGAACTGGTGGTGGGACTGGAGGTGCTGGTGGCGGAACTGGTGGCGGGACTGGAGGTGCTGGTGGCAGAGGAGCCAATGGTGGTGAAACCGGAAATGCTGGTGGCGGAACTGGAGGTGCTGGTGGCAGAGGAGCCAATGGTGGGGGAACTGGATGCGCTAGTAGCGGAACTGGTGGTGGGACTGGAAGTGCTGGTGGCGGCGGAGCCAAAGGTGGGGGAACTGGAAGTTCTGGTAGCAGCGGAACTGGTGGTGGGACTGGAGGTGCTGGTGGCAGCGGAGCCAATGGTGGTGGAACTGGAAGTGCTGGTGGCGGAACTGGTGGTGGGACTGGAAGCGCAGGTGGCAGCGGAGCCAAAGGCGGGGGAACTTGAAGTTCTGGTGGCGGCGGAAGTGGTGGTGGGACTGGAGATGCTGGTGGCGCCAATGGTGGGGAAACGGGAAGTGCTGGTGGCGGAACTGGTGGTGGGGCTGGAGGTGCTGGTGGTGGGATTGGAAGTGCTTGTGGCGGCGGTACTGGTGGTGGAACTGGAGGTGCTGGTGGCGGAACTGGTGGTGGGTTTGGAGGTACTGGTGGCAGAGGAGCCAATGGTGGGGGAACTGGATGTGCTGGTGGCGTTGGAGCTGGTGGTGGGATTGGAGATGCTGGTGGCAGCGGAGCCAAAGGTGGGGGAACTGGAAGTTCTGGTGGCGGCGGAATTGGTGGTGGGACTAGAGGTGCTGGTGGCAGCGGAGCCAAAGGTGGGGGAACTGGAAGTTCTGGTGGCGGCGGAATTGGTGGTGGGACTGGAGGTGCTGGTGGCGGAACTGGTGGGGGGTTTGGAGGTACTGGTGGCAGAGGAGCCAATGGTGGGGGAACTGGATGTGCTGGTGGCGTTGGAGCTGGTGGTGGGATTGGAGATGCTGGTGGCAGCGGAGCCAAAGGTGGGGGAACTGGAAGTTCTGGTGGCGGCGGAATTGGTGGTGGGACTGGAGGTGCTGGTGGCAGCGGAGCCAAAGGTGGGGGAACTGGAAGTTCTGGTGGCGGCGGAACTGGTGGTGGGACTGGAGGTGCTGGTGGCAGCGGAGCCAAAGGTGGGGGAACTGGAAGCGCTGGTGGCGGCGGTACTGGTGGTGGGATTGGAGGTTCTGGTAGTGGCGGAGCCAATGGTGGGAGAATTGGAAGTTCTGGTGGAGCTGGAACTGGTGGTGGGACTGGAAGTGCTGGTGGAAGCGGAGTTGGTGGTGGGACTGGAGGTGCTAGTGGCAGCGGAGCCAATGGTGGGGGAACTGGAAGTGCAGGTGGCGGCGGAGCTGGTGGTGGGACTGGAGGTGATGGTGGCAGCGGAGCCAAAGGTGGGGGAACTGGAGGTTCTGGTGGCGGAGGAAGTGGTGGTGGGACTGGAGGTGCTGATGGCAGCGGAGCCAATGGTGGGGGAACGGGAAGTGGTGCTGGTGGCGGAGCTGGTGGTGGGACTGAAGGTGCTGTAGGCGGCGGAACTGGTGGTGGGATTGGAGGTTCTGGTGACGGCGGAACTGGTGGTGAAACTGGAGGTGCTGGTGGTGGCGGAGCCAATGGTGGGGGAACTGGAAGTGGCGGCGGAACTGGAGGTGCTGGTGGCGGAGCCAATGCTGGGGGAACTGGTAGTGCTGGTGGCGGCGGAACTGGAGGTGATGGTAGCAGCGGAGCTAATGGTGGGGGAACTGGAAGTTTTGGTGGCGGTGGAACTGGAGGTAGCGGCGGTACTGGTGGTGGCGGAGTCAATGGTGGGGGAACTGGGAGTGCTGGTGGCAGCGGGACTGGTAGTGCTGGTAGCAACGGAGCTGGTGGTGGGGGAACTGGAAGTGCTGGTGGCGGCGGAACTGGTAGTGCTGGTAGCAGCGGAGCTAGCGGTGGGGGAACTGGAAGTTCTGGTGGCGGCGGAACTGGAGGTGCTGGTAGCAGCGGAGCTAATGGTGGGAGAACTGGAAGTTTTGGGGGCGGCGGAACTGGTAGTGCTGGTAGCAGCGGAGCTAATGATGAGGGAACTGGAAGTACTGGTGGCGGCGGATCTGGTAGTGCTGATAGCAGCGGAGCTAATGGTGGGGCAACTGGAAGTTCGTGTGGCGGCGGAACTGAAGGTGGTGGTAGCAGCGGAGCTAATGGTGAGGGAACTGGAGGTTTTGGTGGCGGCGGAACTGGTAGTGCTGGTAGCAGCGGAGCTAATAGTGGCGAAGCTGGAAATTCTGGTGGCGGTAAAACTGGTAGTGCTGGTAGCAGCGGATCTAATGGTGGGGGAACTGGAAGTGCTGGTGGCGGCGGAACTGATAGTGCTGGTAGCAGCGGAGCTAATGGTGGAGGCACTGGAAGTGCTGGTGGCGGTGGAACTGGAGGTGGCGGCGGTACTGGTGGTGGGACTGGAGGTGCTGGTGGTGGCGGAGCCAATGGTGGGGGAACTGGAAGTGCCGATGGCGGCGGAACTGGTGGTGGGACTGGAGGTGCTGGTGGTGGCGGAGCCAATGGTGGGGGAACTGGAAGTTCTGGTGGTGGCGTAGCCAATGGTGGGGGAACTGGAAGTTCTAGTACTGGTGGTGGCGGCGCCAATGGTGGGGGAACGGGAAGTGCCGGTGGCGGCGGTCCTGGTGGTGGGACTGAAGGTGCTGGTGGTGGCAGAGCCAATGCTGGGGGAACTGGAAGTGCTGGTGGTGGTGGAACTGGAGGTGGCGGCGGTACTGGTGCTGGGACTGGAGGTGCTGGTGGTGGCGGAGCCAATGGTGGGGGAACGGGAAATGCTGGTGGCGGCGGAACTAGTGGTGGGACTGGAGGTGCTAGTGGTGGCGGAGCCAATGGTGGGGGAACTGGAAGTGCAGATGGCGGCGGAACTGGTGGTGGGACTGGAGGTGCTGGTGGTGGCGGAGCCAATGGTGGGGGAACTGGAAGTTCTGGTGGCGGCGGAACTGGTGGTGGGACTGGAGGTGTTGATGGTGGTGGCTTTGGCTTGTCCAACAAAAGTGGATGTGCGTGACAGCTGGCTGCGGCTGCAGTTGTAATAGTGGGCATAAGATTTAATTGTGTTGCGTTGTTGTTGCTGCGCAAAGTCAAAATACTCACCACATAAAATGATCAGCCAGCCAATTAACTGAGTTCTGCTGGCCATTTTCAGGCGATGAGCTCGTCCTGCGCGCGGCAACATTCAGCCCGCTGACAGAGTGCGCAGTTGTGAGCGTAGTTCGTGTCGAGCTAATCGGCGCCAATTAAAATGATCGCAATCTCGGTGCCTATTTAACCGTTTTCCGTTTGCGTTCCGATTTGCTAATTTTTCTTGGTTGAAGCATTAACACGTGTGTGTGCATATGTTTCTAAGTGTGCGGTGGCCACGTCTGGCCGTTGGGTTAATTATTGCTGTCACGTTTGCGATAAAGATGCGGCCATCGATTGTCTTAATTTATCGCCATTATCGTTGGCCCTGCGTGTCGGTCCGCTGCTTCGGCGGGCGCAGGTTGGTGGGTCGGTGCGAAGATGACGGAAAGCGCTGTCAGTGCGAAGCTGATAAAGTTGTGGGGCTCCGAGCTGAGGCGGAAGCGAACGTCGTACAGCGAGAAGAACAATAACAATGAAGAAGACGAGAAGTGGGCATTCATTTGCGTTTTTACAGCACAGATTATCTGGAATCAACGTCTCATCGGTGCGATTGTCTGTTTGCCTTGTGTCGAATCTGACGGAATGCGTAGCACGTGTAACAAAAGTGATGACATTGTTGACATTGCTGACAGTTGTAGGCAATGCATCGATGTTGTGGTTGAATACTTCAGCACTAACTATGAGGGAAATTGTCCACATGTGTGGAGCTGAGTTGATTTGTATGCAACGAAAGTTTGCAGTTAGCTTTAATTTTCTTATAAACCAGTGTAATTGTATGGTTTAGGGAGAGACGGAAAGTTTGCTACGTTCCTAGGCTACATTCCTAGGCTTAGTTATATAAATATATATTCCCTCATTGTTTTCAAACAAAAAAAACAAATCAACTCGCAACATCAGTCAGCACTTCCAGATCCCACTTGATGTTCTTCGATCATCTCCGATACCGTCGGCAATCTGCCTTTTAAAGTCAGCAAATGGAGCTTTGAACTGACTCCATGAAGCTGATGAATCATTGCACTGTAGAGTGCAAACAACTTTGCGTCAACCAACGTTAAGTTTGTTTTGCGACACTTTGCACCGAACTTAATCTCTGTGATCGAACTATTAAATCAAGTCAATAAAGTGCTAAAACGATTTATGTAAAAGTCATAGCAACAGCAATGAAAAATGATGCCATCAAATAAAACAAAAATCGCAAATTTAAGTTCAGTTTTCCAGTTCAAGTTTGGCTATAAAAAACCTCGCTGAAAAGGGTAAATTACAGTCACAAATTGCAAACTGGAGTCACAACAGCATTGAAATATTTGAAACTCAAGGCAAATATTACAAATAAATCAATTTTATAAACAAATAAAAAATAAATAAATAAAAATGAACAAACAAGCGTTTCTGGCTCTTTTGATTTGTGGTAAGTTTAAGCTAAAATATAAACGTAGGTATAGGGTTTTTTTAGCTCAAACTAACTAAACTAACTCTTCAGCTCGTTTAAATTATTTGGCTACATTTCATTCTACCTCAAAAAATGGTTAAATACGCTTTTTGGTTACTTTTCACTTCACCTCAACGAGTGGTTAAAGAGACAGCGGTGAATTGGGTTAAGATGTCCATTCTCAATATTTATCTTCAACTCAATACCACAATAACATTTGTTTAAAAGAATTACGTTTCAGTATAAACACCCCACCTTTATCTACTGATTAGCAGTAACCGCAAAAAAATCAAATATTGTTCTTTACAACTGCCTTTTAGATAATATTGAAGACCATTTCAATGACAATGACGAGGTTTCTCGCGTAAAGTTGTTTCTTTATAAAAGAAAAAGTCGTTGAAAAATTTCTGAGGTTGACCCAAGATGAGTGCCTCAATTAACTTCGGAACAGTGTAGACTTTGAAGGTAAAATGTTGTTTTCTGTTATCTGCAAAGACTATTTTATTCTACAGAAAAATAAACTTTTTCGGCACCTCCGTGATTGAATAATATTGAAGAAGATCTCAACCCGCTCTGCGAAATCACCGTAGGGCATTAAGTTCCCATGAATGATTGGAAGAAGCTCAGTCTTGATCAGTCATGGCTCTCATATTTTCTATATTTTTTTTAATAACTTATATTTTTGTTTATACTTCTAGCTTTTTGGGGCAGCTGCCTTGCCACACCGACACTGCGACTGGATCCGGTTAGTGGCGCTATTGGAGCCATAACCAATACAGTTCCGGGTCTCACCGGAAGTCTGCCGAGCAGCAGCGCTGTTAACGGTATAATCGACACGGTGGGAAAGTTGCCGCTGACTGCCACTGGCATTGTGGGCGGCGTTACTGGTTCGGGTTAAGGCGCACAATCAGGAAGGATGCTATGGTTTTAGGACCAACTGTTTGTAATAAAATATATCACAACTTCTTAATATCAGTTAATTGTTATAATGACAAACACTAATCAATTATAGCTTAATAAAGAGCTACAAAATGCGAGTATTAACAAAATGGGCAGATTTTATGCTATTTGAGAGTTGAGTGTGAGTCGTTGACAAAATAGAATTAAAACTTTTTGAGCTCTAAATCGCTAAGCTCCATCAAGGTCGGAGATGACCTTGAGTCTTGACTATCGAATGGGTCAGAGGTTTCATCTTTTCTGAAGCCATGAACGCTATCGATTTCTCCGACCCATTCATGGCTTCAGAAAAGATGAAATTTTCGACCCTCTCGATTGTGAGGGCTTCTGTTGTGCGACCTCTTATCAAACAGATATTCAATATCAATAACACTGCACGACAGCATGTCTGTTGCATGGAGTTTTTTACATGAATCTGAATCGTTTTGCCGCGCTGTTTTAAAAACCATACTCAAGTAACAGCTCAAGTGTTCGCAAAAAATGGGCGTGTCACTTTTTCGAATTATCCTCGGCTTTTTCTCGTTTTCGACTGTAATTTCTGAACCAATTATCCTATGCACCCTATCCATGATTTTTATATAGTTGCACTAACAACATCTTACGCCATCTTTTCTGACATTAATCAATTGTATGCGTTCTAAATTGGCGTTGTAATAAGGTTTCAAAGTGGGAAAATATTGAATTAAAGGCGTTTTTTCTGATGGCGAAAATTATACAGCTGTTTCATGAGTCAAGTTACGAAGTATATGAATATCTTAAGAAGAAACATCAAGCAATACAACACAGCCAAATTATTTGGCGGAATACACATTCTCATCGAAATAATAGCAAAAATGTATCATATCCATTTTTATCATTTCTCATACTTTTTCCTTAAAAAATGAGGAGCCTAAAAATAAGCAAAGTTTTTAACTTTTTTTGTTTCGAGCAATTCCAAATTTTTTTGTTTTTTGCTTGTGTTCCAGACTGTAAATGGAACTTATAAAAGAGCATATTTTGAGGCCCTTAATTTTTTAAGAAAAAAGTATGAAAAATTATGAAAATGACTATGGTACATTTTTGGTATTATTGCGATGCTAAAGTGTATTCCGCCAAATAATTTGGCTGTGTTGTAATGTTTGATGTGTCGGCTTTCATTATACACCTAACTCGTTAATTGATTTACGAAAATTGTGTATGTTTCATCATCATTGTGTATGTTTCAATCATGTCAATCGGTTTTTTGGTTTAGAAATTACGATCAAAAATATGGAAAAAGTAGAGGAAAAACTGAAAAAATGACACGGTTCCCATAACTCTCACTAACTAGAGCTGCTAGAAAAAATCTGAAGGTAGATTCGAAATCAGCGCATCCAAATTAGTAAGAAACAGTAGAAAAACTCTAACCAACAGAAAAAAAGTGTTTTTTGTTGTGCTGTGTAATCAAATCAGATAGTCAATATTTACGTGGGGTCTTATAGTTTTGAGGAAATAATAAGATCCAGCATTGATATAACACCACTGGGGTGCCCAAACTTTAAACTACTTTCATTGGTTTTGAAGTGATGCGACGACTACGGTTTGCAATTTTCTATAAGGTCAAGAAATTGACCTTAATAATCTCGAAAAAGTGTTTTCCGAACAATTGAGGCATTAACGAAGCCTACCTATGAAGATTTGTCAAACTTTTAAGATCTTTCTTCGTGGTTCTATACGAAAAAGAGACAACATATTTGGCAAGAAAGTTCGAAGCACCAATTTACAATAAGCTTCATTGGAGAAGTTTGAAAAATTACTAAACGAAATGATAAAAATTTTTCGAATATTAAACGCGTGCGTTTTCTCCAGGGCACATCTAAGTATGACTGCGAAACGTGACTTTGATCATAAAACAAGAACTGCAAATACAACAACAATCGCAACCGCAGTGATTATGAGTGTCATTGTTGATTTTGTTCTTTTTAAATTTTACTTTAAAAGCTGAAAATTACTTAGGAAATTTCAGTAAGTCTCAAAGAGTGAAATAAACAAGACGGAAATTTAATTTAATATAAAATAAACTCAAATCTTTACTAGACCAAAGAAAAGAAGCCAACATGTGGAAATACTTAAGTGTGCTTGTTGTGGCCGGTAAATTTTGATTATGTGCACTTTTTGAATATTTTTAAACAATGCTTTGACATTTAATAATTATATGTTGGAATTTAGTAGATCTAATGGTTCAATATTATTCTTTTAGCCCTCTTCGGTAGCAGCTTTTGTGGAGGCGGAGACGAACATGTTGACTTGCCGGACGCGGATGATGCGGTTGTTGTTGCCGAAAGTGAAGTTGAAGTTGCCGTTGACGTTGGTGAAGATGGGGCTGCTGCTGCTGCCGCCGGTGGTGGTGGGGCTGCTGCTGCTGCTGCTGCCGGTGGTAGTGGGGTTGCTGCTGCCGCCGCTGGTGGTGGGGCTGCTGCTGCCGCCGGTGGTGGTGAGACTGCTGCTGCTGCTGCTGGCGCCGGTGATGGTGGCGCCGGTGATGGTGGCGCCGGTGATGGTGGCGCCGGTGATGGCGGCGGTGCCGCAAGCAGTATGGATGGCAATAATGGTATCCCAGCCATTGGTGACGTCTCAAAAGTAGGCGTCGTGTCAAAAGTTGTCCATGCTGTTGGTGGCTTGACTGGTGCTCTTCCCACCGCTAGTGGCTTGGCTGGTGCTGCTCCAGCCGCTGGTGGCTTGGCTGGTGGTGTTCCAGCCGTTGGTGACTTGGCTGGTGCTGTTCCAGCCGCTGATGGCTTGACTGGTGCTCTCCCAGACGCTCACGGAGTTTTCAATGTTGCAAGTGGCGATGGAAAACTGACCAAAAAGCTTGGTGGTGTAGTTCACACTTTGTTAGGAAAATTGGACCTCATAACCGATGGTACAGGAATCGCTGCGATAGGCTTGCTTTAGATTTTACACATATTTATCTATAAAGTTTTTGTAAAAGCACAGCTACTGTAAATCTTTGTCAAATATTAATAAATTCTATACATAAATATATAGAAATTTAAAGTAACGACTTAACAGAAGCCAAATAAATCTCGTGTGACAAACATTTCTTTATGTTTCATGGTTTGGAAATTGTCAAAGCGCTTTTAAAAAATCGGCTCAAGGTCGAGGTTTGACTGGTTGATGAATCCATTAAACCCAAAATCAGCCTAAATATTGAGCAAAATTTTCCAATACAAAAGGAATGTTTACCTTTCCTTTTCCAGAGCTCATTTTTTCAGCATACATACAATGCAATTCATGATCAAGAAGTATTAGTTCTTGAATAATCTCATTTGTGCCAAGATTTGAGTCCCTATCTCTTCTAGTTTAGGCTTTTAGTTCATTTAACATTTTCCTACTGACTTTTCGAGCTTCTTGGCTTATCGTAGCGAAGAGTTTCAATCTATTTTGTATATTTTGAAGACTGTTCTATCAAAACAAAAACTTCTGACTGAAAAATCCATCACTCTGAGAAAATACACTTATACTTAAGTATTCACTTAATTGACCATAACAACCCTTTACTGGATTTTCGCAAAAGTTCTCCTGTGCCTTCTGCAGTTGGTCACACCAAGAGAAGATATGATCAATTTGGTCCTTGCACCGGAGACACTCTTTGCTATTTGCTACTGCGTCGAACATATTTTTTTTCGCCGGAGTTTCAACGACCATACGAGAGACAAAGCCAAG
The DNA here is from genome assembly GCA_963971225.1 of Melieria omissa. Lineage (NCBI taxonomy): Eukaryota > Metazoa > Arthropoda > Insecta > Diptera > Ulidiidae > Melieria > Melieria omissa. The sequence goes on from OZ020268.1 coordinate 58,244,861, forward strand.
CCAAAGAAATACCTTTCACATGGCTAACTAAAGCAGTAGAAGGGGAGATCCAAGCCAGCTGCTAAATGGTTATCGATAACCGAAACGATATTACTTTACTGCTGCTTTACTATATATCCTACGCTTCCGATTCTTGGGACAGCACTTCTCCAGCTGCCAAGTGGACCTAGAGAAGATGACACCAAGTCATATTTATACATTTATCAGAGCTACCATGTGACTAGACCCTACCACAACACAATGGGCCACATGACCTAACTGGTGTCTTAGAGATGGCCACTCAACCTACGTACCCATTTGATTCAGTAGAGACCAACAAAAAAATAATAGGGGTAGGTTTGTCGTCGACCTTCCGTTCGATAGACCTCTGGAAGACAAATAATGTTCATATAGGGAACGCAAAGGGACCTAATTGAGTGACCCATTCCGACGTACTTTTAAGCAGGGGTTGATTTGTTTTAACCATCCTAGGACTTCAAGGACTTTTACATAAGATTGGGAACTTGTGTTCCAGATTTTAAGACCAAATAAATAAAAAATCGTATTCTAGTTTTATTTTTTCAATAATACTAACCATATTAATTACAACAACATTGGTCAAAACACCTAAGTTCTCAGCTATCTAACTTACACAAATCCAAATTAGTCAATAAAATGCTTTGAAAATGCCCAAAGTTGACTAACCTATTGGCATCGGCGCTCAAAACCGCCAACGAATTTTAAATTTGACTTTTTATACCAGTTTTCGCTCCCCTGGCGCTTTTTCCGGCTTCGATAGCAACCAGCTCGAACAGCGTCTGTCTTGTGATACCGACGAACGAAAAAAATGTCAGTAATTTCCATAAAAGCGAAACGTGACGCCGCCGAGCGCCGGTCGCCTCGTGCGTACGTGCGAAACTGCGAAATTTTAGGCCAACATGCCAACTGCGAAACGGCCCAAATCCGGCGCGCAATTTTCATAAACAGGAATACATAAAGCCGCCCCACAGTTGGTCGGTTGCAGAGTTGGCATGAAAACTGCGTCGAAATGTACCGGAGCAACGTTTGTGTGCTAGTGATCTTTGCGGGTAATTTGCCTATTTACGAGCGCAACAATTCGCTGACTGCTCACTGTAATTCTCTTCCTTCGTTATGTGCATGAAGCGCTGCTGGCAGCAGGTGAGGCGGCCATCTGGGGCGTAGTGAACGGCGCGCTGGGAGCGATGGACGCGGTGCTGGGCACCGTTGGCAGTGCAACGAGCGGCGCTGCGGCATCGCCAACGCTGGGTTCGATGCTGCTGGGCGCCGGCGGCGAGCTGCTCAGGTAGCCACTACCGCTAGGCGGTGCCGCTAGCGGGGACGACCAGCTGCGCATCTGCTTCAATCGGCATTGCCTAACGGCGAGTACGCGCAGGGTCAATCGGCGCAATATTGTGCAACAAATCATACAACAATTCGCTGCTTAGTGAGGAAACTTTAAGTGTGAAGTGAGTGAATTGAATTTGAGTGAATTTTAAGTAGGAAATTTATTTAAATTAATTAAATGAAATTAATTAAAATGTTGTTGTTGCACAGTACACAGTTTAATAATTTCAATGATTTAATAATAAAAAATAATATAATAATTAAATAATTAAATCAAATTGCTGTATTTAAAGTCAAATTAAAAATTATAGAAACAATTTCATTCTCCGGAACAACACTGTTGCCACTTATTAGTTCTGCATAATTTCAATGATTTAATAACGAAAAAATAATAATATAACAATACAATAATTAATTGTATTTGAAAACTAAGATCAAATTTTAAAATTAAATAAAAAATTATAGAAACAAAATGTCCTTCACCACACAACGCTGTTGCCACTTATTAGTTCTACATTGCTCTCGTTTCATAGAACCGCCATTTTGCTTATTGTGTACCGTTAGGTGTTGCCAAACTGTGGCAAAGAATGCGCACAGCCAACAATTGCAACAAATACACAGAAAGTACACAAAACAAAGCTGTTAAAAATGCACACAAATTCAAAGTACTGTTGTTGTTTTTGTTCATTTTGAGCGCTTTTCATGCTCGCTCGAAACTTGGTCTGCACTGGGTCTACGTGAGCGAAAACTGCTCGTAATTGATTACTTTTACTTTAATTGTTGAAATTTATTTTCCCCTTTTCTCTGCTGCATTCTTCTTTTTTCTTATTTAGCTCTCATTCACTGTTGCTTTTATTTGACTGCTAGATTTGTTGCAGCTCCAAAACGCTGGCGGCCACTGTTTGCCATTTTTGTCACTTTTAACGTTTCCAGTGTTGCCAGATGCACTTTTTTCTGTAGTAAATTCACTGTTTCACTGCAATCTGGCAACTCCAAACATTGCCTAACAGCTTTCTTGCTTTTACTGCACTTTTTCTCTTCTCACTTTTTTCGGTTTCATGTCTTTCATGTTTCCATTTTGTCATTTTTGTTTGTTTTTTGTTTTTTTTTGTTGGTGCGTTCTTCTCATTTGCGGTCGCCTTTGTTGGTGGCGCTTTGCGCGCTGCGCTGTGTACATTTCACTTTTGCTTTTTATCGCACTTAAGCTGCCTCAAGCATTGCAATAATTCAGCGTTTTCTCATAAAATCACGTTGCTGCTGTCGGATTGAACATTGTTCGCGCTTGTTACTACTGGTTGTAGCTTTTGTTATTGTTTGTATTGTTGCTTTTTGCCATTGTTGATGTCGTTGCAATTTTTATGTGCGTCCATGTGTGGTTGTTGCTTTTGTTGGTGGCATGTAAGCTGCAGTTTGGCTGATAAGTTTCAAGCGCTGCTCGAATTGGGCGGATTAAATGGTATAAGGTGGCAGCACATGCGGTGCCGTCAGCCATTTTCAGGAGTTTTGCAGTAAGGAAAATGCAATAGACACGCAATAAAATGTAATTTTAGGAATTGTTTCATATTTTTTCTTTTTTTTATAGAAGTTTTTAGATACACATTTTTGTAAAATTTATTTAGTTGCTACTGTACAACGGTTTCTTACAACATTCATAAAAATTATTTCAACTCAAACTTTTTAGATAAGTCTTCCTTACTTTTAATTTCTTCAAGCCTTCCAGCTCTCTCTTTCGCTTTCACCTCTACTCTGAGCATTGCTGCAATATTTCAGTACATTAACTTGCAATTCAATTCCATTTCATCTGCCAATCTGTCAATCAACGCAAATTTCAATCAACTTTTAGGCAATATTCCACATTCACTTCACCCCCTGCACTCCGCCAGTGTCCGTTGCGCATTTTTCCCTCACGCACTTTGCACATTAAGTAAGCACAGCCAGCAGCGAGGCGGCGTGACTGGTGGACAACCACCACGCATTGAGCGGAAACTTCATCTGGGGTTTGCTTAATTTATTGTTTTTGCCCTGAGTGACATTTTTTCTAATCAAAGATATATGCAATTTTCTATGCCTGCATGGCCAACTGATAGGAACAAAATTTTAATTGATTCTACATTCAAATATAGAGTTCAAAAGTCATTGAATCCTCTTTCAACATCATTGAATCGCCATATTGCCAACACCACAATACAGTAACAACAATCGCAATACAACAAAAACATCTTAGGACAGGTATTTGCACATTTTCTACAAATAGCCTCAGCACATTTGCAAACTGTCACTAACATCCTTCCAGCCAACAACGTGTAAAATTAATATTTTATAAGACACAAGCCATGAAATTCATTATTGTTTGGTTATTTTGGCAGTAACGCCGCCTACGGTCGATGTTGTGTCGTTTGAAGGCTACAAGTTCAACGTCCAGTCCAACGACGACACATCGCTGATCGAGGGAAGTCAGCTAAGAAACGTTGGCACCGAGGACGAAGCTGTCGTTAACTTTGTCGCCGATGGGAATGGCTTCCAGCCCCTGGCCGCCGCCACTACTTCACAGCCTTAAGCCATGTCGACGTAGTTTCGAATCGCAGAAATAAGCTGATGATTTCATTAACTTGGTTGTGTTAAAATTTTTGGGAGAATAATGAAGAATTTTGAGTGCCTTCTCTGCCTCGACCCGACTCTGTGAGGTTGTCTAAGTTTCCCTAGTTTCAATGGAAGTATACTTCACAGCTTTAAGTCAAAACTTACTACTTGAAAACATCTAGTTTCGATTATCTACCTAAACAATTCTGGAGAGAAATAAAGTCTAGACTTTGTCTGATTTTCGTTGGAACCTCTTAGCTTCAATGCACAGTGATTCGTTCAATAGACAAAATTCAAAACAGTTTATGATCTAAGAATTTAACGATTTTGTAGTCATTTGGAAGAAAAAACTCTAACTAAGAAAACCCCAAAAAATCTGTGCAAAAAATCAATTAGTGTCTGTTCAAAAGCGGCTCAAAGTTTAAACTTTTTTCTCGAAAAATTTAAATTCAAATTTTCTGTTTTTTAGTCTATTGAGTAAAGAAAATTTTAAAAATACATGGTTACCACGAAGTTGCTTAAACTTTCAATATATTATAAAAAATGATGTGGCCATTTTCGCTTTTAACGATTTCTCAAAAATTGCAACGCGTAGGCACTTACTTCACTTTTAATTTAAAATATTTTTCTAAATTAAAAATCTGAAAATTGCCAAAACTTAGTGGAAAATATCTAAAAAGTATGTGAAAGTATGTTCCTGGAATTTTTTTATTTTAAGAAGCATTCTTTCTTTGTCGGATAATGTAATTACATCCTCCGATATCTTCCGATCTCAGAAAAAAATTCAATTTGAAAAGTGGTCTAAACAAGTATTTTTCGACAAAATTTATTTAATTTATGCCTAAAAGTATGCAATCAGCACGAAAAATAATAAAATCGGCAAAAATGCAAAACATACATCTATTATTATCGTTTTTATTGCAAAACCAGAGGGTTCTAAGGCAATTTCTGTTACTCTTTGGAATAATCAATGTTGACGTTACCGATTAAATGTAAAATCTGAAAAATCTAGCCGACACACTTGGTGGTATAGCTCTCCAAAAATGATGAAATTTTAAAATTAAAAGAAAAATTTAAAATTTAAGAAAAACAAAATGGAGATTTCAATTCAGAAGACCATGATTAACTGGTATACCAAATTTCATGAAGAACGGACCACTCCTAATTTTGTCCCGCGGTTGTATGGAGTCGAATCACTGTGCAATGGTCTGAATCTAACTTACAAAGGAGAACATAGTTTCGCTGGTCTGAGTTTCGCTTACTTGGAATCTACGGGCCTAAAACTGAACTTAAGACTTTGTCTCACTTACATAGAGCCTCTAGTTTCAACGATCTTCATTTAATTTACTTAGGATCGCCTAGTTTAGTGGGTTTGAAGGAAGTTCGAGGCTACGAATGCAGTCCAGACTTCGTCTAGTTTACTTAGAAGCCTTTAGTGCAATGGTCTAAATTTAAAATACTAGGGAAAGCTTAGTTTCAATAGTCTGTAAAAGAATTCGGCATTATGAATGAGATGTAGCCTTTATCTAACTAACTGTAGACCTTGAAATACTGATTTCATACAGAAATTCTTCGTTTCATATATTTCTATATTACGAAAATTACGCGTATTGAGTTAGATATCCTTAAAAAATTTGTGTACAGTTGGTTCACTGAAACAGGTGCTTCGTACAGAAAATCAGCCAAACGACATCACGTGTCCATAAACTCCGCTAAAAAGATGATTCTTAAGTATGGTGAACATTGCACTATCAACGATCTATCAAAAAGTAGCCGTAAAAAGGGTCCTAAAGGGCCAAGAATGGAAGAAAAACTGAAGCATTCGATTGACGAGTGCATTTCTATTGGAAATTTAGCTAGAACGAGTGTGACGATGGTGCAAAGAGTGAAGCAGAGTAATCACTTTAAAACATATAAAAAACAAAAAATACCAAAAAGAAACAAAAATCAAAAAGTGGCTGGCAAAACGCGATACAGAAAACTATACACTCGTCTCTGCAAAGAAAAATGTTTGTGCATCATTATGGATGACGAGACATATGTAAAAATTAACTCAAAATCACTGTCAGAAAAAAATGAGAATCCGCTAAATGCACCAGAACTACGTCCAATAGAGCGCTACTGGGCAATAGCCAAAAGAAACCTTATGAACAATGGACAAGAAGCAAAAACTCTTCAGGAATTTAAAAAAAATTGGAGAAACGCAAAAAACCCATAACGCAAACATCTGTAAAAAATTTAATGAAGAGGGACAAACAAAAATTAGATATACATTTAATTGAAAAAGAAATTTGTTATTTAAACAATAATGTATAACACTTAGAGTATATGCAACAAATGTTAAAACAAAAAATCTGACCCAAAAAATTTCCGTTAAAGTCTAAGCGTGCACTTTCTTTTCGATACAGTCCTTACTTGGGAGTAGTAGTAGTAGTAGTAGTAGTAGTAGTAGTAGTAGTAGTAGTAGTAGTAGTAGTAGTAGTAGTTTTGAAGGATGATCTGGGGCTTAAAATACCGGTTTACTTAGATGACTTCAGTTTCGATGGTCTGAATCCAACTTATTTAGGAGCTCTAAGTTTAGATAGTCTAAAGAGACCCGAGGCTTGAAATCAAGTTTTGTGTAACTTTCATGGGAGCCTTTAGTTTCGATGGTCTGAATCTAACTTACTTGGGAGCTTCTAGTTTAGGTAATTTTAAGGAAGGCTCAGAGGCTACAAATTCAGTCCAGAGTTCGTTTAGTTTACGTAGATGACTTTAGCTTCTAGAATAGATAATCTGAAGGAGGCTCCGAGGCTACACATGCAGTTCAGAGTTCGTCTAGTTTACTTAGATGACTTCAATGGTCTGAATCCAACTTACTTGGGAGCTCTTAGCTTAGGGAGTCTAAAGGAGACTTCGGGACTAGAAATTAAGTTAAGGCTTTGTCTAACTTACATAGGAGCCTCTAGTTTCGATGGTCTGAACCTAACTTACTTGAGAGCTCTAAGTTTAATTTGAACCTCTTGCTTCGATGATTTGAATCTACAATACTTGGCAGAACCTAGTTTCAATGGTCTGAAAGAGGGTTCAGGGCTTAAAGTAAAGAAAATACTTAGTTTTGTTTCGTTTTTTGCCATGAAGATAGTCAAGACTTCATTTAACTTATGCCGAATTCCCCAATTTTGGTGAACTATCAGGTGTACAACTTTGCTTCCGCCGTTTTCCGATAGGTGGCTGTACCGGCTGAGGCTGGTTGAAATACATAGATGGTAATGCCTTTAAAGTGAGTGTGGACAGTGCCTAACGAATTGTCATCGCCGTTTCAGTGACAGTTGTTCTTGTTTTCGTATTATTCACGCTCGAAAATGTCCGTTTATGTGCCCAATTCTCGCCATTTGCGGGAAGTTTTACTTTTCTGTTACAATTCGAAAAAAAATGCAGCTGAAGCGCATCGAATGCTCTCAGAAACTTACGGTGATGCTGCTCTGAGTGAAAGAACGTGTCGGGAGTAGTTTCAACGTTTTAAAAATATCAAGAGCGACATGACAAAGTCATCCTCCAACACGACAATGCTCGGCCTCACGTCGCAAAAGTGGTCAAAAAGTACCTGGAAACGCTGAAATGGGAAGTCTTGCCCCACCCGCCGTATTCCCCAGATGTCGCCCCTTCTGACTTCCACCTATTCCGTTCGATGGCACACGGCCTGGCAGATCAACATTTTCAATCCTTCGAAGAATTGGAAAAATGGATTGCTTCATGGATAGCGTCAAAAGAGGCCTCCTTTTTTCGAGCCGGGATCCGAAAATTGCCGGAAAGATGGGAGAAAGTTGTCGCTAGCGACGGACAATACTTTGAATAATACATCTGTAAGCACTTTTTCGCAATAAAGCTTTTAATTTTGGAAAAAAACAGCGGAAGCAAAGTTGATACATCCAACTTACTTTAAAGAATCTAGTTTCTATTGACTGTAAGAGGTCACGGAGCTAAAAATGAAGTAAAAACTTCGCTTAATTTATTTTCAATCCCATGCTTGCAATGATGTAAAGAAGCTTTCTTAGCTTAAACTGAAATCTAGGCGTATTCTTACGCCTTCACCAATTCCTCCTCATCCAATCAATTACTTCTCCTCCTACCTGCACAAATATCTGCACACATTCTATATTTCAAAGTGATGACCCAAATGCGTAGCCACACAAATGTCAGCCGCCGTCGCGCTTGTCGCACAGCACGTAGCGCAGCCGGCAAACGTAAAATTCAAATAAAAAATGCCAACAACAATAACAACAACAACCGCTAAATGCAAACAATAACCGTATAAATAGAATCAAGAAATCACAGCATGTGTCGGGCAGCATTCGTTGTCGTCGTCGTCGTCGCAGTCGTGTTTGTCATAAATTTGTATAGTATACATTATGGCGCTGCGCCACCCGCTCCAAACATAATTTTCCAACGTTGCCACTGTAAGCAGATTCTTTGCCACATTTCTTTGTACATATGTTTTTTTCTCTGCTTTTTGCCGCTTATTAGTATTGCAAAAAATTATGTTCCACGCCCCTTGCGGTCCCACAGCCTTGCGGGTCACAGCAATTTTCATCTACACATCACAACAAGGCGCAACACAACGAACTTTGGCATCGTTTATGTTTTGTGCACAAGAATTTCACTGATTTTTATTATGTACAACACATGTTACGGCCGCTCGGCTTATGGCCTTTTCATTATGGCCATGTGTCTGGCCGAAATCAAGCAACAACAACAACAACAACAAAACAAGCAGCTCCTAAGCCCGAAAATGTCGGTAAATGGTCGCCTGCAGTTGGCCTGTTTTGCGTTGGGTTCACGCTCCACTCACTCACTGATGGTTGTTGCAATTGTTGTGCTTTTGTTGTTGTTAATCTAGTGTGATGCTGCTGCGCAAAAATTCACTCGCTCGCTACACATGTCACGTACTTGCCTCGTAATTGTGGCGAACGTGAGAAATTTCACTAAGAATTTCTTAGCATTTGCAAAAAACACACAATGCAAATAAAACGCACAAAAAAATGTCGAAATAAATGCATAGCACCGTACGGGGGTAAGATTTTTCTTTTGCTTGGAGAGAAAAGTAGTAGACCATTTGCCGTAAAGGCGAGTCGTTCCAGTTTTTTGCATCATTTTTGCAGAATTTTCGAAAAAAAATAATATAAATAAATACAAATTGCATTGTGTGTGAAATTGTGGCTTAAGAATGTTTTTCTAGTTTTTTGTGGGATAAATTGGAAAATTGTATAGTTATTATATAAATTTAATGTTTTTAAATGATTTTTTTGAGCGTTTGGGGGCAACACAATGTTTTGAAGTGTAGAGTAGTGGAAAATGGAATATTGTATAAATTATAATAAAAAGCAATTTAAATAAATTGTATAAAAAGCAATTTAAGTTGAAAATTCATAGTTTTTCATTTTTTTGGGGGGTGAAAAAATCCACATAAGTATGGAAAAGCTGAAAATTTTAATTCAAAATATTTAAAATATTTTTCCAAACTGTGTGAATTTGTTTGATTTGAATATTTAGTACACATTTTGAATTATTTTTGTGTTTTGGCCAACAAATTTGTGTACAAGTAGTTAAATATATAAAAATATTTTGTAAATCTTTTTTTAGCCAAGAAAAGTTTAGTAGAAAATTTAATATTTCTCAATTTTTTTTGGTATTTTGTATATTGTAAAACTATTTTGGCCAAACTGTGTAAAGTACTTTTAGTTGAAAATTTAATATTTCTCAATTTTTTTTTTGTCTTGGGGGGAAAAATTCATTAAAGGATGCAGTCGTTGAAAATATGTTTTGTAAAGTTTTAAGTATTTTCCAAAATGTAAACTTTTTAAATATTTGTATTTGGTTTTGAGGGAAAAATTTGTTTTAAAGTTTGCAGTGATTAAAAATATAAATAATATTTAGGAATAAAGGCCTTTGAATTTTGGCAGCTGGCATCAGTTTTTCACTGAAATCAAAAATTTTCTACATTTTCAGCGCAATTAACGAGCTTCTTATCGCAAAACAAGGAAAGTGGAAAATGTTGTATTTAGTTTACTACGCGTTTACAATTTAAAGTTAGTTTTCTTTTTGTAGTAAATTTCAATTAAAGTTTTAACTACTGTTTAGTTAAATGTTTTCTTGGAAAGCTTGAGGAATGCGTAAGTAAATGGCATCAACTTCAAGGCTCTAGAACAGTGATGGTCATTCAGCTACTCGCGACGCCGGCAGCGACGTCGACGTTGCTTTTTATGCAATTAATACATTTTTCTAATATCCACCAATTGAGACACCAAACACGATTTTAATCAAACCATTTCTTGTTTTTCGTCTACACAATTTTATTCAAGATATATTATGATCTACTTCTTCTCCATGTTCATTCACTCATTCGCATTGGCTTTGCTATTCCTTCCCCTCCTGTCGAGGTCAATGTAAACATGGATTTTGTAAACTTCTGCGGCAACGATTCAGATTTGACAGCGCACGTCAAAATGCGCAACAAAAGTTGTCGAACAAAACTTAAGCGTTCGTTTCCTATGTTGAAAATTGAGTTCAGACAAAGTGGCAAAGCGCCGTGGTAATTTCAATCCTCCTATAAAAAAAACTGCCATAGCAAACGATACACTTTCCGGTGTCGGACGGGAAGCGGGTGGGAGATGCGTCGAGAGTGGGAGTGGCAGTGAATGTGGGACACTCCAACGATCAGCGGGTCGCAGTGCCAATGCATAAAAGATGAAGCACAAATAGACACGAAGAGCAACAACAACGAAAAAACAGCAACATTGAAGAGCACATAAAGTAAATAAAGCGAAAGTAATTGAGGGTTAGCGGCAACAGGCGCCCAGACAGCAGCACAGATGATGAGAAATGGGATTAACTTGTCACACAATTGAATTTAATTCTGGCTGCGCTCGACTGTGTACGTCTGTGTGTGTGTGTGTGTGTGTCTGTGTGTGTCGCATATCCGCTGCCATGGCGCTCGACGCTGCTTATCCAGTCACTCGTGCATTCATCTCAGCCCGGGCGACGGACGATTTAATGCGCTGGCAGTGTGCATGTGGGCGGGTGGGGCAGCAGGCGACATCAGGGCAGCACGCGTAAAGCATGCCGGCGGGATTTCGTTGTCGTGCTGGGTTCTGCTACCTTTTTCCGTTTCGTTCCTGCTGCACTCGCCGTCATGTGTAGATTTTGTGGCTTTTTGTCGTCGAAATCGAAGTCAACGTCGTGTTTGCACTGACAGTGACTCTGAAATGCTTTCAAGTATTTACCAAACAGATATTCGAACGTAATGTTCAGGTGCGTTGTAGTGGTTGTCTAAGTAATGTGACGTCAGCGCTGATGTGTTCACTTAAGGTGGATTTGAGTTTGCGAGTACAAATTTGTTAGCAATACGAGTACATAAAACATTTACATTCAAAGTAAAAAGTTCTAATTGCATTGCTAAATGTTTTTAAAAAAGGTTTTTAACCTAAAAATCTCACGTATGAACTATTAAAGTTCGGTGAAAGGATCAGGTTGAGGACACTCTTGAAGGCGATTGGAGAGAACTTTTGCTGAAGAAATGGTGAAACTTCGGCGGAAGGATCAAGTTCAGGACACCCAAGAAGGAGACCAAGTCTCAGGCAAAAGGATTAGGTTGAGGACACCCTTAGAGGAGCTTGGGGAGAACTGTTGCTGAATTAATTGTGAAACTTCGGCGGATGGATCAAGTTGAGGACATCCTTGGAGGAGGTTGGAGAGAACATTTGCTGAAATTTCGGGTAAGGCAAAGGAGATCAAGTCTCCACTGAAAGGATAAGATTGAGGACACACTTGAAGGAGCTTGGCGAGAACTTTTCCGTTGGGCCGAAACCCAGTAACGGGTGGTTAAGAAAGTTAGTAACCTGAAAAATTCCCTGAAAATCAAGAGGTTCGCAAGCAAATCTTTTCAGTGCAGCTTAATTGTTAACCTTGAACACGACTTAACTACTGACGTAATGAGAAGACATCTGAGGCCAAATCTTTGCTCAGTTGACCTTAAACAAGGCTTAAGTAATGACTTTTTCAGAAGACAGAAATTCTTATCTTTTCTAGTTGGTTTGGACAAAGTTTCTTAGCATCTTTGACTTGAGTGGATTCAAGTAGTGCCCAGAATTCCTTCTAAATAATAATGAAAATGTTGCTAGAAGGAAAACAAATTAGAGTCAATATGAGCCTCTCACTGCTATTCGAATGTTGTGAGATCTTCAAACCAGCACTGTAACTCTTCATTATTCATAATTCTAACTAAATCTTCACTATTCTATTCCACATTTTCAATATTTTTTCATAACTATTTATTAATCTATTCGATGCTATTTCATAACTATTCACTACTCTATTCGATATTGTTTCCATATAAAAATAAATAAAATCGAAACCAACAAATTTTAACCAAACATAAAATATTTGTATTGAATAATTTTTGATCAAATTACAATCAAAATTTTCATAAATTTGCTTTTTCAAAGAAGATCACAAATCAGCACAAATTGAGCAAAACTAGTTTTGTATTGAAGTTGTATGTAAGTATTGAATAATTTTGTATTGAATAAATTGTCTATTAAATAATGTTTGGTCAAAATTAAATTTCAAAAAATTTCATAAAATTTAATTTTTAAACGAAGACCACAAGTCAGCACAAATTGGGTAAAAGTCGTAGTTTTTTAATGAAAAATTGTGTATTAAATAAATTTGTAAGGAATAATTTTTGATCGAAATTCGATCCAAATTTTTCATAAATTCTCATTTTTTAACGGAGACCATAAACCAGCAAAAATTGAACAAAACTCGCAGCTATTCACTACCTTCATTAATCAGCAAAAGTGTCGAAAATGTTTTTTCGTTATCTCACAGTTTGCATCCTTTAACAGCACTAAAAGCGTTGCATGGGAAATTGCAATCAGCAACGTTATTCAATTATGCGCAAAAATGCAAGACTAATCAATCAATAAGTGTCAGAAATGAATCTTGAAAAAATTTGATGGTACATGTGATGAGCTGAAGCGCAGAGCTGAGTTCGATACAAATTCGTCAATAAGTAAGCAGGGTGGTTAATGCGAACAGAGATGCCAGATTTTGTTTTAAGCAAATATAAAACACTTGCCTAAAGCTTTGATATTCAGAAAGTGAAAATGGCATTTGAAATTTTTCTTAAGTTTAACTCAAAGTTTTACTGAGACTCAAAGCGTTTGCTTGCATAAAAATTTTCTAGAAGAAATTATTGACAAAAGTTTTATAAACACTTTTACATAGTTTAAGTAATATCATACATAGGTAGTTAGTTATATCACAGAGTAGTTTTAGTCTTCTCTTCATGCAGGAGATTCATAAAAATTTAAAAATAATAATGTTAAATTTGTGCACCTGGCAACACTGCACAACGCTCCCCAATTCGTATTAAAATTGCAAACAAAAATTGATGAAAGAGAGAGAATTGGAAGCAGTAAGCGAACATATGTATGACGTTGCAAGGACCAAACATTTTTGCGCTTTATTAATTTTGTCTGTCCATCAGTTGCATTCATTCATTGGTTGGTTAAATACGAAATGAAGAATGATGGCCAGCGCTGCCAGCCAGCGAAAATTTGTAAATTTTTATGAGATTCACAATGAATGACAAGCAACGGTGGCAATAGCACTGCAATTCGACGATACAGTACAAAAATTAATGGGGGAAATTTGAGTGGGTTGGTTGAGAGAAACTTTGCTCATCATTATGGTTAATTACACTGATCAACAGCAAAATGGCTTTTCTGGGTTTGACATCAGTTCTAGGGTAATTAGGGAGCGCTGATTTCGAATCCGCAAACCGTTTTTAAAACTTAGTTTCCGTTTTCGCAAAAAATGAACGTGTCACTTTTTCGGATTTTGCCTGACTTTTAACACGTTTGGGATTGTAATTTCTAAACCAATAAACCGGTTGACATGATTTTCACTTTGTGGCATTTACAACACCTCACGGTTTCTTTTTCAATGTAATTTATTTTTATAAGTTTTACGATTTCGCGGTAATTGGACCTCAAAGTCGGAAAATATGGAATTTCAAGGCGTTTCCTTTGATGGTAAAAAACTAGCACATTTTTCGTAAATCAAGTGTCAAGTTAGGTGTTAAACGAAAGCGGAAACATAAAATAATACAACACAGCCAAATTATTTGGCGTGATTCCCATTCTTGTCGAAGTATAAGGAAAAATGTACCATACTAATTTTCATCACTTTTCATACTTTTTCCTTAAAAAATTAGCGGCCTCAAAATATGCAATGTTTTTAATTTTTTTTTGGTTTGAGCAATTCAAAATTTTTTTGTTTTTTGCTTGAACTCCAAACCGTAAGTGGAACATATAAAAGAGCATATTTTGAGGCCGTTAATTTTTTAACCCTGCTGTTAGGTTAAGACCATTTGGTACAATTTTTGGCTTGTTTCCTTTGTAACTTTTGACTAACTATTTAACTATTAACTATTTTTTACATCAGTTATGTTGAGTAAAGAATGAATAATAATATTTACGCATTATTGAACCAAAATAAATACAAAAAATTTGAATAAATTGTTGTTTTGTACGAAAATTGCAGTATGGACCAAATGGTCCCTTTTCTAACCTAACAGCACGGTTAAGGAAAAAGTATGTAAAATCATGTATGTAAAATCATGTCAACCGGTTCATTGGTTTAGAAATTACAATCCCAAACGTGCTAAAAGTCAGGCAAAATCCTAAAAAGTGACACGCCCATTTTTTGCGAAAACGGAAACTAAGTTTTGAAAACGGTTTGCGGATTCGAAATCAGCGCTCCCTAATTACCCTAGAACTCATGTCAAACCCAGAAAAGCCGACCAAAAGTCGAAATTTGTTGCCCCGTGTTGGTTTTTTTGTTTGAGTAACTTATAAACAATGCTGAGTATTTGTAGTAAAACGAAATCCATAATTTTTTCAATACATGGCATTAGAATGAGTTAGAATGAGTAGGCATGAGTTCATATTTCCAACTAAAGAAACTTTTCAGACAGTTTTTCGATTGCTTAACTCAGTTTTGTTTGAAGGCACATCCAAAATAGACTAAAGCAAAGAGTCAAATTTGAATAATTTTTCGTCAATAAAGGCTGAAAATGTGACTAGTGTTGAAGGTTTTGAATTAGTGATGCACAGAGGACATCCTTTTGGGTAAAGTTTCACTCACAACTTTTGAGCCCAATACCATTTGAAACCATATCTTCCATCAAAAATGTTTGTGACAGATCTTTAGAACCTCCAAAAGGTTAGTTTTGCACCACTCGTCTTGACAATGACACTTTATTTTTTTTATTTTGATTTAATCGAGTCCGTTCAGGTGATTTTGATATAAATGTTGACTCTCTGGAAGGCCAATTGTCGAAAATGTCCATAAAATTATGAACTTTGTTGGGTCCAAATGTCATGTAGGCACTCTTTCGATTACTTACAAGCTAAACATTGCACAGAAAGCCATTTAGAACTACGTATATAAGGCTGGATATAAAAAGAATCTGGATATATGGGAGCCACAAAAGTAAACAAATCTGCGAATCGCCACAAAATCGACTCATTTCTAAGCGAATGATGACTGGTAAAGAAAACTGGATCACTTACAATAATTTCAAACAAAACAAGTTGTTTTCAAATTGCACTTAGCCAGCGCAAACGGAAAGCCAAAAGACTTTTGCTGTGTGCTTGATAGGTTTGATAGGGAATCCTCTATCATACTCATAGAAAATCGTAAAAATTTGTCAAAATGGATCACTTATGACAAAGATAAACAAAAACAGTTGTGTTCAAATAGCAATAAGCCAGCGCAAACGGTGGTCAAGCCGGGATTGGCAGTGAATCATCTACCAAACTCATTGAAAATCGTCAAATTTTGTCAAAGTGGATTACTTACGATAATGTCAAACAAAAACAGTTGTGGTCAAATCACAGTAAGCTGGCGTAAAAGGTCAAGCGAGGATTGACAGTCATGAAAGACTTTCTGTATGTTTGGTGGATTGACAGGGAATCATCTACTAACCTCATTGAAAATTCTCAAATTTCAATAACACTAAAACGGCTAAATGAAAAATTATGTAAGGATGCCTGCCAAAAGGATAGTCTCAGATAAGTCAACATCAGATACTTGTTGGAGTTTATTCACAAATTAAATTGGATTGCGAAAGCTCCACGGCTTGCACTTTAATTTTCCTGGTATCACAATAGGCCCATTTTGATGCCTTAGATCAGTCAGCAACATCCGAATTGCAGTAAGACAGATCATTTTCTCTTTGTGGTAACACAGTGTGTCCAATTTTGAGCTCCTTTTTTGGCAGCCAGATTAACCTAACCTAACCATCCCTGGCAAAAGTTTTACCTGTCCGCGCAACTACACATAAATCCAATTGGCCTACCCTATCCCTTTAACAGCGCCCACAAGTATGCAGCAATTGTGTAACGACAGCAGATAACTCAATTTTCTAAGTCAATGCAATTTTACAGTAACAACGACAGCCAAGAACCACCAGCACAACAACCGCAAAGCGTAGCGGTCCATTTTCAATACTTTCAACAATGAAGCATTGTCTGATGCAGACGTGGCACAACAGCGCACACGCACAGACAGACAGACAGGGAGACAGTGGCGCCAAATTGTGGATGGCGCGAACGACACGAGGCGTGATGCTTCGCGTACGAACTGCGCCCTTAATTGAGCGAAATTTGCGCAAATTTTTTAATGTAATCAAGTTGCTGCAGCGCGCGTCTGGCTGGCTGTCCAACTGGCTTTGCGCCGTCATAAACCGTAGTTGATGTAGGGTGAAGAGTAGTGATGAGGGGTTGGTGGTTGGTGGTTGGAGTGGCAGCGGATCATCTATATTGCTGTAATTGCTCATTGAACAGGAAATTATTATGTGCGAGCAAATCGTGTGTGTCCTCATGTATCGATCTCAATGTGTGTGTGTGTGTGTGTGTGTAAAGGATATGCGCCGCATTATTTTCCCCCTTTTTGGCAAAATTGCTTTGCCTCTGTTATATAAATGTGGCAAGAGTACAGACTGAGCGCAGTCGACTAAGTGCGCTGGCATTTATGTGGCATGTAATTTGCGTGGACAACACTGGCGCAATTTGGAAAATTTAACAATTTGCGCTTTTGTAATGAAAGCTTCACAAATTATTAAACACAATGAGAACAAATTTTACAGCTTTGTGCTCACAACAGCCGAGTGTGAAGACGGTACAGACAATAAGGAAATAAATTACGTACAGTGCGTTTCAAAAATAAGTGTTGGCCATATCTTTTAACTGTAGAAGTTTGCCATGGTTTAAATATCAGATCATCTTCTATATTAAAATACCGTTTTCGCGTGTGTTTCTGTTTTCTTAGTTGGGTACAAGTTTTCGCGGAAATATCAAGAATTAAAAATGAGTGCTGTATTTAAAAAACGTTTCGAAGTAGTTTTTCTGGTAAACCATTCAAATGGTCTAAAAATGAATCCTCCACAAGTCGCAAAATACACAAAAACAACAGCTTCATTTGTGAAGAAGTGGGTCAGTCGATTCAAAGAGTTCAGAAATGTTGAGTACGAGCCACGGAGAGGCAGGAAGAGAACCACTCAGAGCAAATCGGATAAGACGATAGTCCGTATGTTTGATAACACTCCAACTCTTAGCCTGAAACAAGCGAAGGAAAATTTGCCGCAGAAGGGAGTCGAAGTATCAACGGCCCTTATCCGACGCAGGCTTCTGAATTCGGGCATTTCTCATAGAAGTACCGTGTCCAAATCGCTATTGGGTAAAAACATGTGAAAAATTGTCTGAAATGGGATAAAGAAAATTTGGGTTGGAAACACTGAATTGGCCATCTCAAAGTCAAGATGCAAACCCAATCGAAAATGCTTGGTCCTTCATGAAGCCAAAGCTTAGAGGAAAAATAATATCATCAACAAAACAGCCCATTTTGGCATTAAAAAGGATTTCGAGAGGGGTTTCTTTGGAGTACACTCAAAAATAAGCCAAAATTGTAGCAAAAGATGCCAAGCTATTACTGACAACAACGGAGACTGGACAAAGTTTTGATAATAATGCGAAAAAGATATCTGCACAGCCTTTCAGAAAATATATATAACTCATTACTATACCTTCTTTTGTAAGTTTTATAAGCAACACTTATTTTTGAAACGCACTGTAGATTAAATTAGATTAAAGTAAATGAAGAAATTTTCCAACCCTTCTAAGCAGATAAGAAGACAACTTATTCTTCTACTTCTACCTATTGCTTTGTTTTTTTACATATATTTTCTACTATTACCAATCAAACAAGAGGCTCTAAACTTCTACTTTCAATGCCTAAGCTGTCGGATTTTGCAGCCATTCGCACAACAGTCAAGCAAACAGTTTTATCGCTCACAACTGTCGGCTGTCGCGCCTTTACTCCTCTACAATTTTTTTCTTATTGACACACATGTTTAATGCCTCTTGGTTTATTTGTTATTGTTTAATGTTTTTGTTGGTCCCATTATCAGCTAACAAATCGCAACATTTGACATTAAGCCAAGCAAAAACAAACGCAACCGTTCACAGTCCCAAAACTTTGTTTCACAACTTTTATTTGCCACTTTTTTCAAGCGTTTTTTCGCCCACAGCCATTGCACGAGCGCGGAAAAAGGACACTCAACATTGGCAACATAGCTGCCAACACGTACAGCGGCCAACTGCGTTTATGTGTGAGTGTGTTTAACTAGTGTTGTTGTTGTTGCTATTAAAGTTTACAGTTTTGTGCTCTCACTGCGCGCATGTGATCGGTGCGTAACCTTTGCCTTCATTTATTGTTGGGCGCTTTTTCATTTTCTTTGCATTTAAAGTCAATCTTTACGCTTTTTCTAGTCGCTACAAGAAACTTTTCGCTGCACCGAGCAACAAAAAAAATGTTGAAAAATTTTAGTTTCGTTAAAGTTTGGCGGTGAAAGTAAATTTCGTGCACTCTTCAGCTCTTCAGATTTCGCCAGAGTGCAACTATCTCTGTCTCTCGCTATATATGTTTCTTTTTTCACTCCTTTAGCCAAACGCCAATGCAATCTTTTGACATTTCAGCCTGCAAACTTTGGCGCTGATTTCGACCTTCTCACAAGCGAGTTTCAAGGTATTTTTTGCCCCATTGCACAGTGATTCGACTCCATACAACCGCGGGACAAAATTAGAAGGAGTGGTCCGTTCTTCAGAAAAATTGATACACTAGTTAAACATGGTCTGCTGAATTGAAATCTCCATTTGGTTTTTCTAAACCAGTTGTAGTTTGGCAATGCCTAAGACTTAATTTAGCAAATTTCGTCATTTTTGGTGAGCATTCTGGTGAGATTTTACATTTAATCGGTAACGTCAACATTGATTATTCCAAAGAGTAACAGAAATTGCCTTAGGTCCCTCTGGTTTTGCAATAAAAACGATAATAATAGATGTATGTTTTGCATTTTTGCAGATTTTATCATGTTTCGTGCTGATTGCATACTTTTAGGCATACATAAAATAAATTTCGTCGAAAAATACGTGTTTAGACCACTTTTCAAGTTGAATTATTTTCTGAGATCGGAATAAAGAAAGAATGATTCTAAAATAAAAAAAATTCCAGGAACATACTTTCACCTACTTTTTAGATATTTTCCACTAAGTTTTGGCAATTTTCAGATTTTTAATTTAGAAAAATATTTTGAATTAAAAGTGAAAGTGAAAATATTAAAAGCGAAAATGGTCACATCATTTCTTATTCTATATTGAAAGTTTAACCCTAGAAAGGTCTGATCTGATTGCTTTCTCTTTTCGTATGATCTCAGTTGGCGATGTGCTTTCGCGGTATACAAGGTTTTGCAGCACGAGCGCAGCGTAAGTTTTCTTTTTTTATAGAAAAACAAAACTTTATTTTTTTATAGAAAAACAAAACTAGGCTTCGTCGAAACGACGAAGAATACCATTAACGTGATTTTTTGCAACTGAATACGAGTACTA
The DNA here is from genome assembly GCA_963971225.1 of Melieria omissa. NCBI lineage: Eukaryota > Metazoa > Arthropoda > Insecta > Diptera > Ulidiidae > Melieria > Melieria omissa. The sequence goes on from OZ020268.1 coordinate 58,264,777, forward strand.
TACATAACATTCCAGTATTTCAAAATGTCTCGGAATTTGGGGTTATCGGAAGAGTTAGTTGAACAATTTTTTGGAATTGGTTAATTAATTAATTATTAATTAGTTAAGTTAATTAGTTTGTTAGTTAATTAGTGTGCAAGTAAGTTAGTTAAATAGTTAATTCGAATTGTAAACAATTAGTTATATTTATTGATTTGTTTTGCTTGTTATTCGTTGTTTAAGGAATTATAATGAAGAAGCTATGTCTTGTTCTTCACTTTATATAATTCATTCATTCCGATCTCAAAAATAAATGTACCTCAGCACAAATTACTGAAAAATTCACAAATAATTTTTAAAAATATATACGGTGCGAATTATTAACTCAAAAATGTCTAAGTATAATTATATAATGAAATTGGAGTTTATAGGATTTCTAAAGCTAAGGTCCCACGATTGCCGCAAATGCGCCGATCATAGCCCGATCTGGTCGGGCATTGACTACGCAGAAATTGTCAATTGAGCAAAACGTTTTTTATTTGGATCACACGACAAACTTTGTCACGACAGAAATATCGCACCGAACGATTTCATAGGTGGTCACACGATTGCCCGAATCGAAAAAAAAAAATTGAAATAAATTCTCAAAAAATTTCAAAGCACCGACAAAATTTGTCGGCCCCTATGGTTGGCGCTCGAGTTGCCGACAAAATTCGGCTCAATTTTTAATTTTTTTGTCTGGCTTCAACTGTTCACACGATTGACGCTACAGTACCGATTTCGTTCGGCGCAACAGAAGACAGATCGAATATTTTGACATTTGCGCCGAAGCCGAATCGAGTTCACACGATTGGCATTTGAGTTTTTTCAAAATGCGTAAAATTTTTACGCATTGCGGCAATCGTGGGACCTTACCTTAATACTTCCAAAAGTCGGAGTTGAATACGACTTCTTCGATTCGACGAAGATTACCAACAACGTATGTAAAATATGATTACTCTTCTAGAGTTAAGAAAGTTCTTGGTAACCATGTATTTAAAAACATTTTTTTACTTAATAGACTAAAAAACAGAAAATATGAGTTTCAATTTTTTGGAGAAAAAAGTTTTAACTTTGAGCCCGTTTTGCACAGACACTAATTGATTTTTTGCACAGATTTTTTAGGGTGTTCTTGATTGGTTAGAGTGATGATGCCCCAGGCATCCAATTAGCGCAGATGCGCCGTTTTGAAACCACTATCTTGATGGGGTGTTCTTAGTTGGAGTTTTTTCTTTCAAATGACATCAAAATCGTTCTGACACCATAAATTTTTTTAAATTTGTCTATGGAACGAATCACTGTGCATTGTGGTCCCTCGGCTGACAGTTCTGGTGACCAGCAGCCAGCAGACATTGGCGCTTCCGTACACATTTTGGCACGTAGCCAAAGGTAATTTTTAGGTTAAATTACCACAGCGTACGCGGGTAGGGAACGCGAAGAATGCCTGCATTTGACTTGCTGGCATTGGAACTCACTTTTACTTTTACGATTTTTTATAATTTTATATTACACATTACGCCATTACGACCTTAACTCATTGCTGCCGGGTACCAGTTCCGCCCACACGATTTTGATACAATTTCATACACGACCTGGAATTGACCCTTTTGAATTTGAGCTTTCTGTCTCTGCACGTTGCTGAGATATTCATTGGGTATTTTGTACCCATTAGGCAGCAATGGTAGCTTTTTTCCATACTTTTTAAAGTGATCAGCTAAACACGTGAACAAAAGAAGTATTGTTTACAGGTGAGTTAGGAGGCAGATTTTTGTGAGGTTCTAGGTTTCGCCACATTTTCCGCCTCCGGAAAATTCACAATTTTTGGAGTGTAGTTAGTTCCATCTTTAACCCAACCATCCCTATCAATGATTTTGAGATATCTGTACCACGAACTTTTCTGTGATTTTTTTTTTAAAGTCAGTTTTCATGGGTAAAATTGTACCCATTAGGCAGCAATGGGTTAAGGCCAACATTTTATAAAACAAAATTTATTAAAAAAAATAAACCCAATTATGGAAAATATAAAAAGGAAATGTCTGTGTGTTGTGAGGCTGTTGAGGCGAGAGTGCATTTTTTTGTTGCATTTTTTTAATCCCTAACCAGCGAAGAGTTTTTAGAGTTCAGGGATTTTCAACTGAAATGTTCAAATGACTTCTTTTCGTATTCAGAGCTGTTCAGCTGAAATATTTAAATTACATCTTCGTGTAGTAACAAAGAAGAACTTCACATTTTCATCACATTTCATCGACTAAAAAACTCCAAGGAATTGTCATAAAGTTATATGCCAACGCAAAAAAGGACATGCAGCCATGGAAAAAAATTCATATGTTCGAAGTGTATGCCATGTAGAATGGACATCAAATTCTTGGCATAATTACAGCCACCCACACTCACACACACACACACATAGAGTGCTTCATGTGTGCGCTATGATTGGACGGGGGCTCTGTGTCGCAGCTCTCAATGCTGGCACAAGTTTTCCTTGTTGCCGCACATGTGCACTTGTTGTCTCAAGTTGCTCATAAGAAAGTCAACGAATGAACGAACTCTTCAAAGTGCAACAGCTGCGACAAAAGAAAAGTGGGAAAGAAATTGTTGGGTCGAAAAGCGAGCAGCAGGCAGATGAGTTGTGGAAAATTAACAACTCGCTGGCAATGGATTTGTACACTGAAACAAATTGAAAATTTTCTCCATGACTTTAGCTAGAATAGAATAGACTCAGACTAGACTTGGACTAGACTAGACTCAGATAAAACTAAACTAGACTTAGACTAGACTAGATTTAAGGCTTGATTACACGTTACGAGTAGAGTGAGAAGACAGCAACTCGAACGAGTACTCGTTTCGTCTAAACGGTAAGGCGAGTTCTTGATTGAGTCAGTCACCGATGAAAGTGGCGAGAGAGCCACTACAATCACATTTTGTTTGCTAGGCCGAGCGACCACTACTTTACCGTTATATTTTCTCTTTTCGCAGCGATTCGCGCAATCGCTCGTCACATGCGGAATCGCTCTTGACATGCTGTATGCGTCACACACCACTTTTCGCTCGGTTGAGTTTAATTGCGCGAGTTGCTTAGTTCATTTTATTTTATTTATTTAACAGATAATACAGGCATATAAGATACAATCTTTTGCATGCCAATCTTGTGCATTGTAAAACCGAACTGACTCGCCGCGTGTCGAAATACGTTTGAACAACTCGTCGATTTTGCTCGCTATCCCAATTCTTTCGGCCTAGTACCATTTTGATGTCTCATCACTCGACTCGTTACGTGTAATCAAGCCTTTAGACTAGACTAGACTAGACTAGACTAGACTAGACTAGACTAGACTAGACTAGACTAGACTAGACTAGACTAGACTAGACTAGACTAGACTAGACTAGACTTAGACTAGCTTTAGACTAAACTATATTAGGCTCGGGCTAGACTCAATCTAGACTCGACTCGGACCAAACTAGACTAGACTAAACTAGAGTAGATCGTACTAAACTAGCCTTGGACCAGACCCAGGCTAGACTTAATTGCCCAGTCTAATCTGTACTACATTAGACTAGATTGTCTAGCCTAATCTAGGCTAGACTTAAGTAAGTCTAGATGAGTTTAGATTAGCCTACACTCAAACTTAGACAAGTCTAGATTAGACAGTAAATAGGTAACCTTTTCAACCATTGATTTTTTATCACAAATTAAATAGATTCAAATTAACATGGATTCAATTGGTCTCAGTTTCGTTTCCCCAAAAAAACAACAATTATTTCCGTGTATTTAGCAATTTTCTTAAGCATCTTTTTCAACAGTTGTTCAAAATTTGTTTCACATGTTGCTGGGCTCACAAAATGTTGAAGAAGTAACAACGAACAAAAAAAAGAAGAAACATGGAAAAACATTGCGTTCTCTCCTCTCTCTGCCACTGCACTGCAACAAAGACGCACAAAAACAAGCCGTCAATACTTGACAGCAACAGCCCAGCTATGAGCAACAACTTTGTCTGCGCGCATCGTTGTCGTTGCCCCTTTCGTTGGCAGCAGCGTTGTGCGCCTAAAAATATGCCAAACACGTTCTTGCGCTATAATTAATTCGTACGTGCAAATGTGGCCGGCGGGGGCTGGTCGGCAGGGGCCGAAAATAGCCAGAAAAATGTCTGTGCGCGGAAGTGGCTGACAGTGGGTCGTCGTGGCGGGCAACACGTGTGCAAACAAGCAGCAACGGAACAAAGTCACGAAACAAAGTCACACACGCGCCGCCACGACGAACAGCTGATGGTCGCGGGCCCCATGAATGGCTGCAGTGCACAGTAGGCGGCAGCTGTCGGAAAGCGTTTGAAAGAAAAGAGAAAAACAAATGCAAACAGAAAGAATTTTGCGCGTAGGCATAGAAATTGTTTTTATTTTTTTCCGGCGCTGACAAGCGACAAGTGTGGTTAGGGTGAATTTAAAATTCTATTACTTGAATGGCGCATCAATAACGGCAGCGCATTGACGATGCCAAACACGTGGGCCGCACTAATTAAACAAAAATTTATCAATCGTGCGCACGCTGACAGCCATTTTAATTATTTCACATGTACGGCAAGTTGCCATGTGTGGCAAATGTGTGTGTTGATATGTGTGGTTGTTCGTGTGTATGTGTGGAAAATGTACGTGGCGAGCTGTTGATGAAACTCCCAATCCCGTTTTCACTTTCGTTGTTCAAATTGTTTATTGTTGTTCAATTGTTGATTTATATAAAAGTCACATAAAGCAAATACTTTTGATTATGTGGCAACTACTGCACAGAAGGGTGTCCTATTTGAGTTTTTTTTTAATGCTAAAAGCCAACAACACAACAACTGAATTGTCTTTGCTAACTAATGTTGTCATTGTACTGAAAACTGCACAGTGGTGCAGATAATGTGAATTAGCTAAGAAACATTGAGTAACATTTATTTCACACGTTGAGCCCGGTGCCGAATTTGCTGTCCTTTCCGTTCAGCCGGCAGCCGGCGAGCGATACAATGTTCTAGGGTATTTAGAATGTTTCAATAAATTTTATTAAAACTACATTTGATCACATTTCATTCAGACTATAACATATTTATTTTTTAACTTCAATACTGTCGGTCCCACGGACCGACGCCAGCCAAACAAAAATTCTAGTGCCGGTCCTCAGGGACCGGCGCCGGGCCCAACGTGTTAAGAAAATATATTTTTTTCAATTCTATGAAATTTTGTTGCAGATTTTTAAATTTTTGAAAAATTTACGTTGAACAAAATATTTGCTGTTTTAAAGTTCAATTTTGTTGTCTGTTCAGGCTCAAATGAGTTAACTAAGCCAAAACTCAGCTTCTTGACCTTAACCCTTTTTATCTCAAAGTCTCACTTTTCATCTACACGGTTCATCTCTTCCACGGTGCGTTATCGAAGGTTGAAAATTGCTCGCTGAGCAGCCGAGAAGAAAATCAACGCCAACCCAATGAAAAGTTTGAAGCCAGTACGCACGACTGGCCACCAGGGCCAGTAACGAAAAAACCAACAACAACTATAACATAAATACGAGCAGACAGTGCGACCTTATCGGTTGTTGTTGTTGTTGTTGCTATTATTGTGGCCATAATGTCTAAAAGCGATACAAGCTGTGTGAGTGAAAAAGTGAAAGAACTGACTGACTGACTGGCTGACTAACTGATTGCGCGCGTGCGGCAATGCATGCGTGCCGAAGCGAGTGAGTGGCTGACAGGCGGACAGCTGGCCAGCCGGCTTATTATTATTACATGTCTGGCGCGAGAGTTCGTCGTAAATACACGTAAATAAATGTCAAAATGTTGAAATTGAAATTGACAAGCTGTGACAGGCCGCACAGACGCGTCACGACGCGACGCGACACCACTCGACGCAACCGCACAAAGGGCGACTGGACAGCCGCAAAGAATGGGCACACACACACAGACACTCGCACACAGACACCGAATGGGTAGCATGGCAGACGAATTGGGGTTTGCGGTGATGCCAAATTACATAGGAACGTGACACCAGACGCCATCAGACGCCAGACAATGGCCGCCCGAGTCCCGACGCTGAGCGGTGCGTTGCAGCACAAAGTTGAGGTGGCATTGGCGTTGCCGCACTCATGAATTCATCATTGCGTATATTATATGAGTTGGTCGAGAATTACAACTTTTGATGTGAAATTTTAAAAGTTCCACACGATTATTGATGAGCTGCAAAATTGGCAATTTACGAATTTTTCAAAATTTTAAAATTTTTGTTTCTATAAATAGACACTTGAAGATGTTCAGAATTCCTTCTAAGTGAAATTATTCTAATTGAAGTTATTTAATCATTTAATAATAATTGACTGACACGACAGCCCGATTACGAGACTAAGGCCTAACTACCCGCAACCATCCGTGTTGTGCGTGCGAATTTTTACAAGGTTGGAAGGAACCTACAGTTGTATGCCGATTCCGATAATCGTTGTTTTTCTTCTTTTTTCGGTGTTAACGCAACGGAGTCTTGAACGTGGGTTCGAGCGTCGCATTTGACTCGCAGCCCAACGAACTAGCCAGCTGAGCTACGGCGGCTGCCGTTATTTGAAGTTATTTACTAAATTAAAATTTCAATATGTTATTTTTTAATTTTAATTGAATTAGTAAATAAAATTGAAAAATTAATTTATTATTATTATTATTTTAATTTATTTTTTAACATTTTATGTATTTTTTTTAATTAAATTAAACTTCTTTAAATTTTTAATTTATTATTTACCATTTATTAAAATTTTTTTATTTTTTAACATTTTATTCAATAAATTTAGTTAAATTAAGTAATTTAGGTATTTTTATTTCTTAAATGTTTTGTATTTATTTGTACAACATTTTATGTATTTTTTAAATTAAATAAAATTTATTTCTTTACATTTTTAATTTATTGTGCAACATTTACTTACTTTTTTATTTTTAAACATTTTATTCAATAAATTTAGTTTATTTTATTTATTTAAAAGGACTTTTTGTGCTATAAATATCACAATGAGTATATGGAGGTTAAGGAAACTGGCTTCGTGGCCTTTATTTATTTAATTAATTTCATTTAATAAGTAATTTAAGTATTTTTTAAATTAAATTAATCTTTTTTACTAAGTCTTATTTCATAAATTTAGTTTATTTATTTAATTTATTTCCTTTAATAAGAATTCAAGTATTATTTAAATTAAATTAAATTAAATTAAATTAAATTAAATTAAATTAAATTAAATTAAATTAAATTAAATTAAATTAAATTAAATTAAATTAAATTAAATTAAATTAAATTAAATTAAATTAAATTAAATTAAATTAAATTAAATTAAATTAAATTAAATTAAATTAAATTAAATTAAATTAAATTAAATTAAATTAAATTAAATTAAATTAAATTAAATTAAATTAAATTAAATTAAATTAAATTAAATTAAATTAAATTAAATTAAATTAAATTAAATTAAATTAAATTAAATTAAATTAAATTAAATTAAATTAAATTAAATTAAATTAAATTAAATTAAATTAAATTAAATTAAATTAAATTAAATTAAATTAAATTAAATTAAATTAAATTAAATTAAATTAAATTAAATTTATTTATTACATTTTTATTTATTTTGAACCTATTATGTATTTTTTTAAATTAAATTAAATTTATTTCTTTAAATTTTTAATTTATTGTGTGACATTTATTTATATTTTTTTCTTTTTTTAACATTTTAGTTAGTAAAGTTTGTTCATTTATTTAATTTATTTCCTTTAATAAGTAATTCAAGTCTTTTTTAAATTAAATTGAATTAAATTTATTTATTACATTTTTATTTATTTTTGAACCTATTATGTATTTTTTAAATTAAATTAAATTTATTTCATTAAATGTTTAATTTATTGTGAAACATTTATGTACTTTTTTATTTTTTTAACATTTTCTTTAGTAAATTTAGTTTATTTATTTAATTTATTTCATTTAATAAGTAATTTATGTATTTTTTTTAATTGAATGAAATTTAGTTCTTAAATTTATTTTATTTAATGCTTAACATTTGTTTAAATTTTTTTATTTGTTCACATTTTATTTAAAAATTTAGTGTATTTATTTAATTGATTTTAATAAATAAATAATTTAGTTATTTTTTTAATTATTTTTATTATTAATTTTTGTATTTTTTTAAATTTTATAAATTTTTTAAATTACTTAAATTATCTTAACTTTATTTCTTTAAATTTTTTATTTATTGTTTAACATTCTATCTAACGCTTTATTTTTAAAATCTCCTTCCCAGCTAAGAAGTCCCACAAATCCACATTAAAGCAACCACCAAACCCCCACAGCTCACACTCTCTGAACCAGGTAAATTCCTGAAAGTCTGCTATGTTAATTTTTAATAAAATTTTCCTCCAAGTTGACAACATTTCACGCACACTTCAGGCGCATTAATTTAACGCCTATTTTACCCCGGGAGCGCACAGTTTCAACCCCCCTACAAATGCCAGACAGTAAAAGCAACAAAAACAACTGACAGCCACCTACAACAAAAAGCGTCTAGAGTGCAAATCATGTTTTAATCAAATCACTTTTAATTAATGCAAAACTGATTTACACCAACAAAGCCAAAGCGAAAGACAACGCAAAGCCGCGGCTGCGCTCACTTTCACCTGCCTAAAAGTATGCCATAAGCTGGCGGCCTTAGGCGACAACTCTTTGACATGTACAAAACGACACGCCAGACGCCAAGTAACAGACGGCACACGACTGCCTGCTGTTGTTCGTTGCATAATTACATTTCGATTGTGTTTTAATTTGCGATACAACAACAGAAAGAACAACATTTCTTGTCGCCATTTCCGTTTACGGCTGGTGTGAAGTGTATAATGGCCGCTTTGTGCTTTTGTATACGTTTGCGACGGAGTCTAATCAATGCTGCACGTTGCTGCTTTTTCATCACACTTACAGAAGGGTTTACTGGTTTTAGTGTCGAATGTTGAGTTTTGTTCAAACATATAAAGGCTTTTAGTTGTCTGGAGTTTTGCATAGCAGACTGAAAGTTGCGGCATGTTTGACATTGGGTCAAGTTGAAAGTTGCAGTCAACTCGAAATTAATTTTAATTAATATGCAAAGAGATATTGTGCGTATGACGACTCCCAGTGAAGCTACATGTAAAATATACTTTTGGGTCTCAGACAGAAACAGAGTTAAAGTTGTACTGACACCTTAATGTTTCCACTGTTCTATTGTTGTTGCTTTAAGTGAAGCGAAAAATCTTTCATATACGAATTGATGGACATATTGCAAGCCTCATTAAATAATGAAATTAGGATGGTTTCAGAAAACAAAAGTGGTATTGGGAAGGAACTAGAAAACTAGAGTCAAAAGAGTCCAAATTGGAGGTAGTTGGGTTTAGCTCCTAGGATCCTATTGGATCCTTGGCGATACCAGTGGGAGATGTATTCATGGGTTGTAGAAGAAATTCGTGGTAACGATTAGTACGATTAGTTAGTTAGTTAGATTAGTTAGTACGATTGCTTTTGGTTCCACTTAATGGCTTAGAAGCTTAGGTACGTTTCAGAGTCCTATTGAATCCTTGGAGAAACCAGTGGGAGATGTCTTCATTAGTTGTAGCAGAAATTCGTGGGAATACGATTACATTTTGAGCAGCTTAGACTCTTCAAAACTTGAGCATGAAAATAACTTGCAGTTCAGTAAACTCAGAGGCCCCTATTTGGACCAAACGCTGACTCTAAATAGCATAGGAAGAGCAAACAATACTTTTCCATCCAGAAAGCAGAAGAGCAAGCAAACATTTTTGTATTGAACTCATTTCACAAATGCGTCTGTTTTCTGCAACTTCATTTCAGTGTAAAGAAAATCCTTACAACCAATTTAACCAACACTCAAGCATTTTGACAATTCCATAACACACTTCCTAAATAAAATGTAAATTTCAGTGCATACTTTTGGCAGCAGCTTGAAATTATGTTTAATACTCTACATAAAGTGCAATTAAACACATATTTGGCCCATCAAGTCTCAGATTTTGCACGCCTGCTGTTTTAATTAACAGTAAACATCGTACTTCCCCTCCGCAATCAAACTTCTGTCTTTTGTTTAACCGCCTGTTTCAACTTTGACACGGCCCACCCGCTATCAACATACAACACCCATCCGTACAGCATTGGGCGCCATGGCTAACGAAAAATCAATAGACGCCTAAAAGTATGCTCGAGCTTGTGCCATTTATGTGTTAATAACATTTTAAGTACATTTTTAACCCCATTTGCAGGTGCACGGAAACTCTTTGCGGCACACACACACACACACGCAGACGTGAGTTACTCGACTCTGGCTGGCACCGAGCTTGTTGCTGGCAGCACTTGAAGGTGTGCGTGAGGCTTGGCTAATTTTATTAATGTTGGCAATTTATTTCGCTGGTAGATGCCGCAGTGGCGGTGTGGGTGGCAAAAAAATTGTTGCGCGCCAGCAATAACTGTAATAATGCGAACCACGACGCTGTGCTGCAGGCAATTAAATATGAAATATGGCCGGAAGAAGGACAACCAAGCGCAGACAGCGAAAAGATGCGCCCATAGTTGGGCTGTAAAGAAAAGTCTACGATTGCCTCAAGCAGCGGCTGAGTGTGGAGCGAATTTAAAAAAGAAGAAAGACGCCTGAAGGCGTTAAATATTAACAGCGAGCTGCGAGCTTCGGCGCGCATCTTTAACCAATTAAAAAAGGTGCAAATTGCATAAAAATAACAAAAGGCTAGTAGCAGCAACAAAAACAGGGACTAGAGAAATTTGCGCCTTGCTATTTGTTTTTTACTGTTTGAGCTGTAAAGTATGTGAAGACGTCATTTGTTTTAATTATTATCACAAAGACAGTGACAAGTGACAAAGGAAAGTGTACGGGGTGTCAAAGTGATGAATATACAAAGTTTAATGAAAGGGAAATTTCTTAAAATACATGAATGGAATTTGAAATTCCAAATGAAGTCTTAATTTGTTCACAATAGAAGTTAGGCTCAGCACCTATCAGCGCGGCACAGCAATCAATTAATGTCACCTACAAGAGACAATGAGATATCAACTGAAGGAATGGGCAAGAAAAACAATATTCTGAAATGACTACAAGCTTTTAGCATCTTCAAGCCTTAACACTTGGTCTAATGATTGAATAATGATTAACAACTGATTAGTGATGATGGAAATTATTGTTTATAGATTCTTCTTGATCTCTTTTTTGTCTTTGAAGCGAAGCGGGTATTACCGAGTGATCAAATGTGTCGTTCCAATGATCTGTGGACCCTGCACAACTCCAATCCTCTCCCTTCCAGTTTCCCTGTGTAGACATGTTCCACTTCCCACTTTCCACCGGCTCCGGCCGTTTGTGTTGTCCATTGTCTTAATTATTGTCATTCGTGTTTAATACGCACAATAAAGCGCACGCAATTCCGCAAAACCCCCGCGTCTTCTTATTTACCTTTCGCTCCGCCGACGGCTCAAAGCAGAGACTCTTTTACATGGTCCTTCGAGCCACCGCGAACCCGCGACAGTGAAAACATTTATAAACAAACAAATAAAATCTAAGTGACAAAAAACGAAGTGAACAATATTCAAACAAAAACTGTGACAAATCAAAAGTGAAAAACAGAGTGAACAACATCCTACAACACCACACTAAAGATGAGGTAAACCTAAAAAACGAAAAAGTTCAATAACGAAAAACAAAAAAGTAAGGTGAACAAAGTGAAAAGTGCAGTGACGAAAGTACAAAAAGCTTAAAAAGCCATCACTGGCCCACTTGAACAAAAAAAAAAAAACTAAATTAAAAATAACATAATAAATAAATAATCCCAAAACAAAAAGCCATCCCCCGGCCTCCCTATTCAAAATCAAACAAAAGCCAACCCCGGCCCCCTTTTTTTTCAAAAAAAAAAAAACAACAACATACAAAAAGCCATCCCCGGGCCCCTTCAAAAAAAAAAAACCCAAAAGAAATCCCCGGCCCCGTTTTTTCGAAAAAAGTACAAGATAAGTGCAGTGCAGAACACAACATAAAAACACACAGTGCGGTGCAGTGTAAAACACACAAAATCAACAACCAAACAAGGAAAGACCAGCAACAACACACACGCAACGCAGAAGAAGGAAGCACTCGAAGCAGCCCAAAAAGCAGACGGACGAACTGATAATCCACCAAGGGAGATCCACACACTCGGGCACTGGGCCCAATAAGATAAGCCCGAGAAATTTTCATAAAAATTAACAATCACATACACTAACATACATACACGCATATTTTAAAAATTAACAAAAATACCCATATTCCCATATACCTATACATATATTCACCCAGTTAATTTTCCGTTGAATATATATATATATATATATATATATATATATATATATATATATACAATATTCAACTGGATCTAAATCCCGCAAAGTAGTTCCGCTACTGCACAGCTTCCATATTTCGCTCATTTCCCCTGCGCATAAAAATTAGCGCCAATTCCCATTTTCGCGCCTCTCCGTGTGCGCGCACACTCCAATTTCTATCCTTTTCTTTGTGCTTCGCACAAAAAATCAGCAGCAAACTGCCCAGCTGCTTTCCACTTTTGCCATATTCACGCACTTTTCCTTGTGCTAAATTCGCACACACCAGTTGCCCACTTTGTCTTTGCGCTTGTACATAAGATCAGCAGCGACACCCAGCTGCTGTGTACATTCTGCGCGTCCACTGCTGCACTTAATTCCACATTTCCTTTTGTGCTATATCCGCACGCACTTGGCAGCACGCAATCCAGCTGCTTGGCCCAAGTGCATATATATAAACAAGAAAGCACAAAGCGGATACAGTGGAACAAGTTGCACATTTTCACTGCACATTGAAAATTTTCTTCGACTTAGAAAATTTTCAATCGTGCATATATATATATATATACTCATATTCAACACACACACACACATTATCACATACCGTGGGACAAAAAGACCCGTCCTAAGTACATTGAAAATTTTCGACTTAGAAAACTTTCAATTGTACATATCAAACGTTCACTGCACATACACTCAATATACATACAGTGGGAGAAACACAACCCACCGGTACACAAAAACTTTATTTTTATCCCTTATATAATTAAAGATATTTTGGTAAATTTACTAACAATTAACCAATATTATATTCAAAAATATAATTTGACATACACTTGCACTTATATTTTTCTGTTTCACATACTTTTATACACATACCCATACATATTTATTTTTCATACATTTTACATACATTTATACACATACATACCCATTTTTATTTATTTTCGTTTTAAGGGGAGGTTCTCATTCAAAATTTTCAAAAATTCGATTTTTTTTTTCTTTACATTTTTTGAAAGGTATTAGTGTCTACTATATTGCGGTAAACCGATTTTCCGATCCGCGCATCAGAAAAGTTTCTACAGGCCATCCCGCCATGGGGCGCTCTCGGCTCGGAACGCGCGCTCAAAACTTTAAAAGCGTTTATCTCAAAACATGATTTTTCTAAACTGCGTACAATCTCATTTGAAAACGGTTCAACTGAAAGACTTCATGTTTTGTTTTCTCGAAAGAAGACCCTTTTCATTGGAGTAATGACCTATAAAATCTACAAATTCTTTGTATTAACTATTTTTTGTGAAGCTTCAAAGTATAAAAAAGGGCTAAAAAATCGATTTCAAAGTTTGAGATCGCACCATTATGTCAAATTTGAAGTTTTTTACCCGTTCTTAGGTCATTCCTCCAATAAAAGTATCCTACTTTCGAGCCTTATAATTGGTTTTGTGTTTCAGATCGATCCTGAGGCAGCAGGCTGTACGCAGTTTTGTTATTCCACGCGAACCGCATCTTAGACGGAACGTCACCACGGGCGCCATTTTGTTTTTTTCGTCTTGAAAAACTTTGTAAATAATGACGAAAATATAAGCTTTTTGAATCCTAAAACTGTTTTTTCCTATGTTTTTTTATTGGCCCACAAAAAAATTCCAAATTTTGCTTACTTTTTAGTCATTTGAATGAAACCTCCCCTTAATACAATAAACACAAATACATATACACAAATAAATTTGACCTTCACTTTTTTGTTTTTATTTTGCTTGTTTTATACAACATTAAGACAAATTTCCATATTCCTGATTTCGCGGTTTCAATTTAAAATTTTATTAATTTTTTCCCGTATTGCCCGACATACGGTTAATAAATTTCGCTAACAAATTAAAGGCGATTTCCCATACAATCGAATAATCTTCACACATTCGTGTAATTTTTCGATTTTTCCCAATTTTAAGCCGTTCGTGCGGACGCGGCCAACTTTAACCCTTTCATTTATTCCCATTCTCAGGTGGAAATTTAATTTCAATTTTTCACACCTGACCCCCCTTTCACTCAAGCTTCGCTAATTAATTTCAATGCTGGTAGAGCGTTCGCCTAAAAAGCAGTCAGACGCGATGGAGTCAACCGCCTCCAAACACCCCCCTAAGGTGTCAACCGATTTATTTTTGACAGACCCTGTCACGCGAGAGCCCCAAAAAACGCGCTCCAAATCTTCCATTCTCAAAGCAACCGATCCTAGCGTTGCCAAATTTATATTCGAGTCCGATCGGCTCGTGCAATTATGCACAAAATTCTCCACTACTCCCATTGAGGAACAAACGAAGTCCCTCATCCAAATTCGTCGAAAGAATTTGGAAGCCCAATGGGAAAGGCTTATGCATGCATATGAGGCAGTCTCCATTACGGAAGACAGTAGCCAGCCCGACCGTTTCAAGGAGTCGGCTCGGCAGAAAATCGAAGCCTGCACAGACCAGTATGAGTTGTGCATGGCTCAAATGTCGGACATTATTGAGATGCTCCAGCATCCACCCACTCAGCACGCTGCGCATACGGAACATGTTCGATCCCCAGAACCAACACATACCCCAAACATTTGTTTACAAGTTCCACCTTGCGATACCGAAACATTTTTCGGGGGCTATGAGCAATGGTCGTCCTTCCGGGACATGTTTACGGCAGTTTACATTAATCACCCCAAGCTCACTCCAGCCCAAAAATTGTATCACCTCCGATACAAGACGCAAGGCAAAGCCGGTGCAATTGTGAAGCAATTTGCCTTAAGCGATGAAAACTTCGGACTCGCATGGGAAGCCCCGGCCAATACCGAAAATAGCGAAGCGCTGCAGCGGATTCAAAGTACAATAAGTAATTGTCTATCAGTACTTAGGTCCCAAGCCGTGGACACTGACAACTGGGATCCGCTGCTTGTGTACATATGTTGCACCAAATTACCCGAAGAGACATTGGCTCTCTGGGAACAATCCCTTACATCTCGTAAGGACCTGCCTCTTTGGTCGCAAATGGACGAGTTCCTGACCTGCAGGTACGAGGTGGTGGAACGGCTCAATAGCATTCGCCCCGCTAAGCCAAAACCAAAACCCTCCAATTTCCATACTCCCCAAAATCGGCCTCAAAATAGATCTCAGCTCTTCCATACTGAGTTGAAAAAAAGACTTCGCGTGCAAGCTCTGCAACGCAAACCACCCTATACGGACATGTCAGAGTTTCAAGAAGGTCAGCCCCCAGAGCCGATTGAAATACGTCAAAGAGCACAACTTATGAGAAAACTGTCTTGCCACGACTCACACCATGAAGGACTGCACAAGCAGTTTTACATGTGTTTACTGCCAAAGGAAGCATCATTCCCTGCTTCATTTCCCCAACAATAAATCCCAAGCCCCGCAGCCTCTCAATAGGTCTCAGACGACTACTTCTCAGGTCGCAACAGCTCATCCACAACCGAACAATAACTCCTCAACTCATTCCCCCACTTCAGATGCGCAACCCGGCCCATCTTCAAGGCTAAGTACGCCTCAAGTACAAGCCCTCCTCCAATAATGGCACCCAATCCCTTCTGCCTACGGCACTGGTGGCTATTGCCCACTTGGGAGAATTGTTCAAGGTTAGAGCGTTGATAGACCAAGGCTCACAACGCACCTTCATTTCCTCGAAGTTGCAAAAACGCTTTAAATTGCCAATTGAAAGATCTCACTTCGAAATTTCAGGCATGGGCGGTAAAATTGTGCAAAATTCCAATCACATTTGCTTTTTGACGTTGGCAGTTCCAAACTCCAGCACGACCCTCAATGTGCAAGCAATAGTACTCCCCCAATTGACAAAATTGCTACCCCCATTCACAATTAGCCATCCCAATTGGGAAGAATTTGCCACGCTAAATCTCGCTGACCCAAGTCCTTTCGAGTCAGCGCAGATAGACTTAGTTATTGGCAGTGATCTGATTCTCTGCATCTGATCTGATCAGAACGCTCCGACTCTCAGCCATCCAGCCCGTTAGCGGCAAAAATACTTCTCGAGGAAACGTATGTCGACGACATTCTTTCCGGAGGTCATGAACTTCCCACCACTAAGGAAGTGATAGCCACCCTCAACTCCGGGGGACAACTGATTAATCGGGATACTAGGGGAGAAGGGTTTGGGAATGCAAGGCGTCCGAAGTGCAAATGTCTGTCCGGTTTGATTTCTGCAGTTGTATTCTGCTGTTGTATTATTTTTTTTCATGCAATCGTGTGCATAAAACTTTTCTTCTTGTTATAGTTGTTTTCCAATTCTGTTGGGGCTGATGCTGAATGCAGGCCATATGAGTGAGTGTTCTAGTGAACCTGGTTGGCCTTATTCGACCCACCCCCGCTGAAGCTTCGGGTAAATTAAAAAGCCAAGTGCACACGAGTTAACCAAGGTAATATTTCCCTCAAATTCCACCACACCTGCACTCATATGTAGAAGCTAGGCTAAAGATCTGCACTCGCCAAGATGGTTATGGGAAGTTGGCATCCTGCAGAGCCTCTACGCCGAAACTTAACCGCCGTAATGTGGGAGACACATAACAGAATAAAGAAAATGGAGTCAGTGTTTGACTGCGTATCGTGACGGTCATAATGTCTCTTCGGTCTCGTTGCGCTTTGTGCTCCAAATCGGTTGCCAAAGACTGCCTATCCTCTGCTCTTTGCAAGTCAGTCTTCCATAAATCGTGTTGCAGTAGTTTGGACCTACGTGTGCTTGACGTGATCCAAAACAATGCTAATATAGCTTTTAATTGCGATACCTGCATTAATTCAAATTGGCATGCTGTTGTTGCTACTTTGATTGATGAAGTTAAGGAGCTCAAAATACTCATCTCTGCTACTGATGTTGCTGCGAACTTAGCTGATGTTGCTAACGGTTTTTCTCGCGCCCAATCTGATGTCGCTGCTGCCAGCCCGGCTGATGCTGGCTCTCACACGCTAACTACGCCATGCAATTCCACTGCTGCGGTCGCTGCGACTTGCTCCGTTGTTGCTGCTTCTTACGCTCCAAAATCTGACAGGCTGCGCGCTCCCAGTCCTATTGTTCGGAATGTTGCTAACCCCGGTGCTTCTGCTGCTTCCCAGAGTGTTGCCCTGCGCCCGATCGCTGCTTTGACATCTGCTCGACCGGCGCCGCCAGTCGCTCTCTCATCAGCTGACTCGGACACGCTCAAAGGGTGAGGTCGTTGACCCTGGTGGAGTCGAAATGAATTCGGGCTCTTCCTCTGCTGCTTCTTTTGTTGATGCTGCTGCTGCTAGAGAATCTGATAAAGTTCAGTCGCTCACTTCCTCTACTGCTCCTGCTGTAACTATAGTGAGTAATAAAGCTGTCTCATTTGCTGATGTCGCTGCTGTTGCGCGGGAACTTGATGCTATTGATCTCACTTGCCTAATGCTAAAAGTATTACGAATGTAGGTGTAAAGGAGCGTCGGAAAACAAATACTGTAGTTGATGGTAGCAACACTAGCTCTGAGCTTGATGTTGTTGTTCGACTTAAATGGCTACATTTGTCGTCATTTGGGCCGTCGGTTAATGCTGAGAGTATCATTAATTATATCTCAAAGCAGGCGAACGTCTCCCCATTGTTAATAACTTGTTACAAGATAGTGAAAAAAGATGTAAATTGTGAGTCATTGACTAGAGTAAGCTTTAAGCTAGGGATTTCTGCTTTAATCTATAACAAGCTTCTTGTCTCG
The DNA here is from genome assembly GCA_963971225.1 of Melieria omissa. Lineage (NCBI taxonomy): Eukaryota > Metazoa > Arthropoda > Insecta > Diptera > Ulidiidae > Melieria > Melieria omissa. Next base: position 58,282,884 of record OZ020268.1, read on the forward strand.
TCACTATGGCCGTCTGATGTGAAAATACGTCCTTTTCGTTTTTTTCAAAAAAACCGGGATCCTCCGAAACTATCATAGATAACCATGAGTCTATTACTAGCATTAATAGCATAACATGTCGAAAAGTACGTAAGTCTATAAACATGTAGGTATTATCAAAATATGTCCGGTATGAGAACAAAAGCTAACATCGTGTATACTGCTACATCTCATGGTGATTATGACGTAGTTGTTCTTGTCGAAACGTGGCTAACCTCAGACTTCTTTAATGAAGAATTTTTTAATAAAAACGTATACAATGTCTTTCGGAAAGACAGGGATTCCCTACGAACAGGTCTTGTTCGCGGTGGAGGAGTCCTCATTGCTGTTAGGAAACAGTTGCACAGCTCGTTTGTTTCTCTTTTCAATTCCGATAGCTTGTTGGATCAACTTTGTGTTGATGTCGGTGCTGATGTAGGGGTAATTCGCATCTGTGTGTCCTTCCCCCCAATAGCTCTGATAAGATCTATAGTGATCATGTTGATAACATAATGCATCTTACGCAGTCAAATTTTGCGTTTTAGGAGATTTTAACTTAAGTAAAATCACATGGGACTATCTCCCTGGTGACGATTTTCTTGTACCATCGAATGTTAATAATGCTCATGAAATCAATTTAATTGATAGCTTTTATAGTTTGCAATTAATCCAAGTTAATAATATTGTAAATAAGCTTGCAAAAATCTTGGATCTTATTTTTATTAGTAATGATATAAAGTATAACCTACTCCAATCTGTATGGCCTCTGTCTCCTACTGATAAGCATCACGTACCAATAATCTTGGAATTAGAATTTTATGAATATCCATCAATTTCACTGGATAATGATATCAGATTCAACTATAGCCGCTGTGATTTTGGTCTCATAAATGATCTCATCTCCAACATAGACTGGCAATTTCTTTTTCATAATCGTAATCTTGGTTGCTGTTTTGAAATTTTCGATATATCTAACAAAATGATCCACAAATTTCCTAAGAGGGTTTACAAATTGCCATGGTACACAAAACGCCTGAAAAAACTCAAAATTTTGCGCAATAAGTTGTATAAGCTATATAAAGAAACAGGTTCGTTCCAACATAAATCACGATACTTGAGCTTTATGAATGAATTTAATTGTTTGGATAAGTTTCTTTACAAGAATTATCTATTAGGCTTTGAGAATAACATTAAATCTAATCCAAAATCATTCTGGACCTACATTCAGTCAAAATGTTCCTCTTCTACTATACCCAAAATAATGTCATACCAGGGCAAGTCTTCATCTTCGCCCAATGACTCTGCTAATTTATTTGCAGAATTCTTTAAAGCAAATTTTGTTGATGATGATTACTGGCATGATGATTCAATATTCAATATTAAGGAATATAAAGTCATCTCTAGATTTCGGTTCGTTAACTCTCAATAACGATGATATTATGTTGGGTATTCAGAACCTCAAAAATTCCCAGCGCTGTGATTTTCACAATATTTCATCTTTTTTCCTTAAAAAGTCTGTCTCGGCAATTGCTGAACGCCTCTTAATGCTTTTTAATTTATCATTAAAAACTGGAAATTTTCTTGATGACTGGAAAGTTACTTTTGTAAACCCTATTTTCAAAAGTGGTCAAAAAAATTAGGTATAAAATTATAGACCAATCTCGAAGCTTCCTATAATCTCGAAGTTATTTGAAAAAACTGTAATTTCTAAGCTGTCTTTTGCTGTTAAACACCTGATTTGCCCTTGTCAGCATGGTTTTGTTCCGGGGCGATCCACTGTAACTAATCTCTCTGTTTTCTCAAGCTACTGTGTCTCAGCTTTCATGAACGGTTGTCAAGTTGACTCCATTTATACGGACATATCCAAAGCGTTTGACAGAGTTTCTCATAGCGCGCTATTAGCCAAGTTGCGAGTATTAGGATTTCATTCAACTTTTCTGTCGTGGATTGAGTCCTACTTGTTTAAGAGAGTAAATTATGTCGTCATTGACAATGCAAGGTCACTTCCCTATATTGCAACTTCTGGGGTTTCGCAAGGAAGTATAGTAGGTCCTCTTTTGTTTGTTATTTTCATTAATGATGTCAGTGTTTGCTTTAAGAACTGCAACTACCTTTTATATGCTGTTGATCTGAAAATTTTCTTTAGAATTAAAAACTTGCTCGATATTCAAGTACTTCAAGCTGTGTTAAATAGCTTTTATGACTGGTGTTGCAGAAATAAATTAGCATTAAACACCAGTAAATGCTACTCTGTAACCTACACCAAGCAGCAAAATAAAATACTATCAAATTACTATCTTTCTGATACCCCCTAACTAATGTAGATAGAATACGTGACCTTGGTGTCGTTTTTGATTCTGCTTTTACATTTGTTGAGCACCTTAACTTTATCATTCCTAAAGCTTTCTCATCCTTAGCCTTTATCAAAAGAAATAGCTCTGAATTTAAGGGCCCGTACACTAAAAAGCTATTGTACAATGCCTTCGTAAAATCTAGTCTCGAATATGCCTCCATAATATGGAACCCGATGTATGAAGTTCACAATAAAAGAATTGAACGTGTGCAAAAAATCTTTATGAAGTACTGCCTGGCACATTTGCATTTTGAATTGCCCCTGGCTCCCTATCAAGGTGCAAACTAATAAGTCTGCATTGTCTGGAAAACAGAAGAGTGATCGCAGCAATAACTTTTCTTTACAACATTATCAATGGGAATATTGATTGCCCGCAACTGTTGGAGTTGGTTAGATTTAATGTTCCTACCAGAAATCTTAGATGGCACTACACCTTTTATGTTAATGCCTACAAGTCGAATTATGCTTTGAATGATCCTATCACACGGGCTCTAGTTGAATTCAATAAGTTAGCTTTAAATAAGATTCCTTGTTTAGATTTCTCTTTAAGCCAATTATCATTTAAAAATTAATTACTTTCTTATTTTTAAGTAATTTATGTGCACCTACTAAATAATAAATTTAAATTGTTATCTAGTCTGTAAGGTTGTCAAACCATAGACTCAATAAATAAATAAATAAATAAATAAAAAAGATAACGGCTAATCACGCAAAACTCTTAGAGGAAATTCCCGAAGACGACCTTTTCGACTCGGAATTCCTCAAGTTCGATTCAACGAGTTCCACTAAGACTCTTGGCATCCGTTGGAATGCGTTATCGGACTCATTTTCATACTCTATCTCTCCCACTACACCTGCAAACTCATTCACGAAACGGCAAATTCTTTCGTCTGTTGCCAAACTTTTCGATCCCGCAGGATGGCTTTCGCCTATAATGATTCTTGCCAAAAAGCTTCTGCAAGAGCTTTGGCTTGAAGGCACTGAGTGGGACGAGTGCATAAAGCCCAGGATCACTTATAAAGTGGCAGCAATTCATTGAGAATTTGCCTGCCATAGAACTTATCGAAATTCCCCGCTGGGTTCACTATGCCTCCAATCGAAATGTTCAGATCCATGGATTTTGCGATGCCTCCGAAAAAGCATACTGTGCAGCTCTTTACATACGTATTAACATGAATGGTGACAACCTCTCGTCACATCTCCTTGTTGCAAAAACAAGAGTTGCACCTCTCCAAACAATAAGCTTACCTCGCTGAGCTTTGCGGAGCTGTTTTACTCTCCCAGCTCATCAAATCCCTCCGCTCTCACCTCGGGTTCGACAAATCGGAAATCCATTTATGGGCCGATTCGGAAATTGTCCTTGCTTGGTTGGAAAAACCACCTTGCACATGGAAGACTTATGTTGCCAACCGCACGACCGAAATACGTCAAAATGTGCACCACGCTCCCTGGCGACATGTCCCAAGCGCTGAAAATCACGCGGACTTAGGAACGCGCGGATGCAAGCCGCAAGATCTCAAAGATCACACTCTGTGGTGGAATGGCCCCAAATGGTTGCAGCAAGCGTCCGATGCTTGGCCAAAGGGTCATTCTCGTAAAGTTCCAATCCCGGAACAACGAGCGATCGACTGCCACCACCATCTCGAAGAGCAGACCGACATCCTCGCTCGGTTCTCCAGCTTCTCTCGAGCCCTGCGAGTAATCGCATATATGTTCCGCTTTATTCATAACGGCATCTCCTCCCGTCGGCAACACAATCCCATACACGGAACACTGTTGTCCCAAGCAGAGTTGGCATTTGTTAAGAATCGCCTTATAACTCTCGCGCAAAGTTCCCATTATCCCTAGGAACGACAAGCGCTCTCTCATTCTCTTCCCATATCCAAGAAAAGTTCTCTCTTGATGCTCAATCCCTTCCTAGATAAACAGAAGGTGATGCGAGTTAATGGCGGATTCGCCAATGCGGCATTGTCGTACAATGAACGACACCCCATTATTCTCCCCCCAGAGTCCCGCTACTGCAGTTTACTTCTTCGCTTCCTTCACAAGCTATTACTGCATGCGGACCAACGACTCATGCTCCGTATGGTTCGGCAGGAATATTACATTCCGCGCCTAAAGCCGCAAATAAAAAGTGAATTTTCAATGCAAAACGTGTGTCATCCACAAACAAAAGCTGCGAACACAGATCATGGCAGCGCTCCCCCCCGAACGATGCACACTTACAATCCCATTCGCCACAACCGGAATCGACTTTGCTGGTCCATTCCAGATCAAAGCTTCCATGCTCCGTAGCTCAACGTACCTCAAAGGTTATGTTGCAGTGTTCGTGTGCTTCTCCACGAAAGCCGTTCACTTGGAACTCTGTTCGGATCTTACGACCGAAGCGTTCCGCGCAGCATTCGCCCGATTTACTGGTCGACGAGGGCTACCGCTCAAAATCATGACCGACAACGGCAAAACGTTCGTCGGTGCTCAACGTGCCATGGCCAGAGCCTTTGCCAAATTCTCGAGAGAAATTGCCCAAGATATTCTCGACCGATACGGTCCTCAGGGCGTCGAGTGGTAATTCATCCCCCCACATGCTCCTCACATGGGAGGACTATGGGAGTGGGCGGTCAAAAGTTTCAAGACCCACCTTAAAAAGGTAGCCGGCTCTCATAGATTCACATACGAAGAGTTTACGACTCTTCTTACTAGAATTGAAGGGACGCTCAATTCACGTCCGCTCTCTCCTCAATCGCAGGACCCTAGCGATTTAGTGTCTCTGACCCCTGGCCACTTTCTCCGAGGCGCTCCTATCGCCGCACCCCCCGAACCCGAGTGCTCCGAGCTATCCCTAATAAACCGATGGGAAAAACTCAAAGTCCTCCATCATCAATTTGCCCGACGATGGAAGGATGAATACCTCAAGGATCTCCACAAACGATATAAGTGGAAGCATCCGCAAAGAGAGGTGGGAGAAGATGAAATGGTCGTCATTAAAGACGATCTGCTTCCTCCCAATGAATGGCGGCTCGGCCGTATTCATAAAATACATCGCGGTCCCGACAATCACGTACGTGTCGTGGATATCCGCACCGACTCTGGCATCTTGACAAGGCCAGTAGTCAAGCTATGCCCCTTAATAGCGTCTTAAAACTCATTCGACTCATGACCCTGCTTTATCACATACACTTGCTCATACTCTACACAATCACTATTATCCTTTAGTGATACACTTTTCTTGTGTTTTGCAGGGCAACTAGGAAGCAGCAGGTCGTCCAGCAATGCCGGCTGTGCCACCACCTCCACGGCATACGATATTGCCGGGCCTTCCTGGCGATGGCACCGCAGCAGCGACAGCAGGTGGCCCGCGCCCAGGGCTACCGCACTAACTGCCTGGCGCGGTCCCACCCCACCAACCGGTGCAACTCCACCGCTCGCTGCAGCAAGTGCGACCGAGCGCACCACACTATGCTGCACTTCAGCGAGAGGCCAGCCGCAGCAGCAGCGACCAGGGCCGCAACGAAGGGCGGCAAGAAGCCGCACCGTCCGCGGCAGCAGCCCGCTCCAGCACAGCACTCTGTGCAGCGCTCCACCCTTGCGGATCGGCTTACACGCCACCACCGACAGCCCCAACCACGAATCAGCCTTTCCGCAGCCGAGGCAGCAGACCAACGGCAGCTGATCGCATTCAGCGAGGACGAGGCCTCCACCGACGGAACCCCCGAGCCGCGCGTCGGAGCCCGCGCCCTCATCGAGCAGGCTCTGGAGGCATTGGGCCGGCTCAGTGAGTAGCTCCGGCATTAATGTTGCCAGAGGCAACGCGGGCCGCCATGTTCAAATGTGTCGTTCCAATGATCTGTGGACCCTGCACAACTCCAATCCTCTCCCTTCCAGTTTCCCTGTGTAGACATGTTCCACTTCCCACTTTCCACCGGCTCCGGCCGTGTTGTCCATGGTCTTAATTATTGTCATTCGTGTTTAATACGCACAATAAAGCGCACGCAATTCCGCAAAACCCCCACGTCTTCTTATTTACCTTTCGCTCCGCCGACGGCTGAAAGCAGAGACTCTTTTACACCGAGAAACAGGGCACCAAACTGATCTTAGCGAAATCCCCAACCATTCTTCTGTGACCTCCTCTACACAACAGATGACGCTATGACTGGTGGCTCAGAAATTTGGAGGCGTCGCTCCTAACGGGCGGTAGATGGCAGCCCCATCACTTAGGACTACCTTCGGCAGGCCAATCACAACCGATTAACATAACCTACACAAGGCAAGGTCTTGTGGAGGCCCTATGCTTCCGAGAGGAGAGAACAAGGAAAAACAATTTGGAGGTCGACGGCCAAGTGGGAAACCGTACCGCCGAAGGGAGTACCAAGTTGACCAACTGGAGACAGAGCACAAAAAACAGGGGTCAGTTGTTATGATTAGTGAAGTATGAAAGTAATTGAAAGAAACGCATTCAATCTTTGCAAACATCTTCGACTCTTATAAACTGTGACGGCCAGTGACTGCTATAAAACACATCGGAGACCCTAAAAGACACAAAACGTAGTCACCCAAGTCATCATACTCTTCCTACTGTCTGTACGAGTATATGACTAACTTTTCATATGTTTTACCCATAAATAATGAGCCTTAATTAACTGTGTGAGGTTAATCTTTGTGAGAGAATCGAATCTTTGAATCCTTGGGTTAAACTTTTTCGATTTTTTGTCTCTCTTGTAAACCATAATTTTTCACAAAAATAAATGAACTAATGTCTATTGGTACTGGTATGCCAAGGTTTTGCCAACTAGATCAACACCTTCTGTTCCGTCGGGTGGCGGACTTCAGACTGAATCCTTTTCGTTCAAAATTATTTTCGAATTAAAGTCATAAAATTATAAAAATATGAAATAAAAAAATTACAATAACACCCCGTTCTACCTGTTTTGAATTGAATTGAAAATGACTTAACATCCTCAACTATTTTTCTGCCATTCCCTGCAAAATTTGTGCGGACCATTTGGTCCAACAGTCTAGTCTCGCAACCATTCTAAAATGATCTAGTTCGCGCGCTAGTGACAATGTTATGCTGGAAAGGACTAGTACTGGTTACCAGCTAGTGACAATGCAAAAATGGACCATTTCGGAGGAGGAATACACTTTGAATTAACCACTTCGGCAAATAGTTCGGACATCTACAAATAGCCGAGCGAATAGACGATTGAATAACGAGTATATGTCACTTAATCCTTATTCGTGAAAGTTGGTGAGAAGGAGAACACGCGAGGTGAGACGAGACGAGAATAATTAAATTTTAAAAATAAAAATATATGTGCTATTAATCAATAAATAAAATGCAGTGCAGCAAGAGGCATTTGAAACGCTTAATTAAAAATAAAAAGGAAGTTTTTGGGGATAGTTTAAGAGAAGACCTGCAGAAAAGTGAAAAAGTTAGCGAGTCGATTCTCGGAACAGGCTCAACCGACGCACAGTGTTTCGCCTAGAACAAGCTAGCTGGACAAAAACGACATTTTTATTTCCTGATTTTTCTATTAGGTAATGAATGTCAGCATTCATACATTAGGATTTGTGTGAAAATAACACACCGGCACTTTCAATATAGTGAGTTATGTAGATAAATATATCAAATTATCGTAAATTTTAATAATTTCTTCACATAGTTGGCCTGCAGTGATTTCTTAAAATAAGTTCGTTTTAAAAGTCGGTTACATCTTTTTTTATAATGGAGTCTGCCCTTAAGAGTGAGTAGTATTTTTACAATGTTTTGTATTAGCAACTAAGCTATATTTAATAGTTGTAACGTGCCATGATTAAGAAGGAAAGCGATTTTTTCCCCAAATTTTTAACTTCAAAGGTGAAAAGTTGAGATGTCTCCTCATGTCACATCTCCAATTTTTATATATATTCTGCTCATAAGTATGGACTAGTAGATGGAACAAAAAACCATTGCGAATTTTTTGCACATCTATTTTATTTTATTTTTCAGATTTGACTATAAGCATAACAAAATTAAAATTTTTGGAAATGTGGTTGAAAGCAATTGTTGGTTCTAATGAAACAAAAAATGAAGAGATAATGAGGCACATGTTATCACAATTAAACGATTATGAAGTGACAGAAAATTCCTTAAGAAGCATAAAAGTCAAACTTTCCCAAACATCATCAAAGTTGTCCATGAAGTGGAACAGCCTAGGAAGAAACCGTGAACGATTTCTAAATAAGAACCCTGAGTGGCTATCTGGTTCAGAGATAATTTTAAACATAACAGTACGGTCAAGCTTTCCATCGACATTTTCAAACAGCCAACCAGGTCCTGGCAGACCAAAGAAGGTATTTGATAACTCCAAACTGAGGACCAAACGAATAGATGACTTAATACAATCCAGAAGTGCTGATGAGCTGATTTATTCTGCAGAGGTATCTGCACGATTGTCCGGCAGTAGAAATGTAGCAAGTGTTATTAAAACTGCGAAAAGGGAGACTCAAGAATCTCTGAACGAAAAAAAATTTTAAACAAATTCTATGTAGATAGCAAATCAACTAGTCAATTTAAAAATGTGTTTGGACTGATTGTAGATGAACTAAAGCCTGGATTCGGTAACACAAACGACGCCAATACTGCACGTAGGTTCTTTGAAAATTCAGAGAAAAGTGCAGAAATTACTTGCTTGGATGTTACTTTCATAAATAATTCGACACACTTCTACGCGCTTTATCTTCGGGTTATGATATAAATATTGAAAAATTCGAAATATTTGCGTGGGAGCTGAAAACACTGTACATTAACCTCTATTCGTGGTGTAACATGCCTGTTACGGCTCACAAAATTTTGGTGCACAGCACTGATGTTATAAAATCGGCAATTTTGCCAATTGGTCAGCTTTCTGAGGAAGCCCAGGAAGCTCGTTATAAAGAATGTAGGCGATTTAGAGCAAACAATACGCAAAAGCAGTCCCGTGAAGCCACGAATAGAGATTTAATGAATATGTTGCTAGTAACATCTGACCCAATAATAATTAATGGTTCTGTCAGTCATAGTAATGACTACGTGTTAACTGATTTATCCGATGACAGTGATGATAATGAGTGAGGGAATCATGGAAACTGTAAGTAGGTAATAAATTGACAAGAACTTCCTGCTGTCGTATCTTAAACAGTCGTATCTTAAACTGCTTGAAGTTTCATTTTAGCACGCGTTTCATTCACATCAATTTGGATGTGGATACAAGCAGCTTTTGCCTTTCTAACACTATAAAATGACGGAAATACCTTATGACAAGCTTAGGTACTCCACTTCCGAGGCCTTTTGTGTGCATGACTAGTCGATTGGCTATCTATATAGTACAATAAAGCTCGAATATCTCAAACTTAAACGTCTGTCATTTTTTTAGAGAATCAAATCAGAGAACCTTGAGTCTCATTTTGCGCAATTTTGATAACACTTGCTACATTTCGCCAGTGGACAATCGTGCAGATATCTCCGCAGCATAAATCAACTTATCAGTATATCTGGTACGTTTTAGGTCATCTATTTTTCTCCGTTTGGTCCTAAGACTGGAATTATTAAGCTCTTTAATGTATATATGTATATATAGGTATGTGTATGTATATATACATATAAAAAAACTAAAAAAGTATATGTATCTGAAATAAAAAGCCGCATATAAAACGAAAAATCCTGAAAAATATTTTTGTCCAGCTAGCTTGTTCTACACGAAACACTGTGCGACGCGTCGGTCGCTGATATTGGCAGCTTTGCGGGCAATGAAATTCAAAAGACATTGCGCGAAAAAATTGGAGAGTGGCATATAAAAATAGAGTCCCGAATGCAACCATGAGAGAACTCCTCATAATTTTAAATGAACATGGTATAGATGTTCCCATAAGCCCAACTGCTCTTATGAAGTCCGTGTCAGAGAAAGCAACTATTGAGACAGTGTTTCCCGGGGAGTATGTGCATTTTGGCATTGAAAAGCAATTGCAAGAAGTTAGTGGTTTAATATGGCATGCAAATGACATTTTATTTGACGTAAACATTGACGGATTTAAGAGTTCGAAAACTCAACTTTGGCCAATTTTAGTTAAAATTATAAACATGCCAAATATTTCCGTATTTCCCATTTGAATTTACAAAGGTAAACGAAAGCCTGATGACATTAATAATTTTTTAAAGTATTTTGTTACCGAATACAAATACCTAAATGAAAATGGTATGACTTTAGGAAACAACATAATTGCAGTAAAAATTAGAGCTTTGATTTGTGACGCGCCAGCGAAATCTTTTGTTTGTGGAATTCCACACCACACCTTCTCACATGGATGCCCAAAATGCACTCAAACAGCCAAGAAAATAAACAGGACTCTAACATATGATACTGAAATAAAAAACCTTATTTCCGATGAAGACTTTGCGAAAAGGAAATATTTAAGTCACCATAGAATTTGTTTTCGTACAAACCGTACTCCATTTGAAAAAGTTGGGCTAAATATGATAAGTCAGGTGCCTTTCGATCCTATGCATCTTATAGATCTTGGCGTTACACGTAAAATGTTAAGGCAGGTTCTCACCTTGTGGGGAAAAAACGATTTTTTTTGCCTTATCGTGTAGATATATGTTTTTTTACATTTCAGATCAAAATCTGAAAAATTACAAAAGTTACAGGCCGTTACATAGAGCAGTGTCGAGCACCGGCCGAGCGCGCTTTGAACTTTATACGCGTTTTTCTGAGAACCACATTTTCGGACCTAACGGAAGTGATTGAAGGCGCTGGAATGAACCAATCGTCACCAAATTTTTTTTAAAATGTTCCTTAGGGTTTTTTCTAACAAACGAACTACGATCAGCCAAAAATATTGAAAATTGTTTATTTAAAAAAATAATAAGTGAACAAAAAATGCGAAAATCATAATTTTTTTTTTTTAAAACCTCATAACTTTTGTAATTTTGATTTTTTTTCCATGATCTCAGTTCATTCAATAGATAATACGGTACACATTAAGAATGTGTTCGATTTTTGTGTTTCAGATCACGGGTTTTGACGGAATCACTTCCGGTAGCGGTAACGACATGCCGCCACTGATGGACGCCCCCTCCCTCCCTTTTTTGATTCATTCAAATTGTATTCTCTAATTAAATGTGTGTTCACATCCAGAAAAACGTTTTCAAAGTTGTATCTTTAACCGTTTTCTCAAAAAAAATTCATAAAAAAAGTTTACTTTTTCGGATCCACAAGGTGAGAACCTGCCTTAACAAGAATGCTTAAAAATAAAATTGCCACTAAAGTAAACGTAGAATTTAAAACCAAAATGTCACATTTATTAGTCATTAAAGAAGTATACGCCTAAAGAATTTGTCCGTCTACCGCGAAGTTTCGATGAGTTATTGGAAGGCAACCGAATTTAGGCAATTTTTGCTCTACACAGGTTTATTCGTTTTTAAAGATAACGTTGATGATGACTTATATTATGAATTTTTGCTTCTACATTGCGCTTGCAGGCTGTTATCTTGTCCAAAAAATGTAGAAGCCAATTGACCAAATGCTGAGCTTGTACTTCAATTATTTATTGAGAGTTTTCCAATAATTTTTGGAGGTGATAGCGTGTCAGACAGTATCCATGGTTTACTACATTTATGTGACAGTGTAAAAAAATTTGGAACACTTACAAATTTCGCAGCTTATGACTTTGAAAACCATTTGCAGACAATGAATAGAAACGTACGTAAGCCAACTCAAATATTTCAGCAGATGCACAATATTAACGAGCATATAGACTTTAGAAAAAAATCTAAGTCGGTGGGTTTTCAATAGAAGAATTTTAAAATCAAGAGTTATAATTCAAAAGATTGCATTTTTAGCACAAAAAGACCAGATAATTTCTGCATAATTCCATTTCAAATTGAGTCCTTTAAGGAATGTGATACTCATGCTGGTTATGTAACAGGAAGAAGGTTAAAAAATATAACAAGTTTTTTTCGCAACCGTTTGATTCGGTTTCAGCGTTAGGTATATGCTTAGTTGATAGCATTCCTAGCGACCAATACGAGACTTTTAAAATTGAGGATATTGATTGCAAACTGATGGCGGCTCCATGCAATAATCAATTACTTTTGATTCCCATTTTGCATGGCTGCACTGCAACAATAAAATAATTACATAGAAAACAACATTTTAGTTACTACTTCAAATACTACATACTTTATAGTACATACATATAACATATAAATATAAAGCACATACACAATGCAAATAATCAAAGATGAGCAGGAAATTTTTGAGCAAACGAAGTGAAATAAACGATGACAGTGATACACCCGGAAAACTTAAAAGGATGTACGCTGTCATAGGAGAGGATTTACAATTATATAGTAGGTATTTTATAAGAAAATACGAGAAGGTTTTGTATGACTATTATAGTATATAACACTATATAGTGTATAGTATATATACTATATAGTGTATAGTATATAACACTATAACACTGATTGATAAAATGTTGATCCATGAACCAAGCATATAAATTCTCTTACCCTCGAGTAATTCCAAAATGTTAAATTATAAAACAAATTGGGAAATGCCACTATGTTTGGCATTTTCAAATCTATACAAATTTTTTATGCTTGGCTCGTTGGGTTATAATAAAATTTTACAGAGAAATGTAAATTGTTTTCCTGTTATAGACAAGAAACCGGAATGCAATTCTTGCGTGGACTTAAAATCACATATGGATAAAAAAAATCGAGAGACTGGAAGGTAACTTTTTCTACGTTTTGTTAAAACTTTTAAATTTAAATTATTTTTTCCATTTAGAAATCATACCAAATCAAAACTAATGGAAGTTTTAGCAACACAAACGGTATTAATAGAAAAACTGGCGAAGCATGACAGTACGGAACCGTCTCTTACGTCCAATTTTCCAGTAGCTTCAGAAGAGGCCGTGAAGGAGCTCGATGGAAGCATAAGTGATGTAAATAAAAATCTTTATGTAAGTATCTAATAGCAATACAATAATCATAATTACTTTGAATTTTTTAAAATTGTATCTATTTGTATATTAAACTATACAACAAAACCACATCTAACTCAACACATTCAGCATATTCTAATTTATTCCTTGTTTACAAGGTATTTATATTCTACTCTTCAGATTTCCGCTATACAATTTTTATTGCAAGACGACGTCAATAAAAATTTTGAAAACGTTTTGAGCAGGGAGTTTTGTCTGGAGTTTAATATTTACGGAATCCATGGCAAAAAAGTCTCAAGGATTTTTCAAAATTCTATTCGGTTTAAAAGCGTAAGTAATTTTAAATTATTTATTTAAAAAGTAGAAAAAATAAGTATATGATAATTTTTTTTTGCAGACTCCGTTGGATTGCAACATGCCAATGCAGAAAAAGCGCTCCAAAAAGCTTTTCAAATAGTAAAAAAAAAACGGCACTTCCGTACGGTCAGCGGCCACAAAACGCAAAACAAAGAAAATGTACTATAATCTAAATATAATAATTAATTTTTTTCTTATGGTTTAATATTAATGTTTTTAATTTGTTATGATGAATTATTTTGTATTAACTTAACTGAATTTGGTTATTAGTTTCTTTTAATTTAGTTATTTTGTTTCTTTAGATTCATATATTTTTACATACATATTTATTTTCTTGTTGATTTTTATTGTTTAAATCAGAGGTGCCCATGCCCTATGCTCTCGTTGCTCATTTGTTTTTGCAAATCCTCTTCAGCAAAGGCTGAGGAATCTCATTCCTCATTTGTTTTTGTAAATGATCTTCCGCATAGGCTGAGCATTCTACACCTTTTCAAGTTCGATTTCAGAAAGTGTAAAAGCAATTTCAGAAAACTGAAATTGAATTTACGATTTCTGAAATTGCTTTACGCTTTCTGAAATTAAATTTATATTTCTGAAATTGAATTTACGCTTTCTGAAATTGCTTTTACGGTTTCTGGAATTGCTTTTACGCTTTCTGAAATTGTTTTTACACTTTCTGAAATCGAACTTGAAAAGGTGTACATAGTATACTCACACAGCACTCCGCACGCATTGGCGACAGTTATCTTCAACGTAGGTTTTGTTGTTGTCTAGCGAATGAATTTGCTTCAAAACGTGTGCGGCTGTCGATTGAGAAGCACTAGAAAAAATTCGGTGTTTGTTTCGTTTCAACGAAGATGACTCGGGATTCGCTTATGTTTTTGTTGTTGTCAATTATTGTGTGTATGCCTTTTTGGTTTTGCTGCACAAATTGCTGTAATGTCACTATCAATCGAAACTTATGGCTACATAAACTATATAAATAAATAAATATAAAAATGCATGTCTGTTTCGATACAGATTTTGTTGTTCAACCGCCATTTTGAGCTTGAGAAATTGGAATTGGCTTGAAAACGTGGCATAGGATGTTCACCTATGCAAATAAATCGTTCAGACCTGAGTTTGAGCAATTTCTCAAGCTCAAAATGGCGGTTGAACAACCAAATCTGTATCGAAACAGACATGAATTTTTTTCTTGGAATTCACTCAGTCTAGGAAAAAAGTGCTGAACTGAAATTGCTCAAACTCGGGTCAGAACGATTTATTTCTCTAGGTGAACATCCTATACCACGTTTTCAGGCAAAAAAAGCTATGGGCGTAACTGCTTTCCTATCGGAATTTCGGATTTAAACATTTTTAGTACCGCGAAAATCGCAAAAGAGCACTAAATTCTACATTGGATAGGGTGGTTTTCCCGGGACTATTAACAAGGAAGAAAACAAGCTGAAAACGTGCCTGATTTTTTGTCCATTCAGGGCTTAATGGGTTAAATGAGTATCAAATATCAACTTTTGATTTTCATAAATACATTAACCATTTTGATGACTTAAAAATAAATTTTCAAAAAAGATTTCAAGATTTTAGGTGCATTAAGCCAATGAAAGCCATTTTTTATAGCCCAATAACATGTAGCATTTATGATCAAAAACCTGAGCTACAAATGGAGCTATGTGATCTGCAATGTGACTCTGAACTTCAAATATCGAATTTAAAGGGCATTGACTTTTGGAAATCTTTAACACCAAATAAATATCCTTTACTTTACAAAGAAATTTGAAGTTTGTATTCCATGTTTGGTACCACATATATTTGTGAAAGTGCTTTTTCGAATTTAAAATTAATAAAAAGCAAGCACAGAAATAGAATAAGCAACGAACATTTGGAGGCTTTATTAAAATTGTCGATAACTGATATTGATATCAATTTGGATAATTTATTAGAAGGATCATGGAAGAAGGAAGATTAGAATTGTTTTGTTTTAAATAATATTACAGAAAATGAATTTTTTTTTTTTGGTGTACATACTGAATTCAATTTTTTTTGTTGCATTTTTTTGGGCAACTTTACATGTATTGGTGTTTGTTTGAAGATTTTGGGCACCCCTGGTTTAAATAAACTGAATTTTAATAAAACATAAGAACATGTTACAACAGCCTACTTTGAAAAGATAGAGAATTGTATTTTTTTATGGGATTTCTTTTAATTACTGGTACTGGATACTGGTTTCAATAGTGGATTAATGTAACTAGTTTTCGATGTTACCTCTAGTTACTAGTATTTGGGCTAGGTTAATGTTTCTAGTTCTGAGGCTGACCTCAGGTAACTAGTGTTGTGCTTGGTTTCATATGACTAGTCTTTGTACTAGACCTATGTTATGCAGAGATGGACCAATTGGTCCAGCCAATGACATCGCCATGCAAATGTAACCAGTTTTTTTAATGGAGTTGTCTCCTGGCGGGATCTAGTGCTGGTTGCACCGTGATTAGTCATTTCACTAGTGTTGTACCTAGACCGATGTTTTGCAGGGTTATTATTATTTTTTTAATTGGACTACAATATAAAATATCATAGCTAAGGTTAGAGTCCTAGCTGCCAGGGCCATCATTACTGCCATTATTTACTAAAATTGTTTACCACTTCGCTTCTTATTTCCTTGTCAACTTATTTTCACCCCACAACTTGGTACATCAACCCAAAGCAGAGACACCCACCTAGAGTACCTAATGTTCACACCATTTGACCCCCAACATAAAATCCAATCGTGTTAAAGAAATTTCCATAAAATTACTCTCGTTTCAATGTTCAACATAGGTTTTTGTTTTTCAACAACCTGCAGAAAAATGCTACACTTGTTACTTTTATTTCAATTTTAATTTGCACACAAATTAAATTTGCCGCAGTGCCCCTGAGCAAAAATGACAGACAGACAGTCAACAATAATATAAAAAATAAAAATATTCATACAAGAAAAAATGGAAGAGAAAGCAAACTGCATAAATTCATTTATGCGTCGAGGTAAACAAAGTTGTTAAAAGCAGCAATTTGCAGACACAAACACACACATACAAGCATAAAGGCCCAACACAAACACATACGTGTATACATAAAAGCCCAACACACACACATACGTGCTATGAGATATGAAAATGAAATGAAACGAAGCACATAAATAAGCCACAACGAAAAAGGATGCCTTACAGTTTAAAGCAAAACGGATGCGAGCCGAAATGAAATACCGCGCCTCGACCGTGTCGAATGTGAACGTCTCGCACACATCTTCGCCGCAGGCGAAACCCTTAGCGCGACCCACAGAGCCGAGCAGCTGGTCGCAGCGGAATTCGCCAAAGGAAAAAACTCACACACAAACAGCAACTTGACTTTCCAAGATGTTTTCCCTATGCTAAGGTGCCGACGTTTCCTGGGGCGAGAAGGTCGCAGTAAGCGGTTTTTATTTCGACAACATTTTATTTATTTGTTTTTGTTGGGTTGCTTCATTTTAAACGCCGCAGGTGTGGATTGTCGGGGGCAGTCAGGCAGCGCGATAAAGTGGGTGAGAAATTTGCTGGTGGTGAAAGTGTTAAAATCGTTGAGGGGTAGATTTGGCTCTTCTTTGCTACATGTAAACTTAATGAAATTTTCAGCGGCAAATTTATTTGTAGAACAGGTGGAGTCAGTCTAAACTTGTAATTAAAATGTCAATTTTAAATTTTACATGCAACTTACGGCTTCACAATGGGCGTCATTAACTTTTAAAAAACTTGCTTCTCCAACTTTACAAACGATGAATTAATGAATTCTCTCCTCATCACCAACTCGCATTTCGTCCTCGCGTTGTTCAGTGTTTTAATTTTTCATTTTAATTACTGGTTCGCCTGCGTGCTGCAAGTAATCACAAATGAAATAATACAAATGAAAGTTGCTGTGTCTATTAGCGGCGCAAATAAAAGTTAATATTCCAATTTTTCAATAAATGTGAGGCAACAACAACGACGCCATTGCAGCAACTGATAAGCTGCGCACACAAAGCTTTGAGCTGGTAATTGCGTTGACACACATAGAGCGCCACAAGCGAGAAAATATGTTTATGCTGCTACAATTAACTATACACCTACATACACACACACACATGCACAGATGTATCTCTGTGCTTTGTGCGTACGTGTGTCGGTCTTTGAGCCATAATAAATTTATTTATGAGGGCATTTGCGAGACACCGAGGGACGAATGCACCCAAGGAACACACACACACACACATTATAATGGCGCAGGCACACAAATATAAATACGATGTGTGTGCACAACAACAACAGAATCACGGCGAATATGGCTGACAGCAAAGTAGAAATGTGCGGAAATATCAAATGAAAATGTAAATGTGAGGTAGCAGGGGAAAAATGCAGCGCAGCGGCGGAAAATCTTACTTGCAGGTTTGAAAATTGTACAAAACAACACAAACATATGCATATATGTGTGTGTATAAGTTATTTGCCATTCGTCAATTGAAAAACTTACTAAAAAATCAAACACACCATTTGAAAAATATTTAAAAAGTTTTTTAATCTCTCTTATTAAAAATAATCTATACTCTATACTAAAATCCTGCATGAATATATTCCTTTTGGCGGCTACACTACTGTACATACTGTACGGGTACTTGGTATTCGAAGAATGCGTACAACGAAACGAATAAAAACGAGAACCAGCGAGCGTCACTTCTCGTTTCTATTCGTATTCGGTGAAAGCGAACACTGCAGTGCTCGTATTCGGTGAGAAGCGAATACTGCAGTGCTCGTATTCGGTAATCGAGAACTTTGCGCAGTATTCGAATATCAACAGTTTAACCGAATACTTTTATGCGCAAAAATGCATACTCGTGCAGGACTCTACTCTATACTATACTATTACATATATAAAAACAAGTGTGACATTTTTTGAGCCACAATCAGGCAAAAACCACTAAACCGATTTAGATGAAATAAGCACCAAGCATTTTTTTATTTGCGGGAATGGTACATAGGCTATATGAGAATGACCACGCCCACTATGGTAACAAAACTCATCTATGTTATGCTTTTATAAGGCAATATGGGTATCAAACGATTCAGTGTGCCATTGCGGCACACATAGGCTATAATATAATCGATCACGCCCACTTTCCGTGCCCACTAAACTAACAAAACGAAGCTACGGTGCATGTCTGAAAATTAATGTTGATATGAAGTGATTCTTTGTTTCATAGCGGTAAACATAGGCTATATAAGGTTGACCACGCCCACCTTTTACGCCTTCCTGCAATTCCCATGACGACAGAAATTAACTGTGGTATATTTGTGCAAAACAATTTGGATATAAAAAAATTTTGCGAGTGATTGCAGCAAATATCTATTTGTTGTATATAAAAATCAATGTATGTTTGTTTGTTGGTCCCACGACACTAAAACTCAAAAACTAGACAGCCGATTCGCTGAATTTTTCATGGAATGTTTGTCTTGACTAAGTCTCGGTCAACTACACAGTGCGAACACGACCCGATAAGTAGGCGTGGCACCTCCCATACAACTTAAATATTCAATAGGGAATATCTTCGTAATGAGAAGTCGGAAAGCATTAAAATTTGGTGCGGGGCCACCGTTTAGATGTGTCGTTTCACTGGTAAAACTTTGTGAGCGTTGAACAAGGGGCGTGGCACTTTTAAAGCAACTCAAATGTTTTGAATAACCTTGGAACTACAAATCACACATCAAAGAGATTTGACTTGATGTTGATTAAACTTACGATTTAGATGTGCCCTTCGACAGGGAGAGTGGGGTGGATATTGGACGAGGGGCATGGCACCGCCGATAGAACCCAAATTGGAAAATTTTGAAGTTTTGTATACCGTCGTCCCATAGATGTTTCATTCTACTGACGTTGACAAGGGGCGCGGTATATTTTCTGTAACTGAAATTTTTCGCGTAACTTTGAAACTGAAAGTCGCATATCAATGAAACCGGGTCACACCCTTCGACTGGAGGAATTGATTGGGCATTACATAAAAGAGGCGTGGCATCGCCCATAGAGTGCAGTATAAAGGAACTTGATTTATTGGGCCTATTGACTTAAAACTTGCGTGCAAAGCCGCAGGGCCCTACTAGTTATAAATAAATATTGAATTTAATTTTTTTAATTTTTTAATTTTTTTAATTTTTTTAATTTTAATTTTATTCATTTTTTTATTTTTATAATTGATTTTTTTACTTATAGCTTGGCTAATTAATAACAGATAATTATTTAATAAATAAAGATTTAATAATTGACTGATTATTTGATTCGTTTGATTTGTTCATTCATTGACCTTTTTTTCATTTTAATTTTTGTACTTTTATAATTGATTTTTTTCAATTGTTGTTTGACTATTGACTGATTAATTTATTCGCTTGAAATTAATAATTTACAACTCTTTAAATTACTGATTAATTTAGTCGCTTATTTATTGATTCATTCGTTGATGTCACTGTTCCACTGATTTGTTAATTGTTTGGCTGAATTATTCTTTTGGTAAATGATTGATTAATCGGTTCACTTTTCTTTTGATTCATCAATAAACTATTTTATTGATTCCTTGATTCAACAATTGATTTATTCATTCATGGGCTCACTATTTATTCTATTCTATTTGTTTGATTTATATACTCATTAATTGATTTAGCCTTTCTTACAACTCTAACTAGTAGCTAATCTACTTTTTCAATGTGTAATTGCTTTACTTATTCATTGTTTCAGGCATTTATTGATATATTCATTCAATGATTTGCCTTTTTGGATTTGTTGTCACTAATTTGTTGAATTATTGTCTGTTTGATTTATTTGGACATTGATTCAATGGTTGACTGTTTCCTTAACTCATTGATATGTTGTTTAATTAATACATTCATTGATTTCTTTTTTATTTTTATGGCCAGTTAAGTAAGCAACTCATTGATTTATTCATTATTTGACTCACTGTTTGTCTGATTGCTTATTTATTTATTAACTAACTTTTTTATTTATTTATTAACTAACTTTTTTATTAATTGTTTCATTGAGTTTTTTATTTACTAGTTCATTATTTCATTGATTTGTTGACTCATTGATTGAATCAGTTCTTCATAGTTTCATTCATTGATTCATTTTCTCATTGGTTTATAGTTTTATTGAATTGTTAATTCTGTGAATGGTTGATTCATTGACTGATTCATTCAATCATTAACTCAAGCAAGTTTTTAGCAAGGTTTTTCTTTTATTGATTATGTCATTAATTGATTTATTGGATCACTGTTCTCTTGACTTATTGATATCCTGTTTCACTAATTCATTAATTGATTTATTCATTCATTCATTATTGTTCTGATTTCTGTAGATTTAATTATTAATTTATTTTTTAATTGACTGTTTCATTTATTATTTATTTGATTGGATTATTGTTCCTCTAATTCATTGGTTAATTGATTGGTTGAGTTATTAAATGATTTAGTTACTTATTGTTTCATTCAGTGATTCACTTTCTTCAATGATGATTCGCCATTTCATTGATACATTGTTTTATTGATTCATTTCTCCTTTCATAAAAACATTGGTTAATGTATTCATTGATAAATTGTTCTATTAATTGATCAATTTTATAATTCAATTCAATAATTGATAAATCTTAAAATTCAATGTTATAATTTCGAATTCAAGTAATCATTTGTACAACAATTTGCATAAAACAAAATTAAATAATAAATTAAAAAATAAGTTGACGTGACTTCTAAATGCTTTATGTAGGGGAATGGGTCCGGTTGTGGGCACCTTTTTGTTTTTGGCTCATAACTTTTTACCAAGTTCTTCTTAATCGGACATATGGACATCTATGGAAAGCTAGAAACCTTAGCTAACAAGTAATGACAAAAGTAAATCGATTCCGTCAAATAGAAAATTTTTTTTTTAATTTTGTAAAGTAGTCATTTTTAACAAAAATTTTTTTTGGGTTCGGTTGTGGGCACCCTTGGAAAATCTGCTGGAAACGAGGAAATATTAAGAAAAACCAACACGAATATAGAAAAATATTAAGTTTTAATTATTTGAAGCACAATGCACGCATGTGAAGTAGCTGGTACGCATGTGGGCACATTTTAGATGGACGGGCATTTCAAAATGTAAGTGACCAAGTCATTCTCCTGGGCTGTCAAGAAGACCTAAAGTAAAATGAAATTCAACCTAATTAATCAACACTCTTCAAGTGCTGTGACGTGAAGAAGGTGGAAAACACCAGTCAACCTGATTCGATAACATCCACGAAAAGAAGAAAAAGAAGAAAACACCACCATCGACAGCTTTGATGTCTCCGAAATTTTCTTCCACCTTCTTTTTGTAGCGTTGGAGATTTGTTTGGGAAATCGCATACGCTGCGGCAGTCGATTTTGTGGTTAGCTTATCTGCAGAACAATGTTAAATTACATCCAACACATTAAAAAAATATCGGAGGATTTTTGTTATTTACCCTCGGAAGATATAGCTAAAACAACTAAAAAATGCGTTAAAAGACCATTTTTGATGAAATAACTTACCAAAACTTACAAAATCACTAAAAGACGGGTGCCCACAACCGAACTAATTGCGGTGCCCACAACCGAATTTGGCAGCCATTTTGAGAAGTAGTGAAAAATTTGTTCGGGGTAAACATATTGGTTGTAATCAATATTGGATCACAAAGTATAATAAATTAACTAAATAAAAATGCATTTTACTCGCCTTCTCGATGGATTCACTTCGATTTATGACACCATTTAAAATGTGTAAAAAAATTTTTGTCATATTTTTTAAGCACAGAAAGATATATATGGTCCCAGCACAAAGCAGGCGTGTCTGTTCGACTTAGTATTTGGCACAAAAAGATCGTGGTTCCATAATGAACAAATGGCCTTAGTCAAAAAAACCCAGCCTGCTTTCTATCAAGAGATACGAAGGGGTGCCCACAACCGAACTATGCCCACAACCGAACCTTTTACCCTACTCATACATAATTTAAGTCCCCAATAAGTGGCCGTAAGGCCGTCGTGCCGTCAGTCACTCAGGGGGAACAACATGTAAAACTGGAAACGTACACTTTCACCGTAACTGAGCTGACTGACGGAAGCGTGTGCTAACACCTCCACGTGGTGACGGCTGGAAACGGCCACTTCCGGATCTGGTTCTGGTCGTGGTCGGCTAAGGTAGCACAGCGGAACCTCCCTAATCCGGGGTGTCATGCGACCCGTGCCCATCGGACTGATTTGCAGCCAGGGAGTATATCGGCTGTATTTGAACGGAGCTTTCCTGATACCTGGCCGCCTCAGGAAGGAACGGTGGCCTTATCGCGGTAAGGGGCTCTGCCGTGACGGACCCTCCCTTTCCCCATTCCCGCTTTGGTCACCGTGCTGGCACTCTCATCAGTGTCACGCACAGCCCGCCAGGTCGGGCAGGTGACCGTACGAAACAGATGATGTCGACACTCAAAAATTTAGCCTCGGATGAAGACGGACAGACGGTGGACACGGACAAACGGATAATGGACTCGGACAAGCGACAAACGACTGACGGACAGGAGAGAGGTGGGCACTTCCTCCGAAGACGACCTCCTGGCATCTAGCCAGGAAACCCTGACTTCCTCAGTGGGAGTACGTGCTGTGGGCCACAGCACCCCTACCTCCACCGAGCAACCAACAACATCAGCAGCGGCAGCGAAAGCCATCAAGAAACCGGCCAAGCCTAGAGAACCGTCTAGGTATAAGCAGTACCAGAGAGCCTTAGCTATCCTCGGTAGGATCAGCAAAAACGAGGCTGCTGGTGCTGCTCATCCCAAAGACGCGGAGGACAAGGTACGGTTTCAGAAGGTTGTCGATGAGTACTTGGCGTACCAAGCGACCCTGCCGAAAGCGACAGCAACAAAACGCGACCGGTCTGCCCACGACAGCTCGAACCGCGAGACAAAAAAGGCGAAGGTTGCCGGTGCAACCGACGCAGCGGCGAGACGCGCTTTCAGTGACGTGGCACGGGACCACCTGCAGGTAGCACTGGTCGATGCCACTTCCAACCGCAGCAAGGAAGCCTTGGAGAAATGGGGAGAGATCGAGGCCAGGTTGACACAGATGGTCATGGACCACGTGATGAGCAACCTGGCGGCGAACCCGAAGGTGCCTCTCCCCGGTTTCGACTCGGCAGAAATTGTTCGCGGGTATCGGGTCATTAAATGCGAGAACCGATTCTCTAAGGATTTCCTGGAGGGCTGCATCTCCAAGATGGGAGAGATCGCAGGAGGCTTGAGGCTCAAGCTAATCCCCGCCAGTGAAATCCCGAAGAGACCCAGGGCTCGCATTTGGTTGCCCAATATGCCCTTGGACAGTGGTAAGCTGGTACCCTACCTGCAGGCACACAACCCGACAGTGCCAATGACGGACTGGCAAGTTATAAAAGCGGAGGCTCCGCAAAAGAACAGTCTGTCCTTCCTCCTCGTAATTAGCGAAGAGAGTCTTCCTGCCTTAGAAAAGGCAGATTATAAACTTCGGTTTGGCGTGCGGCACGCGAGGCTAAAGGTCTTCCGCTCCTCTAACCCGGAAGAGGAGGATGTAGACGAGATCGTGGACGCTCAAAAGTTGATGGACGACGTACGGCTCGACGATCCGGATCCTACCGCCCCGAAACAATAGGCTTGGGGTTGAAGGTTGTCCAGGCTAACATCCAACATTCAAAGTTGGCAACGGACAACCTTACCGTCCTTCTATCGGAGGAGGACGTAGACATCGCTATAGTCCAGGAACCTTGGGTGCGGGGCACGGAGGTGAAAGGACTTCGGCGGAGCGACTACAACCTCTTCTACAAAAGGGGTGAAGGTAAGGCAAGGGCGTGCATAGTCGCCAAAAAACATCTTAATATGTATCTTTTACCCCATCACAGCACCAACGACACCACGGTGGTAGAGCTAGTTGCGGCTGGTGGGAAAAAACTGCGCATAGTCTCGGCCTACATGGCGCACGATAGGCCTGCGCCGCCGGAAGAGGTCCGGATACTTATGGACGGCGGAAGCACCCACAGCACGGTGCTGATAGGCTGTGACGCCAACGCAAGGCACACCCTATGGGGCAGCACCGAGAACAATGAACGAGGTGAGTCACTCTTCGACTTTATACTTAACACTAACCTAGTAGTGTGTAACAGGGGTAATACCCCCACCTTCGTCTTCCCAAGCACTGATGGTTTCAGTGGGTGGGAGGAGGTTCTAGATGTTACACTACTAACTGACAGCGAACAGGTGAGGGTGGACAAATGGAGGGTGTCTAGCAAGAAATCCTTTTCGGATCATGCATGGATACTCTTCGATTTGGATCTTCAGGTTGAAGCACCCGCACCATATCGTAATCCCAGGCGTACCAACTGGAATCGATTCGCCGGCATAATCCGTAATGGGATAGGGAAGGTTTCTCCTGTCAGTGTCTCCTCGGTAGAAGACATTGACCGTAGAATCGATCAGTTGGAAAATGCGATGGCTTCCGCTTTCAAAACATCTTGTCCTATCAAATATTCCAAAAAATCGTTTCCACCTTGGTGGAATGATGATCTATCACGTCTGAGATCGGAGGTCCGGAGGTCATTCAACCTAAGCTATTCTACAGGTAACTGGCAAAGCTACAAGAGTAGCCTAAGAAAATATAAGAAGGCCATTAGAAATTCCAAGAACAAGGGTTGGAGGGATTTCTGCTCGGCCATTGAAACTACGAAGGATTCGGCAAGGCTAGGAAAGGTGATGTCCAAAGAACACACCTGCCCCTCGTTCATAAAGAAGCCGGATGGCTCCTGGACTGAAAGCACCGAGGAGGCCTTAGACCTGCTGTTGAACACACATTTCCCAGGCTGCACAAAGGAGGAAGCCTCGATCAGGTGTACGCCACCGGATCAGCTTCCACAAAACAATAATAACAACGTTGTAACGAGAGAAAAGCTCACATGGGCTGTGAAAAGCTTTTCTCCCTATAAGTCTCCGGGACCAGATGGCATTCTTCCTATAATGCTTCAGGTGTCACAAGACTCGGTATTACCATGGCTAGAGGCAATTTTTAGGGCCTGTCTAGCATGGAACTATATCCCCGTCAGCTGGAGACGGGTGAAAGTCGTCTTTATCCCAAAGGCTGGGAAAAGAGGCCACGATTCGGCGAAGGATTTCCGGCCCATAAGCCTGACATCCTTTATGCTCAAAACACTCGAGCGACTACTTGACCTCCATATACGCGAGGAAATAGAACATAAGCTTTCTGAAGCCCAACACGCCTACCTAAAGGGTAGGTCAACGGAGACCGCCCTCCATGAGGTAGTGCGAACAGTAGAAAGGTCACTGGAATACAAACAATATACATTGGCAGCCTTCATGGACATAGAAGGTGCCTTTAATAACATAGAGACTAGGGCGATAGAGGAATCGCTGGTAAATCTTGGAGTCAATGCACAGATACGCACCTGGGTCACTGCAATGCTCCAAACGAGGGTGGTGAGCGCGATGCTTGGTAACACCCACCTTACAAAATTTGTAAGCAGAGGCACACCACAAGGAGGGGTACTGTCGCCTATCCTGTGGGTTTGTGCCTTGGACAACATTTTAACGGAACTCAACCAGAGAGGGGTCAAAACGGTTGCGTATGCTGACGACGTGGTTGTAATGGCATCGGGGATGTGCCCTGATGTGATTAGCGGAATCCTTCAGGGTGGTCTGGATAGGTTAAGCGCTTGGTGCACGGGACGTGGACTAAGCGTTAACCCTACCAAAACCGAACTGATGCTATTTACGAACCGTACCAAGATACCGACCTTTAGACGACCTCATCTCGAGGACACAACGTTATCCCTTTCGTCTAGTGCCAGATACCTCGGGGTTATTCTGGACCCTAAACTGAACTGGAAGCTTAACGTTGAACAAAGAATACACAGAGCAGGGTTTGCGCTCTACTCCTGTAGGAAAATGATCGGAAGGAGGTGGGGCCTCCGACCAAGTTTAATGCTATGGATGTTCAAGATGGTTGTACGTCCAATACTATCATACGGAGCTCTGGTCTGGTGGAAGGCCCTGAGGAGGGATTACAACATCACCAAGCTCGGTAGGCTACAAAGAACAGCTTGTGCTGGAACCACGGGAGCAATCAGATCCTGCCCTGCAGAGGCGTTGAATGTGCTGACGCACCTGCTCCCGATTGATATGCATATCATGAAAACCGCAACCCTTAGCGCTCTTAGGTTGAAAGAAACAGGTTGCTGGAAAGACAGACCTTACGGTCACGGTAGTCTATTATCACAAGGGCAAAGGTGCCTGACCACGACTACGGATTACACAATTCCCACCATTACTTTTGGGAAAAACTATGATATCCGTATCCCCTCCCGTCTGGAATGGAAGAGGGGAAACATCTTAAATAACTTAGGCACCACAATCTACACTGACGGCTCCAAGATGGAATGTGGAGTAGGAGCAGGAGTCTTCTCCGAACATCTTAAGCTAAGTGTATCTTTCCGGCTCCCAAACACAGCAAGCGTTTTCCAGGCGGAAGTGCTTGCTATTAAGGAAGCATGCAGGATGGCACTGGTTGATACATCCTACAAAAGCCACATCACCATACTTTCCGACAGCCTATCCACGATAAAGGCACTGAACTCGTCGATCCTATCGTCAAAACTAGTGGTGGAATGCAAGAACAGAGCTAGCTCATCGGTTCAAAGTTACCCTGATATGGGTGCCGGGCCACAATAACATTGACGGGAACGAGCGGGCCGATGAACTGGCTCGAAGAGGCTCCGCTCTTGATGAGAGTGAGGCGCTGACGGTTCTCGCCCCACTAGGCTCTATCAAGAGCGAGGTCTCCAAGGACTTCTTCGCCAAAGCCAACACTAGATGGCAGAGGATGGAATCCTGTAAAATCAGTAGATCACTATGGCCAACATATGATAAGAAGAGAACCGCGGAGTTCTTAAACAAGGGCCGCCGGGACGTGGCGAGACTGACTGCAGTCATCACAGGTCACTGGCCCATTGGTGAGCACGCGGCTAAAATGGGGATCCCATTCAATATCAGCTGTCACAGCTGCGAAAACCCGAACGAGAAGGAAACCGTCCACCACTATCTTTGCGCCTGTCCGGCCTTGTCAAGAAGGAGATGGAAAACGATGGGAAAACCAACATTCCAAAATCTCGAAGAGATAGCGAACTGCACCATACACTCGCTACTCTCTTTCATCAACCTCACGGATTGGATATAGGATATCCATCGTAGAGTCTAGAAGACATCAGTATACCATAAAGCACCTACCGGGAATAGTGGTAACAAAACGGCGCCAACGCGCTAATTGGATGTTCATGTTGGATGTAACATCGCCACTGGAACCAACCAACCAACCAACCCCAATAAGTGTTGTTGTATTTGCATTGAAGTCATTGCAATGCTGGTAAAGAAACTGAAAAATGCAGGCAACAAGAAAAATAACCAAATCATAAATTTGTGTGCGCAATATACAATTTTTTTGAATTATGTGTGTGTGTAGGCAGGTTGTGTTCAGGACGAAGGATGTGGGAATGAGATGATAAAAGCAAGAAAGCGCACAGCATACAAACATCGTATTTACATAGTAATAGCTACAAAAACCATTTGCATGAATATTGCGTCAATGCGAATAAAAAATACTTCCATCTGTATGTATGACTTTGTATTACACACACACACACACACACACATATACAAACACAGTGAATAGATGTCAAGGTGTAGATGAGAGTGTGGAAAAATTTTTTTACTTATGGAATTCTTAAGAATGTGTTTGTGTGTATATGTGTGTGTGTTTGTTATGCTTTTAAATTTGTATACAAAGATAGAAGATGAAGATGAATTTAACAGAATAGGAGGATCGAAAAGCAGAGAACTTCAGCTATAGCTCAGAGCTGGATATACTTTAATGGCGTAATATTCTTCATTATGGGTTCTGGATGTTGGAGCTCTAAGTTGTGGTGAGTTCTGAGATATCACAACGAGACAAATTGGTCCATGTGTGCCTTCAGGTTTTATCTGGCTCAAGACTCCTGACCGGCCTACCAACCTAAGGTAGAGTAGAATAAGAAGAAGATCTGAGTAGATATAAATGGATAATTGGAACTCTAATTTGGGGTAAATTCTGAGGTATCACACTGAGACCAATTCTACAATGTATTCTTTCGGGTCTAATCTGGTTGAAGATAGATTCCTGTACCGGCCTTCCAACCTAACGTAGAGTACGATACGAAGAAGGTCTGAGCACATATAGATGGATGATTAGAACTCTAAGGGCCGTTTTCACAACTTACCTTTAACTTTAAAGTTCACTTTAACGGCCCAATAAACGCATTTTCGTTTTCTCAACCGCTTGTTAAGCTATCCTCCCGATAAAACTTACCGGTCAGATTGAGTGCCTGTTAAACTTGAAAGTGAACTTTAAGTGGAAATGGTGCCAAGTATGTACATGCACATGTTTGTTTACAAACAAAAAACAGCTGGTTATGAAATTATAATTTTAAATGAAATTTGAATTTGAGATCTTTCGGTATGGAAAATAGGCGTGTTTTTTATATTCATGCACTGGAAGACGCTTTTGAAGGTACGGAGTCGCAAAATGCGGCAAATAGAACATAAAACAGCCCGCAGCCCAGCATCGATGCAATTTTTTCTGACAGACTGCCGACATTTCCAATCGCTGCTGGGCCGCCAGCTGTGCGATACGTCTCGCTCTTCTCCGCTGCAAGTTCCAGCTTGGACTTGCGCTTCAAGCTGTCGAACTTGTCCCTCAACGATTTCCAACGTCGGGACACGCCCCATTTGGCAGTAAAAGCATCAGCAAGATTTTGCCAGGCAAAATTTTTCTTATTCCTTATAATTTTTCAAAAACAGCTGATAGCGCCGCCAAGTGCTGCCCATCGTAGACCAGAGTTGCCAAAAAATCAGACTTGAATTTATATTTATCAAGCAGTTGAGAAAACGAAAATAGTTACCGGGCACTTTAAAGTGACCTTTAGCTAAAGGTCACTTTATCGGTAAGTTGAGAAAACGGCCCTAAGTTCGCGTAAGTTTTGAGGTATCATAATAAGACAAATTCTTCAATTTGTGCCTTCAAGCCTAATCTGGTTGAAGATAGATTCCTGTACCTGTCTTCTAACCTAAGGTAGAGTAGGAGAGGACGGACGTCATGAAGGTGGATGGTTGGAACTCTAATTTGGGGTAAGTTCTGCGAGATCACAAGGAGACAAACTGGGCCATGTGTGTCTTCACGTCTAATCTGACTCAAGGTAGACTGCTGTATCCGCCTACCATCCTAAGGTAAAGTAGGATAGGAGTCTGAGTACATATTAGATCGGATAGGTTAAGCATAGAATGTAGATAACTTGTGAATAGATGAGGAAGATCAGACAGTGACTAAAGGCTTATTGAATAAGAATATGTTGGACTCTTAACTGACAATGCGAATGTGCTCTGAAAAGTATACAAACTCCATTGAATAATATCCCATACGGTGTTTTTAAGGCCACCGCCTGGTTTAGACAGTGTGTTTTTGTTTTTTTTTTTTCTAGGAAGGAGTAGATTGGTTGTCAAAAACTCTTTTGGTATAAATGTTTTATTGTTTGAACATGTAAAAAAAAAATTTTTTTGTCCGCTGTGTTACAAAATGGCCGCCGTATCGCGGCGCGAAGTTGGGGTTCATTTTACATGGATCCCAGCGTGCAGTTCTCGTCAGATCTGAAAAAATCGAATGGCATTCTGTTAAGAACTAATTTGCCTGTAAACTGATCCTGAATTGAGTGAAAAGTAATGAAAATTCCGGAAATGGTGGCATAAGTCGGAAAGTTGTACTTTTTGAGTACGCTTATTGTTAAAACTTTTTTTGTTTGTTTAACGATGTGCCTCAAAAGGGTCCAGCTTACGCGAACCTATCTGAAGAGTGTGTGTGCCAATTTTTATTAAATTCGATTCATAAGTTTACGAGTAATGATGGGAACCGATGGAAAAACACTAACCTTTCTTGTTGTAGGCGGAGCGCGGTGATTTGTTCCTGAATTTGGACGTGAAGGAGTTCGAGTAAAGACAAAATATTTTGGGACATAATTCCAGACATATTAAACTATCATATTCTGAAGAAAAAAAAAATTTTTAATTTCAAATTTCTAAACCAGGCGCTGGCCTTAAAGTACAATAAGCTAAACTAAACCTTCTATCCATTGATTAATTGCGGCTCCATTCCATTATTCAAAGCCTGCGCCATTGCCCAGCCGGCTTTGTTGCCTTAAGTTATGGCTACAACACGTCTCAACTGCACATTACATTCGTTAAGTTGGCGTTTGCTAGATGTGTTTCGCTTCTAGCGAAAAGATTCTCACGTATTTATGTAGCAACATAAATGTTATAGGAATAGCTGCATGGATGCTGTGTGCTCAGTCACTCGCACTCGCATACTTTGACAGTGCCAAAGGCACCAAGGATAAAGGACAGCAGCAAATGATGACGCACAATGTGTTGGCTAGAACAACAACAAAGCCATTGCCAACGTCAACTATATTTGCATTCGTTTACGTCAGTATTTATGCTGCGGCATGTGTGTGAGTGCATGTACACGTAACATTTAAATGCAAACGGAAACAGCAGCAGCACCAGACACAGCAACGGAAACGGAAATTGTCGTTTATTGACGCGCGGTGCACAACGCGAGCGAAGGACTCAACGAACGAGCGTTCCTGTGCAGGCGAACTCAGTTGCTGCCAGTTGGCGTGGCAACATGAAACTTGCAAATTGCTGCAATGGCTGGCAGCATTACAAGTTGTAAGATGAATGTGCGAGCTTCAAGTAATTGGATTAAAATGTCATTATTGTGATTTTGTTGTAATTTTTCTCAAGTAACAAGCAACAATATTTAGTTAATAATTAAATTTAAAAATTATTTGAAATTAATGTTTGTTTTAGTTCTATGTGGCATTTTTTCTTCTTTCTTTAGTAGACAACATTTCAAAAAAACAAAAACAAAGCTGAAAACGTCAATTTGTTCCATTGCCGCTCTGCACCCCTTCTGGCATTTCTCTCGCCCAAAAAGTGCCACTACCCAACAAGCAACAACACTGCGCCCATTTCAACATATCACATGACAGTGTTGCCAAATAAATTGCTACCGCTTTCGCAGCATTTCCCTGGGGCGCAATTTTTGTTGTGCGTCACATCGCCGTCGCACAAATTGCGAATTTATGGATTTATAAATTTTTCAAGTTTTTCATTCACTTGGAACGCCCACAACTGGCACCTTGATTTGGGTTTGCGGCGCCGCCAAAGCAGCTCAATAATACACAAAAACAACTCGAACTCCTTACTTGGCTGAACATTTGGCAATTTTGCCACAAAACAGCAAACAACACAAAATTAAAAAAGTAAAATAGTAAAAAGTAAAATATAAAAAATAAAAACAGTAAAGGTAAAAGTTAAGTAAAAAATACAAAAGAAGAAAGAAGAAAAAAGAAGAAAAGAAAGCAAAAGCAGCCAACGGCCACCATTGAACTGCAGCAGCAATTCGGGAAAATGTTGCGGCACCGCGTTGCCAATGGAAGAAATTAGCACCGAAAAGTGCACGAAATTAAAGATATAAATAAATAAATGGCAACCGGCAAACTGCGGACAGCACCAAAACGCCAACACCAAAGCGGCAACGCTTCCGATTTCGGCGGCAATAAACGGCAGCTGGCGCGCAAAATTTTAACAAAAATCCCAGCACTTTGCGTATTATTTGGCTGCGCTCGACGGCAGCAAAATACGCTGCTCGAACCTTGTTGGCGGTCGCCACTGTCAGCCGCTTCTAACTGGTCGACTCGCTGGGATTTCGGCTACTGCGGGCGCTTCTTTAAATTGTTCGGTGCGGTTTGTGCACAACTTTCCGCTCCATTGCCGCCTGGAGTCGTCCAGTCGTGCGGCGAAGGGGACACTGCCCGAATTGCTTAAATGGTTTTGGCATGAAAATTCTTGCTGCGTAAATTTGCTAGTGTTTTTGCATTTTCCGTGGCCGCTGGCGTTTGGCTGAACTTTGAACGTAGTGCGTGTGTGTGTGGGTGTGTGCGTTTGTCGCTCGATTTGTAAAAGTTATGAACATGCAATGCAAACTCTCAAGATGCAAACTTTCCATGTAAATTCCTGAGTGCTGTGCTGAAATTTTACACCGAGCTTTTTTTGCTTCGCTCTCGACATGAATGTTGAAAATGTTGATTAGTTTTTTGTCTTTTCTTGTAAAATGCCTAAATTTAGTTGGAGCCATGTCAAAGCACTTTTGTGGCAGCTTCAGTGTTGTTTGAGTATCAACATGGACTAATGTGGCAAAAGCGAAGAAATACTTTGTGTTGCATTGACTTCAAAATGCAAATTTAAATGCCAGCCTTCAGGTTTGGTTGCAGTAGTTTGATTAAAAAGTTTGTGCGCATTTTTAGATCCGAAATACAATTGTTTTTTTTTTTATGGCAAAATAAAACATAGAAAAAATTAACTACAATTGTTTTATATAAATTTTGTATATGTACATATATATCAGAGACTTAAAATAATTATTATCCATATTTTTTGGGAATTAAAAAATTGCCCTAATTTAAGGAATTTCTAAAAATATTGTTTTATAATTATCGAGAATGAAAAAAATATTTATTTCTCATAACAGTTATTATGCAACGTAAAAATTAATTGTCGCAAATAATAATTATAATCAACAAATAAAATTTATGTTGCATTGTAATAGTTACATTGCAATTAATTTCTTACAAAACTTATAATATTTAAGTCCCTGGTATATATATTTTTTAGTGTATTTTTATATTTATTGATAACTTTTTTTTATTTTTAAAAAATGTTTTATAACTCCGTGACACTCACTTTCTGTTCATTTGTTATATAAAAAAAATCAACTGGAATTATTTTATATATATTTTTTACATGTTTTGTGTGTTTTTTAATATTTTTTTCAATCTTTTTTATTATTTTTGTGTATTTCTTATATATTTTGTGTTTTCTTACATTTTTAATTTATTAGCACTAAGACACTCGAAGTTTATGTTCATTTGTTATGATTTATTTATATATGTAGGGGAGAGTGGGGCGAATCGTTACAGAGCGATATCTTAAAAATGACGCCACCATATATCAAACGTCGCATAGCTAAATGTTCGTCACCTTCAGCCTCTCATTTGTTTCGGTGACATTCCAATTCTCAGTAGAAAACTGACGCTTGGCAGGGTAAGACGTGTTTTGTGACTTGTAAAATTCATATTTAGATGTCTACAATCTTTCAATTTTGAGTGCTAAATAATTTTGTGATCAATCGAAAGTGTATGTTTTTTTATCTTTATTGTGTTGCCTTTCGCGTAAAAAAAAGAAAATTCGCAAATATTGTTACCGTGTCTTGGCTAAGCCATTCCATAGCAAACATGTCACAGTGGGGCGAATCGTTACATTTCGTATGGGGCGAATCGTGACGGTCATTTTTTATGCATTTAAGCGTCTGACGCAATTTTGAAGACTGCGTTATTGCTTGTGTTTGTAGAAAAATCATCTGTGTTGTTCGTCATGATATGTTTTTTATCATTTTCGTGATTTTTTTTTATTTTTCATTACTTTATTGCAACTTTTCAAAAATCATCTGAGGCAGCACCGAAACGCATAAGCCAGCGTCGAAGCGCCATCGCTGCGATTGATTATGCTGATGTTGAGTCAGATTCTGATTAAAAATCAACTTTTTCCTTTTTCATTTTTTCATATATTTTTCCACCATTTTCTTTTGGCATGTTGGTCAATTTAACCATCAAACATGTATTCGTTTTCTTAATAAAAATGAAGTAAATAATTGAAATATTATTTGTGTATACATATTTTGATTTCAGCGCCTCAAAATTTGAAAAAAGCGAGTGTAACGATTCGCCCCATACTGCGTAACGATTCGCCCCACACTTTTTAAAATGCCATTTTCTGGAGACTTTGGGAATATCGACATAACTTATTTCGTGTTTGTCCTACACCTAAGTGTTTATAATCAAAAGTTGCGCAAAATAACAGGCTTCAAAACGATATATAACATGGTCAACAATTTTTTCGCAGATAAAAAATATTGGGCTTACAAAAAAGCGTAACGATTCGCCCCACTCTCCCCTAGGTACATATTTTTTTTGTGTTTTTTCTATATTTTCAATATTTTAGTTCTATCTTTTGTGTTTTTTATATATTTTCAATATTTTAGTTCTAAGACACTCAAAGTTTCTGGTGGGCTACTCTGTAATGCTATGCGAAAGTGAATTGCGATGCGAAAGGCAATAGGTACTCCGTATCGCTTTCGCATCGTTGAAAAACGGCCCTTATTTTGTTTCGAGAGTAAGTTGGCCTAACTAGCGTCGAGTGTCATAAAATGTAAACATAATAAAGCAAAACAAGTGAAACGAAGAAAATAAATTAAATAAAGAATTTGAAAAGTTTTGTCGCAGTAATTTCAAGGAGGAAACTTTTATCATGGGTTGTGTAGCTCTTTGGGATAGTGACGATGATCATGAGAGGATTCAGCGGAGAATTCTTCTTGATAATTCCAATACTATGAACCTCAGTGAATCTAAGTAAATAGGTTATGATGATGCAGTTATACTTTGTTATAGTAACGTAGATACAAAACATCGCTGTGCTTTCAAATACTGTCGCTCTTCTTCACTTTCACTACAAAACAAGCACTGCAGTGAAGAAAGCTTTTGATATTCATACACGAAACGACAATAGAACTTCAAGCAACATGAACTATAGAACAACACTGAAGTAGAACAACATTGAAGTAGAACAATATTGCAGTGGAACAACACTGAAGTAGAACAAGACTGAAGTGAAGCACTGAAGTAGAACATTTTGACGTATACTTCACGTTTTTTGTTTTGCACGATCGAAATACCTGATGTTTGTTTTTGGTATTTCGTATGGAATCTGGGCTGCATTTCAAGCATTACTACAACATTCATGTAAAAAAAACACAGTTCAAAACATATTTTTTCGATATTTATTTAAGTCTGTTTCACTCGATGTGAAGTAGAAGTTCTGTTTCACTCGGTGTGAAGTAGAAGTTCTACTTCACTCGGTATGCTTGCTGTGATTTACCGTTACTAAACCTCATTACAGCTTTCTGTTTTGATGTTTTGCTTCACAACAGAACACAAGCACTGTCGTTGCTGTATCGAAAAGGTTTTCGAATGATGCAGTGCTTGCTTTGTTGCAGAACAGAACTATTGAACATTTGAATTCGCTGTCAACGCGACAATGAAGTACAGTACTTGACAGTACTGTGCAGTAGTGAAGTGTGCCCAATAGAACGTGTTGTGCAGCTCTTTAGTAGATACATACTATGTCTGTTTTACAGTTTTGTAAAAAATTTTCGCCTTAGCAAAGATGCTTTGATGTATGTCCTGAGTAGCATTGAAAACGAGTTCGCACAGCAAAGGTCCACCGCTATTCCTGCAATTGTGAAGCTATCCACAGCATTGACGTTTCTTTCTCATGGGGATACCAACACAAAATTGGTAAAGATCGAAACTTGAGTTTGGCTCTGCAATCAGTTTCGAGTTGCATTTGGGCAGTTTGCAAGGCAATCGAAAAGATCCTATTTTCAAAATATAGTGTGTTTGAAATGTCCGAACAAGAAAAAGGCGTGCAAACAGACATGTCTTCACAAAGTGTGGTATCCCAGGCGTAGTTGGTGTGAAAATATTCTCTTTAACTTACATTTTCGTACGCTGCGTTCGTAAAATAACTGTCGAATGAAAAAGATAACAATCGCATTGTTTTCATATTTAAAATCTAAATACGGAGTGCTACCAATGCGAAAAGGACAAATCGAAATGCGAAAGTAGCAAATTTCAATGCAATTGTCACATTTCAGAGTACTAAGTGTGCGAATCCGATAAATTTTATGTTCGCATGGCATTACGGAGTAGCCCCTCAGTTCTCATCATCGAAAAAATTTAATGTCTAAAATGTATTTTTCTACATTTTTCATCTTTTTGTTTTGTTCAAAGTTTTTTTTTAATATTTTCGAACCGTGACACTCAAAGTTTCTGTTTTTTAATGCAGACTTATTTTACATAAATACACCTAATTCTGTTTTTACACGGTCTGTTTTTACACGGTTTTGATTTAACACGGTTTGAAAATAAAAAAATTTTTAATTTTTTTACACGATTTTATTCTATTTAGCACGAAGAATTGAAATTTTTTTAATTTTCTAGCGTGTTAAATCAAAACCGTGTAAAAACAGACCGTGTAAAAACAGAATTAGGTGTATTGTTTTAATTTTTTTAAGTTTCATTATATTTTTCCCATATTTTATATTTAATTTTTTTTTTTGTTTATTTTGAATTTTTTATATTATTTTATTGGATGAGTGCATAAGTTCGTGGCCGATTTGAAGTCAAAACTCAAATTGCAATTTTTTAAAACAAAATCTTTGCTAATCAATTATGTACGATCATCATGTTCGGCAATCCACTCCCAACGATCAACCAACTTACGGATGCCGAATTCATAAAAATCACGCGTTTTTTCGTTAAAAAAGAGGACAAGGTGGTTTTTAACATCGTACGCGGTTTTACATCTTTTTCCATTCAAATTATTCTGCAATGATCGGAATAAGTGGTAATCAGAAGGCGCGATGTGTGGTGAATATGGAGGACGCGACATGATTTCCCAGTTCATCTGCTTCAGTTTGGACAGAGTCGGTTTTGCAACATGTGGTCTGGCGTTGTCGTGGTGGAAGAGGACTCCTTTGCGATTGGCCAAAATCGGACGTTTTTCTGCAATTGCTTTCTTTAATTGGGCCAATTGCTGACAATACTTATTCGCGGTAATCGTTTCGCCAACGGGCAAGAGCTCAAAATATATCACTCCTCGGATATTCCACCAAACACACAGCAACACCTTCATCGGATGCAATCCACCTTTGGAGCCCGGTTCCGCCTTCTCGTGTGCCTGTTTCCATGTTCGTTTTCGTTAGACATTGTTGTACAGAATCCATTTCTCGTCACTTGTCACAAACCGATGCGGAAAAGGCTCATTTTTGATACGTCGAAGCAAAGAAATGGCTGTTGTTACACGGTCCACTTTATTTTTTTCACTCAACTGATGCGGCACCCAAGTATCGAGCTACAAAGTGTACCCAACCTTTTTTAAATGACGAAATGCAGTTGATTTGTTGACGTTCAGTTCTTGGGCAACCTCTTCCGTTGAAATGCGTGAATTGTTCTCAACAAGATTGCGAATAACGTCGTCGTCAAGGTCGGAAGGCCGTCCAGAGCGAGGTAGGTCTTTGAGGTTAAAATCACCAACTCGAAATTTAGCAAACCATTTCTTCACTGTGCGAAAAGCTGGTGCACGGTCCAAATAAACTGCTTGAATAGCTTTCGTTGCGGCGCCAACAGTTTTTCCCTTCCGAAACTACACCTTTTTAAGTTCGATTTCAGAAAATGTAAAATCAATTTCAGAAAGCGTAAATTCAATTTCAGAAACACAAATTTAATTTCAGAAAGCGTAAAAGCAATTTCAGAAAGCGTAAATTCAATTTCAGAAACATAAATTCAATTTCAGAAAGCGTAAAAGCCATTTCAGAAAGCGTAAATTCAATTTCAGAAAACGTAAATTCAATTTCAGAGCTAATGTTGAATTTATTTTGGTTGCATTTACACAGATTTGATTTGTTTGGATACCTCTATGTTTCCTCCGATATCTGCCCTGTACATGTATATTGACAGGTTGACCAAAAAGAAAATTGAGTCATCATGGCGTACCAGGACCGACTGTGGCACCTGCCGGGCACTGTGGCCCTCCCTCTCCTTGACGAAAACACGATTCGTACTGTCCTTGAGTCGTACCTCCATTCGACAGCTCGTTGGAGTCATCACCGGACACTGCGCCATTAGATCTATGCTTACCAAATGGCGCCTCTCGTCGGGTGATGTCTGCCGTAGCTGTGGAGATGAAGAAGATGTAGAAACGATACAACACTTCCTGTGTCACTGCCCGGCTCTGCAGGAACGCCGTCTCCGCACCTTGTGGTCAAGGTTCCTGGCAGACCTGGCTTGCACGGCGAAGGTCGAAATCTCGAATCTGCTCTCCTTCATTAAGAGGTCGAACTGGTTTCCCCTTGATTGAGACTATTGGTTAGCTCCAGAACACCATAAGAAGGGACTCACAATAGGCAATGGCCTCCGAGTGTACACATGGCTTTGGTTAAAAAATTTGGCAAAGTGCACTTTTCCAAAAACATTTTTTATACATTAAAGGTAGTTTCTGAAATTGAATTTACGTTTTCCGAAATTGAACTTACGCTTTCTGAAATTAAATTTACGCTTTCTGAAATTGAATTTGTGTTTCTGAAATTGAATTTACGCTTTCCGAAATTGAATTTACGCGTTCTGAAATTGAATTTGTGTTTCTGAAATTGAATTTACGCTTTCTGAAATTGCTTTTACGCTTTCTGAAATCGAACTTGAAAAGATGTAGTACAACATAATATGACGGTAATGTTCGTTTTCGTTATCCATTTTCAATGCGCTTTTCCAACAAGCAAACCCAAAGAAATCTAAATGATTTGACGCTTAATTCAAAGTTTGATTTGTCACCTTTACAAAGAATTACAACAAGTAAACATTTCAGTCATGAGTACCAACCGTGAACAATGGAAACGCCACCTAGTAAAATCGGGCACGAACTTATGCACTCATCCAATATGCTTTGTTTAAATGCTTGTAATATTTAAGCTCTAATACATTCAAAGTTTCTCTTCTTATGACAAATAAATCATACAAAAAACATTACTAGAATTATTATACATAACTAGTATATATTTTTTTATGTTTTAATATATTTATTCAGTATTTTTTGTAATTATTTTTATATTTTTTTATATTTTAACAATACGCAAAGTTTCTGTTCGTTTGTTATGAAAAAAATAATCATAGAAAATTTAACTAAATTACTTTATAAAATAAGTTATGGTTTCATATATTTTTGTAATGTTTAATATTTTTTTATGTTTTGTTTGCATGTTTTTTTGTATGTTAGCTCCAAGACACACAAAGTTTCAGTTCTAATGTTATGGCAAAGTAAATCATAAAGAAAACTATCCAGAATTATTTTATATATATATTTTTTAGTACTTTTGCTATATTTTTTAATATTATTTTTATCTCTCTGCAGCTGAGCAATAAGTCCTTCAACTCTTCTGCAATTTATCTACGCAACTATTCAATAGTTCGTTTAAGTCTCCAACTGCTTTAATTTAACTGTAATAAAATATTTTTATGCTACTGAAACATCTTTGAAATCTTGCCTCACTTTCGTAATTGGCATGCAAAACCAGAAATTTATAAGAGGAGCATAAAATATATATTACGCTCACAACGCAACGCCGCAAGGTATGCAACTAAAAGTGTGCTTAACAAATTTCAGTGCCACGTGCCTTGCAGTCGTTACCACAAAAATTTTAGTACATGACATTTTTTTTTCAAAGAAATACAGCATGCAGGCAGTTAGACAGTATAGCTTTACATATACTTAGACAGACAGACACACTGACAGACACACAGAAACAGACAAACAAATAGTCACAAAGCTAGACAAACCCACCGTCAGACAAAACACTTTCGCTTGCCACCAATTTTACTAAATTTAGCCAATTTGAAATGACTTTCTTTTGAGCAGACATTTTTTTGTTGCATACTTTTTGGCTTACAAACCCAGACGACAAGCTTAAACTTTTGCGCGGATGTCGCGTGGATGGCATCGGAAAAAAGAAGCAGGACGCAACAACAACGTTGGAACATCCAAAAAGTGTGCAACGAGAAGCGGCGGCAGTGACATAAAATTGAAGAAGAAGAAGAAAAGCAGCGCAGAAGCTGTAAGCGGCAAAGAAAGCGAAGCGTGGAATGCGGAGGGTAGCGTGGAATTTGCATAACTGATTTACAACTTGTACATTCATCTCGTCTTTCTTGCTTTTTCTTGGCACGCTTTGCTTTACTTTACTTTGCTTTGCTTTGGTTTGGTTCTGTGCGAATGCCGCAGCAGTTTAAGTGTTGCTGCGCTGATAGCACTAGACACGATTGTTATTGTCGTCATTGTTGTAGTTATGCATAGATTTTGTTGTTGTTGCCGTTGTCTGGCACGTGTCACAATCGTTTTAGTGAAAACGCGCAGCTGACTGAGTGGCGCTGAAGCTGCGACAGGAGAAGAAGCAGCGAAAGAGAAGCTCGAAGGGCGAAAGTGCTGCTAGAGTAGGAAAGGAGTTGTATGTAGCCGTGGGTGTGGACGTCACAGTGTCAAACTTTTTCGTCATTTCCCTTTCAGAAGCGCCGAGCATCTTCATTCGCTGTATTACAGCGCTTCTGTATTGTTGTTGTTGTTTTTGCGTTGTACCTAATTTTTCTTCAGTTGTTCGGCGCACGTCACCAATGCTGTGCTGAATACTTTCAGTTTTTCATTCTTCTTCTTCTTTATAAAATGTAAGCTAAAGGAATGACAGACGAACGCAGGAGACGAAGAGGAAAAAATGTTATAGGATAAGATTCAGTAGAAGTATGGCGAAATTACATTAACACAGTGAATTTAGCAGACAGCAGTAGCAACAACAACAACAACAACAACAGCGAAGGCGTACTGTGATGTTGAGGTTAAGTACACTCCGGCACTTTTGTACACGTTGTCTGCTTTTGTGGTTGCTTTAGTGGCTGGTCAAATGTTGTTGGTCTTGTGTTGTTATAATTGCTTGCACGGCTGTCCCGTTGCACCGCCACGGTTGCTTTTGTTGTTGCTGTTTCCATTATTGTTATCGTTCATTGTTCCATTGGCTTCTTATACTCATTGTTGACGTTGCCAACTTTCTTTTACAGACTATTTTTGCTGTTGTTGCCAACGTTCTATTACCAACTATTGTTGTTGTTGTTGTTGTTGTCGACGAGCTATAGTCGATTGTTATTGTTGTTGTTGCCAACGTTCTATTACCGACTATTGTTGTTGTTGTTGCCAACGTTCTACAGTAGATTGTTTTTGTTGTTGTTGTCGACGTGCTATAGTCGATTTTTTTTGTTGTCCTTGCCAACGTTCTACAGTCGACTAATTTTGTTGTTGTTACCAACGTTCTATTGCCAATTGTTTTTGTTATAACTTTTGTTTTTGTTGTTTCTGTTTTTGTTGTTGTTTGGTAGTAGCATCGATATTTTGTTGCATTCGACGCTTTATTAGCATTGCTTTTTGTTCTCCTTGCCGTTGTTGTTGTTATTGTTTTTCTTCCTGTTGTTGTTGCTAATTCATAGTGGGCTCTCGCGTGGTTGCCGCCTGGCTGGGTTATTGTTGCTGCTTAGGAAGCAAAAGCCAAATAAACGTTCGTCCAGCGTTCTCTCGGCGCTCCTGATTCTTGGCTTCGCCTTCACACACACACACACTGTCACACTTGAGCTGTTACTTGTCCCGTTGTTGTTGCTGTTGTTCCTGTCAGCGCCGTTCGCTGGCGCATTGAAAGCGCACAAGAACGCCACGCAACGACAGGAAATTTTAACTTAACAAAGTATCCTTGACGAGGACCGTTCAATGAGTAACGTTGCATGCGTTATTGTAGTCCGCAGTCTGTAGTCTGAAGTCGGGTGTCTGCACGGTGCGCACAAGTGGCTCTGTAGTGCAGTTGGTGTGCTTCAAAGCGAGCGATGAACGGCGCACGTCGAACGTCGACAACGAACGCGCAGAGAAAGGATTCGCCGCGCACAAATGACAAAAGATGGAAATTTGTAACGTTGGAGGTGGAGCTGACGCGCTCTCAATGAGAAGCCAATCAATTGAAATTTCAGTAAATTAAAGCAAGAAGAAGAAGAGGCAAAATGGGATCGTAGTGCTAGGGTAGCTGGATTCCAGATATGGACGAAGTGGCGACACTGATTTGATAAATTGCTGCGATATAACGCAAGAAAGTAAATTACAAAATTTAATGAAATTGCAGGCAAATCAAATATGAAACAACTTTAAGTGACGGAATTAAAAATGGAAAGCTTGTCATATCAGAAGGAATAAACTTTGTGGAAAGTTGAGTATGTAAGGACTTTCGAAAATAAGTTTCAGACAGCGAAGGCTTTAAACGGTACAAGCTTCCAATGGTGTCAACAAAAGAGTACAGGATTCAAACATATGGACGATAACTTCTTTGAGAATCAGTTGCAGAGAGTACAAAATGAATAGGGTGTTAGTTCGAGAAGCTAAAAGCATAGGCGTGTATCGGGTCAGAGGGTATTGGTTTCGGAGAGCATCAGGGGATATCAGTTCGAGAAGGTAAAAGTATTGGTTTCGGAGAGCATCAGGGGAAATAAGTTCGAGAACGTAAAAGCCTTGGAGAGTATCGGATCAGAGGGTATTGGTTTCGGAGAGCATCAGGGGATATCAGTTCGAGAACGTAAAAGCCTTGGAGAGTATCGGGTCAGAGGGTATTGGTTTCAGAGAGCATTAGGAGATATCAGTTCGAGAAGGTAAAAGCCTGGGAGAGTATCGGATCAGAGGGTATTGGTTTCGGAGAGCATCAGGGCATCAGAGCACTGATATCCATCAGTTCGAGAAGGTAAAAGTATTGGTTTCGGAGAACATCAGGGTATATCAGTTCGATAAGGTAAAAAGCCTAGGAGACTATCGGATCAGAGGGTATTGGTTTCGGAGAGCATCAGGGGATATAAGTTCGAGAAGGTAAAAGCCTGGGAGAGTATCGGATCAGAGGGTATTGGTTTCGGAGAGCATCAATGGATATCAGTTCGAGAAGGTAAAAGTATTGGTTTCGGAGAACATCAGGGGATATCAGTTCGAGAACGTAAACGCCTTGGAGAGTATCGGATCAGAGGGTATTGGTTTCAGATAGCATAAATTTAAGTGAATATAAGGCCTAGACAATGTCTTCTGTAAAATAACTATATGATAGCTTGAGGATTATAGGTTTCAGTTTTGTAGGACATGAGCTTTAGAAGAATCGGTTCAGAGAGTACCAGTTTCAGAAAATATGAACTTTAGAGGGCATCGGTTTCAGAGAAACTCGATTATGGAAGAAATGAGTATCACATAGTCTAATTTCATATTTAGGGTATCTACTACTGCAGCAGTTGCAATCGATTTCTAATCCCAGCCTTCAAAGTCAGAGGCTATCGACCACTGGATTCAACTTCGACATGAAATTAATATGCAACACATAAAGTGAAACTGATCACTTACAAACTCCACACAACTAAAACAAGTCAATACCACGTGACATGTGTTCTTTGAGCTATCAAACAACCACTGTTGACCGTGTTCGCTCTAAGCGGTTTTAATGATTTCACCTGCGCACAAATGCCGACAATCCGGCCATCCGACCAACAACGCAGCGGTCGCGTAATTATTCATGATGCGGCCAGCAACCACGCCGCCGCCGCAGGTTGAGTGACTAAGTGGCCGGATGAATGGCTGAAATTGCCAGCAGTTGCAACAAACGTGGGGCACAGCGGCCATTGTGGCCACTTGATTATAAATTAACAAAGCAAAGTTGCGTTGCGTTGTTGGTTTGCCCAACCGCCCCTTATGCGTTA
The DNA here is from genome assembly GCA_963971225.1 of Melieria omissa. Taxonomy (NCBI): domain Eukaryota; kingdom Metazoa; phylum Arthropoda; class Insecta; order Diptera; family Ulidiidae; genus Melieria; species Melieria omissa. The sequence continues at coordinate 58,327,228 of OZ020268.1, forward strand.
ACCGTATTGGTTGGCTGTTTGTTGTTTGTTGCTTACAACAACAGTTTATAAATTCACCACAAACTTTGACAATGGCTGGAAGTTTGTCCAAAACCCAGCGAGGGCGGCATGAAATGTGGACCGTGCATTAACCGCGCTGCACTCCAGTCTGGTCTGAGCGTCAAGTGAAAATTGCATTCAGGGAGCGTATGCAATGCAACAGGAGGAGAAAATGGGTAAGTGTAAGCACAACAATGGCGGTTAATGTTGGGTCAAAAGAAACTCAGCATTGCGGCAGAACGCGTGGAGTGGCGTGACGATTTATTGGTCCGAGGCCGCATAAGTTGTGACTGCTGGGGAAGAGACGTGCGAGACGGCAGGTGAGCGTATAGGCAATAGACGTTAATTAGTGTTAGTTATGGGAGCCAGACTGCGTTGGAATGCCGATATGAGCAAAAGTCCAAGAAAGAGAATAGCCTTAAGTGTGCGGAGAGAGAGGAAGAGAAAATCCTTTTAGACTGAAAATATCTTCACGCACTTAAGCCTAATCTTTAAAACTAGAAGAACTCAGTGTTGTTGGAAAGTTCAATGAGGATAGGATAGGATGTTAGATTGGATAGAGTTGGATGAAATAGGATAGGATAGATTGGGATATCAGATTGGATGGGATAGCATAGGATATCAGATTGGATAGGATAGGCGGATAGATTAGATTGGCATCGTCAATTGTTGGAAAAAAGTCGTTGTACCACTGCCAATTGTGTCCTCAAGATACTCTTGTTGCCACGCTTTGAGTGCTTCAGAGTGTACTTGCCGCTTGGTATAACTTAATGGGAACTCGGTGTATGCCAAGTCAACACTATGGCGTGCAGCGTCTTTTGCATGTTGATCGGCGGACTCATTCACTTCGAGGCGAATGTGAGATTTAACCCAAAAGAATTTGATTATATGTTGTTTTTGGCGAAGTATGAGCAAATTCCGATGAATGGAAGCAATGCATGGCGTGGAATGGCTCCGATCCTGTATGGCTTCAAGGCACGACCAACTATCGCTGATTTTTACACGGCTCTAATGTTGAATGATTTGAGGTCATCTATGTCATTGTAGAGCAGCAGAGCAAACCTCCAACCTTGATGGAAGAGCCACCTAAGATGCCACAGTCAACTGCATCAAAGTTCAACTAAAAGTCAATAAATTATTGACAAGTGCATTTTCCCACGCCAACAACATCGTTGGCTATTTTCGTTCCTGTTTTTTTTTAATGTCCATGTTAGTTGGTTGCTTGCTTTCTCTACATTTTGCTGCTTTTACCACCTGTTTTTCTTTCCAAACTCTCACGAGCGCGCAGCACTTTCAACCGTCTTTCTTCACTTCGGCCATGTTCAGTATTTACTACGTTTCTCGTCTGTTCTTTGGCAAAACACTGAAACCGGCAGATCGTCAGCGCAACAAATGCACAAAAAATGCCAACAAAAAATTGCATTCACTTAATTTGCTTTTTGGCCGCATTGGGCCCAAACGTTTGGCCCGAACGTGCGAATATCCAGTCCGGCTGTCGCTCACGTTTCCGTTTCCGTGGCCATTTCCGTTTCGCTTCGGCTGCGCCTTGGCCTTTCGGTAAGCGGCACTCACACACTGCCACTGTGAACTCTCTTACAATTTGACAAATATACAAATTGGCTAATAAATTCGGTGAACATTTGTACGTGCGTACAATAACAAAAACAACATCTTACGTGCCATGAAACGCGGTGACATCAAATTTATATCGACCAACTTTGCCAATATTTGAATAGCAAAGCTATTTTGATTTTTTTTAATATTTATTCTTTTTTATAGCAAAATTTGCCAAAATTGTTAGAATTGTTGAAATTGCTAGATTTCCAAAAAACAAAAAATGCACACACATAGCAAACGAAAAAATTCTATAAAATAGCCAACAATAACAAATTGTTTGTGTTATTAAAACTTAATACACCCGCACAACTGAAACTTTGTCTGTCCATCCTAATGATGCCACAAATTACGAAATTGTCATAAAACGAAATTATGTCGTTTCGTCTACTTTTACGACGTTTTGCTGCGAAGCGGTGCGAAGGCAATAAAACAAAGCGGCATAAAAAAACGCACAAAACAAGCAAACAAAAATAGACAAAGACCCGCACGGAAATAGCAGCAAACTTTTAGCGCATTACAAACCCTGCCTCGCCCTGCTGCCTAATGCCTTTCTGCCTTTGTGTGCCATAAATAAATGAAATTCACATTCGAACGCTGAGCCAGCGACGAAAAGCGCTGAACGGTGAACGGTGAGTGTTGGCTGAATTGAGCGTCGAAAATCCAGCAACGAGCAGCCAAACTTAATAAAATAAGACACAGCAAATCCTTTACGAGCTGCTGCTCGTAATGTTCCCAAAGGATGCTGCCAAACCGCAACAACAACAACAACAACTGCAACAACACAGTGTTGTGCCGCTGGTCGACGCCCACTTGTGGTCGGCGCTTGGGCTCAATTTGCCAGGAAGGCAAACCGCTGTCAGTCAGTAAATCAAAGGCTCGCAGCAGTTTTTGCATAACTTTAGGCGCGCCGCAAATGCAGAAGGAATCATAAAAGTAGCGCGATAAGGCAGATAGTGCCGACAAGCAAATTTTGCCTTCGTCTTTGTCTCGCTTCTGCTGATTTTTGCCTATTTTTGTTTTGTTTTGCATGTCAATTTCGGCGTTTCGCTTTATCTGTGAATTATTTGACATTTTATGTGCGCAACGAAAACACAGCGCGCAATGAGTTCGGCACGCATTGGGTTCTGAACTGTGCTGCACTGTGGGACAATGAACTGTTCACACTGTATGGACTCAGGATGAGAGAAAACTGTGTGCGAATTGAATCGATCAGCCAAGTCGAGTCTGAACAATGAGCAATGAAGCTGAATGAGTGACTATTCAGCTCGATATATCGGAAGCCAAATGAATCAGGACAATGCATTTGAGTCACCATTATTCTCAGTGACAACAAAACCCTGATTCTGTGTTATGAAGTGAATTTAATTGATTTTAATTAAATCGAATTGTAATAAATTGTAATAAATAAATGAAGTGAATTTTATCAAAATGAAGTAAATTGAACTGAACCGATTTGAATCGACTTCAGTAGACTTTAATCGAATTTAAATTAATCAATGTGAATTGAACTTGACTTGAACTTAATTGCATTAAAGTGAATCAAAATGAATTAACTTTAATCGAATTTAATTGAACTGAACTAAAGTAACTTAAATCGAATTGAAGTAAATCGAAATCAATCGAATTTAAACTAATTTAAACAAATTGAATTGAATCGAATTGAAATGAATTGAGTCGAATTGAATTGAAGTGAATCGAGTTGAAGTGAATTGAAACGAAGTGAATTGGATTAACCCGAATTAGCCCAGTGTTGCCATATGGCAACGCAAGATAGACATATTTTCAAACGATCATAACATACAAACGAATATAGATACCGTTACTTTCAAACACATTTTGAACGCAGAATTGATCCTGCTTTCACTTAAAATCATTTGGGCAACAGTGCGTGTTTGTTTGTATAAAGTAGTGCATCGTAAAGTGAAGACATAATATTTAGTGCCAAAACAAGGGGCATGAAAAAGTAGGTAAATTTAGACCTACTTAAAATATATACTTATCATCTTGATCGCGTAATGAATTGTATTTTATTTTAAGTGTTTGAAGAAGGGAGTAATATTCCATAAGTGTGCTACTCTGAAAAAAAACTGTTTGTGATATTTTTTTGAAGTTTTCTGTGCCTGTTGCCTTATTTCAATAGGACATTCCGAGCGTCCTGTGGGCAGGATTAAAAAACTAATGATGCAGTTTTTTCATTTTGCATATAAAGAGTATGCTCCTAAAAAATCTTTTTGAAATTCGAAAAAAAAATTTACGTGGGCTAATCAAATTGGGGTTAAATCTAATTGAAGTGAATGCAATTGAATTGAATCAAATATAAGTGAATCACAATTAATCGAAATGAAAAAAGAAGTGAATCGAATTAAAGTAAATCGCACTGAATGGATGCAAATCGAAGTTATGTGAATCAAAGTTAATTTAATTGAATCTAATTTGATTACATTGAATTTAAGTTAATTAAATTAAAAAGAAGTGATTGACAGATAATCGAATTGAATTAAAGACAATCGAATTGAAGTGAATTGAACTGAAGTGAATGGAATTAAATCAAATTGAAGTAAATCAAAATGAAGTGAATCAGAATGAGTTAAATTTAAACGAAGTGAATTGTATCGAATTGAAGTGAATAGAAATTAATCGAAGTTAATTGAATTTAATCGAATTGCATTAAAGAGAATTTAATCGAGTTGTAACGAATTGAGATGAATCAAAGTTAATCCAATTCAATTAAAGAGAATCGAATTGAAGTGAATTCAATTGAACCGAAGTCAATGTAATTGAATCAAAATTAATCGAATACAAACGAAGTGAATTGTATCGAATTCAACCGAATCAAATTCAATCTATTAATTTTAAATAAATCAAAGTGAATCGAATTGAAGTGAATCGAATTCAATTAAAGATAATCAAATTGAACTGAATTGAACCGAAGTGAATGAAATTGAATTAAATTTAAATGAATTCAAATGAATCGTTTTTAAACGAAGTGAGTTGTATTGAATTGGAGTGAATCGAATTTATTTTAATCAAAGTGAATTGAAATAATTCACATTGAATTGTAGAGAATTTAATCGAGTTGAATCGAATGTGTAGCTCTAACTCTACTACACAATACAACTATATATCTAAATATATACAGATCATCAATTGTATAAAACACATATATCTCAACTCTTATCTCAACCAACTTCATTCACTCTAACACCACTGTAAATAATGTGTCAACCAACTGACACATCAAACCCACAATTCAATTTACTTCGTGTGACCATAAAACAACACAAAAGCCTAAACCATGAATCGCTCATTGCATGAAAATTGAAATTGTTGACAGTGTAGCCGCAGGGCTTCTTCCTTTTCCTTGAGAATATTTATTATATAAAAAATGCAACAACAAAATTCAATTGATGAGCACAACAGCTGCTTCCGTTGGTTTGATTGGCAAACACATTTGGCCACTTGACATGTTAAAGCAGCAATTGTTCAAATGAAGAGCGACGCAATGTATGCCAAACAAAATATTGATAAATTTAAACTAATTGAACGAGCTGACAGAGTATTGAAGTGTTAAAAGATAATGAATAAAACACTTAACAAATGAAAAAAATACTATTCAATAGAATGCAAATGTCTTTAAATATTCAATATTTCGTCGGCCTCGATAGTCAAGCGGGTAGCGCGCTGGCTTCTCATACCAAAGGCTCCAGGTTCGATTCCTGGCTCGAGCTGGTGAACAACTCATCTACTTCTATCGCTATCCACATGAAGGGAATGAGAATTACAAGAATCGCACAAGTGCGCTCTTGGCAGGCAATGGCAAAACCTCCAAGTGTGAACGAAAAACTGCCAATCGCCGTTCGGATTCGGCGTTAAACTGTAGGTCCCCTCGCCCCTTTCCCCATCCGCTTGAAATGTGTGCTGTAACATATGTTGGCAAAACAGTGTTGCATACACAGTTCAAAAACGGGTGAAATATGTGGTATCACAATGGGCCTTTCAGGCCTCCGAGTGCAGAGGCAGCCACCGCAACCTAACCTAACCTAACCTAAATATTCAAGAATAATATTGATCCATATAATATATTAGCGGAGTTCACTTTGTACAGCATTTTAGGTGTAAATTTTCTTTCGTAGTACTAGCTTCGTAGTTTTGAATTTTCGCAATGTTTTCGAAAGCCGTTCTAGCGATAGATTGCTTCGATAGCAACTTTACACCTAAAACGCTTATTTTTCTACAAACAATTTTTATAAATTTTCAAATAACAAAAAAAATATTGTGCCATAATGACAAAAATATTAAAAAACATATTTTTAAAAAATATTTCAAAAAAACTTACGCTTTAAAAATTGTTTTATTTTTACAAAAAAAATAGTTTGCCCTAATGGCAAAAATATAAAAAATAAAAATAAAAAATAAAGAGAAAAATATAGAAAAAAAATATTAAAAAAAAAATATTTCAAACAAATATTGCGCAATATTGAATTTTTTGTTTGAAAAAACTACAAATAAATTGAAATAGAATGAAATTTCATAACTTAAAATATTGCGTAATGATATAATGTAGTAATATTGATCAATAATATTTCGCAATATAGGACCATTTTAATAGAATCGAAGCAGAAGTAGATTAAACTTTCAGAAATCGAAAATATTTGTTAATAATTTCATGTAATAACATTGATCAAAGCTATTGCGCATTATTATAAATTTAACAAGTGAAATATCAAAAAAATTGAATTGAAAATATTAAAAAAATAGAGCACAAAATATCACTGAAACCTCTTATCGAGCATTTGCACGCTACCCGCCTAAAAGTATGCCACAGTTACTCTGTGCAGCTATGCTAGCATTTCACTTTGATTTGCTGCGCGCGAGCTCCCTAAACGTAGCTTAATTTCATGCGCAAACAAATCGTGTAACATTTGCGTGATTTTGTTCCCCGCTCCCGCAACTGTAACTTTCGTTGACGATGCGCTGTTTGTCTGCTTCTTCTTTTTAATAACCCAATGGCATTGCTAAAATGAAAGCCACAGCTGAAGGCGCATTTTTTCGGCAGTTTTCACTTATTCTTATACGAGATTTCTTGTAAGACATTTCATTTGTATGAGCCCAGCAAATGAGGTTTTCCTAGCTGGAGCAGCGCAAAAAGTTTATGTAAGAGGGAAAAGAAAAACTTTTGGATGTCTACACAAATTAAACTCCTGCCGCTACTTACACAGCGCAATAAGCCCACACATGTCTGTACTTGCACGGAACGAAAAACGTTCACAAAATTTGTGAATTTGTGCATAAACTGTATGAACATATTCATAGTTTTTGAAACAGTGAACGCATTCATAAAAAGTTTATGAATGCATTCATAAACCTTCGGGTAACCCGAACGCTCATGAATACGTTCATAAAAATTATGAATGTATTCAAAAAGCTTATGAACGCATTCATAAGCCTTCGGGTTTGCCGAATGCTCATGAATGCGTTCATAAATTCTATCAACGCATTCATAACCCGTGTTCATAAATCCAAACGTTTATGAACGAAATTCATAAAATGTTTGATTTTTTCATAAAAAAATTCCTAAAATTCAAAATTCATTAAAATTGAAAACATTGGTATAAATTTTCATTTTATAATAAACAGCATATGGCCGCCACACGCATCTTTGACTGCTAAAAAGAAATTGACAATTAATAGCAATGAAATAATATAAAAATAAATAAAATAATATCAAGAATTTATTTAATTGAATTCGACTTACCTGCCTCGCTTATCTGTCTCGGGTAGCGCGCTGGCTTCTCATACCGAGTCCGTAGGTTTGATTGCTAACTTGGGCTGGTAAAAACGCTCATCTACTTATATCGCTAGTCACATAAACCAGATGAGAATTACAAGAATCGCGCTCTAGGCAGGCAATGACAAAACCTCCAAAACCAAAAATTGAAAGTGTGAACGAAAAAACTGCCAATCGCCGTTCGGATTCGGCGTGGCCGAGCGAATGGTTTACGAAAAACTGATTCATAAAGTTTATGAAAAAAAACAAAAAATGTATGAATGTTTCAAAAAAAGTTTAAAATAAAGGTAGCCTGCCCGCTCGGCTCGTACCCGAACCAAAAATGTGAGATTCGGCTTTTAAGAAATGGTTTATGAACGAAGTTTCACCAATTTTATGATCGCGTTCATAAACATTTATGAACTGTTTCATAAATTTTATGAAAAGAATCAACAAATTTATGAATTTTTCCTAAAAAAAATTCAAACTAAAGGTTTATGAACGCCATTCATAAGATTTTTATGAATTATTTTTACCCGTGTGTGTGTGCGTAAAGCGTATAGAAAAAATATTAATGGATGAAAGCCAGTGTGGCATTCCATTGAAAGTGAGTAAAAGCAAGGCGCAGGCCTAAAAAAAAGTATGCCTTAAAAAATTGTTGGTGTACTTCGGATGTAATCACAATCACTGTGTTTGAAATTTATTGTGGCATACTTTTAGACTTTTCATATTTCTCTCATATTTCAAATTTTTCATATTTCTACTACACTATGCCTGCGGCCCTGGCTGCATTCTTCTATGTGCTGCAGCGACTCTTTCGTTTTTTTTAGGCCGTAATCAGTTGCGCTCAAGTTCGCTTATGAATAGCGTTGCGCAGTCTGCTGACTGCTCAACTGCCGGTTGTTGTCGCAACTCGTAAACATAATTCAAAGATTTATCGATGCGGCGCGCCCAGCCAGCGGAAGTGGTTGCGGAAAAGGAAGTGGCCGCTTCGTCCAATGACGTGTGCCGTCGCTTTAAGCTGACCATACACGCTAATGCGGCTACACGGACATGCGTCATATGTCTGTGCATACGGATTACGATTTCATGGCAAAGCTGCGTTAATTTCTTTTCGAAAAGTTCACCAAAGCGGCACAACGCACGAGCTACCACTTTGCGTAATGAGAAAAGTTCGTAATTGCTATTGGCACACAATTATCCATTCGTTGTGTGTATGCGTGCAGCATACGCAAACATTTGTTAGGCATAAAATTATGGTTCAAATTATTGCCAATAAATTGGTTTTTGTGGCCATGTTTCATATTTGCTCAAAGCATGATTGAATTTCAGCCCAAAACCTCCTAAATCAACTAATTTTGTTTAGCCAAAGTTTTGCTTTGTTCACAATTTGCTGATTTGGACGCAATAATGAGTGGTTGGAAAGATTTTATTGTTATTGAAAATTGCTGAACTAATTTGTTAGGCGCCTAAAAGTGTTTTGAGTTTGATTGATTGATTGATTTTGCATACAATTTAATTTGTGTGGACTTTTGCAGAAAATATATTTATTTTCAATGTGCATAGACATTTACTGATACTGACTGACTGACTGCCTAAAACCATGCTACAGATTATCAATTCTTTCAAGCACTTCTCTTTTCTCACACTGTATTCAATTCTGACTCTTTCATGTGTCACTTGCATGCATTGGCAATTTATGTTGCACTTCAAATTAACAAATTATTAAAATTATTCCCACATGTAGCACACCTGAAAGTATGCAACATATAATCATTAGCAGCTAAAATTAGTCAACCACACACTGAGCAGCCGTCATAACACCACTCTAACTTCAACATTGCAACAACAAATCATACAGCACATATCACGTGCTCTCGCCCAGCAACAGTGCTGGCACTCGGCAATGTTGTTGCAGTGCCCAAAAGTTGATTCAATTAACTTTTGAAATGTGGCCAACGTTCACCAACCACACACCAGCCGGCCCCACCAACAACGTTGTTACCCATTTGCCAGTTGACGTCCATAAACGAGTGCACATGCACTCGCCGCACGCAAAGTTGTGCGACACTAATGAAAATCCTGACACTGAGCGTGACTCCACGCCGAAAACTATGCAACGCGCCGTCGCTGTGGCCCGCAGAGCATTTTTGCTAAACTAATTTGTGCGTCGTTTTGTTGCTTTCTCTCACTGACTTTTTGCTAAATTTTGGTTGCTCGTTTTAGTTTTGTTCGAGCACAGCCAAATTTTCAATGCGATTTCCAACGATTTTTGGTCGAAACTTTGTTTTTCGTTGACATTATTACTTAATTAATTCGGCGCTGTTGGCGACAAGTTGCCGCTCACTGTTGCAGGCACTTTGACAAACTTTCGCGCTTTCGAAAATGTGCTGAAAGCGAGAAACAAAAATAAAAGCGAAAGTGTTGCGAACATTTTATAATTAAATAAGAACGCAAAGGACCAGAATTACATTGGTGTATTTGTGGTCGATTTTGTTTTGATGGAATTAAAGTTGAGTATTTACATTAATTGAGAGGCTGAGAAAATGTTGTTGGCACAATTTAATTCACTCGATTAGAATGTCAAAGTGCTGTCAGTTGCATGCGTTGAGTGCAGGGCGAATCAACAAAAGTGCAATTACTACCATAAATGTGTGCAAAGTGCAACACAGACCGCCACACAATGACACTTACATAACACACCCACAACCACAACAACAACAATAACTAACATCAATTTCTGATCCATTGTGCTTTGCGGTCCAGACAATTTATGTTAATCAACGTCAATCGATCGCACTCACTCCGCATGCCAAGCGAACGCCGGCAAATTGCCAACCTCCAACAACAAATGCATGGGACATTGTTGTTGTTGTTGTTGTTGTTGTTGTGGGGATTTAGCAGAAGCACAATATTTGGCGGTCGATAATGCTAATAAATTATACAACAGTTGTGGAAGCATGAATTCGCAAATATTTACGGTTTGTGACTAAAAATTCACTCTAGTTTGAATGGCAAATCAATTTAATTGATTAAATATGATTAGAAATGGAAATTGATTAATTTGAATGAACATTTTAGTTGAAAGATGCATTTAGTCTATTGGAAAAATTCATTTCATTCATCAAAATCTAATTTCATTCATTGAATGTGACTAGAAATCGAAATTAATTAATTTGAATGAATATTTTAGTTACAAAATGCATTTAGTTTGTCTAAGAAGCTCACCAAAAGTTTCAAGGACTGAAAGACTAAATACAAATCTAATTTAATTGATTAAATATTATTAGTAATCAAAATTGATTACTTTGCAAGGACTAAAAGACTAAATAACAATTTAATTTGATTGATTAAATGTATTTAGAAATCGAAATTGACTAATTTGAATAAATGTGTTGGTTGAAATAGGTATTTAGTTTGCTTGAAAACTGCATTTTATTCGCAAAAATTCAACAAAAGTTTCAAGGGCTAAAAGACTAAATGCAAATCTAATTTGATTCACTAAATGTGATTAGAATTCGAAATTTATTAATTTTAATGAATATATTAGTTAAAAAATGAATTTCGTTTATTTGAAAAATGCAGTTCGTTTTGTCTAAGAAGTTCAAAACAAATTTCAAGGACTATGAAACTAAATGAAAACCTAATTCAATTGATTAAATGTCATTAGAAATCGAAATTGATTAATTTGAATCAGCTTAAGAAGTTCAACAAACGTTGCAAGGACTAAAAGACTAAATGTCAACTTTATTTAATTGATTAAATGTGATTATAAGTCGAAATTAATTAAATTGAATGAATATTTTAGTTGAAAAATGCATTTAATTTGTCTGAGAATCTCAATAAATCTTCTAAGGACTACGAAACTAAACGTAAATCTAATTTAATGTATTAAATGCCATTAGAAATCGAAATTAAATATTTTAGTTAAAAAATGCATTTAGTTTGTCTAAGAATCTCAACAAATCTTCAAAGGACTAAAAGATTAAACGTAAATCTACTTGTATTGATTAAATGTCATTAGAAATCAAAGTTAACTTGAAGGAATGAGTTAACTGAGTTAACTAAGTTTTGAAAGTGAGTTAACTCAGTTTTTCACAACAACAATTTCATGGGTATTTGGGCATTTAAATGCGATGTCAAACTGCAGTTAAGCGTAAACTGCAGTTAAGGCGCAGTGGAAATAGGCTATAAAGGTCGCCATTTACTTGGGTTGGTAATTGATTATAACACCGATATGCAAAATTCCCGCAGACAGAATTGCATCAGTTCGTACGCTAAACATGAATTGCTGCAAATTATTTCCTCCCTTTGTGTGCAACTTGAGTTGGTTTGTGTCCTGAGTTCGAACACACACACACACAGTTACATGTCTTGCATCGTTTTGCTTTGAGCACAATTTCACACACACACACACACCCAGGTGGCCAATGAAAGTCTCCCCCCCCCACTCGTTGATTCTTGGGTATTTCCCTTCTTCTTCATGATTGTGTGTCTGCGTTTGTTTGTACAGTGGCAAGCGAAATGGAGCGCCGCTGCGCATCGTCATTCATCATTGCTATCGCAGCAATTTCATCTGCCTGAGCAAAATGTACTGATTGCTCGGGTTCAACGACGTCTTGTGGCTGCAGTTGCGGCTGTGACTTCTTCTATGAGCGGCGTCTTCTGTGTGAGTGCGATGCGTTGGACAGCCGCGTTGACTGTGCAATGACGAATTTCGAATTGTTGCACGTTGCAGGCGACACTGCTTCCTGTCAGTCGTCCTGCCTACTTTGCCACTATTTAGTTTCATGAAATTACCCTCCTCGGCCAGCGACGGCTGTGGCGCGCTAACAAAAGGCAACAACAGGGCAGCAGCCGCAATAATTGTCAGCCGCATCACGTTGCACAGCGGATGCATGGCGGGCGGCCAGCGCCAACCCACTTTTGTGTCTTTGCTGGCGGCATCACTACGCAGTACGCATTCCTAGTGGCTGCAGCACAAAGGCCGCGTGTGCAAAAAGTAACGAGAGGGAAATGCAAAAGGAAACACGATTAAACTTTTTTTTGACAACGTTTACCAATTACTAATTGACTGACTTTGAAATAAAATAGAAAAAAATAGAAAAAATTAATAATTTTCTTAATTGACGTTTCATTCAATTGTGGCGCCTCTAGCTGACGCCACTGTCCCCATGTCGGTAATTTACACAGCCAGTCGTCGCAGCAGCGCGAGGCAATTTCCATTGAAATTATGGCGCTGACTTGGCGCGTGAGTGAGTGGCGCCGCAGTGGCGCGACGGTTTTAATAACGGCGCATAGGAAGTGGCGTTGAAATGGCAAAATAGCAAAACAATGACACAGCAACGATGGCAGCATACAACAGCAGCAACAGGACAACAGGCGACAAACGTTTGCAGCATTTCGGTTTAGTCTAATGTCGTTCGAGTAGCATTGCCACAGGGAAAGTTTGCATGTCCAGCTTGAGGAGGGAAAGAAACAAATTTCATGTCGCATCAAGAAATTTCCCAAAGAAGCTTTTCTATTTTAACGTGGAAATGTGAACTTTTAGATGTCTTCATTTGCTGCTGTTGCCTTTTATTTTTCTTGTTTACTTCTCTCCTTACATCCTTTTCTCCTTCGTCTTGTTTTCCTACTTTGCTCCTTTGAATGGAGCCAAGTTAAATTTTTGAAATTCTTTGCGGCGCCATTGCGACGACGGCTGCTCGATTTGCAATCGCCACTGTTGCTCTCAAACTGTCGATGCCAATGACACATCTGTGATGGCGTCTACAAGTTGTTGCTGCGCGCCACAATAACAACTAGTATAATTTCACTGACAAATTGTACGTGAAGCGACGCCATTATGCGTTATGCAAGAACACAGCACGCCTCAATTGGTGACTTGTATTGTTGTAGTCGAAACACTAATTGGCAGAAGGAATTGGGAATTGGCGTTCGTTGCCAGCTGCAACTCTCGAACGGTGAACTCTTTGTGCTGCTGCCCAAAAGTATGCCAAAGAAAATGGTCTTTCAAATATATGCAAATTACTACAACACTTTGAAATCTGTTGCAATGCATTTTTCACTTATTTCTTGTCTCAACTGTTTCTCCTGCTCGTTGGTCTTCTTTCCCCAAAATCAAAGCACAAAGCAGATCCTTTCAACAAGGAAAACCTCAGACAATCAAAGCCCAAATCAAAACAGCGGCCACGGCAACTTGCAGCACACACATCAAATTACTTAGAGTCGATACTTTTGTATGCTTGTGTGTGTGTGTGTGTGTGTGTTAGTGAGTGTGATTGTTCAAGTGCGTGTTTGTACAAGGCAAAACAAAGTGCACATGTGACCCGCCCACTGGTCGCACACGCATACGCCGCAAAGTATGCCAGCCAAGTTGAAATTGAATTTGCGAAGCCATAAAAGCTGAATATGGCGTCCTATCGTCCTGTCGTGCTGTCGAGCGCAGCCAAAGTAAATAAAAAGTGCGTTTCGTTGTAATTTGATTAGGTGCAAAACGTATCCGGATGTATGGCCTGCACTTCGGGGGATGACACACAGACGGACGCACAGACTGCTTCTAATGGCAATTGTCCTGCTCGCTCTGCGCTTTCGGTGCACTCAATGCGCCGCTTGAACGTTAAATTAGTTTTGACATGAAAATGCGTTTAACACCGTCACGCCCACCCACCCGCGTCGGCTTTATCAGTGCCTTGCATGCTGTCTGAGGTTGTTTTTGTTGTTGCACTTTAATGTTTGCCGCTGTGCCAACGGTGGTGAGTTGGTGCGAACTTTGCGCGCATAAAGTGAAATTGCTGTATACAGTTAGGCGTACGTGCGTGCGGCACACGCGACCAATTTGAAGGTGGCAGCGGCACGAACGCGGACGGTGCGCTCATTAGCACAAAGGGCGCTGAGGCAGCTTGGGGAGTTGAAGTGAAAGCGGCGGGATTAATGCCACAATCTGTAGGGCTTACGAGATGCTCGAAGCAGTTGAAATGTTGACTGGGTTATGTGTGCCCGGCCGGTTTGTAGCTCTTTCTATTTCCTGAACTGCTCACTTTAATAGTTCTGCAATTTGAACATGTTTTGTATTGTAACAGTCGTGAGAGAGAGAACAGATGAGGGAAAAGATTGTCAATAAAATCATAGGAGAATGAGAGGAAAATTAGAGAAAGAAGGTCAAGAGATTCATTAGAGCCCAGAGAGGAAAAACGGCTAGCAACAGAGAGCGAGGCTTAAAGGTCTGTACCTATTAGTGTAGCCTAGTTGCAGGCGTTTCAGAAGACAGTAGCAGAATGTGCGACATGAGGCGGCTCTTTGAAGTAGAGGTGTCAGTATTTAGAGAGAGGAACAATGCACCGCAGAGAGGGAGAGATGAACAAGCGCTCTCAGTATAAAGTAGAAGGTATCATGGTTGCCACTCGCCTAAAATTTTTTCTACCAAAATCTTTTATAAAAAGTTTCCAAAAGTTACAATTTTTTCATTGACAAAAAAAACAAACATACAAAGCAATGCATTTCATAGCAAAGGTACAAAAAATAGTTCACTTTACTAGTAAAATCATCACATGTACACCTACGGTCAAAATTATAACAGTACATGCATGTATAAACCGCTAGATTAAAGAAACACCAAACTTGAAGGGATTGCCGCAACATTTTATTTTTACAACATCAACAATTATAAACATAAAATGTTGCGGCAATCTTTTCAAAAATTTTGTTTTTCTTAATCTACTATTATTTTCACCGTTACATTTCAAACATAAAAAAACAATATACAAAACAATACATTTCATAACATAGATACACAAACAATTGTTCACTGTAAAAGCATAGTGAAATAAATAAAGTGAACCAGATACTGACAACTCTCTTGATTCGGCAGGCTTATTTTATGTCACTATGAACAAATTTGTCAAATACTTAACGCTTTTTGTTCAAAAAATATTTTATTTTTTTCCAAGAGGCATAACATCTGTAGTATAGTAAAATAAAAATTACTGAAATGCCGAAGGAATCGTGCACGCTATGTAGAACTGCTCATGGGGGCACGATCCCATGTATTCTGTAACTTAAATGTGCAGTCAAAAATAAAGTGGGAAAGTATTTGTAATACTGAGTTCGGCACACATGCGTTCGAGAACAGCAAAATCAAACGGGTTAATTCAAAATGAATTGACGTGAAACAAATTTTCAAAGCAATTGACATTTTTTAAGCATGCCTCTCCCTAGCTAGTTCACTTTATTTATTTCATTATGCTTTAAAAGTAAATATCAAATTCAATATTAACCCTGGAATACTAATTTTCAACTGTATCACAAAACGTTCGCAATGTTAGTCGATGTTAGTTAATCGAATAGTAGAAGTGTGCCAACAATGCTGCCATTGAACCGGGCTGAAGGCACTGTTGCCAGTGCTGCGTATTTAATGTATATAACAAGATGTGATATAAATTTATAAATAAAAAAAAACAATTTTCTTGTCTATTACTTCAAATCAATTTTTGATTGCAAAAGTTACCAAAATGAAAATAAAGTTACCAAGTTACCAAACAGTTTAAAAGTTACCAATTTTGGTAGAAAGTTACCAATTGTGGCAACCGTGGAAGGCATACGTTTTAGTATTCAGAGAAAGGAACGAAAGCATAGTAGAGAAGAAGAATGTAACGCAAAAAGAGACAAGAATAGAATACGAGACTCTACCTTAAGTAGAAAGTAGAAAGCAGAAGACATATGGGCATCTCCCAAAAAAGGTCCACCACGAGTGAAAAATTCAAATTGCTCAGAAAAACTTTTTATTATCCAATAATACAGCTTAAATATCTATATTTTATAAATGTAAAAGAATTTTTAATTTTTTTTAATTTTTGACCGAAATATACTACTTTAAAAGAAAAAAAATTTTTTTCTGAGCCTTTTGACGAATTATATGCACAGTTTGTCTTTCCGTTTTTATCTTATTCAAGTAATATTATATTTTTCTTGTAATGCAAAAGTTTTCTACTAACAACAATCTTATGTATTAGAGAAAGCGAGAGAACGTGGAGTTCGAAGAACGGAAGTTTTTTTAGTTTGCTTCTTCCTGTATCCTATTGTCGCGTCCGTGCCCAAAAAACCTTATTAGTTGTTGCCATTAGTGGACAACCTTTTCAAATGCAAGTAGCTGTCAGTTTTTAAATAGGTGCATTGTTCCAGTTAGGAAAATATAATAATTGGTTCCCGGCAAAATCGGAAAAAAATTTTATGGGTGTTTAAAATTTGTCGCGTCCGTAACCGGAAGCTCTGAATCGATTCGATTGTTATTCGATTTCCGGTAAATTTCCGCATTTCTTGAGATACAATTTTTTTTTCAAAATATTGACTCTCATTGAACATTTTAGCAATAAAATACAAGAAAATATCAAAAAAATAATTTTGGTTGAGAATAACAGCTTCATCAATTTTGTACGATATATCGTACAATGGTCCGCAAAGGAGTAAAAATGCATTACACTTTTTTTCGTTTTTTTTAATTTTATGAACAATTCATTGGCTTATTTGATAAGAAAATATAAAGTTAACAACAAAAATCAAAACGTGATTTCATTTTGATCGAAAACTATATAAATTATAACTATTTAAACAATTGAGTAACATCTATCAGGCCTTATAAAACCGTTATTGCTGTTGCAAAGCCCTTTTCCCCTCAATTAAACACAGAATCAACTAAACACCATATAGCTTTGTAAAAAGATACCGAATATAGCCAATTCTTATTATCGTAGTGGGAGTGGCAAGTACTCATGTCTAACCTTACATAATCTGTGTCTGCCCAGTGAAACACAAAATCGTTAAGTGATTGTTATTTCTGAATAGAAATAGTCGATTAGTCGAATTTAATTAGTCATACGATTTAGTGATGGGCGTGGTATTCAAGCAAACAGAAAAATTCTGTTACCAAATCCATAACTTAAAAAAAAATGCTAACATCACTTGCAACCTTTGCCTGCCATTTGTACGATAAATCATACTGTGGTCATTTGTACGATCGTACAATTTTTTAAAGGCTCGGGAAAAATATTTAGAAGCAAAAATTGTTAAATTTAATAAGTTTTATAAATCAACTGAGATTCAAACTTTGAAATTGTTTGTCCTTTTGCAACTAAAAAGTATTACATATTTAAAAATTCCTCCGCAGAAGCATCGCATCGCCAAATTCTTGCAAAGAGCTGCTTACAAATCGCACTCACACTGTATAACCACGGCTATTGTGATTTATATTTTCAAACAGAATGGTAAAACATAACCTACTTAATAAGAATTTAAAAGCCATTTCATAAAAAAACGTTCGCTGTTAAAAAAAAAATCTTTAAAAAACATTGTACGATCATACAAATTTCCGGAAAGGGTTAATGAAAAATACTGTACAAATATGTTCAGCTAGTTAATTAATTTAATTTAATTTAATTAATTTAATCAATTATTTCTACAACCAGTGTGCTGTGATGTGATGAATGAAAGGTGCATTGCTAATGATTGTAAGAGCTGTGTGCGCGATATTAAACAACATCTAATTCCAATAGAGTTCCTCAGGAAAATTAAATAAACCACACTAAGAACTTTTAACTTTAATTTTTCCTTATTTTGATTGCTGTAACTTGAATTTAACTTGTTATGTGTTATTTTTATTAAAAGTTGAAGTGTTATAATGAAAACCATTACTGTATTTAATAAGGGGAATACCCTTGGAAAAATTTGTCGCGTCCGTATTCATGATATACCTAATTAAAAAAAGGTAAGAGAAAATTCTCATATTTCATAAGTCTACGAAGAAAAGTTATCCTTTGACCTTTATTTGCATGTATATATATAAAAAAAAAGTTCCCAAAAATCGCTAAATTTTGTATATTTCTATAAGAGCTTCAAAAAAACTTCTCTTTTTTGTCGCGTCCGTTTCATTGCATCATTGCTTTTTATTTTGTACTAATTTGTACTAAATCTTTCAAATATATTTCTAAAATGTAGCACAATTTCAGCGCGTTAAAACACTAAAAAAACATATCGACTTTTTGTGTTTCTTTCTTGTTTTTGGTGTAATTGAAAGCGTGCGAATGTCGCGTCCGTGCCACTGGGAGATGCCCATATGTTTCAGTATTCAGAGGAAAGATCGAAAGTCTAGGAGAGAGGAACAATGTAATGCAGAGAGAAAGAAAAATAGAATGCGAGACTCTACCTTAGCGTAGAAGACATACTATATGTTTCAGTAAGGAATAGAAAGAGTGTAAGTCTAGGAGAGAGGACCAATGTTACACAGAGCCGAGAGAAAGGAATAATGTACGGCAGAGATAGAAGAAGACTTATATTAGTCTAGGAGAGAGGAACAATGTGTCGTAGAGAGAGAGAGAGGTAAACGCGCTCTTACATACCAACAACTACAAATACTCAACCATGCTTTCAGTTGCTCACTCAACAAATCTTCGTTCAGCTATGACTGAATTGACCCAAAGAAGCAGAAGAAATCAAACAAAAGTTATAAGCAACAAGAAAATTGTCTTTTCTTGTTTTCAAAACTTTAAAGCTTTCGCTGTCACTTAGTAAACATCTGAGCACTCTGTGGTGCCCTGCTTTAGGTGTTTAAAATAGTTCTAAGTCTTCTTTTTAATAAAATAAAAATGTTAAACTTATAAAGACACTTTTGTAGAAATACTTATAATTGAAAAAGTATAAGTCTCACCATTTCCCAGTAAACATCAGTAGCGCAAAGAATGTTTTAGGATAGTTTTCTCGAACGTTTTTCCCCGTGCAAACAACTTAAACTCGACTTTGTTGCTTTGGTTTGCGATTAACAATAAACCACGTAGCATTTCCGTACTTTACAAGCAACAACAACAATCAGTCGCATAGAGACAACACACCTCAACTCGTATGCAAAATCTCATTGTCAGCGACAGCTGCTGCAGCCAATGACACTTTGGAGCTGACAATTGCACTTATCAAATGATGACAGCAATAAGGGACAAGGGGGCAGGACAGCTTTCAGCAACCGAGAAGCAGCTTTAAGCGAGCAGAATTCACAGTAAACTGACGACCACGTCAACTGTTGAAATGGCAACCGAGTTGAGTTGGGAAAATTGCGTCGCCGCACAGCCTTAAAGCTTCCAACAAAGCAACGGCAACAACAAAAATGAACAATTAGAAATCAAAACGGAAATCCTTTCGCTGCCACAAACACAAACAAAGCGCACACAACGCACACAGACAAATGGCCGGAAAGTGGCGGAAGGCGACGACAGTGCAAACGAAGAAAAACACACAAACGAAAATAAACGAAGAAAAACAAATACAAAAAAAGACGTGAAAAACCTCAATGCAACGCGGAAGCATGAAGGCAACGGCAGCGCGACCACTTTGAGCCAACATGGCGGAAACTGAAAACGTTGCACGCATTGCATGCAAGACGACAAGTCGACACCGTCAACGAACAGCAACAACAATAAACACTGAGAAGTTGCCAACTTGCCGTGATAATGACTTTTGTCATTGCTGCTTTTGCTCAAATGTCACTTGACATTTTAAAGGCAACAGCAACGTAATGCAACAACAAATTCAAGGAATGAATACACCAAAGCGAATGTGAGGGGTGAGGCAATGTGTGTGAGAGGGTATAAGTGAATGAATAGGTACCTGGTTGGGTGTGTAAGGAATCGGATTGTCAGCATCGCAGGTGAGTTCAGAACTTGCGCTTTTCACTTCTTGGTTTTTGGTTTTGATCTTTCGAAACTGCTTGCTGTGTAATGTGAGAATGAGTGAGAAAAAGCTTAAGGGTCTGTAATACAAAAGATTCACTCTTTTATAATAATAAAAACTTCTATGAGGGTCTTTCATTAAACGTGCCTGAACTTTAAAATTGAATAGAAAGAGTTGCGTGTGAGATATGTAACAAAAAAAATCCTTTTATACTCATAAAATTTTTTTTTAAAAAGAGTTTTCAATTAAACAGACACGTTTAATTGAAAACTTTAAAATCTTCAAAAATAAAGTTGTATGTGAGATACAGTCGCTCACAAAAGTATTCGTACAGCACTCTATACTTAAATAAATGTCTTGAATCTTCAAAACAAACCAAGTTTTTGAGTTCCATTTCATTGGTGTGTTTACCACAATACTTACACTCAAGACTCCAACAAATATCTTAACAGAATGTTCGGCGAGACCATAATTATGTGGACGAAACTTCGAAAAATTAAATTTTTTATTCCACAAAAATATTCGTACGACAATAACAAAAAACAAAGAATAGACCATCCTCACAAAATTAGAAAACAATATGAGAGTTTTAATACTTTGTGGGATACCACCGTGTTTCACAGTGGGTTTTAAATTCGTTTTTTCATGGCTTCTCCTGGCTTTCTCCACACTAACTGACGGCCACCCGATCCAAAAATATTGTATTTACTCTCGTTACTAAATATAACACGGCTCCAAAACTCATCTCCCTTCGATTCATGATTGCTTGCAAACAGCAAACGTTTATCGCGATTGATATTCGAAACTAGCGGCTTTTTTCGCGCTGCACGTCCATGGAAATCATTTTCCCGCAGAACTCTTCTCACTGTTTCGTCGCTAAGTTCAACACTGAGGCAAGTTTTCATGTTGCTGTTGATTTTTGTCGCGGATAAATGGGGATTTGCCTTTATTTTTCGTAATGTTAAGCGTTCATCGCGCTGGGTTAATAATTTCGGCCGGCCCGATCGATCTTTATTTTTTAAAGTTTTGCGTGTTTTAGCTCTTTGTATGAAGCTTTGAATGGTAGAACGGCTTCTAATGAACATTTCGCTTATTTTGGGTAGCGACTTTCCCTCATTATGGAGGTATACAATTATTTTTTTCTCCGCGTTAGTCAACTCCCTTCCCTTAGCCATTTTTTAGAATAAAATTTTTTCAACATACACATTTTTAACGCAAATCTCTAAGCCATCGTGTTACACAATCTCGTACGGTGTGAAATTTTAAATAAAGTAAATTGGTATTATACATTGCCAGTGTTTTATGGCGAAATCAGGTGTTGTACGAATATTTTTGTGGAATAAAAAATTTTATATTTCGAAGCTTCGTCCACATAACTATGGTCTCGCCGAACATTCTGTTAAGACTTTTGTTGGAGTCTTGAGTGTAAGCATTGTGGTAAACACACTAGTGAAATGGAACTCAAAAACTTAGTTTGTTTTGAAGATTCAAGACATTTATTTGAGAACAGAGTGCTGTACGAATACTTTTGTGAGCGACTGTAAGTAAAAATTAAAAAAAAATTTTTCATACTCAAAAAACTCCTTGAAAGAGTTTTCAATTAAACGTGTCTGATCTTTAAAAATTAACTAGTACGGCCCTGCGGCTTTGCACGCTAGTTTGAAGTCAATGGGCCCAATAAATCCAATTTCTTCATCCTACACTCTATGGGCGATGCCACGCCTCCTTTATGTAATGGCCAATCCATTCCTCGAGTCGAAGGGTGTGACCCGGTTTCATTGATATGCGACTTTCAGTTCCAAAGTTACGCGGAAAATTTCAGTCGCAAAAAAAATATACCGCCAGTAGAATGACACATCTATGGGATGATGGTATATAAAACTTCAAAGCTTTCCAACTTATTGTTCCGACGACATTCCACATTAATGAGCGGTACCATGCCCCTCGTCCAATACCCACCCTACTCTCCCTGTCGAAGGGCACGTCGAAATCGTAAGTATGTGCCAAATATCTTGATGTGTGATTTGCAATTCCAAAGTTATTGAAAACAATAAGGTTGCTTAAAAAGTACCACGCCCCTTGTCCAACGACCATAAAATTTAACCACTTGAACGACACGTCTAAGCCATGATGCTATATCAAATTTCAATGCTGGCCGACTTATAATTCCGAAGATATTTCATATTAAAAACTTGGTTTGTATGGGCAGTGCCAGGCCCCCTCGTCCGATACCCACCCCATTCCTCATGTCGAAGGGCACATCTAAATCGTAAGTTTGTGTCAAATCTCTTAACTGTGTGATTTGCAGTTCCAAAGTTATTCAAAACATTTAAGTTTCTTAAAAAAGTGCCACGCCCCTTGTCCAACGCTCACAAAGTTGTACCAGTGAAACGGCATATCAAACGGTGGCCTCGCACCAAATTTTAATGCCGCCCGATATTCCATATTAAAAATTTAAGTTGTATGGGTGGTGCCACGCTTCCTTGTCAAAAACCCACCCCATTCCCCCTATCGAATCGCAAAATCGTTTTGCACCCATATTGCTGTGACATATACATCATGGCTGATTTGTTATTATAGTGATCGTGGCGAGAAGACGTATTAGGTAGGCGTGGTCAATATTATATCTCCTATGTTAACATCACTGAAACACGGAATCATTTGGTATTAATCCTGATTTACCGACATGTACCGCAGCTTCGTTTCGTTAGTTTAGTTGGCGTGGAAAGTTGGCGTGGCCGATTATATTATAGCCTATGTTTGCCGCAATGACACGCTGAATCGTTTGATACCCATATTGCCTTATAAAAGCATAACGTAGATGAGTTTTGTTACCATAGTGGGCGTAATAAGGGGGCGCGGTCATTTTAATATAGCCTATGTACCATTCCCTCAGATAAAAAAATCGTTGGTGCTTATTTCATCTAAATCGGTTTAGTGATTTTTTTGCCTGTTTGTGGCTCAAAAAACGTCACACTTGTTTTTATATAATAGTATAGTATAGTATAGTATAGTATAGTATAGTATAGTATAGTATAGTATAGTATAGTATAGTATAGTATAGTATAGTATAGTATAGTATAGTATAGTATAGTATAGTATAGTATAGTATAGTATAGTATAGTATAGTATAGTATAGTATAGTATAGTATAGTATAGTATAGTATAGTATAGTATAGTATAGTATAGTATAGTATAGTATAGTATAGTATAGTATAGTATAGTATAGTATAGTATAGTATAGTATAGTATAGTATAGTATAGTATAGTATAGTATAGTATAGTATAGTATAGTATAGTATAGTATAGTATAGTATAGTATAGTATAGTATAGTATAGTATAGTATAGTATAGTATAGTATAGTATAGTATAGTATAGTATAGTATAGTATAGTATAGTATAGTATAGTATAGTATAGTATAGTATAGTATAGTATAGTATAGTATAGTATAGTATAGTATAGTATAGTATAGTATAGTATAGTATAGTATAGTATAGTATAGTATAGTATTGATAAAGTTGTGTGCGAGATAAGTAACAACAAAAACTCTTGTATACTCATATAAAGAGTTTTCAATTAAATATGTCTGAACTTTAAAAATTAATAAAATTGAATTATTGAAATGAAAGCACTTTCAAAGCCGTTCTACAGAAATTTATCAAGCGGCTTAGTTTTTATGACTTGATTCGAGAGGTCAAATTTTATATGAATCTAACCAATGAGCCCAAAACGAGTCAGTCACGAGGATGGGAGTGGACATACAAGGAAAAAGTCTCTGATTGCGTTAAACTTGGCAAAAAACAGAACGATTCTTGTCTCTGCCCAATTCAAGTTAATAAAAGGGCTCCTCGGGACTCTCCTGGAAAGTCAATGGCCAACCTTGTGACGCAGGCAGTGTTCACTCAAACACCTTCAATAAGAGCAGGAAAATTCTCTCTTGACCGCGCAGACTGTTTAATCAGAAACCATGCTGCAGAAATTCGTGCATTTCGTTTGTTGTTTTTGTGTTGTAACTAAATATTTAACAGTGTGGTGCGTGCTTATCAAAAGCGTTTTTGGTTTTTAGTTGGGAGTTTTTCCATTCAAAAAAATTTTCACTCAAAAGCGGTGCACAAAAGTTATTAAACTGAAATCTTTGGTTGACTCTTTAGACTAAACCAGTGGTGGCCATTCTGCTACTCGCGAGTGAAAGAATGGCAATCACTGGACTAAACTCTTTGGTTGACTCTTTAGAATAAAACAAGCCCACTCGCGAGTAGCAAAATGGTAATCACTGGACTAAACTCTCTAGTTGACTCTTTAGACTAAAGCAGTGGTGGCCATTCTGCTACTCGTGAGTGATGCAATGGCAATCTTCAGTTGACTTTTTAGACTAAAGCAGTGGTGGCCATGCTGTTCCTCGCGAGTGGCAGAATTGTTATCACTGGACTAAATTCTTAGTTGACTCTTTAGACTAAAGCAGTGGTGGCCATTCTGCTACTCGCGAGTGGAAGAATGGCACTCACTGGACTAAACTCTCTAGTTGCCTCTTAAGACTAAACCAGTGGTGGCCATTCTGCTACTCGTACGTGGGTCATCACAGGACTTAAGGCAGGTTTCTACCTTGTGCGGCCGAGAAAACATGTTTTTTTTTAAACATTTTTGATGGGAAAGTTTTTAAGATAAACACTGAAAAATTTTTTCAGATGTAGGTATATGTTTATTATACAAGTAAAAAAAGTTTCAAGATAAAATATGCAAAGGGGGGGAGGGGCCATCGAGCAATGGCGGCAGGACTTCCTTACTCGCGGAAGTCCTGCCGCTGTTTGAGATGACTTGAAACACAAAAATGAAATTTTTTCTTACTCTGTATCCTTTTGTCTATGGCTGGAGCTAGGATTTAAAAAAAAAATTGGAAAATGAAGGATATATGCGATTTTGACTATAAAACTCAATTTTTACCTACTTTTTTCAATACAAATTTATATGTTTAATGAAAAAAAATTATTATTTCTTGACGATCCTAGTTCGGGCCATAGCTAAGACCTTGATAAATGACTGTTTAAAATTTCGTAGCTATTGCTCAACTCGTGTGGCCTAAATCACTTCCGCAAGGTCAAAAAATTTAGTTTTGAGAAAAACGCGTTCAAAGTTTTGCTTCAGTACTCGGCGCGCTCGACACCGCTACCTGTTTCGATAAATTGCTTCCATAATTCGAAAGATTTCAACTTCAAATTTTAGGAGCGTATTCCACAATCATGTATTAATCCAAAAATGCATGAAAAAAAATCTATTTTTTTGACCGCACAAGGTAGAAACCCCCCTTAAGATTAACGTTTTTAAACAATTTAATCATTCTAAAACATTGTTGAATGACTTAGAGCTCTACGGGTGAACTGCTATGACAGAACACAAATGTTAAAGAATGACAGCGTTGCCAACTGAATTGTTAGAGCAACAAGCTGTCAAAGTCCTACAAAGCTGATGGAAAACCCTTTCTGAGTAATTCAGAAGAATATTTTCTAATATTTTGTTTGAGTTGCTCTCATTTTGGTTTTTTTTAATTATTTTTGTTTTTTTTATTATTTTTTTTTATTGTTATTTAAATTTTTTTATTATTTTTTATAATAAAAAATAAAATAAAATAATAAAAAAATAAAAAATGAATAACAATACATTTTTTATTTTTTTATTATTATTTTTTATTTTTATTATAATTTTTTATTTGTATTATAATTTTTTATTTTTATTATTCTTTTTTTTATTTTATTGATTTTTTTATTTTTATTATTACTTTTTTATTTTTTTATTATTATCATTTTTTATTTTGTATGCAAACGATGTTTACAACATTCCTCGGTTTAAATGCGCTGTTGTAATTAAGTTTACTGTTTTTTAATTAAATTTCGTTACAAATAGTCTCATCTTTTCCACAACTTCCGCTGTTGAGTGAATTTCAAAGTCACCGTGGCTCCAATTTGTATGCATTCAAGTATAGGTGAGTGAATATGAACAGAAAAATTTATGAGTATATTATGTGCCATGTAAAGGTTGAACACACCAAAATTGCGACACAAACTTTTTCTACAAGAAAAGCATGCGTTTTAGAAAAAATTTGTTGATTAATTTTGACTTTTTGAACTGTCATTGTGATGAAAAAATGATAAAATTAATTATTGGCCGTTCCATATGCCATTGCACGAACTTTGCGGCGAACACGCGCCATTAGCGTTTGCACGAGAGTTTCGCCAACTTTGCGTGAGGCCCACGCCCACTTTGACCTGAAATCCCGAATGTCCCGACGCTTCCGTTAGTCTTCTTCAATATTCCTTTGACTATGGACCAATATTCCTCAATGGGACGAAGCTCTGGGGTATTTGCAGGATTACAGTCGCGATGCACAAAATCGATACCATTAGCTTGGTACCACTCCATCGTGTCTTTGGCGTAATGACAGCTTGCAAGGTCAGGCCAGAAAAGTGTTTTATGTTGTGGCTCTTTATGAAAGGCAGAATACGTTTTTTAAGGCACTCATCACGACAGATTTTACCATTCATTGTTCCCGACGTGATGTAAGGTCTGCTTTTCTGACCACATGTGCAAATTGCCTGCCATGAATTTTTTTGGAAATTTCGTTTTCATCTTCTTCTTGCAGTCCTCTGGAGCATTTTTGCGACTTGGTGCACTGTAAAAATCCTGTCCGGCGATGTACGTGAAGTTTTGGAAGCAATATGTTTCGTCTTCCATAACAACACAGTTGAATTTCTTGAGTTGCGTTTCGTTCAATTTACGACAACGCGACTTCGCCGACAAATTTTGTTTTGCGTCTCTATGTGGAGCAGTTTGTGCCTTGTAACTCTTCAACCCAGCCTTCTTCTTCTTTACTTTTTGCACAAATGATTGCGACCTTTGCACATTTTGGCCACTGTTCGTGAGGAAACCTTCGGATTTTCGGCAAAGGCGTGAAGAACGTTTTGAGCGCTGATTTTATCCTGTTGGCCATGCTCACCACCGCTACCAATTTTCTTTTGGTTGATAAATGCTCCTTGTAGCGTTTTAATACCCTCGATACCCTTGAATGGTGCACACTAACTTTTTTTGAGATTTTACGCGCACTCAACTGTGAATTTTCAAGGTTTTCGTGCAAGATAATTTTGCGTACTTCCTCTTCTGAGGAACTCAACTATAATTTCTTTCATAATGAAACTTCATAGTTTTGAAGTCAAAGTCGTAGCCTACTATTATTATGAATACCAGAATTTTTGCATTTCTATTCTAACCGTTACTCACTTCCAACAGTGTCGCAATTTTGGTGTGTTCAGCCTTTATATATGTATGCAGTGGCGCACGCAAGAGGAGGTTTTGGGAGATTCATACCCTAACCTAACCCAACTTATTTCTTCAACTGGAACTTAATGCATTCATAGAAAAATCTTTAGAACTTTGGCCCAGAAAGAGAGGCCTACTTATACAAACTAATAAATTATCCAGACAATTTTTTTTCACCAAAACCAACGTGAATGAACTGTAAGACACACTGAAGCTCATAGAACCTGAAATAGGACTTGCAAAGAGTTTGGAATCAAAAGTTGTGTATGAACTCGCCAAAATAAAATCCTTTATATACGCATGTATGTACACGTATGTATGTACCTACGTCCTTTGCATATAAGTTTGTATATAAAAGTGTTTTATTAAATTCATCAGCAATAAGTGGTGCACGCTTTTCTAATTGTGGCCAGAGTGTTGAGCTGCGCACTTATAGTCAACGGCTCAATGGCTTCAAAAGTCACTGAGACATATTTCTGAATTTGCGGACAATATAAGAATCGACCTACTAACATACTAAAACCGCTTCAAGCCAATTGAAGTCACTTTGTTCTAACGAAAACGACCTGTGAATACAACCAGATCTTCATTGCTTGCTCGCTACTTCACTTATATCGCTCAGTTATTTCAGTACTGCTTCTAGTTTTTCTACTTTTCGTATCTGTTATTTAAATCAGCATTTAAATATTTCTTCCACCACTCTCTCAGACTTCCTACACAGTTTTTCACTGTGCCTACCTGTTGTATTTAATTATTCCTTTTTCCACTCTTCACTCTCTCAAACTCCCTACACTGTCTTTTAGTGTGCGCATCTGTTATTTAAATTTGTACTTAATTATTCCTTCTTCCAGCTTTTCTGTTGTTGTCCTACTCAGCCGTTTTATTGCGCACCTTTTAAACTTCCTGCACTCTCAAAGCTGTGGTTCGAGTCAGTATTTCCAGCCGTTCAATTTACTGTCCAAACGGCGCTGTTGTGTCCATTGCCTCTTTCTCCACGCCTTTTATGTGTCTTTTGCTTTTTGCTAAACTTTTCCGAAGTTGCCACTGATGGCAGGCTTTTAACCCATCGCCATCCATGTGACGTCATCCGACATTTTTCCTACATTTTCTTTTTTTTGCATGTGGCCAACCAGGATGCGCTGCTTCCAGCTTGTGCGAGCACCTTCAATTACGCTGCTAAATTTAATAAACATTGGTTTGTGGTCGAACGATGTCACTGCGCTAAAAGCTTCATTGCACAGCGAGTGGTTGGCCTCGAGCTGCCTGTCCCTCATGAGTTTAGTACGCTTTGCCAATGTTGTTGACCACTAATCCACTTTCAATGCAACGGCTTAAAAAATTGCTTCAATTTTTTTTTATTCATCCATTTGCATGAAACTAATTAGTTGTGTTAGTGGTGCAACGTTCGAGTGTCTGGCTTTGGGTTACAAACGACACTTGAAGCGCTAATCACCTGAATTATGTGCATACTTTGAGGCGCTTGTTCAATTATCGATGGCCAAATTGCAGCTGGAGTGCGTAATTGCATTCGAACACTTGAACTGAATTCGGAAAATTTTTCAACTTAATTAATTGAACATGGCTGCTCACATTTGGCTAAATCTGCAACAAATAAACTTTTTTTTGTTGTTGTTTGGTTGGTTTTTAAACTATTTGTTTTAATGGTTTTTGTTGACATGGCATTGCCAACAAATAGGAATAAAGTAAAGTTCAGTGTTTCAATGACACAATGGCTGCGAATTTTTCGCAGCAAAATTTAAATTTATTTAATTTTTTATTCATGCATTTGCATTATTTTACACTGTTAGTGTAAAAAAGCAATTAATTGAAGTCAACTGTGTATAAACATTGTTTCATGACACTAAAAATTATGTCAAGCGAATGTGTGAATGTGAAAAACACTATGCAGCTCATTTATATTAATCAAAGAAGAAAAACTTTAAATAAGTAATCAAATTTTAATCAACTGAATCAGTGCAATGAATGAATTAAATAAAAATTATGTATTATGTATTAAATAAAAAATGTCATTGCTTCAATTTAAAAAATCAGTAACAAACTAATCTGACAACTGACATCGATTCAGAGAAAAATACTAAAGAGTTTAGTCCAGTGATTGCCATTCTGTCACTCGCGAGTAGCTGGTTTAGTCTAAAGTGTCAACCAAAGAGTTAAGGGGGGTGTCCACTAGGGTGGAGTGAAAAACTCGATTTTAAAATTTTTAGAAGCTAGTATTTTGGAAATGTGCCAAATGTCCATAGTACCAATCCTGCAAAATTGTATTAGTTTCTAACATCTCCTTGATCGCCCATCACCTAATTGAAATAATTGTTTTTCATCAAAAGAAGTGAAAGCCGTATTTTCAACTCAGTTAAGGATTCAAAATAAATCTCAGTAACCTTTGCTTTAGGTTTGCGGTTTTTAAGTTATTTATTGTAGCAGTCCCGATTGAGCGAACAAAAACTTAGATCGGACTCGTCTGACAATGCTACTGTCGATGAGTACATTCCAGATAGAGAATCAGTCAAAAGTCAGCCAAATCAGGATCGCCAATGTCAAAAAATGGCTTTCTCTCTGCCTTCCCCCACTATAGCTTGTGATCGGACCAGAGTTTCGGACAGATCGGCTGCTGTATTAGCAACATCAGTTCTGCATGATCTTGGTCTCGAATCACCCAACGACCGATCCAAAGTAATTGACCGAAGCATAATCTGTCGAGAACGCAGTAAACTTCGAAAGGAACTGAGGCAGAACGAAGACGACCAGTTTGACCACACTCACAAGGGCATAGATGGACTATTCTTCGATCGCCGCAAGAATAAAACTTTGACACAAGTTCTCAACGTCGACAACAAGTACCACAGAAAAACCATATCGGAAGAACACATAACCATCAACGCACAGCCGGGTTCTTCGTACTTCAGTCATACGTCTCCGTCATCAGGCTGCAGCAAAGTCAGCCAGTCGCTAGTCATGAGTCATTAGTCGCTAATTTCAAAGAGTGAAATGCGAAGACAGAAAATATTAAAGTTGTCGGGTGTGACGGCACAAAAGTAAACGGCATATCAGTGGCTGATATGTCTACTCCATGCCAATGAGCTGCCCTTGCGCAATCTCTTCCAGTCACTTGATGGCGGGACTACAGGCCCTCATGGATTCTCTGGATCTATCGGAAAGCGGCTAATGACATATAGCGAACAGCCTGTCTCCTCATATCAACCAGTTAAACTGACCGAGCAACTCTCCAATGTGAACCCAAATGAGTTGAGCACAAATAAGCGGTATCTACTGGAAATGTGCAATAGCATCAGCAAAGGTGAATGTAGCGTCGATCTGGCAGTGGGAACCCTGGGTGCCTGAATCATTCACGATGGTTAACGACGCGTCGGCCAATCAAATCCTCCAATTGTATGTCAGCGACAAGAAACCGTCCAAGAATCTAACAACGATGGTCACGTTTATCATTCGCGTATATGCTCGGATGTGGTTTGGCACAAAACCCCAGCCATCATGCAAAGAGGGAGATAGGCACATTCACCAGATGCTCGTCAAGTCACGTTACCTCAGCCGTAAACTCAAGGGAATCGTTGACCCCGTTATTCACCGTAACGCGAACTTTGCTCAACCAGAAAATCTGCTCCTGGCCATGATGACGCAACATCGAGCACATATACGTGAGTTGGGCTTACGACGAGCGATGAAGGCCAGAGCTACCGCAGTCCCCAGTGAATAAATACGAAGGTTCAAGGTTCCCGCAAAACTTAACTTCGACGCCGTGGAATACTTCGACATGATTGACTGGGCAGTCTGCCCTATTTCGGAACCTCCCGTCATTAAAGCCATGACAGACGCTGAGCTCACGGATCTCATCACGACAGAGGTGACTCCAAATTTCATCTTTCCAAAGTTCCTAAGCAGTTTATACCATGTGTTTATAACTTTGGCATCATTAAATACTGTAATTATAAGGGTATTTGATTATTAACTAAATTTTAAGATGACTACCTTTAATGTCGCGTAATACTGTGAAATTAAAAGCCGCGATGGGAGATCAAAAAATTGTTTAATTTATTTCTAATTTTTACACAGCTTTCTATTGATGTATTGGCACATTTTGAGATATCTAGCGAATTGATATTCCAAAAAAATTTTTTTTTGGCCATTTTCACTCCAGCCTAGTGTCCACCTTGTGCGGTCAAAAAAATCTTTTTTTTTCATGCATTTTTGGATTAATACATGATTGTAGAATACGCTCCCAAAATTTGAAGTTGAAATCTTTCGAATTATGGAAGCAATTTATCGAAACAGGTAGCGGTGTCGGTGTCACTTTATACTGAAGCAAAACTTTGAACCCGTTTTTCTCAAAACTACATTTTTTGGCCTTGCGGAAGTGATTTAGGCCACACGAGTTGAGCAATAGCTACGAAATTTTCGAACAGTCATTTATCAAGGTCTTAGCTATGGGCCGAACTAGGATCTTCAAAAAATAATAATTTTTTTTCATTAAACATATAAATTTGTATTGAAAAAAGTAGGTAAAAATTGAGTTTTATAGTCAAAATCGCATATATCCTTCATTTTCCATTTTTTTTTTAAATCCTAGCTCCAGCCATAGACAAAAGGATACAGAGTAAGAAAAAATTTCATTTTTGTGTTTCAAGTCATCTCAAACAGCGGCAGGACTTCCGCGAGTAAGGAAGTCCTGCCGCCATTGCTCGATGGCCCCCTCCCCCCCTTTGCATATTTTATCTTGAAACTTTTTTACTTGTATAATAAACATATACCTACATCTGAAAACATTTTTCAGTGTTTATCTTAAAAACTTTCCCATCAAAAATGTTTAAAAAAAAACATGTTTTCTCGGCCGCACAAGGTAGAAACCTGCCTTAAGTCCTGTGATGACCCACGTACGAGTAGCAGAATGGCCACCACTGGTTTAGTCTTAAGTGGTAACTAGAGAGTTTAGTCCAGTGAGTAGCATTCTTCCACTCGCGAGTAGCAGAATGGCCACCACTGCTTTAGTCTAAAGAGTCAACTAAGAATTTAGTCCAGTGATAACAATTCTGCCACTCGCGAGGAACAGCATCGCCACCACTGCTTTAGTCTAAAAAGCCAACTGAAGATTGCCATTGCATCACTCACGAGTAGCAGAATGGCCACCACTGCTTTAGTCTAAAGAGTCAACTAGAGAGTTTAGTCCAGTGATTACCATTTTGCTACTCGCGAGTGGGCTTGTTTTATTCTAAAGAGTCAACCAAAGAGTTTAGTCCAGTGATTGCCATTCTTTCACTCGCGAGTAGCAGAATGGCCACCACTGGTTTAGTCTAAAGAGTCAACCAAAGATTTCAGTTTAATAACTTTTGTGCACCGCTTTTGAGTGAAAATTTTTTTGAATGGAAAAACTCCCAACTAAAAACCAAAAACGCTTTTGATAAGCACGCACCACACTGTTAAATATTTATTTACAACACAAAAACAACAAACGAAATGCACGAATTTCTGCAGCATGACACCATGGAAACGCCAGCGGGAAACTTGTCAGTGCAACTATGCTGCATATGGCCACTGCGCGAATATGTCACTGTGCAATCTTCAACAGCAACAATAACAACACCGCTGGCACAACATGACAAGACACATAACTGTCATTTTCGCACACCACACCCATCCGATGTGCGAGAGGCGGCGCAATTAAGTAAATCACAATATCCTTGCAAGTTGCAACATCCTGTGGCCGCTTACAAATGCTCACGTTGTCACGCATACCTGCCAACACACACACACACACACACACGCACACACACACACACACACACACACTCCAACACTCACATACGCCTCACATTTACAACGGCGCAAACCGCAAAGCAGCGAGTGTCTGCTTCGTCTACCCGCTCGCTGACTGGCAACAACCAGACGAATTTCCTCTGGTTCTTGCACTTTAATGGCTGCAATTTATTTTTGCAAATTGTTGTTATTATCTGTGTTATTTTGCCGCTATTGCTGTTGCGTCTGTCCCTGTTAAATTGTGCATAGCGTTGCCATTTAATTTTTTACGTTTTTATGCACTTGCTGCGTTTCGCTGCGTTTTCTTGGGTTTATCGTTGCTGCCGTTGCTGCTGGCCGCCAGTGTGCATATGCAATTGTCATGCAACAGCAGCAAAACGCTGCCCACTCGCTGTCGGTGTGCAGCATGGAAACGCAATTGTTTGTCGTCGCTGCGTGTGTGCCACTGGCTGTTTGTGTTTGTGTCGTGCGCCAGAGTCTGCAATCTGCAGGCGTGTGTGTTAAGCAAGTGTGAGTGTGAGTAAGTATGTGATTGTTGGCTGCCGGATGTGCACGTAATTTGCATTGGAATATTTCACTTGACACTGTCGAACGAGCAACGGTTTGCTCGTTTCTTTGCAATTGTCTTGTGCGGCATTTTGCCGGGTTTCGCTTCGTCATTGCTGGCAGCGCACTAAAACAGAGCTGAAGACAACGAAGTACAAACGACAACAGGAATAATAAATGTTAAGAGTTCTATTATGGCCACAGGCAACCATAGCTGATGTTGAGAAGCTTAGGACTGCGCCTAGAAGTATGCCATACAATTTTTGTTTAGAATTGCATATTGATGCCTGGCAACTTTTTAGAACTTCTACGAGCTTACAGAATCCGGTCTTGTTTCATTGAACCTTTTCAAAACTGAACTGAAATTAATTGACCGATTTATTTAAGATTTTTTTAATTTTCTAAGCCTCCTTTACTGCCAATTTTATAGATTTTTCATTTATTGTTTGAGCCTCAGTTAACCGACAGTTTTTAAGATTTTATAAATATTTTTTTTATCCTCAATTTACTGACAATAATTGAGATCTTTACATAATTTTTGAAGCTTAATTTACCCAAAATTTGTTACTTTTAAAAAATGTTTTGAGTTCTAGTTTACTAGCAGATCTTTAGACTTTTCAAATATTTTTGTGAACCTCAGTACTGACAATTACTAATTTTTTTAAAGAGTTTTTTGAATCTCAGTTTACTGGCAATTTTTTTGATATTTCAAATATTTTTTTTGCCCCAGTTTACTGGCAGATTTTTTAGATTTTTCAACAAATATTATGTCCTCAGTTTATTGACAAATTTGTTTTATTTTTTAATTTATTTTTTGGGCCTCGAGTTGACACACGGTACTCACAGAGAACAGTCGTCTTCTAATCGATCCCGCTTCGTTTTCTGCACTTAGTTTGCAAGTTCCTCTTTGACTCACGTTTCTTCTCTAACTCTCGTGTTGGTAGTGCTAGTGCTTTATATAGTGACAGCTGAGCAAGTGACACCAACTCAGAATGGCTACCTCCTCAGGAGGCAACTACTACGCCCTTCTGGACCCAGATGGAAAATCCAATCAAACCCAAAAAAAAAGAAAAAAAATAATCACTCCAACTTTAACATCAACAATATTACTGACTTTCCAACAATTGGCAATAAATCCAATCCTAGAAAAAACTGCCCAAAATTCATCGTAATAAAAAGCAAAATCCCAGACAAATCGCTTAAGACTTTCAACATCTTCCTTGTGTCTAAAGCCCTTGAAAATATAAGTTCCGAATGTCCCCTTAAAATCTCATACACTCGTGACGGCGACCTCTTAATTGTCACAAAGAACGAATCACAAATTAACAAATTCTTAAAAGTCACCAACCTATCAAATATATGCCCAGTGCACACCACTCTTCACCCAACTCTCAACACAATCAGAGGCGTTATATTCGCACCACCACTCCGTAACTTATCAGAACAAGAAATTCTTGAAGGTCTGAACGACCAATCTGTAGTAGGATGCGACAAAATCAAGAAATTTGTCGATGGTCAAACAATCAACACCGCACTACACATTCTCTCCCTCAACAGATTCGAGCTCCCTAAACAAGTAAAAATAGGTTTCTTGAACTATAAAGTAGAGCCATTATACCCGCACCTTTACAATGCAAAAATTGCTTTAAACTGGGCCACACAAAAAAGCATTGCAAGTCCGAAACGAAATGCGACGTCTGCTCTAGTAGCATACATGACCCTTCTCCATGCTCCAAGGTCGAATGCATAAACTGCAAACATGCTCACCGAGCTACCAACAAAAACTGTCCTACAATAATAAAAAGACAGGAAATCATAAAAATTAAAACTATCAACAATTGTTCCTATGTAGAAGCTACTAAAATAGCCAACGAAAATAATAATACCGTTACACATGTTCCAACTGAGTCACTTGACGAAGCCATGAAAACCAGACAAAAGAGATCCCAAATTTTACCAAATTCAACAACCAACAAACAATCCAACACAACAAACTCCAATAATTCAACTAACTCTTCCATATCTATCTCTTCTACTCCCGATCACAATAAAGCATCACACATGGCAATAAAAGACACTATCCCCTTCAGCACAATAGAACACATTACAAAATCTAACTCTGCTAACAATTCCATTCTAAAACCAGCCAACACACCTATCCCAGACACTTCACCAATATCAGGAGATGAAACCTCATAACCCAAACCCTCTCACTAGAATATCTTCCGCGTATACTACTAACGAGGCCACGTCCTTCTTTTCTTGTTATGATCCTGAAAATTCTTCAATGGAATTTAAACGGATTCTTTAACAATCTACATGAGCTTCAACTTTTGATAAGCGAATACAAACCCGATGTAATAGCACTCCAAGAAACGCATCTCAGAATCAATCAAATTAATCAAGTACACCTAAACAACTATCATCCATACCTTGCTAACCTCACCAACATTACTAGAGGCAAAGGCAGGGTTGCAAACTAGTACTCAAGCAATAGGTGTGGAAATCTCTTTGGAAACAAAACTTACAATACTGTCAACATACCTTCCCCCATCCGAAGCTCCTACCTTATCGAAATTAACTTCTCTCTTTAACAATATAAATACACCCGTACTCCTTCTTGGCGATTTCAACGCCCATAGCACTCTTTGGGGCTCCTCTCATACTAACAGCAGAGGCAAAACCATCGACACTTTTTTCCTTCAAACCAACCTTTCTCTACTCAACGACGGCTCTCCCACCCACCTTTCCACACATTATACACTTACCCATATTGATCTCTCTTTCGCCTCTTCCAATTTACTCTTCTCTTAACTGGAACATTAAATCTCACCCTCACGGGAGTGATCACTTCCCAATTACCATCTCCTTCCAACGCCACTCTGCTATTGCAGCCCCTCCAACTATTACAAAAAAACGCAAACAGTTCAAACTAGAAGAAACTAACTGGAACACCTCGCACCTTTCCCACAACGTTAACAAAGAAGCTTCTCTCTTTCACGAACAAATTATCGCAGCAGCCAACGCTTCAATTCCCCGCACTTCCCCCCGTAATACCTACCCGAAAACAGTCCACTGGTGGAACAATAACCTATACCACCTCCGTTCGAATAAACAACATCTCTTCCACAACTTCAAAAATAACCCCTCTAAAGAGAATCTCATCGCCTACAAAAAATTAAATATGCTATTTAGACGCGAAGTGAAACGCTCCAATCGTTCGTTAACTTTACATCACTTATAAGCCCCAATAGCCATGAATTCAAAAAATTCAAATAAACCTAAGCCCAACCCACAGGGGACGCGCGCGCCTAGCCTTAAAGGGGGGCGCACGTCGATTCCCCAGGGGACTCGCCCGCTTAACCCGCAAAGGGAGCGGAAACCCGCCTCTGCAGCTAGGGCTCCAATAGCTAGGCAGCAGCAGGTCGGCTCCAAGGGCCACCCCTCCTCTTCGGGCAACGCGTCCGCTACCAGGCAGCAACCGCCGGGCGACCGCGTCCTGCCCCCAAAGCCCGTAATTGCTCAGGACGGCAGACCTTCGGCGAAAAGCCCGGCACTTGCCTCGGCGAAAAGCCCGGCACTTGCTCCGGCGAAAAGCCCGGCT
Source organism: Melieria omissa (assembly GCA_963971225.1). Classification (NCBI taxonomy): domain Eukaryota; kingdom Metazoa; phylum Arthropoda; class Insecta; order Diptera; family Ulidiidae; genus Melieria; species Melieria omissa. The sequence goes on from OZ020268.1 coordinate 58,364,609, forward strand.
CAGCCCGCCCCTGTAGCCTCCCACAGCGCCGCCCCCTCTTCAGGCGCAAGCTCTTCCGTCACCCCCTCCACGCGGGCCTACCGCACCAGGAAGACGGCCTATAAGGTCCTCCGTAGGCTGGAGAAGATCCCGCCGGGAGATCTCTCGGAGAGGGATCAGGCCTCATTAGATTGGGCGAGGAGAAACATTCACACCAAGAATGCCTCGCCTCACTCCCTTCAGTCTGCCACCAAGCGACAGAGGTCGCAGGAGCAGCAGCAACCTCCGCAGGTGACTCAGGCCAACAAGAGGCCGAGGCTGGCGGCACCGGCTCCGACGTCTGGTCGGTCCTTTAGCGACGTCATTAAGGGTAACTTGGTATGGGCCCTGGTTGACGCTAACCACGCGGATGGAGCTATCTCCGCTGAAAAATGGCGGACAGTCAGGTCAGCCCTACTGTCTGTCTACGACGAGGTTCTAGCAGCGAACCCAGGTCCCCCTCCCAAGTGTATGGACGCAGGCTGGCACCGAGGCCGGGTAAAGCTGATGGCCTGCTCCGACCAGCGCTCTGCGGACCTGTTCCGGTTCGCAGTGGGCAAGCTGGGAGAAGTCTGGCCAGGTGCCAGCCTGCGCGCGGTGCCCCGGGATGAGATCCCAGCAGACCGCGCTCCAAGACCTGGGTTCCTGCTGAACCATCGGACCCAGCGGCAATTTTGCATTACCTCCGGGCCGGCAATGCGGAGCTCCCTACGCAAAACTGGAAGGTGGCGTGGGTCAGCGAACCGCGTGGCTCTCTGAGGGAAGTCATGATTATCCTTAACAAGGAATCCCTCAAGCCACTTGCCGCTACCGGAGGCGCAGTCAGCTATGGCTTTGACTCGGTCACACTGCGGGTTTACCCAGGTGACCAGTCCCCATCGGATCCGCAGAGCCTATTAGGGGCTACACCGGGGCCTTCTGCGGCGCCCCCTGTCCACGACACCGCTTCCGAAGACGGCGCCGACAGTGTTGTCTCCGAGTCGGAGATGATCGGCGCCTTCTTCGAAGGCCTGGAGGTGAGGACCGACGTCGATCCTGAGGACGAGAACATCTCGCTGTCCGACCTGGACGACATTTTCGCTGGGAAGGAGGACGGCGACGCAACGGTAGTCGACGCTCCTGGGGATGGTGGGGATACTTCAAATTAATCTCCACCACTCCAAGGCAGCTTCGGCTGCCCTTCTCCTCCGCCTGGCATCCAGCAGGGAGGACGTTGTGCTAGTCCAGGAGCCATGGATTCTCGATGATCGGGTTCGAGGACTCAGCCTCAATGGGTACAGGACTGTATCCCACCACGGCGCCGGTAAAATTAGGGCCTGCACCCTCATTAGAGACACCATTAATGCCTCTCTTCTTCCTAGGTACTGCGACGGGGATTGCGTGGCCATAGCAGCTGAGATACACTCCCGGGTGTACTGGATCGTATCCAGCTATATGGCACACGACCACGGGCCTACACCTCCTTACGGGCACTGGGGGAGGCGACTGCAGCAGCTAACGAGCGAGGCATTCCGCTCATCATCAGGGCGGACGCCAACGCACACCACGATGCCTGGGGAAGTAGCGACCAGAACGAACGGGGTGAGTCGCTTTTTCAATTTATATTGAACACTAACCTAGGCATTGCTAACAGAGATAGGGAACCTACATTTCTTACCGCTACTCGGAGGGAGGTTCTGGACGTCACACTGACCAACGCGCTCTCTGGGCACCTGGTCAGGGACTGGCGAGTTTTGGAGGAGTGCTCCTTCTCCGACCACCGGTACATCAGTTTCCGTTTGGATCTGAGTACACCGGCCAGACCCCCCGTCCGCAATAAGCGTAGGACAAATTGGGAGATTTTCCGTTTGTCCCTTTCGTCTAGTCTACCCTTATCTCCACCGCGTCTCTTGTGTCCTGGAGACATTGAGACCGCGGTGGCCGCTTTAACTGATTCACTCAGTCGTACTTCGGCTGCTGCTTGCAAGCCTAGGGCATACCGGGGCAAGACAAAACCACCTTGGTGGAACGCCGAAATCGCTAGGTTACGGCGCGCGTGCAGACGCTCTTTCAACGCGGCCAAGAGGAATAACACCTGGGACGCGTACAGATCTGACCTCAGAGCCTTCAAGCAGGAGGTCAGGCGGACAAAGATGGAATCGTGGGAATCCTTCTGCGGCGGTATCGAAAAAGTCTCTGACATCGGCCGACTCCGCAAGATTCTCAGCAGCTCCCCATCTATTCCCACAACCATTCAGAAGGCAAACAGTGACTGGACGGAGTCCAGTGGGGAAACCCTAGAAGTGTTAGTAGACGCGCACTTTCCGGGGAATTCCGCCCCTTATGCCGAAGCGGTAATTCCGGAGGAAGCACATTCGTGTTCCTTAACGGACGTCCGCATTGATAACACCATGGTTACGTGGGCTATTAGCTCCTTCGAGCCTTTCAAATCTCCGGGACCGGACGGCGTCATCCCGGCTGAATTGCAGCAAACCACGGATTCGACGGTGCCGTGGCTCGTTGAAATCTTAAGGTCATGTTTAGAATGGGGATACATCCCCCTCCCATGGCGGGAGGTGAATGTCGTCTTCATTCCTAAGGCCGGGAAGACCTCGCACGTAAAAGCAAAGGACTTCAGGCCAATAAGCCTGACATCGTTTCTCCTGAAGACCCTCGAGAGGATACTCGACGTCCATATCAGGAGCCTTATCGATCCAACCCTTCTCTCTGAGTCGCAACATGCCTACACAAGGGGTAGGTCGGTTGAATCTGCGTTGCACTCCCTAGTCGACTATATAGACAAGTCGCTAACATACAAAGAGTACACCCTTGTGTCTTTTATAGACATAGAGGGCGCATTTAATAATGTCTGCCCTCTTGCGATAGGAGTGGCTCTTTCGGATCTCGGCGTTGACAGTAAACTGGTAGGCTTCATCAGCGCCCTACTTAGCAGCCGCTGCATCAACTCCACGTTGGGAACGGCGTATCTTCGCAGGTCAGTCACCAGGGGAACCCCCCAGGGGGGCGTTCTGTCGCCACTCCTGTGGAACCTAACCCTGAATAGATTGCTTGTCAACCTGGCGGCTGTTGGCTGCAAGGTCGTGGCCTATGCCGACGATGTTGCGATGGCCATAGCTGGCAAATTTCCGAGTGTGCTCTCCGAGCGGATGAATCCCTTCCTGGACATCCTCACCTCATGGAGCAACTCCTGTGGCCTTACAGCCAACCCGGAAAAGACAGATCTTGTTCTTTTTACAAGGAGATATAAGGTCCCGTCTTTCAGACTTCCAGCCCTAAATGGTACCCCGCTCAAACTGAGTAAGGAGGTGAAATACCTGGGCCTCATACTAGACTCCAAGCTAACTTGGAGCGTAAACATCGCTGAAAGGGCAAAAAGAGCCTCCAGGGCCATCTACTGTTGTAAACGGGCAGTGGGGGCAAGATGGGGGCTTCAGCCTCGCGTTGTCATGTGGCTCTATGAGGCAGTGGTTGAGCCAATCCGCCTCTACGGCGCTGTTGTATGGTGGCCCGCGGCGGCTAGCCGAGCTAACCTGAATTAGCTCGACAGAGTCAGGAGACTAGCTGCCGCTCTCATAACAGGAGTCATCCGTTCTACGCCTACCAAGGCGCTTTTTGCTATGCTTAATTGGGTCCCCTCGACCCTACTAGTAAGGCAGTCTGCCAAAACTGCCGCTGTACGGTTGAATGCCATACGCAGTTGGGCACGGGCGGACTTAGGCCACTCTAGAATTCTCGGGCTGGATCTTCCAACCCCGACACAGACCGACTTAGTCCTTCCCCCTAGTTTCCAGCGCAAGTTCACTATAGGGATCCCCAGCAGGAACGACTGGTCAGAGGACCGTCGCTCACTGCCAGACGTCGTCGAAATCTTCACAGACGGCTCTAAACTTGAGGATAGAGTCGGGTGTGGGGTTTTCTGCGACCAATTGGGGGCCAGCATTACTGCTCGGCTCCCTGACCACTAAAGCGTCTTCCAAGCGGAGACCATGGCAATACTGCTGGCTGTGGACCGGTTGCGATCGCAACCCCCCATTCCCTCGGCTATATGTATTTTCTCGGATAGCCAGGCTGCAATTAAATCCTTGAAAGGTATTACACCTCCTCCAAACTGGTAGCAAAGTGCCGTGCCGCTGAACAGCTTAGCGGAACATGCCAAGGTTCACCTGAGTTGGGTCCCTGGGCATAGCGGCATCTCTGGTAACTGTGTGGCGGATGAGCTCGCCAGGAAAGGCACTTTACTTCCGGCACCCACTACGCAATGTAGCATCCCTCTTGCGACTGTCAAACTGATGGTCAGGCAAGCGTATCTTCGCCTGGCTAACCGACTCTGGGCGGAGGAGATCCATTGTAGGATCTCCAGAGAAACCTGGCCGTCGCTTAACCATGGCAGAACACGCGAATTACTGCGACTAAAGCGGAATTCCATCTATTCCACAGTTTCTGTGCTGACAGGACACTGGACAAACGGCGAACACGCCAGGAGACTCGGCCTCCCCTTCAACGACCACTGCCGCAGCTGCGACGATGTGGGCGCGGAGGAGAGCGTCGAGCACCTGATGTGCCACTGCCCAGCACTAGCGAGGAGACGTCTCCGGGTGCTGGGAGCGCCGTTCTTCAGCGGTTTGGCCGACCTCTCAGGACCCAGCATCGGCCGCATAGCCCGATTCATCACGGAATCGGGATGGCTCCTGCCTGACACCCGGGGGGGTGTGAAAGCCTGAAGGGCGGCCACGTCCTTCACGTGGCACCACAACGGGTCGTATTATGGCCTAAGTGAGCTCTTCTAGCTGCCACCCTAACCTAACCTAACCTAACCTAAGCCCCAATAATCCGGTTAAACAATTCTGGAACAACGTAAATAGACTCTATGGCAGTAACACTAACTTTACCATAAAACATATCGAGTCTAGAAACGGCACCAAAACATCAGATACAAACGAGATTGTCCTTTGCTTCGCTGAGGAATGGTCATCCAACTCGAGTGACTCCAATTTTACAAACACTTTTAGAAATAACAAAAGGAATATAAACCTCGCAACAGCGCAACTAATAGAATCTGACATATCCCTATTGGAGTTTAACAGTGCATTATCAGCGGTTAAAGGCAAAACGCCTGGATTTGACAATATCAGCCACCCGTACTCCTTCTTGGCGATTTCAACGCCCATAGCACTCTTTGGGGCTCCTCTCATACTAACAGCAGAGGCAAAACCATCGACACTTTTTTGCTTCAAACCAACCTTTCTCTACTCAACGACTTACCTAACACCTCAAACACCTACCTATTCGTGCCAAACTTCATCTCATACGCCTCTTCAACATTATTTTCACAACAAGCACTATTCCTCAAGAATGGAAAAACGCCACAGTAATCCCTCTGCTGAAACCAAACAAACCCAGAAACCAATTAAAAAGTTATAGACCAATCTCCCTTTTACCATGCGCTAGCAAAGTGCTAGAGAAAATAATCGCCAAAAGACTCTCGTAGTGCTTAAACCGCAACAATCTTCTCAGTCATAATCAAGTTGCATTTAAGGCCAGCGCCTGGTTTAGAAATTTGAAATTTTTTAAATTTTTTTTCCAGAATATGATAGTTTAATATGTTTGGAATTAGGTCCTAAAATATTTTGTCTCTACTCGTAAACTTATGAATCGAATTTAATAAAAATTGGCACACACACACTCTTCAGATGGGTTCGCGTAAACTGGACCATTTTGAGGCACATCGTTAAACAAACAAAAAAAGTACGCTCATTGTTTATAACAATGAGCGTACTCAAAAAGTACAATTTTCCGACTTATGCCACCATTTCCGGAATTTTCATTACTTTTCACTCAATTTAGGATCAGTTTACAGACAAATTAGTTCTTAACATAATGCCATTCGCGGCCATTTTGTAACACAGCGGACAAAAAAATTGTTTTTGAAGTTCAAACAATAAAACATTTATACCAAAAGAGTTTTTGACAACCAATCTACTCCTTCCTTAAAAAAAAAAAATAAACAAAAACACACTGGCTAAACCAGGCGCTGGCCTTAAAGCCACCAAAGGTACTATTGACGCATTATTATTTCTGGACCACAAAATCACAAACGCTCTATCTACTAAAAATCACATGTCCATTTTTTCAATTGACTTTCACAAAGCTTTTGACAGAGTTGGCTGCCACACTATCATTCAACAACTCATAGAATGGAAAATGGGGAACAAAATAATCAACTATGTCAAAAGCTTTCTTACACACCGCAAATTCAAAGTAAGAATGGATGCAATTCACTCTCGCCCCTTCCCATTATTCAACGGGATTCCGCAAGGTTCCCCACTATCTGTGGTCCTATTCCAAATTGCATTCGAATCGCTTAACAGAATCATAAGTAAACACAAATCTTTCAACCACTGTATCTACGCAGATGATCTGTACATTACCGCTAAATACAACGACGAACAACTTCTACACCTGAAATTTAACGAACTGATTGCAGACATTAACTTGTGGTGTCAAGGCAATAGAGCTCTAATATCAACTGACAAAAGCAAAGTCCTCCACATATGTAGGAAAAGTAATTGTAACCCCACCAACTTTATTATTAATTCAAATACTCTACAGTTTGCTAATAACCTTAAAATCCTAGATATTATCTTTAATCATAAGTACAACTTCTTCACATATAGAACACTTAAAAAAGTCACTTGTTAATCGACTTAACTTAATCAAATGTATAACGTCATACCACAGCAACGCTCATCCAACTGTTACCATAAGATTAATCAAAGCACTAATAGCATCTAAAATTGATTATGGCCTCGCATTATATGGACACACTTCCAAATCAAACCTTCGTATAACGCCGCTGCCCGCTACAGTATAAATGCCTTCCGCTCCACTCCGATCCCAAACATACTTACAGAGACTGGTTTACCGTCTTTGGACCAGAGAGTAAAGTCTGCGACTCCGAAACTAATTCCTAAAATCATCAATTCAACTGACAACTTATTCCCAAAACAAGTACTCAAGCATCACACTACAAAACCCCATTCATATCTTCAATATATCTCGCAAGCTGCTTTGGATATGGGACTAGCTGCAAAATCATCCACAATATACAAACCTCGCCAACCACCATGGAATCTCAATAAACACTCAATTATCAACACGCTAACCCTGCTTCCAAAAGAAACAACAAGTCCCTCAATGTACGTTGCGCTATTTCAAGAATGTGCCGCTAAATTAAAAAATTGGAACCTGTACTACACCGATGGATCCAAGAAAGAAAAAGGTGTGGGCTACGCAATAGTAGGCCCGAAACACAACATTCTTCGACTGGCACATCTGGACCCGCACTCCTCAATCTTTACAGCCGAATCCGAAGCCGTACTTTATGCTGCAAACATGTGCAAGAAATCGAAGGGTAAACACATAATTTGCACCGACTCGCTTTCCACAATTAAAGCAATAGAAAACACATCAAACATGTATACCACAATCGCAAAAATACGCGACATTCTAATAACACACAAACACAATATGAAAATTATGTGGATACCTGGCCACGTTGGAATAGCGGGGAATGACAGAGCCGACTTGCTACTCACGCCCCTGTTGCATTTCATCCCACCTTCAACCCGTCAGATTTCTCACAACAATAGGCCAGAACAAAGCCAGCACTGGAACGACTACACACACTAATATAAACATTTCAGCCCGGACGAAAACGCAGCTACTTATCCCACTGACTCGGTCGGCAGAAATCCACTTAGCTTAACCCTCCTCGCGGGTGCCGACCGGGCAATGGGTATCGCCTTGTCTATGCGCAGGCTAAACTGGCAAGGGAAGGCGATGTCTAGCTAAGAGTGAAGTAGGGCTCCACATGTCGTGCCTGAGGTCCAGCTTTACATGCTGTTCTCGAAGGCCGGTCTGCGGAGTCATACTTCATTCATGTTAAGTGGTGCCTGGCGGGTAGGCCTAAAACGCTAAGGGAGGAGTCCCTGAAATAAAAACCAGTCTGGAGTCGGACAAGGGAAAGGATCGGGTCAGGATATTGACCCAAACGTCGGTGGGAGAAGTGACTGCTACCACCGGCGGGCACGGCGGGGAACTTGATTCCCCTCTGCGTGTCGCCAGCGGTCACACCTCTGCTAGAGTGGTTGCGGGCTCTAGCAGTCGTCATGCGACTGCAAACCTTACGAAAGCAAGGTTAGCCACTAGGGGTACTGCGGTCGATACAGACTCAGACCCCGACAGCGTAAGCAGCGTGGCCCCAAAGGCTCTCGACCCGAGCATCGCATCCACTAGCAGGAGCGAGCAAAGGAAGAAGCCCAATAAGGAGGGGCTGAAAGCGCTTGCTCAGTACAAGGCGGCAATAAAAATAAAGTTGCGCCTGGAAAACAAAGCCACTCTTTCGCCTACGGAGCGAGAGGACCTTCGATGGGCAACGGAGACGGTCACGAGAGGCAGGGACCACGTTCAGCAAATCGAAAGGTTTGCGACTACACATCCCACCTTCGTGAACAAAATTGAGGAAAACGCTGCGAAGGCTATGAAAGAAACGGAGGCGAAGACACAGAGGTCCACGTAGGGGGGGAAACCCGTGGCCAAACGTCCTCGTACTCACACCACAGCTACTCTGATTGACTAGCCGACCACGTCCAAGAGAGTGGCGGCGACCAGCGAAGTGGCCAAACGGCACCTGACCGTGGCGCTCGTTGATCGGCGACACACGAATGGTCAGATGACGGCGGAACAATGGAAGCAGGTGGATAACAAAATTCTCGAGGCCATTGTTGCACAGGCGATTGACGAACCGCACAAACCTTCGCCCTTTTTTGAAGGAGCGGGGTGGTACAGGGGAGTCAAAATCCTGAAAGAGGTGGTCCCGAAGTTAGGAGGACTGTGGGAGGGCGCCAACCTGGATATAGAGGATAGGGACGATATTCCCGGCCCACCGCGGGCTAAGGTACGCGTACCTTGCACGGTGACATTCCGACATCCCGACGACGGAGTTGAAACTGATCCACGCGAGGAAACCAAACGCCGATGGCACTCTTAACCTGATCCTCCAAATCAATAAAGAGGCAGAGGACAAGTTGTACCAGCGATTCGGAAAGATGTCTTGGGGGACGGGTAGTGTTTACCTGCGCCTCAAAAAACGTCATCCGAAGAACGGAAACGAAAATACGCTAAAGCCAGGCGAAGTAGGAAAGGATCTTGGGCTGGAACCCATGACCGATGCTACTCCGATGCTTCGACTAGATGACGGTGAGACAGACGAAATGGATGGTTGAGACAGGTGTAGTGTCGGCGGCGGCAGTCACACCTACCCTGAAGGCAGTCACACCTACTGTACCTTCTGGAAGGGAAGGTCTTGCAAATCAACCTCCACCACAGTAAGGTGGCGTCAGCTAAACTCCTCCTCACATTAGAGGAGGGCAGCTACGACGTGGCCTTAATTCAAGAACCCTGGCTTTCCTCCAGGAACAAGGTTTTAGGATTGAGGTCCACGAATTACAACCTATTCTACTCAACAATAGTAAGGAAGACTCGATCTGCCATCCTTGTTAGCAAGAATACTAACGCATATCTTTTACCCAATTTCAGTTCTGATGACCTGACGGTGGTCGCTATCGAAGGGGACGACAAGGCTAGACTTGTCGCCTCGTGCTACGTGGCCCATGACGTCGAGGCACCCCCCTCAGAGCTGCAGTACCTCATGGAAGAAGCCCCCAGACGAGGATTCGACATTGTGGTAGGTGCGGACGCGAATTCGCACCATCCTCAGTGGGGAAGCAAGGACACCAATGAACGGGGTGAGTCCCTCTTTAATTTTATACTACAGAATAATGTAGAAATAGCTAACAGAGGGAACATCCCAACTTTCAAGGGTCCGACGTCGGAAGACGTACTGGACATTACTTTCTCTTACGGTGTAGATACCTGGATCTTAGATTGGAGAGTGTTGAAAAAACCCTCCTTCTCTGATCATAATTACATACATTTTACAGTCAACTTTAAACCTTTGCGCATAGAAAGTGTCTTCAGAAATCCGCGGAATACGGACTGGGATCTGTATGCAAATCGGTTAAAAATGCATCTTAGTAACGCTTCTCAGACCTTCTCCAGCGCAGACGTTGACGTTGACGCCTAAGGTTAGGAGTTTCTAACGGCCAAGATTCTACCACGAATCCTGCCCGCCCTCAAGGCCGGTAGGACGAAAATTCAAGCCGCGTTGGTGGAGCAAGGACATTGGTAGGCAAAGAAGGGAACTTAGAGTTTTTCAAACTAGCCAAACTTCGGCATCCAGACTTCGGAAGATACTTGCCAAATCCCCTCCTATACCATCACTCATCTGCAAAGAATCTGGAGAATGGACCAAGGATGGCAAGGCGACGCTTGAGGCACTTATAGAAGCCCACTTTCCTGGCTGTTCTGAGGTTTCGAACTCGGTCTCAACCACTCTTGGCACAGAGCAAGGGAACTGTGAGGGCTAAATCACCACGTCTAGACTGCGATGGGCTTTGGGCTCTTTCGATTCCTTCAAATCCCCGGGTCCGAATGCCATTTTCTCCGCGCTTCTGCAAAAGGGAAGTGCTGTTCTGATACCGTGGCTCAAGGACGTATTCAGGAACTGTCTGAGGCTGAACTATGTACCGTTAGACTGGAGATTATCAAGGGTTGTATTTTTACGAAAATCAAGTAAAAGCAGCCACTTGTATCCGAAGGACTATCGGCCCATCAGCCTCACCTCGTTTATACTGAAGACCTTTCAAAGACTGCTAGACTCGTTTATTAAGGAAAGGGTTCCACCTGGCCTAACATCCACGGACCAACACGCCTATATGAAAGGCAAGTTAACGGAGACGACACTTAATCGACTCTTTCCACTCTTCACACTCACTCCCAAAACATCTACAAAGTACCTAGGAGTCATTTCGGATAGTAAACTGTCGTGGAGGTTAAATGTGGAAGATAGGAAAAGGAAAGCCTTAAACGCCTTATACGCTTGCAGAAAAATGCGCGGTAAGACTTGGGGCTTATCCCCCCGTCCCACACATTGGATTTACACTGCAGTTATCTGACCCATTTTGCTCTACGGGATCTTAGTATGGTGGACTGTAGTAGATAAAAAGACCTAAGCTAAAAGACTCGAGACTGTACAGAGAGCCGCTGGGTTGTGTATAACAGGCGCAATGCGCACCACTCCGACAGCGGCGCTGGACAAAATCTTGGGATTTTATCCAATGGATCTGACAGCGAAAAGCGCCACTAAGAAGGCCGCGCTTAGACTAAAGGTAACTGGACAGCTCACGCAACGACCCTACGGCCACAGTAGGATACACGAAGGGGTAGGCGGCAGCTCAGACTACGCTATACCTCAAGCCAATTTTAACTTCAAACCCTACGTGGTCATAGAACCGGATGGGTGGCGACAGGGGCTTGAACTCAGCCATCAATCCTACAACGTGTTCACGGACGGATTCAAGATGTTAGAGGGTGTGGGATTTGCAGTTTTCTGTATGGAACTTTACCTTCAAGAGTCTATCCGGCTCCCGGATTACTGCAGCATTTTCCAAGCAGAGGTATACGCTGCCACAAGAGCGGCGCAACGACGCTCTCCTCTTAACTCTCGAATTAATATCTACATTGACAGTCAAACAGCCATAAAAGCGGCAGCTGGGGTAATGTCAAACTCGATATGCGTACGGAACTGTAGAACCAAGTTCGCGCGCATAATACAGGGTGCGCCATCTAAATGTGGTCGATGGAAATATTGAATAACTTGAACAATTCTTAATCGATTTTGGAAAACTATTTATTTTTATAAAATTTGAAGCTTTACAATTTTTTCCATTCAGTTTCCAAAAACAACGTCGATCAGATGACCACCTTCATTGCGGATACAAAATTCAGCTCTTTTTCTGGCATTTTCCATGACATTTGCCAGCATCTCGGGTGATATCGCAATGATTTCGGCTCGAATATTGTCCTTAAGCTCGTTTAAGTCTTTGGTTTGTTACATACATACACTTGCTTTTCAAAAATCCCCACAAAAAAAAGTCCGGTGCCGTTAAATGCAGAACGACCGCGATACTTTTGACGATACGCACGCTGTGTTGCAACAACTGAACGATTACATTCAATGAACATTGTTACTGTTTCCGCGCGTTATTTGGGCGTGAATCGATTCATGGTTAAAATTGTAATGCAATAACCTTTCCGAAATGTGTTCGACGACGTCAATCGGTGTAAATCTGTCAAAGTTATTCAATATTTCCATCGACCACATTTAGATGGCGCACCTTGTATCAAAAACACAGAGTTTGTACTATCACTCCAAAGAGAGGATTGCAAACTACTAGTCGGGGTACTCACGGGACATTGTGTCACACCGTCTCACGTTGCCAAACTTGGCAGCGTGGGACCGCTGCCTCAATTAACCTCAATTTACCGATTTTTTTTAGATTTTTTAGACTTTTAAGACTTTTCAAATATTTTTTGATCCTGAGATTACTGAAAATTTTTCAGATTTTTAAAATAATTTTAGGTTAGTTTTTAGACTTTCAAATATTTTTTTAGCCCCAGTTTACCAACAAAATCTGCTGTGAATTTCAAATATTTTTCTGAGCCCCAGTTTACTGACACATTTTATAGATTTTTCAAATATTTTTTAAGCCCTGAATTTTTTTACTCAAAGTTTTGTAGATTTTTCAGATATTTTTGAACCTCCATTTACCGATCTTTTTAGACTTTTCGAATATATTTTGAGCCCCAGTTTAGACTTTTCAAATATTTTTTGAGCCCCAGTTTACTGACAAAATATATTGTAAATTAGCCGGTTTGCTGAAATTTGATATATTTTTTAGGTATTTTTTAACATCAAGATGCTGAAAATTTTTTACATTTTTTTATTATTTGTTTTATCCTGTTGCCTGAGAGATTGTTTTCCATTTTTCAAAAATTGTTTGTTACTTAAAACGTTTTTTATTGAAAAAAAAATTCTACAAATCTTTTTAACTACTTTGAAAAGCATCAAGCAAACAAAGGTGTCTCACACAAAACTCTGAACTTTTTTTACATCAAAGACGTTTCACATATCCAAACCCAACAAAGTGAAACTTTTTAAAGTCTATCTCACTCTAATTAATTTTTTATAATTTTAGAGCAATCAAAATATTGCACATTCATCTCGCACTTTTCATTACACATTTCCGCTTTGGCTTTCGTGCTTTTTAATTAAACATTTTCAGTGCTACAAAAACACGCAACTCAGCCTCACACAATACATATCAAACGGAGCATAAATTAGCAAAAAGTGTATTTGCCGCAATAATAATAGCGGCGCCCATTTGTCAGCATGTAACATTATTTCCATTCGGTCGATATTCAAAAATTCACATTTTAAATTACAAATGTCGATTTTTATTGTTTTAAATGTATTTCACGAAAACGCTTAATTGTGTGCAGCAAGTGCCGACGCCTGCATGCCGTCTGGCTAACAAATTCAATTGCAACATATTGAAATGCAAGCGCCGAAAACTATGCTATACATTCAATGTGCAGCAATTAAAGCGACAACAATGCCAACAATAACAACAACAAAACAAAACACTCGACTGGCAGCAATGTTGAACTTGCAACGGTAGCTACTGATTGTTGTTGGTATATCTGTTCGTGAAACTTCAATGCTGTTTATTGTTGTTGTTAGTGTTTCAGTCGTTATTGTAATTTTGACATTTGTTGCATTTTAATTACACAACATGTCACACAGCGTACACCGAAGGTTGTCGAATATTTCGCTGTGTGTTGCTGTAGTTTAGTTGTTTATTGCCGCTGTGCCCAACACACACATGCACACAAACACACACATGCACACAAACACACACACAGCCAGACACACCAGCCACTGACAACTAATAAATGTAAATTATACACCGTTGGCGTGTTGGCACTTTGGCATTGCATACTTTTTGGCTGCCCAGCGAAGCCGCACTCGAATTTCTAGAATTATGCACAGTTGCGCGAGTACATCGCCTTGTTGGTGTTTTTTTTTATTATTGTTATTTGGGCTCCAGGTGCTGTTGCTGCAACCACTGTTGTTGTTGTTGTTAGGTTTTACGCTTGCTCGGGTACAGCAGAACGTTCAACGCTTAACAAGCACAACAAATGCAACGCTGGCAACAATTGCAGGTAAAAATGTTGTTAGAAGATTTTCCAAAAATATTGAAATATTTCATTTTTCGCTGGTGCTAATTTGTGTTTGCGGGTGACTGTTGTCGATGCAGTGGTTAGTTGGCACTTATTTGCTGCATAATTTTTGGCGTTAACTGGTGTTGGTGACTTTTTAATGAATGGAGTTGGCAACGATGCTGCCGTCGCTATTTCTTACTTCATTAGTAGCAATTTTTAAAGTGAACTAATCATTAGGAAATCAGTAAATCAGTGAATAAGTGGATTTAACTAAGAACTAAAATGTTTAGTTGGTAAGAAATGTGACTTAATCACTCGAAAAAATTAGGTTAACAAAAAATGAGGCTAATAAAAGACTGATTAAAATAACTTTATCAATACAATCACCGAGTTGATTACTAATTGGCATATGTTAATCGGCGATTAAAATCAATAATCAGTTTTGCAAGTGAACAGTGTTCATCAGAGAGTAAAAGTCGTAACTCACCAAGTAAAATGAGATAATGAGTGACTTTAATAATTTAATCAATTATTGAAAAAATAATAATAATAATTAAAGAATTAGTCATTTTTCATTTCAATCAACTAGGTAATTAAATATTTTGTTTTCTAATTTCTAATTGAAAGTTAATAAATTTTGTAATGAATTAATTTATTAGGGAAGCAAGTTAGTGAATAATATAAATAAGTTAAATTAAATTATTTATGTAATTATTCAAAAAAATTACAATTATTAAAAATTTATTTTTTTCAATTCAATCAATTAGTTAATTAAATATTATTATTTTTTAAACTTTAGTCAACTGATTAATTTTATATTACAATTTAATTAATTTTTGAATATGAATCAATTAATGGATTTCAATTTGAATAAATTAATTTATTATTATTATTTTTATTATTCTTATTTATCATTAAAGCAAGTTAGTCACTGAATAATTTAAATTAGTTCTGATTTAGAGATTTATACGAGACAATTACCTACTTATTGAAATGCGTAAGTCCACAATTTCAATGCGTTAGTTAGAGAGTAAAGTGCGACAGACAGTAAACAAATAATAATTTTGTAGTGATTAAAGTAAAATTAAAATAAATAACTAGTAATTTCAATGAGTTAATCAGTTAAGAAAATTATTCGATTAGTTTGTATGAATTAGTCATAAATTTTAGATTAATATGGGTTCATGATTAATTCAAAAACATTAGTTTTTGCGTAACACGAGAAACTTTCAATTTAAGTTTTAATTAAAAAACATTTACTAAGAAAATAAAGAAAGTTAGTCAACTAATATTATTAATTAATCAGTAATTACTAAAATAAATTCATCATTAAAACAAGTTCATCAATAAAATAAAGCGGTAAGCAAGTAAGAAAGACAGTTAGTCGGCCTCAAAAGGGAATTAATCACTGATTAAAGAGGGTCTATCTTTAGATTAAGCCAGTAAAAAGGACTCAATATAAAGTAATCAGTGATTAAAGAGGGTCTATCCTAAGATTGAGCCAGTAAAAAGAACATAATATAAAGTAATCAGTGATTAAAGTTTAATTCAAGTTCTAGTTAAAAGCCAACCAACGAATAAAGCAAGTTAGTCAGCAGTCAATTAGCATGACTTAATCAGTAATCATTGAAAAAGTTTATCACTAAAATAAGTTCAACACTATAACAAACGACTAAGTAAGTGAGAGAGACAGTTACTAGGTATGAATATAGAATTAATCAGTGATTGAGTGGTTCTTTCCTTAAATTAATTAGTCAAAATCACACAGCTTAATAAAATAATCAGTGATTTACTTTACACTAAAAGTTTCCCTAGTCTCGTTCTCATTATTAATAAAAGTCCGAATTTTTTCAGTCAGTAACTTTTGCTCAGAAGCCAATTGCACCCATTGGTTAACACCCACTTAGCACTACGCTACGCCACATGATTACAAATGCAACATTTTAATCATCATTACTTTAGAAATTTGTTGCTTGCCACTAAATCGTTCGAATTTCCTACATTACACATGTTTTTCTCTCTCTCTCTCTCGCTCTCTCGCACTTTCCACACAAATCTCGGTTTTAGGCGGTTTGCTTTCTGCAATTACCTTTCCACACATTCTGCCACTGCAATTGTTTACAAATTTCAAATAATTGTCAACAATGCCACAAACTTCCACCTCGAGCACACTTGCGCCGCCGCCCCGTGCCGCCCCCCTGTCGCACACATGCAGCGCCCGTACGTGCACAAAACCACTCGCTCGCCGTCATTTCCATTAACTTTGTACATGGTCAACATATCCGCTTCCGGCTGTGAAAACAATCTTCGCCTGGTGCGGCGCAGCGCGGCTTGTCGGCGCTGGCACGTCGTCACCCGACCAGCTGTCGGCGTTGCTGTCGTTGCAACTTTTGTAAAATTGCAATAGCAACGACGACAATGATGTGGAAGGCGCCAAGCGCCAAATAGACGAGGTCTCTGTGGCTGAGGAGCAACAGAGACAGAGAAAGAAAGAGTGAGCATATGTGCGCTAGTTGGATGACACGAAGCGGGCGCCGAGTCCTGGTGCTGCCGTGTTTAACAGCTTAAACAGGATGTGCTCATTATTGCAGTAGGTGTTGTTGTTGTTGTTGTATTTTTGGTGCTGGTTTAGCCAACGGACATAAGGCCCAACTATTCAAAAGAAGAATTGCTTGTTGCTGAGATTTTGACAAAATTTATAAAAATATTCGAAAACAAATGCCTTGAATCGAGTTGAATATGACATTGTCAACTCGCATTAAATTTAAATAAAATAATATAAAAATAAAAAAGTAATATAATATAAAAATAAAATAATATAAAAATTTATAAAATTAATTAACATCAAATTTATTTAATAAAATGTGTAAATTTAATTAACCCTTTCGGTACTCCTTTTTTGTTTGTAACTTTAAAAATCATTCTATTCCATTTTATTACTGTTTAAGCCTACATAATGAATAATCAAGTCACTTTTTAAAATATTGTTCGAAAAAGTGGTTTTTGGGCATCATGCTATAGGCTTAGTAAGAAATAAAAAAATCGTACAGCCTTAGTGAACTTTATTCGGGATCTAACTTTTTTTACTAAGGCAATAAATACCTACTAGATTACTTACACAAACCTATGAAATAAATTGATTTTTGTAATAGAATAAATAAAAGTACGAAGTGACCTCTTTTTGTAAAATACGCAGCTCGATAGGACTGCGCACTTTCTGAACCCCTAGAATTTACTTGGTTTTTTTTCATTATTTTTTTTATTTTCATTATTTCGTATAAAAACCTTCAGAGAAAAATACAAAAATATAAAAATATAGTATCCACAAGTTTTTGACCTAAAACAGGCACTGAAAATAGGCTATGCCATATGGCATATAATAACCGAAAGGGTTAAAGATTAATTGATTTAATTTTTTCATATAATTTGGGTAAATACATTAAATTAATTCTTTGACTTGATAAAAATTGATTAAAATTAATTTCATTTAATTAAAATTTAATTATATTTAACGATTTAATTTAAATATCAGGTGTACAACTTTGCTTCCGCCGTTTTTTTCCAAAATTAAAAGCTTTATTGCGAAAAAGTGCTTACAGATGTATTATTCAAAGTATTGTCCGTCGCTAGCGACAACTTTCTCCCATCTTTCCGGCAATTTTCGGATCCCGGCTCGAAAAAAGGAGTCCTCTTTTGACGCTATCCATGAAGCAATCCATTTTTCCAATTCTTCGAAGGATTGAAAATGTTGATCGGCTAGGCCGTGTGCCATCGAACGGAATAGGTGGAAGTCAGAAGGGGCGACATCTGGGGAATACGGCGGGTGGGGCAAGACTTCCCATTTCAGCGTTTCCAGGTACTTTTTGACCACTTTTGCGACGTGACCACTTTTCTCTTCCACCACCATGTTTGTCTTCGACATCGAAATCACCATTTTTAAAATGTTGAAACCCCTCCCAACACGTTCTTTCACTCAGAGCAGCATCACCGTAAGTTTCTGAGAGCATTCGATGCGCTTCAGCTGCATTTTTTTTCGAATTGTAACAGAAAAGTAAAACTTCCCGCAAATGGCGAGAATTGGGCACATAAACGGACATTTTCGAGCGTGAATAATACGAAAACAAAAGAACTGTCACTGAAACGGCGATGACAATTCGTTAGGCACTGTCCACACTCACTTTAAAGGCATTACCATCTATGTATTTCAACCAGCCTCAGCCGGTAGAGCCACCTATCGGAAAACGGCGGAAGCAAAGTTGTACACCTGATAAAACAAATAAATCACCATTTAACTAAATTTAAATCAATTAAATTAAATTAATTTCAATTAAAAGTAAATTTAATTTAATCAAATAAATTTAGTTACATTTTAACTAAATTTAACTTATTAGTAATCAACTGAGTTAAGTAAATTTTAATTAAAAGTAAACTTAATTTAATTTAATGAAATAAATTCAGTTAAATTTTAACTCATTAAATCAAATTCATTTTAATTGAATTAATAATGTCAATTAAATTAAATTAAATTTTAATAATTATTTAATCAATTAAATAAAAAAATAAAAAATGAATTAAATAACTAAGTAACTAATAAAAGAGCTAACTTAATTCAATTAAAAACAATGTGCGAAATTTAATTTTATTTAAATTTGATTTTACTTTTTTTTATTTTTTTTTATTTTCTTAAATTTTCGAGTAAAATTAAATCAAAATAAAAAAAATGAAAATTTATATCAATAAAAATAACTTATTAACTAAAAATAAAAAATAAAAACACAATTTTAATAAATTAAAATTTATTACAATTAAATTGATTAATTATTTTACCTTAACCAATTCAAATTAAAATAATAAAAATTTATTCTACCTAAATTCAAAACCATTTAATTTAATTAACATTTATTCAGTTTAATTAAATTAAATTTAATCAAATCAAATTCTAACAAAATTAAAGTTAAATCAATTAAATTAAAACAAAACTGCTTGTTAAAAAATTGTAGTCAGTTAAAATATACAAATTAGAAATGCAACCTACTAAAACTTACTGTTTTAGTAGGTTTTACAAACAAATTCCAGTCAGAAGTAAAATCAATTAGTTACCAACATTAAATATTTTGAAAGCACAATCGGCATTGAATAAACAATGTTGTGGGGCCCTCAGGCCTCAAACTGTCAAGAATCCACCTGCTGTTTATTTATTGTTCGTGTTGTTTTATGTGCAGTTAGGCAAGCAAGTTTTGTTGCTTCAACTGGAAGATGGTGGCACGGCAATTCGAGCCAAAACACACACATTGCCACACAAACATGAAACCAACGAATGCACGCACTGCTCGTAGCCAGGTAAAGCATGTGTTCTGTTGGTCGTAGTGGCGCAATGAGGTAAAGGATACGCCGCAACAAAGCGCACGACCGAGTCGAGTCGAGTTGAGTGGAAAAAGTTAAAGTGGGCCGCCTACAGCTCGATCTTCGCTTAATAAAGCATGGAAATCAGAATGAAAAAATCCAAAACATGCCTCCAAGTGGAAAATAGAACAACAAAAACAAATGCCAAACTTGCAGCTTAGACAGGCCTTAACCCTTTAGTGAGGCGCTAAGCTCGAGTTGGACGAGTCGGTTGTATAACCTGGCCATGGCCGCTGCAGCACGTAGAGAGAAATTTCTAAGTGTGACAGGCTCATTGTTGTTGTTGTAGTTGTATGGTAGTGGTTGTTGTGTGCATTTATGCACAATTTTATACGACACCCCGTAGTGCAACTCATTCAGTTTAACATGGATCCACTTTAGTGCCGGATGGGCGCAGGCAAACTGGCAAACAGGTGAACTTATTTCTGTCCTGCTCAGATGTAATTTTGCGGCGACGTAATTACAAAATGTGAAATTATACAATGCGGATATAAGCACAAACATAAACACACACACACACACATAGACACACACAAACGCACGCTACAGTAGCCATGTGGACGCCAGGTTGACATATGGCTTTGGCTTTGTGAATTTTTTGTGTAATCTTGTGTCTGTGTTGTGTGTTGTGTGTTGTGTGTGTGTGTGTGTGTGTGTGTGTCTGCTTATTTATGTGAGTGCTTGTGTTGTTGTAGTGTTGATTGTATTACATTTATAGAAATGTTAACGCTGATGTGCTGGTGTTAGTTAAATTTTATGAGCGGTCAGCACTGGTCAGCGAGGGTGAACAGCGCCTGAGTGCGTCAGTAATGCTGAGCAGAAGCTGCGGTTTTCACGGAAGTGGAGCTTAGGTAACTGCAGCAACAAAAAAGTGCAGCTAAACTGCAGTGTAGACATAATGAGGCAGATGGCTGCATTAAATCAGCAAAGCAGATGTGGTTTTAGTGCAAAGCTGGTGGGATATGATTCAATTGAGTCAATTTGAACGGTTTTTATACGTAAAGTAAGGTTAGGTTGCATCTATATAAGAGAATGTAAAAAGAATAAACTGCATTCTAAAAATAAATAAATTTTTAAAAGTTGAAATATACAAAATTTAATAATTAAATTATATAAATTTTAAATTAATAATTACTTAATAATTAAAACATATCAATTTTAATAATTTAAATAAATAAATTTTAATAATTTAAATATTTTAAATATACAAAAATTAATAATTAAAATATATAAATTACTCTGCGTTTTATTCATCACTGTTGCATTGTTCTCAATTTCCTCCTCCATAGTTTACATTATTAACCTTTAACATTTTGAACTGATGACAACCCATTTAGTTGCAGTAGCTGATATTTTTAATTGCCTTTAATGAACTGTGGCAACGCCATAACCCTAAATTATGTACAATTGCCCGTGACTAAAGTTGTTTTAAATTATAAAATAAAATACAATAACGAAATCATTATAAATGAAATAAAAAACTGACAACATAAAAACAGATTTGAGTATTAAAACCATTGAATAGTTGAGTTACAGTTTATGTGCCCAACAACTGTAATTACAATCGTTAATGGCGCAACATTAAAGTAAAAACTCATGTAAAAAGTTAGCAGTGAAAGTAGAAAAAGCAACGATTTTACTTGTTATTTATGCGAGCAGCGACAATTAAAAAAATACATTTTCAAAAGTCAGAACAAATAATCCATTGCAAGTTGTTTTTCGCCACAAAATCATAAATCATCAACAGCCAACAGTCGGCGATGGCCGCGGCCAATAGAAAAAATGCGCCGCAGATAAAGCAAGAAAAATGGCAAATTTCATATGAATGAATGGCAGGCAATTAATTGTAAATTACAAAATATATCATATACTTGTATATACCCTGCAGGAAAGAAGTAGTCAGTTGGCAAAAGTAACTAATTTGTAACTAATTATTTGACAACTAATTTGTAACTGATTGAAAAATCATGCATGGCTACACAGTTCACGAGCGCATGCACCGTACTCGTTGCGTTGTTCGTACAAACGACAAGTCGCCATTGGCGTCTGCGCGATGAACCAGGGTTGCCTATTGTTTGAAAATTGATATTTTCTGGGGTCACGTTTTCGATCCTTACAATTTGTAAGTGAATCCAATGGGTTGGCAACATAAACGACGCCATATCGTGTCTTTTCGTCAAAGCGTGCGCGTGAAAAAGTGTAAATAAGTGCGTAGTTTAAAGAGGTGTGTAAAATAAATTATTTAATTAGTAAAAAAATGCCTTAAAATCAAAAAATATTTGTCGCAAAATAGCAAAAAAAGAAGTGGAATTGAAAATGCGGCTGAAGGCACGACTGAAGACGTGCAAGTGAAACATTTGTGCGCGGAAAATTACAGCGTGTCTGTAAGCTGCTGTCATTGTAGCCGTGAACATTTTTGGGACTAATGGGAAACGGCTTAAGAAGGACTACAACACATTTTTTAACGTTTTGCTTGGTATGTATGCACGTACACATATGCAAAATTACATTCACTGTGCATAATATTCCCATAACTAATTCTACAATTCGTTCCTCATTTAACTAGATTCAATAAATGCAGCTGATCCCATGGAAGAGCTGAGAGCAGCTATTGCCGGCGTTAAACTTGAATTGATTTAACGTCTTAGTGCCTTAAGTGAACTGGCTGAAGTGTTGTTTTCTTTTACTTTTCTTTCTTTAAATTAGTTTTTCTTGTAAAATGACTTTAACTGTTATTTTTATGAAATGTTTTACATTTTTGCTGTTTTGTATGTAATTAGTTGTAAATATTATTTAAAAGGAGTGTAATTTGTTTTTGAAAACATTTAATAACACAATCGTATGAATTGAATTCAATATGCAAGTAACTTTTAATTGGTTACTATTTGACTAGTTTAAAATCAGTTACAAACTAACTAATTTTTAACTAGTCACAAAACAACTAGTTTTAAATTAGTCCATTGCGGACTAATTATTAATTGGTTTGGAAACAACTAGTTATAAACTAGTTGGGAAGTCCTGCAGAGGTAGACAATTGATGTGCTGCTAGGACATCGCCACGTTAAAATAATCACTTCTTTTCAAGCAAAATAACTAATTTGTAATCAGTCCTGTACAGAAAAGGACTAGTTATAAATTAGTTTAAAATTAGTTACATTTCCTGCAGGGTAGATAGGTATATAGCAGATATGTACTGGTATATCGCGACTATATTTGCACATAACGTAATTACTCAGCATTTAGATGCGAAAACGCACGCTGGAAACGTGCAAACACATTTTAATTTGCACAAAAACGCACTCACACACACACACACATTCGCACATCTTGGACTTGGATGAAGTTACAACACCTGCAGAGATCTGCTCTGCTCTCCACAAACAATGCGACATACAGCTCCACGCCGACACTGCAGTACGCAATCTGCGAAAAAACTTCAACGGTACACAGACAGCCTTCATCTCTCTGCCAGCAGACGAGGCAAAAAAGGTGCTGAACGCGCACCACATTCGCGTGGGCTGGGTATCCTGTAGGATCCGAGAGGTCGTTGCTATAAAAAGCTGCTACAGATGCTGGGAAACCGGACACATGGCGCAGAACTGTAAATCGGAGGTAGACCGGACTGCCCTTTGCAGAAAGTGTGGAGAAGGCGGCCATTTTGCGGCGAAGTGCACTAATCCGCAGAAGTGCGCTCTGTGTCAGGGCAATCACGCGGCAGGCAGCTACAAATGCCAAATACAAAAAGCGGCTAAGCAAAACAGTACGCAATGAAGATCCTGCAGCTTAACTTAAATCACTGCGCAGCTGCACAGGATATGCTCAAACAAACGACTTTTGAGCACAAAATCGACGTTGCGCTGCTATGCGAGCAGTACAAAAACGTCGACGGCTTCGAGCGGGCGGCAGACGCAGGAAGCAAGGCGGCGGTGTGGGCGCTGAACGGCGAAGCTTTTCAGAGCAAAATGGAGGCGACCGAGCATGGCTTTACGTGGGTGCAATTTTGCGGGGTGTTTTTCTTCTCCTGCTATGCCCCACCTAGTCTGAGTATAACAGACTTTGAGCACATGCTCACAGCTCTTGTAGCGGAGGCGCAAGGAAAAGCGCCGGTTGTTATTGCTGGCGACTTCAACGCGTGGTCGACGACGTGGGGCAGCGCCCGAACAAACCAGAGAGGAAGAGTCCTGCTGGAATGCTTAGCTCCGCTAGACCTGGTCCTCCTTAACCATGGTGGACAGCACACATTTAACACCGGTAGAGGCAGGTCGGTGATAGACCTCACTTTCGCGCACAGTGCAATTGCACGGAACGCTAAATGGGCTGTAAGTGGAATTTACACTCACAGCGACCACTCGGCGATCGTGTTTGAGCTGCACACACAACCACAGCGCACTATGCTTCGCGCCCGCAAGGCGCAGAAGAAGGGTTGGAAGCGGCGGGATTTCGATGCCGAAACGTTTAACGCGGCTTGGAACTTGGAGCGATTCCACCTGGATACGGCGGAGAATATGTCCGTGAATATCACGACAAAACTCAGCCAGGCGTGCGACGTAGCAATGCCAAGAGCGAGGTTCTCGAACGGCAGAAAACCGGTATACTGGTGGAATGCTGAGATCGAAAGCGCCAGAAAATGCTGTCACCAGGCGCGCCGAAGGATGCAGAGGGCGAGAAATTCTCCGGCATGGGACCCCCTTCGCAAGGCTTACAAAGACCGCAAAAAGGCTTTGACGAAGGCCATCCGAAAAAGCAAAGAGGCGTGCTTTAAGGCGCTGTGCGAGCAGGCGGACGTAGATCCGTGGGGCAAGGCCTACAAAGTGGCCATGAGTAAACTGAAGGGGCCCAGGCCCCCCCAGCCAACAGATTCAACACTGCTGAAAGCCGTGGTGGAAACGCTCTTCCCCCCGCAAAGGGAAAGGGTACATGGGCAGAGCCAGCTGGCCCCCGCTGACATCCCAGAGGTGACTCCAGGCGAGGTCCTTTCAGCAATCGCAAACATTGCGGACAACAAGGCTCCTGGTTTGGACGGCATCCCCAACGTTGCGCTGAAAACAGCAATCACCACAAGGCCAGACGTCTTTGCCGACCTCTATACGGCGTGTGTGAAGGAAGGCGTGTTCCCGGTCAGATGGAAGCAGCAGCGACTGGTGCTCTTACTGAAACCGGGCAAGCAGCCAGAGCAGCCCTCCTCGTACCGGCCACTCTGTATGCTGGATACAATTGGCAAAGTTATGGAGCGCATTATCTGCAACCGGCTGCAAGAAACGCTGGAGAAGCCAGGCGGGCTCTCGGCGCAACAATATGGGTTCCGCAAAGCACGATCCACGGTGGATGCCATAGACGCCGTGACTAAGATAGCGAGAGAAGCTATCAGCGGCAAGCGATGGCTAGGTGGCACCAAAAAATACTGCGCAGTGGTCACGCTGGACGTTAAAAACGCGTTTAACTCGGCGAACTGGCCCCGAATCATGGATGCGCTGTACGATTTCGGAGTGCCAGCGTACCTCCAGCGGCTGGTATCTAGCTATTTCGAAAATCGAGTACTCTATTACGATACGGACGATGGCGTGCGGCGCTACGAAGTCACCGGTGGCGTTCCACAGGGGTCGGTGCTTGGCCCCACCCTGTGGAACGTCATGTACGACGGCATTCTCCGTCTGGAGCTGCCAGCAGACACTTACATCGTCGGCTACGCGGACGACATCGCAGTAGTGGCAGTGGCAAAACACACTAGCGCACTGCAGACAGCATGCAACACGGTGATAGCGCGTGTCAAGCAGTGGCTAGGCAGCGCTAAGCTAGAGCTGGCTGCACACAAGACGGAGGCGGTTCTTCTGAGTACCAGAAAACGGAGCGAGGTTCTCACAATCACCGTGGGGGAACACCAAATCACATCGCAGTCATCACTGCGGTACCTGGGAGTGCTGATCGATGCCAAGCTGACCTACAAGGAGCACCTCAAGGCAGTTTGCGAGAAGGCGGCGCGGGTGAATGGTGCGCTTACGCGCATCATGTCGAACGTAGGCGGCCCGCGCGCAAGCCGGCGCCTGCTGCTGTCAAGAGTGACCAGCTCCATAATCTTATACGCAGCACCTATCTGGGCAGATGCAGTGAAGGTCAAAGCCTATACGAAAGGCATACGCGCTGTATATAGGCTCAGCGCACTCCGCGTGGCCTGCGCTTTTCGCACCGTATCGGACGATGCTATCTGCGTTTTGGCAGGTAAACCGCCCGTCGATTTACTGGTAATGGAGATGCGACGCCTATACAAGCCAGGCGCGAAATCCTCTGATGCCGCAAAATTAGCCGAAAGGGGTAAAACCGTAGCGGAATGGCAGCGCAGATGGAACCAGTCCAACAAAGGCCGCTGGACGCATAGCCTCATTGGGGACATCAGCGAGTGGGTAAGCCGTAAACACGGCGAGATTGACTACCACATCACGCAAGTACTAAGTGGGCACGGCTGCTTTAAACAGTACCTCCACAAGTACAAGCATGAGGACGATCCGTATTGCCCGCGCTGTCCGGATGTGTACGAGACCGCGCAGCACGTATTCTTCGAGTGCCCGCGTTTCAGCGACGTTCACCTAAACCTGAGCGCAGTTTTCGGTCAACGCCCACAGCAAACCAATTTGGTGACGCTTATGTGCAACAGAGCTGAGAACTGGAGGGCAGTCGCATCAGCAGCGGCTACGATCATGCAGAGCCTGAGGCGCAGTGAGCGTGCGCGGAAAGCGGCACGCGCGGCGCTGAGAAATGAAGAACGCGGAGCCTAACCGACAAAGGCAGCAGGAGCTGCGCCGCCGGATATACAAGAGCAGCGCACAACGACTCTTACTACAGCAGCAAGGCGCCGCCAACACGGCAACTAAGATACAGACGATAAAGACAGACAAGACAGACGATTGAGTGGCAGCGCTCACAACGGCCTCCTGACGTAATACCTCACGGTGGTCCCAGGGGGGTAACCGTTCGGACGAGAGGAGGGTTTAGCGTGTTAAAGTCTCGCACTGACTGGGTGGCTGTTGATGCTTCCCTCCTCGTTAAAATAAAAAAAAAAAAAAAAAAAAAAAAAAAAAAAAAACATTCGCACATCAGTTAACAGATAACTTTTAATGCATTCAAGTGAGCACACAAACAATGCACGCGCATCATTTTTATGCAGTTCTTTGCCATTTAACATTCATTTGCATTTTTTTTATTACTATTTTGTTGTTGCTGTTATTGTAGAATTGTAATCTTTGACAGCTTTATTCTGTATACTATTTTTTAATAATTTGTTTTTTTTTTTTTCAGCACTCAGGCCTAGAATGAATGCAATGCATGTAAGTATTGCATACTTTTGTGCGGATTACAAAATTAATTGATTGCGCGAATATGCTAATTAAAAGATTTATTGCAAATAAGTGGCGATTTTGTGGACAATTGCATACGTCAGGGCGTACATACATGTATGTGGCTAAGTGGTGTAGGGCCACGGTTCTCAAACTCCTCGCATACCAGTCATGTGCAATGTGAATCGAACTCGAACCAACATTTGCGAACCGCTGGTACAGGTCAGTGAAGTAGGGAAGTATGAGCTTGTGAAACAATAATCATTCTCTATCAGTGCAACTAAGCACAGAAAAACTAGTTATTTCAATTGGTTTATGTTTAAGTTTATGAACACAAATCAGGTGCAAAAATGAAAAAATTTATAAAACGATTTAATAAAATTGTGATAACCAAAAACATTTCATACTCTCAGCAGTAGTCAGCAATGCTTTTGGGTAAAAGCTAATAATCGTTTAATGCACTAACTAAATGTTGCATACTTTTGTGAGCATTCGTTTCAACTGTTTACAATTTTTGTATGTTTTACATTATTTTGCTTATTTTAACTTGTCTTATATTTTATGACCTATTTTTAGGCGCTAAATGTAATTGATTATCGCATCTAAGTGAAGCATTTCTTGCAACTGGTACTGGATTTTAGTATAAAAGCAGTTAAAACGCATAGCTTTGTTGCTCAATTAAGTAAATTAATGAGTTAGAAATGCTAGTATACTTTCTTACTCTTTAGGATCTACTTTCAGCTGCCAAATGTCATTGAATATCGCATCTGAGTGAAGCATTACTTATTTCAGGCACAAAATTATAATGAAAACGCAGTTAAAATGCAAGTTAATTCAAGTAACTTAATTAGTGAATTAGGAATGCTAACATTTTTTTTAACACTTTTAGGATCTACTTTTAAGGGCCAAATGTCATTGATTAGAGTATTTGAGTGAAGCATTATTTACTTCAGGCACAAAACTATAGGGGTTTCCAACAAGAGGTGTTATTTTGAATCACCCGGTATTTCGGTAGCTGTCACTTTTGAAGCTTTTATTCTTTGACATTTGACAAGTAGAAACTACGCCATTACTAAAAATGGAACGATACACGCTTCAACAACGCATTCAAATTATTAAAATTCACTACAAAAATGGTGAAAATCGTGCAGTCACAGTTCGCAAAACTAAAGCATTTTTGGGTCGTCGTGACCGCAATACAGAAATTGGTGGAAAAATTCGAGCTGTTGGGACAAGTTAGTGATGTGAAGAATAAAACCCGTGCACGTCGCTCAAGAACAACTGAGAATATTGCTGCTGTAGCCCAAAGTGCTGAAGAAACCCCAGGTTTGTCGATTCCTCGTCGTTCTTTGGAATTGGGCATTCCAAAAACGTCATTACACCGTATTTTGCATAAAGACTTGGGTCTTAAGGCTTATAAAGTTCAGTTAACACAAGAACTCAAGCCGACCGATCATCAACAACGTCGTGTCTTTGCTGAAAATGATCCGGAATTCCATCGAAAAATCATCTTGACTGATGAGGCCCATTTCCACCTCGGTGGCTACGTCAACATGCAAAATTGTCGCATCTGGGGCTCGGAAAACCCAAGAGTTATTGTTGAGAAGCCTCTCCATACTAAACGTGTGACTGTTTGGTGCGGTTTATGGTCCGGCGGGGTCATTGGACCTTACTTTTTCGAAAATGAGGTTGGATCAATAGTTACGGTGAATGGATTGCGCTATCGAGAGATGATTAATGATTTTTATGGTCGGAGTTGGATGGTATTGATCTGGACAACGTTTACTTTCAACAAGACGGCGCTACGGGCCACACAAGCAACGAAACCATTGCTCTTTTACGGGAAAACTTTCCGGACCGTGTTATCTCAGGAAGAGATGATCACAATTGGCCACCGAGATCTTGTGATTTAACACCTTGCGACTTCTTCCTTTGGGGCCACGTGAAAGATAAGGTGTACGCCAACAGCCCAGCGTCGATTCAAGACCTCAAAGATAGAATTCGTGAGGCTTTTTTAATAATAATTGATTGGCACGACAGCCCGCTTACGCGAGACTAAGGCCTAGCTTCCCGCAACCACCCGTGTTGTGCGTGTGAATTTTTGTACGCGGGTGGAAGGGACCTACAGTTTTATGCCGGTTCCGAACGGCAGGTTGGGAGCTTTTTCATAGGCAATTTTTACTCTCAGAGGTTTGCCATTTCCAGCTGAGAGTTGCGATTTGGTTATGGAAAATTTAATGAAAAGGATATGGTCCTGTAAGCGTGGCCGTGGTGGCCATTTGGCTGATGTTCTTTTTCATTATTAACGGCATACCTTCCTCTTTATTATGAAATAAACATCCGATCATTTATCTCACAAAATGGCCTTTTTCTTTGAATACCAAAATAACACCTCTTGTTGGAAAACCCTGTATAACGAAAATGTAGTTGAAATGCATAATTTTATTGCTCAAATAACTTAATTAGTGAATTAAAAATGCTTACAATTAACATTTAATTTAACATTAACATTTTTAGGATCTACTTTTAGGCGCTTAATACCATTGATTAATGAATTTGAGTGAAGCATTGCTTACATCTTTTACTGGATAATAGACTCAAAGAAGTTGAAATGAATTTAAAATTCTAACATACTGTTACGAAATTCCACAGATCGCTATCGACGGTTCGTTTTGATTGTATTTGAAAATAAAACAACTTCAATTACTCAGCAAAAATCAGCAATCACTTTATTTACAGATTTACACTTCGCTTGTATCTACACTTGTTACCACTTTGCTTGCTTAACACAGACTCGACCCCTTGCGCTGCCACTGCTGCTTTTATACCAGTTTTCTTATCGCACAGCCCATTTCTTCGAGAACCATCCTTGCCATATCGGACTATACCAAGCGAATTTATAACAGTTTTGCTGTACTTCACAGTGCATGCCTAAAAGTATGCTTGGAAAACATTCGTGCGGAGAAAAGCATTCCTGTACAGTGCGGCACAGAATTTCTCATCGTATCACTGTCCATCACTTAGACTTGTTCGTCCCGAACAAGTACCGAGGCTCCGCCGTAGTAAGACGCCAGGCGCTCCAAATGGACTACTTTCAGCCTGGCGTTTCCGCTGCAGCAGCGTTGAACCCTGTACACCACGTCATTAATCCTGGTCACGACCTTGTACGGTCCTTCCCATGACGTTTGAAGCTTTGGAGACAAACCTTTCCTGCGCTGCGGGTTGTAAAGCATTACCAGATCGCCTTCTTGGAACGCCTCTGGGTTAGCCCGTAGACCATAGCTCGCTTTCATCCTGCTTTCAACTAGTAGAGTGCGGCTCCGCGATCTTCTCCTCGGCCCTTTCGCAGCCGAACACCGATTACAACCTCTGATCCACTCAGCGACAGACTCCTGGCATCCTACCCAATAGAACCGCCTTCTTATCTTGGCGACAGTTTTTGCGATGCCTAGGTGCCCTCCACTGGAGTCGTTATGGTTTTCCTCGATGACATCGTCGATTCGGCCTCTCGGGACCACTATTAGGGATTTTCTGGTCCTGCCATCCCTGCTCTCCCACTCGCGGTATAGGCAGCCATCCTGCAGACGTAGACTTTGCCACTGTGCCCAGTAAGCCTTCGCGATCGGGCTCTCACCAGCCATCTCCTGCCAGTCCGGCCGTAATCTCCGCGCTTTGCCTTTGATGATCTTCGCGAGGTCCGTATCCTTGCGCTGGTCCTTTCCGCAAGCCAATCTTCCTCTTGCAGAACTCTTACCGACCGAACATCCACAATTTGTCCCTCGTTTTCGGCCTGCGAATTATGCCTGCGTTCGGTCTCGCACGAATGGTGTGGCAGGGCGTCATCCCTTCCTGGCGACGTCTTTTGTCCGGAACGCTTTCCTCGCAGATGGCAGTCTCGTGATATGTGGCCTTGCTTGCCACATCGCCAGCAACTGACTCGAGATGATACTGCCCGCAGCCCCGCTGGTGCCTCAGAGCTCACTGTCTGGCTTTGCGTGACACGTCCAGATTGGACCCCATGCATCTCCGCAGATGAATGTCGAAAACTTCCCCTCCAGGCCGCCTCATACGTCAATGCGCTTGTCACCGTCTCACGGAATGTCGGCTTGCCCATCATCAATGCACTGCGTCGTGTCTCCGGGTCATGAAGACCTTCAATAAACGCCTCAATCTTCATCCTCTCGAGATAATCAGCGCCGAATTTCGGGTAGCACAACTGTACGAGCCGCTCAATGTCTGCTGCATACGTCTGCAGCGCCTCGTCTGCTCTTTGCCAGCGGTTCTTCAGATCGCAATAATACAGCATTTTGTTGTGCTCGTCACTGTATCTGGCTGCCAGCGCCCTTATGACGGTCTCGTAATCACCTCTCAAACCTTCCGGAACTGTTTTTATTACCTCAGCCGCCGGACCTCTTAGAGCCAGTATCAGTCTCCGACCTTTCCTAACATCGGTCCACTGACTCTCCAAAGTAGCCATATCGAATTGTAGTTTGAATGTGTCGAACGACGTAGTACCACCATAAGTAGGCACTGCTATGGCAAAACTTTCCTCAACCGACTGCACTCTTGCTCGCAGCTGTACCTCTTAAAGCCGCTCCTCTAGACTGTCAACTCGCTTATCCCATTTGTCCATTCGCGTCTCGAGATGCTCAACTTTCCCGTTCAGTCTATCGGAAATTTCCTCCACCTTCTGCTCTATGCGCGCAGAATTTGTCGCCATTTCTCGGTTGCACGCTTCCATTTGCTCCGATATTTCCCGGGTCGCCGTTTCCATTCTTGCTATTTCTTGATTCGTCGTTTCGATTTTTGCCGAAATTTCCTGATTAGTGGTTTCCAGTTTCGTTGCCATTTGCGCCGACATTTCGCGATTTTCACGACTGACATTCTCAATTTTCGCAGAAGTTTCCTGAAACATGCCTCTCATTACAACCATAAGCTGGCTCATGTCCATTGCTTGTGGTGGCGCAGCCGCTGCAGTCGTACTTTGCATCGACGCAGCACCCGCAGGCGATTCCTCCACTTTGGCCGACGCCTCCTGTTCCTGCGTTCCGAACTCGTGTGCAGCCCAATCGATGCCTCGTGATTCACACGCCTCTCGCAAGCGCAGCTGCAACTCCACCTTACCGCCAGCAGTCGGCAAATTCCAGGCAGCCAGCTCCTTCTTCAGCTGGTCAACCTTCAGCAGCTCCAGTTTAACCATGTCTGCGTTTTTATAATTTTATTTTACTTTCAGTAATACAATCCGAACTTCTGACACCAAATGTTACGAAATTCCACAGATCGCTATCGACGGTTCGTTTAGATTGTATTTGAAAATAAAACAACTTCAATTACTCAGCAAAAATCAGCAATCACTTTATTTACAGATTTACACTTCGCTTGTATCTACACTTGTTACCACTTTGCTTGCTTAACACAGACTCGACCCCTTGCGCTGCCACTGCTGCTTTTATACCAGTTTTCTTATCGCACAGCCCATTTCTTCGAGAACCATCCTTGCCATATCGGACTATACCAAGCGAATTTATAACAGTTTTGCTGTACTTCACAGTGCATGCCTAAAAGTATGCTTGGAAAACATTCGTGCGGAGAAAAGCATTCCTGTACAGTGCGGCACAGAATTTCTCATCGTATCAATACTTTCCAAAGTTTCCAAAGCATACTTTTAGGCGCCAAAGATGATTTTTCACTTAAGGCACTTCAGTGAACTTTACGTCTAACTGAAATGGCTTATTACACTTTCAGTCTACTTTTATGAAACATTAAGGAAGTTTGCATAACTTTATTTCTTTCAAATTCAACTTAAGCGATATATAACATTTTATATTTCATTATTAAAATTTTTTAAATTCACAAAAACTATTGGGTGTACAAGTAGAAAACCACCGTTTTTTTTCATAATTTGAGGCTTTATTGCGTATAGCAAGGGAAATGGATTGCTGCGTCACACCCAAAGAATCTGCGAGTTCTTGTTGCATCTGACAAGAATCTTCATCCAACAGAGTCTCCAAAGCTGCATCTTCAAACTTTTTCACGGGACCCGGCCGATCCTTGTCTTTCACGTCATAATCACCATTTTTAAATTTCACGAACCATTCTCGACACGTTCTTTCACTGATACACGACTCACTATAAGTTGCTACAATCATTGGACGCGCTTCAGCTGCAGATTTTTTCGAATGAAACGCGAAAAGCAAGATCTCCCGCAAATGACGCTTATTCGGTTCAAATTTCGACATCTTCACGCACCAACAAAAAAATGGACAATAAGAATAAACAAGCGAGATGATGTGGAGTTGTTAACCGATATCTTAGCTTGCCATGTGATGTTTCTGTTCGGAATTCTCTCACCGATTTCCAAAGGTGGCACCACCCAGTGGAAAAGGTCGGTTTTCTACTTGTACACCTGATAATAACATGATGACTGTTAACATTTGCACTGCCATGTTTTTTGTTAGCAGGAAATGTCTGTGGTTTGTGGTAGTTTTATTTACATTTGCGGCTTTTAGGCGCCAAAAGTTATTTTACCGCATCTTTGCTTCTTTATCAATGTACAGCATGTGGCATGTTGCATGCATTTAGGCGCCAAAACACATCTATACACTCGTCGTTCTGGTAAACAAAAACAGCGCAACATGTTGAGCAGCGCAGTTTCAAAGAACCTCAACTCACATTTCAATGCTCTCTTCGTTGTGTTCACAACTCTCATTACTCATTTTCGCACATCAAAAACGTTACTGAAAACACGCACACATAATTAAACTTCGAAATGTTGCGCAACAAATGTTGCTACACAATATAATTGTTGTGCCAACCGTACGGCGTAGTTTATCCTTGACTGAGTCAACTGAATGAAATATTGTTTTTTTTCCTCTGATAGTTTTTATTGTTTGCCGCATCTTCTGTTCATATTCTGTATTCTTGTTTTAGCGTTTTTGCCTTTGAGGTAACAACAAGCCAACTGTCAACACAGCAGTGTGGTATTAAGTTTCAAGGAAAAGGTTCAAAGACAGCGCACACTGTCACCAATGCCATTTCCGTGTGTTGCGCCAATGTGGCGGCAAGTTCACAAAGTTCAGTGCTGTTGGCGCACGAAAAGGACAACGACAATGGTGCGCAAGGACATGTTGTGCGCCTGACTATTGTTGGACGCTCTTCTCGTTCTATATATATGTGTGTGTATGTGTTTTGGTTAATTGAGCAGTCTAAAAATATGCAATGGATAAAAATAAATGTGTTGCTCATACGACATGTAGGACGATATAATATTTGTTAACTTTAATGAAGAACAATTTTAAAAATGTTTAAATTTGGAAAATTGCAACATTTGATTTGCGTTTCTACATTTCTTAAAGATTGATTTTTAAAATTTAGATTTCCTCTACCTCATCCATACAGCTTTGATAGTAGCAAACTAAACCTTCGACCAACAGTGACCTCTCACCAACCATAGTTCTCAGAACCATAGTCGTGCGCAAAATATTGTAACTTTTTCAATATTTCTAAACGATTCTAAATCGAAACTATGAACAGAATAAATATAATTGTGTTCTTGTACTCGAATTGCTTTGAACTTAAAACCCACAGTTACGTATCACTCATACGCTGCGTATGTCCATCTGGCAGTCATTGCAACAGCAAATTACAGCAATTAAAATCTAAAACCTTTGATATATAAACCCAAGCAGTTCAAATCTCTACTATTGATAGCAATATCAACTGTGACGCTTTCCAAACCACACCATACAATTTTATTATCAGTCAATGCCAGCTTTGCATTGTTGTTCTGCGTTATTGCTGTCATTATTTTGTTGTTTTTACTGCTATCGCAAACCCATCACCGCTTACACTTCACTAAACTGCAATGGATGCAGTAAAGGCTGCCAGTACGCAGCGCTGATACCGCTTCCCGCCTCTTGGCTGACATTTGATTAGCATCATGTGAGAGCTGAATGCCGCCGGCAACTGAATTATGATATGATTTCGTTTAGGGCACAAAATGCAGCTACAACAATGACAACAACTGGCTGCTGTTTGTAGATAAAATGCAAATATTTTCCAATCATTTTTATTGTAGTTCAGACAAATGAATGAAATCGAAAACGTTCTCTCACAAAGAGCAAATTCGCCATTTCAATTTTACTTTATTTTAATATATTTTTTATGTCTGTTAAGGAAACAATGTTGTATGAATCTTTCAAACGGGTGGAATTTTTGGCATCACAATGGACTAAATAGGCCTAAATGTGTCTCATAAAGAGACAGCCAGCCACCTCACTCAACACCAACTCAACCTCTATTCTCACTTCTGTCAAAAGGATAACACCTAATCCTAAAACTATGCTTTAATAATTGTCCAAAATTGCAATACCTAAGCTTCCGCCTCATACTGCATGCGCAGCCTTTCATTGGCGAAATATACAAAATTGTATTAAGCTTCAATGCCAAAAATAACTCATCCTAAAAGTATGCCAGAAATCCTCTTTAATACTTGCAACACCTGAATGTATATCACGACCAACAGTGGCGTCCCCAGGATTTCGGGAAGGGGGGGGATATGCAAAAAATCCAGTTTAACGCCATTTTTATACTTTCATCTTTGCGTATTATTTTTAATATATGTTGAATAAAATTGTATACATATATGTATACTAGGGCGGGTTAATTTTTTTTTTGATGAAGCGTATAGCAAAAACGTAATCTATAGGTGATTCTGAGAAATTTTGCTCAAGAGACCATAGCTCTATGTCGGATTTGGGGCCCCCCCAAAATTTCAAAATAGATATTTTTCAATATATACATAGAATAATTTAATTAAATTCGTCATAAAATCGGATAGAGTTATAGTGGATTTCTCAATCTGAGCTTGTTTGAAAGGTATTTTTATCACCTTTCAGAATCTGTATTGATACCAATATTTTTTTTTTTTTTTTAGTAGACATATTAGGAATTTTTGGTCGAAAAATAGCCTAAAATGAACTTTTAACTAATAAATTCCGAATTTTCTTCGATTTTTTTCGATAATTTTTATTTTGCAGATTATGAAAGTTCAGATAATTCCAACAACAACTTTTATTATGATCAATTTTTGGTTTTCGAACTCCTTTTTGTAGGAAAATCGATCTGAAAAAATCAACATTTTCAAGGTTTCAACAAAAAAACACTTTTTTTACATTTTTAATTCAATTTATTTTTAAATTTTGGGGGGCTCCAAATCCGACTTAGAGCTATGGTCTCTTGAGCAAAATTTCTCAGAATCACCTATAGATTACGTTTTTGCTATACGCTTCATCAAAAAAAATCGTTCCATACAATTTGACCTGCCCTAATGTATACATATAACATAAACTTCTTAAAGCAACAACTTTTAGTGACATGTATTTTAAAGTCATAAAATCCCAACTAAAAAATTCAACTTTGTTTTGAGTTATTACATATTGAAAACACCTTCTAAAAGAATTACGAAAAACTCAAAAGACGTATTTTAAAAAGCATAACACACCAGCTATGTAAAAGAAATCCAACATTTACAAAATGTGTGACGATCTGAAATTTAATTATGATAGAGTTGACCATGTTTCCATGTTTACACACAATTCACCAAAAAAATGTAAGCGAATTTTTTTTTCAAATATCAACAGCTGATGCAGGGTTGGCATGAAGCCTGCGTTTGATTACTACCTTGGTAAATAGTCGATACTTTTGGGAACACTGAAAATACAACTATTCTGCGAGAACAAATGCAATGCTGATTTTTTTAATCATTTATTCTTAACACTTCTGCGGGCATCCGGTTCTGGCCAGACCATATTGAACTTTGGATCCACTTTAGTAATGTTGTAATTAAGCTATCGAGCTCATATTTCATGATATCCTTAACTGATCCTTTCTAAGCACAAAACCCAAAACCATGGCATGCATTTTCATACAAAATTGCCAGATATTTTCAGTATTTTTTTTGTTATTTTCGACGTAATTATTGTCAGAATTGTTTATAAATATTTTTTTATTTTATATATATTTTTAACTAGGCTTTTCCATCTGACCCGATTTGAAGCATTTTTTTCGTGCCACCCCGTTAATAGTGACATAAATTAGCTGACGCAAAATGTACCTGGTTCAAGTGTTTTTCATTCGCCTTGGCTTTTATTTTCTTTGGGTTAATAAATTTGAATTTTTCTTGGAAAATAATATTGGAACATATTCAAAATTAATACTTATCCATTGTATTCATGGTTATGCCCGTGTTTTGGTGTCAATTCAATTACAATCCTGAAGTGAAGGAAGCATTTGTGGTCTTGTCGAGTCTGGTTTTTTATCAATTCGATTGGGTGTTTTCTGTGGCAGAGATGAAAGGAAGGAAATGCTATTTTGAGGATCAGGTGGACATTGTTTTTGAACTTCGACGCTGGAGTTAAATCAGAGAAGAAAATTTCTCTAAAAAAATTGTCTAAGCAATAGCGGAAACTAATGCTTTAGAGCAAAGAATTTAAGATATTAAATAATTTGCTGCTAGAGGTAATAATAACGGTGCTGCCAGTTTCACGCTTTCTTTTGGCCCTGAACAAAACGAAGCTTCTGATACTGATAGAAAAAATGGTCGTTTAGATAGTTCAATGTGAAGATAGCGACACCGAAGGCGACAAGGAGATAGATATCCGGCCAGTTCAGCATGAACAATAACATGTTGAGCGTGTTTTGCATATTTTTCTTTGGCAAAGCAGTTCAGAATTATTGACAGTGCAGGAATCCAGAAATAGATATATCAAAACGCGATTTGTGTGTGTCGAATATAAAATCTCAATGTGGTTTAGTCATGATACTGCATTACATTGTTGAAATAATTGCATTGGTCAAGTAGTTGAAGTAGATCCATAAGTAACGTATTTTACATTAATAAATTTTTTTTTTATTTTCTTGCTTTACTGTCGTTTTTTTTTATTTCAAAATTAATTCATTGAAGTTGAAACTCGCTATTTACTTAATTATTCTAGGCAAGCAAAAGAAATTATTGTGTTCACACTTTCTGATTTTTTTATATCATTAACAACAATCCTTGACTATCCTCTTGCTCACATCATGGTCTGGCCAGATCATGGGAGGTTCAATTATTAGGTTTTAAGTGGGTGATTACAGAAGAGATAAAGCAAATAGTAAAAATGTTTCACAATTCCATATTGTTATATCAAATTGCATAAATGAATTTTTCGACCAAGGGGGGGGATCCATCCCCCTAATCCCCCCCCTGGGGACGCCACTGACGACCAAAGAGAATATAGTTATGGAAGTTATAGAAGACCTAATAGCCATGAAGGTGTTAAAGTAAAATAAATCTGGAGAAGTCACCGAGGTTTTTCAGAAATAAGAAGAAGAAGGCCAGCCAGCCTAACTGCTACAAAAACCACTCTTAGTAACTGTCTTCACTCTCTCAAAGCAATAAGCATTTTTATTGCATACTTTTGGGCTCGCATTCTAACACGCACCTTAACCACATTATCCACATAAATGTTTTTTGTCAGAACTCGCGGGTAACCAAATAAATCTAACAACAATTATTTCCTGGCTGCTGCTTTCGATTTGAACTTAATGCATATATAGACAAAATTTAAATTTGGAATTAGAAAATGTGGCTTTAAATTTCGTATTCATCGGTACGCAAATTGACAAAACATTTGAACATTGTGCAACGGATTTTAATTTGATGCTTCGCATTCGATTTTAATTTGACGTGCGCACGCATTCAGATTTATTGAATTGCAACAATGCACAACGTGGCGTATACGTGTTTAATTTTAATTTCGCCATTTATTGTGAAATTTCCCAATGTGCGTTTGCGTTTAGCCAAATTAGTTGAATTTAGTGTTGCTGTGGTAATTTTTTTGTTTTTGTTTTAACGAAATGAAATGAATGCTAAAATGAACATTTTCGGTGCCTAAGGCGCAAGGGGCGAAAGCTTTTTCATGGGAGGTGTCGTTGAATTTGATGAAATTTAATATATTTAGAATAGACAGATCAAAGCTTAGTAGCTATAAATTAGAAGCCAAATAGCTGTAGGTTCGATTCCCAAACTCGGCAGCAGAGAATAATGAAAAACTTTGTTTCAAAGTGTGTCTTTTTGGACAAATCCATAGAGAAGAGTGCACTTGTTCGGGTTAGGTAAGACAGGCATCTTGCTGATCTGGACCTCAAGGGCCCATTATGATGATTCAAGAGAATGCACAGTGATTCGTTCCACAGCCAAAATTAAACAAATGTATAGTCTCAGAAATTAACGATTTTAATGTCATTTGAAAGGTAAAACTCCAACTAAGAAAACCCCAAAATTTCTTTGCAAACAATTAATTAGTGTAAGTGCAAAAGCGGCTCAAAGTTGAAACTTTTTTCACAAACAAATGTTAACACATATTTTGTTTTGTCTATTGAAAAAATCTTTAAAATTCATGGTTAGCAAGAAGTTGCTAAAACTTTCAATATAGATTAAAAAATTATGTGAATTAATTTCGTTTTTAATGTTTTCTCAAAATTTGCCAAGGTGAGGCTTTTACTTCACTTTAAATTTTAAATATTTTTCTAAATTAAAAATCTTAAAATTGGTAAAACTTAGAGGAAAATATCTACAAAGTATGTGAATGTACGTTCCTGGATTTGTTTTATTTTAAGAAGCATTCTTTCTTTGTCGGATAATGTAATTACATACTCCGATATCTTCCGATCTCAGAAAATAATTCAATTTGAAAAATGTTCTACACCTATTTTTCGACAAAATTTATTTTATTCATCCCTAAAAGAATGCCATCAGCATGAAAAATGGAAAAAATGCACAAATGCAAAACATACTACATGGGCTGAAAAGTCTTTGGCCTGACATAGAGATGGCGCCAAAAATTAAGAATTATCGTGTTGTACATGAAAAACCATCCTTAACTTAGATTCTGTCAAAGTTTCATGACATTTGGTTGACTCGTTTTCAAGTTATTGCTTTCGAAGTGACGCTACCTCTGAATTTTTGTATACAATGGAAAAAAGTGAATTTCGTGTTTTGATAAAACATTGCTATTTGACGGGCAAAAATACAGATGTATTATAACATTTATCAAGCCATGCTTTTGTTTCCACTGTATTTTTGCCCATCAAATAGCAATGTTTTATCAAAACATGAAATTCACTTTTTTCCATTGTTTACAAAAATTCAGAGGTAGCGTCACTTCGAAAGCAATAACTTGAAAACGAGTCAACCAAATGTCATGAAACTTTGACAGAATCTAAGTTAAGGAAGTTTTCCATGTACAACACAATAATTCTTAATTTTTGGCGCCATCTCTATGTCAGGCCAAAGACTTATCAGCCCATGTAGTACATCTAATATTATCCATTTTATTGCAAGACTAAAGGATTCTAAGACCATTTTTGTTACTCTTTGCAATTATCAATGTTTACGTTACCGATTAAATGCTAAATCTGAAAAATGTAGCCAACACACTTGGTGCTATAGCTCACCAAAATTGACGAAAATTGCAAATTTAAGTCTCAGGCATTGTCAAACTACAAAATTTTACGAAAAACAAAATGGAGATTTCAGTTCAGCAGACCATTGCTAACTAGAACGGACGAACGATTTTATGCAGAACGGACCACTCCTTCTAATTTTGT
The DNA here is from genome assembly GCA_963971225.1 of Melieria omissa. Classification (NCBI taxonomy): domain Eukaryota; kingdom Metazoa; phylum Arthropoda; class Insecta; order Diptera; family Ulidiidae; genus Melieria; species Melieria omissa. Next base: position 58,405,192 of record OZ020268.1, read on the forward strand.
CCCGCGGTTGTATGGAGTCCAATCACTGTGCAATGGGGAAAACCAAGCCTGACTACGTAAAGTGTTAGTTAACACATTAAAAGCGGGCCGGGTAAAATTACCCGTTGTGAAAACTGCTGCTTATAAGCGGGGCGGGTATTTTTACCTTTTGAATGTAGGCACTTTAAAAGCGGGAGACGGTATTTTTACCGGATTGGTTTTCATATAAAACTGAAAGTATTATTTCATATAATTATTTTAGTTTCATAAATTTCAAGTTTTATTTATTTTGGATCGCGCAATTTTTGCTTGTTTTGCAAGTAATGCCCGCTACGCAGCATAGTTTCATATACTAGGCTACCCGCTTAAAATGTGTTAAGCCGAAAAGGGCTCAACGCTTACTTTTGGTTCAATTTCTGCAACAACACATCTGAGATCTTGCAGTCAGGCCAATTGCTGCAAATGCAATTAAGAGTCGACTTAGTGCTTCTAAACAGTTTTTAGTAAAAAACGAATTTTTAATAAAAACTTATGTACATTTCATTCTTGTTGTTGTTGTTGTTTGCATTGATGATTTAATACGAATTTTTGCACTGCAATTTTTCGAAGACATTGTAGCACAAGAATATTCTATTAGTTTTCGGATTGCTTGTTCATATTTTTATTAGTTCTTTTCTTCTTTTCGCGAATTCATGTATTCATGTTCGTACACAGTTCTTTCATTCACCCTACAGTATAGTCAATATAAAAAAATATCGTTCATATTATCCACACCATCCCAAGTTCACTGCATTTACTCATTCTTGACACACTATACAATTCAATACAATACAATTTAATGCATCACATTACCTCAGATTTATTTAAAAATTTATTGTAATCGAATTAAAATCATTTGAATGAATTGCAGCACCTTCGAGAGCGTCTAAAATCACACTCCACATGCCAACGAGTGACTTTGTGCGACGCGGTAAACTTGAACATTATCCAACCAAACCCACACTGCCGAGCCACTCGGCTGTCATTTGCAAACGACAGGTGTATAACAACAACACTGACAATATAAACCGTAAAGGAACCGCATTGTCTGAGTGTGAGTGTGAGTGTGCGCGTGGTAGGGAGGAAAGAAGGGAGACGGCGCGTGCTTGTGGGCTTTGTTAAGCCACTGTTACAAGCAGAAGAAAAGGCTGCAGTGGCAGATAAGCAAAAATGGATCTGGCACAAGCACAAAGCCGAAACCGAAGCAGTGCGAATGTGTGTGTGTGTGTGAGTGCCTATTGTGGCTGTGGCGTGTGCGGCCCCTTTCGCTGTATTACAAGCACAATTAGTAAATGGTAAGTTGTACCCGTTGCAGCGGTACAAGGCAGCCTACAAGCATGCAATACGAGTGCATGTTGCCGTCAGAAAACCAGCCAGTAGAGCAGAAAGACAGAACTCATACATGGACACATGCGTTGCAATTGAAGAATGGTCCTGTGATGGCAGATAAAGCAACAAAATTACCGGATTCTGTGGCTTTGCCATTTGGCATTGGTTCTCATTCTTTACGGCCATGAGAATTGTACGTGTGTGTGTTTGCTTCTAGTTGTGCAAGTCGACACCGAGGGATTTGCAGCTGGTACCTGTGGCAATGCGTACTTCATTCTTGCTGCTTCCGTCTCTCAACGTGTCTACGCACACCTGCACCCTTTAACCTTCAGCCATGGCTGTAATTTGTGAACATAACAAACGTCAATTGCCTTTAACTATTTCCAGCTATTGAACTGCATTCCAACGCATTGCAGTTTGTTGCCGAACTCGAACTGTTGGTTTTAACTGCTTTCATTTGTTTTGCATTGTTGTGATTTCTATTAAAATTGTTTTAATTTCTAGTCGACAATTTATTTCCCCTCCATGGCGATTTTAGTGCAGCTCCACTTGTGACTCAACATTTTGCGATTTAAATATCGCAAACAAAGCTTAGCTAAACTTATTTGCATTACCCCCAGCGCCACCGTGCGATTTTATCCAGAATGGCAAACACATTTTACTGCACCCGTGCCCCGCTTGCCGCTTGCCCCGCTTGTCGCCGCACTTGCCGCCCCATTGATATGCAATCAATATCAATTTGTCTTCATTGCCCTCCGACTGAAAGCCAAAATGGCATAAAAACAAATTGTAACTTTTTTGAGCCGCCAACAAAAAAATGCATAAAACGCCAAACGCTCAAAAGTCAAGCCAAGCACAAGTGTTGCCTAGTTTATGGCGTATTCATAACAGCGCAAATGTTCGCAGTAAGGAAAGTGAGTAGAAACAGCGAGACAGCATACACACACACACACTCGCCGACACCCACACCAACACATTTGGCATGTCGTCTGCGACGTTTGTCATTTGTAATCATTTGCGTCAAACTTTTTGTAGCTCACACTTGTCTCGTGTTTGTTGTTGCTACTGTCGCGACTGTCAAAATCATAAATCTTAATTTTCCAAAAAATTTTCCCAACAGTGGGATTTGTTGTTTTTATGGCGCGCGATTATGCTTTCGCTGTTGCTACTTTTGGTGTTGGTGTTGTTGTTGCTGAAAATTGTTCCTAAATTTTAAATGCATTTTTTTGTTTTTTTATTAACATCTCAGTTAATCTTAGCAGAGTCAAAGTTTGAGTATGAGATTGAGTCTGAGCTAGAGTCTGAGTCAGAGTTAAAGTCAGAGCCATAGACTGACACTGAGCCCGAACTAGAACTCGAACCTAAACCAGATACAGAATTTGACTCTGCGCTAGAACCAGTTTTAAATTAGAGTTAAAGTTCAGAGTGAAAGTTAGTGTGAGAGTCATAGACAGAGACTGAGCCTGAGTCCAATCCTGAGTTCGACCTAAAAGCTGGCTCTGCTAGAACCTGGCCTGAGCTAGAGCCAGTTTTCTTCTCTATATCTCACTTACTCCTAGTCGTAGTTTGAATCAGAGTAAAAATTAAAAATCAGAGTGAAAGTTAAAGTGAGAGTCAAAGTCAGAGAGTGCGCCTGAGTTCAAGCCTGAGCCTGGCCCAAAAACTGGCTCGGCTAGAACGTGGCCTGAACCAACTTTCTTTTCTAATCTAGTTTAATTCAAAGTAAGAGTTAGAGTTGAGAGTCAAACTGAGAGAATGAGAGTCATAGAGAGATACTGACCCTGAGTTTAAGTCTGAGCCTGACCCAAAAGCTAGGTTTGCTAGAACCTGGCCTGAGCCAGAACCAGTTTTCTTCTCTATATCTCACTTAGTCTTAGCCATAGTTTAAATCAGAGTAAGAGTTAGAGTTTAGAGTCAAAGTTAGAGTTAAAGTGAGAGTCATAGACTGAGCCTGAGCCAAACCCAAAAGCTGGCTCTGCAAGAACTTGGCCTGAGCCATAGCTAGTTTTCCTATTTGTTTCGTACTTATTTAGCGTTAGTCGTAGTTTAAATCCAAATTTGGGTTAAGTTGAGTAAGTCAACGTTTGAAAAAGAGTCCGGAACTGAGGTTTAGCCTTAGCCTATATCAGAACATGAACCTTAGTTTGAGCCAGGGCCTGAACCAAAGCCTGACCGAAAACTAGAGCCAAAACCTGAGCCTGAGTCTGACTCTAAACCAGAGCCAACTTTCCTAAGTTCTTTTCACTAAGACTTAGCCGAGTTGAAATTGAAGTCAAACTTAGCGTAATAGTCAGAGACTGAGCTTGGGCTAGATGCTGGACCAGAGTCAGAACCAGAGTCTGAACTTAAACCATGGCTTGAGCCTAACTCTATGTCCCATTTGTCTTTCTATCTCTTTTTCCAATTTGTTATTTTTGTGATCCCCCTAAAGTGTCAATGTCGCTCGCTGCCGCAGTTGGCGCTGTCCAACATTTGTCACACAGATGATAAATACAAACCATCCGCAGCCACAAGAAGAGCGTACAACAGCAACAAATGATAAACGTTCATGCAGTTTAACATGTCGCCTGCGGTGCCCAGCCGCCATAGCTCAACCGGATACAACTCGAAGCCGCATACGGGCGAATATAAGGCGAAAGCAACTATCGAAAATGCACCAAAGCGAGTGAAAGGGAGCCGACGGCCGCGTTGCTTACTAGCGGAAAATGTGCATTAAAATCAGTTTAGCTTGCGGCCAAATTTCTCTTGCCCTCATTTTCAAAGCGCACAGCATTTGTCATAACCTAAAAATATGTATGTATAGTAGAGGATCCAAAGGCGACAACAATGTCAGCTGAATAACGAATGCAACAACACCACAACTTACAACAACAAGCGGCATCTTGTTGGTTCTCACTTGTGTGAACAAAGCCTTTGCAAGTACATTGACTTCATGGCACGTTTGATATATTTTTGGCGTTATTCTTGGTTCTTTGAGGCATACTTTTAGGTGCCAAAACAGCGCTTTGACTAACTGGTGCTATTTATACGCTGTTATGCTGTTGGCGGTTGAGCAGAGATGTGAGTTTGTGCGCGTTTTGGCCTTTTGGGTGTGTTTTCATTTTTGTGACATATTTTTAGGTGCTAAAAAAATCGATTTTTCACAGCCAGGACGGTTGTTGATGACGGCAGTTGATGCGTTTAATACTCATTTTTATTTTTTCGCTTCTTTTTGTTAGGAATTTTTTAATTCAGAGTTGGTCTTTACTTGCTTTTGAATGAGTTGTTTCTCTCATTGCGGTACCGCCTACAGTTATGCTACATATTATTTTTATATTATTTTTTTTAGTGTTTTTGCAGCCCTGTTTATGTGGCTCTTCCGCTTTCTCTAATTGCCTCTCTCGCTCTGCATCTTATAATTAAATTTTGTGTAGCATATTTCCGGGCTTACAGCTTCTTGGTCAGCTTCTAGTTGGCTCCTCCTAGTCACTTATGCAAGCATTTAACAGTTTACAAATAATAACATGATAACAACAACAACAGTAGTAATACAAAATATGGAACTTGTCACTGGCACAAGAACGACGCAAAGGCCACCTTAAGCACCTAATGCCCTTTGCCGCCCATTGTAAGCACCTAAGAGTGTACGTACATGTGTTGCCGCAAGTAGGGGAATTTTAAATATGCCACAAATACTTGCAACATGACAAGTTGTGCGAATTAATTGCAGCTTTGTTACACAAACAAATTACACTGGCACAATGTGAGGGCAGACGGCATGGCATAAGCCTAAAGCTATGCAATAATTTATTCAAATATTCAACAATAAACCAAAGCAGTTGCTGCAAATGTGCACAATCACACACGGACACAGAAAATTGAATGACACAGCAACAGTAGTGGCGTATCAACTGCCAAATTGACCACAATGACAGATTATACATTATATTACATATTCGTTGAGCGCCGCACAATAGGCTTACATTAATGCTGCTTTGGGTTATAGACAAACGCCTATAAGTATGCTTTTGTTTGACAGCATTTCTAATAAAGACATTTCAGCTGCGAGATATTTCAGTGAAATCGAAAGGCGGCAAATTAGTGGCGCCCAATTTTATGCCCCAAAAATTTAAATGATTATTTCGCAAGGAAGTTGGCACCAAAAGCAAGTTTAGTGTCATTGGGAACATGAATTGTTTGTGGCCTACTTTTGGGATAATTATTGTCAACACCAGAAACACCTGAAGCTAAACTGGTCAAGTTAAAGTTTCGGGCAACTTGAAAACGAGTTCATTACACTTTCAGCAATGTTTAACTTTGCACACTTAACTCCCGTAATGAAAGTTTAAAAGCACCAAACAGCAAAAACAACTTTCAGCAAAACTTTCAATGTACATTTAGGATTAGATTCTATTTGTCTTCAGTGTTGAGTGTTTGTGTTGCGTGCATGTGCACCTGCGCGCTTCAAGTGGCCGCACTGCAGTCGCACCTCGACTTCCGGTATGGCAGCTACGGCTTCGGCTTCGCCTTCTGCTGCCGCTTCGAGCTAAAATGACTAATTAAATTCGCCGCATAAACAGCAACGCCGCCAGGCACAACGTCAGCTGCTGCGGCTCCACTTCCGACAACAATGCCGACACCAGTCAGTGCGCTCAAAATGTTGTTGTTGTTGCAATAATTTTCTGCATTGCCACTGCCGAGAAAGCAGAGCGAAAGCAGTCGCAGCAGCTGACGATGTGGCTAGAACATTGGGGCCGACGTTAGTAGCCAATTTAATGGCACTTTGGTCACGGTTGCCAGCGGCACTAAGGGCCGCCTAGCAATGCCAACAACAACAGCAGCAGCAACGTTAGAGGCCATTGTGCCACTCCAATGGCTGCAAAGCTGGCCAAATGCCTTGTCGCAACGACATTTCGGTTGTTGTTTTGCTATGACTGGGTTTTTGGCAAACACACGCACACCTTTTCGTTGTACACGTGTGTATGTATGTGTGTGGCAGTAACTGCGCGAGCGAAGAAGATTTAAAAGCGCTGCAGGCGCGCATTTAAACTTTCTGTTCCACTGCCTGCAGTCGTCCAGAGAAGCAAGAAGAAGAAGAACAGTCATTTAATTTTGCTAAACTTTAAATTTATGAAATGCCAAGCTGAAGGAAATTTCTCATATAGTCTGTTGGCATTAAACGAGACATGAGCAGTGCGTGCGAATTATGCAAGTAGCAAACGTTTGAGAGTCGCTGTCTTAGCTGAAGTTTTAGACGCTCTGCTTAACAGAATCAAAAAAAAAATTAATAGGTATTTAATTTTCATATTGACGAAAACTTTTTTTTTTTTAATGACAAAGTATCACTGCCGCAATAATAAAAACAACAATAAAAACTACAACAAATAACGCCTTCTTCACATCTCTTTGAATGTTGTGCTGGGGGTGTAGGGGCGTTAAATTTCTGGTACATCCTGTGGCTGCTCTAACTGGAGCAAGTATTTTCGGCGCCAGCTAAGGCGACACACTGGACCGAGTTGGGGGGATCGCGGTGCGGAGCGGTGGTGTCATGTCTCATTTTTGCGTAGCGCAGGGGCAGCAAGCAGCGCCATGCGCTCATTAGGGGCAGCGCCATTTAGGGGGCGTCCTTTTCACATAAAACCACACACACACACATTTGTATACAGACACGTAGTGAATACTTTTGCACGAGTTTAGCAAAGAAAGTTGCCAGACTGCAGCGCATAATGTATGTGCCGGCAAGTGTGTAGGGGGGAGTGGGAATGCGCTCCATGAACACTAATGACTTTGCGTTGCTAATGTTAGCGTCAACAACATTATTTCGCTGCCAATAATTTAGTTAATTTCCGCTGCTCGGGCTGATTTATTTGATTGCCAATTAAATTTTTTTATTTATAGTTTGGTTTGTATTTTAAATGGAATGTTAATTAAATTTGTTTATTTGCAGAAGATTGGGGAGGTTTTCAAAGGTCTTCTGTGTTAGTTGTATGGAAAAAAGATAGAAAGAAGATACACTTTGTGTTCTATGCATTGATCCCGCATTATTTGGAAAAAGAAAAACTCAACTGAGCAACTTTTTCTGCGACAGTTTCACTAATCTGGGCGAAATGACTACTCAGAGTCTACTAAGTTTAGTAAGAACTTCAAACTGGTTCAATGATTAAGCGGACTTAAGCTCTATGGATGATGGCATCACAATTGACACTTTGGGACAATCACTCCTACCTAGCTGGTCCTCATTAATGCTAATAATTGCATTGACTTTGAAAGAATGCAAATATTAATCGTTTTAGGTTAGAGTTTTAAAGAAAGAACAATGTTTCTTATGCGAGTCAAGACGCAGCAACTTATTTTGCAATACATTATGTTGGCATCAAACCTATCTTAGCGAAGTCTCCAACTCACAACGAAGCTCACAACGTCGGAGGCGTTGTTCCTAAGCGGCGGTAGATGACAGCCCCATCACTAAGGACTACTTGCGGTAGGCCAATCACCTACCCTGGCAGTAAAACACGATCGATTAGCGAGGAGTGAGCAAGGAAAAAAAGTGTTGGCTTTGAAAGAATGAAAAGGTTGGGACACAGCGTTCTGAATGAAGAATTTATACACACTTGGCTTGGTTCATCCGATTTTTGCTAACTTGAGAAGGCGTACGCTACTACAACATAAACATTTCCTACATAAAAAAAATTTAAATCTTTACATTTCCAGGCCAACAAATTTTCAATTTTTCATTACCAATTTTGGGTTTTATTCGCTTGAAATGTATTGAGTATTTTTTTTTTTTTCTTGGTATGGATTAAATAAAATGGAATAAATGGATTGGATTACTATGTAACTCGATTCGAAAGTAAAATTTTATGGAAACGGATTTTTCGCACCAGCTAACTCGAATTCGGAAACATATTTCCTACTTTCGGTTTTCCGTATCCGATTATCGGATATTAAACTCTACTTTCGGAAGTGCGGAACTATGCAATTCGAATTTAGCTGTCGAAATCGCTCGAAAGTCGACTATTTTGTTCGTTTGGTGTAGAGCTAACGGATAAAAACCGAAAAACGGCAAAAAATCAAAACAGCGAGCGGAAACGCAAGAAATTGTAAGAATTTCCAAAACTTATGCACATTTATGGATAAATATTAATATAAAACTCTTTCAATGGGGAAAATTCAACGAAAAATCAGCACACAAAACAAGCACAATTTGAAATTTTGCTAAATTTTATGGCGGGCCACCCACATTTAGCAAAGAAGATTTGAAGGCTGCAGTCGTCAAGCAAAAAACCAATAATTTATGGAAGCGATTGGCTGAAGAATTAAAGGCAGCCGGGACACCAATGCGGAATGTGGTCGGTTGGAAAAAAGTAAGTAAACGATAGTTTCCCCTTAAACCAAATTTATTTTATCTTTTATATGTTTTAGGTTTGAGCAGATCACAAGACACATCTCAAAAGTAAATTACGAAAGAACCGTATTCATTTATCGGGCACAGGTGGTGGCCCGGCACAAATATGTTCATTCACAGCGCTGGAGGAAGCTGTTATTGATTTATTAGATATCAGAGGGGCGATGGATGGTATTAGTGGGGTCCGAAAATTTGGCGTCTCTCCAACACATAACGAAACGCTTCCTTGCTGAGCCGGAAATTTCGCACGAACCTACAAATGCAAACATTTTCAAAAACAGCAAATATTTAACAAATCCGTCAACTGCATAATATTTACACCGTCGCGTAACATTTTACGTTCCACTCGCTCGTCTTCATTATCCATCCATAAGGAAACCGAATCCATTTTAAACACAATTAAATATTTGTTTACTTTCAATGTTTACTATTTTTGACATTTCTTTCAATAGATGCTGCCAATTTCAATTGATACATTCGAAAGTACTGCCAAAAATACTTCTAATTAATGGCAGCACTTTTCACTCGATCCGAAAATCTTACATAGAGCCTATTTACACGAGGGCTTTTCCAGAGTCTATACTAGTCTTGAAACTCCTGTAAAATGAATTGGCAGCACTCATATCGAACTGTCACATCAAGACTTTTGGTTGTCACATCAGGACTGTCACCGGCAACATGCTTTCCACCACGAAAGATACAGCGCAGATAACGTTGGCTGAGAAAGCTTTTGTCGTATGTTGTCGAAAAGTCAAGACAACATACGATTTTGTTTTTCGGAGCGACATTTCTCCCGCCAAATTTCGTGGTAAAAGTAATTTTCAACGTTCTTTCGTTATTATTTCGCTCGTTTGATTGCGAAAACAGCGAAAATACAAAAAAATTTATAAATCTTTAAAATCTAGTGCTTTTGTAATATTTGACCACGTATTAAGTGAAAGTAAGTATATTCGTCGATTTGCAAATGAATTTTCTTACAAAAATTATATTTATTTCATAGAAATGCCTCTACGACGTTGTGTCCTCGGATGTCCTATTCCTGGAAGTTTGTACAATTTCCCCAATAAGGAATCGGATTTAGACAGGTGAGTTTTAAGAAAGTGCATTTACTTATGAGTGTATAGTGTAAGACCAGCGCACTTAATTTAAAGTGCGAAAAAAAGCTCAGGGTAGATATGTATATATGTTGTATATAAAAATGTAAATAGAATGCATGTTAGGTTAAGATTTTTTCACTTTTTATTTGTTATAACAATATATATATTTTATATATACTATGTGTGCATATAGTATATGCTTTATTAATATGCATGTATTGCGGTTATGGCGTATATTTTGCCTTTTTTAACAACTGAATTGTTCACTTTTAATTTTTAATTTTGCACATGTGTGTTTTTATTTTGCATTATATTCTTATGCATTGAATTCATATTTATTTATTTATTTATTTATTTGAATTTTATTTACTTTTAAATTGTAATGGGTGATATATGCCTCCAGGGGAACCGATCACCCAAAAAAAAAAAAATTCGGTAACGCGCCTTCTTTGCATACCTCTATGGTGGTGCGGAAAATGCAAAATTTTAAATGTATATTATAAATATATGTTTTTAATATTAAAATAGGTAATAAATGTATTGACACCTAACATAAAGTATAAGATGTATTTGTTATTTTGTAATAAATAACGATATTTACTATTGCGGCATTGCACATAATTATTTTATTTATAATTATTTTATTATTTTAATTTACCCCGAGCAACGAGCAGGTTGACGACGAATAAACAAATACGCATTTATTTACTCACCATGGCTTTTAGTTATTGACAGCACAAAATATGTATGAGAAAGACCGTCGGAAGAATGCAAAAATGCAGCAGTATCAAAGGCAACGAACCAACTTTAATGATGCAAACCTTCTTGTATTTTCCTGTAGATGTGCAAAATAACAAGTAATATTCTTCCGAATAGATTTTAGCATGAAAGTTAAATCTGTGGTCCAACTTCCAATCGCGGAAATTTTCACAACAAAGAAACAGCTGATATAGGTTCACCACGATTTTTTCTTCTTGGCCGCACAACAATTACATAGAAAGTGACGGCAGAATAATGCAAGAAAAGTATCTACAAAAGCAACTGCAAAAATGATTTTATGATGGCAAACCATTTAAATATTCAGTTAGAATCAAAAACGCGCATAAATCCTTGTTCCGGGGTAGTTCTTCATATAAAATAATATTGTTTGGCAAAGGCGGTGATGCTGGCAAATTCGCGAACAATTAACAGCTGATTGTTTTTCACCTCGCATTTCAGCAGGAACATCCAAAGGAAATTTATATGAAAATTTTGTCGTATATAATGCACGACTGTAGCGACATAAACTAAAACGAACCATATTTGTTGATTGCAAATTGCTAATAACTTGCTGTGGAACTTCCTCAGTAGTAAAAACTTTCTTCCGGGTCATATATAAATGAAAAACCAATGTTCATTATTTTACATTTTCAGAAGTCCGCGAGCTGCCACGTCTAAAAGATAAATTTTTGGCGCGGAAATGTATCTGCAAAAACAGCTGTGTACTTCTTCACCACTTTTTCATAGAGAGAGCAAAATTAAATTTGTATGAAAAATTACCAAAGAATTTTGCAAAACCACAAGAAAACAAGAAAAATGCAAGAGGTCGCATTCCATGCGAATGAAATAGTTAACAATTTTAAATTGATTTATGAGCAGAAAATTGTATTTACTAATAATTTTTAGTGGAAATCAGTTGTGCGACAAATTCATTTCAGCGGGCAAATAGCGAACAGCTGCTTTGGCTGCTCTCTCACTTTTATTATCTAAATACGCAAAGATAACCATATGTTCAAAATTTTTTGACAGATTGGCCATTTGAGCGAAGTTTCAAGACTAGTATAGACTCTGGCTTTTCCCCCTGCGTTAAAAGTCATGCGTGACGAGTTTGTGGGCGAGAAGTGGTGAGAAGTCAGCGGGGTAGGCAAACACGCACGGTCAGCGAATTCCAGGGGTTTTTTTGACATTTGCTTTGCTGTTTTTCGCACTTTTCTTCAAATTTCAAACCGGCCGGACGCTTCGCTAACAATTATATTTATCTTCCCTATTATTTAAATTTGAGCAGTTAATAGCTATTTCAGTGACTTCTAAAATATTTTCAATAATTTCTTCTTTGTTTAAATCCATTTTTCTTTTAGTAATGAGAATATCAAAAACTACGCGAAAATGTGAATGAAAGAAGATTGGCCGCTTAAACGTCCAAAAAGCCAAGCAAAGTTGCAAGTAAAAAGTCTTCATGTAAATGCATGAAGATTTACGCAGCAACTTCAAAAGAGAGTTGCAAAAAACGCAGGGGGAAAAAGCCTTCGTGTAAATAGGCTCATAGTATGAATTTAAATTCGGATCGAATTCAACTTTCGAGAAGTTTCAACTTTCGAATCGAGTTACATAGTAACCCCCCTGGCGACCTACTCAGATTTGTTAAGAAATTTATTAAAAATATTTTCTCCACTCCACGATTTGGTAACACGATGGAACACTAATTTGGTCTTTGTGAGATCCCGTTGGGATCAGCCAACCTAACCTAACTTTGGATTTTCTTACTGATTAAAGAATTTGTGAACACTTGACTTGGACTTAGCCAGAGTCATAGATGCTGACTTGACCTTCTTTTCGAGCCATGTTAAAGAAGGTGTAGTTTGAATAAAGGCCACAGAAACATAAACGTTTACAATATAAAACGCATTAAAATATATATTTGTTTATTTGAATAAGGGCGCTGAGATCTCGCTATCCACACATCGTACAATATCATATGATACATTATTTTAAAGCTCTTGATGAGCATATTTGCACAAACTTTTCAAAATGTAGATTAATAAAGCCTATCTGGAGATATTTGCATCGAAAGTTGCATTAATTTCCCTATTGGAACCAGCATTGCTCTTTACGTTTATCAAATCCAATCAGAAAGCTGTGCGCTTGAGCGATATGATGAGAATAAGCAAACAATCAAAATCGTACATGGAACCACACGCTCCACACACGCATGTGGTGAGAGCACGGTTGCCAACTTTTCTATAGGGTTTTCCAACAAGAGGTGTTATTTTGAATCACCCGGTATTTTGGTAGCTGTCACTTTTGAAGCTTTTATTCTTTGACATTTGACAAGTAGAAACTAGCCATTACTAAAAATGGAACGATACACGCTTCAACAACGCATTCAAATTATTAAAATTCACTACAAAAATGGTGAAAAACTTGCAGTCACAGTTCGCAAAACTAAAGCATTTTTGGTCGTCGTGACCGCAATACAGAAATTGGTGGAAAAATTCGAGCTGTTGGGACAAGTTAGTGATGTGAAGAACAAAACCCGTGCACGTCGCTCAAGAACAACTGAGAATATTGCTACTGTAGCCCAAAGTGTTGAAGAAAACCCAGGTTTGTCGATTCCTCGTCGTTCTTTGGAATTGGGCATTCCAAAAACGTCATTACACCGTATTTTGCATAAAGACTTGGGTCTTAAGGCTTATAAAGTTCAGTTAACACAAGAACTCAAGCCGACCGATCATCAACAACGTCGTGTCTTTGTTGATTGGGTCCTTGAAATGCATAAAAATGATCCGGAATTTCATCGAAAAATCATCTTGACTGATGATCATTTCCACCTCGGTGGCTACGTCAACATGCAAAATTGTCGCATCTGGGGCTCGGAAAACCCAAGAGTTATTGTTGAGAAGCCTCTCCATCCTCAACGTGTGACTGTTTGGTGCGGTTTATGGTCCGGCGGGGTCATTGGACCTTACTTACCATTACCTTACTCAACAGTTACGATGAATGGATTGCGCTATCGAGAGATGATTAATGATTTTTTATGGTCGGAGTTGGATGGTATTGATCTGGACAACGTTTACTTTCAACAAGACGGCGCTACGGGCCACACAAGCAACGAAACCATTGCTCTTTTACGGGAAAACTTTCCGGACCGTGTTATCTCTGGAAGAGATGATCACAATTGGCCACCGAGATCTTGTGATTTAACACCTTGCGACTTCTTCCTTTGGGCCACGTGAAAGATAAGGTGTACGCAAACAGCCCAGCGTCGATTCAAGACCTCAAAGATAGAATTCGTGAGGCTATCGAGGACATAGGGCAGCCACTTTGCGATTTGGTTATGGAAAATTTCATGAAAATTATTTATTATATATGTATATGTATATAATATTTAAATGTATAGAATTGAGATATGTGCATATATATCGCATGTCTGTTAATATGTCTTCCAATTCGTCTGTCTGATGGAAGGTATTCACAATTGCTTTCGAAAAAGTTGAGACACGAAACTGAAATTTCGTACAAACACTTTGGAAATCACGAGAACAACATATTGCCTAAAATGGGCGTGGTTTGCCCATTCTTAACAGGGTTGCCATATAAAGATATTTTTCAAAATATGAACTTTTAAATATTTACCGTCCGTTTAGGGATATTTTTGTCTGGAAATAGGTGTAACATGCCTCTTTAACCCCTTAAGATACATAATAAGTCATTAGTTTAACTTTTAGTGAGGAAAGTTATACTTGTCAGTTAACCTTTTCCGTGCTTTATAAAAGTAAATGAATAGTTTAGATTTTTTTAAGAGTTTGCCTACTTTTACAATATAAAAGTGGGTTAAGTGTCTCTAAAGAACATTTTAATGCATGACAACAAGATTTTAGCCTATTTTAATATTGTTAAAAATAAAGTCTGTATGGAGAGTAGGCGTGGCCACAGGCGAATTTTTTTCATTTTTGGAATAAATCATCTTCTACTTATGGGAAACCGTTATGCGAAATTTCAATCCTTTATCTTTTTTATTTCCGAAGTTATTAAATCTTTTGTTATACATTCGGAAACCATAAAATATGCTGCAAAAAAGTGCTCAAATTAAAAAACCCTAAAACACGTGTAACTTTATTTTTGATCTTCTACTAGAATCAGTTATTAAACTATTGAATTATTTTGTTTGCTTCTAATTATGCATATTTCTAAAACTCTTAACTTCCGACTGTAGGGTACCTGGTGGGGATAATTAAAAAAAACCATACAATTCTCTGAGGAATTTTGAAGATAATAGCGAAATTTCAGTTCTCTAGTTCAAAAACTATAGATTCTAAAGCTCAAAACAGGCGATGCGAGCGTTTTTGCCTGTTTCTTCCCAACGTGCATCGTCGTGGCGGGGGATGATTGTGAGGAGAAAATTATGTGCTGTTGTTGATCTGCTTGCGCCGCCGAAAGGCTAAAATTTCGATTTTCTTTTTCTCTTTAGCTTTTGTTCTTCCTTGATGCTAGCCAGTGCTGCTATGTTCCAAATTTTGCATTTTTATGTTTTGTTTTGATCATTATTGTTTTTATGTGATTCTTAAGAGTCCAATTCAAATTTCACAAAAAAGCAATTTGAATTTTTCCTAAAAAAGTTTCCAAGTTTGACTGGACGAAGGGAGGAGGTAATTAAAAATTTAAGTAACGACTGTGGGCATTTAAATCTTATATTCTTTAAGCCTTCGCTGCATGGCATTGCATATATGCAATGTTAACTTTTCATAGATTTGACAACTATTCTATTCAGAATTTTACAGTCTTTCATTCTTCAGTTGCATCTTTTAAGTTAAACCAATTGATTACTAACGGAATTTTGCGATTAACATTGAAAGTATGCGCAAAAGAATCGAAAAAGCAACAAGTGTTTCGATTTGGTGAAATAATTTTGGTTATTGATGGCGATGGTGATATGGCGATCGCCGTCGCTCAGCTGTTTAGTGCGTTAAATTACGAGTATACAGTGACGTCTGACCTCTGTTCGACTCCCCGTAGTTGTCAACACTAAAATATTGATAAAGCCGACTTTCATTTCGGCGGTAGCGCTCTCATCAGGATACGGAAAATGGCCGCAAAACTTCTTTCATAGATACAGGAATTCAACAAAATTTCATTTTTACCATCAGAATCTAACAAGCAACAAGAATTATATAACAAAAAAGTGTTTTCTTCACGGAAATTAAATCATGCATCCAAGGGTTAATATTCTTCAAACGCAGAGCCGTACACACCGAAAGTATAATTTGCATAAAATTGCATTAAATGCGGTAGTTGCAGAGGTCAGCTATAGCCACCTCGGGGGCTTGACCAGTGCATGTTCACATTGAAATGCGAAGCATTTCGTATCCGAAAAGGTAATGCTTTCCATTCTACGTTAATTTGTGTTGCTAAATTGTATTTCATTTCTTACATTAGACAAACAATCGTTTCAGTACGTGTTGCCACGGTGGAAAAGTAAAACTACCACCAATACGTGTGGCAAAATTTTTTGAGTCGATCTTGAAAAACGATCTTAACCCATTCGCTGCCAAGCCTTAATTGTATGAAGTCATTCCCATTGCCATATATATTTTGAGAAAAGCTCTATTATCCACAAAAAAACTGCTAATTCAAAAGCTTGCATGTTATAACATATTTAAAGTGGGACGAGTATACTCGTCTTGGCAATACATGACACTCTGCCAAAGACGAGTATACTCGTCCTCGGCAGCGAATGGGTTAACTCATGCCGAAACCACTATTCGTCAACTAAATAGCTCCTTTGGATTCGCATCTTTTGAAGTGCAAATTGTAGCGCCACCAGGGCGAGGCTCTTACTGTTTTCGAATACATGGGACAATATACCACCGCGTAGGGCCACTTCATGCAGATAATTCTTCATCATCGTCATCATCATCATCATTTATATACTGGACACGGACCAGGCAACTGCAATTAGATCACAACACAATTCAAATTGTAGCAGTGCTTTGATGAAAAGTATCCAGGAGGTGCTTACAACCATTAACCCCTTAGCACACGTGAATACAAATTTATGGCACAGGTGAAACGTGAAGAGGAGCGGAAAGCAAGGAAAGAGAATCGAGTCGCCCATCGAGAAAGCATGACGTTATTAAGCAGCAATCGTGATCGGCGATATAATTTGCCAAATTGCTCAGAAATTGCAGCCGTTTTTACGACTGAAGATGACGACCCCCCAGCAAGTCGCAATCTGCAGTTCAAAAATACAGCAGCTCCAATTCGTTTCCACCTTGCACAGATTAATCCTTTGGTGTATTATTCCCATACGGCATACAGGACACGATGAAACTCTTTTACATGAGGAGGGCTTTCGAACGGCACGCAGGTTTAAACTAACACAGCTGCAATTTGTGGCATATCGTATGGCGATTAGAGATGGTTTCAGTTTGCTTCATGCGTCGGGCAAACTTTGGCAACAATACTTAGTTATCTTATATATCTTATATAAAATATATCTTCGATGAAATTAACTTGGTTTTCAATGCCGACGATGAAGTCAGTAAAGTTTTTTTCATTGATGGTCCTGGAGGGTCCGGTAAAACTTTTCTCTACAAGAGCTTTATTCATCACATTCGCAGTCTTGGTTTGGAAGTGATATCCGTAGCTTGGACCGAAATTGCTTCAATTTTACTGCCCGGTGGAAGAACTACGCATGTGTTCAAATTTCCAATACCACTGACAGAGTCCGCAGTTTCATTGATTAAACCAAGCAGCAAAGCCGGATTGGCATTAAAAACCTGTAAAATGATTATATGGGACGAAGCGAGCATGATACCTGGAACCGCATTATTATATTTAGACCGGCTATTGTGCGACATTCATCACAACGGATCGCCATTGGGTGGAAAAATTATTATTCTTGGCGGAGACTTCAGGCAAGTTTTACCAGTGGTGCCAAATTGTGCGCGTGCTGCTATGGTTAGCAATTGCTTAAAGCGTTGTTCTTTGTGGCCACTTTTTAAGCTCAAATTAACTACTAATGTGCGGTCCAATAAACCCGAATACAACAACTTTCTTATGCGTGTTGGAGATGGCCGAGAAATGGATACTTGCAAAATAAAATTACCAGATGTTTAGACGTCGAAATTTTAACCGGTGAAGCGCAAGGAAAGCGACTTATACTACCTCGCATAAATTTGCAACCAAGCGACACAAAACTTCCATTTGTTTTAAAACGTCGCCAATTTCCAATAATTCCAGCATTCGCTATAACAATTAACAAATCGCAAGGTCAAACTTTGACAAGAGTTGGAGTCTTTTTAAAAGAGGATTGCTTCGCTCATGGTCAATTGTATGTAGCGTTAAGTCGGGTGCGATCATCATTAGACATAAGAGTGCAATTATTGACAAATAAATTAAACACAACGGCGAATGTAGTATTTCACGAAGTACTATAATACAAAAAATATATATTACATTTTAGTTACATAAACGAAATGGTAGTTTTTTTTGTTTACACCCGAATTTCGGGAGTTACAACTAGTTGGAATTATTTTCAATTTAAAAGCGAATTATTTTCATAAAACTTTTTGCTTTGACTTTCAATAACAGTTTCGATACTGAATAATGAATGTATGGACACTTGACTTGGACTCAGCCAGAGTCATAGATGCTGATTGGGCTTGTTAAGTAAAATGCATTTATTTATTGAAATTTTGTCAATTTCCAGCTGATTAAATGTCATTCAAGGTTTTTTACTACCAAGTTGTCTCTTTGGCTTTTAATAGCAATTCAATGATATATAAAAAAAAACCGCTAATGATCAATTTTGCACCTTTGAAAAATTTTTATGTTCCCTCACGAACATTTCTGTGCAGCTTTAAATCAAACATTTGCACGCAAAACTCTCTTTAAAACGTCTCCATGCATGCATGTTAGAGAAGTTAGCCGCATGAGCATAACTCCACTTTTCGGCTGGAATGGTTAAGTGTTCGGCCATGCAACGCCAAAGAGGTTAAGTTGCAAACGGCATTCAAGACGCATTTCTGCCAAGCAGCAACTTGCACCTTGAGCTCGGAACATGCCCGAACGCTCAGTGTGAAGTAAATAAAAATTTATTGTTATTGTCAGCAGACGCTCGCACCGCAGACAGCAAAAGGATTGCGCTGCCGTTGTTTACGGCTCGCAGGTATCTGGCGAGCCGAGCATGTGCTGCGTCAGGGTCGAGACGGCAAGTGCTGAGTAACGCGGCAGACGTAATAATAACATAATCGTAATTTTTCCACATCATTACTTGTAGCTGGCAAGGTGCGAATAGCAGAGGCGCAGAGCGGGTGTGAACCTGTTCCTAAGTGTTTATATGGACGCGTATTTATATAACGTATGGGTGTGTGTAGGACTCTTCTTTTATTACATTTTTATTTGATTTAGTTAATGCACACGGCGAAAAATTCACAGTGGGAATGGGAAGAAGCGCCAAGCTAGAACAGAGTGAGGGATTACTGAACGCTGGCGCCGAGCGTGTGCGAGCAGACAATGAGATCTTTGGCAAACGTTCGAGTTGTTGTTGCTGTTGTTGCAGTTAATGGCTTACAACGGCAGCAGCAGCGTCGAGTTAGACGGATGTGTGCACAATTGAGCTGAGGTGCGATTTAATGGTGTGGAAATGGTGTTCGGGTTAAAGCGCTCAACCCAAGGGGCCGCTCAAAAATACGAGCGTCCCTGAGGGCAAACGAGTGCAGATTGTTGTTGTAGGGAGCATTAAATGTAGCTACAGCAATCGTTGAGGCAAAACTAGTGATGAAACTATAGTAAAATTGCAAGTTTGTATGAAAGTAGAGCAAAAATAATTGCAATTTGATAAAGTAAATATTGTACAATATTTGTCATTTTGTGATGGTTGTGGAATAACATAAATAGACACTTTAAAAAATAAATTAAACTTTAAAAAATATATTAAAATTCACTAAATTCAAATCTGAGAAATTTAAACTATTTTCTGTTCAAGTCCAAGTTTTTTGTTCACTCTACAAAAATTAATGTAATTTGATAAACTAAACTTGTGCAATATTTTTAATTTTGTAACTGTTGTAAAAATACAAAAAAAAAATGTAAAAAAAATTATAAAATTTTAAAAAATATTGAAATTCAATAAATTCAAATCAAAGTAATTTAAGTAATTTTTGGTTTAAGTTGAGGTAAATATTGTACAATATTTTTCATTTTGTGACTGTTGTAGAGTAACATAAGAAAACAATTTTTAATTATTAAAATTATAAAAAAAATATTTAGATTCAATAAATTCAAATCAGAGTAATTTAAGCTTTTTTTGTTCAAATTGAGATGCTCAGCAGTCGAATGGGTTCACTTCGCTCCACAAAAATTATTGCTATTTGATAAACTAAATACGAGGGCGGGTCAATAAGTCCGTGACTTTTGGAATTTCCCGCCTCTTAATTGAAATGGCAACACTGCTCCCGTCAACAGTCATCTGTCAGTTGACTCTTGTCAAAAATTGAACAAGCTGCGACATTTAGTTTGTTTTTGACAGCCGTTAATATCAGACTACCGCGTTGACTGAGAAGAAAATGGAAAAAGTGAGTGTGCTCATTAAGCAAATCTCTTTCCGCCGAGCCATTTCTTCAAGTTTGGGAACAAGAAATAGTCACTTGGGGCTAGATCGGGTGAATAGGCGGGATGAGGGAGCAATTCGTAGTCCAATTCATGGATTTTTGCCATGGAAACTGCACATGACTGTTGACGGGAGCAGTGTTGCCATTTCAATTAAGAGGCGGGAAATTCAAAAAGTCATGGACTTATTGACCCGCCCTCGTATTAAAAAAAATATTTAAATTCAATAGATTCAAATCAAAGTATTTTAAGCTAATTTTTGTTGTAGTTGAGGTTCTCAGCAACTTGAACCCACTTGACACTCAGAAATTTGTTAGAAGTTAGACTTAATTGAGTCAAAATTCTTGAATAATTACAAAAATATTGTACAATATTATTTTGCTATATGATTTATTAAAATTTATTGCTGCTGCAAAATACAAATCAGATGTTTATTAAAATAAGTAGAAACTAAAAAATTAAAATTTTATAAAAAAAGCAAAATATAAGCTCAACAGTTCTTCAAAAAAAATGTGATGCAATATTCTCCGAATAGTCCAGAAAGCCTACAAAATACAGAAAGTGGCCCCTTACAACACTTTTGTTTCAATCTTCAAGTCTGCAGCTAATGTTTCTTAACCCTTATGTGTGTGAAGGGGTACCCGGCTACCCAAATCACTTTTATATAGAAATTTTATATACTTGCGTATAACCTATAAAGGTGAATCTTTATGACAACTCCCAAAATGGTATTCTGTGTTTATTTTCGAGGGTTTAATTCCATTAATTTTGTTTTGGAGGGTGTGGCACAACATTTTACTTTTTACACCCTTACCCGTGTGCTGGGACACCCGGGTACCCCAATACATTTTATATGAAGTTGCATGGATTTCATAGGTTTTTCCTGTAAGTAAAACTTTCTAAAGTTAATAATTTGTAACAAAACAATTTTATCAACGGAAAACCATCACTCAATCGATTTTGAGGAAACGAAAATTTGATTTTGGTTATATAAACTCCAAAATATTTTATATTTGCAAACCAGATCCAAAACAACTCTCTCGCCTACACTAACCGACATTCGCCTTCAGCGGGTTTTCCCGAGTACAGTTGACCTTGGAAATGATAAGAACTTCTTACGTTACAAGCCCAAAAAATTGTTTACTCATATTTTTCAGGTTTCAACGGTATATATTGCGTAAAGTGTCCTTTTCGGTTGGTTTCACGTAAAATTATGTCACATTTTTCACTTGATAAAATACTTTTGAATGTAGCTTTAGCTTTGCATATATTGTAGGACGAATCCAGGCCCTTACGCTGGCACACTACGCCGAAATGGCTCAAGTCTGTATCCATCTTTACCACAAAGTTCGATATTTGGATACTTCTCTTCGTCACTACGATTCGAGTCATATGAGATGGTCAGTTTCTATGCAACCCGCGGGCTCAGCGTCAGACGCTTCTATTGCTGCGTCGTCAACTAATTGAATATGCTCATCTTCGCCTTCGGAAATGAAAAATTATTCAACACTTTTACTTTCGCACAGTACATTTAAAGTGGAAGCATCTGGTAACCCTATAACTTTTGACAGAGCTGTCAGATCGACTAATGACATAGCGCGTTGGAAGCGTCATTCCAAGACAATTTATACCATGGAACAGTACACTCCAAAAGAACGTGCTGAAATTGTTCAGCTTTACATTCAAAATAACTTCTCGATTGTGAAAACCAAACGGCGATTATGAGTGGCCACCGAGATCACCCGATTTGACGCCGCCAGACTTTTTTTATGGGGCTACTTGAAGTCCAAGGTATACACCAACAAGCCAAGGACACTAGCTCAACTCAGAGCCAACATACGCCGCGAAATAAGAGCCATATCGGCCGATACACTGGCAAAAGTGATGGAAAATGCCGAAAAAAGGGCACATTTTGCGGCCAAAGCTAATGGTGGCCATTTACGCGATATCATTTTCAAAAACTAACTAGAAAATTTCTCCTTGGACCAAAATAAATGAATATCGAGATGAAAACAAAAAAAAACATTTTTTTCCTCTTCTTTTTCAAAAACAAGAATGGCCTTCCACTTTAAATGGCCTGCCCTGTATTTCTGGAATTTCGGCTGGGATAAATCTTTGACAACGAGCTCTTGCTGAATATGAACTCATTTCCGAATTTGTTTAGATCTTTCACAATGCAATTACTAACGACTAATTAATTTGTGACAAAGTTCAAATGTCAAAAATTTCCGCGGGGAATGACCTTCCATTGAAATGTATAGCAGCGTATGAATGGTATTCCACTTTTTATGAAAATCCGAAATTGCAGAAAAATTCATTACTGGATATTCAAAAAACAGTTTGCAAGTCATTTTTCGTAAGAAAGGAAATCCAAAAATGTACTTTTATATCACTGAGAGGTTTAAAACTAAGCAAAAACAGTAAAACTTCTAAAAGTGCGAACAAAAAGTGAGCAATTTTCATACAATTTGTACTGGGGTACCCGGGTACCCCATCACACGGGTAAAGGTGTTTTTTTCAGCACACACACTAAGGTTAAATCTTGTTGTGTCCTTTTAATGTCTTTAAAAAAAAACACAAACTATCACATCAAATAATTAACAAACTATCCCATTTACTCATAAATATTGCCAGCTCTCACTTTCACGCAGCTGCGCCATGAAGTGTGCACTCAGCTGCAAATGAAATACGCCGAAAACGCAGCCGCGCTGACTAACTGCCTGATTAAGCGACAGCCTACGCGCAAATACCGCACAATACGCCCAAAATTATGCTAAGCGCCACACTTAACGCAGCGCCCTCGTGGGGTTTTGGCGAGCGCATTAAGGGGGGAGTACACTTTGAACGTCCAAAAAGTAAGGCATTTTCGTTAATTTTTTTAAGCAATAAAACACTCAGGGAGGGCAAATATGTTATAACCCATTTATTACTCATCCTTCGAACTACAATTTGTATTTTTTTGAACTCGATTGGCGTCCCCCCGTGGCCGGTGCACCAGGTCGCGCGGGCGTCCTCGCGCGGAAGTCGGAAAACGGCGTGAGAAAATACTCCTTCCCATGTGATCCTGGAACATAAATCGAACAAAATCCTGATAAGTAATGAAATTCGGGTTAGAAATACGTATTCCGATTTTTTTTAAATTAATTGTTTTCAAAAGTTGTGGCCTTAGGAAAAAAAGTCCATTTTTTAACCCTAAAAATGCTTACAAAATCGTGGATTAAAAATCCATTTTTGACAAAATCGAAAATGTGGATACGTATTTCTAAGCAGAATTTAATTCTAAACAAGAAAACCTAGGCGATATCCAAATTTAATAATAACTGGTTAGAGTTATTTCCCACGCCAGTTTGAAAAGCCCCGTTTCGAGATAAACGCGTTTAAAGATAAAATGCTCTCTCAGCGCGCCGGTACATGTTTTAGGAAATCGCTTCGTAAAGCGGTAAGGAATATTCTGGCGGACTTGGAGTCTTTTCTAAATTAAAGTATACATCCCAAGGAACATTTTAAGCCAAAAAAAAAAAAATACATTTTTTTGAAAAATCAAAGTGTACTCCCCCCTTAAAGTGTCTCACTGGCAGACTGCCTGCGCCCAAATTATCTCGTCATTACGAGAATGTGGCACTGGCGCAGTGAGCTTCCACACTTTGGCAAACTAAACTAGTTAATCAGCATATGAGAAGCACGCACACATACAGATACGCGCAATTGAGCACAGACGCGCATGCATACTTTGAGGCGCCTATGCACACGTGGTCGACAGAGACGTGCTGCAGCTAGGTTTGGGCAGCTAAGAGGGGCGCGAAGAGTTCATGCAAATTATTTTTTAATCAAGTTTATTCTCTGCTTTTATTGCATTTTCATAAAATATAAATTGTTCATAAATTATGAAAACATTTTTACGAACATTTCGTGCGCCACTGTGCGCTGCGCCCAGCCATCAACAGTTTTCAAGTGTCGTGTCGTTCTTGGCGGACAGCTGCAGAGTGAGCGTCGGCTGCAAAGTAAGTCAGGCTCTGACAGCGACATATGAGGCCAGCGGCAACACTGGCACTGGCACTGACACTGACACCGACAACGACAACGACGACACCAAATGCAGCGCCAACGAATTTGCGCGCAGCCCAAAATGCCACAAGCCACAGGCCAAAAAAAGCGCCGCGTGGTCGAGGCAGACAGCGAAAGGCTTCGCAGTCATTTTGCAGCAAGAAAATCCTTTGAAACTTATTACCTGAGCAAGTGAGCAAAGCACACGAAAATGTTTTCAATAGATTGCAACGAGGATAAGATGTGCAGTGCAGTCAGAAAGTTTTACAAATGTAAAATAAGAAAAAAGAAATGAAAAATAAAAAAACCAAACAACTTTCAAGTGGCAACATTTTAATAAGGAATGCACAAAAAACAATGCGAAAATATAATCGAAGAAGCAAAATTGACGAAAATCTTGCAGACACCCACACAAAAGGGGCGAGGCGGAAGGTGAAAACATCTGCGGAAAGCAGCTGCACAATGCAACATTGTTTTTGTGCCTGCAGCGAGCGACCTATGCTCGGGTTGAGGCCAAATCGATGTTATGGCAAAAGTCGAAAGGTGCAGAAAACAAAAATGGATTAAATTTTGCTGCAACACTCGAAGATGGAAAATGCCAATCAAAGCGCACCTGATCTGCTTTCAATTTGGATAAATACGGACAGGTTGGGGGTGCTTTGCTTGCAGCATGTGTGGTGTCAAAGATAGATTTTTAATAAAGCTTAAGAATGGATGGGCAGGGAGATAGCGAAGAAAGCTTGGACTGAATTGGCTGAAAAAATAGTTCAAATGGGAAAAAAGTTAAAAGATCTCGATAGAACAATAGTTTTTAGATCTCGTTTCCATGAACGAAGGGAAGGAATGGGTTTGGTTGGGATTCGATAGAACAAATAGTTTCTAGTTTTTCCCTTTCCCTGGAAGAAATAGTCTCTAGATCTCAATTCTCTGAAGGAAGTGAACGAATGGATTTAGAGGGACAAGTCTGTCTGCCGAACTAGTTGGCTGAGATTCGATGGAACAAATAGTTTTTAGATCTAATTTCCCTGAAGGAAGTGAACGGATGGATTTAGAGGGACAAGTCTCTCTGCCGAACTAATTGGCTGAGATTCGATGGAACAAATAGTTTTTAGATCTAATTTCCCTGAAAAAAGTGAACGAATAGATTTAAAGAGAGAAGTCTATTTGCGGGAGCAATTCGCTGAGTTTCAATGGAAGTTTTTAGATGGAACAAATACTTTATAGATCTCTTTTCCCTAAAAAAAAGTGAGTGAATAGATTTAGTCTGTCTGCGGGAGCAAATAGTTGTTGGATCTCATTTCCCTTAAGTGGCAAAATTGATTTAGACCGATAAGTCTGTCTGCCAAATATTTTCTAGATCTCCTTTCCCTGAAGGTAAGGTTAGGTTAGGTTGAAGTGGCAGCCTGCTACTGAAGAAGCTCACTTAAAAACGAAGTGGATGCATCGTTGTGATACAAATTGGGATGTTACGACGCCCCTTTAAACCTCACCATGTCTCTAACAGAGTTGGAGTAAAACGAGAAACCAACTTCTTCTGACCAAAGATGAACATTGGAACTTTGAAGTGAATAGATTTGCACTGGTAAGTCTGTGTTTATGTCCAGCTAAGAAAGTAAATCTGTCTGTCTGCAATTTGATTCGATTCACAACATCAATGAAATCTATTCACCCATGAATCTGTCTTTTTCTCATTGACGACTTATATCTTCTCATTTGTTATTCAAAAAAGCGCCTAAAAGTATGCATAACATAAATTCCAGTCTGTCTTCTGGCCATTCATGATGGGCACAAATCATTTGCAGTCACCTCAAGCAATTCCTACGTATTAAAAATGGTTTTAACACCCTGTACTCGTGTTTTCGACTGGTGCTCTGACAGCGCGTAAGTTTGTTGCCAGCTGCAATGCGGCACAAATTGTCCTTGCAACACAAACTAACAAACAGACAAGAAGTAAGCAAAAAACGATCAAACACAAGCACTCACACAAACACAAATGGCAAAAACCAGAGGCAACTGAAAATTGGGAAAATGTTGGTTTTTTGATAAAGTCGCATCGATATGTGGCAAACACACAAACACTCACACACACACACACACACAATCGCTGCAAAGGAACGAACGGTACTATTTACAACCGTATTCAATAAATGCTTCGCGGAAGGGGTATTTCCGAACATTTGGAAACGGCAAAGATTGGTTCTCCTACCTAAATCCGACAAGCCAGCAACTGATCCATCCGCATACCGACCCATCTGCATGCTGGACACGGCTGGAAAAGTTCTGGAAAAGATTATTGCAAATCGTCTTTCAGCCGCAGTTGATGAAAATGGAGGACTGGCTGACATGCAATTTGGGTTCAGAAAAGGCAGGTCCACAATCGATGCAGTGAAGATAGCCACAGAACTTGCGCGGAAAGCAATCAGTGGTGAACGCTGGATGGGGGGTACAAAAGAGTACTGCCTAATAGTAACGCTGGATATAAAGAATGCTTTTAATACAGCGAACTGGGCACAAATCACGGAAATCCTAAGAATGAGAAACATTCCGAAGTATTTAAGAAGGCTGATCGAAAGTTATTTCACAAACAGGCAGCTTTTCTATGATTCCAAAGTCGGCTGTAAGAAATACAAAGTGACAGGTGGAGTGCCCCAAGGATCAGTGCTGGGGCCCCTGCTTTGGAATATAATGTATGATGGAGTGTTGAGACTAAATATCCCTAGCGAAGCAAAAATTATTGGTTTTGCAGACGACATAGCGGTTGTTATAGTGGCAAAACACACACGCGACATTGTGCGGATCACAAATGAAACGGTGCAGATAATCCAGTCGTGGCTAAGCAGCGCAATGTTGAAGCTTGCAGAACACAAAACTGAAGCAGTTCTGATTTCTAGCCGGAAAAAGCTAGAAACAGTAACAATAAAGGTCGGTGAACACAACATCACGTCAAAGCCAGTGGTAAAATATCTCGGGATATTAATTGATTCAAGGCTTTCGTACAAAAACCACCTCGAGAATGCAAGCAAAAAAGCGGCCAAAACCGCCGCAGGCCTTGCAAGACTAATGGCCAACACAAAGGGCCCAAGGCAAAGATGCAGACAGCTACTGGCTGGAGTAGTAAAAAGCACACTTCTGTATGGATCCCCAATATGGCACCAGGCGCTTAACCACAGATCATATGGTAGAGAGGCGAGATCAGCCTACCGCCTGTGCGCCCTCCGCGTGTGTTCTGCCTTTCGCACAGTCTCAGAGGATGCGGCGCTGGTGATAGCGGGAATGTGCCCATTCGACATCCTGGCGCAAGAGTCGGCGCAGCAAGCCCCTGCGGGTCAGCGACGGAAGGACTTCCGCGACGAGCTGCGGCGCAGCAGTACGCAAAAATGGCAACACCAGTGGAACACGGCGCAGAACGGACGCTGGACACATCGCTTGATCCCGGACCTTAAAGGCTGGATCCACAGAAAGTGGGGAGAAGTAGACTTCTACTTAACCCAAATATTAAGTGGACATGGGTGCTTCCGGGCATACCTTTACCGGTTCAAAAGGGACTCCTCGCCATTCTGCGAAATGTGTACGGAGGTAGATGAGGACGCTTTTCACGTCTTCTTTGTATGTCCTCGGTTCAATAGGGATCGACAGGAACTATCGGCGGCTTTCGGGGAGCAACCGACGCCGGAAAACTTGGTAGCCCATATGACGTCAGCAAAAGCGAAATGGGACGCAGCCTGTAATATGGCAGCTGAGGTCATTGCGGTTTTGCGGGCTGCTGAAAGACAGCGCAACAGATGTAGGTAGTAAAAAATCATACTCGTACTGTGACCACGTCGAACAGTCGACAGACGATTGAGCCTAGCGCTTAAACCCTCCTCCCGACGAAAAACCTAACGGTAGTACCGGGCGGGCTAAAGGACGAGAAAGAGGTGGTTTTAGTGAGGTTAAAGTCCCACACTGACGGGGGTTTGGCTTTAGATGCTTTCCATCTCTATAATAAAAAAAAAAAAAAAACAAAAACAAAAAAAAAAAAAAAACACACACACACAAACACTCACACACACACACACACAAACACTCTCACACACACACACACAGAGAGAGAGAGAGGAGTAGTTGTCAAAATCGGTCGTGTCTTTACATCGCTCCGGACAAATCGGTGTTTTTTACAAAGTACAAAGTGTGTCATCGGGAAATAGTGGGAGGCGATAAAGTGCAAAAGTGTAGTGCCGCGTTACGTGTAGTGAGCGTGCATAAGCTGGGACACAAGACCCCAATTTTTCGATTTTCTAATCTCGGTGACCTTTGCTCTCGGGCAAAATTCTTAGTGGAAGAAAACTCACCTCGCAAACTCTCAGTAGTTCCCGCGCAACTTTTCGGGTGTTTACAAACATAGATCAGCTGGCTGTCATCTAAATCAGCTGATTGCAAAAGTGACGTGCGAAATAAGGAAACACAGCTGTGCAGTACAGGGTGATCTGGTTTGTGTATCTGCTGAAATTAGTGTATCTGCTGAAATTTGCAGACTGGGAACAGTGTTTATGGTTTGTGCACCAACTTAAACTGTAAGTAGAACTTCTATTACTGCTTTTGTTCGGCGCAACGCCATTGGCTGCAGCGATCTCTGGGCGGCCATTGAGATAATTTCCAGCGGCCATACTCCACATACTGCAACCAACCAATCACAGAGCCCCAGGTGGTCTGCGCGCTGGACTAGTCGCGACCATCGAAAGGTGGCCATTATTTTTATCTTTTTTGCAAATTTGTGCTGACCAACCACAAATAGAGGGAAAATGAATGTTAATCATTCGCCCCGATCGGGGCGCAGTACAGGCGGTGGTATAAATGCAACAACTGGCGGAGAGGATGGTAGGAAAAATTCTGCATCCGAAAATATAATATTTAATGCGACGGATCCGTTTAGTGTGAGCAAAAAGCTCGCCCGGTCACCAGAGCGCAGAGTTGAACGGTCAAATTCTTCCCCTCCGTGCCTAAGCGCAGAGGTGGACACGCCTGTATCCGAAGGCTTGAGCACTTGCTCGGGGCCGGAGGCCTTAAACGCTCTCGGAGAAAATATAAGTGAGCTGGTAGATATGCTACGCGGTGGGAGGCGTTCAATCAACCAGCAAATGCGTGACCTAATCAATTCAATCGACGCACTATTCAGACAAGTAGCGGCCGGTACCGGTGACCGAGAAACTAGGCAGCACATAGACAAAAGCTGCCAAACCTTCATAGTGGTGGAGCGAAAAATGCCGAATACACCTAAAAGGCTGCGAGAGGAGCAGCAGCCGGCTCGTACGACTCCACCCAAAAAGAATAAGAGGAACGCAATGGTGCAGGGACGCGATATAGAACTGCCTATCGCAAATCCGAAAATGGCAGTAAACCAGTCGTCGGTAATGCAAAGCGAATTGCAGGCTAGCCAACAAAGTCGTCATCACGATCAATCGGCCCATTACACGCCGACTGCCGAAAGCAATATTGCAAGTGGCCCACAATGGAGAACCGTTGAGCCGCGAACTAGGAAAAGAATGGCGCGACCAGACGCTCTAGTCATCAAAAGTGCCAGCGGCAAGTCCTACGCGGATATATTAAGAATGGTCAAGTCCGAACCAGAGTTAAAGGAAGTGGGCGAGGCGGTTAGAAAAGTCCGAAGAACAGCAAATGGAGACCTGCTGCTGCAGTTAGCAAAATCAACCGCCCCCGAAACGAGAAAGCTCCAAGCTGCGGTAGAAAAGGCGCTTGGAGACAGAGCGGAAGTGCGCGCCCTTACGGAAACCATAAGCGTCGAAATCAAAGACATCGACGAGATCACGACCAAGGAGGAAATACTTATGGCTGTAAGAAATCAATTTTCTATTGACGTCGCGGAAACAAACATTAGATCGCTAAGAAAGGCATACGGTGCAACGCAAACAGCAGTAATCACCATGCCGGCAGAGGCCGCCAATAAACTTACAGAAGTAGGCAAGGTGCGGATTGGATGGGTGGTCTGTCGTATACGGCCCAACATGCAACCTCTACGATGCTTCAAGTGCCTGGACTTCGGCCACCAAGCAAAAAATGCAAAAGTTTGGAAGATTATAAGGGGGTATGTTTTAAATGCGGAGATAAAAACCACCTTGCGAAGGACTGCAAAAAGGCGCACCGATGTCTAATCTGCGTGCGTAAAAACCGGCAAGATGTCCACCACGCAACCGGAAGTGGAAGGTGCCCCGCATTCATTGAGGCCAGGAGGAAAATGGAAATTAAAAAGAATTAAAAAATGAAAATATTACAATTAAACTTAAATCACTGCAAAGCAGCTCAAGATTTGCTGAAGCAGACTATCCGCGATATGGAGATAGACGTTGCGATCCTTAGCGAACCATATAAAATTAAAGATGGCCAAGCCTGGGCAAAAGACTCAAACGAAATGGCAGCAATATGGAGCTGCGCTTACAAACCTTATTAATTGTCTCAAATATATTCAGAAATAGGATTCGTACGGGCCAAAGTCGCAAATTTTTATATTTACAGCTGCTATATACCGCCCAGCGCTAGCTGCGATACCTTTAACAGCATAATGGACAACATTACACGCGATGCCAGGGGCAAAACTCCAGTAATAATCGCTGGTGATTTCAATGCGTGGGCAGTCGAGTGGGGTTGCCGGAAAACGAATGCCAGAGGTAAAGCCTTGCTGGAGTCACTGGCGGCGTTGGATGTGGCTCTATTGAATAACGGGTCGGAGTTCACATTCAGAAAAAACGGCGTGGGCTCCATAATAGACCTTACCTTCATCAGCAGTGCACTTTTTTCGCACACAACCTGGTCCCTGAGTGATCAATTCACTTATAGCGACCATCAAGCGATAATCTGCACCATTGCAGATAAAATGGTGAGCGGCGCAACTAACACTTTGGCGCCAAAGCACTGCGGCTGGAAGGAGAGTACGCTGGACCGTGAGTTACTAAAAGAAATGCTGACATGCACGGAAATAACAGGTAACGCAGACGAAATGGCAGAATCGCTAATGAACAGAATTAGAAACGCATGTGATGTGTCAATGCAAAGGAGAGTCAGCAAAAGCAAACACCGACCAGTGTACTGGTGGAATACAAGCATTGCGTCGCTACGGAAGGAGTGCAACCGAGCAAGACGAGCCTATCAGCGGGCAAGAGCAAAAGGCGAGGCGACTGAACTAAGAAACTTATATAAGCAAAAACGAAAAGAACTGAAGAAAGCGATACAGGACAGCAAACGCAAATCATTTTTAGAGCTGGTGGATAGCGTTGAAACAGATCCATGGGGCTTGGCCTATAAAGTGGTGACCAAGCGGCTGCAAGGAGCGAAACAACCAACGCCTACGTGTCCAATCTTTTTGAAGAAGATTGTCTTATCGCTTTTCCCCGACCAACCGATTTTCAACAGAGAGGAAAATCAATCTGCGAATCCTCATTTTCAACGAGTAACGGCGATGGAGATACATCGCGCTATTAAGAAATTTAAAGACCAAAAATCCCCGGGGCCAGACGGAATTCCGAACCGAGTGCTAAAGCTCGCGGTCGGGCACTGCATCAACGACTTCGTCAAACTTTTCAACGCATGCCTGTCTGAAGGTGCCTTTCCCAATAGGTGGAAACGACAGCGATTGGTTCTGTTGCCCAAGAAGGGAAAACCCGCCGATGATCCGTCAGCCTACCGACCGATCTGCATGTTGGACACTGCAGGAAAACTGTTAGAAAGGGTAATTGCCGACCGCCTGGAGATGGCAATCACAGACGGAGGAGGCCTTTCAGACCGGCAGTTCGGATTCCGAAAAGGCCGCTCCACGATCGACGCAGTGAAAGCGGTGAAGGAGCTGGCTCAGGAGGCAATTAATGGTGCGCGTTGGAAAGGAGGTACTAAGGAATACTGCCTAATCGCTCTGCTGGACGTGAGAAATGCCTTCAATTCAGCGAACTGGCAGAAAATCTTGGACGCTTTGCGACACTTCAGAGTGCCGTTCTACTTGAAGAGTATCATAGAAAACTATTTCACAGGCAGAGTCCTCACGTATGAAACGTCTGACGGCTGCAAACATCACGACATAACTGGAGGGGTCCCGCAGGGCTCGGTCCTGGGACCACTTTTATGGAATATTATGTATGACGGTCTGCTGCGGCTGCTGTGCAAAAGGAAGTCAATATTATAGGTTTTGCCGATGACATAGCAGTAGTAGTCGTCGCTAAACACATAAAAAGAGGTCATCGAAATTGGAAACGGGGCGATTCGGGCAATCCAGGGGTGGCTAAAGGACGCAGGACTTAGCTTAGCGGAGCAAAAAACTGAGGCGGTGCTTATAAGCAGCAGAAAGGCAAGAGAGGTGGCCACGCTAAACGTTGGAGGACATGCTATTGTCACTAAGTCGGCAGTGAAGTACCTTGGTATCGTCATAGATACAAGACTGACCTTTAAGGACCATCTGGAGCAGGCGAGCGCAAAAGGAGCCAAAGTAGGAGGGGCGTTGTCCCGACTAATGCTCAACACAAGGGGGCCTAAGCAACATCGGAGGCAGCTGTTGGCGAGCGTGGTTAAAAGCGCCATGTAATATGGGTCGCCAATCTGGGCTGAAGCCTTAAACAAAAAAACGTATGGGAGAGGAATCAGATCGGTGTACAGGTTAAACGCGTTAAGAGTCTGCTGCGCCTTTCGAACCGTCTCAGAGGAGGCAGCCCTGGTGATTGCTGGCCTATGTCCAGTAGATCTAATAGCAAAGGAATCACCAAGCACTGGTATGGATTCAATGTCACGCAAAGCAGAGCGACAAGCTGCCCGACAGCACAGCTGGCAGGAGTGGCAGCGTCGCTGGAACACCGCAACAACAGGTCGTTGGACATACAAACTGATCCCTAACATCCGAGAGTGGATGGAGAGGAAGCACGGAGAGGTAGATTTTTACCTGACACAACTTTTAAGTGGGCACGGTTGCTTCAGGGCGTATTTGTTTCGCTTTAAGCACGACACAACCCCAAACTGCGAACACTGCTTGGACGAAAGTGCCGAGGACGCGGAACACGTATTCTTCTCGTGCAGCCGCTTTGATGCTGAAAGAAGGACGGTGAACAGGGTGTTCGGGGAACAACTAACTCCGCAAAATCTCTTGAAATTCATGCCCGCAAGTCAAGAAAAGTGGTCGGCAGTTAGCACAATGGCAGCGTTAATTCTAACCGCTCTACGCAGAGAGGAGCAGCAGCGCCGAGCGCATATTAGAACGGGCAATTAAAGCCATCACCCCCCCGTGAAGAAATGCCGAGAGGCGGTGCCGCGGGGAGCAGGGATAGAAGGAGGAGGTGGTTTTAGTCGGTAAAAATCCGGCATACCGTCGTTCTGGAGGGCGTCGGTATCTTTTGAAGATTTCCACCTCCCAACGTCGAAAAAAAAACAAAAAACACACACACACAAACACTCACACACACACACACACACAAACACTCTCACACACACATACACACACAAACACTCTCGCACACAAACACACACACCGTGGAAACGGAGACGTATTGGACAGCAGTCGACCATTTTGCATCGGAAGTGTTGACGCTACAACGGCGATATGAATGGGAGCGACGCGCGGAGGCGCGACTAGCAAATTGAGGTCTATGTGAGACCAAACCTGCCCCGCGACGTAATGCCGGGAGGCGGTCCCGCGGGGATAAAGGTCGACGATGGGGGGTTGGTTTTTAGCCGGTAAAAATCCGGCATGCTGGGCTGGAGCTCAGTATCTTCCGAAGATTTTCCACCTCCGACAGAGAAAACAAAAAACAAAAAAAAAAACAAAAAACACACACACACACAACTCATGCCTGCGTGAGGGTATTTTCCCAAATATGGAAGCGCCAACGGTTGGTCCTACTCCCAAAAGGCGATAAGCCGCCAGGCCTCCCGTCCTCCTACAGGCTTCTATGTATGCTTGACACGATAGGGAAAATACTGGAGAAGGTCATATGCCGTAGACTCACCGATTTTACAGAAGGCCCGACTGGACTGTCTAAACACCAATACGGTTTTAGGAAAAACCGATCAACACTGGACGCAATTGACGCGGTTTATAAAATAGCCAAGGAAGCCCTAGCTGGTACAAGATGGCGTGATGGCAAAAAACAATACTGTGCGGTGGTCACTTTGGACGTAAAAAATGTATTTAACAGCGCAAATTGGCAGCGGGTGTTGGACTCGCTTTTCGACATGCGCGCACCTGACTACATTATTAGAATTGTGGCTAATTACTTTAAGGACAGAAGACTCTGGTATGATACTGACGACGGCCCACAAGAGTACGTAGTCAGAGCCGGAGTCCCACAGGGTTCGGTTCTAGGGCCAGTCCTGTGGAATACTATGTATGACGGAGTTCTAAGGATACAAAAACCTGAAGGCGCACATATAATTGGATATGCGGATGACATAGCTTTAGTTGTGGTAGCAAAGCAATTGACAGAATTGACGACCAAATGTGACGAAACAATATTTAAGATTAAGACGTGGCTTAAGAATGCGGGCCTAGACTTAGCAGATCACAAAACAGAAGTTGTCCTGATGTCCAGTCGGAAGAAAGTGGAGCGGATCAAGGTACGAGTAGGGCAGCACTTGGTTCCATCTGCACCTTCTCTTAAATACCTAGGCCTGCTTTTGGACCACCGATTGAATTTCAAAAGCCACCTTGTCCATGCATCAGACAAGGCGGCACGGGTGAGCGCAGCTATGACGCGACTACTGCCAAACATTGGCGGCCCAAGACAACGAAGCAGACAACTACTAGCCACAGTCTTCGGCTCTACTGTCCTATATGCAGCTCCAATATGGGCCCACGCTACGGCCATCAAGTCCTATATGCGGGCCATAAACTCTGCCCACCGACTAATGGCACTAAGAGTTTGCAGTGCCTTTCGCACTGTCTCTGCTGACGCGGCCTGCGTAATTAGTGGACAAATTCCGGTCGACATTCAGGCCAAAGAATCTGCAAAACTTGGGCAAAACAGAGCAGACAAAGTGGCATTAAGGACGCAAAGCATGACAGATTGGCAAACTCGCTGGAATAATTCGACAAAAGGACGATGGACACACCAGCTCATTCCTGACATAGAGACTTGGACCTCGCGCAAACACGGAGAACTAAATTACTACCTGACGCAAGTTTAAACTGACCATGGGTGCTTTAGACGATATTTGTATAAATACCAACACGTTGACCATCCTTTCTGCCTGTACTGCAACGGAGAGGAGGAATGCGCGGACCACGTAATGACGAACTGCAGTAGATTTACCGACACGAGAAATAACTTAAGACGACGAATGCGGATAGAATCTGAACCTCTGACGACAAAGTTGATAGTTCAACTCATGTTGACAACGGAGGACGCGTGGAACGCTTGTATGGACGTAATAACGATGATGATGAAACGAGTAAGATCAGACGAACGGCTTAATGCCAACCTGGTGCGGTAACTGACCAAAGCCTGCCCTGCGAAGGAATACCTAATCAGGTGGTGCCGCAGGGTCTCACAGGAGGAGGATACCAGGGAGGTTGGTTTAGTACGTAGGCGCTGGTAGCTTTTCACTGCCAGTGAATCGTGCAGGCTGTCTTGTACGGACAAGGCAGTTTCTTTCGAATATTCCAACCTCCCTACGTAAATCAAATAAAAAAAAAAAACACACACACACACACAAACACTCACGCATTCCAACCCACAGTTGCACTATCGACCAGATAGTCGCACAGACAGCGCTGCACAGTGGCTGATTCTGCCGACGCAGGTTGCAAAAGTCAATTTTGTCATGTTCGATTTGGGGGAAACTGTTATACTAGTCCGATAGATAAATGCTTGGACCTAAGAAATCCGAAAACCTTAACTAAATTGGACAAATAGTTTTGCTTGTAGAGCCCGTCAAAGTTGAGCAATTTTTAGAGTGTGAAATAATATCAGCAATTTGCACTTTTTCGGCAAAGCTGAAGTTTTAAAATACGGAAAGGAGCAAATTAATTGAAACTTTTTGCACCAGCATCGTAAAAGAAGGCATTTGTAGTAAATAATTAAATATAGAAAAAAAAAGTTGGTTGTTGCTGTTGTCTTTTCATATCACTGTGTTTTTATCACACTTTTTGAACTTTCGATAGACTTTAAAAAAAAAGGCCATACTTGCCACGATTCCGTCTTTGGGAAAATTGTTCACTAGTCTTCTGTGAGTTCTGCCATGAAGAGATCGGGTGCCCGATTTTGCCCGACTGGATTTTACAGCGATTTTTCTGTGGCCACATCGCGCAATTTTGTGCTTTCGGGTGCGTGCGTTCGAACAAGTTCGTCAAGATTTTGATAATAAATCAATTACACGCGATTATAATCGTTACCAGGGCATGCAAATTTGGATTTTGGCCTCATTTAAGATGTGATACAAGCTTGCAACTCCATATTAAGTCGACTTTTTTTTTGGCGTACACTATGACCGAACACATCATAATGCACTGTAATGCGGCTTGTCGCAGCAGGTTGCGTTACCTGGCCAATTTTGGCTTGCAGAAGAGGACGTCAAAGACCTAGACCCCCGCGAGTTACTAAGTTTCATTAGGGCGGTTGGTCTAGGGGATGTACTCTAACATTTGTAAGGGGCACAATAGATCAATCCTGGTCTCAGTGCAGTTTACCCTAATCAATTCTATTCTATTCTATGTATATGATCAATAAGTACCGGGACTGTGTATTTTAAATTGTCTGCCGTTGCCCGATGCAGGTAAAAGGTCGGTAGGACCTTAACTGACATCTGTGTCAAATTTTGAGCGGGATTGCATCATTAGTTTTTGTTTGGCAGCTGTTAGCGTCAGTCAACTTTTTGTACTTCGTCGCATTTTACATTTACCTGCATCGGGCAACGGCGGAAAATTTAAAATACACAGTCCCGGTACTTATTGATCATAGTGTATATTGCTGTAAGCTCGAAGTAAAGAGTACTTTTGCTGGATGCGCAGTTCGCACGTACGAAAAACAAGTTTGCTTTAATTTCCGGCAATCAGCTATCATGTATCCTTTGATGTAATTTTTTGTTTTTAACAAAATACTAACACTATGCCTGGCATACAATTTTTTTTTTAATTTGAGCAAAACTCAGTCAGTCGCCATTAGTCTTTGAGTTGAACCGCGCCAATATATATCTATGTGCACTGTCTAAAACCTACTTATGTGTCTGGGCTGTTCAAAAATCACACAACGCGGGAAAACCTAACTGTTTAGGTACCTGCTAGTACTAGAAGCTTAGTACCTGCTATTTGAATGCATATGCAAATCCTACTTATAAATAAAGGAGTTTGGAGTAAGTGAAGTTAGTTTCGAATTAAATTTGAACTAAACATCACTTCAACTCCGCTCGGCAAACCGTACCAAATTCAATTTTGTCCAGAATAATGAGGAGTGGTTGGAAAAAACAATTTACTTCGATGCAGGAGATGCATATAGCATAAGCGATGACCAACCATCGACATCAAAGGCGGCAAAAGGAAGGCGGAAGCTTATGGAAGCTTAAAGCTTAAAAGGAAGCTTATGGAGGCAACGGAAACAATAATTACCACCCACCTGTCAGAAGCTTTGATCATAAAATAAAATGAGAATCAGGAGAAAATGAAAGGCGTTATAGTGGAAGCAGTTTTACCAGCAAGCCCGGGTCGTGTTAAAAGAATAAAAAACAGTACTCCCACCCCACCCAATGCGCTACCCATCAAATAAAGTCATAATAAAACTTTAGCATTGAAAAATTTAGCAAAGAAAAATTGACTATTTTTGTAAATTTTTCGAATTCTGGTTCTACGAATTTCGTAATTTTGAAAGCGAAATTTATTAATTTTTATCTTTAAATTTTACTCTTTCAACTTATTTCTTTAATTTCTTATTACTTTTCATCTTTTTTAATGAATTTTCATTAATTTTGCAACTAAAACTTATCATTGTTGCTCGCATTATTCTTATTTACAGTAAACCGAGCTTTGACAAAGTATTACGTAGCACTCTGTACCTTGATTGAGTTTATTTTTTGGAATAAAATAGCCTGATGAATTTCTAATCAACAGCAAATTTTTCCAGTTATCTCTATTCGTTCAGAAGTTATTAATTTTGCAACCTAAAATGACAAATTGAGACACTGTGCGCCGCCAAGCTACAAAGTAACATTTGTGTTTGGGCCGCATTGTATTCACGTGTGCGGCGCAGTAGAAGCTGAAAGTTTCAGTGAAAAAATTGTTGCAGGGATTTGCAAGTTTGTTGAAATTCTGCGCCTCGCTTCTTGCAGTTGCAGGATTCGGTTGCAGGATTTATGCGAAAGTGGATTTGATTAGTTTAGTGCAATGTGCAGCAAACTTTGCAGCGCGTATTTTCTTACGAAAAACACAAAAAACTAGCGAACAGGGAATTGTGAATGTTGCTGCTGCGCGGTTTCGGGGCCAAATAAATCGACAAGGAAAAGCCGCTTTCATAATTGAGTGTTGGCGTTGGCTCAGCATATTGTCGGCGGTTTTGGGCCCTCGTCACTCGGGGGAGTTATCAATATTTCTCCTGCTTGCCACACATTACATTTTGGCAGTTTACTTATTGAAAAAGAGGGTAATGGCATATTAAGCAGTTTCCACTGGCAGCTGCAGCTGAGCTGAGCGCTTTGCGGCCGGCTTTGTGGGCTGATTGAACGAGATGAACTCATTGAGTGCTGTGAGGATTTTGTTGGAGACAAGGGAATGGTAGAGAAAATGACAAAATATAAAGAAAAATAAAAAACTGTAAAAAAATTACGATGAATAAATTGGGTTAAGTAGAGTTTGTAGTGAGGGAAAACACTCATAGAAATGGGCTGTAAGAAGGAAAAAATGTTTATGAAAAAAGATTGCAAATATTACAGAAAAATCAATTGTTAATCAACGATTTCAATAGTCGAGCAATTAGTTAATCAAAACTTTAGTTGCAATAAACGACTTGCAACTAACTCATTGAGTGCTGTGATAGTTTTGTTGGAGACAAGGGAATTAAAAGAAAAGAAAAATTTAAAAAAATTATGAATTAATTGGGTTAAGTAAAGTTTGTAGTGAAGAGAAACACTTACAGAAATGGGCTGTAAAATGGAGGGTAGGTCTAGGAGAAAGGAAACAAATTGCAAAAATTACATAAAAGTCAGTTGTTAATCAACTATTCCAATTGTCAAGTAATTAGTTAATCAACACTTTAGTTGCAATAAACGAATCGCAACTAAGCACAATAAAGTCTTTTCTTTGTAATTGTTGAAATTGAAGAATACAAATTTCTACCAATAAGTTAGGTTAGGTTAGGTTAGACTGGCTGGCCTAAGAACTCACATAGACTCCATTCGAGTTCGTAGTATTACCAGATGGAAGTTTCTAATATTAAACATAATCGAAAAGACCTATCAATATAGGAGAACTTGTGGAGAAATTTAGAAGGGCACTGTTCCTTGTTTTGCATACCCATTCCAGTCCCACAATAAGCGGACTACCTGAGTGGGTTAATCGTAATCTTGTGAGAAAGAGCCGTTAAGATGACAGAAACACACAGTTTCCTAGACTTGGAGCCTGTTTAAGTGGCTTTACTAATTGCACAAGAGAGCCAATCCTAATCTGGAAAGAGAAGATGTTCCAGAGTTCCTCTCACACCCTGCGCTCCGCAAAAAGGCTCTCTAACAGTAAGTTATGTGGAATTTTGCTCATCACTAACAGAAAAACAGATTTTTCTTGAAGGCTATTTAAGACGCTTTACTAACTGCACAAGGAAGCCAATCGTACTCTGGAGAGCTCAAAACATATGTAGAGAAGATGTTCCAGAGTTCCTCTCAACTCTCCACATTTTCGAACAATAACTTTTCTAGAATTTCGCTCATCACTTACAAAAACACAGAGTTTCCGAGACTTGAAGTCTGTTTAAGTAGCTTTACTAACTGCAGGAGTGATGTCAGCAATTTTTAAATTGATTTCTTTTTTTTTTTAATTCTGCAGCGATACTGCCACCTAATGCCATATTGACGCAGCGTAATTCGATCTCGTTCAGCCATTCAATAGTCTTTGTAATATTACCAGCTTTTCTTTCAGCTGTTTGATTTTTTGTATACTTTATTTTTGATTTTCTTGCATTTTTTCATTTTCGATTTAAACCACACTTTAACCGCACCGCCCGCTCACTTTTCACACAATCACTTCCGGGCTCCACCTCTTCACATTTCATGCACATCATCCCGCCAGCCGGCACACCCTTGCGGCATTGCACCTTCGGCTTCGGTTGTCAGTTGCGTTGGACAGACAGCTGCACTGCACTTATTCTGCAGTTAAGCAGATCAGCATTTCAAATGCCCTGAACCCTTTGAGCGGTCGAGGCGCGCACGTTCGCTGCCGGAAGTGCTGTCAGTGTCTGCCACGGCGCACAATGGGGTAAACATGCCAAAAACCCGCGCATTGCCTATTTTATGCTGTAGTATCTATACGGCTAAAGATAAATACCTCAAATTTGGACATCTCCTTCAGGACTCTTCAGAGATTTGTTCACCATAATTTTATTTGATTTACTGTACCGTGCACCGGCACCCTACAGTCGGCAATTAGGCACTTTTAAAATCTTCATTAGTAAAAAACAAAACCAAAGTTATAGTATTTAAATCGACCCAAACTGACTTATAAATACTCTAGATTGTAGCCACGCCCCCATTTTTTCCTCCTTTCATAAAACACCCACATAAAACACATACATGCAGGGTAATTCGTATTTAAGGGAAGGCTCCCCTGGATTTGGACCGAAAAATTGTTTTTTTTTTTTTGCATAAAACGAAGGCTACATATATGTAGAATATGTGTGTAAAAGGATTTTTTGATACGACGCGTATTTTCATGGGAGAACACACCTGTCTCACGCGCGCTACGGGACGCTCCACTGCTCTAATTTGCTTCAAACGCGTTTATCTCGAAACCATTTTTTCCAATCTAACTGAAATCACCGGACTTGATCTAATGATCCGATTTTCTTCATCTAAAAACTGCTCGAATGTATTTGATTTTCTGTATGCCTTGAACCTACAATTTGCATAAATAGTTATTTATTTTTAATTTTTAAATGTGGTTGAAATTAAAAAAAGGTGCAAAAAATTTAACTTTTTTCTTCAAATATTCATTGTGCAAGAATTTTTCGTTTCAATTTTTTGAGTCTGGTTCAATGCACAGACAATTTTGTTATCTTTAAGTAATGACAATGCTTTTTGATTTCAGTCCACTACAAGAGGCTGCAGGATTACAGTTCTCGAGCGATGTTTGGCGCGCAGAGGCCTACGGAAATCGCCATTTTGTAGCCGCCATTTTGAATTTCATCAAGTTTTTTAACTTTTTAAACTCCTAAATAATAGACGAATTTAATAGTCAAAACCGGAAGTTTGTACGCCTTTTCATTATCCCACAAAAAAATTACAAACTTTGCCTTATTTTTGCCCAAATCCAGGGGAGCCTTCCCTTAAGCAAAAACCATTTGATACGGGTTGATACGGCTCATAACGGGTTAATAGGGAGTACCATGCCCACTTACCGTTATAAATAATCACAAAAGGGCAGATGACGTTGGTAAGTATATAAATATAATACATTTTCCCAATTTAACCAAGTATGCTTATATGGCAACCCTACTTAAAAGTGGGCGCTCCATTCCCATTTTTACGTCAGAGTTTAGTTAGGTCACTCGTAAATTCCACACAAAGTTTTATTGAAATAAATTGCCTTTTTCAAGAATCATCCTGCGTACCCGCCGAAAAAATTGATACAAAATATTTTTTTGAGCATATTTATTAATTCAGGTGATAAATCACATATATTTTTACTTTATTTATTTTTTTTAATACTATATATATGCACCAAGTGTTATAAACGTACCGACCCATACGCGCGTTAAAAAGTTTTCAGTTCATATATCTGTGGTCAAAAACAATAAACGCTTAAGTCGATTTAAGACATCACTGAGTTAAGGGTGCTAGCATCTTCCTTTTAAGCGCGCTGCTCAAAATAATACTTATGGACTTAAGCGATTATTGCTTTTGACCACAGATATATTTCTTTTCTTACTAAGAGAAGTGAATACAAGTCCAAAAATCTAACCATTCCGCAGCTTTCCGCAGACAAGTTGGGTATCATTTTTTTTATGAAGGTTCCTACTTACCTTCCCTAAAGATTTTCGATTATCCATGATTATCCATAAAAGTTATACACCACGAAAGTAGGACATTTTCCTAATAAAATCGTTGTTTTTGCCCAAACTTTGAGAACTTATATCTTTACAAGAAAATGTGCCATGGAAAACAATTATATGTCAAATTAAATGTAGGAATATGCTTATTATATGTACCCAAAATTATTTGATTATATTTAAAAATAACGATTTAATTGACATTTCAGCATCACCATCAAAATAGTTGCATCGACAAAATGATATTGAGTATAAAAACACCCAACTTTGAACGGCTATACAGCAGACAGTTTCGGTCCAATTTACATGCAAAAAGCATTTTCTGACTGCTACATGCATGCAGATTACGAAAAATAAAAAAAAAAGTTAGGCCCGTAACTTTAAGATTAGCCGTAATGCGCGGGTTTTCGACATGTTTACCCCATTGTGCGGCGTGTGCCCGGCGCCAGGTTTCATGCGCGCAAATGTGACGAGCAACGGTTGCGGCAGCAATATGCCAACGGCAAAACGACAGAACAGCAAAAGTGACACGAAATAAATTTCAGTCACATGCATAATCAGGTTTGTGACGCTGCTACGTGTTTGTGTGAATGTGTGTGTGTAGGTGTAAAGGTATGTGTGAGGATGACAACTTGCGCTGTTTGTCATTTCTTATGAATTTTAAATTTGTTGTTTTTTATTTCAAAAACTAAAATTAATCTCACGGACAGCAACAACGATTGCCAGAATTTGATATTCCGCTGTTGAAGACCGTCGCGGAATATAAAATAATTGCGGCAAAAACATAAGCAATACCGATTGCAATTGTTGCTGCGTCGCCAACTGTCACCAGCTGCTTCGTTCATAAAGCAATTTTTATTATTTGTTATTGTTGTCAAAAAACATAAAAAAGTTATTTGCTAGCGCAACTAAAAGAAAGAAAAACATAAGAAATGAAAAAGAGCGACAGAGAGAGTAGAGAGCGAATGAAAAGCGCACTGAAAGCCGTTTAGCTTTCACGTGTTCGATTATTTGGAACTGCAGGCTTCTGATAGCCACTGGTTGTTGTTGTTTTTCAAGCACCACCCGATGCGTTGCTGGTGCGGTTGTTGTCGCTGATCAACTGTGAAAACCTCAAACTTAGCAGCAACCCAAACCGCAGCACTGCAGACAACACCCAGTCTCAAGTGTTGTCAACAACTGTGCATCGCACAGTGTCGCGAGTAGGGACAAAAATCAAAAAAATTAATGTCGTAAATGAAGAAAAATAAGTTTGTAGTACTGAAGTAAATACCTCAATTTACTAAAATGTGAAAACGGATTTTAAATATATCAATTTATATACCGATGGCAGGGCACCAAACTTGCACTTTGTGAAGGTTGGTGACGGGTAGAAATTATTGCAATTTGTTGAAGTTGTAAGTTCAAAGACTTTTGTCGAAAAATTTCCCATGGAACCTTATGTTAGGTAAATCTATTCTATAAATATAATATTTTTGGAATTTTTTGGAAGCTTTCCCCTCCTTTGTTTTGCTTTCCGTACTCCTTGTACCGTTACTTGAAAAAACGTCAATTCGTAGGAATAAAAGTGCAATGTCATCAAACCTTAGATAATAATAATTTTAATAATTGATTGGCACGACAGCCCGCTTACGCGAGACTAAGGCCTAGCTTCCCGCAACCACCCGTGTTGTGCGTGTGAATTTTGTACGCGGGTGGAAGGGACCTACAGTTTTATGCCGGTTCCGAACGGCAGGTTCGGAGCTTTTTCATAGGCAATTTTTACTCTCAGAGGTTTGCCATTTCCAGCTGAGAGGACAGCCACCGAAAGAGAAAACGAGTTTCCCGTTATTTTTTTTTAGGTGTTACTACATGCAGTATTCGATCTTGCGTCGCTCTGCATGCGACTCGCTGGACCGCGCACTAACCAACTGAGCCACGGCGGCTGCTAAATAAACCTTAGACAAACTTATAAAAAAAAACTACTTCTTACTACTTCGAGATTTTAGAAGCCATGGACTTTGTGCAGCTAAA
The DNA here is from genome assembly GCA_963971225.1 of Melieria omissa. Classification (NCBI taxonomy): domain Eukaryota; kingdom Metazoa; phylum Arthropoda; class Insecta; order Diptera; family Ulidiidae; genus Melieria; species Melieria omissa. The sequence continues at coordinate 58,449,651 of OZ020268.1, forward strand.
CTTGCACGTTTTTAAGAAATTCAATACTTTCAGTAACGTATATAGTCAAAAATAGGGACCTTTTTGCAGCATGGTTGGCAGGAAAACATAGCGACCACTGCTGCGCTTCGCTTGAGCTATAAATGTTTGTTTTTAATAGTATGAAAACACCACTTGATTTAGAAAAATTACAAAAAAAGGGATATTCGATGGAAGGCTTCGGTGATACTGAGTGGCTTGCCATCGAATTAAGGCAACTTTCGAAAAGAAGCAAAACTTGTTAATGTCTTCAGAACCAATTAAATTAAAAGTTAAATATGAAAACCGAAACTCTGATATACTGCAATATATTGAAACGATGAGTCACTCTGTGCTGTGATATTGAAACGATGAATGCTTTTCTAAGCATAATTTTAGACATGCACTTCAGAGTACGCCAAACTTGCTATAATTCGCTTGCTATAATGCCGATATGGCAGGTATGGTTCGCGAAAGGTGATGAGCTTTGCTAGAACAATCGAGAGAGAAAGTACAACTGGAATGTGCAAGAAACTTCGGCGCGATAAGAAAACTAGTATAAAAGCAACAGTGTGCAGCGCAAAGGGTCGAGTCTGTGTTGAGCAAGCAAAGTGGTAACAAGTGTAAATACAAGCGAAGTGTAAATCTGTAAATAAAGTGATTGTTAGTTTCTGACTGCGTTTTGCGCTTAATAATTGAAATTGTTTTATTTTCGAATTATTTTTCGAATCAGGAAATTTCGGCAAAAGTCGAAACCACAAATCAAGAAATAGCAAAAATGGAATCGGCGAATCGAGAAGTAGCAAAGCGAATGGAAACAAAACTCCAGGAAAATGCGGAAAAATTTGAAAATGCAAATCGCGAGTTGTCCGGCAAGCTTCAGGAAAATTCTGCGCGCTTAGAGCAGATAGTGGACGTCCGATTGGTCAGCGTTATGCCAGAGGAAAAGTGGTCTGCGGAGAGGATAAAAAAGGAACAGCGCGAGGATACGGATCTTAAGAAAATCATTGAAGGCAAGGAGCAAGGCGCACGTCCAGACTGGCAGGAGATGGCCGGTGAAAGCCCGACCGCGAAGGCTTACTGGGCACAATGGCAAAGTCTGCGGCTGTCTGATGGCTGCCTATACCGCGAGTGGCAGAGTGAGGATAGCCGAACCAGCAATTCCCTAATTGTAGTGCCGAAATGCAGCACCAACGAAGTGATCGAGGCATACCATAACGACTCCAGCGGAGGGCACCTAGGCATCACAAAAACTGTCGCCAAAATAAAAAGACGATTCTAGTGGGTAGGATGCCAGGAGTCTGTCGCCGATTGGATTAAGAGCTGTGATCGGTGTTTGGCTGCGAAAGGGCCCACAAGAAGATCTCGGGGCCGCATGCAGCAGTACAACGTGGTAGCGCCCTTCGAGCGAATTGCCATGCACGTCGCCGGGCCATTCGCACTCAAGGCAACAAATATGTGCTGGTGGTAATGGACTATTTTAGCAAATGGCCCGAAGTGTATCCTATTCCTAACCAGGAGGCCACCACGGTCGCGGAAATGCTGGTAAACAACTGGGTGGCCAGATTTGGAGTTCCGCTGGAGTTGCACTCGGATCAAGGCCCGAATTTCGGGTCTCTGGTATTGAAGGAAGTGTGTGAGCTACTAGGAATAAGGAAAATTCGCACCTGTCCTTTGCATCCCCAGTCCGACGGCATGGTGGAACGATTCAATCGGCCGCTGAAAAAATATCTGCGGAAAGTAGTAGGCAGGAATCAAAAGGATTGGGACACGCATATTCCGCTGTTCTTGATGGCGTATAGGTCAGCCCCGCACGATACGACATCACTCACTCCAGCCCGAGCAGTGTTCGGCACGGAGCTGAGGTTGCCTGCTGACTTAAAGTTCGGAGTGGTCAGCACGACGGAAGGCGCTAAGACTGATTACGCAGTTAATAAGCGATCGGAGCTGGAAGAAATCCACAAGTTTATAAGGGACCGTACAAGGTCGTGACCAGGATTAATGACGTGGTGTACGCTGCAGCAACAGAAACGCCAGGTTAAAAGTAGTCCATTTGGAGCGCCTGGCATCTTACTCCGGCGGAGTCTCAGCACTTGTTCGGGACGAACAAGTCTAAGTGATGGGCAGTGAAACGATGAGGCACCCTGTGCTGTGCATGAATGCTTCTCCAAGCATACTTTTAGGCATGCACTTTGGAGTACGCCAAACTTGCTATAATTCGCTTGCTATAATATGGCGAAGATGGTTCGCGAAAGGTGATGAGCTCTGCTAGAACAATCGAGATAGAAAGTACAACTAGAATGTGCAAGAAACTTCGGCGCGATAAGAAAACCAGTATAAAAGCAGCAGTGTGCAGCGCAGAGGGTCGAGTCTGAGCAAGCAAAGGGGAAACATGCAATAGTAGTAGTGTAAAGTAGAGCAAGTGTAAATTTGTAAATAAAGTGAATGTTGGTTTTTGACTGCGTTTTGCGCTTAATAATTGAAATTGTTTTATTTTCGAATTATTTTTCGAATCAGGAAATTTCGGCAAAAGTCGAAACCACAAATCAAGAAATAGCAAAAATGGAATCGGCGAATCGAGAAGTAGCAAAGCGAATGGAAACAAAACTCCAGGAAAATGCGGAAAAATTTGAAAATGCAAATCGCGAGTTGTCCGGCAAGCTTCAGGAAAATTCTGCGCGCTTAGAGCAGATAGTGGACGTCCGATTGGTCAGCGTTATGCCAGAGGAAAAGTGGTCTGCGGAGAGGATAAAAAAGGAACAGCGCGAGGATACGGATCTTAAGAAAATCATTGAAGGCAAGGAGCAAGGCGCACGTCCAGACTGGCAGGAGATGGCCGGTGAAAGCCCGACCGCGAAGGCTTACTGGGCACAATGGCAAAGTCTGCGGCTGTCTGATGGCTGCCTATACCGCGAGTGGCAGAGTGAGGATAGCCGAACCAGCAATTCCCTAATTGTAGTGCCGAAATGCAGCACCAACGAAGTGATCGAGGCATACCATAACGACTCCAGCGGAGGGCACCTAGGCATCACAAAAACTGTCGCCAAAATAAAAAGACGATTCTAGTGGGTAGGATGCCAGGAGTCTGTCGCCGATTGGATTAAGAGCTGTGATCGGTGTTTGGCTGCGAAAGGGCCCACAAGAAGATCTCGGGGCCGCATGCAGCAGTACAACGTGGTAGCGCCCTTCGAGCGAATTGCCATGCACGTCGCCGGGCCATTCGCACTCAAGGCAACAAATATGTGCTGGTGGTAATGGACTATTTTAGCAAATGGCCCGAAGTGTATCCTATTCCTAACCAGGAGGCCACCACGGTCGCGGAAATGCTGGTAAACAACTGGGTGGCCAGATTTGGAGTTCCGCTGGAGTTGCACTCGGATCAAGGCCCGAATTTCGGGTCTCTGGTATTGAAGGAAGTGTGTGAGCTACTAGGAATAAGGAAAATTCGCACCTGTCCTTTGCATCCCCAGTCCGACGGCATGGTGGAACGATTCAATCGGCCGCTGAAAAAATATCTGCGGAAAGTAGTAGGCAGGAATCAAAAGGATTGGGACACGCATATTCCGCTGTTCTTGATGGCGTATAGGTCAGCCCCGCACGATACGACATCACTCACTCCAGCCCGAGCAGTGTTCGGCACGGAGCTGAGGTTGCCTGCTGACTTAAAGTTCGGAGTGGTCAGCACGACGGAAGGCGCTAAGACTGATTACGCAGTTAATAAGCGATCGGAGCTGGAAGAAATCCACAAGTTTATAAGGGACCGTACAAGGTCGTGACCAGGATTAATGACGTGGTGTACGCTGCAGCAACAGAAACGCCAGGTTAAAAGTAGTCCATTTGGAGCGCCTGGCATCTTACTCCGGCGGAGTCTCAGCACTTGTTCGGGACGAACAAGTCTAAGTGATGGGCAGTGAAACGATGAGGCACCCTGTGCTGTGCATGAATGCTTCTCCAAGCATACTTTTAGGCATGCACTTTGGAGTACGCCAAACTTGCTATAATTCGCTTGCTATAATATGGCGAAGATGGTTCGCGAAAGGTGATGAGCTCTGCTAGAACAATCGAGATAGAAAGTACAACTAGAATGTGCAAGAAACTTCGGCGCGATAAGAAAACCAGTATAAAAGCAGCAGTGTGCAGCGCAGAGGGTCGAGTCTGAGCAAGCAAAGGGGAAACATGCAATAGTAGTAGTGTAAAGTAGAGCAAGTGTAAATTTGTAAATAAAGTGAATGTTGGTTTTTGACTGCGTTTGCGCTGAATAATTGAAGTGGTTTTATTTTCAAACACAATCCAAACGAACTTAGAAAGCAATTTTTGTAACAATACCAGGTATATCAGTATGAAGTGAGCCTCAAGATACAAATGTCTCGATAGGGAATATTTGTTGTTGTTTGAGCTTTAATTTTTTTGTTGTTTTGTTGCTATGACATCTGCCAAGCATATTTAGTATACATCAAGTCATTGAACAAACAACATCATATTTTTTCATCGTGTTAAAAATGTCGAATTTTGTACCAGATTGTGATGATTTGCGGAAAGCATTAATTTTTTGTTTTCATTTAAAAAAAAGTGCTGCAGAGTCGCATCGAATGCTTGTCGAGGCATATGGTGATCATGCTCTATCAAGAGCAATATGCAAAAGATGGTTTCAACGGTTCAGAAGTAATGATTTTGATGTGAGAAATGAAGAACGTGGAAGACCACCAAAAAAGTTTGAAGACGCCGAATTGCAAACGATATTGGATAAAGATGACACTTTGAGTCAAAAACAAATGGTAGAAATGTTAAATGTCGCACAAGCAACAATTTCTGTCCGTTTAAAAGCTATGGGAAAGATCCAAAGTGTAGAAAATGGGTGCCACATGAATTGAATGAAAGGCAGATGGAAAACCGAAAAAACACTTGTGAAATTTTGCTTCAAAGACACGAAAGAAAATACATTTTGCTTGAATTGTTACTGGCGATGAAAAATTGATCTATTTTGAGAATCCTAAACGGGAAAAATCATGGGTTAATCCGGGACAACCTTCAACATTGACTGCAAAACCAGATCGATTCGGCAAGAAGACAATGCTGTGTGTTTCGTGTGACCAGAGTGGCGTGTCATTAAAAAAGGATTTAAAAGGGTTTAATTGTAATAATTCATCAACGGAAACAGATTGTCCTAGCAGTACAGATTAACAAATTGTTATTTTGAATGATAATATATGCTATACTGAATTTAATAAGGGGTGTTATTATTTTCTATTTGGCTTTGAAATTACTTAGGTGCGCATAAGTATGCACAGATATTTGTAGTTTTATCAATATTTCCTTTTTTCAATGACAAGCGTATTTGTAGGTTGATCGAAGCCATTTTTGGTATATACCTTTATATTGATGATTTGAGTTGCTTTCATCAATATATCTTTTATAGTTTCCGAGATACTGTCAACTTAGTATTTGGTTTGTATGGGAGGTGGGCGTGTCCGTGGGGCAATTGAAGTAATTTTTGGTGTATTAACTTCTCTTTATAACAAAATCATGTGTACAAAATTGTATTCTCGTACGACTATTCCTTCTATTTTTGTCCCTCGCTACTATGGACTTGCGACACTGTGCGTCGTTGTGTGAGTGCTGTCACTTTTGGTTGTTTTGGTTGTTATTGAAATTCGTTGAGATTGGAATTTAATTAAGAATGCAATAAATGTGCGCAATTTTTTATGCCTTCTTGATTTTAATAAAATACAAAAGTTGGAAAAAAAAGTGTTGCAACTTTTTGCTACCAAGACAATATTTTTTGTTTTAATATTTTTATAATAACTTCTAAAACTTCTGTGTTGCTGTAAGACTGACAATGTGCCTGTAAGGCATTGTGCAATAATTAAATACAACAAATTGGATTTTTGTGATTCATTCACAAGAAGTATGGTTGGTTTTAATGGCATCTAGAAGTAAGTGAGGTTAGGTTTGCTAACAGAAGGTGGCGTATGCTTCATGCACTTTCACTTGGAGGCACTTGGAGTTGGGTCTGTTGTGATTCTTTTCATTTAAGAACAAGTACGCTTCCCTATCTGTTGGGTTGGGTAGATGCTGACAGGATTTTTTGGAAACCATTTGTTCATGGCAAGGAAATTGTATAAATCATTAACCCTTTCCGACCTGAAAATAAACCCGTTCTATATGAATTATAAGGGCTGTAGTCCAATATATTGGACATTGTGACTGAAAGGGTTAATCTGTGCAGTGGGTAAATCACCCCTTCTGGCAGAGCTTCAAGTGATTCATGTAAACAGCACGAGGTATTAGCTTTGTTAAGGCCCTATGCTACCAAACGGAGTGAACAAGAAAGGAAAATGTCAGTTGATACTTAGTGATTTTTATGATTGAATGATTAAATTTGTATCCTTTAACTGAGCGTTTAAAATAAAGAAAGCACCATTGAGTCTAACACAAATTAAGTCAAGTCCAGTCTAAGCTGAACTCTATGTGCCTCCTGTACGCCAAAGACAAAGGTGATCCCTTAATGGATGGTCTTCAACTTAAGAAACCCCGTATACCATTAAGTCTAATACAAGTTACACCTCCAAGCTGAACTGTAAAGGTAAATCTATGATTTGTTACTGTTTCATTTACAAGAAAAAACCGAAGAACAACGAGGAAAAACCAAAGAACACCCAACAAGCCTGGAAACACCAAGAAGCGCAAAGAGGGATAAAAGTAATGTCAGTTGCGAATGTGTTGGTGTGGCGCTTTAAATACAAAATAAAAAAGCATAAAGCAGAAATCCCAAGGGACAAATAAAACTTTTGGTGGTTTTACCCAACAAGAAGGAAGGAAACACGCAACTCAAATGTCCAAAACATAAATCGAAATGGAGCGTAATGCGTAACTAAATGAAATAATGAAAACAATTTCATTAGATTTGTCTGGCAAAAAAGCTACCATGACAGTATTCAACATTTGATACTGGTATGTGAACACAGTAGCGACTTAACCGAAGGGGCGGACCGCCCCGGGCCACGGGCTGAGGGGGGCCCCCGAGAGAAGCTTGTATATAAAAATTTCAAGTTTTTCAAAACTGAAACACAGTATCGACAATTGACTTTGAAATTGCAATAACAAATTCAGTTCAATAAAACCAGAGTTTCAAAAAATTTTCCCTGAAGATGGCAATATTTAAGTTTTAATTTAAAATTTTGTGCAAAATTGGCAAATACAAAATTCTAAGTGAAAAATAAAATATCGCAATCTTAGAGTTTGCTTGTAAACTAGTGTGAATTACACAATTACTTAACCTCATTAAACTTTGTAGAAGTCAAACAAATTTACTGATATTACAACCAATTATTAAAATTATTGGTTGAATAACAGCACATCGTCCCGAAAATCCGGTTCTCTTCTTTGATAGACTCTTTTACAAAAGCATTTCTATGCTCCTTGTAAGTAAGCTAAATATGGGCTTCTTTCATGCTGTTATGTAGGGGAAATATGTTTTTTTCAGGCCTTTTTTTATAAAGTCACTGCTATTGGGTTTTATAAAATATTTCTGTACATTTCTGAAGATTTAGATTACACTACTCGACACGAAAAATGCACTAAAAAATGTTTTCTAGACAAGAACTTTGAAATAGAATAAAATTTAGATGTATGACTCTACAGACTGAAATCCAAAATATGTATGTATGGAAAACCTGATATATTTTGGTCCTAAGAGTTCAAAATATAAAATTTAGTTAAAAGGAGACAATTTTCCTCTTTCATTTGATACCCATATTTCCATCATTGCACTACCGCATATATTTAAAAAAATATTTGAAATGCGTATATCCTTAAAATTTTAAAGTCCTTTAATAAGGACTTTGGGTCAGAAAATGTAATACTGACTACGCCAGGATACTATAAATGATCTCTAGTATCACGTCTAGATCAAAATGTTAATGGGTCTCGGAAAAATAAAAAAAATTTTCGCACAGTCTAATAAATGCAAAGTTGGTGTTTTCACTCACTACATCATAACTTTGTAATTTTTCTTCCAATTCTATTGATGTTCGGCTTAATATTTCATTTTAGATAATCTATTTTTTTTTCTATAACAATATATTTTAAAATTTATGATTTTTAAAATTGGTCGAAAAATTCACTTTGTTAGAACTTTCACCGTCAGTAACTTCCCCAAATCTCATCTGATTTGGGCAATCTATATGTTAATAGAGGCTACGGTATTATCTTCTGAACGACGGACAGCTCGTGTTAATCGGATAATTCTTTTAGGAGATATGTGCTCATAACTTAAACAACAGAAAAAAACGAAGATTTTTCGAAAACGTTTCTTAAAAAATTTTTTGATTTTTAGTTGCGTGTTCAGCAGTCAAAGTTAGTCTAGAAAACACTTTTATTTTTAGGTGTACGCGATTGGCCCATTTTTTGTCGAGTAGTGTTATGATGCACTGATCGCAAAACAATCTAATCCTCCTGCTCGGGTAGCTTAAAAAAATGCCCAGATCGTAGTAACGAAGCAAAGTTTCCTGTTTTTTCGAAATTCGAAATTTTTTCTTTTTGAAATGACGAATTTGATCTCCCAAAAGTTTTCCTAGATTAGATTAGATTGGTTGGGGCTAGACATTGGCTGTCTATGGCACTGCGTTCATTTTGAACTATTGTGCCTTACCCAAATTCAGTACTGGAAGAGACTATTTCCTCCTATTTTCTCAAAGAACATTTTGATTCTTGCGAGATCAATTTCAGACAAATGAGTAGTCTGTAATAGTTCCTTGCCTAGTACTTGCTTTCTTGCATGAACTAAGGCCGGGCATTCAGTGATCAGGTGTATGGAAGTCTCGTCATCCTCCATACAAAATCTACATATTTCACTGTCTGTTAGTTTCAGACGGGTCTTATGTTTGTTTAGCAGACAGTGTCCGCTGATTACCCCTGTCATGAGTTTTAGTTCCGCTCTGCTCAAGTGCAAGAGAAATTTTGCATTTCTGCTCGAGTATCGCGGGTAAAAGGCCTTGGTACATTCCATGCCACTTGATTTTGACCATCTTGCATTTGCTTTGATCAAGTATTCTTGCTTAATACAACCTTTGTAATGAGATTTGCTGACACCTAAGATCGGTTCGGGTCCAAATGGTCTCTTTCCAGCTCCCTCCCTTGCCAATCTGTCTGCGTCCTCATTACCGTCATAGCCGCAATGCGCTGGGATCCAGTGTATTATCACCCGATTCCCTGTTGACAGTTGTTGGAGAAGATTAGCTGTCTCCCATACCAACTTAGAAGTAAATGTCGACGCGTGCAAGGCTCTTATTGCGGCCTGACTGTCTGACATTATGATAATCCTTTTCCGATGAGGGTGAAGGTTCAAGATTTCTATGGCACACTGATTGATAGCACAGACTTCCGCTTGGAAGACGGTTGCTAAACTACCAGGGCTGACTGACATTTGGGTACTGGAACTGTATATCCCAGATCCTGTGCCTTCTTCAGTCTTGGATCCATCAGTGTACCAGATAATGTCATCACAGGTAAGACTGATTTTTGAATTGTCCCAGTCTACTCTGTTAGGTATATGTGTCTTATATTTCCTGTTAAAGATATGTCGCGGAGGCATTGAGTCAAGAGGCAACCAAAAGCTTCCGTCTCGCCTCCGTTCCTTAACAATGGAGCGGTGACCGCGTGCATGTAGATCCTGTGGTATGAATCCACTATGCATCAGTCTATGTGTACTAATAACCGCAGTCATTTGTACGGTTAGGTCCAACGGCAAAACTCCCAATATAACATTGAGAGCAGCTGTTGGTGTTGTTCGAAGGCAGCCAGTGATGCAGGAGTTAATTACTCTTTGCAACCGTTCCAGCCTGTTCGCAGTCGTTTTCTCTGTGGTTTTTTTCCACCATACTATCGTCCCATAGGTAATGATGGGGAGGATGACTAGGTAAGTTTTCCTAATTTCACGAAAGTTTTTATCAATTTTAGAAAGATTTACAGCCTGATTCTGTGCATTCTTGACAAATTTTTTATCAAGAAATTTTGTCAAGATTTTTATCAAGCAAAAGCTTTGCTCGTATTCTGATCCAACATTGATAAAGTAAAAAGCTCATTTAATTCAACATAAGGTGAATATGCGACAGTTGTTAAATTGTCAAAAAATAAGACAAACAGTTTAAGTACAGTAAGTTTTGCAAAAAAAAACCGGCCTTGATAGCCCAGCGGGTACGCGCTGGCTTCTCATACCGAGCGCCCTTGGATCGAATCCTGGCTGGGCTGGAAATAAGTTCGTGCGTTTTTTTCAATAGTTTCATCACAATAGGCGCTTTTTGCATACAAAAAATAATTCGTGGGAGGTAACGGCATTTTTTTTTATTTTCTCTGATGTAAAAGTGTAAACATGCACAATTCTTCCATTTTCAATAGGCAAAATTTCAATTTGTATGCTGTTGTCAATAGCATTCAAACTTTTGACAATTTATCAAGAAAAGAGCTTTTATTTTTGGGATAGAATACCGATTCTTGACAAATAATAAAAACTTGACAAATAGTCAATATGGTGAATTTATCAAGTGTACAGAATCGGGCTGTTAGTAAGATTAGCCTTTTATCCATTTTTAATTTTTTTCTCTGGGATTCTATTGCTTTCTATAAAATTTCAAGCACATATACGTTTCAAAATAATTTGCAAGTCCGTTTACTGTTCAATGGAATACAAATTTTCAAAAAAAAAAAGGTAAAAAGCATAACAAGAAATTCCCGTTATTAGTTTTGTACACAAACTTATTCTGCCACCGAACACCTTAAGCCGCCACTGTGTGAACACCGGAGTTGTATGAAATGGACAGGTAACTTGAGTGCTCAAGTTGCGGCCAAATTGCAAAATGTCGATGTGCACTGAAGTTGTATTCTCCCCTCCAAGACAAAACGGTGCTGGTAAAACTTTACAGATTCCATGCTTGACAGGCCGCTTGCAGCCGCCGTGGCTCAGTTGGTTAGTGCGCGGTCCAAGCGAGTCGCATGCAGAGCGACGCTAGTTCGAATTCTGCATGTAGTAACACCTAAAAAAAAATCACGGGAAACTCGTTTTCTCTTTCGGTGGCTGTCCTCTCAGCTGGAAATGGCAAACCTCTGAGAGTAAAAATTGCCTATGAAAAAGCTCCCAACCTGCCGTTCGGAACCGGCATAAAACTGTAGGTCCCTTCCACCCGCGTACAAAATTCACACGCACAACACGGGTGGTTGCGGGAAGCTAGGCCTTAGTCTCGCGTAAGCGGGCTGTCGTGCCAATCAATTATTAATTATTATGCTTGACAGGAGCATCGAGCAGGTACAACTCCTGAGATAAAAGCGAACCTAAAAAGTTGTTTGCCAATAGACTAAAAACCACAAAGCGCAGCAAAAGGTCAACAGCGGACCTTGCAGAGCGGACAAAAGGAATTCGGTTGTATTGAGATAAAAAAGAAGTTGCTGGACGGCATTAAAGGCACTTTTAACCCTCAAATGCATATTGATGCCTTTAGGCACATTAACATATTTGTGTATATCTTCAAATTAAACCCTAATATAATATTTTGAAACGACAACCACATTCGAAATCTGTTTGCTAATATTTAGTAGTTTTTTAGTATTTAATTCACTTTTCAGTGGTTTTTGTGTTAAAAAGAAAAACCTATTTTTATTTTTTCCACCCCAAATTTTCTCTATCCCATTTCAGACAATTTTCCACATGTTTTTACCGAATAGCGATTTCGACATGGTACTTCTATAAGGAATGCCCGATTTCGACTTCGACTCCCTTCTGCGACAAATTTTCCTTCGCTTGTTTCAGGCAAAGAGTTGGAGTGTTATCAAATATCCGGACTATCGTCTTGTCCGATTTGCTCTGAGTGGTTCTCTTCCTGCCTCTCCGTGACTCGTCGTCAACATTTCTGAACTCTTTGAATCGACTGACCCACTTCTTCACAAATGAAACTGTTGTTTTTGTGTATTTTGCGACTTGTGGAGGATTCATTTTTAGACCATTTGGATGGTTTACCAGAAACACTACTTCGAAACGTTTTTTAAATACAGCACTCATTTTTAATTCTTGATATTTCCGCGAAAACTTGTACCCAACATGGCAAACTTCTACGGTTAAAAAGATATGGTCAACATTTAATTTTGAAACGCACTGTACGAGGGCGGGTCAATAAGTCCGTGACTTTTGGAATTTCCCGCCTCTTAATTGAAATGGCAACACTGCTCCCGTCAACAGTCAGTTGACTCTTGTCAAAAATTGAACAAGCTGCGACATTTAGTTTGTTTTTGACAGCCGTTAATATCAGACTACCGCGTTGACTGAGAAGAAAATGGAAAAAAGTTAATTTCGTGTGCTTCGGAAAAATGAATATCACGTATCGAGTTATTTTTCATTCAAACTTTCACCAAGTTTGTAGTTAAAAGGCTTGTTTCTCCATACATACGTTTAACCCGTCGTTGAGCCAGTTAGATTTCCATTTTGAAAATAATAAGAAATACGTGTCTAATTTTTGCATTTCAAGTAATTTTACAATGTTTGAAGTCAATAGGCCCATCTGTTCATTTTTTTCGGAGTCTTCTCGTAAACAAACCTTAACCCATTGTTGGCCCAGTTAAATTTTGATTTTCGAATAATTATAAAATACGTGTCGAATTATTTTTGATTTAGAGTTACGAAATTTGAAGTCATTAGGCACATTAAATCAAGTTTCTTTATACAACACCTTAACGTATGTTTTGCCCTTTTAGAACCCGATTTTCGAAAAATCCCGTGTTAGCGGAGGTTCATTCTTTAAGATGTTTAAAAAAAAGACAGTTTAAAAATTATGCGGATAGTTAGTTAGTGCGGATAGTACACCAACTTTCAATGCTTAGCGCCTAACAATTTCGAAGCTATTCCATATTAAGGGGGCTTTCCCGTTTTTCGGTTTCAAAAAATCGTTGTTTTTTTTACAGAAATCGATTTATAAATACTATAACAATATGAAGCCAAAGTTTCATAATGAAATATGCAATAGTTTTGAAGTTATAGCCAAAAATGTTTCGGCGCGCACAGTTTCTGTGGGCAACTGCGCGCAATCATTCGCCTCACATCGCGACAACCAGCGCATCCAACAAGCGGAGACAAGAACGTCAGCTGCGACTAAAATCGCTCGTATAGAGGCCCGGGAACAAAAATCACTCCAAGATGAGTTTTATGAGGCTGAGAAGGATATACTTTATGGACCTGGTATTGACGGAACATCTAAGGTGCAAAATGTAATTATAAAATAACGAAAACCCTTTAAAAAAACTTTAAACGCGTTTTTCTCGAAACCATGTTTTTGTGACGTTTTTTACACTTTTTTTCGGATCTAATGAACCGATTTGGATATTTGGATAAAACCGAATTTCACGTGTTCGCAAATGAATTCTCTATCGCACATCATACGATTTTTTCAATATTGTGAAATTTCGATTTTTAACAACACTTTTAGTACCAAAATTTTGTACCAAAAACGATTTTTTTTTTTAATTTGCGCCAAATTTCACCAAGTTGAAATTTTTCAAATATCCTCCGATGTGCGATAACTAAAACTATGTAATTAATGAAAATGATGGTCAATTTGATTTCAGATAAACCGTACCCGAGAAAAGTGTAAAAAACTGGGAGTATGTTTTCCAAACAAGGCAACATAAGTACTTGGCAAGCCGGCGGCCATTTTGTTTTTTTTCCAAAAAAAAATTTTTTTTCAACTCACTATTGTAACAACAAACAAAATAAAAAAGAATTACAACATTTTATCAAACTGTCTTTCCAAAATTAATTCTTGAAAAACACCTCATTTGTCGACGAAAAAACGGGAAAGCCCCCTTAAAGAATCGAGTTGTATGGACGGTGCCACGCTCCCTTGTCCAAAACCCACCCCATTCCCCCTATCGAAGGACACGGCTAAATCGTAAGGTTGTACCGGGTCTCGTTGATGTAAAAGCAATAGTTCCAAAGTTACATTAGTAATTTTGAAAAAGTGCCACGCCCCTTGTGCAACGCCCATTCAATTTTACCAGTGGAATGACACGCTTACGCCATGACACTGTACTAAATTTCAATGCTGTCCGACTTATAATTATAAAGATATTCCAAATCAAACAGTTGGGTTGTATGGGCGGTGCCACGCCCTCTTGTCCAAAATACCCTATTGCACCTGCCGAAGGACACGACCAAATCGTTAGTTTGTACCAAGTGTGGTTGATGTGAATGCTATAATTTATAAGTAACACCGGAATTTAAAAAGTGCCACGCCCCTTGTCCAACGCCCATTAAATTTTACCCATGGAAAGATACGTCTAGGCCATGATACAGTACCAAATTTCACTGCTGTGCGACTTATAATTTCGAAGATATTCCATATTAAAAATTTAGGTTGTATGGGAGGTGCCACGCCCACCTGCCGTACAAACATGTAATATCACTATAAACCACCACATTGACATCTTCTATCACACACAAAAAACATTTTGCCGAAAGAATGAGGCATTTTCGCAAACACTGGCTCCATACAGAAGGTTAAGTTTTTATATAGGGGAATTCTTTGTAAGGTGCCACCCCATAGCTTTTTTGCGCATTACTCGTTAGAAAATTAACTTATGGCCAACGTTATTATACCGTTGGAAAGGGGGTTTAAAGAGCTATGATCCAAAGTAACACTTCATTTGAATTTGTCGTAAATAAGAATTTTACAGCCAATTTCCCAAAGTGTTCAAAATCGACATCCTAAAATTTTTTAATGTAAGGTGCCACCCCCTTAAAAACCCACTAAAAACGTAAAAATTTTAAGTAAGAATGCATGATTTAGAAAATTTACGAAAGATTATTTAATTTAATTTGAATTGAATAGAAAATGACCAAAAGCAAACCGAAATTGAATGGTAACGAATAAAACGAATAATTGTATGGAAATTAAAGAAGAAAACTGAACTAATTTATTCCTCATGATAGGATTAGAGAAACATCGACTAAGAACACTTTAAATTCATCGTAATGACGATTCCGAGCAATAAAAAGTCATTATATCCGATATAGGACCACAAAACAGTGAAAAAAGGGGGGTGGCACCTTACAAAGAAAAAAAGGAGGCACTTTACATTTTTATGCCATTTTGGAAATAAATGTATAGTTTTTTTTCTTGGACTGCTGGAACGTCGAAATCGAGCAGGGGTGGCACCTTACAAAGAGTGGCACCTTATGTTACAAAGAATTCTCCTATAAGTTTTTGCACACATAAATGAATCTTTCTTCAGTAAATTGCCGTCTTAACATTATCATAAAAGCAATTTCCAGCCGTATCTTCAAAATTACTTTTCTTTCACATTTTACTCGAGGCGTCCTTCACTCTGACACACAACATTACAATCATTCAATTGTCATGTCCTGTGGTGTAATTTAGTGGAAAATTTGTCCTGTGTGCTGCTGTTTATTTTAATAAATTTCCTTCAACCACAGTCAATATGCAAATATCCTTCTTATAACAACAATAAAAACACAACTCGGCTAAACTCAATTTTCAACACTTTTCGTTGAATGTTGAAGGGCCAATAACGGTCAGAGGCCAAGACGACTTTGGACGACTTTGTATGATTATTATGCCAAATTCATGAAAATAAACAAAAAAATGTTTTCCATGATTTTTTCATATTTAAAATGTTTTACTTTTCAGCGCTTTAAATTGCTCGCTAATTATCGCACGCACAGCCACCGAATGTGGCCCCAAAAGTATGCTAGATTTTTCTTATCACAAAAACGGATGCACAAAAGAACAGCCAAAACACACTTTTTTACTTTTTTCGCCAACACAACACAATACTTTCCCACCTTCTTTTTCCTTTTCCGTTTTCGCTTCTTTGCTCTTTTTCGTTCTCGCCATTGTAATGCATTGCCGAATGTGGCAGCAACTGCGGCAAATAAATAGCCAAAAACTTATCTAACATTGTTGGTTTTTTGTTATTTAACATTTGTGTGTGTGTGTTGGCGGCAAAAAGTACATTTTGATATAAATGTCAACTCGTATATTTGAGGTTAGAATTTATAACTGTCGAGCGACGGCTAAAAATGTCAGCTTGCCCGTGTGAGCGCGTTCGGGGGGGATGGGGGGCGAGCGAACATAAGTGCGGCAGATTAATGTTGAAACTACACATTATTTTGTTTTTATGAATTATGAGTTTACACAATTTTGTAACAAGTAAAGAATTTTAATGTATTGAACTAAAACATTGCATAAATATTTGATTAGAAAACTCCAAGTGGTTGGGGATTTCAAAAATGCTAATCATCAGAAAATAATTAAGTTCACATCCCAAGAATACACTTAAAAAAAGTACTTAAAAATGTGCCATATTAATTGAATAATGTGATAATCTTTCCTTTCTCTCGACAATATAGCAACAACATTTATTTTTGTCTTATCTTCAGGACTTCAAGTGAGTCCTATGGGGGTTTCGGGGGGTTCAAACACCTTTGAAGTATTTTTATCTTGCTACATTTTGGGCTGCAGATATGGTTTCAGTTAGTACAAGGCTCAAAAGTTGTGTACGGTCATGCCCCTTTTCCTCCCCAAATGAAATCTTTTGTGTGTCACTGCCTATGACTCATCAAGCTTCTCTCAACTATACGTTACCAAATAATTTGTTCAAGAAAAATTTTCCTAAAATTGTTCACAGTGTACGAAATTAATTCATAGCTTCAAAAGCACACTTCAAATTCATTTAAAAAACAATGTTTTTCTCCCCTAAAAAGCAAACAAATCGCATTACAATTTCAATACCACATTTCAGCACATAATTACCCAAACCCAAACTGTCCTTTACACCCACATTTAGTAAAAAAAAAACAGCAAAAACACTCTTCGCTTTTTGCCAGAATTTCGATTTAACGCCTTCCGAACGCCAGCAGCTGAAGTCAAGTGCCACTCGCAGGCATCAAAATTTGCTCTTTTTTCTCTCTTTGCCAGACCTTCGTTAATATGAATAAATGCAAAAGTGCCACTCACGTGACAACCAACAGCCAACCAGCTCGAAAGCCAAAACCAACCGCTTCCGTTTGCATTTTATTTTCCATTTCGCTGATTTTTCTTACTTTTCCTACAACAGCAAAGCATATTTACAGGCACTTATTTTGTTGTTGTTGTTGCTATTATTGGATACGGCCGCAGGCGTTTGCTTTTAATATGCCGGATATTGTTTATTTGCCAAACGGATATTAATTGTCGCAAACAACAATTCGACGGCGATGAGTGGGCGCGTAATTTTGCGCAGCTCAATGCCTGATTTTCCACTTATCGTGTGGCATTGCGTCTATTAGCCGTTTGGTGTTGATGCATAAAGTGATTGGTAAATAAATTATAAATTGCCAGCAGCAGTCAATCAGCGACTCGAACATTGCAAACCTGATTGCCAAATTTATAATTCACTGGTGATATCGACAGTTTTTGGGGAGAAGCTAATTTGCAATTTGTAATTAAAGCAATTTTAATTATCTTTTAATATTTCTTTTGTGAGTGACTAAATATAGAATAAAATAAATATAAAATATAGAATAAAACAAATTTTAGTAATTTCAATTAATTAAAATAATTTACTAGTTACAGTTAAACCTCGATTGTGTGAAATTCGATTAGTCGAGTCCATATGGAAAAGTTAAACAGTTAGTTTTTCATATCGATTAACTAAGTTTTTCATTTCTCTAGTTAGCAGTTGAACTAACCAAATGGGCAGTTGAAAGTGGGTTTTTGTGGATCTGACTCTGAGATTGAGTTAAGGAATTCAATGGCCAAAGGTTTGGTCAACAATTGAATAACTTCGTAAATTGTAGACAAACTACTGACTTTAAAGCAGCCATAGGTGGTGAAGCCGAAAAGGTTCTGAGTCTCAATCTCAATCGAAGAACTTTTAGTTGTTACTTGTGATTAGTTATGAAGCCAAGAAGGTTCTTAGTCTTAAGAGATGTTTTTAGATGTCAGTAAGGAATGAAACTGTGTAAAAGGGTGAAGCCAAGAAGATTCTTAGTCTTAATCGAAGTACTCTGACATGTTTTTAGATATCAGTAAGAAAGGAACTCTGTAGGAGGGTTATGCCAAGAAGGTTCTTAGTCTCAGTCGAAGAACATTAAGATGTTAACAGCTATCAGTAATGAATCCGATAAGGTTCTGAGTCTTAATCGAAGAACTTTGAGATGTTATTTGCTATCAACAATGAAACGAATAAGGTTCTGAGTCTCAATCGCAGGACTCTTAGATAGCTGAATGCATTAGGCTACCAAGCAGACTGTTTCGAAGAAGATTCTTAATCGTTATCGAAGTAGATGTTAATAGCTATCAGTAACGAATCCAAGAAGATTTAGAAAAAGGTTCTTAGTCTCAATCGAAGAACATTGAGATGTTAATTGCTATCAGCAAATAGGAGAATTCGTAGATGTCTTAATGCATCTGGCTGCCCAGTGAACTCATCTCAAAGTGTTTATCGCTATCAGTAACCCATAAAACTCAAAACAACTCTGATAAACCAAATAATTTATAACATTAGTGCCAAAGCTTCAAAGGGTCCATCCAAGTACTAAATACATTTTTGTTCACTCCCGCTTCAGCCATAAAACATTAGCTTCAAATGTTCACTAAGTCTCAGTATTTTACCTCTACCCTTGTTATTTTTACCTTACAAACTTTCTTCCACCTCACACCTTCCTCACCTACAGCGTTTCATGCATTTCATTGCATAATTTTTCAACAAATGCGCATAAATTCGACTTATGGGCTTATGACATATCTGAAAGGCACAGAGTGTAGTGAAAAATTCTAAAATTTTTTTTAGCAACAAAATGCATAAACTTCAACTCAAGGAAATGAACTGCAAAGCGAAATAATAAAAAAAAATCACAAAGAAAAACCCTGCTAAAATGCATAATTCAAATTTAAAGCAAACGCAATCTGCGCCTTAATCAAATATTGACAGCTGCACGTGCGTGCAATTCAGGGATTACACGTTACATGCGGCACACGTTGCCAACTTGCATATTTGTCGCCTACGCTACGCCTTGCAATGCTGCGTTATGTCGAATGCCTGCATTCTTTCAGTCGAGAAGTGAGCACTTGTTCAATATTTTTATGGAGTTTTTTTTTAAATATTTTTGCAAGTTTTTTGTTGGTGTTGCGGCTGCCCACTGACTTTACTCGCTTATGTGACTGCTACCTCAGGTGCGGGTGCTTTCCACTGGCATTTTTTCTAAGCATTGGTCTGGATACTGCAGCATTCACCCATTGGAATCTTTTTGAGTTTGGTTTTCCAATGCTGTATTAGTTTTCTTTCTTATTGAATGGCACAACGTATAAACAGTATCTATGAAATATGCTGCAAATAGTATAAATACGAGTACGATCCTTTTTTTGCTTCCCTATTGCCAACAACTCTTCTCCAGAGCACTTCCAAATACTTCGACATTATGTTTTCCACCTTCCTTGACTTCTAAATTGTCCCTTCCTTTGTGCTTACTCTGCTTTCAATTCATGTTTTTCCAGCCAGCTTTCGTCTAGTAGTAAAAAGAAGTATCCTTTTTCCTCTTTCAAATTTTCTACTCGTTTTCTTCAACATCTTACTTGCTTTCTGAACAGATGATCTCTAAACTATGCCTTCATTTTTACTTACACTACTCACTACTCATCGTTTTTCAGCTACTTTTCCCCTATTACTTATTTTGCTACTTCTGTTTCTTCTTTCCCTATCACCTTTTCACCTCTTTCCACTACTATTTCTTAGCACATCGTTGCCTTTTGTTGGCTTTTATGAAATTTTTCTACATTGATTTACTTTCTACATTGCTTCAACGCTTAACTTCTTCCTTCCCGCTTCCTTCCTTCTTCCTTAACTGTTTCCTTCCTCTTTACTTACTATGCTTTTATCTCTGTACTTTCTCTCCTTTTCCACTAATTTTTCTCCTCCTCTTCCTTTTGTTTGTAACTTGTTTAACGTAAGAATCCATATACCCCTTTTCACTTATTTCATCTACTTTTTTTCAGCACTTTATTGCCTACTCTGGCTTCTGTAAAATTGTTCTGCTTTGCTTGATTATTCACTTTGCTTCACTGTTAAACCTTTTTTTCCTCTTTGCTTACTATGCTCCCTACTTTCTCTCCTTTCCCGTAATTATTCCCCTATGTTCCTCTTCCCCTTCTTTTTAACTTGTTCAACGTAAGGATCCATATCACCTTTTCACCTCTTTCAACTACTCTTTTTTTATATTCTTTGCCTTCTTTTTAGAGTCCGACCGATACCAAATTTTTTGGCCGATGCCGATGTCGATTAATCGGCCGGAAGGGCGAGATTTGGCCGATGCCGATTAATCGGCCGAAAGGGCGAAAATTGGCCAATGCCGATGTCGATTACATAGAAAAAAAATATCACGAATGAATTCAATCCAAAACACAGTGTATTTTTTTAAATAACAAAAGGAACTATTACATATTGTTTTTAATATTCATCACAAAATAACAATACAACGAGAAAAGAAATAATTAAAAACTAAATAAAATAACAAGAGAATTCAGAATTCGAATACATTAACATGTATTAAAAAAAATAATATATCACATTTATCCACTGAGAGTGAAACAAAAATAGTGACGTAAATATTGCATGCAAATTCAGTTTTTTATTCAACTTAAAATTACGATTTTTATATTGAAATTTGTACTCTCAAATTGCGACCCGTTGTACAGATGCAGTGGGAAGAAGTCAGAAAACAAATTTGGAAAAAATAAAAGGCCTGTTAAAAAAATAGTTCCAATTAAAAACGAAGGATAAGATTGAAAAATTAAATGCCCCTTCTTCTGATATCCACGTTAATAGACGAAATGCATAGACATTTTGAGAAAATCTGTGGTTTTAAGAATACTTAGTTTAAAAAAAACCTTTTTAGGAAACATTTACTGTTTAATAGTAAGGGAGGGCTGGGTTGTGAACCGGGTTTTGTTTTTTGGCTCTAACTTTTCTCAGAATAAAGATATCGAAAAATCGAAGATACCGTTGGAAAGGTAAATATAAAACGCAACTTTTTTATGAATGTTGTTGTACTGTTTTGATTGATATTTAACTGTCTGCGTCCAATTTTCTAAGGACTTGATTTTTCGCTTTTCCAAAAAAGTGGCTGAGTTGTGAACCATCTGGAAAATCCCTATTAAAGTCGGAAAATACGAAGAAAACACCCATAATTTTTAAGTAAGTTGAGGATTTATTTAATCAGGAGGCCTCAAGAGGTGAAAAAAAGTTTTAATGACGCCACTTAGGCCAAAAAATCGCAATAATTGAAGTGCTCAATTTTTTGAATTTTCATCCTAATCGGTGTCGCAATGTTTGCTTGTGAAATACGAATGCGTTCTCGCATTGGCCCACTTCAAGTGAACTCAACGAAATCGAGTGAAATTACATAAAATGACTTTATTTTAATATGTCCGCCCATATTTGACAGTGTTAGAACAAATGTAGTACGAAAACCAGGTGGTTCATAAGTGGTTCACAGCCCAACCACGATGCCATTTTGGAAACTTTAAAATAAACGACACTTCCAATCATAATTCGACATAAACAAATATTGCATCGTAAAATAGAATCACTAAAGAAACATGTAATACACAGACCTTTTTGCAATAAGCTCAGTCACTTGGATAGCACTTTAAAAAAAGGCAAACAAGTTTTCGCAGTCGATTTTCAAACACGATGTCTTTCAAACTCGATTGATGCCACAAGCAATACGTGTTTGTACTTCGGTGTAACCACAAAAGCAGAGTCATATCATAAGACAAACTTGACAGTTGAAAGATTGGCGATATGTCAATTAGGGAAAGAAAAAACAGTAATGGTTCACAACCCAGCCCTTACATATCTAAAAATATATTACTGAAAAGGCGTACAAAAAATGAAAACAAAAAAAATATGGATATTTCTGGATACAATTTAATTTTTACTTTCTTTTACTTCTTAATTTCCTCTTCATTTTTGCTTACTCTGCTTCTACTCTTCTTTTCCAGTTACTTTTAATTATGTTTTGTCTACTCCAACCGCCAATAGTTACAATGTATGTATATTCCCCACATTCCCGCATCACTTTTTATTTATTTTATTTATGGCAGCCGCCGTAGCTCAGCTGGCTAGTGCGTTGGGCCGCGAGTCAAATGCGATGCGCGAACGTTGCGTTAACACCGAAAAAAAGAAAAACAACAATTTTTCTTTCGGCGGCTGTCCTCTCAGCAGAAAATGGCAAACATCTGAGAGTAAAATTGCATATGAAAAAGCTCCCAACTCGCCGTTAGGGATCGGCATAAAACTGTAGGTCCATTCTAAACTTGTAAAAATTAACACGCACAACACGCATGGTTGCGGGTAGTTAGGCCTTAGTGGCGGTATCGGGCTGTCGTGCCAGTCAATTATTAAAAAATTATTATGATTTTATTTATTTTATTTATTGTATTTATTTTATTTTATTTTTAATTTATTTTATTTTTAATTTATTTTATTTTATTTATTCTATTTATTTTATTTAGATTATTTATTTTATTTTTATTTTGTATTTTTATTTTCTTTTTTATTCTATTTTTGTTGCTTATTGTTCATAATCATTGCAACGCCTGATACATTATTAAATTTCTCACCATCAAAAAAAACATCCTAAATCCCATATTTTAATCAAAAATCATTAGTAAAAAAAATAACGCTTCATTTTAACATATTGTCAAAAATATTATCATAGTCCATAAAGCAAACAAGGATAGCCACAAAGAGAAGACGAAAAAACATTACACGGCAACGTGAAAGTACGCAAATACCAAATGACAGCAACATATGTCAAAAGTTTTTGCTAACGGTACTATGCCCAAAAAAAACCATAGTAGTAAAATTAAATTAAAATCACGTTACAGTTGTTGTAGCTGTCAACGGTGGTAGTGCATGCTGCTACAACCGGCGGTAATTGACAGTTGCGGTAGTTGCTGCAGTCTGATGCCATAACCTTCCATTTCGGTTCAATCCCCTCCAGCACTTTAGTAAACAGTTGCCGGCAGGTGGGCCAAAAATGCAAACTTTGCCTGCAAGCGCTCAATTTTTGCTGCCTAAAAACAGTGCCCGACAATTTTAAAGCAGAAAAACTACATAAAAAATGCACAAATATTGCATGCTGCACAAAAACAGTGCAACTGCATTGTGTGCAATTTTTTGTTGTCATGGTGGAAAAATGCAAAAATGCCCAAACTAAAAAAAAACCAAAAAAGGGGGAAAAAATACAAAAGCGAATAGTTAAAACTTGGTTGAAGGTAAAAAATGTCAGTGACGGCATAAAAACCTTTAATGCGATCAAGAAAAATGAAACACATGGAAAAGTTTTTACGCAAAAACGGCATAATTGAAAAGTTTAATATCGCTTTAAGGCTCACTTTGACGCTTGTCGCATGCAAAAGTGCGGAAGGATAAAACGAAAAACTGGGTCATCAGTGCAATATTTATGGGCGTAGCGAAATTATTGCTAAATACGGGCACTTTTTATGCGTTTATGCCATTATTTATTATAATTTTGTGCTTTGTGAATGAAGTTGAAAACATATCGAAAACTTAAGCGCTCAATAGCACTTGTGGGCATGCGATTTTGTACAGAGATGGAAAGCAAAGACTCGTAGTCTCAAGCTGGAAGCAATGGAAGGTTTTCATAGGTAAATATTTTACTGTCGGAGGTTTGGCAGTTCTTGCAAATTGAATGAAAAAATGGCAGGAAAATACAAACCAGAGACAGCGACCATGCAAGTTGCTCCTAGTTTCTGCAGAGGACTTCAAATAATGCACATTTTTTGCACAAAAACTAAATTCTAAACATTTTTTAAGCTAATTGCTTTATCTTGCAAATAATAGTGAAGTTCACTTTTCATAGCATTTCAGGTGTAAAGTTGCTATCGTGGCAATCTGTCGCTACAACTGCTTTCGAAAACATTGCGAGCATTCAAAAATTGCTACGATAATAAATTTAGACCTAAAATGCTACGAGACGTGAACTCCGCTAATGTAAACTCTATTAGTTGCATAATCAACAGTCAACTGGTCACTGGTTATGTTTGACTAGTCCCATAAATTAATGCTTGGTATACTTTTAGGCGCATTTAAAAGTCATAGCAACAAGCCAAATAAAACTTAACAACTACAAATGCCATACATTTTATTCATCTAAAAGGCAAAGCAAAGATAAATCTAATTACATGAACAGCGCGTTTATCAACGTTTATCAAAACGCTAAAACGCAACACTGACAATGCCAAACCACTTTAAAATCTCTACCCACGCTACCATTTTGCATTTCACTCGCTGGTGCATTCATCTTGCTGGGCTTTTCTTGCACACATGCCAGCAACAAAAACAAAAACTTATTCAGCGCCACTTAAATTCGTGTTGCATGTGTCATGCGCGCCCAGAGCTAAATTGGCCCCAAAGCGCGGGCGAAGCGGCACAGCGGCCAAATAAGAGAAAACCCATAAAACCTAAAGAGCCGCAGCCACGCAACCGCATACATCATTTACAACAACAACGACAATGAAAACATAGTGGCCAGAAAATACAAAAAAAAAACAAGCATACGCAAACATGAAGCAAAGAAAACGCGCAAAAGGCTGCCCCAAACTGTCTGTTGCGCTGCACACACATACACACACATAAACACATAAATACGCGGCTCCTTCCCATGAAAAACCACACTAAATTAAAAAAAAAACTAACAAAATCTGGCAACTACGTTGGCGTCATTGAAGCCACATACATTTTTTTAAATATTTTTTTCAAATGGAATTTTGAAATTTGCATTAAAATGTAAGACAAGCGCGTTCGTCCAGCAGAGCACAGAGCGAAGAGCCACCAAGTTGCCTGAATGGCAGCCTGCAGCCGAGCACATTCATTGTGTACATGTGTGTGTGTGAGTCTTAATGTGTATGTGTTGGAGAAAAAAGTGAGGTCATCTTTGGGGTTATTGTCATGTGTATGGCAATAAGTCAGCAACAATATGCATTCAACACTGCACTGGCAGCCAACTGGCAGATCTCTTAACTGGAGTATTTAGTCGTTGAGAAGTTGAGCGTGGAGGCGTGAACGTTTTGCCACAACGCTAACCATATTTTATTTTCGTGTGGCATTGCAATGCAGAGAACAGAATGGTTGTCGTTTGTTCATTCAGCGGGTGTGGAATTGAGAAACAAATTTACAATATTTAAATACTTTTCGTTATGAAAGTCAAATTTTTATGCTCTATAAAAAAAAAGAACTACGCTGTGTTTATTTATTCATGGTGATGAGTTTATTTGTATTTTTTGCAGTTTTTAAGGTTGAGAAGAAGAAGAGAGAACAAAAGGGATATTTTTGTTTTTGTATGCTTGGCACCAACAACGACAGAGAGAAGACTCAAACTGCAGGGCCACTACCACTTTACTTCCAGTGTAAGATTTTGCTATTCCACTTTTCTCTTTTTTGAGTCTAACTGACAGACAGGCAGCTTGCTAGTTACTCAGCAAGTATACACTGAGAACAAATCTGAGTAGATCCTGGATAACTAAGAAGTTCTTTCGTAAAAACGTCGAGGTAGTAATCAGTCCATCAATTTTTCCACCATCGATCTATGTTTTAGTTAGAAACCGAACTATAAGAACAGAGATATGAAATGGAAAAGTTGGGTTTAAAAATAGTTTTGTCCATTACTGTCCTGTGTGTTGGTTCATACCTCAAAAATTCATTTCATCGAATCATTTTACATTTATTTAATCTATCATCACTCTATAACTTTATTACTCTATATCTTTGTTCCTATAACTATTCTTCCATGACTTCACGTCTTTTTCATCCACTGATCTATTCATTCGTCTGCCAATCTATTTCTATGTTCCTTTGCTAGCTTTTAGTTAGAAAATGAAGTACAGGAATGAATATGACAGCTGTGAATCGATATGCTTATTGAAAAATTTAAAATCTTTGCAAAGTAGGACAATAATCCTGTCTTTGTCTTTCGTCTTTCATGTTCTCCGCGATGTTGTGTTCCGCACTCCTCGAGAGATTTTTCATTAATATTCCAGCCAGATCTCTTCGTTGCACAGAGTTTTTTCATGTTGGCCTGTTCAGGGCTCTGTATTCTCGAAATGCACCTTTTTCCATGGGCTGGAGTTCAATAGAATCTCCAAAATTTTTTTGATTTTACATTTTCAAAAAATCGATTCATGTATTCTTTAAATCTTTTTTATAAGTGGTACAGATTATGTTTTCTTCAATTTACCTACATTTTAAATCTGTTCACCTTAGCCTATACGAATTTTCACTGTATTTATTGGCTAAATAAATATATAAATAAAGATATGAACAGAGGAAAAGTAGAGTTAAGAAATAGTTTTGTCCATTACTGTCAATCCTGTTCTGTTCTGTTCATCATTCATTCATTCTGTTCATCATTCATTCCTCAGTAATTCGTTAATTACTCATGCGTTTGTGATTCATTCTTTACATTTTTGTTCATATTTATTACCACAGTTATTGCTTCATGAGTCCACCTATTACTCCCACCACTATCCATTCGTCTGTTTGTTTTTGTATTCATTTTTACACTTTTATGGTTAGAATAGTCCTTCATTCATCTGTCTGTCTATCCACATGATCCTCTTTCACTTCATATATTTGTCCATCCTTCATGTCATTCATTTGCCCAACTAGTCAACTCTACGTGTAATTTCAGCTATTTTATACAACTTTGAATTGAGAGCCAGTAACTCTTTTTTCAATCAAGTCCAGGTCCATCAGGTCAGTCTACAAACCTAACCTCAATATTTTTATATTTTAGTGCATTTCGAATAGTAAATTTTTTGGTTCTTCCCACTGTATATTCGCCAAACGTCCTGCCATCTGCTAGTCTTGTTGTCCTTGCAATTATTCATCTGTCTGTTTATCCACATGATCCTCTTTCAGTTCATATGTTTGTTCATCTATCAAGTCATTCATTCATCTAACTAGTTTATCTGATTTCATCCATTCTATAAAACATTGCACTGACTTCCATTTGCTCTTTTTTTCCATCCATCAGGTCAGTTCATGCACCTGACCTCAATATTTACATATTATTCTGCATTTATATTCATATATTATATTATATACTGCACAATTTCGATTGCCACGCAACAACCTATGCAACCTTGTGCGTAGTAACTAATTAAAATGTGTTAATTGAATTAAAATCCCACGCAGCGTTGGCCAAAAATGCAAATTTATGAAGCACATAGGGGGCAAGTTTTCGGAAGGCGCAACAAAAACAAAAAATACAAAATACAAATCAGCAACGAGTAAAATATGGAAATTGTATGGCAACATAACCTCAATAAAAACAGCAAAAACCGAAACTGCGAAAACCGCAAAACTAAACAAACACCACTACACGCACACACACACACAGCAATTATAGCCGCTAGCGGGAAACACAAAGCTGTGCATATGTGGCGCGTGCGGAGATTTAGTTAAATTAATTTATTTACACCAACAAAACGCCAACCGAGACGCATGAATAGATATGTGCAATGTGCACCTGGCCGGATTTGTTTGACTGTGTGTGCAGGTGTGTGCGTGTGTGGCTGTGTCCTGCACTGCTGCCTGGTGTGGAATGCAAATGTTTTATGCAAAACAGCAGCAACAACAACAATAGCGCTTGTGGAGTATTTTTCGGAAATTATGCCAATTACCGTAAAGTGTTGCAGCGCTGCAACTGCACTGCCATAAGGCTATAAATGTTTGTAGCATACTTTTAGGATGGAGGATGGAGTCGCAAATCGCTCGTTAACTGGCAAAATGTTATAAACAACGTGAAATCAACGCTTTCAAGTTGAGTACACGAGGTTAAACGGTTGTTTCATTGTGTTGGTAAATAGTCACAAAGCTTTGTCGGACCTGAGACAACCAGTTCCCAAAATTCATTGGTCTTTCAACTGGTTTTTTGTAGTCAATTGGGCAACTAGTTGTCCAAGTGACTGTCAGCGGATGCAGAAATGGGTGAGTTCGCGTCTAATCGTTCACGTTCTGCGTGCGCGTTCATAGGCGAGAAGAGACATGAAAATACGAAACGAAACGAAAGACGAAACAGAGGTGAAATAAGCAACAATATTATGTTACGGCTTACAACAACAACGTAGAAATGTTTGCATTTTTCGAACTTTCTGTTTCTATGACTCGAAGTTCGCTCGCTTTGCACGTTTTGTCTTGAATGATTTCAGTTAGAATTTTGCGTGGTTGCGTGAAGCAACGAATTGCAGCAGCAGTCGAATGGTATGTTTTAAAAAATTTATGTAATTATTTGTATGTAATTATTTAATAATTTATTTATTTTTTTATTAATTGCAGGCGAAGTCAGGATGTTGAACTGCGTCAGACCCCAAACAGTTTCGACTGAAGTGTGTCAGCAAGTCGAAGTTCATCTTTACGTGCACCAATACTTGTTTTATTCGCGATAATTTTTTGTTATTATTTTTAAAATAAAATAATTAATTAAAAAATGGACTGTTTTATTTTCTCCATAAAAATCGAGTGGTTAGAAATCTAATCCAGAATAAACTAGTTCGCAAACTAGTCGCTTTCAACTGGTTTGACAACTGGTTGCTTCGGACTAACCTTGGACTAGTTGCAAATGGATGCAGACGGGGACAATTGACCCTCGCCTAGGACACCGCCATGTTAAAAAGGTGAGTTTGCTACAAGAAAACGAGTCGATTCTGAGGTCATATGTGACTGTCAAGCGACTAGTTGAAAAACTAAACTTGGACCAGTCCGATTTCCCACAGGGAGGTGTTTATGAGTAGCACGGTTTGCTTTTGGCATTGTTAAGTGGTGGCTGATCCTGTTTGTTCTGATTCCTTGACTTGCTCCTAGCTTACCACATCTCTAAAGCGATTTTAAGCATCGAGCTCAGTTTTAGTTGCTGGCTTTAAACATTTTACATACTTTTGAAAATCTTAAATATTTTTTTACATTTTGTAAATATTTTTTTTTTATTTTTAAATATTTTTTCAATGTTTTAAATATTCTTAAACAAATTTTTAAATACTTGGTTTACATTTTTTACATATTTTACATAAAGCAGAAATTAACCATCCATCATTAAGTGCGTAAAAAAGGAAAATTATGAAATATAAATAAATAAATACAGCAAGTAGCTGCTTGCTTCGCGTCGTCTCGCTTCCTTCTACCGTCTCGCACTTACCCTCCCCCGGCACACACCACTCAAACTGACTTTTATCTCACTATATGCTGTGCCACTTCAGTCCTAAGTGCTGAAACATGTTCAAGTGTGTTGTAATTGGAGGCCTCTCTCTGCCCTCGTCGAGCGTTCTTGCGCGCCGCAGCGCTGCAACTAGGGCTGCAGTTCGATTTATCCGCAGCATAATGCACACTATTAACCGTTATTTGCGGGTGGCCACCAGTTCCGCCGCGTCCGGGAAGCGCAAACATAACATTGCGCGGTAAGAGGAACGCAGGAAGAAGGAAATGCAACTTTCATCGGCACTCACCATTACGCGGCGCTTTGTGCTTGTCAGCGCGTTGGGCAAGTGTCAACGTTGATGCTTTTCAACTACTTGTTCGCTTCTTAACGGCGCTCAATGCTTTATGCTTTCTTCTTTTTTTTTTTTGTTACTTTGCATCTTCAATACCCAACGCCAAAGGGTGGCGAATTGGTTTTTACTTTTCTACTTTAACCCAAATTCGTTTTCAATGTTCAGTGGCAACGCTCGACTTGTAGTCGCTTCCGCTGCGTCGCTAAGTGACGGGATCGTTCGCTTTGCATTGCCGCCCTAATCGAACGATTTTGCATGCAATTGCTTCGATCTGTTGGCACACTGGCAGCTGGTGAGAAACTTCTAAAGCCATTTTTAGCAACAAAAAAAAACCTTTCGGTTTTTAAATGAAAATTTAAGGAAATGAAAATTTATAAAAAATTTAATTCAGGTGACAGTAAAATTGTCGACTTCGACTAACTTTGGACCAACTTGTTCCAGAATCCGAATCGGATCGGAAATGGATTTTATTCCGACCGTCTGTGTTCTACATTCCGATTATCGGAAATATTTGCCGATGCAACCCTGTTGTCAAATCCGATTAAGTTCGAACGAATTTGGATCGGAAATTTGGTGTTCTGCATTCCGATTATTGGAAATTTTTGTCGAAAATAATCCGCTAAACAAAAAGCTGCTGGAATTGAAATCGGAAAGCAGCAAAACGAAAATAAATAAGGAAAATGTAACCAAATAAATGAAACATCGTGTTAAATAAAACTAATAAGTTAATTCTTAATCACGGGAAAGCATACGACTGCTGACCAGAGCAAAATGCTCTTGGATTTTATGGAGGAGAATGCGGACGTCGCGAAAAGTTTCTGCACAGGCGACAAAGTCGAATTTGAAAATAAATGGAAGCATTTAACGCAGTCGCTGAACGGGCAAGGACCACCAACAAAAAGTGTAACGGGGTGGAAAAAGGTGAGAAGTAAATTAAATCAGTTAATTTTGTAACATTTTCTTCAATCATAGACCTGAGTTGATTGGAAAAGTGAAGT
Organism: Melieria omissa; assembly: GCA_963971225.1. Classification (NCBI taxonomy): domain Eukaryota; kingdom Metazoa; phylum Arthropoda; class Insecta; order Diptera; family Ulidiidae; genus Melieria; species Melieria omissa. Next base: position 58,480,255 of record OZ020268.1, read on the forward strand.
AAGAAGGAAGCTGGCACATAATAGAAGAGAAGCTTTAGCGACCGGCGGTGGACCTTTTAAAAAGCACACGCTTTCCGAAATGGAAAAGGCGGTTGCCTTTTCTACCGATCGTTGATAGCCTCCTTCGGCAAGAAATTGCAAAGCCGTCGCCAATTTCAATTCTGGCGGAATGGAGCATTGCCGAAAAAAAGGTCTCACTTCGGTCAAGATCATGTTGAATGCTGCTTTGTTAAGGCGGTACCGAGCAATAAACCTTAAATAGGAAATTTTGAACATAACTGAAATGAATTGTACTAGTTACGAAGAATCTGGCAATTCCATCGGATTGCTGTGGTCTCGCAAAATTCTGCGCTTTACTTTTTCAACGGCGGACTGCTTGTTCTCAAGCAATACTGCCAATAAAATAACCCAACTCATTAAATAAAATAAAAAATCGTACAACATTTTACAATTTCCTTTTTCATTTGAACATTAAAAGCAAACAGCTGATTGAAGGTTTGTTAATTTGCTAACAATCGGATTCGAAATAAACTTCGAATGTGACAATTCCGCTCGGATTGCAGAACACCTCTTCAAATCGGAATGGGATTTAATTCCGATTCAAATCCGATTCCGACTCGGATTCTGGAATAGGGCTGACTATTTTCGAATTGTTGAACTGCCTCTAACTTCTAAACCCGAAGGGCTAGCAACCTGAAATTTAGCTTATTTTGTAGTGTTTCAGCTTTCCAATGATGGGTCGAAAAACCCCCAATAACCCACGGGAAAATTAATTAAATCGAAGTTGAGGGGCCAAAGTCATCTTTCAACTTCGACTGACTTTGGACTATTTTCAAATCGTTCAACAGCCTAACTTCTAAACCAGAAGGGGTAGCTGAACCTGAACCTGAAATATGGCTCATCCAGTAGTTGAACTCTCAAGCTTTCCAATTATAGGTTGAAAGACCCCCAATATCTGACGGGAAATTTAAGTAAATCGAAGTTGAGAGGTCAAAGTCATCTTTCAACTTCGACTGTCTTTGGACTATTTTCAAATCGTTCAACTACCTCTAACTTCTAAACCAGAAGAGCTAGCAACTTCAAATTTCGCTTATTGTGTAGTTGAACTCTTCAGCTTTCCAATGATAGATCTTAAGGAAAATCTACGTAAGCCAAAGTTAAAGGCTGATTCGGAGAAGAACCCATCTTTTCTAAATCACTCAGTTGCCAACTTCTAAACCAGAAGGGCTGGCAACCTGAATTATTGCTCATCTTGTAATAACAAATTCAATCCCTCTCTTCGAATCCACCTACCTATGCACTTGTCACAGATTAAAAAAATATAGGAATATATATACGACCACATTACATATTTTTCGTGATAATTGATATGGACCACAGTGCACAAATCCCAATTGCCTGAACACATTTCGTTTACGCTTCGTTCACACATTGCTTGATCGTTGTGTCGTTTTTTGCCATTATCTACAGTTTTAATTAAAATTTAAGGCAATTAATTGCACACTAAACGCCCATAAAATGCAATTTGGCATTGTGTGTGTGTGTGTGTGTGTGTGTGTCGATGCAGGCGAGAATATGAGTCCGTGTGTGCGTCGTACATGCGCTGCACACGTAAACGATAATTTTCACTGAGCAAAAACTTCGGGCCATATTTGCTGCAAACTAAAAGCCTTAAGCTGAAATTACTGGTGTTTAGTGACTGGTTTGAGCCCAATTCTGCCGTGAGAACGTTTGACATTAGTTACATAATGTTTATAAGTACAGAGTCTGAACAACTGGCACATACGAGTAATGAAATGAATGCTGAAAGCTTACGTTGCTCAGCTGTTGAGCCAATTCCCAATTCTCCCAACCTATATATCCTTCCTGAACCAGCGCAATACCTCGCATTTATAGGGGTCATCTCCTGCGCGTTGGCTCGTTTAAAAAAAAAAAAATTGCAATTCAGAAGCTATCGAGTACGTTTGTCTATGGCGATTTGAAAACAACTCACAAAATTGTGCAATATTATGGCTCTATAATGTTTTAAATATAATTTTATATTATTTTATTTAATCCATACTGCAATTTAATCGCTTAATTCGTTAATAGTTGTATGTATATGAAATTTTAAATGTGTTCCCGACAAGTTTGGTCCACCTCCCTCCAACTCTGTCTAAACAATTTGCATTTCACTAACGCCAGCCGGTGTGTGCAATGCGTCAGTCACAATAAAATTCCCCGCATGACACTTGCCAAATATTTCCTTTGCCATATTGATTTATTTTAAACACCGCAAATATCTCAGATGCCACAAATGCATTGAGACAACACACATGCACCCATACAGACAGACATCACGCACAATGCAATCTTAGGCGCTTCAACTCCCACTTATTCCAACTCACGTTATTGCTGCAATTGGCCTACAACGCCTGTGGATATGCAACGTTATTAGTGCGCAACAAGGACCAACAGGCGTTGTAGACTTGAGAAAAACAAGCAAAACAAGTTTATGAAATATTTTCAAATGAAATTTAGCAAAATATTATAGAATAAAATGGGAAAATGGGAATGTTAGATATGTTTGCAATACTCAAAAGCTTTAAATGAATATAATAAATGTATAGATGTATAAAATATTTAATTAAATATAATAAAACTATGCCTCGAAATCCCTGAATGTCACTTAATTGCACACAAATGGGATTTTTTTCTTGTGACTAATTTCTCGTATGTAGGACGCATATGTGTTGGTATGAAGCTTCCATAAATTCGCATTCAATGCGCACGTTTCGCATTTATTTGCACACTTTTCACTACACTCATGGGCACTTTTATTTGCTTGCTGCTTTGAGCGCGCCTAAACATATGCAGCACAATTCTCGCTCGACACGCTGCGCTTGTTGTGCGCAACCATGGACAATCATTTGTTTTGACATAGCTTTAGGCAGCTGGGAAAAATGCAAATGTTGAAATGCGTTTCATTAAATGCTGCACAAAAAATTTTCAAACGAATTTATATAAAATGTGGTTGACATGTGAAAAGTGCAGCTGACTGGCAACTATTCGACTGTAATGCATTAAAATTACTGTAGCATTTGCTGAATTGACATTGACATTTGTGAGCGATTTATGGTGCTGCATTTTATGCAATCGACAAATTGATAGCGCCATAAAAATGCGATTTTGTGGCAGCCGCAGTTGATGTGTTTGTGTTTGTGGGTTTGTGGTATTTCGAATGGGCAATGTTGGTGACTTTGAAAATGTTGTTGCAAATAGTTAGAAATGTATCAAATAACAAATGGCATTACGAATGTAGTTGGAATTGGCAGTAAAATATTTAAACGATGTGAAAGTGGCTGTGAAATTTCAATTTAAATAATTTGCATTGATATCACTTGCTGTCAGTGATTAATTTAAAAACATTATATCAAGAAAAATATATGAATTAAATTTAAATGGATTGCAATGAATGAATGAAATAATATTTGCTTTATAAACACTTTTCATTTATGGAGGCCACCAGCCACTTTTAGTCTGACTTACTGACTCAACAAAAATAGCTTTAAGCACTTTAAAGTAAATTAAAAAAGTGCAAGTTCTCACACATTTCCATGCAATTAATTTTAAATTAACACTTAATTCATTATTTTGCACTGCCACTCAAAAACACCCCCCCCCCCCCCCCCCACACACACACACACTTCTTGTACTTTCAGCAATTCCCATTGCTTCTTTCACAGGTATTTGCCTGCCGCCGCCACTCGCTTTTATGCCACTACAACCACTTTTCCACGCAATCCAATTAAGTTCTTATACATCGTTAGTTGCAGGCAGAACAGATTAAAAATAGATGCGCAAAAGTTTAAATAAATTAAATACAAAACGTTGCATTATTATGAGCGCTAATGCCGCAATTTCTTTGCACGGGCAACTCTGACGCGCCTCAAAGAGCCATGCGCCACCTACCCGCACACCACTACCACAATTGGCATGCGGCCAGTGGCCACTGACCAAAGTGTTGAAAAATGTTTCAGCGCAACTTGGCCTGCAGGTAGTGGCAATGCAAAGAATTTGTATTTAAAAATTAGTTTGATTTTTATGTAAAAATTAAATAAACATTCAAGTTGCTTGTTATGACTAAAACAGACCACGTAAACATACGTGCACTCGACAATTGTTTCAAAAGTTAATATCAAAATCATTTTTATTGAACACTTTTTATATGTTAACTTTAGTTGAAAAACTTAAACGTAAAAATTAAGTTAAATAAATACTTACGCGTCAACTCCATCTTACATTTAATTCTCATTGTTTCCTTAGATTTTAGGTAATTTCTATGAACTAAGCACATTTCACATTCTTTCTTAGAGAGAATTTTTCTCGCACCACATCAATGCAAGTTATTGTCTAAATTTACGCGTAGCCGCTGCACCACGTCGAAAACGTGAGTGACTGCCAAATGGTTTGTCTGACAACAGCAGCGCTGCCGCGCCGGATGTTTCGTCCTTTTCAGGCAAATGTATCACATGCAGTATGTCCCAAAGCATGCGCCCGTTTTCCTGCGACTCCAGCATTTCGCCAAGTTCTTCCTATTAATAACAATATTAAAATACTAACAGATATTAAAATAGACATTTATTACTCAATACCTGCGTGCGATTCACCAGCTCCTTCAGGCTGCCGCCTTGTCGCATCAGTTTGTGTACATTGCGCGTGCTCACACCGGGCAAACGTAGCAGAAAATCGTAGATGTTGGCATTGAATTTCGTTACCTCGTTGGCAGCAGCACCGCCCTCCACCTCGTCGCAGCCAACAGCGGCCGCCTGCTTGGCATCGGGCTCAGGCTTGCCCGATTTCAACTCCTCAAACAGCTGCGCTGTGGCGTACGGACTGGGCGACCAGATTAAGCGCAGTCGCGGAAAGTGCAGTGTCAGCAGCTGCAACTTCTGCACAATGTCCGCGTGCGTGGAGGTTGTATTCTGCGAGAGCATGAATTTGCCCTGCAAATGAAACTGCTTGCTTTGGTCGAACTCGATGAGCAGTATGGGCTTGGCATAGTAACGCTGCATCTGAATGCATTGGTTGTACAGGCGACCGGAATTGAGTGACCCAATCAGATCAGAGATGGACTTGCGTTCAACGCAAATTTCCGGTGTCAGAATGTAGTCGCCAATCTGTAAGTCAAATTTTATTATCAGCCATCTACAATGTAACAAGTCATCACGCACCGTAATTGTGACGGGCAGCACCTCAATGCCGCGTTTGTGTATGAGGCACGGTAGATCGGAGCGAAATTCGCGCATGTCGACAATGATTTTGGACGTCACTTCGGGTGTGGTAATTTGGCCACCAGCCTGGCGCGTGATATCATTGTTTGTAGTATCGCTTTCGGGGTCTTTTAAAGTCTTGTACAGTACGAACGCCTCATCCGTCTTGCCGTCCTGGTACTCGGGTATGACCATCAACTGAAAGGGACATATTCAAAATATAATACACCATATTTAATGCTGCAATTACGCACATATTTTGTCTCAATGATGCGCTCGAAGGCCTGCTTCTCTCGCCGCAGACTAGTCAGATAACTCTGCTCTTCGACGGTGCGCGCATGAATGAGAAAGAACACCTTTATGCGTTCTTTAGCGGGACGCTGCTGACGCGCTTCGTATATTTCCAGCTGCCTTATGGCGGGCACATTGCAATGATACATTATTACATACTGCGGCTGAATCTCCTCCAAGATACGATCCAGCGCCATGGCACCTTCCCGCTCGGTCTTGAAGCTCTGTATGCAGATGAGCGGCTGCTTGCAAGCCGCTACTGCAGCGGTAATGTCGAGATCTGCCAGCTAAAGGTACACAAAAGTGCATTATTATCAGTGATGGCTGCAATTTCAGCTAATTTTTCTCACTTCAGGGCATGGCTCGAAAACGGAATTGTCCATATTGGCATCGGTGCTCTCCAGCAACTGGAACGTCTCATCAGTCACATTCAACGCTTGCGTCATGGTCAACATGTAACTCTCCTGAAAGCAATTGGCACCGCTAATCTCATCCGCGTCGCCACCAGTCAGCAGCTGCGTGAGTTCGTCTACTACTGCCTTAGCGGGAATAGCCTCATTGCCCTCGGCAGTTTCATCCTGAGCAGCGCCGCTCTGGCTCGACCTGCCCGGCTGGGTTTTAGTTGAATACTGTGCGCCAGCCTGTTGTTGCGTCGATATAATTTCCAATTCTTTGGCATTTGTTATTTTGTCATAGCGGGCTGCCAATTTGCCAACGGGTATTTCATGCCGCATGGCCTCGTACAGTAAATAACGTTCGCCACTTTGTGTGAGAAATTGCTGCAGTTGAAAGCAGGTGCGTTTGTCTTGGCAGAGTATTAGCACTTTTGGCGGTTTCAAGCTGCCGGGGTAGCAGCGTTTCATATCGCCAGGTATTTCCACCTTTAGTATTTCAGCCAAGTACTTCCACTTGGGACAGAGCTCCGGCTCAAATTCTGCAAGACAAAGTAAAGCAGTCAGAACATGTTTCACTTCTCAGTTTTCAACTCGATCAACTCACCTCCCTTCCCATTATAAACGCGCTCTTTAGAGAGCTTGAAGACCTGCTCGGCTGCATCAAGCAGCGTCCAGCCAGAGTTGCTCAATGCATATTCCTTGGTACGATAACGTTTTGTCAGGGCGTAAGCACCAACCGCATTATTGTACATTGTGGCACTGCAAGAAGAAACAACTATAGCACAAAACATTTGCACTACCTCTACTGTTTCTTTACATTATCAGATTACGCAAGATCTTCAAATCGGCCACTATGAGTTTCGTCTGCGAGTTCAGCTGATGCCAGATGCAGTCCAACTGCGCTTGCAATATCTTGTGAAATTTCTTCGTTATGCAATTCTCCAAGGTGATCTCGTCCATTTCAACAGTGCGATTGATGCGCTTAATTTCGCGCACCAAATAGTTCATAATGTCCAATATGTGCGTTTGTATGAGCAGCATTTTCTGGGTCATTGGCACGTGCAGCTCGATTGTTTGTGCCTCGTATGGTTTCAGTGAAGCCTGCACAGATGCATGGAATCGTGGCCAGATAAACAGCTCCTTCACGAAGAGGTTGCGCATGGTGCGCTCAATGTGGGAATAGCCGATGGTGAAGGCTTCGGCGCTGCTGGAGAACGCCTTGATAAAGCCCACCTTGTTGCGCTGCCGATAGAGCCGCAGCGCAAAGGCCTCCTGACACGATTCGACAATAGTGTGCGCACGCAACACCACGATCCCGGTAATCAGCTCGATGGGTACGCGATTCTTAAGCAGATCCACGACCAGTATACGTGTGCTTATGAACTGAACGCCGCCCTCCAGATAGACCCGCTCACTAACGCCACAGGATTTCAATTACTATAGATTCGCATGAATCAAATAATTTCTATTACCGTTCCGTTGCCGTGTTGGACACCTCGTGCACGTACTTCCGCTCCAGCTTCGACTTGTAGTGCTCCTCTTCCCAGTCAGAGCTGTTGATGACCAGCACCAGATTGCCCGCATCGCAGTACACCTTCAGTATGTTGGACATCACACGATCGTAATGAAGACCTCTATAACAACCACATGAAACAAACGCCGATTGGATTATTTCACGCCTCACTTACTTGGCACACACCATTAAACCATCCGTGTGCACAAGATCGAGAAACATTTGCTTCTCATACTCCAACAACACCACATCTTTGCGCATTAGGTACTCCTCCGCCGACGCCACATTGGCCAAGTCGGCTTCATCGCGTTGTTGTGCCGCCAGCTCTGCCTTCACCTCTTCTGACGGAGCTTCCTCTATTGGTTTCGCATCCATTTTGTCCAAATCAATATTATTAGCACTTTCATTGCACTCATTTTCAGACATTTCGTAATGCTATCAAAATTGCAGCGAGATAAACAAGTGAGCGCGTTTTCTCATAAACTAACTGTTTTTCATTTCGGACGCCAAGACCGAACGCCATAATCGAAGGGCTACAGGGCGATCCAGAGTTTTAAGTTATTTCGTAATACTTTGATATGAAACGCAAAATATGTCATCTCCAAACTGATCCATCATTCCTTGCATGTAAGTATTAATAATTAATTAATAACAATTAATAATAAATAATTCATTGGCACGACAGCCCGCTTACGCGAGACTAAGGCCTAGCTTCCCGCAACCACCCGTGTTGTGCGTGTGAATTTTGTACGCGGGTGGAAGGGACCTACAGTTTTATGCCGGTTCCGAACGGCAGGTTGGGAGCTTTTTCATAGGCAATTTTTACTCTCAGAGGTTTGCCATTTCCAGCTGAGAGGACAGCCACCGAAAGAGAAAACGAGTTTCCCGTTATTTTTTCTAGGTGTTACTACATGCAGTATTCGATCTTGCGTCGCTCTGCATGCGACTCGTTGGACCACGCACTAACCAACTGAGCCACGGCGGCATGTAAGTATGGTCCACTTAAAATCATTTGAAAAGGTTTTTCACTTCTTTTTTTATAGGTTTAAGTTACTCTATGACGAGTAACTTAAAAGGTTTTATAACTTCAATATTTCATAGGGAAATTCTACTTTTGAATACCTTATATTTCAATATACGAAACACGCTGTGCTCTGAGCCGTTCATTGAATCCATGGCTCAATAATCAGCCTTATCGGGAGTTTCACGTGAACAACATTTCGGGTGGAATATTTAACTTTTCACTTTTCTCCTTATCGCGAGTTTCGCCCGAACTTTTCGGCATGTTCGAAAGAAATTGCACCTATTGGCAACACTTATTCCGCGTGAAATGTCTTGTCAGTTAACGGAAAAATTTTCACTAACATTTTGAACGTGAACAATAAACAAACAACATTTAAGTTGTTGATTTTCATGCAAAAGAAATTTACATTGCAGCCGGATAAAAGGAAGCCGGGACAAATTCGCAGAGTTTTGGAGGAATCTGACACTGGAGCTGAATAGTGGAAGAAGGTAACAATTGTGTTACTCGTACATACACATACAGTTGCGGTCAAAATAATAGTAGTACGCGTAAAACGAAAAGAAAATTAAGAAAAAATAATCTGCTTTTCTTTACAAATATTAATTTGGTATTTTTTTTAACTAGTTATAAGTGTTAACAATGCAATCATAAAATAAAACTTAAGAATTAAACTCAGTTTGGTTTGATTTAAATTAAATGCGTCAAAAGCTCCAAAATATGGACGGTCAAAAAAATAGTAGTTCGCTTTACTTTCATAAAAATGAAGCAAAATTTGTGTTTCATTTTAAAAGATTTAGTGGTTAAATAGTAATAACGTAATTTTTCTTCAAATTAATATTTAGTTGCGTGACTGTTGTTTGGCTATTACTGCAGCACAGAGCCGATGCATTGAAATAACCAAATTTTCATATCTTTCTCTAGGGGCGTGGTCTACTCCTTCTCAAAGTTGATTATTATTTAAAAGATTATTGTGAGCATCTGCTCTCTTCACGTCACACCACAAATTTTTAATTATATTGAAGTCTGGTGATTGTGCGAGCCATCCTATAACCCTAATCCTGCTTTTGCGAAGCTCCTTTCATGCGACCTTTCTTGTATGCTTTCGGTTATAATCCTGTTGGAAGATCCAAAGCATTGGCGTTTTTTCACGGACATACGGTAGCAGGATTTCCCGCAAGATTCGTACACATACACATCGATCCATCGTTTTCTTGATCAAACAAATAGCGTCACCTCCATAAAACGTAAGACATGCTGAATAAATAAATGCATGTCTTACGTTTTATGGAGGTGGCGCTATTTATTTGATCAAGAAAACGATGGATCGATGTGTATGTGTACGAATCTTGCGGGAAATCGTGCTACCGTATGCCCGTGAAACAACGCCAATGCTTTGGATCTTCCAACAGGATTATAACCGAAAGCATACAAGAAAGGTCGCATGAAAGGAGCTTCGCAAAAGCAGGATTAGGGTTATAGAATGGCTCGCACAATCACCAGACTTCAATATAATTAAAAATTTGTGGTGTGACGTGAAGAGAGCAGATGCTCACAATAATCTTTTAAATAATAATCAACTTTGAGAAGGAGTAGACCACGCCCCTAGAGAAAGATATGAAAATTTGGTTATTTCAATGCATCGGCTCTGTGCTGCAGTAATAGCCAAACAACAGTCACGCAACTAAATATTAATTTGAAGAAAAATTACGTTATTACTATTTAACCACAAAATCTTTTAAAATGAAACACAATTTTTGCTTCATTTTTATGAAAGTAAAGCGAACTACTATTTTTTTGACCGTCCATATTTTGGAGCTTTTGACGCATTTAATTTAAATCAAACCAAACTGAGTTTAATTCTTAAGTTTTCTTTTATGATTGCATTGTTAACACTTATAACTTGTTAAAAAAAATACAAAATAAATATTTGTAAAGAAAAGCAGATTATTTTTTCTTAATTTTCTTTTCGTTTTACGCGTACTACTATTATTTGGACCGCAGCTGTATGTCCCTTCCTATTGTACAAAAAATGTTTGTTGAATGAGACGTACAGCCCTGTTCCAGAATCCGAATCGGATTAGAATCGAAATGAAATCCGATTCCGATTTGAAGAGCTGTTCTGCAATCCGAGCGGAATTGTCATATTCGAAGTTTATTTCGAATGCGATTGTTAGCAAATTAACAAACCTTCAATCAGCTGTTTGCTTTTTATGTTCAAATAAAAAAGGAAATTGTAAAACTTTGTAAGATTTTTTATTTTATTTAATGTGTTGGGTTATTTTATTGGCAGTATTGCTTGAGAACGAGCAGTCCGCCGTTGAAAAAGTAAAGCGCAGAATTTCACGAGACCACAGCAATCCGATGGAATTGCCATATTCTTCGTAACTAGTACAAGTCATTTCAGTTCAAAATTTCCTATTTAAGGGGAGGTTCTCCTCTTTTTTTTTTCAAAAAATCAATTTTTTTTTTTTTGATGAAATGAAAGGTATGAATGTCGAGAATATGTGTGCAAAAGGATTTTTCGATCCGCAGCATATTTATCGCATAGGAGCGTCTCTGATGCGTCGAACTTTCGCGCGCGGAGGAACGCTCTGGTGCTATTTTACTGCGCGGCCAAAGATGTTTACGCGTTTATCTCAAAACCATTTTTTTCATCCTAACGTCAAGCGTAACTCATGATCTACTTATCCGAGTTACTTCATCTATAGCATTTCTTAAAGGGTATGATTTTTTATATGACTTATACCTAAAACAAATATAAACAAATGTGTAATAATAGTCTTTTAACAAAAGAAAAGTCGAACAAAAGATGGTAAAAATTGAACTTTTTCTATGATTATGCATAAATTAGATGATTTTTTATAAAAATTATTCAAAAATAGGTATAAGTCATAGGGAATTTAATATTCTTTACTATAAAAAAAGACAGCCGCCGTGGCTCAGTTGGTTAGTGCGCGGTCCAAGCGAGTCGCATGCAGAGCGACGCTAGTTCGAATTCTGCATGTAGTAACACCTAAAAAAAAATAACGGGAAACTCGTTTTCTCTTTCGGTGGCTGTCCTCTCAGCTGGAAATGGCAAACCTATGAGAGTAAAAATTGCCTATGAAAAAGCTCCCAACCTGCCGTTCGGAACCGGCATAAAACTGTAGGTCCCTTCCACCCGCGTACAAAATTCACACGCACAACACGGGTGGTTGCGGGAAGCTAGGCCTTAGTCTCGCGTAAGCGGGCTGTCGTGCCAATCAATTATTTAAAATTATTTATTATTACTATAAAAAAAAAATTTTTGATTTCAGTTCACTACAAGTGGCTACAGCCTTGACGTTTCCGAACAATGTTTCGCTTGCAGAGGTTGACAAGTCCCGCCATTTTTGGGCCGCCATATTGGATTTTGTAAAAAAAAAAAATTTTCTTGTATTTTAGAAAGATGGCTTAATAAATCATCAAAACCGTCTATTCGTGAGTGGTTTCATTATCCGACAGTAAATGAAAGAATTTCGCTTTATTTTCGGCCGAAAAGAGGAGAACCTCCCCTTAAGGTTTATTGCTCAGTACCGCTTTAACAAAGCAGCATTCAATATGATCTTGACCGAAGTGAAACCTTTTCTTGGGCAATGCTCCATTCCGCCCGAATTGAAATTGGCGACGGCTTTGCAATTTCTTGCCGAAGGGGGCTATCAACGATGTCCGCATTCTCCTCCATTAAATCCAAGAGCATTTTGCTCTGGTCAGCAGTCTTATGCTTTCTCGTGATCATATATGTAGTACTTCTATATCGGCACTAAGCTCAAGGTACATTCGCCAACATCACAGTACAGCAATAGTGAAATATGAGCGAGAAAACGTATAAACGAATGTACCTTGACATATATCAAAAGTTTCAAAAAGTGAGGTGCGTTCAAGCGGGAAAAAATTGACTGGAAAAAAATAAAATTTGTCGAAATTAACTGAAATTTCTTCAACCGCCCCACGAGCAGTTTGACAGTTGTTCATGTGTAGAAGTGCTCATGTATACACGCATAGAAATCCATTCACAAAATTTCGTGTTTTCTGTCTCATCGCTTGTCTCCCTTTGATTTCCAAATCAAAACACATTGTGAAGATAGGTTAGTGCCAATATAGAAGTATTACATACATGCCCGTGATTAAAAATTAATTTATTAGTTTTATTTAACACGATGTTTCATTTATTTGCTTACATATTCGTTATTTGTGTCCGTTTTGCTGCTTTCCGATTTCAATTCCACCACCTTTTTGTTTAGCGGATTATTTTTGACAAAAATTTCCGATATTTGGAATGCAGAACACCAAATTTCCGATCCAAATTCGTTCGAACTTAATCGGATTTGAGAACAGGGTTGCATCGGCAAATATTTCCGATAATCGGAATGTAGAACACCGACGTTCGGAATCAAATCCATTTCCGATTCGATTCGGATTCTGGAACAGGGCTTGCAATGTTTACGTGCGTTCCATCAATGCAGCCTACAACACCGTGTTTTCCATAAAAATCGTGGGATATTTTTCGTTGTTCTTCCGATGTTGGCCAAATTATCCATTCTGGGCATAGCGATGGCTCAAAAATTCCCAGATCTTCAGTGAGTACCTCCCTAAACGATGATTGGGCCAAACCAACTTCATGGCCTTTACCAATTCCCTTTTGGTATCCGCCCTAAGCAAAAAAAAAAAAACCCAAACAGGCGCTGAGTTTCACAATGGGTTAACCGATCTACACAATTTCCGACAAATGAAGGGATTCACAATCAAGATTCATTGAATACAGAGATTGCGCCTTCCGCGAGAAAATCAATTTTAAACCGCACCAGTGACGTCATACAAAATTGCTTCCTATTGGCTGAAAATGTTGATTGAATTTTGGAGAGAGAAACACATTGGGGCAAAATTAAGTATTTGTTACTTCATTATTTTTTTCCATTTTCAATTCCCTTCTTAATTCCAGTAAATTTACCCTTACCGATAAATATTGAGTATTCTATTCTATTCTATCTTCTATTCAATGAATCTTGATTCACAATGGACCCAACAGGGTCTCCGAGTGGAAGTGCCTGACGCACACACCCCTATGGGCCCGTTGTGATATCACAAATTCCACCCGTTTGAAATGTGTATGCAACACTGTTTTTTTCCAACATGTGATACAACACACATTTCAAACGGATTGGGGAAAGGGAGGGAGGGGACCTACAGTTTAACGCCGAATCCGAACGGCGATTGGCAGTTTTTTCATTCACACTTGGAGGTTTTGCCATTGCCTGCCAAGAGCGTACTTGTGCGATTCTTGTAATTCTCATTTCCTTCATGTGTATAGCGATGGAAGTAAATGAGTGCTGTTTCCAGCCCAAGCCAGGAATCGAACCTGGAGCGCTCGGTATGAGAAGCCAGCGCGCTACCCGCTGAGCTATCGAGGCCGACCACAACGCTATACTATGCATTATTACAAAAAAAAAATTCGCAAAAGCTTCTTATTTGCTTTTATTTGCAAGTTTTATTAATTTTTTGCACTTTTTTCACAGCTGTCACAATTACGTTTTTGTTTGTTCGAATCGGCACAGCTGATTCGAAGTGAAATGTCCTTCGGGCGAAACTCCCGATGAGAATTTATTTTTCGGGTGAACAAAAAAAAGTGAGGTGAAATGTTGTTCACGTGAAACTCCCGATAAGGCTGAATAAGGTTATAGCATCCCCGCAACACCAAAAACCACATGTATTTTGTTGGTAGGATCGTTTATCGCTACTGTCAAAATCAGTTGATAATTTCCGACGAAAGAGGCAGAAACTGAAAACAAACAAAAGTGATTGAGTGAAAAAACGGGAAAAGTGCTCAGGTCAGGTGTTTTCAGTCAGGTATTTTCATTTCAACCGATGCGGCAACACAGCACACCGACGATTTTGACAGAAGCGATAAACAATCAGCTGTTGGCTTGCTACAACCTTATAGTTGAGCCATGATTGAATCCATTAATGTAGTACTTCTATATTGGCAGTAAGCTCAGGGCAAGGTATATTAACAAGGTACGCCAGGCTGGGAGCGGCAGCTTTAAATGTCTCTCTTCACCATCTTATTCGTGAACGGTTGCTCTTTTTGTAGAATAAAGAACTTACTATTAGTGTTGATGTTGTTTGTACAACTATACTTTTGTGTACAGATTTGGGTAACATTGCAAAATACATATACGCGAAATACAGCCCATTACACCAGCCTGATACGCACTAAAATATTTTGTGGAATGAATACAAATGAAAGAATGAAATAAATTGAAAATTTTATGTGTTAGCAATTTGTGCGAAATTGTATGTTCTTTTCCTAATTCTGTCCAGTTTGCTAAAGAAGTAAAACAACTTTATTTTAATGTAGAATGTATTTTATAATAAGGAACTTAAACAAAAATTTAAAACAAAAACAATTAGGAAAAAGATTTTACGTAAATAAAAAATTATCAAAAACTCTTCCATAGAAATTTACATTACATTTTTAATTTTGAATGGGCAAAAAATGTATAAGGCATCAGCAACACTATAATACTACGTTTACATTGAGCCCAAATGCGTAGTTTGAGATGAGTCATTTCAAAGTGTTTACATTGCCTCATTCGCATTGCATTTGCCTTTTGTTTGGCAGCTAATGTCAAATGCTCAATGCTCATGTCCTGTTGCCGCAGCACATAGATTAGCGCTTCTCCGGCTACTGACTAAAGAATTTGTTGTTTTTTTGCTGCCTCTATGTTCCACACACTGCCATATTTTAATACAAATATATTACATACCTTACATGCTAAGCATATTCTTCATATTTGAAGCAGACGAAAATTTCCATTCGAAATTTCCATTTTGATCATTTTCGTTTGTTTTGATTTTGAACTGTCAAAAAGAACAAAAGCTTTTGAAAGAGCTTTCATTTTGTGATGCGTTCGATAAAATTGGTCATGTTTTATCGCATTTGCTTCGTCGTTTTGTTGAAATGAGTCATTTCGTCGATTTGAATTTGTATGGGGAAATGCGTGATTTGGCTTCGCATTTGAGAATTTTTGCCCTCACGCATTTGGGCTCAATGTAAACGTAGTATAACAATCAATACCAAATTATCTTTGTGGCATTCTATTAAAACTAACTAATTATAACATTTGTCCTACATAAACGCAGTTTCTAGAGTTTGAGGAACAAATACTAAAAGATGCAACCAACAATTCATTCCTAACAAAAAGCAACTCTGATTTGGCCCCCTTATTTTGACACCTCTCTGAGTCTGGCGTACCTTGTTAACAAGGTATATTAATTAATATTAATATATTTTTATTATATAATTATACTATGATTGAATCCAAGGCGCCTTGATTGAATCATATTAATTTAACATTCTTTGCAGCATTGCCACATGATTATATTTGCCACAGTTTTGAACTCAAATCAAAGTTTGCAAATTGTTTCCATAATATGTATCTAGTTTCTAGCTCTGGCAATACTATTTGGTAATGCAAGTTTTAAATTGCTCTGTTAGCATTAAGAGCTACAAATTTATTCGACTACAAGCGGATTTCGCAAGCATTTACCTGATTTACTTTGGTACAAATATGGAGGAACCCGCAGCTACTACTGTGGTTGTAAAGACGGAAGACACCCAGCAAAAGGCAATGCCGCACAAGCCAATGCCGCTTTTTGTTGAAGTAAAGCCGGAGCCATCAGACAACGATGAATGTTTGCCAGTGGGTAGCGCGGCTGGCGCCGAAGAGGAATTGGAAAACAATGGATTGCGTGGAGATGTTGAAGCGCAAGGAGTTGTGAGAACAACAAATGGTGCGCAGGCGGTGGTAGAGGCAGTAATAGCTGCGGTTGAGGAACCAACAGTTGCAGCTGAAGAAGCATCATCTGCGGTTGAGGAACCACCAGTTGCAGCTGAAGCACAGCCTGTGGCAGCAAAGGAAACGGCCGCCACACAGGAGACGGTTACTACCGTGGCAACTGAGCAAACGATATTAACTCCAGTGACAGCGCAAATTCCTTCACCTAGTGTCAAGGCGGAACCAGTTACCGCGGATGAGACCGAAGCAACTTTGCCGGATAGCTTTTTCGATGACCTGCTGCAAACTGCAGATGAAATCCAAGCTGCGGTGTGCCCTTTGAACGATAAGGCCGATTCCAACACTGCCAATGCACTCGTGAAAAGTGAACAACCAGATGTGGTGGCAGGTGATGCGACGAATACCGAATTGCCTGCCGCAGCACCCCCGCCGATGGCGACGGGCGATGAGGCGTTCAGTGATGCAGCTGACGAAGAGCCCGAGGAGAGTTTCTTTGATGAGTTATTAGTCGATCGAGTCGCCGAGCGGCTGGACAATGTCGAAAATCAGGAGTTGGAAATAAAATACTTTGACAAGCTCAAAGAGCTGGAACGGCTGAAGGAGAAGGAGCGTAAGAAAATGCACAAGAAAAAGAAGAAAAAGTCACAGAAACGTGCACGCAGCAGTAGCGCCGAACGCAGCGGTCACAAACGGCGACGAAAGTCACACAGTCATAGTCCAAACAAGAATGATGATGTGCCGCGGATACGAGTCAGACAAGGACTTGACGCCGGCTCGTTATTTCCGCATACGCCAGCAGAGCCGCAAGAGCAGCCAAGTACCAGTGCTGGCAGCCGTGTGTCCGACATAATCAATGTGGACGAGCTGTGCTTGCCAGTTCAGCAGACAGAACGCTTTCCGCGGCGCAATATGAACGGCCTCGTTTTGGACGACTCCACGCCGCTTGGCTTTCATCGCATTAAACGTTGGTAGTCATTCATGTTTGAGGTTGCTGAAGTATTTGCCATGCTATTTCTTTTTTTTTTCTTGTTTACAGTGGAGAAGGACATCAACGAGCTGTCGGTCATGGACGCACCGCTGGAGTCGCTGACGCCTACGGATAAACTTAAACGGGGTTAGCTAAACTGTTCTGTAGCTTTGTTGATTTTATCTCATTTTATACCTTTACACAGCCACCCAGCGCGCAATCATCGTTATAGAGGAATTCAAGAAGATGCGTCGACAGCAAGACGCACCGCTCTCCAGCTTTCTCTACACGTCAACAGTGCGCAAGCTGCCCTCGAATCTCTCCTATGTAACGCAGCAGATTTACGACAATCGCTCGCCGTTGCACAACGTCAACAATGTCAGCTACAAATTCAGCTCACACGCTGCACACTTTAACCTGCGCGAATGGGGTCTGGAAGCGTTGCCGAGCCACGCCGCCAAAGTTGCCAAAATACTTGGCTACGATGCGCACACGCTCAGCAGCAAGCTACAGACATTCAAGTTGCCACTGAAACTGCAACGAATCAAGCGCGAACAGACCGCCGAAGCAATGGACGAGATGCGCAGTAGCTTCTTCACCAATGCCATGACGCAAACTGACGATGTTCCTGAGCTGAACGGGCGACAGCCGAGCGGCTACGACATTGGCGTGCAAACGCAGCCATCCTGCAATTCGGTGGCTGTGCAAACGAGTAACTCTGGGCCCTCCGCGACCGGTGCGTTTGCCAGCGACGATCTGCCACTCATGCAACAGCTCAAGCAGCTTAACGAGTATCAGCTGCTGGCGTTGAGCGACTTTGCCGAGCTGATTCGCGAACCTGCCACCACCGACGTTTTTCGGCTGCGCTTGCGCATGCTGGAAATCTACAAGTGTGCGCAAATGCCGTCTGCCGTGCCACTGCAGCCGCCCCTCGCGGGCCAATACGGCGGCCACGCGCTCGGCTACGAGCCATCGCCACCGCAGCAGCAGCGGCCTACTAGAGACCCACGACAACACCCACAGCCAGTGCCACAACAATACGCGCGTGCCGCAGCCATGCTGCCGCAATATCAAGCAGCTGCGCAACCGCTACCACGCACACAAATACCAGCGCAGTATCAGAATCATGCGTCATACAATGCAGCGCCCGCTTACTTAGGGGGGCATCCAGCGCCTCACCAGCTGTCGCCTCACCAGCCAATGCCAGTCCAACACATGCCGCAAAACAATCCCCTCCGCGCACCTCATCCGGGCGTGCCCAATGCGGCAGCCAGTAAATTCTATGGGCGCGGCGCTATGAGACGTTGAAGCCATCAACAATCCGTGCAGTGTCCCGTGAATTTGGTTTTCCCTAAGCCACGTTCGGCTTTCGTGACAACGTTTAAAAATTATCATTTTAATTATGTATTTAAGCAATACCAAACATTAAAGATTTGATTCAGCTGTGCACATTCCGATGCCGTTTGCGCTGGTAGGTTTAACCGGCTACTGGACTTCACTTAAACCCCAAGCTGCGAGTTTTTCGTAATCAGGTTTTGGAGTTGGTCGAAAAATTGCCAATTCAAGTTGCTAGAGAGTTTTAATTCAAATTTATTTTTTTATTTGGAACATCACACAAAAAAAATCACCACCGCAAGATAAAAGAACTAGAATGAGATTTGCATTATCGCTGCTAATGGCGATTGTAGCCGCCGCAATGGGTGCAAACGACTACAACATTGAAGGGAATGTGGCGAAAAATATTGAGCAGCTGACATCCGTTGAGGATGCTGAGGAATTCGTCAATCACCACCAGATTGCCATTATTGGCTTCTTCAAGAATCCACAATCCGTTGGTGCAGAGGTCCTTAACAACACTGCCCATGTGCTTAGCACCTCCAAGTTTGGCATCACGAGCAACGACGACGTCATTGCCAAGTATGAGGCCAAAGACGGAGATGTGCTGCTCGTCAAGCCGTTCGACGAGAAGAAGGTCGTCTTCGAGGGTGAACTCGAGCTCGAAAATTTGAGGCAGTTTGCGCAAGTGCAATCGCTGCCACTGATAGTGGAATACAACATTTACTGGGACCCGACCACCTTTCCCGAAAGCATCAAGGCGCATCTGTTGTTTTTTGTGTCGACATTGGATGGTCATGTTGAGAAGCATGTCGAGCCATTGCGGCACGTGGCCAAGCAATATCGCGGAGTTATTCTATTCGTGACCATCTCCACAGACGTCGACAGTCATCTGGACATCCTGGAGCACTTCGACGTCGACGAGGAGAACGTGCCCGCCATTGTTTTAGTAAGCCTATTTGAAACGGCCAAGTACAGACCAGAGGAACAAGATTTGTCACCCGATGCTATCAAGGCGTTTCTGCAAGACTACAGCGATGGCAATTTGACGAGATACTTTTTGGCGCAGCAACTGCCCGACGACTGGAATCGGACCGCTGTGCAGGTGCTGGTGTCCAGCAACTTTGACGAGGTAGCCTTCGACAAAACAAAGGATGTGCTGGTGCTGTTTTATGCGCCGTGGTGCAGCTACTGCCAGGAACTGGAACCCGTTTACAACGAGCTGGGCGAGGTGTACAATGACAACGACAGCATTGTTATTGCCAAAATGAACAGCGCAGCCAACGAGCTGGAGCACACCACGATTCGGTTGTTTCCCACCATCAAACTGTACCGCAAGGACGATAACAAAGTAATCGACTACCATTGTGGCCTTGAGCTGAGCAATTTTGTGGACTTCTTGGAAGCTGGTGGCGAGCTGTCACCCGATATGAGTGGGCATGAGGAAGAGGAGATGGAAGCCAGGGTGAATATCAACGCCAGGACTGACGAACCGAATTACAAAGACATCTTTCAGCCAGCGGACAAGGATGAGTTATAAATACTTCGATGCGATAGGGTGCAAACATGCCAACGGACCAAGCAACAATTATCTCAACAGCCAATTCCCTCGGCAGGCGTTGCTGGGAGTGGTGATGGTTCCACAATTTCTATTTTTTTGTATGCTCAACAAAATCACCTAATTCGAATATTGCTGGTTCCCTGATGACATGTTGTGTCGAAATAATTGATCCGATTATGTCATTGGTCAACCTGAATTTTTTTATTATTATGGATGCGTCAGTGCGTTTTTTTTTCCTATTTTAATAAAAACTTTACATTCGTAATTTTTTTTTTAAGGACAGAATAAAGATTTACTTAACTGGGCATAACAACCCGTTACCAGGCGCCTCTGCTTTCTCCAATTGGAGAAGGATTACAGAATCAAGTTCAAACAGGCTTATTCCAGTTGGCGATTGATGATTTAATAGACTCTCATTGAGCAATTTTCAAAACTTTTCGAATTTGCAAAGCTGCAGACTCCTTCAACGCTTTCATTGCTGTTGCAAAAAATTCAACAATGTAATTGCATACACTTTTGCACAACGTAAACAAATGGTGTACAGACGAAAGATGAATCTTCGTTTTGCTTGAAAATTTATTTGAATTAAATTAAATTTTCTTCATTTCTGGACTTCACTTTCATTCCGCACGCCTTTCACCATAACTCCGCCTTCCATCAAATGAAACACACTTGTGTATTTTTTATACGAATATCAATTACATGAATTACATAATCATCATTTATATTTCTTTTCAAGTTTCCTTTCGCTTATGTTTTTCGCTTATTAAACTTGTTGTGTAATTTGTCATTCGGTGATTTGTTTTTATATTGTTTGCTATTCTGTCTTGCGTTTGCTTTATATATATATATTTATATGATAATTTGAATCACTTAAACTAAACTCTATGGGAATCTGAATGATAGTGAAACTACGTTGCAAGCCAACAAAATTAAGTTTTCAATTGAAAATTCTATCGAAACAAATTAAAATTCTTAAAAATTAAATCGAAACGGATAACACAAACATTAAAAAGAACAAAAAATTGCCTGCTCTTTTTTTTTGTTTGAATTTGCGAACATTTTTGCAATGCTGGCACTCACATTGCATCTCGTTTAGTTTTGTTTTTGCCATTTTCGTATAGATAGATTCCTTTTTTATTATATTTATTTATATGTATTTATCATAAACACTACGACTGCTAATAAGAAAAAATTAAGGAAAGGACAAGTGGTGCGCTGTCTGCATTGCAAGTCAATTGATTTGTTTCTTTCGGTCTTTGAATTTCAACACTTTTCGGTTGTTAGTTGGCTGATTTTTGTGTTGCTGATGCAAGCGAGTTGTTTGCATGCGTAGCTACAACTCGGCTGCACATTGCGATAATAATAATAATATAATGATAATAGTTGTAATTTTAGTGCAGTTATAATAATAGTAAAATCATAAAATTTAAATCTAAATAAAATGAAGCAAGCGAAAACACCGTTTTTTCGTTCTATTTTCATCTTTTTTAATTTTTAATGTATTAAACTGTGTTACTGTCATTGTAGCCGTGTGGCATGGAACTTTTGCTTTTCTTTAATAAATTACAAAACAACACTATTAAAAACACAAGACAAAGCAAGGATGCTAAAAG
This sequence comes from Melieria omissa, assembly GCA_963971225.1. NCBI lineage: Eukaryota > Metazoa > Arthropoda > Insecta > Diptera > Ulidiidae > Melieria > Melieria omissa. The sequence goes on from OZ020268.1 coordinate 58,502,026, forward strand.
CCGAGCGAACAACAGAGTGCACTGCCACAAATTGTTCGCTCGGTACTAAATATCAACTTTACAATAATTCAATAAATATGCGATGCCAATTTACGCAAAGCCACTAAGTATAAAATGTAAATCGATAATCGTCTATGGACTCTCGGGAGAAGGCATCAATACACAAGTTTCGAGTCTCGAGAATATTTAATGCAAAACTTTTGATACTTTTGATTCGCATTGCTGGTCATCAATATTGACTGGTCTCAAATGTATCCCTCGACTTATTTCTGCACTTAATCAACAATCTTGCTCGCTTTTCTCCCTTTTTGTTCGCCTCTTTATACTCAGTGGCCCAGCGCAAAGCAGCCTTAAACGGTTATGTCTATGTGTGTGTGAGCGGGTTCGAACTGGATGGTTTTCCTCATTTTATCATTTGATTTCACTTATTTTTCTTTCTATTTAGACAAAAAAAAATCATATACTTTTAATACTAGATGTATTTTATTTTAAAAACTAGGTTTAAAACGAATTTCAAAGGAAAATTTTTAACGTTTCTGGCGGTCGTGAACGCCATTACATTAGAAAACGCCTACTAAGCGCCTAAACTACTACTATAATTTGTTTGTCGCTCTTTCAAAAATTCTTGAAATTTCTTGTCTTGTTTTTCTCGTTCAACTGCCATTTCGCTCGATCGTTAATTGCGTTACATAAATAGTTATTGTAATAAAATGAGGGACAATCATCTCACATCCTTGAAATATCATTTATTAGTAAGGTTGCTTATGCGCCTAAAACCACGCTACCTCCTGCCAGAACGTCAGCGAATCGGCGCGCCTTCCGTGTCACCATCAACTGCTTGCTTAAAACTCGTATTGTATTGTATGTAGAAGTGAATTGTTGTTGCTTCCGCTAGTGAATTACTGATCCATTGCTTCTTGACTGGTGTCGTCGACCTCCATGCCAGCCGGCTCGTCCTTGGCTGGCTCAATCGCGTCGGTGGCCATGGCGGTGGCGCCGCCCGACTCGGCCATCACCACCTCATCAATGGCGGGCAGTGCTTCGTCCAGCGGTACATCGTCCATGGGCTGATCGTTAAGCGCCAGCGCGGGCGTAGCGGTAACGGAAACGGCCGCTGTCTCGCTTACGGCGGCAGTGTTGTTTTCTGCTGCAGTGATGGCGGGTTGCACTTCGGCGACAACTTCCGCAACGGGCGGCGGCTCGTCGCGCGGTGCATTGGCTGTCTCGGCGTCGTCCGACTTTTCGATGGCTGGCGTGGCCTCAGCGCTCGGTGCCTCGGCGTTAGTTGTGGTGGCAGTTTTTGCATCGACGGCTTTGTCATCAGCTGCTAATGGTGCGACCTGGCCATCATTGCCGTTCTCAGTCTTTTCAACTTGTGTTTTTGTGCTGGCAGCGTTCGCTGCATCACTTTCTGGAGCGATTTTCGTCGCTTCTACCTTCGCCTCTGGCACAGCGTCAACGCTTTCCGTTTCGATTTTTGCTATTGACGCGGCAATGAACGCAGCTGCCTCTTTCGGAATGCTTGTCTCCTTCTCAGCGTTCACATCTTTGCTGATTTCACTCAACTCGCTTGCTTTTACTACTTCCTCAACATGCGGCTTATTGTCGACATGATCGCCCACCACTTCCTTGACAGCATCCTTTTGCTCCACCTTCTTTTCGGCTACGTTTGCAGGCTTCGCATCGGTTTCAGCCACATCTGCAGCTGCTGCCGGCTCCTTTTTCTCCTCCTTCTCGCCCTTTTCAATCTCTTGTTTCTCAATCACTTTCTCCTGCTCCTCCAACTCGGCTTTCTCCACAGCTGCGGGCACCGCAGCGTCTGCGTCGGCGTTTGCACGTTCCGCCTCAGTGTCGCCCTGCTTGGCAGGCGACACTTTCTCATCTGTCGATACTTTCTTCTCCTGGTCCACGTCAGCCTTCTCATTTTCTTTGTCTTTCGGCTCGGCTTCCACGTTCTCCTTTTCTTTCTCTTTTTCCTTCTCTTTCGCCTCGAGCTCCTCTTGCTCTTTCAGTGTCTCGTTCTTCTCTTGCACCTCCTTCAGCACCACTGGCTTATTATCATCGTCCACCATCTCGGCATCGTCCAATACCTTTTTGTCCGCCTCCGTTTCCTGATCTACGTCATCCTTGCTGGTCGCTGATTTCTTTTCAGCATCTGTTTCGGTTTTTCCGGCTGGTTGTGGAACAGTTTCAACAGCATCCAGCTCCTTGTCCTTCTCTTTTTCTTTTTCTTTCTCCGTCTCCTTCTCTTCCTTCTCATCCAAATCCAACTTGGCTTTCTTCGGATTCGGCAGTATATCATCATCCGTGGTCGCGTGCTTGGCGTTCGACACCTCAGCAATCACTGCAGGCTTTTCCTTCTCCTTCTCTTTCTCTTTCACATCAACCGTTTCGGCCTCAGCTTCAGCGGCTGCATCAGCCTCAGCGGCGGCGGCCACATCGGCTGCCGCCACTGCACCATTGCCGTTGCCGTTTTGCGCCTCCATATTGAACAGCGGTTCGTTCTCCATATCAATATCGACGTTCACGTCCAACGACAAGTCGCCGTTGACCACGGAATCCAAGGAGTCGCCATTCTCGCTTTCGGTGCGCTTGCGTCCGGGCTCAATGGTGCTCACTACTGAAATGGAGAAGAAAGTGAATAAAACACATAAATGAAACGATAAGAGTGCCAATAGTTAAGTGCAGATAATCTGCATTAGATCGTGAACACCCCCCAAACTAGCTGATACAACAACAACAGACGATTGCTTACCCAGAATGTTCTTCTCCAGGGCGCGCATAAACTTATCAATGCGACTGTATTGCTTGCGCGGATCAATCAAGAGCTCACAAAGTCGCTGAATCGTAAACGGAGCGGCATTGAACAGCTCCAAGCGTTCCAGCAGCGATGATTTCATGCTTTCATAATTGAAAGGATCAACGTTCGGATACTGAGGAATTTCTGCGAAAAAATAATTAAGTGGAAACTATAAGTCAGCGAGCCCATTTAGAACTCGGCAAAGCCATGGCACAATAAACAAGGTAGTGGCAGGAAGGAGCGAATTTTATTTTTTTCTCGTCAGAGTTCGGTAGGTTGTCAGAAATGTTTGTCTGTTTTATTTACATTCGGCGAACAGCATTGCCAGTCAACTCTTTTTCTGTGGAATTTTAAGCATTTTTGCAATGACGAAAGAATATTATTTTTCCAACTTTTATGAATTAACGCAAAATCGGCGAACTATGGACTTAGCACTTTTGCCCCTAATTGTAAAACAACAGATTAAAACAAAGAAGCTATGTACTTTTGCTGTTAATTGATGTATTTTTACGTATTCGAATAGACCAAGTGGTCTATTCGATGCTGGCAATACTGTTGGCAAGAGAACCGTCCGTCCTATTTGACAATGAACCGAACAAAAACACTAACAAAATACACGTGAATTTTTTCGCTCCTTCCTGCCACTACCTTGTTTATTGTGCCATGGGCAAAGCTGAGTAAAAAGCAACAAAAAATTTGCAAAAAGTTGCGAAAAATAAAATGAATAAAGTGTGGGTATGTGAATGTGAAATTAGTGGAAAAAATGTATGTTAGAGAAATGAGGTAGAAGAAAAAAGGCGAAGGCAAGAAGATACAACGAGGGCACAGACCTGCAGATGACTGTGGAAACGAGAGCAAAACCACGTGTGTGCCAGTGCAAAGTAATTTAAAAATCACAGTTTTAAAAAAGTTCTTGTTCAATGCGAGTATTTGAAATATTTGCAGTACTACAAAATTACTGTTGAATTGGAAATTGCTACTATTTTGCTTTGGTAACTTCTTGTGGCTTCTACGTAGTTGAAATAGAGGTATTCACAGTAGTTTCGGTAGTTTTGTACGTGTGTTTTGTTTTTGTTTAATTCTTTTGCAAGTATTCTTTTATAAGTAATGAATAATCCAACTCAGAAGAGCAAAAAACTATGGAAAAAGAATAAGAATTTAAAATTAAACCCCTTTACTAATAATTGAGGTAAGCCAAATTTGCGTGCTTTAATGTTCTCTCAAATTGGCAGTTAGAGTCAAAAGAATCCAAGACAAAATACACCCAAAGAGTAATAACAAAAGTCACAATTAAACAACGAAAACAACACGAAGTCCCAATCCGAAGCCCCGCTGAAATTGTCCATGAAAATATACATAAACACAATTCTATTGCTGCGTTGAAAGCTGGTCACACTGGCAACCACCACCAACACGACCAAAAGCTTCAATAAAACCAACAGAAAAATATACGAAAAACCATTATAACAGCAGCAGCTGAAGCAGCAACAACAAACAAAACCGGGGGTTATTGCACTGTGATTGAGGCAGCAGCGCGTGTGTACTTGGCGGCATACGTTGAACGCGCAACGCTCGTAAAAGCTAAACGCCGCGACGAGCAGCGAATAAGCGTAGGCAGAACCAGACAGTAGAAAGCAAGCAAGGGGAGCAATAAGAATGCGAACCGGTGCATACAAATGCGACCGGCGGGAGAGGCAAACAGAAAGAGAGAGAAAGAGGAGGCAATGGAGCTGAAGAGCAACGTGAACTGGAGCCATGTTCCAGCGGTCGCTGTGCAGCAGAGCTTTGTGATTAGTGACAGTTTCCACACGGAAAGTTTTCCTTTATCAAATGTGGAGTTCGTGGGCATGAGGGGAGTAAGCGAAAGTGGGCGGGTGCAGACTTTCGCTTAATTGGCAAATCTTTTCGAGTGAGATTAAAGGACACACAATTTTGTTGGCATTTCTCGCTCGTTTTTCCTGTAAGCAATAACTTGAAAATTTCCTGCCGCAGATTTCGAGTTCGTTCTCACTTCGTTCGCTCGCTCTCTCCTGCTGTCTTTATCAACGAATGACCCAAAGTCGTGGCATCATTTCATTACACAGTGTTTTGGGACAGCAGAAATGGTCACCCTAATTCACACATCATATATGGCCAGTAGTTGTTGTTGTTGCTGCAGCACAACGAAATCAAGGCAGAAAAACCAAATTAAAATTAATTAAAAAAATATAAAGTAAGACGAAAAAACACCATTAATTCCGGTTTGCTGCTGCATGCAGACATGGGACGACATACAGCTACGCTTACGTATATGTATGTGTGTGTGTGCGGGTATATGTGTTTGTGTGTGAGCCGGTGTGCGACTGCGTCTGTGCAAGGCATGCAAAATCCCCATTAAAAGGCCGGCAACCGAAATTTAACTCGAAAAGAAACGACAAGAGCAAACGGCAGCAACAACAACAATAACAAGAGCAACAATAACCACCGCAGCAACAGCAAAGAGAAATATATTGAAAACCGGCAAAAATGAAGTTAAGGCTTACAACAACAATAAACAACATTAATAACAACAACCACCGCCAAATGCAGCATCGAGCGGCCGTTCAGTGTTTCTCCGTGTGTGTGTGTATGTGTGCTTGCGTGTGTGTGCACAGACATCGCATCTTGGGACCATTAAATGCCGACATTGGGCAGAGGAACGCAAAGCGACACTTCCCAGTAAACATTTGGGCTTGTTATGAAATTGCTAGCAACTGGATATCAAGCATGTTTCTCAACACTTACCTTTGAAATCAACACTTGCTTTTGGGTTGATATCAACTTGAAAACAATAGCTTTTTCAATAAAAAGGGAAGAAGTTTAGCAATTTGCAATTGCTATTGTTTTCAAATTATATGGCAAGTTGAGAGCAAACCTCTTTTCAAAGCTACAGGGCTTGATATCAATATTGATTTCAAGTGTATTTGTAAGCTTTTGTCAACAGTTCCAATTCCACTAGTCCCAATCAGTTTTGTACATATTGAAATTTCTACACTTTGTTTGTAATAAGTCTGGGGGAGTCTACTCTGTACTGTAATCGGTACTCTGTATCGCTTTCGCATCATTGAAAAACGGCCCTAATTTTGTGTCGAGAGTAAGTTGGCATTACTAGCGTCGAGTGTCATAAAATTCAAACAAAATAAAACATTGATGTAGTTCTAGTTGTTAATAAACTTAAATTATTGTTTAAATTTTTTTATTTCGTTTGGTATGCAGCTTTGTGCTTTGTAGCCCATTCTGCCAATGACGCCCTTATGGATGATGTGTGTTTGCTTCCCGCAACATCTTCCAGCTCCTCATCCACCTCATCGTCTTCCTCGCTGAAGGATGAGTAAATCGGTGATGCAATGTCTTCCGTTTTTAGCTCCGTTTCCGTTTCCGTTTTTAGTTTTTTAGGCGGCGCCGGACTCCACCGGACCGTTGTTAATCTCATTGGGTGGCGCTGGTGCCATCAAACACTTGGCCGCACTCATTTTTCACTTTTTCTTATGCACTCATTTCTTTCTTATTATTTTTTATTTTTTAATTTCTTTTAAAAAGTTATAAAGTTATCTTATAAATTACGACGATCCTTACCGACTGTTTGCGACGACACGAATGAACAATTGAATTCAATTCACTGGAAATTCACAGTCTTCTTCGATCCTCTCAAAATTCAAAATTTTTCAACTTGATTGCAAGTTGATAGCAAGCCGAAGGCAAGCCTTTTGCAAACCTTTGAGAATTCAAAATTTTTCAACTTGATTGCAAGTTGATAGCAAGCCGAAGGCAAGCCTTTTGCAATTTGAGAATTCAAACTTGATATCAACTTGTTATCAAGTGCTTGTTATCAAATTGAATTTCAAAAATATATCAAAGGCTTGCTTCAATGTTTACTGGGTTGGAGCACAACAACGGCGACTACAGCAAATAATAGCAACGAGAAAAACGTAACAAAAGAAGGAACTACGAACGGCTGCTGCGCTTTTAATGCTTTTGCTGTTTCGATTTAAACTAATGTTGTTGGTGTTTTGATTTGTTGTTGCTGGCACTAAATCTAAAATAGCAGCGTTTTTGTTGCAAGCAACATTTTGTTCCACGCTTCATCCATGACTTAGTTGAGGTTTTTCTTTTTTAGGTTCTGGCGTTTCGTACTTTTGGCGTTTCAAGCCAACGCGCCACGGAGCAACACAGAACCGCTTCATCGTGCTTCAGCTATTTTCCACAACTCGGCTTTATGAAGTGGCTGCCCGCGGTTCGGCTTCCAGTTAAAACAAATACAAATAACACGAAACAAAAGCATAAAAAACAACAACACAGCAAAGCAAACGATACAAAAATGAAATAGGTTGGGAAAAAACCGGTAACTGACTTTGTGATTTATAGGCTACTGAACAGCCACGACTGGAGCAAGACCAAAGGTCTCACCTCATGTATCTGCAGATAAGCATCACAGACAGTCGGGAGGAAAATGCGAAAAAATAAAAGACATTAATTTGCCAAAAGTTTACAAAAGTTTGCTTACAAAAGTTATAATTACGGTGAAAATATGGCAACATTTTCAGAAGGTATAAACAAATTTGAAAAAAAAATATAATATGTACGTAAAAATATTCAATTGTAATTTACGTAATACCTGCTAACCCGGCGAACTTCGTCTCACATGAAATTTGTTGTTTTTGTTATAATGAAATACGCGAGATAGCGAATCAATGGAACACATCTATGAGACAACGCTATACTAAATTATAATGCTGTCCCGCTTACAATTTCGCAGATATTCTATATTAAATATTTTGCTTGTATGGGTGGTGCCACGCCCCTCGTCCAATACCCGCTCCATTCCCACTGTCGAAAAGTATGCACAAATGGTAGGTTCGTACTTAGTTTCATTGCTGTGCGACTTATAGTTCAGCGAAATATTTGGGTCATAACAAATGTGCCACACCCTTTGTCCAACGCCCATAAAATCGTACCAGTGGAATGACACATCTATGAGACAACGCTATACTAAATTTCAATGCTGTGCACGTTACAATTTCGAAAAAATTCCATTATAAAGATTTTGCTTGTATGGGTGGTGCCCCGCCCCCTCCTCCAATACCCGCCCCATTCCCTCTGTCGAAGGATATGATAGTAAGTTTGTAGTGAATTTAATTGATGTTTGACTTATGATTCCAAAACTATCGTCTGAAAATTTGGGCTGGTAAAACAGTGCTCCGCCCCGTTTTCCAAAAATGTTGTGTCATACTACATGGGCTGAAAAGTCTTTGGCCTGACATAGAGATGGCGCCAAAAATTAAGAATTACTGTGTTGTACATGGAAAACCATCCTTAAGTTAGATTCTGTCAAAGTTTCATGACATTTGGTTGACTCGTTTTCAAGTTATTGCTTTCGAAGTGACGCTACCTCTGAATTTTTGTAAACAATGGAAAAAAGTGAATTTGATAAAACATTGCTATTTGATGGGCAAAAATACAGTGGAAACAAAAGCCATTATCAAGCCATGCTTTTGTTTCCACTGTATTTTTGCCCATCAAATAGCAATGTTTTATCAAAACACGAAATTCACTTTTTTCCATTGTTTACAAAAATTCAGAGGTAGCGTCACTTCGAAAGCAATAACTTGAAAACGAGTCAACCAAATGTCATGAAACTTTGACAGAATCTAAGTTAAGGATGGTTTTCCATGTACAACACAATAATTCTTAATTTTTGGCGCCATCTCTATGTCAGGCCAAAGACTTTTCAGCCCATGTAGTACAAACCTTGTTCTGACAACTACGAATACAACCAAAAAAATCCAACGAAATCGATCCAGCCGTAAGTGATTCGCGCTCAAATATGACAGGGATTTTCCAATCGATTTTCCGGAATTTTCTTTTCGGACGAACCTGAACTGACTCAATACGAATCCAACAAAATACCCCATGGAAATCGGCCGGTCCGTTTGAGCGTGATGCGATTACATAAATACATCCACTTTCTTTTATATACAGTGCTTTTCGCTTATAACGAACCCGTTTAAAACGATTTTCCGCTTAAAACGAACCAATTTCAAAAGTACGCGCTCTATCTTTTCGCTTATTACGGACCCCTTTTAAAGCGAACTTTCGGTTAAAACGAACCATTTTGCCCGGTCCCTCGAAGTTCGCTTTAAGTGAAAAGTACTGTATTTAGATAAAAACTTTCTTTTTGAGTCTACTACAAGGATAAGAGAATGTAGGCAGGTACACCTACAGGGGCCTTGAATCTTTCGGGAACAATGGGGCGACTGTGGCACATGGCGTAGAAGATAAGAATTAATTTAGTCTTCCTTTCTTTAGTCTTCCTGTTTCTGGGAGTTTAGGTTTTGGTTTAGATTGAGCAAATCAGCAGTATCTGAACCATTAAAGCTGTTAAACTTCATCAAGTTAAAATGGTTTAATGATTGAAATTCTGCTGAGAGACCCCAACTAAATATAAGAAACTTCACGTGACTCACAATGGCCCACGCGACAACGTTCTACGGGGTCTAGCTTCGTGTCTAGTCTGAACAGGAGCTAGTCCCCAGCAGGAGCTGGACTAAGCTAAACTTCATCAAGCAGTCGAATTGATTAAGTGATTGATTGATTTCTACTGCACACTTAGCCTTCGAAACTATACCTAATCGAATAGTTAGTAATGGTTAAACCAAATTTTTCGAAAGTTTTAGTCATAATACGGAAAAAAAAGCACTAATTTGCTATAATTATTACTCTCTATCCTTAACTTTTTTATATTCTCCTATATTTTCGTTTCTTCCAAGAACTGTTTGTTTTAATTTAAAAGTGCAAAATTCTAATTTATGTGGCATTTGTCGTAAAAATTTGGTTCGTTTGACCAGATATTCGCAGTTTTCGAAGAAGTTTAAGGACATTAAAATATTTTAAAAAAGTATCATAAAGTAGGGCTCAACTCGTGACATTTTCCAACAACAATTTTTACTATTTTTTATGTTTAGAATCTAATTCAAAGCTAAAATTTAAACATGTGATTTGTGTGTTTTAATTTCTCATGAGAATTTCAACGTTTTGAATACAGATTTAAAACCATAAAATTTTGCTTTGGAATATTTTGGTGAACTTTAAGATGTGATTCAAAACTTGAGGAATGGTAAAAGATTTCAATATTGAGGGCACTTTTCCTTTATGGCAACAAATTTTACACTTACAGCAAAAACTTGGAAAATTCACTAAACATGCCAACATTTTGAAGTTACATCGCTTTGATTCTCTGCCTATTTTTTCACTTGTTCACCCGGTTTGCATTCAAACCAAAAACCAATGATAATGTAGAACTTTAGTTAGAACTTGGCCGTTGGCAATGTTGCCACTTCTTTCACACTCCACTGCGCACCCAACACAAAAAGATTCATTATATCAAAATTGTGCATAATGTAAATGCATTTCAGTTGGAAATGTGCACACAACCACGTTTTCCTTTTGATATTGTTTTTTTTTTGTTCTTCAAGTAACACCAAAGTGAAAGTCTAAGCCGCCAAACGCTGATCCACTTCATTGTAGGAATGCGTTGGCCGCTCTGGTGGGATGCGATGATACTGATTCACGGCTGTATTCTATGTGCGACCGACACTCGAGTGCTGAGACACACGTGTGGTCTGAGTGCTTCCGAGAAATCTAAAACAAAAATTGTGAGCAAACAGAACCTGAAAGTTGTGGCAAAACAAGACTAACCGGTGAAGAAGTGTACGATTCATTTTGAAATTTAATTATTTGCCCAGCTGCCTGAATAATACTTAATATACCCACACATAGGTTTCAAAACCTTTCTAATTATTCTTTAGACATTTATACTACCATAGCTTTTCTATGTTCTATATTACCTCCGATAATGATATGCTTTAGAGAAATTTAAATTCCCAATTGCTGTGATTACGAGTAAAGTGTTTTTATGCTGCCACAAATTTCACTCAAGGTTATTGGGCAGCACAAGTAGGGATAAAGTTTTGTTGTGATGCGAGCATTGCAAGCACATAAATATCGAGACGCACATAAGGGACTAAGAAGAAAATAGAGCGCAAATAATTGAATTTCACAAGTATGCGCCAAGACTCGCACAGTTCACACTCGGCGGCTACGCATCGTCCCACTCCCACCCCGTACGCGGACGGCATCAAATCAAACCGGGCCACTTCATCCCTGCTCCCTGCCGTGTGGCTGCTTGGAAGCGCACTAAGCTCGGCTTTGCCGAGTGCTGCGCCGCGCACACACGAACCCAATGCAAATGTAAAAAAAATTACCAGAGAATAGCATTGCAAGAGTGGAAAATAAAAAAGGCGACAACAACAACTGAATGGAGAGCAAAAGAAGCAAAAATATTTGCGCGACTTTTGCGTCGCAGGCAGGAGGAAACTTGCTACGCAACAACAACGCCCCATTTTGCCAATTTGCTAAAAAAAAAAATTGGTGCTCTTCTAGCCGTCTCTCTCGTTCGTCGCAGTTGGCGCACACTCGCTCTCCACCGCTCGCTCGACCACCTCATCGGGCGCTCGCAGCTGCTCTGGCCGATTTCTGCCGGTCGGCTTTCGAACGCGGCAAGTTTGGAATTTTGCAGAGAGAAAGTTGCCGGCGGCAGACATTCGGATGCATAACCCCAACCTCCATTTTCCACAATCACCCAAAGACAAAAAAGTGTCGCGAGGAAAATGACCAGAAAGCAAATAGAAGAAAATCCGCTAAATTGTGACGAACGAAACGAATGCCAAACCGAGCTCGTGTGGCCAAGCGAACATGTGTCGGGAATGTCGAATGCGGATATGTTGCGCCGAAAATTCAATTTCGGATTTCAGATCAAGTAAAAATTTATTTAGATTAAAAATTTTTTAAATTAAAATTTAAAAAAATTGTTTATTATTTGACTCAGAAAACTGCTGTTGAGTTCTTAACCCATTCGCTGTCAAGCCTAAATTATATGCAGTAATTCCCATTGCCATGTATATTTTGTGCAAAGCTCTGTTATCCACAAAAAACTGCTTATTCAAAAGCCTGCATGTTATAAATTTAAAGTAGGACGAGTATACTCGTCTTGGCAATACATGACACCCTGCCAAAGGCGAATGGGTTAATAAAAATTTAATATAATTAAATATATATTGAGAATTTTTCTGAGAAGATTAAAACAAACGTTCAGATTAAAAACTGTTCAATGCTTCAAACAAAACGGCAATGCAGATACATTTTAATTAAAAAAAAAACAAAGAAAATTTAAGTTTTTTCAGCAAATTGAGAAAATGTGATAAATAATATAATTAATTTTATGTAATGTTTCAAACAAATCGACAATTCAAATACATTTTATTAAAAAAAAAGACGAACAAACATCACAAGGAACATCCTTACTAATAATAAAATCAAATAGAACCTCCACTATATACCAATAGCTCAGTTATTAGCAGGCGCGGATTCAGAAAAATATTTCGGGGGGTTTCAAAAAGTAATTCTTTAATAATTGTAAAATGTCTTTTAATTTGTATGTAGTTTTATAGGCGATCCAAATATTTCGCGGGGTTTCAACCCTCAAAACACCCCCCCTGAATCCGCCACTGGTTATCAGTTATATCTTTGCTTCTTCTATGTGCTTATTTATGAGACAAGAACTGTTAGACCAGGCCATCAAAATGACAACCAGTAACGTCAAGGGAGAGAATTGGTACAAATTTTGTTGAGCAGCGCTTTGTTCTCATTTTGAGATTCTGAGAGCAGGGTTACCGTTGAGAATTTTGAGAAAGTCGCACAAAAGGTCGTTTAAAAAAGTCGCACAAAAAAGTAGTTTTTTTCAACAAAAAAAAAAGGGGCACACTTTTTTATTACGGAGAAACACAACTAACAATTCAAATTAACATTTCAACGATATAAATAACTTAGAAATAATGATTAAAAAAGTGTTTATATACACGTTTGTGTAACTATTTTACATTTTCATTTTTATTTATTGTAACTCTGTACTTTTTCAAAAGTTAATCCAGTCTTCTATTTCGGTATCTAGCAAATTTACATTTTAAATTTTATTTTTTTTTTACTTCTCTGCATTTTCGCATAAGTTCATCACTTGGCATCCAGTCTTCTATTACGGTATCTAACAAATTTAGTGCTGATAGCATTGAGTCACAAGTTTCTACTTTTAACCTATTGGTTAATTTATTTTTCATTAATCCTAATTTTGAAAAAATTCTTTCCGCACACGCACTACTGTGAGGTAGAGTTAATACATGCGCTGCTAACTTATATAAATTAAGGTACAATGGTTCATTTAAAATATTCTTTAAGCTTCCTACTGTATGCAAAAAAGGGGGAAAAAAGTCGCACAAAGATGGAAAAAGTTGCAAAATTAGATAATTATGAAAAAGTCGCACAAAAAGTCTCAGAGTTGCAAAATGCAACTAAAGTCGCACAACGGTAACCCTGTCTGAGAGCCGAAATCGAGAGAGCAGGATCTTAAACCAAATACAATTTCACCACAGATGGGAGCCATGATGGCAAAAAGCGTAGAACGTGGCTTCGATAATGTTTTTCAAGAGATTTTAGTTCTTAACTTTGCACTCACATTTTTATTAGTAATAGTTGAGACAAAAGCAAAACTTTTACCAATTTAGCCTTTGAAATTGTTTTTGCTTTAATGATTTTCTTACAAAAAAATATAGCAATAACTTATGAATTTCGACTGCAAAAGCATCTTTTATATAATTTGCCATATTTCTATATCAAAATTATAATTTTGTGAAATTTCTTACAGCTGTTTTCTGTTTTTTACGTCGAAAGTTTATAAACAAAAAATTAAGTAATAAATAATTGCAATAGATTACTGCATTACTCACCGTCGACACGCGGCGACGTATCGTGGAAGTGCTTGATCACATTGAGCAGCTTCTCGCGGAACAGATACTTGAGGCTGGACCACTTGAAGACCGTGTCGCCGGTCTTCGCCACGTACTGCAAGTAGTCGTCCAGTTCCTTTGGAATCTCCTTCTGCTTGAGACGCGTAAAGCGATCGAGAATTTGCATCACCTCCTCGGCGTTCTCCATGTTGACCATTTACTACAGTGGCAAGCGAAAGCGCACGCACACACACAGCTAGACGAAAATTTTCTGTATGTACCGAGCGGTGCGATTGCGAACTGGCGTTACAGAATTGAAATGGAAGAAGAAACTTTTTTCGCTTCTCTGCGCGGCGCACAATGGAGAAAATGGCAGTTGCAGTGAAAAATGCGTGCGGCGAGCTTAAATCGGGCGTTCGGTGTGCTTTCAAACTGCGTTTAATGGTTTAAAATGCTCGTACGCGGCGTTTTCCGATTTATTACAATATGAATTTGATTTTTTTTTTTTTCAATTAAAAACTATTTTTTTTTAAGTAAAAATTTTCTTTTCAGTGCAAAAGTTGTCTGCGATGCAGGGGCGGTGAATGCGTTGCCACTACTGACGACGACCACGACGGCGTTGATGATGATGATGTAGACACACAACCTTTCCGACCAGCGCCAGCCGAAGTTTTAGCGTTTTCTCCTGTCGCTCAGCACTGCTGCTGCTGCTGCTATTGTTGTTGTAGTTTTTGGTTTTTGCAAAATGTGGCAAAAATGAGCGTTGCGCTCGAAAAACGACCAAAAACGCGAATTTGCAGCACGAAAAAGCGGCTCAGAGATGACGAACGCCGACGACAGACAAAGATGGAATGGCTGGAACGAGACACACGGGAGTGCTGCGGAAGCCTGTGGACGCGCTCGGGAACGGACACAGACACTGGGTACCGGTACTGCGGCCAGCAACTACAACACGGGATACGTGATACACGCGGCAAACAGTCACACGCACACACACACACAGTTCGCGAGAGAGTAACAGCAGGCGGCGCGCTACTCCTCGTTCATGGGGACAAACAACAACAGCGGCACAGTAAAACTCCCCTCAATGGCTTTCAGTGCACAACGGTGGAGTTAGATACAGAGATGGCGACGACGACGGTTGGCAATTGAAAACACAGATAGCAAGTAATTTAGCGACTGGCTTGAATTGGTTTGGTTGGCTGGATGGTTGGCTTTGCGATGCAATGGAAACTGCTGGATGCGCTCTCACTGACTGAACGAACTGGAGTGACGGGCCGTATGAAGTAGCAAAGCAGAATAACGTACAGACAACGAAGTGCCACGGCCGCTGCTGCTGAACGGCTTCGTATGCTTCTTATTGTTGGTGATGGCGCTGCTGCCGTCCCGTCTTTCGGCTTTTTTCTTATGCTCTTCCTGTCGCTATCTTTTCTTTACACGTTGTGTGCTTCAAGCTCAAGTGTTGTTGCAGCTGCCGCTGTTGGTTGTCAGGCAGCGCCACACCAACACACGAACAAACAGGCGGAAATGCAATTTTGAATGAGCCGCGCTCTGCAAGACAGCGGTCGGCGCAGATTTCGCTCAGCAGCTGCCGTCGTCGTTGAATGGTGTGCGTGTGTGTATGCGCGTGTGTCCCGCTGCATGCCGGTCGAATGCGACAAAAGAGAGAAACCATATGCAATAAATACACAATTTTGAAGTTTCTAGCAAACAAATGGTTACGGTGCGCGAAGGGAGCAGGCGCCACGCGTCTCACCTGTGCACCACAGTGGAGGAAGCGCTGGATATGCAATTGAATAATGCTTTGCTGGACAAAAAGTCAAGTCGAATTTCAACTTTGAGCACTGATTTTCAACAAAATATGCTGCAAGGTAATTCTAAACACTTTTTGAGCCGATTTTTACTTTCTTAGTTGCACTTTGCAGAATAAATTACGACTCCGAACTGCTTCGACTTTTGTAAAACGCTTTGTTTGGCGTTGCCAGTTTGTTGGCGTTGCTTGACAGCCATTGCCGCAGCGTTTTGGTGCACGATTTATCTGATGCGGCCTTTAGACGGTCGGACATGTTTCCAATCATGTGCGGCGTGATGAGAAGAATGAACGTGTAAACGCAAGAAATTCGTGTCGTCGGACATGTTTGAAGGTTTTCAAAATTTTTTGATTTCTCTGTCGGCGTGACGTACATGTGCGACCGTGTAAACGGCTGTGTGACGCACATAATGCATTTTGTCATTCGATCGGTAGACAGCGAACAGTGAGGATGGCGTCGCAAAGAAATGAAATATTATGGAAGGAGTTCAATCAAGTGTATAGATACCATCCCGAACTGTGGAAAGTGAAAAGCGAAGAATATAAAAATAAATGTAAAAGAAACGCAGCATTTGAGGTGCCATGTTCCTTCGTCGACAGCAGCGAGACAACTGAAGTGTGCGCACATGTTTGATCGTGTAAACGCTCATCGCACATTTTCCCCATCGCACATGATTGCAAACATGTGCGACCGTCTAAAGGCCGCATGAGATATTGGAAAGCAGTTTTAAATTCATTGTTATTTCTGCTGTATTGTGGCCTGAAAAGCATGGAAAACATGAATACAATCTATTGAATTTCATTTCACAAAACAAATTTGAGCAATTTTTTATTTGCTGCTGAATTTGCGTGTCTGGTAGCACAATTTCCCATAGAACAGCTGTGCGTTGAAAGCTAATCAAGTACAGTGCTTTCCAAACTGTGTGCCTGTTTGAAAGTTGGAGTCATGGCACAATACATGGCACAATAAACAAGGTAGTGGCAGGAAGGAGCGAAAAAAATGCACGTGTATTTTGTTAGTGTTTTTGCTCGGTTCATTGTCAAATCGGATGGACGGTTCTCTTGCCAACAGTATTGCCAGCATCGAATGGACCACTTGGTCTATTCGAAAACGTAAAAATACACCAATTACCAGCAAAAGTACATAGCTTCTTTGTTTTAATCTGTTGTTTTACAATTAGGGGCAAAAGTGCTAAGTCCATAGTTCGCCGATTTTGCGTTAATTCATACAAGTTGGAAAAATAATATTCTTTCGTCATTGCAAAAATGCTTAAAATTCCACAGAAAAAGAGTTGACTGGCAATGCTGTTCGCCGAATGTAAACAAAACAGACAAAAATTTCTGACAACCTACCGAACTCCATGATGTATCATGACCGAACTACCACTACCTTGTTTATTGTGCCATGGTTGGAGTCGTAGGGCAAACTGAATGGAGCCAAAATCTCAAATTTCATGGCACAATACTTGTAAATATGCAATACAAATGCCACGTTCAAGCAAATCGCACAAGAAAAACTTGGCACAGTAAAGCCTATAGGCTCCAAACCTTGGATCTCAGACACTACTTGGGTTATCATCCAGCGAAGAAATGAACTCAAAAGGCAACTTATCAATGACGATACTGTGAGGCCAGCCTACAGAGAAGCCGCAAAGCTAGTCAAGAAATCGGCCACAAATGTTAAGAGAAAGTTCATGGAAAACCTCGCCAGTGATGCCGAAGCGGCAGCAGGAGCCAACAATATGAGACAGCTGTATCGCTTTGTTGGGCGCCTAACCAACCAACCAAGTAGTTGAAACCAGCCAATTAGGGATCTGAGTGGTGCATTACTAACGTAGATGGAAAATTCCAATTTTCTCTTTTACATTGAAGCAACAACAATTTGATCCGTGATCGGTGCCCGTGACCGGCAGCATAACATCGCCCTTAGCGATAATGAAGCACACAGTATGACTGGAAAAGGCTCTAATAAAACCATTGGCATAACTCCATACAAAATATCTGCACATATTTTCTGCTATTGAAATGCTTGAGACAAAACCAAAGCCTGGAGCAATGGCTCCGAAATGCAAACTGCACCAGAAAGTATGTAAATTGTGTCGCACACATTACATTTTTTTTGCTGACGCGAGCAGGATTAACACTGATTCCTCTACCTGCCCGCAGTCACGTGGCATTTGCTTAGTTTTGTCTATATTACTTGCATTCAGTTAATGTTTTCTTGCGAATTTACGTTTACCCTGAAATTGGCAACACAAAAGTCTCATTCTGTTTGCAGCGATTACAAAACCAACAACATAATAGTAAATCTGCACAGCTGATGGTCATCAAGAAACACCTGCTTGCGCTGGAACATGGACCCAAGCTGCAATACTACCTACCAATTTCACGCACTGGGCGCGCCAGTCTCATCTCTTCCTCTTTTCTTTATTAGAGTTTTTTTTATTCGTTTTTGGGGGTTTTTGGCCGCTGCGTTCTTCATTCAAATCGCTTCTTTAATCGAATTTGTCGAGTCTTTTGCATTTCGGTATTTTGCTTTTCTTACTTAAAACACTTCTTACTCTTCTTACAAGCTACACGGTGAATATTTCACTCTACGCTTCGAGCTACAAATACATTTAGGTGCCGCTTAAAATTAGCCAATGTTTTCAACATTTTCGCTATCGTTAGCTACCTTTCAATTAACTGCGCTTAACACTAATCTCAACGAATCTCAAATAATATAAAATCGAATTGAGCTTACATTTTTTAAACCACTTTTCTTAAGAATTTAATTTTAATAAATGGTCAAGTATACTATCGTCTTTTTTAATTACATTCAAGTAGATTTCACTGCTGATTGGTGTAGAAAATTGTTGTGGTTTAGTGAATTATTGTAATCGAATTGAAGGTGATTTTTGAAAATGTATTATTATTTTTCTAATTTTAATTTGATGAAAGCTGTTGGTATATTGTTAGACAATGTCGAGTTTTATTAAATGCTTTCTCTCTGGTGTGTGTTTCTGTATTTATTCAGAGACATATTTAATTGCTTATGTTGCTTGTCACTATACTTTTTCTACATAATACAGATATATAATAAAGATATATTTTTCTAAAAACCTTTTCATGTGTGGTGAAGAATTTAACTTACAAATGTTTTGGGATTGAAAAGTAACGTTGACGTTAACTTTTATGCGGATTTTCATATAAATGTAATGGTTAAATTTTTAATTAAAAAAAATGTTTGTACGAAAGTGTGTATTACCATAAAATGAGCAAAAGTTTGGACTCTAGACATGTGTTCTAAATTTTCTCCAGATTCACTTTGCAGTATGTATTATATAATATATAAACGTGTGTGTGTATATAACATGTTGGGTACAATTATATGCTGCTTAAAACTTTCATGTTTACGCATACGTTAAGGCATTCGGAAAGTGCATATATATAAGGTGTATATATAGTATATAGTATTTAATATGGTATCAGACATTTGGTGTATATTCTAAAGCTTTCAATGAGGCAGCTGGAAGCTAAACGAACTAACCACTGGACAAGATCCCAGAAAGAGTTTTGCGAGTTAAAATTATAACCAATTAAGTTGGTTTATGTTATGTTTTACAGGATTTCAAATGTCCAGAACTTGGCTAGTTACGCTTTACTTTCTGCTGTCTCATTTGTAAAAGTTAAACTACTTGCGTGTTGGTTTTTGTTTGTTTAAGTGTTTAATATATTATTTTTAGCAAAATAATATATAAATAAAAGTTAAATGATCTCTACATGATCTGTAGAATTCATTTCAGAATAAATATTCAATAAAAAATAATAAATTTACTCCAAAGTGCTAAATTCAAATTGTTTTAGTAGCTTTGATTGAGTCTTCTTAGTATAAAGATTGTAGTTTTTTGTTGTTAAATAAATAATAAATAAATTAATATAATAAATTTACTCCAAGGTATTAAATGCAAACTGTTTTAGTAGCTTTGATTGAGTCTTCTTAGATTAAAGATTGTAGTTTTTTGTTGTTAAATAAATAATAAATAAATTAAAATAATAAATTTACTCCAAAGTGTTAAATGCAAATTGTTTTAGTAGCTTTGATTGAGTCTTCTTAGATTAAATATTGTAGTTTTTGCAATAACTACTTTGAAAGCTTAGATCGAAGTTGTTTGTAAGTTCTGCTATACTGTGTTGAAAATTGTGGCCTAAGTTTAAATCGTTAAGGAAATTTTGCTCTCAGTCTTCTACCAATACAAAAGGAGGACTTAATTCATCTACTTAATTTTTAACTTAACTGAACTGAACTTAATTTTTCAAAATATTGCACATAAAACTGCGAGCAGCAGAACTTTTGGCGCAGTTTGTGCTCATTGCACGCCACTGAAGGCCGGATATGCCAACACAAGGACACACACGGCAGTGAGCCAGGTGCCACGAATGACGTCGAAGTGTCGTCGCTGCGAAGAAATGACAAGTGTGACGCAAGCACATGACAAATGATGCATTGGCTCGCACAGTAATTGACAGGCAGGAAGTGGCATGCCGCAAATTGTTGCAGCCAGACAGAATGTGCAACAATGACGTCAACAGTTGCAGCTTTCGCTTTCGGAGACTGATTTATGAGCGAATAGAAAATCCTGTTAAAAAAAACAAAAGCGAATATTTACGAAAGCCATGGCCGCTCAATTCTGCGTGACGCGCAGTTCAATGCGTTTTTTCAAGCTCTCAAACGTCTGCTGCATGCTGCGCATCTGATAGCGGATCGAGGTGGTGACGTCGCGCTGCAGCTGATGCACCTCGCGCAGGTTCTGCACCAAGTGATGATACTCCGCCTTCACCTCCTCCATGGACTCGAGCAGTTCCATGACACAAATGCCGTCCACTTCGTCCTGGCCACCGGCAGTCAGATCCAGACTGCTTTCCACCTGGTGCAGCTTGTGCGCCACTGTGTAGAGTTGACTGCCCGCGTGAGCGACCTTTGGCAATTTCAGGGATGATGCGATGTTATGAGCGCGAGACCAGCACAGTTCAACGTTGTATGAGCGAGAAAGTGAGGTTTTTGGGTGAGGGTGAGTAGGATAGTGAGTTTAGTGTTGCAGCAATAATGACGACATTAACAACATTTTGTGCCGGACATGAAATGCATGGAAAGGTTAAAGTGGCCGGCAAGAGGTCAGCAGCAGGGAGTGGTATTTTTGTAAATTCACAAAAAGGAAAAACAATTTTTAATAAGTAGGTCAGTTTTGCGTTGTTTTGCTCAGCTTTAGCCATGCAAATTTATAAATATAAACTAAATATCCATTTACCGATTTCTCCAGTTCGCTAATGTTCTGGTAACCTTCCATTTTTGAGGAAATAGGTTTTTTGCGTTGTTGTTGCTTTTGGCTTATTTGTGTTGACGGTTATCTGTCGCCTGCGGGGTAACCTCAAAATTGCTTAGCTGCTTAGTTGCCGATTTTCATCTGTTTAAATATATTAAATCTCGAAGCACAGTTTTACAATTCAAAGCCAAGTTTTCAAGTTCTGCCTGCGTCTTCCTCGTCGCTGGTTTCTGCAATTTCATTTGACAATTGCTTTGACCTCTTGTTGAGATTTTTTGCTTTTACTTTGGCGTTGCTTTGTCATTGCCGCTGTTCAATGGCGTATTTGATTTATTTTATTAATCAGCACATCTATATATATCTGAACAAATTCAATTCGAGTTGCTACTTGCCCGCACACACTTGGCCCCAAAGTAAAACTACGTCGCACAGTACGCGTTCCACCTAATTGTGCGCTGTATTTATAGCGAAGCGTTATCCTGTCACTTCGACGCTCTCCCAATCTATTGACATTTCATCAGCTGAGTTTTTATTTTCCCTACTCGCTCCGCACTTGATATGGCCCAAGCCTCGCCGCCACCCTGCCACCGCCTCATTCGCACGCAGCATCGCTTCTTATCTACACAACAGCACAACAACACAACAACACTCGGCCATTATCTGTGCTTATGAGCCCATCTTCTTCGTACAGCCGTTTGTGTGCGCTACTTCACTTCCGCCCGCCATTGTTTACCGTGAAGAGTAATCGTCAGCGGCACCAACCATGGCACAATAAACAAGGTAGTGGCAGGAAGGAGCGAAAAAATTCACGTGTATTTTGTTAGTGTTTTTGTTCGGTTCATTGTCAAATCGGACGGACGGTTCTCTTGCCAACAGTACTGCCAGCATCGAATAGACCACTTGGTCTATTCGAAAACGTAAAAATACATCAATTAACAGCAAAGTACATAGCTTCTTTGTTTTAATCTGTTGGAAAGTTGGAAAAATAATATTCTTTCGTCATTGCAAAAATGCTTAAAAATTCCACAGAAAAAGAGTTGACTGGCAATGCTGTTCGCCGAATGTAAACAAAACAGACAAAAATTTCTGACAACCTACCGAACTCTGACGAGAAAAAAATAAAATTCGCTCCTTCCTGCCACTACCTTGTTTATTGTGCCATGGCACCAACTTTTTCGCCGCGCAACTCTCACTTTCACGCTCTCGTAGCCTCTCGCTGCTTTCCCCTTCTCCGTTCCTTCGCTCACAACTGCACTTTGCTATGGATATGTGGGAACATACAAGGAAGTGATTTGCGTTGGCGGAAGTTGTGCTCTGTTTACTTTCAGGCGCAGGGACCGAGAGCGAACACTGGCAATGCACTAATGCCAAAGCTCGTTCACATAGTAAGCACGGCGCCAATTACACATTTCTTATGTATAATTGTAGGCAATGCTTTGAGTGAAAGGACCTAACTCGAATGAACTATTTTCCTACTTCCGTACAGTGTGGCTGCGAACGTTTCGGTTCAGTGCCTTCGTATTGGCATTTGGAAAAAATTTAACTTTTCCTACCAGAATAAATGTAATGGCAGTTTGTTTTTTACTTTTGCTGATGTTTGGGAACCGGAAATCTGGTAGGCCTGGAGCGTAACTGCACAATTCTCTTGTTCAAATTGATCGTCAATGCTTTCTATACAGTTTTAGCGCTGCCGGGAGTACATTTCAACGTTTCAGTAATAACAGCAGTTGGGTAGTTGAACCGATTCCATTGAATGTCGTTGCTTTCACTGTGCAAATGTCGCATTCACGCAGCACGAAGTGGAGAGTTTCTTGTTGTGCTTCCGCTTGTCAGTGTCTAAGTGCATTCATTAAAATTCATTAAAGCATGCAACACTTTCGCACTGCCTTCTGGCCCCTTGACATTTCCGCTTTTTATCCACTGCTGCTGCTTATAGAAATGCCAATGACTTTTCGACATCATCGCTGCTCTGGATTGCATTCCAAATGCCTCAAAATTGTGTCAACGACTTTGAATAGCGAACGACCACTTCAGAATCTGTTTGCATGTCAATATTTAATAGAGAATGCATTGTATGTGGCTGCTTATGAAGAGAAGCAACCAGAAATTGATTACTCTACCAAAATTTAATAATTATATATTCATAAATTATTACTCTCGCCTTGGTTAGCACGCCGTTAATCTTTATTACAACCCGTTACGTTGTTATACAAAATGTTGTGTTTTATAATTCTGAAATCGCATCTATACACTAGACTGGAAATTGTTACATAATTAATTTTACAAAAATTATTTTTCTAGCTACAAGTAAAACGCAAATTAAATTGTTAGTATCAATTGCTCAAAACGCTGAAATTTCTGTTCATTTAGAATCTTAATTGCACTCAATTGAATTCAATCCAATCATCAACTTGCATACAATGTTCAAATATGTATATACTACTAAATCATATAGAAACTATTTGGTAACACTGCTAATATAATAAAATGTACGCTTGTTATTGGGCACTATGACCCACAGATATTTTAACATTTGAGCTTTATGTACATTTCTTACAAATTATACAAATTAACCAATTTCACATTAATTTTAAACAAATCTCAATTGATTGCAATGTCCTAATCTTTCTGTAACATTTTGTACATTATTCAAAAATTCATATTAAAATTGTTCTAGTTTGTAGTTCTTATGGAACATAAGCAGTAAGGCCACATTTTGTGAAGTTATTGACATATTTCGTCCGCTGCTGACGCCGTTGCTTGCTGCTTGTCATGCTGGATTTTCGTTCCGCCCACTGCCTTCATGTAATACAGAGCGTACTCCTTCTTCAGCACTTGATGCATCGCCTTCTCGCAGGTGAAATGTATGCCACGCTTTTTGTAGTCGAGAAAAGTGCGCAGAAAGTGTCGGTTGGTCTCGTGCACTTGCGGATGCTGTAAGAACTCGTCCACCGGCATCCATTTTATGCGCGCAATTTCACGTGCACAAGGGTGCAAGTCCAAATTGATGGGCCTGAGCGCAATCACTATATACATATCGGAACAACCGAACGAGCCGCGGTGCGAGTGCCGCACGCTAATGACAGTGTCGAATTTGCAATTGATGCCAGTCTCCTCGCGCACCTCGCGTACAGCAGCTTCAATCAAATCCTCGGCTATGAGTAAATATGGTTTGAATATTTAGAAGTTTAAATAGGAATCTTACATTAGATTTTTGCTTACCTGGCTCCACGTAGCCGCCCGGCAGCTTCCAGCTGTTTGGTATGAACGCATAGCGATCACTCACCACCAGTATTTCATTTTTCTCGTTCACCACCAATCCACCAACGCCCAGCATGGTGTGGCAAAAGTCGGGTATGTTGGCGTACTCATCGACCGGCAGCCAGAGATACATGACCACGTAACCACGCTTGCCATGATGAAACTCGAAACCGGCCTGCAAGGGCCATAAAAAATCCCAAAGATAAGGCAGCTATTTTGGGAAGGGGAGACAGAAAAGACAAATTCCGAGCTTGTACCTTTGCTAAGTGCGGCACCCAATCTGCATGAGCTGTGAGCACATTAAACCATATGGCGCGTCGCTTGGTGGCGATCCAATGCTCCAAGGATTCTGAAAAAGGATGACGAATAATACCTCACATCGAGTCGTGAATTGTTCTATTAAGAAGTGTTTAAGCCAACGCAACTCAATATGAAGTATTCTAAACTTTCAAAAGTGTACAAAGATTTACTGCAACTAAACTATGTATCGTACATCTTATATACATATGTCCAATCTTAACCAAATCAGTTGCATAAAGTTGCCTAAATATTTCAGAATATAATTAAGAGCGCCTGTAGACTTCAGTTGTCGCGCAAAACTAGCAGCTGACATTAATTAATTATTGCAAAAATTTTCCGCAGCACACTGCTCTACTATCTACTTCACTCGTGCTCTCTATTCCAGCAACACTATCAACCCCCTTCCCTTGCTAACCTCACTTACTGTTTAGTTTTTGCACGAAGTCCGTGTTCTCCTCAAATTCGACTTCGGACTCCACAATAATTCCATTGAAGCGGTCGACGTTACCGCGGAACAGGCCCTCCGGCACATCCATGGCCGGTCTGTAACTGCAAAAATTGACAAACTAATGACAAATTCTAACTTTTAAGGTGTCGAAAATGTATTTTGCTTTATTTTTTTTTGTCGAAATATGCGACAGCATGCACGACGCGTACTTGTAAAATGACTTTGTCGAGCAATGACGTTGTGCTGTGCGCTGACTGCAAGTGCAACTGTCAAATGCACTGCTGCCAAACGCTTTGTTACACAACGCCGTCTGTGACGACGACGACGACGGTGACAACGGTTGCAACAAAGCTGCCGAAGGGGATGACGCTGGCGTGGGCGCTGGATCGCTGCTACCTGGCTGCCGGCGGCTGCTGACCATGAACGACAACGACGCGAATTGTTGCCGCCGGCCAATGCTGCAAGCTGGCGGCTGCAGCAGCAGTCGGCTGTGGGCAATTTGGTTCCATAGGCGTTGCAGTGGTGTCATAAAGCTGAAGGCGCCAATTCACTAGCGACGAAATAACTTTCCACTCTACTGATCGCTGTCTGGCTGGAAGTGTTGTGCTATCGCTGTGCTGCTTCCGCCCCGTTGCTCTTGTTCGATTAATTATGCTGATTGTAATAGCATTTCATCGAGGATTTATCTACGACAGACACCGCCTCGCCTCCGCCCCAAGCACACCAACAACGCAAGTAGTAATCACTGCCGCTATGCAAATATACTCGTAATGAAAACACTGATAAGAGATCGAACGCGCTCGCTGTAAGCGCAACGTACAATTTATAGCTTTCATATTTATGTGATTTCCAATTCCACTACTCACACTTTTCTTTGCTGCCATCAATTTCAAACCTCCAAAACAGCTGCAGGCTCTCCGCAACAATCAGCTGCTGTCAGAATAGACACAATAGAGAGCCACAGCTGTCGCAGCATTATTGCTTGTCTGAGAAGTGGAAAGTGTTGCCAAGCGACAAATGTGGCTGGCGATTGCAGGCTGTTATGATGAAGCAACCGGCTCAAATTTTGCTCTGCAGTTGTGCGCACAATGGATCCTTCTAACTAGCGGTGGTTTTTTTCGACTAATAAAGTGTTAGAATTCATCTATTTTTATAAAGAAAAGTGCGGATGACGCAGAGTTGTCAGTTTGCGTACATGTTGTCGTCATCGAAAACGTTGTTGTTCGGGATTTGCACAACAGCTGAGCTCCAATTGGCCTCGAAAATCACGAGCAAAGTTCTTTGTAAATAAGTCATAAACCTTGACGTCATAGCAATTGCCTGTGTTGTTTTTCGGTCCAATTATATAATTAGGAGACACCATTTCCTCGCCTGAGAAAGTAAATGTCGTATATCCCACTAAGCCCAATAGAACATGTGACATTCGTTTTCTAAGGTAGCGATTTTTTTCATTTCATAGAGTTGAATGAAACTTATTCGTGATTTGTTTGTTTTTTACATTCGTATTATTTGCAATGTTTATAACATTTATACAATTTTTACATTTGTTTTGCTCCAATTTCTTTAGTAATGCAATAAAAATGTGATAAATATGAAATTTTAGTTGCCGTTTTTATTTTAAAATTTTTATTTTTACTTTTAACATCTGCACTGAAACATATACATATTAATATCTGCCTTGCTGTCAAGGGCATTGCAGATAGCAATGGAAACATCTGAGTACAAAGAAATGTGTTAAAAAAAAGTTAATTGCCCGCCAAATTCTTGGCTTTAAAAGATCAAAATGATGTACCAAGAAACACAGCAAACAGTTACAAACAAAACGTAGATAATTGAAATCGAGATATTCTCATTGTGTGCTAAACACTGTTGTTTCAATTGAGCAAATTTCAGCTTAAAACGAGATTTGTATTTAAAATGCAATATTTTTTAGTTCAAACATTTTCTTTCGAAATGCAAAACTCACATGATTAATACAAAAATTTGCATTCTAAATAAGAATTGACTTGAAAACTTCATGCGAGTTTTAATTTTAAAAGGATATTTTCAAATGGTCAATAAAATGAAAATTATCGGATTTCAAATAAATCATAATAAAAATGTGCGCATTTTCAATTGACACTTTTGCATTTAGTTCTAAAGTGGTACTAATTTTAAATTCTTATTTAAAGAGAATCTAATTCAGATTGCAACCTTTGTTTGGAAATTAAAATTTTGCATTTTTAACTAAGCTACATTCTTTCGTATTGAATTTATCCCCTTTCAATCTGAAACTTGCTCAACTAAAACTGAAAATGGCACAGTGCCGTATCATAACTTAAGCTTATCTACTGTTAGTAATTAGATTCTAAGTTGTTTTTTTTTGCAATTTGTATTTATATTGTGATTTAGAATAAATAGGTTAGCTTTTATACGCGACGAGACTGAAACATTAAGCGGCTTCATTACTTTTCACACTTTAATCACTGATTAATGCCTTCAAAGAACAACAATTTGATGATTTTTCAGTTCAAAGTACTTGTTGGAGGACCATCAGAGATAAGTAAGCAGCCGTAAGTAATAGAACAAATTAATCTCCGACTACCTCTGAGAAAAGTTTTCTTGGGCATATTGAGAGATTTTACAGCTCAACTCGCCGTAATCAAAAATTACTTAACTTTTAGCATGTTAATTTTTAAATTTCAGTGTATGTAATTTAACTAAGCTAACTTTAAACAACATTGGATTACCAGGAAAAGGCAAAATTGTTGCTCTTGACTGCCCAAAACATTGATTGAAGTGTGTGAAATAAGCATGCCGCAGTTAATTTGCTTTTAAGACTACAGTTGGTGGCTATTTGAAGAATTAGGAGAGGAAGTAGTAGGCAAATGGATTGCCGCTAAAGCTGCGCTTGTAACAATATCACTACCTATTAGTTATGCACAAAATTTGCCATTTTATAGCAATGCCATATCGCTTAATTTTGACACTACAACTGCTGCACATTTCGTCCATTCTCATCTAATCTCTGCACCAACTTAAATGCCTGCACGCTCCAATGCGGTCAACTGATGACCCAGTCGCTCCTCTTTGGCCTTGCGTTCGGCGCTGATTTTTTTTGAGAGTGTGTAGCTATTGAGAAATGTCTGCACGTCAATTTTGCCATTCAGAAACTGCTCTACATGACGATCACAATCGGAGTCAGCATTCGAGGCAGCGATTTGCAGCAATTCCTACCGCAAAAATTAACAACAAAAGTAATCGCCCATAAAACGTCACACTTGATCGCGAGGCTCAGCTGCTGCCGCTTACCCGTATGTGTTGTGGCGCGTATTCTTCTGATTTCTTTAAGTACTTCTTATTCAGCTGATCGCATTTTTCGCCGAGATGCTTCAGCGCAGTGACATCATCGCTTAGCTTACGCTTCAGCTCCACCAAATGCGTTTCCTTCGATTCATTTTCACCTGCGTAAATAAACATAAATATTTATTTTTAGCTGGCGGAATATTCACGCAATGTGTACGGCAAACATACGCGAAATGTTCTCCACTTGATTGATCATCGAGTCGAGCTCCTCGTTTAGATGCTGCACCACGGACATTTCCTCGATGAAATCATCAAAAAACTCAGGATCGGTGTCCAGCTGCTTTAGTTCGTCCAGCGACAGCGTCGACAGATTCGGCAGACTGCTTTCGTTCAGCTTGCTAGGCAATTTTCCGCTATCCAGTGGTGAGTTCTCCTTGCTGCTGTCCAGCGACTTGGCACTAAACGACGACTGGGCACCGCTCGCAGGTGTGGGTGTGGCATTGGCGGTGGCACGAGACGGTATATTGATGGGACTGCCGCTTGATGTGTGCATAGCAAACGACGCCGGCGGCGGAAAGCGCTCAAACTCGCGTATAATCGTCTGTACCACGCGGCCCAAGTCAGAGTGTGGCGAATACTGCAAGGCACAGATTAATTTACTTTACTGTTAATTAATTTTAATTTACTTTTTTCTAAACTTCTGCGCGACTCGTTTGAATATTATTTAATGAAAACACCAAATGTCTTACAAGAAATGGAAAAAAATTTTGCTTGGTAAACATTTCGCAAACACACAACAACAAAAAAGTTGGGGGCATCGAAACAAAAACGTCATTCGCAAGTTTTAAAAAACATATGTACTCGTACATACATATGACCATACATATGTAATTATGAGAATAACAAAATTTAAAGTGATTAACAGAGAACGGTTTGCAAACCTAAACTTCAAGACCTAAGCGCTGTTTACCATACCTGTACAGATGCCAACAAGGACACATAGTACAATTAAGGCAAACCTTTCAGCCTTGGCAGGACCTTGGATGCTCGCTTAAATATCCGAAATTGGAAAAAATCATTAAACCGAAGGATGACGTTGTCAGATTGCAGGCTAAGAGCACATCCTTGACCAACACACACACACACACATATATATATTATTGTTCCTCAATTCAAGGTTAGTACAGAACTGCGTGACTTACGTTGAGCAATGCGGGGGCCGTTTCCACCTCGCCCGTCACTGCGTGCACCCAGTGATGCTGCACTGGTGGCGACAATGTCAGCCTCGGCCGCTCACTGGGAAAATTGGCACCCAGTTGCACGGTCAGCAGCAGCGTTCCGCCGCCGCACTCGAAGTGTATGCAGTATTCTTCGTGCTCCGCTACCTCAACAACGCTACAACCGGGCGAGAGGAACGAAGCAAGGGCGCACGTAGCATGTGTTAATGCGGAAATTCAATAGAAAATTATATTTTGCCACTAATTTGCAATTTCCAATTGCCTTTATTTACTTATCATTGAAGGCCTTTAAGGTGTCAATTTGATGCTTGCGAAAATCTAAATTGCTGCTTGACTGCTGCTGTGTGGACACGGCCGGGGCTGGTGGTTGTTGTGGCGAATGCTGTTGTTGCAGCGGCTGCTGTCGCGGTATCATGTTCTATCACTTACTAAACACGCTCGTAATTGCTGCTAATAATTTTACTGTATTCTCGCCTCTTCTTTTTTCGCCCCTCTTTGTGTAACTTTTCTCCTGTTTGCTGCGATGTTGTTTTTCAATTTGCACAAATATTACTAAAAGTTGATAAATGCAGAAATGGCGTAAAGGAAACAGCAAACTGCAAGAATCAGATTCCACATAAACAAAAAACGGATGATAACCAGTGTTGTCATACCCCACTACTAGTCACAAGGTAGATGAGGTAGACGTCAAAAGAGCAACACCGTTTCGAAGTTCTTGCAGAACCTTAAAAGGATTTACTTTGACGTTAACTCTCCAGTTGCACTCAAAACAACCCATCCAAACGAATCAATTATTGTTATCAGCAACAGCAGTAGATGCAACGAATTTAAAATCTGAATTTTCTTAACAAAAATTAATAACATTGTCCAGAATCCGAATCGGATCGAAAATGGATTTGACTCCGACCGTCGGTGCTCTACATTCCGATCATCGGAAATATTTTCCGATGCAACCATGTTCTCAAATGCGATTAAGTCCGAACGAGTTTCGATCGGAAATTAGGTGTTCTGCATTTCGATTATCGGAAATTGTTGTCAAAAATATTCCGTTAAACAAAAAGCTGGTGGAATTGAAATCGGAAAGCAGCAAAACAAAAACAAACAACTAAAATGTAAGCAAATAAATTAAGCATCGTTTTAAACAAAACTAATAAACTAATTTTTAATCAGGAGACAGCATAAGACTGCTGACCAGAGCAAAATGCTCTTGGATTTTATGGAGGAGAATGCGGACCTCGAGAAAGATTTCTGCAAAGGCGACAAAGTCGAATTTGAAAATAAGTGGAAGCATTTAAGGGGGAAAGCCACTGTGACGGGTTTTTTTTTTGTTTTAAATCAAAGCTTATATATTCACAAATATGTGTACAAAATTTCAAGTCATAATTTCAAAAATTGACTAAGTTACAACTATTTAAAAATTTTAAAAGATACATGATTTCATTACGAGAGAAATGGACTCAAAACTTTAAACGCGTTTTTCTCGAAACGACTTTTTTTTGAACTGGCGGCATCAATAACTCGAACAATTATGAACCGATTTCTAATTTTTTTTTTGTTTTGTTCGTCTTAGTAGTGGTTAAGGTTAAGCGTAGCCGATTTGGAAAATTTTGTTTTTTACTATTTTTTAAACTGTCTCAAAACCAAAAAAACAAGGTCGAAAACATGGAAATATTTTCAATCGGTTGCCATTTTGTGAAAAATCAAAATAAAAAAAACGGCTACGTACAAAGATAGCTACATTCATACAGATTACAATAAAATTTAATTTTTTTTTTTGTGAGTACGGGTTTTTGAGAAATCGATGCCGCTATGGAGGGGGAATTTTTTTTCAAGTGCTACGGGATCATCTCTATTGTTTAAACTATTTAATATTTTTTAATAAAAATTTGTGGAAATATTAGATGTCTGCTTAATAAAATAAAAAAAACCCGATCCAAAAATTCCTATATTTACTCGGTCCAAAAAAATGTTTAAAATCACTAATTTTTTGACCCGTCACAGTGGCTTTCCCCCTTAACGCAGTCGCTGAACGGGCAAGAACTACCAACAAAAAGTATAACGGAATGGAAAAATGTGAGAAGTAAATTAAATCAAATCATTTTGTAACATTTTCATCAATCATAGACCTGGGTTGATTGGAAAAGTGAGGTAAGAAGGACGCTGGCGCATAATAGAAGAGCAGCGTTAGCGACCGGCGGTGGACCTTTTAAGAAGCACAAACTTTCCGAAATGGAAGAAGCGGTTGCCTTTTCTACCGATCGTTGATAGCCTCCTTCAGCAAGAAATCGCAAAGCCGTCGCCAATTTCAAATCTGGCGGAATGGAGCACTGCCGAAGAAAAGGTTTCACTTTGGTCAGGATCATGTTGAATGCTACTTTGTTAAGGCGGTACTCAGGAATAAACCTTAAATAGGAAATTTTGAAAACATAACTAAAATAACTTGTTTGCTGTGGTTTCGCAAAATTCTGGGCTTTACTTTTTCAACGGCGGACTGCTCGTTCTCAAGCAATACTGCCAATAAAATAACCGAACTCATTTCAATACGACTTTTGGCCAGTGAAGATATTTCTGTATAATTGAACTAAATGTGCTGTAAATAAGTAAAAGAACATGTTTACATAATTTCAGTTTTTTTTTATGCACAAAGAGCACGCTTACACTTCTGAACGTATACCAAGTATGGATTAGGTTATGCTAACCAAAACACGTGTTGTGAAGTACTGACTACAGACTACTGTTTAGTCCCATCCCAGCACTTTAAAAGCGAATACTTTTCGCACCAGTAATTTCTGAACATTATCTGGGGCTTATATATCCCTCAGTTCTGAAGGGGTTAATAAAATAAAAATACTCACAAAATTTTACAATTGACTTTTTCATTTGAACATTTCAAGAAACAGCTGATGAGGGCCAATTTTTCAGTTTCAGCGAGTTTAAACCCAGTTCAAACGTAGTTTGCTTGAACTTGGTTTAAATTTGAACTTAGTTTAAACGACAAAGCAGTTTTTCAGTGCTAGTTTAACTGGAGCAAATATTTGTCATTAGAGTATGGCAATGCTGGCAACATTTTTAGCTAAATAATAATTTTCCTTTTGATTGTCATTCGTAAATAATTTCTTTGCGCTCAAAAAAAGTACTTCATTAATAAAATTAAAAATAAGCAAATATAGCGCAAATTTTCCGTCTTGGGAAAAAGAAAGGCTTCTTGTACTTATGGGGGAAAATAAACAAGTGTAGGGTAAGTACCGATTATTATAAACAGAAGCTTTGCTCATGCGCAAGCGATCGTAAAAGTCCTTGTCGTCCTAATAAATGAAATTGGTCCGGCCGCATTCTCAAAATTTCTAATCTTCTCATCACTGTAATGACACATCAAACATTTCTGCACCGTCAGAAGAACCACTCATTGCTATTTTTGGTCGAATTATATTTATTTTGTACCGACTTATATTTATTTTTGCGCTTTTCAAATGTTCAAAATAAATGAACTGCCAGACGCTGTTGACAGTTTAAACTTAATTTAACCGTGCAGGGTTGGGCGTTTAAACTGAGTTTAAACTCCAGTCAAATGTGACTGAACAATTCGATTTCGCGTTTAAACTAAGTTTAAACCATAGTATAATTATAAAGTAGTTTAACCTGAACTCTCCCCTCTTTTGAGTAAAAATTTTTTGAAATTTCTTTCACAATATTTCATTTTGCTGTACCAAATTTGTCAAGAGAAAACATAGGCTCATATTGATTCGACACAAAATATTTTCAAAACTCTGTTCATAAAATTTTCTGCCAATTTTTGTAAACAAAATAGAAATACTCTCTCAGGTTAGACTACTTTATTATTATATAGGGTGTTTTTTTTAGAGGTATAGAACTTCGAATTGAAATAAAACACAAGAAAATCGTTTTAATGTCCATCAATTTGGCTTTATTGGAAGGATAATTTTATGCCATTAATGTTTAAATATGATTTCGGGAATGTGGCCGCCGCGGCTGGCTCGAATAAAGCCAATTCTACAGGTCCAATTTTCAACCAGCTCCAATTGCTGTGCACGGTGGCGAATCGATTCATTCGGGTCCTCTTCAACATTTTGCTCTACAGCGGCAATTGTTTCTTCGGTGCGCACTGTTCGACGTCTCTGCGGATGCGTATTATCACATAGAGTAAACGTAGTGCGAAAACGACCCATGGTTAACCGAATTAATTGCTCTGATGGACGATGTCGACCATAAAATTGACGGAGCTTGCGGTAAACTTCGCGAACTGAACCATTATTTTCGAAATAAATTTGCACGATTTGCAAGCGTTGTTCTTTTGTCAACCTGTTCATGATGAAATGGCAAACCAAACTGAACATAAATGACATTAGAGTTGCCAGATTTGACCACAAAATGCCAGTTTTATCTCTATTCGAAAAGCAAACCTCTAAAAAAAACACCCTATACTATGGTTTAAACTAGAAACTGAGTTAAACTCGCACTGAAAAATTGACCCTAAAGGTTTTTTTAATTTGCTAACAATCGGATTCGAAATAAACTTCGAATGTGACCTCTACAAACCGGAATCGGATTTCATTTCGAATCCGATTCGGATTCTGGAACAGGGCTGTGTATCTCGCATTTCGAAATCAACGGTTTCTGCCGGCCAGCGCTGCCGTTGTGCGACTAAAGTGTCAAATTCACCCTTTGAAGACCGATGCCACCTGACACCGACTTTTTAAAATAGGCTTATTTTGACACTTTTCTTCAAAATCATGCCACTTTTGCCCCTTTTTTTCATCAAAAAGTTTATATGTACATTTTGAAAGTTGTTTCGTAAAGTTAATTTTTTTTATTATTGCGTGTTTAAAAATACTCAAAATATGTCTTCCTTTTAGTACTCACTTTTCAAAGGTAACACTTAACTACTTAAAAATTATGGCGCATAGCATAGTACACTTTAAGATCACTAAGTATACTTTCAAATAAAATAGGCTCTAAGTCAATCATAGTCGAGTTAGAGCATACTGTAACGATGAGCCAGTCTGTCGCGGTGCAAAGCAACCCTGCCGCTACGTGCCGTGCCATAACCCAATCTGGCAACGACGGCCGCGATAGTAACTTTTAGTCCAACCTGGCAACGATGGTCGCGGTCATCAGGGAAACTTCTAGTCCAATCTGGCAACGTGCGAGAACGATCTGCGCGACGGCCGGACAGAGTATAAAAGGTGGCCAGATGCGGTGCAGCGAGTCAGTCTGGTTTTGACAAGTGAAGTTGCCACACGGAATAATTAAGCAAATACTTAAGTGTACGAACAGTAAAGTGTAAACTGTGAATAATAAAGTGACTGTTGGTGTATTTTATTGTCTGCATTTAGGAAACTGACTGTGTTTTATTTTCAAATCACACAATCCAGAGATACGTGACAGCCCACTGGACTTAGTATTCGTAACATTTGGTGTCAGAAGTGGGATTGTGGAAAATTGAAAATAACTAAATAAATAAAATTATAAAAGTACGGACATGGTTAAACTCGAGCTGCTGAAGGTAGACCAGCTGAAGAAGGAGCTGGCTGCCTGGAATTTGCCGACTGCTGGCTGGAAGGTGGAGTTGCAGTTGCGCTTGCGAGAAGCATGTGAGGCACGAGGCGTCGATTGGACTGTGCACGAGTTCGGAGCACAAGAACTGGAGGCGTCGGCCAAGGTGGAGGAGTCGCCTGCTGGTGCTGCTTCGCTACAGAGTACAGCGGCTGCACCAATACAAGCGTTGGACATGAGCCAACTAATGGCTGCACTCAAAGGCATGTCGGCGCAAATGGAGACTGCAAATCGTGAAAATCGTGAGATGTCGGCGCGGATGGCAGCGAAGCTGGAAACTACGAATCTCGAAATTTCGGCAAAAGTCGAGACAGCAAATCGAGAAATGTCAGCGAAGCTGGAAATTACGAATCTCGAAATTTCGGCAAAAGTCGAGACTGCAAATCGGGAGATGGCGGAAAGTTCTGCGCGCATAGAGCAGAAGGTGGAGGAAATTTCCAATAGCCTGAATGTGAAAGTTGAGCATCTCGAGACGCGAATAGACGATTGGGACAAACGAGTTGACGAAATGGGTGAATCCCTGAACAGACGAGTTGACCACCTGGATGAGTCCTTGAACAAACGAGTTGACAGTCTGGAAGATTCGATGCACAGAAAGATAGACGAACGGCTTCGAGAGGTACAGCTTCGAGCAAGGGTGCAGTCAGTTGAGGAAAGTTTCGCCATAGAAGTGCCTACTTATGATGGTACTACGTCGTTCGACACATTCAAACTACAATTCGAGATGGCTGCTTTGGAGAGTCAGTGGACCGATGTTAGGAAAGGTCGGAGACTGATACTGGCTCTGAAAGGTCCTGCGGCTGAGGTAATCAAATCAGTTCCAGAATGTTTAAGAGGTGATTACGACACCGTCATAAGGGCGCTGGCAGCCAAATACAGTGACGAGCACAACAAAATGCTGTATTATTGCGAGCTGAAGAGCCGTAGACAAAGGGCCAACGAGGCGCTGCAGACATATGCAGCGGACATTGAGCGGCTCGTACAGTTGTGCTACCCGAAATTCGGCGCTGATAACCTCGAGAGGATGAAGATTGAGTCATTTATTGAAGGTCTTCATGACCCAGAGACACGTCGCAGTGCGTTGATGATGGGCAAGCCGACATTTAAGGAGACGGTGGCCAGCGCGATGACGTATGAGGCGGCCTGGAGAGGAAGTTTTCGACATTCATCTGCGGAAAAGCGTCGAGCCCAATCTGGACGTGTCACCCAAAGCCAGACAGTGAGCTCGGAGGCGCCGGCGGGGCTGCGGGCAGTGTCATCTAGAGTCAGTTGCTGGCGATGTGGCAAGCAAGGCCACATATCACGAGACTGCCATCTGCGAGAAAAGTGTTCCGGACAACAGACGTCGCCAAGAAGGGCTGCCGCTCTGCCACACCATCCGTGCAAAGTCGAATGCAGGCAATGCTCGCGAGCCGAAAGCAAAGAACAGATAGTGGACGTCCGGTTGGTCAGCGTCATGCCAGAGGAAGAGTGGTCTGCGGAGAGGCTACAAAAAGACCAGCGTGAGGATGCGGATCTTGCGAAGATCGTCGAAGGCA
The DNA here is from genome assembly GCA_963971225.1 of Melieria omissa. Lineage (NCBI taxonomy): Eukaryota > Metazoa > Arthropoda > Insecta > Diptera > Ulidiidae > Melieria > Melieria omissa. The sequence goes on from OZ020268.1 coordinate 58,538,436, forward strand.
AGGAGCAAGGCGCACGTCCAGACTGGCAGGAGATGGCCGGTGAAAGCCCGATCGCTAAGGCTTACTGGGCACAGTGGAAAAGTTTGCGGCTGAAGGAAGGCTGCCTGTACCGCGAATGGGAGAGCGCGGATGGTCGTACCAGCAACCCCCTAATGGTAGTGCCGAAAAGCAGAATCAACGAGGTCATCGAGGCATACCATAACGACTCCAGTGGAGGGCACCTAGGCATCACCAAAACCGTCGCCAAAATAAAAAGACGATTCTACTGGGTAGGATGTCAGGAGTCTGTAGCCGAGTGGATTAAGAGCTGCGACCGATGTTCAGCCGCGAAAGGGCCGACAAGAAAATCTCGAGGCCGCATGCAGCAGTACAACGTGGGAGCGCCCTTCGAGCGGATTGCTATGGACGTCGCTGGCCCATTCCCAACTAGCACTCAAGGCAACAAATATGTGCTGGTCGTAATGGATTACTTCAGCAAATGGCCCGAAGTGTACCCTATTCCTAACCAGGAGGCCACCACGATCTCGAAAAAGCTGGTAAACAACTGGGTAGCCCGGTTCGGAGTTCCGTTGGAGTTGCACTCAGATCAAGGCCGGAATTTCGAGTCTGCGGTATTCAAGGAAGTGTGTGGGCTGCTGGGGATAAAGAAAACGCGTACCACTCCTTTGCACCCACAGTCCGACGGCATGGTGGAACGCTTTAACCGGACACTGGAGGAATACCTGCGGAAAGTGGTAGGCAGGAATCAAAAGGATTGGGACACGCATATCCCCCTGTTCCTGATGGCGTCTAGGTCAGCCCCGCACGACACGACATCACTCACTCCAGCCCGAGCAGTGTTCGGCACAGAGTTGCGGTTACCCGCTGACTTGAAGTTCGGGGTAGTCAGCACGACGGGAGGCGCTAAGACGGACTACGTGGCCAATAAGCGGGCGGAACTAGAATAAATTCACCAGTTTATAAGGAGCCGCACCAAACTGGTCAGCGATAAGGCGAAAGCCAGATACGATCTACGGGCCAACTCAGCAGGGTTCCAAGAAGGCGATTGGGTAATGCTCTACAACCCGCAGCGGAGGAAAGGTTTGTCTCCAAAACTTCAAGCGTCATGGGAAGGACCTTACGAAGTCGTGACTAGGATTAACGACCTGGTATACCGGATTCAATGTTGCAACAATAGAGGCGCTAAGCTGAAGGTAGTCCATTTGGAGCGCCTGGCGCCTCATCACAGCGGAGCCTCGGCACTTGTTCGGGACGAACAAGTCTAAGTGTTGGGCAGTGTAACGATGAGCCAGTCTGTCGCGGTGCAAAGCAACCCTGCCGCTACGTGCCGTGCCATAACCCAATCTGGCAACGACGGCCGCGATAGTAACTTTTAGTCCAACCTGGCAACGATGGTCGCGGTCATCAGGGAAACTTCTAGTCCAATCTGGCAACGTGCGAGAACGATCTGCGCGACGGCCGGACAGAGTATAAAAGGTAGCCAGATGCGGTGCAGCGAGTCAGTCTGGTTTTGACAAGTGAAGTTGCCACACGGAATAATTAAGCAAATACTTAAGTGTACGAACAGTAAAGTGTAAACTGTGAATAATAAAGTGACTGTTGGTGTATTTTATTGTCTGCATTTAGGAAACTGACTGTGTTTTATTTTCAAATCACACAATCCAGAGATACGTGACAGCCCACTGGACTTAGTATTCGTAACAATACTTTAACGCTTAAAGTATACTCGAACTTTAAAAAAAGCAAAAGCTTTTACTAAACCAGTTCGCAATGAGTCAAAGTGAGCAGAAATGTCACTTTTTCAACAGTGGGAACCAGTGCAGTGGACGTACAGTGGACGTCCAGTATAATGAACTTCCCATTTAACGAATTTTCGATTACGGGCAAATTTTTTCCATTGACCAAAAGTGAAATTCGCTATTCGATATAACGAATACATATTGTTACGAATACTAGGTCTAGTGGGCTGTTACGTATCACTGGATTGTGCAATTTGAAAATGAAACAACTTTCATTATTCCAACGCAGCCAATTCAAAACCAACAGTCACTTTATTATTCACAGTTTTACACTTTACTGTTCGTACACTTAAGTAGTTGCTTAATTACTCCGTGTGGCAACTTCACAAAACCAGACTGACTCGCTGCGCCGCATCCGGCTGCCTATTATACCTGTCAGGCCATCGCGCAGATCGTTCCCGCACATTCCGGAGTGGACTAAAAGTTTCCATCATTGCCAGGTTGGACTAAAAGTTATTATCGCGGCCGTCGTTGCCAGATTGGACTAAAAGTTATTATCGCGGCCGTTGTTGCCAGATTGGATTATAGCACGGTGCGAAGCGGCAGGGTTGCTTTGCACAGCGACAGACTGTCTTATCGTTACACTGCCCACCACTTAGACTTGTTCGTCTCGAACAAGTGCCGAGGCTCCGCTGTGATGAGACCCCAGACGCTCCAAATGGACTACCTTCAGCTTAGCGCCTCTATTGCTGTAACGTTGAATCCGGTATACCAGGTCGTTAATCCTAGTCACGACTTCGTACGGTCCTTCCCATTACGCTTGAAGTTTCGGAGACAAACCTTTCCTCCGCTGCGGGTTGTAGAGCATTACCAAATCGCCTTCTTGGAACCCTGCTGAGTTGGCCCGTAGATCGTATCTGGCTTTCGCCTTATCGCTGACCAGTTTGGTGCGGCCCCTTATAAACTGGTGAATTTCCTCCATTTCCGCCCGCTTATTGACCACGTAGTCCGTCTTAGCGCCTCCCGTTGTGCCGACTACCCCGAACTTCAAGTCAGCGGGTAGCCGCAACTCGTTTGGAAAACGTCAGTAATAGTTCCAATTGAAAAGGTTAGAAACACTATAAAAGCTGAAGAGTTGAGACCGATAAATAGTTTGCCGTGTGATGAGAAGATTCTTGTGACTGTTGTAAAAATCAAATTGTGCAATATTTAGAAAGTGATAATATTCTTATACAACAACAATCAGGATTTAGAAACAAACACTCATGTGAAACTGCGTTGAATTTGGTTTTAGCTAATTGGAAGGAACAGCTAAACGATAAGAAATCTACTTTTGCCGTATTCGTTGATCTAAAGAGAGCTTTTGAGACGATTGATCAAGAAATACTTTTAACCAAATTATTTAATATTGGGATTAAAAATGTCGAGCTAGATTGGTTCAAAAGTTTTCTAACAAACCGCAAGCAGCGTGTGGTAATTGGGTCGTCGGTTTCCAGGGAAATTGATGTCAAAATTGGGTTGCCTCAAGGTTCTGTGTTGGCTCCTATTTTGTTTAATATATACATCAATGATATTGTTACGAATACTAGTTCTAGTGGGCGTATCTAGTTACGTATCTTTGGATTGTGTAATTTGAAAATGAAACAACTTTGTTTATTCGAACGCAGCCAATTAAAAACCAACAGTCACTTTATTATTCACAGTTTACACCTTACTGTTCGTACACTTAAGTATTTGCTTTATTACTCCGTGTGGCAACTTCACAAAACCAGACTGACTCGCTGCGCCGCATCCGGCTGCCTTTTATACCTCTCAGGCCATCGCGCAGATCGTTCCCGCACATTCCGGAGTGGACTAAAAGTTTCCATCATTGCCAGGTTGGACTAAAAGTTATTATCGTGGCCGTCGTTGCCAGATCGGACTAAAAGTTACTATCGCGGCCGTTGTTGCCAGATTGGATTAAAGCACGGCGCGAAGCGGCAGGGTTGCTTTGCACAGCGACAGACTGTCTTATCGTTACACTGCCCACCACTTAGACTTGTTCGTATCGAACAAGTGCCGAGGTTCCGCTGTGATGAGACGCCAGACGCTCCAAATGGACTACCTTCAGCTTAGCGCCTCTATTGCTGTAACGTTGAATCCGGTATACCAGGTCGTTAATCCTAGTCACGACTTCGTACGGTCCTTCCCATGACGCTTGAAGTTTCGGAGACAAACCTTTTCTCCGCTGCGGGTTGTAGAGCATTACCAAATCGCCTTCTTGGAACCCTGCTGAGTTGGCCCGTAGATCATATCTGGCTTTCGCCTTATCGCTGACCAGTTTGGTGCGGCCCCTTATAAATTGGTGAATTTCCTCCAGTTCCGCCCGCTTATTGACCACGTAGTCCGTCTTAGCGCCTCCCGTCGTGCTGACTACCCCGAACTTCAAGTCAGCGCGTAACCGCAACTCTGTGCCGAACACTGCTCGGGCTGGAGTGAGTGATGTCGTGTCGTGCGGGGCTGACCTATACGCCATCAGGAACACGGGGATATGCGTGTCCCAATCCTTTTGATTCCTGCCTACCACTTTCCGCAGGTATTCCTCCAGTGTCCGGTTAAAGCGTTCCACCATGCCGTCGGACTGTGGGTGCAAAGGAGTGGTACGCGTTTTCTTTATCCCAAGCAGCTCACACACTTCCTTGAATACCGCAGATTCGAAATTCCGGCCTTGATCTGAGTGCAACTCCGAGATCGTAGTAGCCTCCTGGTTAGGAATAGGGTACACTTCGGGCCATTTGCTGAAGTAATCCATTACAACCAGCACATATTTGTTGCCTTGAGTGCTAGTTGGGAATGGGCCGGCGACGTCCATAGCAATCCGCTCGAAGGGCGCTCCCACGTTGTACTGCTGCATGCGGCCTCGAGATTTTCTTGTCGGCCCTTTCGCGGCTGAACATCGGTCGCAGCTCTTAATCCACTCGGCTACAGACTCCTGACATCCTACCCAGTAGAATCGTCTTTTTATTTTGGCGACGGTTTTGGTGATACCCAGGTGCCCTCCACTGGAGTCGTTATGGTATGCCTCGATGACCTCGTTGATTCTGCATTTCGGCACTACCATTAGGGGGTTGCTGGTCCGACCATCCGCGCTCTCCCATTCGCGGTACAGGCATCCTTCCTTCAGCCGCAGACTTTTCCACTGTGCCCAGTAAGCCTTCGCGATTGGGCTTTCACCGGCCATCTCCTGCCAGTCTGGACGTGCGCCTTGCTCCTTGCCTTCGACGATTTTCGCAAGATCCGCATCCTCACGCTGGTCTTCACCTGGTACTCTTCCTCTGGCATGACGCTGACCAACCGGAGGTCCATTATCTGTTCTTTGCTTTCGGCTCGCGAGCATTGCCTGCATTCGACTTTGCACGGACGGCGGGACAAGGCATCGGCATTTCCATAGCTACTGCCCTTGCGATGCTCTATCGTGTAGTCGTAGCTCTGCAGTCGCTCGATCCACCGCGCCAATCGCCCTTCAGGATCTTTAAAGTTCAGGAGCCATCTCAATGCCGCATGATCTGTGCGCAGGCGAAACCTTTGTCCATACAGATATTTGTGGAAGTGTTTCACGCAGTCCAATACCGCCAGCAGTTCTCTCCGTGTCACACAGTAATTGCGTTCCGGTTTCGATAAAACCCTACTGTAGTACGCTATCACCACCTGTTCCTGGCCGTCTATTATCTGTGATAGCACACCGCCAATACTATTCCCGCTTGCATCTGTATCCAGCACAAACATCTCCCCAAGCACGGGGAAGGCCAGAATTGGAGCACTGCACAGTTTTTCCTTCAGACGTGCAAAAGCCTGTTCCTGCTCCTCGTTCCACTCGAAAGCTTGGCTCTTTTTCGTCAGTTTGTGCAGGCTGCTGGCTATGTTCGCGAATCCCGGAACAAATCGGCGGTAGTATGTGCACAGGCCCAGGAAACTGCGGAGTTCGTGTAGATTGCGTGGCCGGGGCCACTCCTTCACCGCCGTGATTTTGCCTTCATCCGTATGTACTCCGCGAGCGGAAACCGTATGACCCAGATACTTGACCTCCTTTTGGAACAGCGAGCACTTCTTTGGGTTGAGTTTAAGCCCTGCTTTTCGTATCCTCTCAAATACCTCCTTCAGCTTTCCCAGGTGGTCGTCGAAGCTTTTACCCATTACGATTATGTCGTCGAGGTACACCAGACACGTCCGCCAATGCAGCCCTTTCAGCACGCGTTCCATTAGCCGCTCGAATGTTGCGGGTGCGTTGCAGAGTCCAAACGGCATGACGGTGAACTGCGACAAACCGTCGCCAACACTAAAAGCCGTTTTCTCCTTGTCCTTGTCTGCAAGCGCCAATAGCCGCTGCGTAAGTCGAGTGTGGAGAACCACTGCGTGCCTGATAGTGTGTCCAGGGTGTCATCGATCCGAGGTAGTGGAGAACTGTCCTTCTTGGTCACATCATTGAGCTTCCGATAGTCCACACAAAACCGGGTACTGCCATTTTTTTTCTTAACTAGCACGACCGGTGAGCACCAGGGGCCCGAAGAACGCTCTATGACCTTGTCTTTCCGCATGTTCTTGATCAAATATGTGACTTCCTCCCTCTTGGCCAAAGGAACTCGTCTTGGCGGTTAGCGAATCAGTTTTGCACTTCCGGTGTCGATGTTGTGCTTCACTATGGCTGTTCTTCCGCCTGCTTCTGCCGCAAATATTGACCCATAGTGCTGCAGGAGTGACCTCGCCTTCTGTTTCTGCTTGGCCGTCAACTCGCTGCTCCACTGGTTCTCCTGCGGTATGGCGTCCATGTTAAAGCCGCTCTTCTTATTACCTCCAGGCGGGCTACTCTCGCAATTGACCACTGCTACAACTTCCTTACACTCGCCAATTACCTCATCTTTCCCGACATATCTGGGTGCATTCAGGGGGTTCAGTATTCTGACTGGTATTCTGCCATTTTTAGGAATGTACGTCCGATGATGATGTTGTCGTGTCCTTGTTTCGGTGCTTCTACTACCCACAGCCGACTCGTCCCATCGTCCTCGTCCACCTTTGCCCACACAATCGCCTGAGAATTCGCTGGTATCCTCCTGTGTTGACACGATACAACCTTCCTTACCGCCACGCTTCGCTCATAGCCGGTGTGCAGCGGGAATTCAACGTTGGCATATCTCAGCACATTTTCCTTCAGGTCCAGCGTAAAACCGTGCCTAATCAAGAAATCCACGCCGATAATCACGTCGTCCATTATATCCGCGACGATGAACTCATGTTCCAGGCTGCTGGTGCCGATAGCAATCGTTTTTGTAACTTTCCCTCTTACCGGCGCGCGCTCGCCAGTCGCAGTCCGCAGCTGTACGCCATGCAGCGGTTCCCAGTTCCTCAGCAGCTTCCTTTTTATGATCGAATATGACGCTCCAGTATCCAGTGTCAACACGAACAACTTTCCATCTATCCTTCCATGTCGTTTCAGCTGTGAGACAAGGATGGTGGGGCGGCAGATTGTGGGGATCAGCTCACGCCCCTTTGGGCTGACCCGGTTTAGTTTAACGGCTCCTCGTCCTCAGCCCTGCGCTTGTTGGCTGAGCCTCGATTGTCAGCATTCCTCGCTTCAGGTGATTGCGATCGAGAACGGGAACGCCTCTTTCGTTGGCGGCAGTCTCGTGATATGTGGCCGTGCTTGCCACATACCCAGCAAACATCTTTAGAGGAGACCACCCGTGGCCTGTCCGGTGGCTCAGAGCTTATGGCCTGGATCGTAATGTCGTTGTCTGGCTGGATCTGGCGTATCCTTGCAGGTGCATACCGAGTACTCCCAATCCATGTCGCCTCATATGTCTAAATGTCGGCTTGCCCATCATCAACGCACTGTCTCTCCGGATCATGAAGACCTTCAATAAACGCCTCTATCTTCATCCTTTCGAGATCATCAGCACCGAAGGACGGGTAGCACAGCTGTACGAGCCGCTCAATGTCTGCTGCATATGCCTGCAGCGCCTCGTTGGCCTTTTGCCTGCGATTCTTCAGCTCACAGTAGTATAGCGTTCTGTTGTGCTCGTCGCTGTCAGCGCCCTTATGACGGTCTCGTACTCACTTCGTAAACATTCTGGAACTGATTTTATTACCTCAGCAGCAGCACCTTTAAGAGCCAGCGCCAATCTCCGACCTTTCCTTACATCGGTCCACTGATTTTCCAGAGCAGCCGAATTGCAGATTGAATGTGTCGAACGGTGTAGTCCCATCATAACTAGGCACTTCTACTCGGGGGGCAACACTTTCTGGAACCGGCGGCAAGCATTCTCGCGGCTGTACCTCCCTAAGCCGCTCGTCCATTTTTCTGTTCATCGAGTCTTCCAGACTATCACCTCGTTTGTTCAGGGAATCATCTAGGTCGTCGACTCGTTTATCCAAGTGCTCTACCCGCGTCTCCAGGTGCTCGACTTTCCCATTAATCCTGTCTGAGATTTCCTCCACTTTCTGCTCCAAGCGCGCAGAATTTTCCTGAAGCTTGCTGGACAACTCCCGATTTGCATTTTCAAGTTTTGCTGACATTTCCCGATTTGCAGTCTCGACTTTTGCAGAAATTTCGAGATTCGTAGTTTCCAACTTCGCCTCCATTTTCGCCGCTATCTGCGCCGACATTTCGCGATTTTCACGATTTGAAGTCTCGAACATGCCTCTCATTGCAACCATAAGCTGGCTCATGTCCATTGCTTGTGGTGGCGAAGCCGCTGCAGCCGTACTTTGCATCGCCGCAGCACCCGCAGGCGATTCCTCCACTTTGGCCGACGCCTCTTGTTCTTGCGCTCCGAACTCGTGCACAGTCCAATCGACGCCTCGTGCCTCACATGCTTCTCGCAAGCGCAACTGCAACTCCACCTTTCCGCCAGCAGTCGGCAAATTCCAGGCAGCCAGCTCCTTCTTCAGCTGGTCTACCTTCAGCAGCTCGAGTTTAACCATGTCCGTGCTTTTATAATTTTATTTATTTGTTTACTTTCAATTTTCCACAATCCCACTTCTGACACCAAATGTTACGAATAATAGTTCTAGTGGGCGTATCTAGTTACGTATCTCTGGATTGTGTAATTTGAAAATGAAACAACTTTGTTTATTCGAACGCAGCCAATTAAAAACCAACAGTCACTTTATTATTCACAGTTTACACCTTACTGTTCGTACACTTAAGTATTTGCTTTATTACTCCGTGTGGCAACTTCACTTGTCAAAACCAGACTGACTCGCTGCGCCGCATCCGGCTGCCTTTTATACCTCTCAGGCCATCGCCAACGATTAAGCGATGTGAAACTGGGAGAGTAAGCCGATTTTTGTGCGTTTTTTGCAATTCACGTACACAGCCCGTGTGTGTTGGCAGTGATCAGCTCTTCACTGTGTCTGCTCTTTTCCCGATATTAGGGATATGGGATTCCTTACAATTATTTGCTTTTTAAAGTATGTTCTCATTAATTTTCTGAATTAAATGCCAACACATGAACTTTTTTGGTTTAATTATGTAAATATTAATGAAAAATATACCAAAGAAAACAAAGCTAAATGCATTGAATATGACGGGGTCAATTGTCGTCCTTTGTATTTCGCATTTCTTCATTTAGCGAATCTCTAACGATCAGGTATGATTTTTTTGCTAAATGCTGTAGTTTCACCGCAGGGTTGTTTTTTTGAATGCAGCTTATAAAGTCTTAATTTAATTGAATTAAAAGCATACCCAAAGATTATTTTGACGCTTTTGGACAATAATATATTTTTCTACTCAATTTTATACAAACGTATTACGGCACCAAAAATATACAAATAAAAAGATAAATTTCTTTGGTCACAAAAAATGACTCACACCAGCTACACTGGCAATTTGAAATGAACTAGAACAACAACCCCGTTTTAGAAATTTATATGGAGGAAAAAGTACGTTCCTGATCAAGCTTGGGCCCTACTAGTCGGCCCCAAGGTTGCAATTTTGCAATAATATTAGTGTAATTCTGTGCATGTATTTCTACCGGCTCTCCCAGTTTCACATCGCTTAATCGTTGCCATCGCGCAGATCGTTCCCGCACATTCCGGAGTGGACTAAAAGTTTCCATCATTGCCAGGTTGGACTAAAAGTTATTATCGCGGCGGTCGTTGCCAGATTGGACTAAAAGTTACTATCGCAGCCGTCGTTGCCAGATTGGATTATAGCACGGCACGTAGCGGCAGGGTTGGTTATAGATGAAATTCAATATAAGTTGCAATTGGACTTGGATTCTCTGTATGTGTGGCTGTGTACTAACAGATTAAAATTAAACATTGATAAAACTAAATGTATGGTCATTTCACGAAATAATAACTTAGTATTGAAAAATATAAAAATTAATAACATCGAAATAGAAAAAGTTCATAAAATAAAATATCCGGGCGTTCAGATCGATGAAACATTAAAATTTAACGATCACATTGATTACACTTTGGGAAAAATTGCAAAAAAACTTTGGTTTATGAAACGAACGTGTAAATTTTTAAGTAAACAATACAAAATCATGGTATATAGATCGATAACCGAGCCACACTTTATCTATTGCCCCACAATATTTTTCATTATGAACGACTCTCGAATTAATAAATTGCAAAAAATTCAGAACAAGGCAATGCGTTTTATCCTTAAAATGAGTTATGATGCTTCGGTAGTGAACATGTTACATTCCCTTAATTGGCTTAGTGTTAGGCAGCAAATATTTTTCTATACCATGAAGTTTATAAATAATCTCAAAAATGGCTTATTACCTGAATACCTAAGCACTAATTTAGTTTTAATCAGCAATACACATAATAGGTCTGTTTGGCAGAGAATAAGTTGTACGAATTTGTACAAATTTGTACAAATTTTTACTGGATCCTGTTTGTTGACGCCAAATCTCCAGTAACGAGAGAGAAACTGAGAGCGTAAAGTGACAGTTCATTTCGTGAGAACTTGCAAGTTTTTACTGGAGAAATTTTGTCCAGTAACTTTTTGCCAGTAAAAAAAAGAACAAGAAAAACATATGACTGGCTGCCATATGATCGACTGCAAAGAAACATAAATTTTGAAAACATTTGAAGGCAAATGGAAACAGCAAAGAAATTGTGCAGCTCAGCTTTACCCGCTGAAGCTCAAAGGGAAGAAGTGCAGATTGAGCGCAACGAACTATTTGCATTTTGCATTAAAAGTCTGATTTAACTTAATTTTCCCTACCACTTCAAACCTCAAATGAAACTTTTAGATCAGCTGTTTCGTTCTTTAACCCTCCTGTTTACACCCTTTTTACTGTGTAGTGTGAGTGAGCCAAGTCCCAGTGGTGTAATCAAGAGTTAAAACTTGCAAATTCTTACAAATTGCTGTTTGTTCACTTTTTTGGATAGTTTCATTTTTGGGAGCGTAAGCTCGCTTACTCTCCTGATATTTTTTACTGGATAATTTTTACTGGAAATCTGGCCAAACAGACCTAATGTGAACACACGAAATAAACATAATTTTAAGCTACCATTTTTTAGAACCGAATCTGATAAAAATAGTCTTTTCTATAAAGGCCTTAAGTGTTTTAATAATTTGCCTGAAGAACATAAAAACGGTGATAAAAATATGTCTAAACGAAATCTTTTTAATTACTGTAAAACTTTAAATATTAGCAAAAAGTATGAAACATAAAGAGTGTGCATCTCATACAAGCAAAAATTTGAATGCGGGTGCTGATATCGCCACCCGTCTTCTGGATGCGGGGGGTAGACAACAAGAGGAAACACTTGAAATTACAGCACAATGCTCTGAGCGCAAATCATAGAAACACGAATGCCGCCTCTGTGCTCACTCGTTCAATCTCGCTCAATTGTCCGAAGAGGAGGAAGACAATGTGCTGTTGTTCTTGTTGTTGCGCTGGTGAAAAGCTGAAATTGTAAAACGATTTATATTTTCTGGCTGGCTTTTGTTCTTCTTCTATAAGCCTGCACAGCGTCGCATATTGCTCCTGAACTCGCTGCCGACTGTAGTGTGCGCAAAATCATAGAAAAGAAAATAAAATATGGCTGGCATGGCGACCTATATGATCGCTACAGGCAATTAAAAAATAAATAATAAGTAATCAATAAAAATGGAATTGGAAAGAAAAAAAAACGTCTTTATTACCCGTAATAATTTTCCGTCTCGTTCTTTGGAACTTATCTTACGGCCCACATATAATGCTTGTTTAAAAGAACTAAAATAAGAAAATCTAATATTGTAAATTTATGATCACATCATTCGCCATGGAACCATTCAGGTGTAGAACATTTAAACTTTTTTTAAGCGTAGGCATGCCGTAATACAATTTTCTTATGACAAAATACTTGTCTTATTAATTCTTTATTTAGTGTTTTAGTAGTGCTTTCGCCCTATTGAAAGTCAATAGACCTATTAAATTATGTTTTTCCATACAATCTTCTAACCTTCCGTTAGATTTCAATAAAAAAACAAAAAAATTAAAACACGCATCTAATTATTTTTAATTTTAAGTGTTTCACGAATTTTGAAGTCAATAAGTATGCCTATCAGTTCATTTTTTTTTCGTAGTTTTCCCATATTCTCAAAATTGCAATCAAGCATGTGAAAATATAAACAAATAATTTTACTTCGAACTCGCCATGTAAAAATATTTGCAAACATTTTAAATTGGGATCAACCACCAAATTTTTAAATTGATCAAAGCATTGGCCAGCAAAAAGCCATACACCACAAACATACGATTGCTGGTGACATTGCAGCAAAATCAATCACAACACAAAAAAGCATACACACAATAAACGACAACACCAAAAACATTAGCGAATCCCGAATCATCTTCGTTGAAACGACGATGACGATGCTTTGGTTCGTTGTTTACTCTTCGCTTGCGCTTCGACGAACAAGATCGCAAACTGTTGAGCGCGAGCAAATTTCCCGCAAGCTATGCCTCCGCTCATCTCTTCCCGCCCGCATCAAGAAACACGCTTGACAAATTTTTGAAGATGCGTATTCTTTATATTCTATATTCTTTGATATTAGGTAACTGTTAAGTAGGAATATTAGTATTGTTATATAATATAATATCCTATTTTTAGAGTGTATGAACTATGCTTAATGTAGCCGTACGAAAAAAATAAATAAATAAATAACTCTGTGCCAAACACTGTTCGGGCTGGAGTGAGTGATGTCGTGTCGTGCGGGGCTGACCTATACGCCATCAGGAACAGGGGGATATGCGTGTCCCAATCCTTTTGATTCCTGCCTACCACTTTCCGCAGGTATTCCTCCAGTGTCCGGTTAAAGCGTTCCACCATGCCGTCGGACTGTGGGTGCAAAGGAGTGGTACGCGTTTTCTTTATCCCCAGCAGCCCACACACTTCCTTGAATACCGCAGATTTGAAATTCCGGCCTTGATCTGAGTGCAACTGCAACGGAACTCGGAACCGGGCTACCCAGTTGTTTACCAGCTTTTCCGAGATCGTAGTGGCCTCCTGGTTAGGAATAGGGTACACTTCGGGCCATTTGCTGAAGTAATCCATTACAACCAGCACATATTTGTTGCCTTGACTGCTAGTTGGGAATGGGCCGGCGACGTCCATAGCAATCCGCTCAAAGAGAGAGATTTTCTTGTCGGCCCTTTCGCGGCTGAACATCGGTCGCAGCTCTTAATCCACTCGGCTACAGACTCCTGACATCCTACCCAGTAGAATCGTCTTTTTATTTTGGCGACGGTTTTGGTGATACCCAGGTGCCCTCCACTGGAGTCGTTATGGTATGCCTCGTTGATTCTGCATTTCGGCACTACCATGAGGGAGTTGCTGGTCCGACCATCCGCGCTCTCCCATTCGCGGTACAGGCATCCTTCCTTCAGCCGCAGACTTTTCCACTGTGCCCAGTAAGCCTTAGCGATTGGGCTTTCACCGGCCACCTCCTGCCAGTCTGGACGTGCGCCTTGCTTCTTGCCTTCGATGATTTTTGCAAGATCCGCATCCTCACGCTGGTCCTTTCGTAGCCTCTTCGCAGACCACTCTTCCTCTGGCATAACGCTTACCAACCGGGCGTCTACTATCTGTTCTCTGCTTTCGGCTCGCGAGCACGGCCTGCATTCGACTTTGCACGGACGGCGTGACAAGGCATCGGCATTTCCATGGCTACTGCCCTTGCGATGCTCTATCGTGTAGTCGTAGCTCTGCAGTCGCTCGATCCACCGTGCCAATTGTCCTTCAGGATCCTTAAAGTTCAGGAGCCATCTCAATGCCGCATGATCTGTGCGCAGACGAAACCTTTGTCCATACAGATATTTGTGGAAGTGTTTTACTCCGTGTCACACAATAGTTGCGTTCCGGTTTCGATAGAACCCTACTGTAGTACGCTATCACTTGTTCCTGGCCGTCTATTATCTGTGATAGCACAAAGCCAATTCTATGCCCACTTGCATCTGTATCCAGCACAAACATCTCCCCAGGCACGGGGAAGGCCAGAATTGGAGCACTGCACAGTTTTTCCTTCAGACGTGCAAAAGCCTGTTCCTGCTCCTCGTTCCACTCGAAAGCTTGGCTCTTTTTCGTCAGTTTGTGCAAGATGCTGGCTATGTTCGCAAATCCCGGAACAAATCGGCGGTAGTATGTGCACAGGCCCAGGAAACTGCGGAGTTCGTGTAGATTGCGTGGTCGGGGCCACTCCTTCACCGCCGTGATCTTGCCTTCGTCCGTATGTACTCCGCGAGCGGAAACCGTGTGACCCAGATATTTGACCTCTTTTTGAAACAGCGAGCACTTCTTTGGGTTGAGTTTAAGCCCGGCTTTCTGTATTCGCTCAAATACCTCCTTCAGATTTTCCAGGTGGTCGTCGAAGCTTTTACCCATACCAGACACGTCCGCCAATGCAGCCCTTTCAGCACACGTTCCATTAGCCGCTCGAATGTTGCGGGTGCGTTGCAGAGTCCAAACGGCATGACGGTGAACTGCGACAAACCGTCGCCAACACTAAAAGCCGTTTTCTCCTTGTCCTTGTCTGCAAGCGCCAATAGCCGCTGCGTAAGTCGAGTGTGGAGAACCACTGCGTGCCTGATAGTGTGTCCAGGGTGTCATCGATCCGAGGTAGTGGAGAACTGTCCTTCTTGGTCACATCATTGAGCTTCCGATAGTCCACACAAAACCGGGTACTGCCATTTTTTTTCTTAACTAGCACGACCGGTGAGCACCAGGGGCCCGAAGAACGCTCTATGACCTTGTCTTTCCGCATGTTCTTGATCAAATATGTGACTTCCTCCCTCTTGGCCAAAGGAACTCGTCTTGGCGGTTAGCGAATCAGTTTTGCACTTCCGGTGTCGATGTTGTGCTTCACTATGGCTGTTCTTCCGCCTGCTTCTGCCGCAAATATTGACCCATAGTGCTGCAGGAGTGACCTCGCCTTCTGTTTCTGCTTGGCCGTCAACTCGCTGCTCCACTGGTTCTCCTGCGGTATGGCGTCCATGTTAAAACCACTCTTCTTATTACCTCCAGGCGGGCTACTCTCGCAATTGACCACTGCTACAGCTTCCTTACACTCGCCAATTACCTCATCTTTCCCGACATGTCTGGGTGCATTCAGGGGGTTCAGTATTCTGACTGGTATTCTGCCATTTTTAGGTTCCACTAATGTACGTCCGATGATGATGTTGTCGTGTCCTTGTTTCGGTGCTTCTACTACCCACAGCCGACTCGTCCCATCGTCCTCGTCTACCTTTGCCCACACAATCGCCTCAGAATTCGCTGGTATCCTCCTGTGTTGACACGATACAACCTTCCTTACCGCCACGCTTCGCTCATAGCCGGTGTGCAGCGGGAATTCAACGTTGGCATATCTCAGCACATTTTCCTTCAGGTCCAGCGTAAAGCCGTGCCTAATCATGAAATCCACGCCGATAATCACGTCGTCCATTATATCCGCGACGATGAACTCATGTTCCAGGCTGCTGGTGCCGATAGCAATCGTTTTTGTAACTTTCCCTCTTACCGGCGCGCGCTCGCCAGTCGCAGTCCGCAGCTGTATGCCATGCAGCGGTTCCCAGTTCTTCAGCAGCTTCCTTTTTATGATCGAATATGACGCTCCAGTATCCAGTGTCAACACGAACAACTTTCCATCTATCCTTCCTTCAATTGTCAAGCTGCTGGGCTGTCGTTTCAGCTGTGAGACAAGGATGGTGGGGCGGCAGATTGTGGGGATCAGCTCACGCCCCTTTCGGCTGACCCGTTTTAGTTTAACGGCTCCTCGTCCTCAGCCCTGCGCTTGTTGGCTGAGCCTCGATTGTCAGCATTCCTCGCTTCAGGCGATTGCGATCGAGACCGGGAACGCCTCTTTCGTTGGCGGCAGTCTCGTGATATGTGGCCCTGCTTGCCACATACCCAGCAAACAACTTTAGATGGGACCACCCGTGGCCTGTCCGGTGGCTCAGAGCTTATGGCCTGGATCGTAATGTCGTTGTCTGGCTGGATCTGGCGTATCCTTGCAGGTGCATACCGAGTACTCCCAATCCATGTCGCCTCATATGTCATCGCGCTGGTCACCGTCTCCCTAAATGTCGGCTTGCCCATCATCAACGCACTGCGACGTGTCTCAGGATCATGAAGACCTTCAATAAACGCCTCTATCTTCATCCTTTCGAGATCATCAGCACCGAAGGACGGGTAGCACAGCTGTACGAGCCGCTCAATGTCTGCTGCATATGTCTGCAGCGCCTCGTTGGATTTTTGCCTGCGGTTCTTCAGCTCACAGTAGTACAGCGTTCTGTTGTGCTCGTCGCTGTATTTGGCTGCCAGCGCCCTTATGACGGTCTCGTACTCACTTCGTAAACATTCTGGAACTGATTTTATTACCTCAGCCGCAGCACCTTTAAGAGCCAGCGCCAATCTCCGACCTTTTCTTACATCGGTCCACTGATTTTCCAGAGCAGCCAGGTCGAATTGTAACTTGAAGGTATCGAACGGCGTAGTCCCATCATAAGTAGGCACTTCTGCTCGGGTGGCAACACTTTCCGGAACCGGCGGCAACCATTCTCGCGGCTGTACCTCCCTAAGCCGCTCGTCCATTTTTCTGTTCATCGAAACTTCCAGACTATCAACTCGTTTGTTCAGGGAATCATCAAGATCGTCAACACGTTTGTTCAGGGAATCATCCAGGTCGCCAACTCGTTTGTTCAGGGAATCATCTAGGTCGTCGACTCGTTTATCCAAGTGTTCTACCCGCGTCTCCAGGTGCTCGACTTTCCCATTAATCCTGTCTGAGGTTTCCTCCACTTTCTGCTCCAAGCGCGCAGAATTTTCCTGAATCTTGACTTCCATTCGCTCCGCCACTTGCTCGATTTGCAGTCTCGACTTTTGCCGAAATTTCGAGATTCGTAGTTTCCAGCTTCGCTGCCATCTCCTGATTCGAAGTTTCCAGCTTCGCTGCCATCTGCTGATTCGAAGATTCCAGTTTCGCTGCCATCTCCTGATTCGAAGATTCCAGTTTCGCTGCCATTTCACGGTTGGAAGTCTTGAACATGCCTTTAAGTGCAACCATTAGCTGGCTCATGTCCAATGCTTGTAGTGGCGCAGCCGCTGCAGCCGTACTTTGCAGCGACGCGGCAGCAACAGGCGATTCCTCCACCTTGGCCGACGCCTCTAGTTCTTGCGCTCCGAACTCGTGCACAGTCCAATCGACGCCTCGTGCCTCACATGCTTCTCGTAAGCGCAACTGCAATTCCACCTTTCCGCCAGCAGTCGGCAAATTCCAGGCAGCCAGCTCCTTCTTCAGCTGGTCTACCTTCAGCAGCTCGAGTTTAACCATGTCCGTACTTTTATAATTTTATTTTTTTTTTGTTTACTTTCAATTTTCCACAATCCCACTTCTGACACCAAATGTTACGAATACTAGGTCTAGTGGGCTGTTACGTATCACTGGATTGTGTAATTTGACGCAGCCAATTCAAAACCAACAGTCACTTTATTATTCACAGTTTTACACTTTACTGTTCGTACACCTAAGTATTTGCTTATTTAGTCCGTGTGGCAACTTCACTTGTCCAAACCAGACTGACTCGCTGCGCCGCATCCGGCTACCTATTATACCTGTCAGCCCATCGCGCAGATCGTTCCCGCACATTCCGGAGTGGTCTAAAAGTTTCCATCATTGCCAGGTTGGACTAAAAGTTATTATCGCGGCCGTCGTTGCCAGATTGGACTAAAAGTTACTATCGCGGCCGTCGTTGCCAGATTGGATTATAGCACGGCGCGAAGCGGCAGGGTTGCTTTGCACAGCGACAGACCGGTCTTATCGTTACAATATGTTGTTTTTCACCCTTCGAATTGGTTCTATTCACATTCTTTACAATAACAATGAATATTTGGTTTCAAGTGAACGGTACCTCAATTGTTTTTGTTTTTGTTACGATAACTCTAAAATTTACGTTAAGTTACCAACATTTTCATATTCTGTTTGTATGCATTGCTGATAATTTTCACAGGATTTGTTTTGCGTTCGGTCGGCTTTTTTCTTTTAAAAATTTAAATTTCAATAATCAATCAAGAGGAATGCCAAACAGAAAAGTTTACTTGCGGTAAAGAGGCAATCGCGCATTAAAGACTTGTTCACTGTACACACATAGCCATATTTGTATTTTGAAATGCTGGAATAAAACAAGATATTTGTTTAACCTTTTGTCTGTCCTTTGCTCAAAATCGCGAGCGCTGTCCTTTGGGGTCAGGATGACCCCAATCAAACGGTTTTATAAATTACTGACAAAACATGAAGAAATGTTACACATAAATCACAAGAGAAAAGGGGAAAGCCCCGAAAAGTGTTTTTCTCGATTTGTTATTGGGTTGTAAGCGCGATTTACACTAAATAACACAAGAAGAAGACCGCTCAACCGTTTTGTAATTCCGCCTGGAGTCTAATAGACTCCAAGGGACAGGCAGAAGGTTAAAAACTGAATATGTGAGACTTATTTCTTTAAGGATGGTTAACAAATTGGGGTTACAACATAATACTAAGTTTCTTCTTCTTCTTGACTGGCACGACAGCCCGATTACGATACTAAGGCCACAGATAACTCATCATATAGATGTCCAGCGGCCAAGGAAAAAATGTGTCAAAAAGTTCGACAAATTTGGCCTCCGATAAGAGCGTTTTGGCCTCTAATGTCACTCACACAAACACCGCTTCACACGCATTGTGCTCTGTTTTGAGATACAGAAATATGTAATTTTTAGTCAAAACGGCGCTTGTCTGTTATCATACCTTTTAAGCAGCCAGTCGGGATTGAGTGTTAATGGTCAAACACGTAAGCGGGAGTGTCTCGGACGACAAGTTCGCGGTTCGATCCTTATGGCCAAACTCCATAAAGCGCGTTTCAGGCGTTCGGGGTTTGTCGTGTTATGGCGTTTCTCGCGTTATTCGCGTTGCAAATGGTCAAACTCCATAAAGCGTGTTTCACGCGTCAGCTTGTTCTTCTTACGTTAGCTGATGCTAATTTTTAATTGGCAAACTGCTGATTGATTTCGTTGTGATTTGTGAAAAACAACGAAATGAAATCGCTATACGACGTTAAAGACTTTATAGAATTTACTGATTTCATTTTAAACACAATAAAGGCAGTTGAAGTTGAATTCAATTTGTAGCAATTTATTTCACAGGGAAGAGCAAAATTCGATCGACAACGAATAAGCTATCGAATTTCCAATACAGCGAAGACTAAGTTTCGTCTGTCAACGAATTATGCTAATTTTTAGGAATTTCTCCACATTTTATGTTAAAATATTGAATTTCAAATTTTTTTTTTTTTTAAATAGGAACAAACGCGCAGGGGATGACCCCCTATTAATGCGACGCATTGCGTTGGTTCAGGAAGGATATAAAGGTTAGGAGATAGGGTTATGAGTGAAGTGGTTATGGACTCTTGCCTTGAACCCATCGAGAACATAAGTGCTGGGGAAAATATCCGCAGGGAGACCATTCCACAACCGCGCTGTACGGGCCAGAAACGAACTTTCCCTGTAGTGCGTAGTGCGCTGGAACATCGTTTCGACGTGGAATGCATGGGCGCCAGTGTTCAAACGGGTTGCCCGGGGGAATACCCGGAGTGATGGCATCAAGCTGCTCATCTCCACTGAGCAGTTACCGAAAAAGTATCGGTAAAATAACACCACACATGCCACGTTTCGACGATGTTCCAAGGAGTCAATAGAGCTGGATGCCCTACTGTCCCCTATAAGTTTAATCGCACGGTTTTGCACCCGATCGAGGAGCTCCAAATGGGCTTTTGAAGCCCCCGCCCAGAGGTGCGAGTTAAACTCCATTTTAGGTCGGATATAGGTGGTGTAAATAATGCGGAGATCAGACGGAGTGAAATATTTTTTGCACCGCTTTAGGAAGCCGAGGCACTTGGCTGCTTCTTTCGATACGCCAAAAATATGATCGTTCCAACGAAGATCGTTCTTAATGGACATGCCCAGAACATCAAGAGCTGCCGATTCCGCAATACCCACACCACCCATAACCAGGGATGAGTTGGGATGTGGGGAGACTCGCTTGTGGGATAACAGGCAACATTGGGTCTTGCGGGGATTAAAATCGACCCTGTTCGCTTGACCCCACTTGGAGATTGTTTGTAGGTCGCTATTAAGTGTGTCATTCATACGGCGCCGTTCTCTCTCAATCTCCACAGAGCTTGGACGCTTTGTGAAAGAGTATGAATGACAAATGGTGCTGTCATCCGCAAACGAGTAGATGGGATTCTTCGTCGACGACAACAGGTCGTTGATGAAGATCAGGAAGAGGGTTGGAGAAAGGACCGAACCCTGCGGCACTCCCGCGCTAAGGGAATGCTTTTCCGAGGCTATGCCGTCTACTACAACACGAATAGAGCGATCATAGAGGAAGCTCGTAATCCAACGAGAGAAGGTACTACCGACACCATAGGCAATCAATTTTGACACGAGTGCTTTATGCCACACCCGGTCAAAGGCCTTGGAAATATCCAATGCAACAACCTTGCTTTCACCGACGTTTAGAATGCTATGGTTCCATTTCTCGGTGAGGACCGCCATAAGGTCTCCCGTCGATCGTTGTCTTCGGAAGCCGTATTGGCGGTCACTTAGCAGTCTATTGTGCTCCAGATATTTCACAAGGTTGAAGTTTACAATGCTTTCCATTACTTTGGAAAGCACCGAACAGATTGCTATAGGTCGGTAGTTCGCAGGGTCAGTAGTCTTGCCTTTTTTAGGAACTGGTTGAACATTTGCTACCTTCCAACATGTCGGAAATACACCTGTGGTGTATGACATGTTGAAAAGTTTGCGTAACGGACAAGCCAGTGAGGTAGCGCACTTTTGCAAAACAAGGGCTGGAATGCCGTCCGGCCCTGAAGCCTTATTTACATCGAGATTTGCAAGCACTCTTTTAACTACCCGCGTTCGAAAATGAATTTCTGGCATAGAGCAAGATACGTTTTCGACTACGGGTAGTGGTTGATCGCTGGGGGGCAGGGAGGAATTCTCTGCGAAAATTTTAGCCAACAAATTAGCTTTATCAACCGAGTGAGTGATGATCTGATCATTGTTAAGAAGAGTTGGAATTGAAGATGATGTTTGATTCTTCACCTTCTTAACGAATGACCAGAAGTTCTTACTACCACGCTGGCATTGAAGAACTTTTTTCCTTTGGCGCTGTTCGTGCAGAAACTTTTGGCACCTTAGGATGGCATTGCATCGATTTCTAGCCTGTTTACGCAGCTGTTCAGTGGTGGCATTTTTATTTGCCTGCCATGCTCTGAAAGCTTCCTCTTTAGACCTGACAGCAATTCTGCATGTCTCATTAAACCAAATATTGTCCTTAGGTTTAATGCAAATTTGCTTATTGGGGATGAAGGACCGCATTCCCAATAATATTATTTCTTCAACCATATTGGCTGCGGCATTTATGTTTTTATCAAGAAAACACAATTTCCAATTGAAGTGGGCGAAAAACTCATTAAGTCCACTCCAGTTAGCTTTCTCATACATCCACACTAGGCGCTTCGGGGCTAAGAGCGAAGCATTGCGGATAGAAGAGTATGGGAAAGACGCCAAAATCGTACAATGGTCCGAGTTTCCAAGAGGTGCGTGCATTTCAACATCGTATTTTTCATGATGTGAAGTGAGAAAAAGGTCTAGAGTATTGAGAGCTTGCCCCGCAACGCAGGGGATATGCGTTGGTTCATGCACTAATTGAGTCAAGTTATTAGACTCGGCAAAGAGCTCGACAAATAAGCCTTCAGGAGTTGTGTGGCTGGAATGGCGTAGCCAATTGGAATTATGAATATTGAAATCACCAGCAACTACAATTTCACTATTCGGATACGATTCCAGAATCTGAGAAATAGAATCAGAGAGAAGATCAAACTTGTTATAAGTAAAATCTCTCCCTGAATTTGGGCTTCTATATAGGAAGCAAAAGTGCAGAATGTGCGACTGGATATTGAATTTAACCCACATGGAGCTAAATTCGGCATCCGTCGTGTATAGTTGTTGCTGGCACTGGTACGCAACATTACTGCACACATAAATGGCAAGACCCCTGTGAGGAGAGAATAATGGCAGTAGGTGGTAACCAGGGATGTGAAAATCCAGTGGATCTGCATCCCCACACACCTGGGTTTCACTTAGTGCCATTACATGGGGTTTATGGAGGTTAACAAACGCGTATACAGCAAAAAAGTTCGCCCTGAGCCCGCGCACGTTACAGAAGGCTATACGGAATTTGTCCAGCACCATGGCCTGGGTGGGCTAAAGGACAAGGAAAGTAGCCGGGAATGCGATCTGCCGCACTAAGAAATTGATTATGCTCTGTGGTAAGTGTTATGCCTTTACCACAGAACAGTCAATTTCTCATTGTCGAACACGACCGCATGTAGCGCCACTGAATACGGACGGAGGAGGGAGACACGGACAATGAACCATAACAAACAACGCGAGCAGAGGTCAATACGGCGGACAGCGAGAACGGGATAACGGGATAATATTTGATATTTGTTTTGCATTTGTGTTTTAAGTTATGTTTAGTTATTATTTAGGATTATTGGTTATTATTTTATTATAGATTATTAATTAGGCATACGCGGCGTAGCAACGAACGAGACATATCAGGCTGACGGACACTAAAACACGCTGGGACGGACAAAAACAATAAGAACCGCGGAGCACAAAACGGCACGTCTGCCCACGCGTAACACTTCAACTTCTGTTGAATGTTTCTCATTAAATGTATTTAATAGCTTTCGTGTAAAATAAATGCATTCGACTTTTGCGATAACACAAGTTTGTTATCGGCATTACCATTTAACCACATAATGTATGTGGGAGTGGAGTAAAACGGACAGGACAAGGCAACACGGACTGGACGAAAATACGGACGAATACAGCACTGAGAGGACGGACACTTGACGAGACGCGGACAAAATAACGGCACAATCGGACGGCTTTGATTAGGACAAACACAAAAGGAAAAACGGACAGTCAGACAGTCGACAATCGGACAGCAGCGAGGGAACAAGCTTCGTAACCAAACACTTGTAATACAATTGAAATAAAACTGAAATAAAGAATAAAATATACAATTAAAAGCAAAACCCAGTGGAAAAAATGGTGTCAGAAGTGGTCGTGAAATAAATAAATAATAATAAATTGATGGCGCATCGAAGCAAAAACACTAGTGCCGCCAAGCAAAAGTGTGCGCGTCGCGAAGCAAAAGAAAAGTGCCGCTAAGCTAAAACAATTCGCCAACAAAAGTACAGTGGGCGCCACACAAAGGCCGCCAAGCAAAAGTCTGCGCGTCGCGAAACGTATAAAAGGTGCCGCTAAGTTAAAACGATTCGCCAACAAAAGTACAGTGGGCAAAATATAAGTGCAAACAAGTTAAATTGACAACGCCACTTTGTGCAACATAAAAGTGCCAGTATGCATTTCAATATATAATGCATTTCAACCGGCGTATCAATAAGGCGGGCTCTATGTAATACTGTCGGCACAGCTTGTGCGGTTTTGGAAAAATATACACTCGACAAAGTGTAATACGATTCCGACAAGAAAGCAACATTTTTGAGTCCGGTTAAAAAAAAATAAAACAATAAAAGAAATCAACGCCATTAAGCATATTTGGTGAAAGTACAGTTTGATAATTTGATCAAGGACAAGTGGCCGTTAGAAATTGCTGACGCTACAATTCAAATCACAGCGAACGAAAATCTACGCAGTAAGGAGAGAAACAACGAGTGAAAGAAGCAAAAGAAGTAAATCCGACGAGAACCAAGGTGTTTAGATGAGTGCTGTCTTCAGTGATCCGTCGATCCCATCTCCAATCCCAATCTTTCCTTTTCCCTTTGTACTCATGTTCCCCCTATTTTCTGCTCCCCGGCTTCGGCCGTTTGTATCGTTTCATGTTTCGTGTACCACTCACTTGTAATTATAACGTCACACAATACCCAAACCCGAATTTCCACCGTGATTTCTACTTATCCGCTCCGCCGCGATCGAAACAGAAGGCAAAGGAGAAAGTAACGAAGGAGACAACGAAAGTAAGGAGAAAAGGAGCAAAAGGAGTAAGCGAAGTGAAGAAGTCTGACAGGAGCCAAGACAAAGGAGAAAGTAACGAAGGCAACGACGAAAATAAGGAGAAAAGGAGGGAAGGGAGGCTCACCCCCCATAGTCGATTAGCATTTGTGAAAAAGCACATGATCTGCGTGAATTGTCTTGTTACACCTCACCTAATTCAGGATTGTACAAGCAATTTCACATGATGTTGTGAAGAATTCGCGTGGGCAGACGTGCCCTTTGGTTGCTTCGCGGTTTTTTAATGTTTTTTTGTGTGTGCGCGTGCTAAATATACGTAAAATTGTTCAGAGTGTCGCGTATTGTCCGTCTGTCGCTGCTATCGCGTTGTGGCCCACCAAAATCGCGCGGCCACATCAAAAAATATTATTAAAATTATTCAAACGCGTAATGCATTTGCAAACGCTAAATTGCAGTGCAAGTGCCGTTACAGTCGCTGTCCGCCACTTCGACCTCCGTCCGCGTGGTGTTGTTGCTGCGTTCTTTTTTCCCGTGTTGTCTTTTCCTCCGTCCGTTTTCAGTAGCGCTACATGTGGTCCTGTTCGACACTGAGAAATTGACTGCTCTGTGGTAAAGGCATAACACTTACCACAGGGCATCATCAGTTTTTCAGTGCGTCAGATCACATTTCCGTCTGCTTTCCTTGTCCTTTAACCCACCCAGGTCATGGTGCTGGACAAATTTCGCATAGCCTTCTGCAACGTGCGCGGGCTCAGGGCGAATTTTTTTGCTGTATACGCGTTCGTTAACCTCCACAAGCCCCTTATAATGGCACTAAGTGAGACCCAGGTGTGTGAGGATGCAGATCCACTGGATTTCCACATCCCAGGGTACCACTTACTGCCATTATTCTCTCCTCATAGGGGTCTTGCCCTTTATGTGTACAGTAATGTTGCGTACCAGTGTCAGCAACAACTATACACGACGGATGCCGAATTTAGCTCCATGTGGGTTAAATTCAATATCCAGTCGCACATTCTGCACTTTTGCTTTCTATATAGAAGCCCAAATTCAGGGAGAGATTTTACTTATAACAAGTTTGATCTTCTCTCTGATTCTATTTCTCAGATTTTGGAATCGTATCCGAATAGTGAAATTGTAGTTGCGGGTGATTTCAATATTCATAATTCCAATTGGCTACGCCATTCCAGCCACACAACTCCTGAAGGCTTATTTGTCGAGCTCTTTGCCGAGTCTAATAACTTGACTCAATTAGTGCATGAACCAACGCATATCCCCTGCGTTGCTGGGCAAGCTCTTAACACTCTAGACCTTTTTCTTACTTCTCATCATGAAAAATATTATGTTGAAATGCACGCACCTCTTGGTAACTCGGACCATTGCACCATTTTGGCGTCTTTCTCATACTCTTCTATCCGCAATGCTTCGCCCTTAGCCCCGAAGCGCCTAGTGTGGATGTATGATAAAGCTAACTGGAGTGGACTTAATGAATTTTTCGCCCACTTCAATTGGAAATTGTGTTTTCTAGATAGAAACATAAATGCCGCAGCCAAAATGGTTGAAGAAATTATATTATTAGGAATGCGGTCCTACATCCCTAATAAGAAAATTTGCATTAAACCTAAGGACAATCTCTGGTTTAATGAGACATGCAGAATTGCTGTCAGGTCTAAAGAGGAAGCTTTCAGAGCATGGCAGGCAAATAAAAATGCCGCCACTGAACAGCTGCGTAAACAGGCTAGAAATCGATGCAATGGCATCCTAAGGCACCAAAAGTTTCTGCACGAACAGCGCCAAAGGAAAAAAGTTCTTCAATGCCAGCGTGGCAGTAAGAACTTTTGGTCATTTGTTAAGAAGGTGAAGAACCAAACATCGTCTTCAATTTCAACTCTCCTTAACAATGATCAAATCATCACTCACTCGGTTGATAAAGCTAATTTGTTGGCTAAAATTTTCGCAGAGAATTCCTTTCTGCCCCCCAGCGATCAACCACTACCCGTAGTCGAGAACGTATCTTGCTCTATGCCAGAAATTCATTTTCGAACGCGGGTAGTTAAAAGAGTGCTTGCAAATCTCGATGTAAATAAGGCTTCAGGGCCGGACGGCATTCCAGCCCTTCTTTTGAAAAAATGCGCTACTTCGCTGGCTTGTCTATTACGCAAACTTTTCAACATGTCATACACCATAGGTGTATTTCCGACATGCTGGAAGGTAGCAAATGTTCAACCAGTTCCTAAAAAAGGCAAAACTACTGACCCTGCGAACTACCGACCTATAGCAATCTGTTCGGTGCTTTCCAAAGTAATGGAAAGCATTGTCAACTTCAACCTTGTGAAGTATCTAGAGCACAATAGACTGCTAAGTGACCGCCAATACGGCTTTCGAAGACAGCGATCGACGAGAGACCTTATGGCGGTCCTCACCGAGAAATGGAACTATAGTATTCTAAACCTCGGTGAAAGCAAGGTTGTTGCATTGGATATTTCCAAGGCCTTTGACCGAGTGTGGCATAAAGCACTCGTGTCAAAATTGATTGCATATGGCGTCGGTAGTATCTTCTCTCGTTGGATAACGAGCTTCCTCTATGATCGCTCTATTCGTGTTGTAATAGACGGCATAGCCTCGGAAAAGCATTCCCTTAGTGCGGGAGTGCCGCAGGATTCGGTCCTTTCTCCAACCCTTTTCCTTATCTTCATTAACGACCTATTGTCGTCGACGAAGAATCCCATCTACTCGTTTGCGGATGACAGCACCATTTGTCATTCATACTCCTTCACAAAGCGCCCCAGCTCTGTGGAGATTGAGAGAGAACGGCGCCGTATGAATGATACACTTAATAGCGACCTACAAACAATCTCCAAGTGGGGTCAAGCGAACAGGGTCGGTTTTAATCCTCGCAAGACCCAACGTTGCCTGTTATCCCACAAACGAGTCTCCCCACATCCCAACACATCCCTGGTTATGGATGGTGTGAGTATTGCGGAATCGGCAGCTCTTGATGTTCTGGGCATGTCCATTAAGAACGATCTTCGTTGGAACGATCATATTTTTGGCGTGTCGAAAGAAGCAGCCAAGTGCCTCGGCTTTTTAAAGCGGTGCAAAAAATATTTCACTCCGTCCGATCTCCGCATAATTTATACCACCTATATCCGACCTAAAATGGAGTTTAACTCGCATATATGGGCAGGGTCTTCAAAACCCCATTTGGAGCTCCTGGATCGGGTGCAAAACCGTGCGATTAAACTTATAGGGGACAGTAGGGCATCCAGCTCTATTGACTCCTTGGAACATCGTCGAAACGTGGCATGTGTGGTTTTATTTTACCGTTACTTTTTCGGCGATTGCTCAGTGGAGATGAGCAGCTTGCTGCCATCACTCCGGGTATTCCCCCGGGCAACCCGTTTGAACACTGGCGCCCATGCATTCCACGTTGAAACGATGTTCCAGCACACTACGCACTACAGAGAAACTTCGTTCCTGGCCCGAACAGTGCGATTGTGGAATGGTCTCCCTGCAGATGTTTTCCCCAGCACTTATGATCTTGATGGATTCAAGGCAAGAGTCCATAAATTCTTCACCCAACATCCTTTCTCCCAACCTATATATCCTTCCTGAACCAGCGATATGCCCGCATTTATAGGGGTTTCCCCTGCGCGTTGGCTCGTATTTAAAAAAAAAAAAAAAAGCGTATATTGCCAGAAAAAGCACCACTCTTTGCTGCATCTCCCCAAAGGCAATGCGCAACCCCCTCACTCTCCCAATCGATCACATCCAACCACTTCTCTGGTCTCAACGGTTCTCCAACAACCGAGCAACATCTTTACCAATGATTCTCCCCACTCCAGCACATGTTCAAGGGAAAGTACGCTCCCAGTACCAGTCCTTCACACAAATAATGGCACCCAGTCTCTTCTGCCTACGGCACTGGTGTCCATTGTACATTTAGGAAAGTTGTTCAAAGTTCGAGCGTTGATAGATCAAGGCCTCGAAGGTCCAGAGACGCCTAAAATTGCCAATCGAGAAATCTAACCTCCAGATCTCGAACATGGGCGGACAGATAGCGAAAACCGCCAAACATATATGCTTCTTGACATTGGCAGTCCCCAAAACGAGCACAAACCTCCCCGTGCAAGCAATCGTGCTTCCAAAGTTAACGGAACTTCTCCCCTTCCAAAATAAACCCCCCAAATTTGAACGATTTTGCCACGCTAGATCTCGCTGATCCCAACCCCTTCGAGGCAGCGCAGATCGATATAGTGATTGGCAGTGGTTTCGAAGTGGATCGAAGGTTTCCACCGAAATGTATGTGGCAGCTTACTCGCTCAACACACAGTATTCGGTTGGATATTAAGCGGTCCAGTACCCCTGTCATCATATTTGACAAATGTCGCCGCGGTGCCACCTCACCATACGCACACTGGTCCCGCCCTTCGAAAAAACATTCCTACTCCAAAGGAATCTCTTTCTGACGTGAGCGCCGCCCTCAATTCCGTAGGGTTTCCACCCAAGGAAAAAAGGCAAATCACGCGGAACCCACACACACCTCCCTGCACACTCCAACTTGAAATGGCATACACCCCACTTCGTTGCCAAACGTTGCGCCCCCCGCAGGATGGCTATCGCCCCCAATGAGACCGCGAAAAAGGGTAAAACACAAGCGTTGGCTCGACGCCACGCGTCAATATGCACAGCAATTGATGGAAACTGCAACCCCCTCGCATTTCCACATTGCACCCCCCCATACAACAAAACTCGAGCGCACCCATTCCGGGTCCGAGTCAGTCGCCATTCCCGTGCGACCTGTTCCAAGCGCCTTCACTCCTCTGACGGCAACTCAAGCGAACCCCATCGCTTGACAAACCGATTACACCAACTAACGATGTCAATATCATTTCCCACCACTGACATCTCCTTTTTTCGCAGATCCGGCGCAAGCACCCCAGCAGCTGCCCCCCCAGACAACCCCGCACGTCCGCACGCATCATCTGCGAAGAGGCCCACAGCCGTCAGCCCACCGTACAGCCAGTCAGCCGCGCATCACCGCCAGCCAGCCGTCAGCCGCAACTCTTCCTCACACCCGAGGACGCGGGGACGAGCAACCCCCACTATATTTGATTGCAATCTGCAATGGCGGCCGCGATGTTTAGATGAGTGCTGTCTTCAGTGATCCGTCGATCCCATCTCCAATCCCAATCTTTCCTTTTCCCTTTGTACTCATGTTCCCCCTATTTTCTGCTCCCTGGCTTCGGCCGTTTGTATCGTTTCATGTTTCGTGTACCACTCACTTGTAATTATAACGTCACACAATAAACACCCAAACCCGAATTTCCACCGTGATTTTTACTTATCCGCTCCGCCGCGATCGAAACAGAAGGCAAAGGAGAAAGTAACGAAGGAGACAACGAAAGTAAGGAGAAAAGGAGCAAAAGGAGTAAGCGAAGTGAAGAAGTTTGACAAGAGCCAAGACAAAGGAGAAAGTAACGAAGGAAACGACGAAAATAAGGAGAAAAGGAGGGAAATAAAGAGAAACAAGAAGTGTGGAGAGCAAGCACGAAAACAGGGGAATGAAGCATCTAAAACAGCGTACGAAAGAAAGCAGGAGAAGCACAGCATTACTACGGTTAAGCAGCGTTATTGAGGTGGGGTAAGCGAAAAACAAAAACAGAACCAAAGAAGACAAAAGCAGCGAGCGGAGACGAGCAATTTTAGATTTTAAGATTGTTGTTGTAAATTAATGAAATTTGTATTTTGAACATGGACGAGCAAACAATAATGACCATGACTTGTACTCAGCTAAGGGACAAGTTGAGGGGGTTAAGTCTAGATACAGCAGGACGCAAAAGTGTTTTACAAGACAGGCTTTTCTTCATTTGCGGTTTGAAGTACCGGATGATAGTGACGAAGAGTCAGGTCCATCAGTTTATGGGGACGCAGCTGTCGATGTTCCACCAACTTTGGCGTTACAAAAGTCTCAATTTACATTCAAGGACATAGAAGAAAGCTTGCCACTATTCAATGGCGAAGAATCTTGCAATGTGGGGGTATGGATAGAGGAGTTTGAAGAAAATGCGGCAGCGGTTGGGTGGAATAATATTCAAAAGTTTATTTATAGCAAGCAGCTATTAAAAGGTGCTGCTAAACTGTTCATACGGAGTCAAAAGGGATTAACAGACTGGAAATCTTTAAAAGCAGCACTGATGGATGAGTTCGGTACAATGTTGTCATCATCTGAGGTGCACAAAAGGTTGAGAAACCGCCGAAAGCAGGCAAACGAATCATTCAGAGAGTACCTTTACGCTGCGATTACCGCAAGCTTAACAAAAAAATTATCAAAGACACTTTTCCGATGACACTTACCGACGACGTGGTAGATAGACTCCAAGAGGCTAATGTATTCACTACACTAGACCTTAAGGATGGATTTTTCCATGTACCGTTAGAGCCTGAATCACGGAAATACACGGCTTTCGTAAGCCACGGAGGGCAATACGAATTCTTATACGCGCCGTTTGGCATAACTAATTCTCCTGCCGCATTTTGCAGATTTGTTAGTTCCATCTTCAGGAACCTAATTAAAGAAGGGATTGTAGCCTTATATATGGATGACTTAATCATTCCATCTAAAGACGAAAACGACGGTTTAGAAAAGTTGCGCAAAGTTGTATATGTAGCGCAAGAGCACGGCATACGCATAAAGTGGAAAAAATTTCAGTTTTTGCGGAGGAAGGTCTCCTTCCTGGGGTACATTATCGAACGAGGTACGATAAAACCATCGAATGAAAAAACTCAGGCCATCAGTGCATATCCGGCTCCAAGTGACAAAAAAGGTATTGAACGTTTTCTAGGGTTGACATCATATTTCAGGCGTTTTATCAGGGACTATGCTCTTCTAGCAAAGCCGTTGTCAGATCTTTTAAAGAAAGACGTCGTTTTCCGGTTAGGCGCAGAGCAACTAGCATCTTTTCATCAATTAAAAAACGCGCTCACCAGAGCACCAATATTGCGATTGTTTAATCCTAAAGCGGAAACGGAAGTCCATACAGATGCTTCAAAGTATGGGTTCGCTGGCATGTTAATGCAAAAGTGGTCAGAGGACCAAATATTTCACCCAGTCCAGTTCATGAGCAGAAAAACGACATCAGCACAGCAAAAATACAGTGCATACGAGCTTGAGGTTTTAGCAGTGGTAGAAGCGCTTAAAAAGTGGAGGATATATTTGATTGGTCTGAGAGTGAAAATAATCACAGACTGTAATGCATTCGCGATGACAATGTGAAAAGCAGACATTCCTGCCAGGGTGGCGAGGTGGGCAATGTTTTTACAGGAATTCGATTATCAAATCGAGCATAGAACAGGCTCACAAATGCGACACGTGGACGCGTTGTCCAGGGTATATTGCTTGCTGATGGAGGACTCATTAAAACATAGGTTGCAACAGGCACAGCGACAAGACGACTGGGCGAAAGCCATAGTAGAGATACTGCAGCAGGGGGAGTACGAAGATTTTTACATTTATCACGATATCCTGTACAAAAACGCAACAAAAGAGCTTATCGTAGTACCATCGCAAATGGAAGATTAAATCATAAAGATAGCTCACAAGCAGGGACACTACAGCGCAAAGAAAACCCAAGAAATAATTGAAAAATCATATTTTATCCCAAAACTAAGCCCCAAAGTCTACAAGGTCGTCAACAGTTGCATTGAGTGCTTAATAATCAATGCAAAGGCGGGCAAAAAGGAAGGATTTCTATCACCAATACCGAAAGAAAGCCAGCCACTTAGCACTTTTCACATAGATCACGTAGGCCCCTTGACAGCCTCAAGCAAGCAATACAATTAGACTCTTTTTCAAAATTCGTTTGGTTGTACCCTACTAAAGACACTAGTGCGACAGCCGTTGTAGAACGGCTAAGAAAGCAAGCAGCCACATTTGGAAACCCTAGTCGAATCATATCAGACAGGGGAGCCGCTTTTACGTCAAACGCATTCAAACAATATTGTGAGGATCAAGGAATTCAGCATCTTTTAATTACTACAGGAGTGCCTCGTGGAAACGGGCAAGTCGAGCGCATGCACCGCGTGGTAGTGCCAATGTTGGCAAAGCTTTCAACAGAAAAGCCAGATCAGTGGTACAAATACGTAGATCAGATGCAGCAGCACATAAATAATACACCAACCCGAAGCACACATGCAGCACCATTTCGCATTTTGATGGGGTGCGAAATGCGTCTCAAATCCTCGACAGACCTGAATGACTTAATTCAACAGGGAGCGATAGACGGTTTAAACGAAGAACGAGACGAGATTAGGGAAGTAGCAAAGGAAAATATCCAAAAGATACAAAGTGAAAATCGCAAAAACTTCAACGCACACCGTAAACCACCTGCAACTTATTCAGTTGACGGCTTAATTGCTATAAAGCGCACTCAGTTCGGGAATGCATTAAAAGTAAAGCCACAATAGGGCGGCCCGTACAAAATCTTGAAAAAGTCAGGACACGATAGATACGAGGTGGAGAAAGAGGGGAGCATGAGGGCCCAAGGCGAACATCGACAGCAGGAGAGTTCATGAAACGATGGGACATATCATTCGGGACGAATGAAGAGTCAGGACGAAAATACGGACGAATACAGTTCTGAGCGGACGGACACTTGACGAGACGCGGACAAAATAACGGCACCATCGGACGGCTTTGAATAGGACAAACACAAAAGGAAAAACGGACAGTCAGACAGTCGACGATCGGACAGCAGCGAGGGAACAAGCCTTGTAACCAAACACTTGTAATACAATTGAAATAAAGAATAAAATATACAATTAAAAACAAAACCCAGTGGACCCACATGTATGACATCTTTAGGAGCTCTGTAAGCTATTTGACGTCGTTAAGCGAGATACGCGAGAGAAAGTTGAAAATAGTTCAACTTTTGACGCGTTTCGGGCGTATCGACGTCAAGTCATGGAGTTTAATAATTTTTAATTGATTGGCACGACAGCCCGCTTACGCGAGACTAAGGCCTAGCTTCCCGTAGCCACCCGTGTTGTGCGTGTGAATTTGTGCGCGGGTGGAAGAAACCTACAGTTTTATGCCGATTCCGAACGGCGAGTTGGGAGCTTTTTTTTTACTCTCAGAGGTTTGCCATTTCCTGCTGAGAGGACAGCCGCCGAAAGAAAAATTGTTGTTTTTTTTCTTTTTTTTCGGTGTTAACGCAACGGGGTATTGAACCTGAATTCGTGCGTCGCATTTGACTCGCGGCTCAACGCACTAGCCAGCTGAGCTACGGAGAGCGCTAAATACTACGTTTACATTGAGAAAAATGCATGATTTGGGCAAAAATTCTCAGATGCGAAGCCAAATCATTAATTTCCCCATACAAATTCAAATCTCCGAAATTACTCATTTCAACAAAACGACGAAGCAAGTGCGATAAAACATGACCAATATTATCGAACGCATCACAAAATGAAAGCGATTTCAAAACTTCAAAAGCTTTCGTCCTTTTTAAGAGTTCAAATTCAAAACAAACGAAAATTTTCAAAATAGAAAATTTGAATTGAAATTTTTGTCTGCTTTAAATATGTAGAAAATTCGTAGCATGTAAGGTATATACATGTATTCAAATATTGCAGTGTGTGGAACAGCAGCCGCCGTGGCTCAGTTGGTTAGTGCGCGGTCCAAGCGAGTCGCATGCAGAGCGACGCTAGTTCGAATTCTGCATGTAGTAACACCTAAAAAAAATAACGGGAAACTCGTTTTTTCTTTCGGTGGCTGTCCTCTCAGCTGGAAATGGCAAACCTCTGAGAGTAAAAATTGCCTATGAAAAAGCTCCCAACCTGCCGTTCGGAACCGGCATAAAACTGTAGGTCCCTTCCACCCGCGTACAAAATTCACACGCACAACACGGGTGGTTGCGGGAAGCTAGGCCTTAGTCTCGCGTAAGCGGGCTGTCGTGCCAAACAATTATTATTATTAATTAAAAAAATTATTAGTGTGTGTAACATAGAGGCAGCAAAAAAGAAACAAATGATTTAGTCAGAAGCCGGAAAAGAGTTTGTGGCAACACCCTCGCACAAGGTGCGAGACGAATGCGACGCTGGGGAACAAAGTTGGGAAAAAGGGAAAAGAAATGGCGACGGCTTGGGCATTTTATTTTTGAAACGAACGTGTAAAGACCAAGTTTTTAAAAGCTCTGAAAAAGGAGTTGAAAATAAAAAACTATTACAGTGCTAATTAAATTGGTCGTTTAATTTGTAACATTCTTTTAAAAACTTGAATTTGACTGACTGGAAGTGGAAAGGCTTGTCAACATGGGCGAGTCCTCCACGGAGGAGGCAAGCTGCATCATTTGCCGGCGTCCGGGCGAGGGTAAGATGGTACAGTGCGACGAATGCGATCAATGGTACCACTACGCATGTGCCGGAGTGAACGCAGAAGTTGAGACGCAGGACTGGAGTTGTGCTGAGTGTGCCGCCAACAACACGGTGCGGCAGCGCTCGGTGGACGACTCGCCAACAAGTGAGGGTGCTCCGAAAGCGGGTAGTTTCAATGGTTGGCCGGGTGATTTGGAATTGGAACTGGCCATGCTAGACGAGGAACGCCAGGCCAATTTCGAGTATCTGGCCAAGAAATACGCAGTTTTGAAACAACACCAAGTCGCGAGGGCAACATGCATAGACAGGCGAGCGAGGTGTGCCGACCACGAGCGCGTATGCGCTGACCACGGGCACACATAGCGATGCACGTCTGCCATGCGGTAGCGGAAGTGAACAAGGCGTTCTAGGTGCGCCGACCACGAGCGCATTTGCGCTGACCACGGGCGCACTAGGACACACACATTCGCTGTGCGTAGGCTTAGGCGGGCAAGGCGAGCGAGGTGTGCCGACCACGAGCGCGTATGCGCTGACCACGGGCACACATAGCGATGCACGTCTGCCGTGCGGTAGCGGAGGTGAACAAGGCGTTCTAGTTGCGCCGACCACGAGCGCAGTTGCGCTGACCACGGGCGCACTAGGACACACACATTCGCTGTGCGTAGGCTTAGGCGGGCAAGGCGAGCGAGGTGCGCCGACCACGAGCGCGTATGCGCTGACCACGGGCGCACATAGCAATGCACTTCTGCTGTGCGGTAACGGAGGCGGGCAAGGCGTTCTAGTTGCGCCGACCTCGAGCGCATTAGCGCTGACCACGGGCGCACTAGGGCATTCACGTACGCTGTACGCAGGTGTAGGCGGGTACAACAGCTTCGCTGCGCCAACTCCGAGCGCGTATGCGCGGAACACGGGTGTGAACTACAAGCAAGTGCCGAGTGAGGGCGACGGCTTTCGGGATGGTTTTGGCGGCTGCGGGCCTAACGCCTGTGGATTCGGAGAGCACCAGCAGGTTTCATTCTTGACGAACGAGCAGATGCAGGCGAGGCAGTCAGTGCCAAAAGAGCTGCCCACATTTAGCGGCAGGCCAGAAGAGTGGCCACTATTCATCAGTAGCTACAACAATTCGACGCGTGTATGTGGTTACACAAATGATGAAAATTTACTCCGTCTGCAGCGCGCGTTGAAAGGCAAAGCCCTTCAGTACGTCCAAAGCCAACTGCTGATTCCGGCATTGGTTCCGGACATAATCGACGTTCTACAAACGACGTTCGGTAACCCCGAGCATATAATAAGCAGCCTGTTAGACAAGATACGTGCAGCGCCGGACGTAAACGCGAACAAGCTCGAAACGCTCATCACCTTTTCATTGGAGGTAAAAAATTTGCTCGCGACGATGTCCGCAACGGGGCTTACGTCCCACCTGAACAACCCGATCCTGCTAAGAGATCTGATTCAAAAACTACCTGCTCAATTGCGGCTAGAAGGGGCTATGAATTCCACGGTTGACTCTAGCGGTAGTCTCATGAGATTCGGTGAATGGCTATATTCTAGAGCAAGGGCTGCAAGTTCCATTATACAAATACCTGTCGGGGGAGGCCAACAAACAGAGACGCGCAAGGCACATCGTGTTGGCTTTCAGGAAGAAAAGGGTGACAAGGAAAATGTTGAGCCCCCACAAGATTCGGGCAAGTGCTCGGTATGCTCTAAAAGTCACTTCATCGCGAAATGTACCAAGTTCCAAGCAATGCCGTATGATGACAAGTGGGATGTGGTTCATAGCAAGTCATTGTGTCGCTCGTGCCTCAAGGCACATAATCCCCAGTTTTGCAAGGAGCGAAAAAGTTGTGGTCTGAACGATTGCACTGCGAAGCACCATCAGCTGCTCCACAAACCAAAGTTAGATAATGACGTTCCTAACGTTATTGCCGTTCATGTCCAGAAAACGTCAAACGTATTATACCGGATCGTGCCTATCACAATTCATAGCCAACAGAGAGCTGTAGACGTTTACGCACTTCTCGACGACGGGTCAGGCCCTACAATCATCGAGCACGATATTATTAAAGAGCTACAGCTGACTGGTGAAGAATCCGAACTCTGTTTAAGTTGGACTGATGGCTCCGTACGAACCGAAAAGAATTCAGCCCTTGTTAACCTGCAGGTGTCTGAAAGAGGCAAGAACAAGACGTTTACGCTGAGAAATGTTCGAACGGTGAAGAAGCTCGACTTGCCTCCGCAATCTTTGGATTTGGGAGAGCTGACGCAAAGATACAAGCACTTAAGAGGCCTGCCAGTGCAGTCATATCACGATGTGGTGCCCCGCATGATTATTGGCCTGAGCAACAAGCATGTCGCGATGCCAATGAAATTCAGAGAGGGTAAAGTCAGCGAACCTGCCGCAACCAAGATCCGCCTGGGCTGGACAATTTATGGTGTCTTACAGCATGACAAGAGAGGCCCTCATGACACGCTCCAGTTACACATATGTGAATGCGACGACGACATTGCACTCCAGAGACTCATGATTGAAAGCATGAAGGTCGAGAACGAAAGAGAGCCACTACAAGAACTACGCGGAGCCGTCAGTCAACTTGACGACCATGTCCGACGAACCGGCAACCATTTCACGGCCGGGCTGCTCTGGCGGTCTGAGGACGTTATATTGCCAGACAACTTCGGACTTGCAATGCGACGGCTGCAGTGCTTTGAGAGAAAGCTAAATAGAGACTTGGGCTTGAAGGAAAAGATCAATGCGCACATACAAGGAATGATCGACAAGCAATATGTGCGTAAACTCGAAGCAACTGAAGTCGATAGGAAAT
This sequence comes from Melieria omissa, assembly GCA_963971225.1. Lineage (NCBI taxonomy): Eukaryota > Metazoa > Arthropoda > Insecta > Diptera > Ulidiidae > Melieria > Melieria omissa. The sequence continues at coordinate 58,575,940 of OZ020268.1, forward strand.
TCAAGCGCAGGTGGTATCTGCCAATTTTTTCCGTTTGTAATCCTAACAAGCCGAATAAGGTCAGACTGGTATGGGATGTAGCGGCGGAATTTCGAGGAGTTTCTCTTACAATCGGTTAATGAAATTAAAGACCTAGGTGTTTTCTTCGACACAAAACTAAGTTTTGCAAATCATATCAGTTTTATTGTTTCTAAATCTTATGCCATGTGGGGTTTCGTTCGTCGGAATAGTACTGTCTTTTTGGATCCGTATACAATCAAATTACTTTACACAACCTTTGTCAGGTCTAGATTGGAATATGCCGCGCTAATATGGAGACCATATCACGCATCTTCCATAAACCGAATTGAACGGATACAGAAAGTATTCATTCGGTTCGCTTTACGTTCGCTGAACTTCAGTGATCCCATACCATCCTACAGCTCTCGTTGCCTTCTAATTAACTTAAAGTCACTACATGCTAGGCGTTCTCTTCTTGCATGCTCCTTTGTAGTCAGCATTGTATGTGGTGCTATTGATTGCCCGGATCTTTTAGCAAGAATCGCATTTAATGTCCCTAAACGGAGTCTGCGGAGGGTGGATACCTTCCATTTAGATGTCCCCAGGACGAATTATGCAAGAAATGCACCTCTATATAGGGCCTTCTCGGAATTAAACAATGTTACCGATTTGGATCTGTCACTTCCGAAGGGTTTGCTGTTGAATAGTTTAAGTAACTTATAGTTTGTAATAATTATTATATCCTATAGTCAGTAAGGACATTTGTTCATTGGCTAAATAAATAAATAAATAAATAATAGTTGCCTGGATAAGGGTCCAGATATGTTGCGGCCGCTCACGCACGTTCTATTCAACTTTCGGATAGGCAAGATCGGCGTCTGCGCCGATATCCGGGAAATGTTCCACAGGATCAGTGTGGACGAAGAGGACCAGCAATCACAACGTTTTCTTTGGCGCGATTGTGATGGTACGCGGGAACCAGACACATATCTACTTAAGGTGATGACATTCGGCGCCAGCTGCTCTCCTGCCATTGCTCAGTATGTGCGAGACAAGAACGCAAAGGAGTTTGCCAGCGAATTTCCCAGGGCCGCCAAGTCTATTACCGAGCGGCACTTCGTGGACGACATGCTCGATTCAGCCGACTCGGCCCAAGACGCCATTCAATTGGCTAAAGATGTAAGGGAGGTGCATAAACGCGGCAACTTTCACATCAGAGGCTGGGTGTCAAATTGCCCACAAGTTATCGACGCCCTCGGAGAATCAGATGCGCCGGAGGAATTCTGTAATGCTGGAAGAACAACCGACCAAGTGGTGGAACCGGATAAGGTGCTCGGGTTGTGGTGGCAAACAAGCAATGACGTGTTTACATTTAGCACCAAGTTCATCAAGGCCAGCAACGAGATCTTACAAGGCCAGAAACTACCAACTAAGAGAGAGCTGCTCCGGCTGTTGATGTCGATATTCGACCCGCAAGGGTTTTTGTCATTTTACACGATTCGCATACGGATCTTGCTTCAAGACATATGGCGAAGCGGAATCGGCTGGGACGAAAAAATTCCTGAAGAGTTCACTTCATCTTGGAGGCAGTGGCTTTCGTTACTCAAACGCGTCAGCGATGTTCAGGTCCCAAGGTGTTACTTTGGGAACATCGAAAGAGATGGGTGCACGATTGAATTAATTATTTTCGTCGATGCCAGTGAAGCTGCGAGCGCTGCGGTGGCGTACTTCAGAATTATACACGACGGAGGTGTACATGTGTCCCTTGTATGCTCCAAAACTAAGGTCGCACCCTTGCGGCCAGTATCCATTCCACGCATGGAGTTAACGGCAGCGATACTGGGGTCTCGACTCGCCAGTGCAATTCACACTGTACATGACTTCTACATACACGACACACATTTCTACACCGACTCGAAAACCGTACTCACGTGGTTACATTCCGATCCACGTAAGTACAAGCAATTCGTGATGTTCAGAGTGGCTGAGATACAGGAAACCACAGACACATCAAAATGGCATTATGTGCCTTCCAAGCAGAACGTTGCTGACATAGCCACGAAATGTAAGACTCAAGGCGAGTTTGGCTCGTCAACCCCTTGGTTTTCCGGCCCGGATTTCCTACGTCTTCCTCAGGAAGAGTGGCCCAAGCACGAGCTTAATTCAAACGAGGATCACGCGTCGGAAGGTAACTTGAATTTGCTGATCCAGTGTGCAGTGCAAGTTGAGCGGACACCGATTGTCGAGGTCAGCCGATTCTCCAAATGGGAACGTCTGGAGCGGAGCGTAGCATATGTGAAGCGCTTCATTGATAACTGCAGGAGAAGCCACCTTCGACCGTGCAAACCGTCCCCGACATCCACCAACTTAACAGCCGACGACCTCCTGTGGAGTCGACACTTTCTGTACCGCCTAGCCCAAGCCGACGCCTATCACGACGAGATTGGTATCCTGCGGAAAGATGCTCGACAGGCACTACCAAAAGCCAGCCCGCTTAGAAAGCTGTCACCATTCTTAGACGAAAATGAGCTTATTCGCCTACGTGGTCGCCTGGAAAATGCGCCCATACAAGACGCAACCAAAAACCCAATAATATTGCCAAGGAACCACAAGATTACATACCTCGTAGTCGACTGGTATCACCGCAAGTACAAGCACGTGCATCACAACACGGTAATCAACGAGATGTTTCAGCGATTTTACATCCCGAGTTTACGGCATGCCTTGCGATTCGTGCGCCAGAACTGCCTTGTCTGCAAGATGCTCTGTGCGAACCCGAACCCGCCACAGATGGGCCCACTGCCTGCAGCACGACTAGCGCCCTTCACGAGACCATTCTCCTACGTAGGAATCGATTTCTTTGGCCCGTTTTTGGTTACCAGCGGCAGACGTGCGGAGAAACGCTATGGCGCGCTATTCACCTGTATGACTTGCCGAGCCGTACACATCGAAGTGGCGCACTCACTCACCATGAATTCCTGCGCGATAGTGATAAGAAATTTCATTGCGCGAAGAGGACAACCCGTCGAAATATTTAGCGACAACGGTACCAATCTAGTCGCTGCTGAGAAGGAGCTACGCGAAACGCAACAGCAGCTTAACTTCGACGCATTACAGGCGCAGTTTACAAACGCCGAAACCAAGTGGACGTTCATTCCTCCAGCAAGTCCGCATATGGGCGGTGCCTGGGAGCGCATGATTCGATCCGTTAAGGATATGCTGTACCGAATCGTGACGCCCGCCACTAAGCTAACAGACGAGAAGTTACACAATCTGTTCCTGGAAGTTGAGCTCATCGTCAACAGTGGCCCCCTAACCTACTTGACGCTGGACGCGACCGAAGACGAAGCCTTAACGCCCAACCATTTCTTGCTGGGTAGCTCCTCGGGTGCCAAGTCCCCAGGAGAGTTCAGCCCAACGGACGAATACGTCAGGAGTTCTTGGCGTCACTCACAGTTCCTGGCTGACATGTTTTGGAAAAGATGGGTGGCGGAAGTGCTGCCAACACTGACCAGGCGGTCAAAATGGTTTAACAACACGAAGCCAATTAAAGAAGACGACGTGGTGGTTATAGTCGACCCCAACCTACCTCGCTACACATGGCCCAAGGGAGTCGTGACCAGTACAATCAAGGGACGAGACGGGCAAGTCAGAAGCGTCGTTGTTCGCACCCGATCGGGAGAATATCATCGCCCGGCTGCGAAGATAGCAGTCCTAGATGTGAAAGAAGAAGCAGCGACGCCGTTGCCTGATGGAGGGTATTGACTCACCAGGATCGTCATACCGGGGGCCGGAATGTGGCAACACCCTCGCACAAGGTGCGAGACGAATGCGACGCTGGGGGAACAAAGTTGGGAAAAAAGGGAAAAGAAATGGCGACGGCTTGGGCATTTTATTTTTGAAACGAACGTGTAAAGACCAAGTTTTTAAAAGCTCTGAAAAAGGAGTTGAAAATAAAAAACTATTACAGTGCTAATTAAATTGGTCGTTTAATTTGTAACAGAGTTGATCTATGAGCTGAAGCAAGAGGACATGAGCATTGAGCATTTGACATTAGCTGCCAAACAAAATGCAAATGTAATGCAAATGAGGCAATGTAAACACTTTGAAATGACTCATTTGAAACTACGCATTTGGGCTCAATGTAAACGTAGTATAAGATTCGTTATATTGGACGTCCACTGTACTCTAAATTCAAAAAACGAAATAAATCGAAAAAAAGTAAACTGTTTCATTTCGAGGAAATTGAAATAGATTTCAATATTATGAACGACGACATTGTGCTGAGACGAAAAGTATATAAAAGCCGAATCGAACCCTTCGAGTTCGATGACGAGGACTTTTATAGTCGTTACCGGCTCGATAAAGTTGCTAATCAGTTTGTAATTGATGTTTTGAACATTCAAGAACCAAGCAGGAATTACAATTGTTTTCTTAACCCCGTAAAGTAGGCAATAATTTTCAAATCAATCAGCTCTTTGTTTGTTTTGTTTATTTCAGAGATGGGCAGATTAATTCTCGGAAAATTGTGCAGTAGATTTTTTTAGGCTACCGTCTGCTTTTCACAAGTAGTCAACCGTAGTCGTCGTTCATTTTTAACTGCTAATTAGTGTTCAGGGAAACAAATATTGTAAAATAATTGATTATAAAATAAATCGGTACGGGCATAATTCCGAAAATAAATTCTCATTTGTAACTCCGAATCGCTAGTTTTTGTATAGTTGCCGTTGCTTTCTGTTGCTGTTTCAAAAAGTCGCTGTTACGAAAAGCATGTTCTAAACTGACTATGGTAACTGAAAAATTAAAGTCGGCTTTATCATTTTAGTCTTTTGTTAATTAAAGCCGGCTTGTATGCGGGACTATGATTATGCACGTATCTAAACCTCTGGCAACATTTAAACTACTTGCAACCCTTTTATTAAGTCAAAGTTTTCCCGCAAAAATGTACAAAATTAATCTTTTTTGTGAAATTTAAGGGAGAAACAGTTTTTTTTTTTTAATCAAAAAGTATCTCTTTTACAAATTTATTAAAAATAATGAGTTTCGAAAGGTAAAATAATGAAAGTATATATATACATGGTATAAAAAATTGGATCACTTGATGACACTTTTTTCTCGGCTGTTTCACTTTTTTTGCGACTTTTTAAAATGGCAGCGGCAACACTGCTGCCGGCTAATGATGCACACAGCCATACTGACAAATGTCAAACGTTAAGAACAGCTGGTTGTTCTTCCTCCCAGTGCCGTAAAACCCTCAAAAACAAGCGCAAAGTAGTAAACGCAACTAAATATCAACTTTATGTAAGTTGAAGTGCTGTGCATCTTAAAACCCGCCAATGGCGCTATTCAAGTTCAAATGGCTGCGTCGCTTCATCCGCGGGCACACCAATCCCATTCCGGAAGAGCGCGCTGTGCTATGGAAGCGGCGTTTGAGTTTCGGCTATGCGCTGCTCGCCTGGAACGCATTTGGCTTTGTCTGTTACATGGTCTATACGGGACGCAGCGATTGGGCCAAATACTATGGCTTAAAAACAGAGGAGGAATTGGCTCTATCGCCGGCGCAGTTATTTTCCACCAAGCTCAACGTTGAGAAGGGCAAAATTATACGCTTCTCTGGACTATCGCGCGTAGGCGAAGTGGAATTTGACAATACACAGAAACAGCCGAAGGAGGGGTAAATTTTTGCAAAACAATGAAATATTTAATAATTTATATGGACGAAAATAAAGTAGATCACGCAATGCGGTTTTTGTTTTCTTAAAACAGCTGTTGTTGGGTAATTTCGAATTGTTGAGGGTTGCGTGTTGCAATAAAGATACAAGTTTTATTATGGCCAAAAATTACCAGACGACTGACAGTAGTCGGCTGCATTGGGTCAACACAAGGCACATTTAATAAGGTAGTGGTGGCAACACAGCTGCTTAAACTTTTTTCTTCTGATTTTCTTTTAATTTCTTCTGATTCTCTTTTGGCTTTTCGCGAATGGGCATCCTCATTGTCAAAAATTGGTAAAATTGTTTTTGTGTTGCTTGTCTTTTGATTTGATTTTGACAAGCAGGATGCCCAAAAGCACTAACAAAATACATGGGAATCGTAGTGCCATCACCTTATTAATACACCTTGGGTCAACATATCGGATTTGTAGATCAGAAATGGTAATAACCAAGGTTTATAAAATAAAGGTTACGCCACTCGCCATGTTGTGACGTAGAATGAGCAATTCGTAGTGTTGCCACATTTATATACTTTTTATTCGTATTTTATATATGTTACCTTGCCTCTGAGCTTTAAGCGTTAAAAGTCTTGAAATGGTGTTCCAAAGTATCAACGGCGATGGACTGTTAGCTGCACCTTGTTATTTGCAGCAGCACATTGAAGAATCGCAACACATTTCTTGCAGTGATAATGTTGAAAAAAAAAATTTTCGATCAAAAATGTATTTTCGAATACGCAGCCTGAATGCTCAAATGCGAGACAACTCTTGCATTAAAAGGCGTAAACTAAAAAAATTTTAAAATAATTCCATATGCATGTATACATATTTCAACTTGCTTAATTTGTACTGTATGGCAACTACCTTTTTTCGGGTTTGTTTACATTTTCTAGCATTTTACAAGCTCGACCAATCAGAGCTCGCTTCTGTGTGACGTCACACGAGCACAACACATTTTTTGACGTCTAAGTGGCGGGACCTTTGTTCTATAGACCTTGGTAATAACCATGGATACTAGATACAACTCATGGTGGAATTATACAGGTGGAGTAACCTGATGACAGTTTTTGTGATTATGGCAGTTCATGCTGCCTTGAAGAAACAATGTTGTTTTTTGCAAAACTAAGATTTTTTTTTCGAACGCTAACGCTCCAATTTAGGTTTAAGTTACTTTTCAAATATATATTTGAACCGTGCGTAACTGAACTCTTTCAACGTAACTAAACAATTTCGTAGGTTAGGTTAGGCTGGCTGACCCACGGGGGGGTCTCACATAGACCATGTTGGTCCATAGTGATACCAGAAAGGTTCTGGAGCTTCAGACCTGTATGTAATTTTTTAAAAACGTTTTGGCAAATCTAAGTAAGTCGCCGCTTTTTTGTTCCGCGATTCTTTCCAAGGAAGGGAACGACGCGGATCCGAGGCAGCTGACCCGTGATCTGTAGAGAGCAGGGCAGCGGCACAGCAAATGCTCCAGGGTACCCTTGGCACTGTCTTCACCACATCTTGTGCATGCATCACTTGGTACCAAGCCAAGTTTGGCAGCGTGGGACAAAAACAAAAACAATTTCGTAACTTGTACTACAATATTTGAACTTTGAATTTGATTATTTGGTTTTGAATTATTTGAACTATGACGAAGTCGAGCTGCAGTTTTTGCCACCGTACTTGGACGGAGGAAAAGGACCCCGTTTTCCACGTACCGCAGCATGCCAAGGAATTGATATTCCGGTATCTTTCAAAGATTTTCCACCTCCGTCAGAAATCACAAAAAAATGCAACAACAATAACAACATCCTGCAAAAATCCTAACACGAAGCCAAGTCGACACAATTAAGGAAGAGAAGGGAAAAGACTGATGGAGAAAGCCAGAAGCTCTTTGACTAAGAGCCTATTTACACGAGGGCTTTTCCCCCTGCGTTAAAAGTCATGCGTGACGAGTTTGTTGGCTAGAAGTGGTGAGAAGTCAGCGGGGTAGGCAAACACGCACGGTCAGCGAATTCCAGGGGTTTTTTTGACATTTGCTTTGCTCTTTTTCGCACTTTTGTTCAAATTTCAAACCGGCCGGACGCTTTGCTAACAATTATATTTACATCTTGCCTATTATTTAAATTTGAGCAGTTAATAGCCATTTCAGTGACTTCTAAAATATTTTCAATAATTTCTTCTTTGTTTAAATCCATTTTCTTTTAATAATGAGAATATCACAAAAGACGCGAAAATGTGAATGAAAGAAGATTGGCCGCTTAAACGTCCAAAAAGCCAAGCAAAATTGCAAGTAAAAAGTCTTCATGTAAATGCATGAAGATTTACGCAGCAACTTCAAAAGAGAGTTGCAAAAAACGCAGGGGGAAAAAGCCTTCGTGTAAATAGGCTCTAACAGTATTTGACATTCCATTGACAGGCACTCATCAATTATGGCCAAACTCCATAAAGCGCGTTTCTGGCGTTCGGGATTTGTCGTGTTATGGCGTTTCTCGCGTTATTCGCGTTGCAAATGATCAAACTCCATAAAGCGCGTTTCACGCGTCAGCTTCTTCTTCTTACGTCAGTTGATGATAATTTTTAAATGGCAAACTGCTGATTGATTTCGTTGTGAATTGTGAAAAACAACGAAATGAAATTGCTATACGACGTTAAAGACTTTATAGAATTTACTGATTTCATTTTAAACAAAATAAATGCATATCGAACATTACAAAAAATAAAAAAAAGATTCAGTTGAATTCAATTTGTAGCAATTTATTTCACAGGGATGAGCAAAATTCGATCGACAACGAATAAGCTATCGAATTTCCAATACAGCGAAGACTAAGTTTCGTCTGTCAACGAATTATGCTAATTTTTAGGAATTTCTCCACATTTTATGTTAAAATATTGAATTTCAAATGTTTGTTATTAAATGTATTTAATAGCTTTCGTGTAAAATAAATGCATTCGACTTTTGCGATAACACAAGTTTGTTATCGGCATTACCATTTAACCACATAATGTATGACATCTTTAGGAGCTCTGTCAGCTGTTTGACGTCGTTAAGTGAGAAACGCGAGAGAAAGTTGAAAATAATTCAACTTTTGCCGCGTTTCGGGCGTAGTCATGGAGTTTGCTTCATACAAATACACTGATTCAACTTTTTCTCGAAACACGAGAAACGCCAAAAACCACGATACGCCTGAAACGCGCTTTATGGAGTTTGGCCATTACTACGTCAGTGACTTGTCATCAGTGACTATTATACGAACAGCATTTGGCAACGCGGTTCAAAAAGGTGCATTTGTCACTTTAGTCGCACACCGGTAACTCTACGACGAGCTCATTTGCTTGATTGAAAAAAGTCCATCAAAAAGTGAAACATACGGAAACACATGTGGTAGGGCTGCCTACGAACCAAAGATATTTGGTTAGAAATAAAAAACAGCAACATTGGTTGGCATTTCGTGCTTCGGCAATATTCCGTTTGGTTTGTTTGTATATTCTTTACGAGTAGCCTTACTTAAAATATGAAAATTCAACTGCTAAAACTTATATCTCAGAAAATAGTAGTACAATCGGCCTGTGGGTAGTACGGTAGTACAGATGATGAAATAGTAGTAAAATACTACTATAGTAGTACGTCCGGCAGCCCTGATTCTGAAATTCCAAGCAATAATGTGCTGCCACTATTTTTCATACTTTGCTGACAAAGCCTAGGGTACAATATTGCCACATTGGCCAGAAAAAAAGTAGGAGAATGTATTCAATGTAATATATTGAATAGATATTATATATTGAATACATTCTGCTATATCTATCTGATGTATTATCCTATGTTATAACTATGGTCAAAAACAATAATTGCTAGACTATTCCTTTGAGGCTGCTCAAATTAAGTTTTATGGACTTAAGAAATTATTGCATTTGACCACAGATATTATCAAGCAGTCAGTTAATAGAGAAATGGAACGAGTGTGACAAAGTGTAATGAGAAATAAATGCCTTTGCCTCAGATTAAAAATTTAAATTAATGACGACCTTAAAATGTGTATGGCTTAAGTGCAGAATAACGAACCCTCGTGAAATATATAAATAAGAATGCTAGATAGAGATTTGGATCTTGAATGGAATAATTTGTCCCTAGAAAACGCCAATCGGTCACCTTTCTATTTATATACAACTTTACATATGTACTACTAATAAGTTATAAGCCAAAAATATTTTTTTATATACAATTTGTAAAAACTGATTTCCGGTTTTTTCTTCATGGAGCTTTGCTGGACTGCACTTGTTCCAGTTTTATCATGCAAACATTGAATAACGCAGTCTTCATATTCAGATGAGCGTAAGGGTCAATGCCCAATTTTCGAATTTCTTTTTGTTAGAGATTAGAAACAGGACGAACTGAATGGCAACGTTGTTCGTATTCATATTCCAACAATTCAGCTGGTTGGCGTTGTCAGCGGCTCCCGTTAGGTAACGGTAGTCGTGCGGAGTTTCTGGAAGTTTCTTTTTGAATTTCAGTGCGGCCAAAGCCCGAAAACATGTGATTTATTCGTAGGAGCTGTTCACGCTTATTTTATGCTTATACATCTTAAGCTCATAGGTATTATTTTGAGCAGCACGCTTCAATGGAACAGGTTAGCATCCTTAACTCAATGATGTCTTAAGTCGACCTAAGCAATTATTGTTTTTAACCACAGATTAAATAATACTTAATGATACTAATACTTCTTTTGCGATGAACTTCAATGGAAAATATTTATAAAGCTTTGATAAAATACTTAATCGTAACCAAATGTACTCTATATAATATTGGAACTATACTAGGCGTGGTTAAGCATGAAATGGCACAAATGGGCAAAAACTGGCAAAATTTTTTCAACAATATAGTAGCTTACTATTTACATTTCGTACATACAATACGTACAATTTCTTACCTAATTCAGGAAGATTTATAACTATTTGTCTACGGAAATTCTATAAAATTCGCATTTTGAAGATATATTTATACAAAAATAAAAAAATTTTCCCGTAATTTGTTTTATAAGTTGAAAATTCCATAATAAAACTAAGTACTAGCCTGTGGGTAGTACGGTAGTACAGATCATGATACAAATATATAGGGTGTTTTTCTAGAGGTTTGTTTTTCGAATAGAGATAAAACTGGCATTTTGTGGTCAAATCTGGCAACTCTAATGTCATTTATGTTCAGTTTGGTTTGCCATTTCATCATGAACAGGTTGACAAAAGAACAACGCTTGCAAATCGTGCAAATTTATTTCGAAAATAATGGTTCAGTTCGCGAAGTTTACCGCAAGCTCCGTCCATTTTATGGTCGACATAATCGTCCATCAGAGCAAAATCGGTCCATCCATCGGTTAACCATGGGTCGTTTTCGCACTACGTTTACTCTATGTGATAATACGCATCCGCAGAGACGTCGAACAGTGCGCACCGAAGAAACAATTGCCGCTGTAGAGCAAAATGTTGAAGAGGACCCGAATGAATCGATTCGCCACAGTGCACAGCAATTGGAGCTTTGTCCATCAACTTTAAAAATTGGACCTGTAGAATTGGCTTTATTCGAGCCAGCCGCGGCGGCCACATGGCCGAAATCATATTTAAACATTAATGGCATAAAATTATCCCTCCAATAAAGCCAAATTGATGGACATTAAAACGATTTTCTTGTGTTTTATTTCAATTCGAAGTTCTATACCTCTAAAAAAAACACCCTATAGAAGGTAGAACCGCTGTAATTTGTTTTGACACTAAACGTGTTTATTGACGTTTCTCGTTGGTTGGTTGGTTGGTTAAGTGGCTGCCTCTGTATGAGACACACTTAGGCCTATGGGCCCGTTGTGATACCACAAATTCCGTTTGAAATGTGTATGCAACACTGTTTTTTCCAACATGTGATACAACACACATTTCAAACGGATGGTTGGAAAGGGAGGGAGGGGACCTACAGTTTAACGCCGAATCCGAACGGCGATTGGCAGTTTTTTCTTTCACACTTGGAGGTTTTGCCATTGCCTGCCAAGAGCGCACTTGTGCGATTCTTGTAATTCTCATTTCCTTCATGTGGATAGCAATAGAAATAAATGAGTGTTCTTTCCAGCCCAAGCCAGGAATCGAACCTGGAGCGCTCGGTAAGCGGCCTTTAGACGGTCGCACATGTTTGCAATCATGTGCGATGAGCGTTTACACGGTCAAACATGTGCGCACACTTCAGTTGTCTCGCTGCTGCCAACGAAGCAACATGGTATGCGCTTTCGCATCAATTTCTTTAAATTTGCATAAAAGCACCTCATATGCTTCGTTTCTTTTACATTTATTTTTATATTCTTCGCTTTTCACTTTCCACAGTTCGGGATGGTGTCTATACACTTGAATGAACTCCTTCCCCAACATTTCATTTCTTTGCGACGCCATCCTCACTGTTCGCTGTCTACCGATCGAATGACAAAATGCACTATGTGCGTCACACAGCCGTTTACACGGTCGCACATGTGCGTCACGCCGGCAGAGAAATCAAAAACTTTTGAAAACCGTCGCACATGTCCGACGACACGAATTTCTTGCGTTTACACGGTCATTCTTCTCGTCGCGCCGCACATGATTGCGGACATGTGCGACCGTCTAAAGGCCGCTGTATAGCCGACGAGAAGAATGACCGTGTAAACGCAAGAAATTCGTGTCGTCGGACATGTGCGACGGTTTTCAAAATTTTTTGATTTCTCTGTCGGCGCGACGCACATGTGCGACCGTGTAAACGGCTGTGTGACACACATAGTGCATTTTTTCATTCGATCGGTGGACAGCGAGCAGTGAGGATGGCGTCGCAAAAAAATGAAATATTATGGAAGGAGTTCTTTGATGTGTATAGACACAATCCCGAACTGTGAAAAGTAGAAGGTGAAGAATATAAAAATATAAAGTAAAAGAAACGCAGCATAGAGGTGCTTTTACGCAAATTTAAAAAAATTGATGCGAAAGCGCATACCATGTTGCTTCGTTGGCAGCAGCGAGACAACTGAAGTGTGCGCACATGTGTGACCGTGTAAACGCTCATCGTACATTTCCCCCATCGCACATGATTGCAAACATGTGCGACCGTCTAAAGGCCGCTTATGAGAAGCCAGCGCGCTACCCGCTGAGCTATCGAGGCCGACGTTTCTCGTATTTGTCAATAGCTTGGGTCGTGATGCCACTTCGTTGTAATACTAAATTAGGGCTATTTAAGGTTCTAAGGATTTTTAGATCTTTTTTTAAAATAAACACGAAATAGACATTTCAATGTGACTAGTACATTTTGTTTAGTAATATTATGAACTCTTAGACAATCAACAACGCAATAAATAATACAAAGGTAAATTATTATGTAATTGTTTTTTTTTAATTTCTTATTAATATTCATTTTTTTTGTCTTTTCAAATTGCTGCTTAAAAACCGTATCCTAAAAAATGTTCGGCCTAAAACGAAACGTTTCGCAACGCGTTGCTCTAAAACCGTGCAATTTTGACTGTTAGTTAATAACTGTTCCATGTAGTTTGGTGTTTCCACCAAACTTTCACCGTTAATGTTGGTGAAAATGGTATTTAAAATTTGTAAAATTTGCAGGAATTCCGAAGTTGGCTTCGGAACCCACCAAGCAAAATGTGAGAAATAGGCAACTATTGTCAGTGCCAACAAATTTACCGATTAATTGGCACGACGACAAATTACAAAAACACTTTGTTTTCTAGTACTTTGAAATATCGAATTGAACTATGTTTTGTATTTCAGTGAGATTGATCGTAATTGAACAATTTTTATTCATTCGTCAACGGTTGATTCAAGCCTAAAACATCAAACACCAAAACTATAAGTATGATGTTCATTGCGGAAAATATACATATGGAACTAATACATATTCACATTTTGAGAATCTAAACTCAAAAACCTAAACAAAATACATTTCAATTTTGTTGACGTAAGAAAATGTTCAAGGGATTTCCTAACAACAGTACGGTAGCACATTTTCAAAGAAGAACGTCAAAACCAGGTTTAGTGTCAGATGTGCAACATGGCAGCTGAGAAGAAGCAACGGCTCTACCCAAGGCACATTTAATAAGGTAGTGGTGGCAACACAGCTGCTTAAACTTTTTTCTTCTGATTTTCTTTTGATTTCTTCTGATTCTCTTTTGGCTTTTCGCGAATGGGCATCCTCATTGTCAAAAATTGGTAAAATTGTTTTTGTGTTGCTTGTCTTTTGATTTGATTTTGACAAGCAGGATGCCCAAAAGCACTAACAAAATACATGGGAATCGTAGTGCCATCACCTTATTAATACACCTTGGCTCTACCTTCTATTTTTGTATCATGGCACAGATGATGAAATAGTAGTAAAATACTACTATAGTAGTACGTTCGGCAGCCCTGATAGGCGCTCATCAGTTACTACCAGGGCTGCCGAACGTACTACTATAGTAGTATTTTACTACTATTTCATCATCTGTACTACCGTACTACCCCCAGGCCGATTGTACTACTATTTTCTGAAACATAAGTTTTAGCAGTTGAATTTTCATATTTTAAGTAAGGCTTCTCGTAAAGAATATACAAACAAACCAAACTGAACATTGCCGAAGCACGAAATTCCAACTAATGTTGCTGTTTTTTATTTCTAACCAAATATCTTTGGTTCGTAGGCAGCCCTACCACATGTGTTTCCATATGTTTCACTTTTTGAAGGACTTTTTTCAATCAAGCAAATGAGCTTGTCGTAGAGTTACCGTTGTGCGACTTAAGTGACAATTGCACCTTTTTGAACCGCGTTGCCAAATGCTGTTCGTATAATAGTTCACATTATTCTAATCATATGATATAAGATGTTGATAGTCATAAACTTTAAAAACAACGCAGCAGATGCGATACCCAAAAATGAACATCGTGAAATAATATAGTAATATTACTGTATTTAAATACAAATTAACTTATGCATGTTTGTATATTCTTGTAGGAACCTTTTAAAATTTGATAAAGACAATAAAGTGGTTGCTGGGACGTCGACGAGTCAGAAAAATTAAACTAAGGTGAAACTTGTAATCATTAGAATATCCTGATATAAGTGTATAAAATCGTTCGATTTCTCTTGGGGTTGACATTTTTTTTAACCATATTCGACAACGATATTTGATATTAATAAAAAATTTTAATAATACTTAGTTTTATTAATGAATTTTCAACTTATAAAAAAACAAATTACGGGAAAATTTTTTTATTTTTGTATAAAAATATCTTCAAAATGCGAATTTTATAGAATTTCCGTAGACAAATAGTTATAAATCTTCCTGAATTAGGTAAGAAATTGTACGTATTGTATGTACGAAATGCAAATATTAAGCTACTATATTGCTGAACAAATTTTGCCAGTTTTTGCCCATTTGTGTAAAATATCAGCAAATACATTTGTAAATCATGCTTAACCACGCCTAATATAGCTCCAATATTATATAGAGTACATTTGGTAACGATTAAATACTTTAACAAAGCTTTATACATATTTTCCATTGAAGTTCATCGCAAAAGAAGTATTAGTATCATTAAGTATTATTTAATCTGTGGTTAAAAACAATAATTGCTTAGGTCGACTTAAGACATCATTGAGTTAAGGGTGCTAACCTGTTCCATTGAAGCCTGCTGTTCAAAATAATACATATGAACTTAAGATGTATAAGCATTAAATAAGCGTGAACAGCTCCTACGAACAAATCACATGTTTTCGGGCTTTGGCCGCACTGAAATTCAAAAAGAAACTCCGCACAACTACCGTTACCTAACGGGAGCCGCTGACAACGCCAACCAGCTGAATTGTTGGAATATGAATACGAACAACGTTGCCACTCAGTTGGTCCTGTTTCTAATCTCTAACAACAAGAAATTCGAAAATTGGGCATTGACCCTTACGCTCATCTGAATATGAAGACTGCGTTATTCAATGTTTGCATGATAAAACTGGAACAAGTGCAGTCCAGCAAAGCTCCATGAAGAAAAAACCGGAAATCAGTTTTTACAAATTGTATATAAAAAAATATTTTTGGCTTATAACTTATTAGTAGTACATATGTAAAGTTGTATATAAATAGAATAGGTGACCGGTTGGCGTTTTCTAGGGACAGATTATTCCATTCAAGATCCAAATCTCTATCTACCATTCTTATTTATATATTTCACGAGGGTTCGTTATTCTGCACTTAAGCCATACAACTTTTAAGGTCGTCATTAATTTAAATTTTTAATCTGAGGCAAATGCATTTATTTCTCATTACACTTTGTCACACTCGTTCCATTTCTGTATTAACTTACTGCTTAATAATATCTGTGGTCAATAGCAATAATTTCTTAAGTCCATAAAACTTAATTTGAGCAGCCTCAAAGGAATAGTCTAGCAATTATTGTTTTTGACCATAGTTATAACATAGGATAATACATCAGATAGATATAGCAGAATGTATTCAATATATAATATCTATTCAATATATTACATAGAATACATTCTCCTACTTTCTTTTCTGGCCAATGTGGCAATTTTTTAACCTAGGCTTTGTGTTTTGAAACATAGTATTTGATTAAAAACTTGTTGAATCATTTTTTTTTACATTGTTTAGAAAATATGCATGTGTACTACTCAAAGTCCATAAATACTACCCAAAAATCACAATTTGTACTACTGAAGAAAAATTGAAAACGGCAGCACTGGTTACTACGTCAGTGACTTGTCTTGTCGTTGGCGCTCATTTAAGCGGTAAAACGGCGGAATTTTGGTGGATGCACAAGTTTTTGGCATGCTGTCTGGAAAATAACTCAAAGTGCATAAATAAAAGTGGAATATCAAATGTAGCTGACGAAAATGGCAAAGTGTGAATTGTGCGGATCGAATCGAGACGACGTAGAACAATATGGGGAGCTTTTGAGCAAAGGCGGCATATCCGTGCACACTTATTGCTTGGTTAGTTTTTGTTGTTTCAATTCAATTTTAATGCTTGTGCTAATTGAAGCTTTGCACCTATCAGTATCTATCATCGAATTTGACTCAAAGAGGTAAGGATGATGAAGGGTTTCTGGGTTTTCTGCAAAAGGATATTAGGATGGAGCGAGAGCGCGCCGCGTCGGTTGTGAGTGCTGCTTTTGAGAGCTGCTGTGAAGGCTTCTAAATTGTATACGCTTTTGCAGATATGCTGCTACTGCGGCTGCATGGGCGCCAATGTGGGATGCTGTGATCAAAAGTGCCGTCGCAGTTTTCACACAATTTGCGGCATTGAAAATCTCGCTATGAACCGATTCTTCGGCACATACCAGTCCTATTGTAATCGGCATGTGCGCAAGGTCCCCTACCGGCCGTCGCGCAATGAGATTTGCTCTATTTGCTACGATCAGCTTCATGACGCTGAAAAGCGCTTCGGATCAGTAAACATGCTGTTTGCGTCCTGCTGTCGAAACGGCTGGTTTCACAAGCTTTGCATGCAGCGTTTCGCCAACACCGCCGGCTACTTCTTCAAGTGTCCATTGTGCAATAACAGCGAAGTGTTTCGTCGGAACGCAGCATTCGGTGGAATATTCATTCCGGAGAGGTGAGAAGATGCCAGGCAGGTCTGCAGCTAATTTGTTACATACATTTGTATTTGTAGGGACGCCGCTTGGGAGTTAGAGCCGAGTGCGTACGGAGAGCTGCTTGAGCGGCCCAACAGATGTTCGGCGGAGCATTGTTGTAGTAAGCCAGGACGTAGTGGTACCGGTGATTCTTTGCTGCTGTGCGAGACCTGCGGCTCGGTAGCCATGCATAGGCGCTGTATGCCCAATGCGCGGAGCCGGTTTCAGTGTGACATCTGCAAACAGGTGCTGACCGCTGACAGTGGGCGCGAAAGCATGGAGTCGCTGCAGGAGGTAGAAAACTGCAACGGAAACGAGGAAGACATAAAGCTAGACGTGTGTGGTCATAGCGATGCAGAGAAAGAAGAGACTGAAAATGGCGCTTTGCAGGATTCAGTTACTCAACTGTCAGGGGAAGAGGAACAGCAGCGAGATGAAGTTGAAGTGGAGTCGGATGTGGGAAAGGCCCAAGTGGCGCACCTGTGTAAACGCTACAACAATCGCTTGTGTTCGTCAGACGACGACGACGATAGCGATGCTGCTGCAGTGGAGCGCAAGCGCAAGAAATGCAAAAGAAAAACGACACTCAAAATTAGAAGACCTACAGACACAGACGACACGTCTACGGATGGCGACGAGTGTATACAATTTAATCGCAAACATCTGTCCAAGGCAAGCTACGGTTGCAATGGCGAAGGGACTATCGGCCAGGCTGCGATCAAGCATAATGTACGTGATGACACCGCGACCGACAGTGATGATCACCTAGAACACTTTTCCACAATTATGGATAACTTACGACCTAAAGCCACAAGTGACGACAACAGTGTTAAAGGTTTGATTTAATCGCTCGAAATTGAAATGAAATTTGTAATTATCATTTGATTTTATCCCTACTTTAGTCAGTACGCGGTCCAACCAAGCCGAGCATGCTGCTACGCCGATTTGCAGTGATGATTCCGAAGATATAAACCCACGCTCATTAGGAAGAAAGTCCAAGTGCATGACCATCGAAGATTCTGCAGGCGAAATAGACGAAAGCTTAGATAACGCCAGTCGCCGCCAAATAGCCTCGTCTTTGAAGAGCCAAACCGGTTGCCAAGAGGACAGTAACACCAATAGTAGAATTACCGCTTTATCTATAAGAAACGAAGTTGTGGTCAAGTTGAAGAAACTGCCAGTCAGCAGAACCGTGCCCAGTACTGCACCAGCAAAGCGCCTACGCTTGTGTAGCACAGACAGTGAAACAAACGATTCGCTGTTGAATGTTAGCTGCATTGCGCGTCGCACACGTCGTCGCTCGAACGTTACGCCCAGTTCAGCATCGTTGAATATGTCGTTTATTGCGCAGTGTACCCGGCACAAAACAAAGCCAACACCTAATCGACCTAATTATGCAGAATTGTCCGCTATCGAGTCCAGCTCCAACTTTGAGTCCGACATTGACTCTTGCACCGAGGATACCAAGACAACGGAGTCCGCAAATGACGGCGCTTCTACCAACATTTCAGCGCCCAGGAACTCAAGCGCCCAGTCGTTTTACAGCTGATCCAGCACATCCGCCATAACGACAACTACAACTACATCGACTGCTTTGTCCACAACAACTGACGAGCAGACGCCGGCGACTGCTGCACAAAAAAGCGGCTCTCGCTCATCGGCACAGCGTCGCCTAGTGCTGTCTGCCTCGGACGATAACGGTACAAGCAGTTTTAACACCGACACATCTACACACCGCATCAGTGCACGCTTTGCTTCGAATTTACATTGCATACGCAATAAAGTTGATGCGTATTTGATGCCCAAATTTGCGCGCATCGATGGCAAATTGCGCAGAAGTAAAGACCACACTTGAGCAATTTTTACATAATCTGTTTGGCTGATTGTATTTTTTGCTGTTTCACTCATTGCAGTATCCGATGACAGCACGCTGGAGAATCACGCGCGTAAGAAATTTGTACACAGCTGCAGATTGCTGTTAAACGCCAACAGCCAAAATCGGCAACGTCAGTTTCAGGACCAACACCAAGAACAGCACCGATCGCAGCGGCATGTGTCACATGCGCTGCACAACGACTGCAAATCCCTGTGATGGCTCGACCACGACTACGGGAATTTATTTAGTTGTTTAGCTGTTTTTCTTAAATATTTGAGTTTCACTTATTTTCCTACTATTTATTTTTGTATTAACACATTTTAAGCGGGTAGCCTAGTATATGAAACTATGCTGCGTAGCGGGCATTACTTGCAAAACAAGCAAAAATTGCGCGATCCAAAATAAATAAAACTTGAAATTTATGAAACTAAAATAATTATATGAAATAATACTTTCAGTTTTATATGAAAACCAATCCGGTAAAAATACCGTCTCCCGCTTTTAAAGTGCCTACATTCAAAAGGTAAAAATACCCGCCCCGCTTATAAGCAGCAGTTTTCACAACGGGTAATTTTACCCGGCCCGCTTTTAATGTGTTAACACGTTCGCGGACAGTAAAAATTTCAGTGAGCTGCAAAAATAGACAGTCATTTTTTGTGAAAACTAGTAGTACTATCTGAAATTTGGTTACACATATATTGTTAGAGTTGTCAGATGATCGTATTTTAACCGTTATATACATTGAATGCTATAGCATTCACGACGATTTAGATAAAATTTTCTAACTAGAATGACGTGAATGCTATAGCAGTCATTCATAGAAAACATGAGAAAAAGAGGTTTATAATATTTTATTTACTTTATTTATTCAACAAAAGTTCTCTCCTCGTGTACATATAACAATATTAAACAATTAAATCCTTAAATTCATGTATATAAGAAATAAAATTCACGTCATTTTGCATCACTATGAAAATGACTGCTATAGCATTCACGTCCGCGAACGTGTTAATGGCGAATGTTCAATCATGATGCCTTTGCAGAATTCAACCGATTTCAGCCGGATTCCATCCTAAACAATACTTCTTCCCACCACCTACTGGGTTCAATTGCTTAAAGAATTTTAGTTTTTTATCGACATAAATCTTTAAACGTTAGCTGTCGTTTTAAATGAAAATGAAATAAATGTATGGTTGTGGAATTTCGGCGATTCCGGACTGTACTATGTACTACGTTTGTCAACATATCCCTAGCTATACTTGCATTTACATATTTAAACTCTACCTATATATTTATAGTAAATGTGAACGTAATATGATCTATTAAAAATATATTTTATTTCCAAAGCGAATTCATAGTGACACAAACCTTAGATATATGAATGTAGGCAACTTGAAGAGAATAGAATAAATTAGAATTATTTGAGACAGATTTGAGTAAATAGTAGAGTAAATTCGGGTAATGTGATATAGTGGCTTATTTCACAAGTGCGTTGACCTGTTTCAAAATTAACCTTTTTAAAACATCATAAAAGCTAAAAAAAACTCGTGCTGCATGATTTTGGATGTATTTGCTTAAATAGTTTACAGTCAGTGTGATGAAGTGCTTTGAGAAGTGCTTGCACAAGTTTTTGGTCATTAAGTTTGAAAGCATAAAAGGTAAAAAAAAATATAAGAAAGTTTGAGGCTAATCAGAAGTAAATCAGTGATATCGATTATGAGTTTGCGAGGTACGGTCTTCTTAACAAAATTATTATTGTTCTTTTATAATATTTTTTTCGCAAAAAGTAAATTTCGGGTAATGTGATAGGTCGGGTAATGTGATACAGTAGATCACAGTACCCAGACTTATGACAGTAGTAATATTTGTATGCAGAAATGTATATATGCTTAATTTTATAATATTTGAATTGGAATAATCTCAAAAATCTGTTGTGGTTACGTTTCAGATAAAAAAAACCATGAAATCATGTTTCTCGATACAAATGTTTAACCCTTGGTTTACCCCGTCAGATTGTGATTTTCTTAAAAAAATTAAAAGCACGTCTCTAATTAGTTTTGATTTGGAGTATTTTCACCAAGTTTGAAACTAATGGGTCTTAAATAATGTTTTTTTGGGTACATCACATTACCCCCCAATGGTATATCACATTACCCGCCACTTTTTTCAGACGCCAATTTATGGATATTTTGATTTGTGATTGAAAAACTTGTCAACAGTTTATCTTAAAGAGTTAATAATCTTAAATATACTAAATAATGTGTCAGTGAGCAGTTTGATACCAAGAAAAGTGTCTTTTAAGGCAGTGTGTCGGAAATCGCCGTAAAACAAACAGGTATATCACATTACCCGAACTTGGATGGATGGATGTGAAGGGGAGCCGAGGAAATAACCTAAGGGAGGTGATTACCCCAAGCACTCAGGCTCTATAGCCCATTGTACTTAAGGCTCAGGAAAAAGGTTGATAAAGGAAAGGCGAATGGGAAAAATTTAATTTAAATTAAAAAAAAAAAATTTAAATTTAAATTTTTACAATTTGTATGGCTTAAGTGCAGAATAACGAACCCTCGTGAAATATATAAATAAGAATGCTAGATAGAGATTTGGATCTTGAATGGAATAATTTGTCCCTAGAAAACGCCAATCGGTCACCTTTCTATTTATATACAACTTTACATATGTACTACTAATAAGTTATAAGCCAAAAATATTTTTTTATATACAATTTGTAAAAACTGATTTCCGGTTTTTTCTTCATGGAGCTTTGCTGGACTGCACTTGTTCCAGTTTTATCATGCAAACATTGAATAACGCAGTCTTCATATTCAGATGAGCGTAAGGGTCAATGCCCAATTTTCGAATTTCTTTTTGTTAGAGATTAGAAACAGGACGAACTGAATGGCAACGTTGTTCGTATTCATATTCCAACAATTCAGCTGGTTGGCGTTGTCAGCGGCTCCCGTTAGGTAACGGTAGTCGTGCGGAGTTTCTGGAAGTTTCTTTTTGAATTTCAGTGCGGCCAAAGCCCGAAAACATGTGATTTATTCGTAGGAGCTGTTCACGCTTATTTTATGCTTATACATCTTAAGCTCATAGGTATTATTTTGAGCAGCACGCTTCAATGGAACAGGTTAGCATCCTTAACTCAATGATGTCTTAAGTCGACCTAAGCAATTATTGTTTTTAACCACAGATTAAATAATACTTAATGATACTAATACTTCTTTTGCGATGAACTTCAATGGAAAATATTTATAAAGCTTTGATAAAATACTTAATCGTAACCAAATGTACTCTATATAATATTGGAACTATACTAGGCGTGGTTAAGCATGAAATGGCACAAATGGGCAAAAACTGGCAAAATTTTTTCAACAATATAGTAGCTTACTATTTACATTTCGTACATACAATACGCATTTTGAAGATATATTTATACAAAAATAAAAAAATTTTCCCGTAATTTGTTTTATAAGTTGAAAATTCCATAATAAAACTAAGTACTAGCCTGTGGGTAGTACGGTAGTACAGATCATGATACAAATATATAGGGTGTTTTTCTAGAGGTTTGTTTTTCGAATAGAGATAAAACTGGCATTTTGTGGTCAAATCTGGCAACTCTAATGTCATTTATGTTCAGTTTGGTTTGCCATTTCATCATGAACAGGTTGACAAAAGAACAACGCTTGCAAATCGTGCAAATTTATTTCGAAAATAATGGTTCAGTTCGCGAAGTTTACCGCAAGCTCCGTCCATTTTATGGGCGACATAATCGTCCATCAGAGCAAAATCGGTCCATCCATCGGTTAACCATGGGTCGTTTTCGCACTACGTTTACTCTATGTGATAATACGCATCCGCAGAGACGTCGAACAGTGCGCACCGAAGAAACAATTGCCGCTGTAGAGCAAAATGTTGAAGAGGACCCGAATGAATCGATTCGCCACAGTGCACAGCAATTGGAGCTTTGTCCATCAACTTTAAAAATTGGACCTGTAGAATTGGCTTTATTCGAGCCAGCCGCGGCGGCCACATGGCCGAAATCATATTTAAACATTAATGGCATAAAATTATCCCTCCAATAAAGCCAAATTGATGGACATTAAAACGATTTTCTTGTGTTTTATTTCAATTCGAAGTTCTATACCTCTAAAAAAAACACCCTATAGAAGGTAGAACCGCTGTAATTTGTTTTGACACTAAACGTGTTTATTGACGTTTCTCGTTGGTTGGTTGGTTGGTTAAGTGGCTGCCTCTGTATGAGACACACTTAGGCCTATGGGCCCGTTGTGATACCACAAATTCCGTTTGAAATGTGTATGCAACACTGTTTTTTCCAACATGTGATACAACACACATTTCAAACGGATGGTTGGAAAGGGAGGGAGGGGACCTACAGTTTAACGCCGAATCCGAACGGCGATTGGCAGTTTTTTCTTTCACACTTGGAGGTTTTGCCATTGCCTGCCAAGAGCGCACTTGTGCGATTCTTGTAATTCTCATTTCCTTCATGTGGATAGCGATAGAAATAAATGAGTGTTCTTTCCAGCCCAAGCCAGGAATCGAACCTGGAGCGCTCGGTAAGCGGCCTTTAGACGGTCGCACATTTTTGCAATCATGTGCGATGAGCGTTTACACGGTCAAACATGTGCGCACACTTCAGTTGTCTCGCTGCTGCCAACGAAGCAACATGGTATGCGCTTTCGCATCAATTTCTTTAAATTTGCATAAAAGCACCTCATATGCTGCGTTTCTTTTACATTTATTTTTATATTCTTCGCTTTTCACTTTCCACAGTTCGGGATGGTGTCTATACACTTGAATGAACTCCTTCCCCAACATTTCATTTCTTTGCGACGCCATCCTCACCAATGATGTTATCATTGATCCTCACTGTTCGCTGTCTACCGATCGAATGACAAAATGCACTATGTGCGTCACACAGCCGTTTACACGGTCGCACATGTGCGTCACGCCGGCAGAGAAATCAAAAACTTTTGAAAACCGTCGCACATGTCCGACGACACGAATTTCTTGCGTTTACACGGTCATTCTAAAGGCCGCTGTATGAGAAGCCAGCGCGCTACCCGCTGAGCTATCGAGGCCGTCGTTTCTCGTATTTGTCAATAGCTTGGGTCGTGATGCCACTTCGTTGTAATACTAAATTAGGGCTATTTAAGGTTCTAAGGATTTTTAGATCTTTTTTTAAAATAAACACGAAATAGACATTTCAATGTGACTAGTACATTTTGTTTAGTAATATTATGAACTGTTAGACAATCAACAACGCAATAAATAATACAAAGGTAAATTATTATGTAATTGTTTTTTTTTTTAATTTCTTATTAATATTCATTTTTTTTTGTCTTTTCAAATTGCTGCTTAAAAACCGTATCCTAAAAAATGTTCGGCCTAAAACGAAACGTTTCGCAACACGTTGCTCTAAAACCGTGCAATTTTGACTGTTAGTTAATAACTGTTCCATGTAGTTTGGTGTTTCCACCAAACTTTCACCGTTAATGTTGGTGAAAATGGTATTTAAAATTTGTAAAATTTCCAGGAATTCCGAAGTGGGCTTCGGAACCCACCAAACAAAATGTGAGAAATAGGCAACTATTGTCAGTGCCAACAAATTTACCGATTAATTGGCACGACGACAAATTACAAAAACACTTTGTTTTCTAGAACTTTGAAATATCGAATTGAACTATGTTTTGTATTTCAGTGAGATTGATCGTAATTGAACAATTTTTATTCATTCGTCAACGGTTGATTCAAGCCTAAAACATCAAACACCAAAACTGTAAGTATGATGTTCATTGCGGAAAATATACATATGGAACTAATACATATTCACATTTTGAGAATCTAAACTCAAAAACCTAAATAAAATACATTTCAATTTTGTTGACGTAAGAAAATGTTCAAGGGATTTCCTAACAACAGTACGGTAGCACATTTTCAAAGAAGAACGTCAAAAACAGGTTTAGTGTCAGATGTGCAACATGGTGGCTGAGAAGAAGCAACGGCTCAAGGCACATTTAATAAGGTAGTGGTGGCAACACAGCTGCTTAAACTTTTTTCTTCTGATTTTCTTTTGATTTCTTCTGATTCTCTTTTGGCTTTTCGCGAATGGGCATCCTCATTGTCAAAAATTGGTAAAATTGTTTTTGTGTTGCTTGTCTTTTGATTTGATTTTGACAAGCAGGATGCCCAAAAGCACTAACAAAATACATGGGAATCGTAGTGCCATCACCTTATTAATACACCTTGGCTCTACCTTCTATTTTTGTATCATGGCACAGATGATGAAATAGTAGTAAAATACTACTATAGTAGTACGTTCGGCAGCCCTGATAGGCGCTCATCAGTTACTACCAGGGCTGCCGAACGTACTACTATAGTAGTATTTTACTACTATTTCATCATCTGTACTACCGTACTACCCCCAGGCCGATTGTACTACTATTTTCTGAAACATAAGTTTTAGCAGTTGAATTTTCATATTTTAAGTAAGGCTTCTCGTAAAGAATATACAAACAAACCAAACTGAACATTGCCGAAGCACGAAATTCCAACTAATGTTGCTGTTTTTTATTTCTAACCAAATATCTTTGGTTCGTAGGCAGCCCTACCACATGTGTTTCCATATGTTTCACTTTTTGAAGGACTTTTTTCAATCAAGCAAATGAGCTTGTCGTAGAGTTACCGTTGTGCGACTTAAGTGACAATTGCACCTTTTTGAACCGCGTTGCCAAATGCTGTTCGTATAATAGTTCACATTATTCTAATCATATGATATAAGATGTTGATAGTCATAAACTTTAAAAACAACGCAGCAGATGCGATACCCAAAAATGAACATCGTGAAATAATATAGTAATATTACTGTATTTAAATACAAATTAACTTATGCATGTTTGTATATTCTTGTAGGAACCTTTTAAAATTTGATAAAGACAATAAAGTGGTTGCTGGGACGTCGACGAGTCAGAAAAATTAAACTAAGGTGAAACTCGTAATCATTAGAATATCCTGATATAAGTGTATAAAATCGTTCGATTTCTCTTGGGGTTGACATTTTTTTTAACCATATTCGACAACGATATTTGATATTAATAAAAAATTTTAATAATACTTAGTTTTATTAATGAATTTTCAACTTATAAAAAAACAAATTACGGGAAAATTTTTTTATTTTTGTATAAAAATATCTTCAAAATGCGAATTTTATAGAATTTCCGTAGACAAATAGTTATAAATCTTCCTGAATTAGGTAAGAAATTGTACGTATTGTATGTACGAAATGCAAATATTAAGCTACTATATTGCTGAACAAATGTTGCCAGTTTTTGCCCATTTGTGTAAAATATCAGCAAATACATTTGTAAATCATGCTTAACCACGCCTAATATAGTTCCAATATTATATAGAGTACATTTGGTAACGATTAAATACTTTAACAAAGCTTTATTCATATTTTCCATTGAAGTTCATCGCAAAAGAAGTATTAGTATCATTAAGTATTATTTAATCTGTGGTTAAAAACAATAATTGCTTAGGTCGACTTAAGACATCATTGAGTTAAGGGTGCTAACCTGTTCCATTGAAGCCTGCTGTTCAAAATAATACATATGAACTTAAGATGTATAAGCATTAAATAAGCGTGAACAGCTCCTACGAACAAATCACATGTTTTCGGGCTTTGGCCGCACTGAAATTCAAAAAGAAACTTCCAGAAACTCCGCACGACTACCGTTACCTAACGGGAGCCGCTGACAACGCCAACCAGCTGAATTGTTGGAATATGAATACGAACAACGTTGCCACTCAGTTGGTCATGTTTCTAATCTCTAACAACAAGAAATTCGAAAATTGGGCATTGACCCTTACGCTCATCTGAATATGAAGACTGCGTTATTCAATGTTTGCATGATAAAACTGGAACAAGTGCAGTCCAGCAAAGCTCCATGAAGAAAAAACCGGAAATCAGTTTTTACAAATTGTATATAAAAAAATATTTTTGGCTTATAACTTATTAGTAGTACATATGTAAAGTTGTATATAAATAGAATAGGTGACCGGTTGGCGTTTTCTAGGGACAGATTATTCCATTCAAGATCCAAATCTCTATCTACCATTCTTATTTATATATTTCACGAGGGTTCGTTATTCTGCACTTAAGCCATACAACTTTTAAGGTCGTCATTAATTTAAATTTTTAATCTGAGTCAAATGCATTTATTTCTCATTACACTTTGTCACACTCGTTCCATTTCTCTATTAACTTACTGCTTAATAATATCTGTGGTCAAAAGCAATAATTTCTTAAGTCCATAAAACTTACAGCCCTATTCTGGCAAACCTAACAAAACTCACCATGCTGACAATTGAATAGATTCTATCAATTGTTAGATTTTCGTATTCTGATCATTTTTTAAAAGCTTTTTATCTAACACTTGTCAGAGAAGTTGTCAGGTACGTAGAAGGAGCTGACAAGCGCAAAAAATACTTGCAAAGAAGCAATTGAAGTTAAAAATTTTGAAACATTTCAGCATATTTCGGTGTTCGCAATGGAAGAGCAGCTATTATTAGCGTGTGCAGTGGCTGTGGCTAAAAAAAATGAAATTGTGAAGGTCTTGCCGGAAATAATATTTGGCCAATGCGCGGTGCATTGGGGCTGTTTTCCCCAGCTTGCAGCTCGGGACTGTTCCTCAATCAAACCAGTCGAATTTGTAAAGAATCCATACTTTCTAGTGGGCATTTTATTTGAACTTATTTCTAAATGTTCAAATTTCGCAGCATGTGCATGTTTACACTTTTACATCAGAGAAAATAAAAAAATTTCGTTACCTCCCACGAATTATTTTTTGTATGCAAAAAGCGCCTATTGTGAAACCATTGAAAAACAAAACGCACGAACTTATTTCCAGCCCAGGCAGGATTCGAACCTGGGGCGCTCGGTATGAGAAGCCAGCGCGCTACCCGCTGGGCTATCAAGGCCGGCTTTTTTTTTTCAAAACTTACTTTACTTAAATTTTGTTTATTAATTTGCAATTCACAGTGACAACAAAACAAACAGAACTTTTCAACTCGCTGTGGTGAAATTTTATAGCTTTCAGCTTGTCAGATTTGTGTAAGAATAGGCTAACAAAAAATTCTGATCAAAAATCTAACAAGCGTTGAATAGAAAATCAATTGTCAGACTTTGGCCAGAATAGGGCTGTTAATTTGAGCAGCCTCAAAGGAATAGTCTAGCAATTATTGTTTTTGACCATAGTTATAACATAGGATAATACATCAGATAGATATAGCAGAATGTATTCAATATATAATATCTATTCAATATATTACATTGAATACATTCTCCTACTTTCTTTTCTGGCCAATGTGGCAATTTTTTAACCTAGGCTTTGTGTTTTGAAACATAGTATTTGATTAAAAACTTGTTGAATCATTTTTTTTTACATTGTTTAGAAAATATGCATGTGTACTACTCAAAGTCCATAAATACTACCCAAAAATCACAATTTGTACTACTGAAGAAAAATTGAAAACGGCAGCACTGGTTACTACGTCAGTGACTTGTCTTGTCGGTGGCGCTCATTTAAGCGGTAAAACGGCGGAATTTTGGTGGATGCACAAGTTTTTGGCATGCTGTCTGGAAAATAACTCAAAGTGCATAAATAAAAGTGGAATATCAAATGTAGCTGACGAAAATGGCAAAGTGTGAATTGTGCGGATCGAATCGAGACGACGTAGAACAATATGGGGAGCTTTTGAGCAAAGGCGGCATATCCGTGCACACTTATTGCTTGGTTAGTTTTTGTTGTTTCAATTCAATTTTAATGCTTGTGCTAATTGAAGCTTTGCACCTATCAGTATCTATCATCGAATTTGACTCAAAGAGGTAAGGATGATGAAGGGTTTCTGGGTTTTCTGCAAAAGGATATTAGGATGGAGCGAGAGCGCGCCGCGTCGGTTGTGAGTGCTGCTTTTGAGAGCTGCTGTGAAGGCTTCTAAATTGTATACGCTTTTGCAGATATGCTGCTACTGCGGCTGCATGGGCGCCAATGTGGGATGCTGTGATCAAAAGTGCCGTCGCAGTTTTCACACAATTTGCGGCATTGAAAATCTCGCTATGAACCGATTCTTCGGCACATACCAGTCCTATTGTAATCGGCATGTGCGCAAGGTCCCCTACCGGCCGTCGCGCAATGAGATTTGCTCTATTTGCTACGATCAGCTTCATGACGCTGAAAAGCGCTTCGGATCAGTAAACATGCTGTTTGCGTCCTGCTGTCGAAACGGCTGGTTTCACAAGCTTTGCATGCAGCGTTTCGCCAACACCGCCGGCTACTTCTTCAAGTGTCCATTGTGCAATAACAGCGAAGTGTTTCGTCGGAACGCAGCATTCGGTGGAATATTCATTCCGGAGAGGTGAGAAGATGCCAGGCAGGTCTGCAGCTAATTTGTTACATACATTTGTATTTGTAGGGACGCCGCTTGGGAGTTAGAGCCGAATGCGTACGGGGAGCTGCTTGAGCGGCCCAACAGATGTTCGGCGGAGCATTGTTGTAGTAAGCCAGGGCGTAGTGGTACCGGTGATTCTTTGCTGCTGTGCGAGACCTGCGGCTCGGTAGCCATGCATAGGCGCTGTATGCCCAATGCGCGGAGCCGGTTTCAGTGTGACATCTGCAAACAGGTGCTGACCGCTGACAGTGGGCGCGAAAGCATGCAGTCGCTGCAGGAGGTAGAAAACTGCAACGGAAACGAGGAAGACATAGAGCTAGACGTGTGTGGTCATAGCGATGCAGAGAAAGAGGAGACTGAAAGTGGCGCTTTGCAGGATTCAGTTACTCAACTGTCAGGGGAAGAGAAACAGCAGCGAGATGAAGTTGAAGTGGAGTCGGATGTGGGAAAGGCCCAAGTGGCGCACCTGTGTAAACGCTACAACAATCGCTTGTGTTCGTCAGACGACGACGACGACGATAGCGATGCTGCTGCAGTGGAGCGCAAGCGCAAGAAATGCAAAAGAAAAACGACACTCAAAACTAGAAGACCTACAGACACAGACGACACGTCTACGGATGGCGACGAGTGTATACAATTTAATCGCAAACATCTGTCCAAGGCAAGCTACGGTTGCAATGGCGAAGGGACTATCGGCCAGGCTGCGATCAAGCATAATGTACGTGATGACACCGCGACCGACAGTGATGATCACCTAGAACACTTTTCCACAATTATGGATAACTTACGACCTAAAGCCACAAGTGACGACAACAGTGTTAAAGGTTTGATTTAATCGCTCGAAATTGAAATGAAATTTGTAATTATCATTTGATTTTATCCCTACTTTAGTCAGTTCGCGGTCCAACCAAGCCGAGCATGCTGCTACGCCGATTTGCAGTGATGATTCCGAAGATATAAACCCACGCTCATTAGGAAGAAAGTCCAAGTGCATGACCATCGAAGATTCTGCAGGCGAAATAGACGAAAGCTTAGATAACGCCAGTCGCCGCCAAATAGCCTCGTCTTTGAAGAGCCAAACCGGTTGCCAAGAGGACAGTAACACCAATAGTAGAATTACCGCTTTATCTATAAGAAACGAAGTTGTGGTCAAGTTGAAGAAACTGCCAGTCAGCAGAACCGTGCCCAGTACTGCACCAGCAAAGCGCCCACGCTTGTGTAGCACTGACAGTGACACAAACGATTCGCTGTTGAATGTTAGCTGCATTGCGCGTCGCACACGTCGTCGCTCGAACGTTACGCCCAGTTCAGCATCGTTGAATATGTCGTTTATTGCGCAGTGTACCCGGCACAAAACAACAAAGCCAACACCTAATCGACCTAATTATGCAGAATTGCCAGGTGTCGAGTCCAGCTCCAACTTTGAGTCCGACATTGACTCTTGCACCGAGGATACCAAGACAACGGAGTCCGCAAATGACGGCACTTCTACCAACATTTCAGCGCCCAGGAACTCAAGCGCCCAGTCGTTTTACAGCTGCTCCAGCACATCCGCCATAACGACAACTACAACTACATCGACTGCTTTGTCCACAACAACTGACGAGCAGACGCCGGCGACTGCTGCACAAAAAAGCGGTTCTCGCTCATCGGCACAGCGTCGCCTAGTGCTGTCTGCCTCGGACGATAACGGTACAAGCAGTTTTAACACCGACACATCTACACACCGCATCAGTGCACGCTTTGCTGCGAATTTACATTGCATACGCAATAAAGTTGATGCGTATTTGATGCCCAAATTTGCGCGCATCGATGGTAAATTGCGCAGAAGTAAAGACCACACTTGAGCAATTTTTACATAATCTGTTTGGCTGATTGTATTTTTTGCTATTTCACTCATTGCAGTATCCGATGACAGCACGCTGGAGAATCACGCGCGTAAGAAATTTGTACACAGCTGCAGATTGCTGTTAAACGCCAACAGCCAAAATCGGCAACGTCAGTTTCAGGACCAACACCAAGAACAGCGCCGATCGCAGCGGCATGTGTCACATGCGCTGCACAACGACTGCAAATCCCTGTGATGGCTCGACCACGACTACGGGAATTTATTTAGTTGTTTAGCTGTTTTTCTTAAATATTTGAGTTTCACTTATTTTCCTACTATTTATTTTTGTATTAATGGCGAATGTTCAATCATGATGCCTTTGCAGAATTCAACCGATTTCAGCCGGATTCCATCCTAAACAATACTTCTTCCCACCACCTACTGGGTTCAATTGCTTAAAGATTTTTAGTTTTTTATCGACATAAATCTTTAAACGTTAGCTGTCGTTTTAAATGAAATAAATGTATGGTTGTGGAATTTCGGCGATTCCGGACTGTACTATGTACTACGTTTGTCAACATATCCCTAGCTATACTTGCATTTACATATTTAAACTCTACCCATATATTTATAGTAAATGTGAACGTAATATGATCTATTAAAAATATATTTTATTTCCAAAGCGAATTCATAGTGACACAAACCTTAGATATATGAATGTAGGCAACTTGAAGAGAATAGAATAAATTAGAATTATTTGAGACAGATTTGAGTAAATAGTAGAGTAAATTCGGGTAATGTGATATAGTGGCTTATTTCACAAGTGCGTTGACCTGTTTCAAAATTAACCTTTTTAAAACATCATAAAAGCTAAAAAACTCGTGCTGCATGATTTTGGATGTATTTGCTTAAATAGTTTACAGTCAGTGTGATGAAGTGCTTTGAGAAGTGCTTGCACAAGTTTTTGGTCATTAAGTTTGAAAGCATAAAAGGTACAAAAAAATATAAGAAAGTTTGAGGCTAATCAGAAGTAAATCAGTGATATCGATTATGAGTTTGCGAGGTACGGTCTTCTTAACAAAATTATTATTGTTCTTTTATAATATTTTTTTCGCAAAAAGTAAATTTCGGGTAATGTGATAGGTCGGGTAATGTGATACAGTAGATCACAGTACCCAGACTTATGACAGTAGTAATATTTGTATGCAGAAATGTATATATGCTTAATTTTATAATATTTGAATTGGAATAATCTCAAAAATCTGTTGTGGTTACGTTTCAGATAAAAAAACCATGAAATCATGTATCTCGATACAAATTTGTAACCCTTGGTTTACCCCGTCAGATTGTGATTTTCTTAAAAAAATTAAAAGCACGTCTCTAATTAGTTTTGATTTGGAGTATTTTCACCAAGTTTGAAACTAATGGGTCTTAAATAATGTTTTTTTGGGTACATCACATTACCCCCCAATGGTATATCACATTACCCGCCACTTTTTTCAGACGCCAATTTATGGATATTTTGATTTGTGATTGAAAAACTTGTCAACAGTTTATTTTAAAGAGTTAATAATCTTAAATATACTAAATAATGTGTCAGTGAGCAGTTTGATACCAAGAAAAGTGTCTTTTAAGGCAGTGTGTCGGAAATCGCCGTAAAACAAACAGGTATATCACATTACCCGAACTTGGATGGATGGATGTGAAGGGGAGCCGAGGAAATAACCTAAGGGAGGTGATTACCCCAAGCACTCAGGCTCTATAGCCCATTGTACTTAAGGCTCAGGAAAAAGGTTGATAAAGGAAAGGGGAATGGGAAAAATTTAATTTAAATTAAAAAAAAAAAAAAAAAATTTAAATTTAAATTTTTAAAATTTGTATGGCTTAAGTGCAGAATAACGAACCCTCGTGAAATATATAAATAAGAATGCTGGATAGAGATTTGGATCTTGAATGGAATAATTTGTCCCTAGAAAACGCCAATCGGTCACCTTTCTATTTATATACAACTTTACATATGTACTACTAATAAGTTATAAGCCAAAAATATTTTTTTATATACAATTTGTAAAAACTGATTTCCGGTTTTTTCTTCATGGAGCTTTGCTGGACTGCACTTGTTCCAGTTTTATCATGCAAACATTGAATAACGCAGTCTTCATATTCAGATGAGCGTAAGGGTCAATGCCCAATTTTCGAATTTCTTTTTGTTGGAGATTAGAAACAGGACCAACTGAGTGGCAACGTTCGTATTCATATTCCAACAATTCAGCTGGTTGGCGTTGTCAGCGGCTCCCGTTAGGTAACGGTAGTCGTGCGGAGTTTCTGGAAGTTTCTTTTTGAATTTCAGTGCGGCCAAAGCCCGAAAACATGTGATTTATTCGTAGGAGCTGTTCACGCTTATTTTATGCTTATACATCTTGAGCAGCACGCTTCAATGGAACAGGTTAGCATCCTTAACTCAATGATGTCTTAACCCTTATTCTCATACCCAAACTTACTAACGTCGTTTGGCACCCGGGGTACCCGCGTACCCATTTCATGAAATTTTTAAGTTTTCAATATTTTGTTAATTAAAAAGTGTTTATAAAATTTTGATATGATTTGTTCGCTTTTCACCTAAATAACGAGGATCCGGAAGGTAAAAAAAAAATTTTCATTATTTGTCAGTTTTTTTCACGAAAATACATCGCAGTGGGCACCCGGGTACCCGGGTATGAGAATAAGGGTTAAGTCGACCTAAGCAATTATTGTTTTTAACCACAGATTAAATTAATTTTAACCACAGATTAATTAATAATTAATTATGGTACATGGTACAGATGATGAAATAGTAGTAAAATACTACTATAGTAGTACGTTCGGCAGCCCTGATAGGCGCTCATCAGTTACTACGTCAGTGACTTGTCTTGTCGTTGGCGCTCATTTAAGCGGTAAAACGGCGGAATTTTGGTGGATGCACAAGTTTTTGGCATGCTGTCTGGAAAATAACTCAAAGTGCATAAATAAAAGTGGAATATCAAATGTAGCTGACGAAAATGGCAAAGTGTGAATTGTGCGGATCGAATCGAGACGACGTAGAACAATATGGGGAGCTTTTGAGCAAAGGCGGCATATCCGTGCACACTTATTGCTTGGTTAGTTTTTGTTGTTTCAATTCAATTTTAATGCTTGTGCTAATTGAAGCTTTGCACCTATCAGTATCTATCATCGAATTTGACTCAAAGAGGTAAGGATGATGAAGGGTTTCTGGGTTTTCTGCAAAAGGATATTAGGATGGAGCGAGAGCGCGCCGCGTCGGTTGTGAGTGCTGCTTTTGAGAGCTGCTGTGAAGGCTTCTAAATTGTATACGCTTTTGCAGATATGCTGCTACTGCGGCTGCATGGGCGCCAATGTGGGATGCTGTGATCAGAAGTGCCGTCGCAGTTTTCACACAATTTGCGGCATTGAAAATCTCGCTATGAACCGATTCTTCGGCACATACCAGTCCTATTGTAATCGGCATGTGCGCAAGGTCCCCTACCGGCCGTCGCCCAATGAGATTTGCTCTATTTGCTACGATCAGCTTCATGACGCTGAAAAGCGCTTCGGATCAGTAAACATGCTGTTTGCGTCCTGCTGTCGAAACGGCTGGTTTCACAAGCTTTGCATGCAGCGTTTCGCCAACACCGCCGGCTACTTCTTCAAGTGTCCATTGTGCAATAACAGCGAAGTGTTTCGTCGGAACGCAGCATTCCGTGGAATATTCATTCCGGAGGGGTGAGAAGATGCCAGGCAGGTCTGCAGCTAATTTGTTACATACATTTGTATTTGTAGGGACGCCGCTTGGGAGTTAGAGCCGAATGCGTACGGGGAGCTGCTTGAGCGGCCCAACAGATGTTCGGCGGAGCATTGTTGTAGTAAGCCAGGGCGTAGTGGTACCGGTGATTCTTTGCTGCTGTGCGAGACCTGCGGCTCGGTAGCCATGCATAGGCGCTGTATGCCCAATGCGTGGAGCCGGTTTCAGTGTGACATCTGCAAACAGGTGCTGACCGCTGACAGTGGGCGCGAAAGCATGGAGTCGCTGCAGGAGGTAGAAAACTGCAACGGAAACGAGGAAGACATAGAGCTAGACGTCTGTGGTCATAGCGATGCAGAGAAAGAGGAGACTGAAAGTGGCGCTTTGCAGGATTCAGTTACTCAACTGTCAGGGGAAGAGAAACAGCAGCGAGATGAAGTTGAAGTGGAGTCGGATGTGCGAAAGGCCCAAGTGGCGCACCTGTGTAAACGCTACAACAATCGCTTGTGTTCGTCAGACGACGACGACGATAGCGATGCTGCTGCAGTGGAGCGCAAGCGCAAGAAATGCAAAAGAAAAACGACACTCAAAACTAGAAGACCTACAGACACAGACGACACGTCTACGGATGGCGACGAGTGTATACAATTTAATCGCAAACATCTGTCTAAGGCAAGCTACGGTTGCAATGGCGAAGGGACTATCTGCCAGGCTGCGATCAAGCATAATGTACGTGATGATACCGCGACCGACAGTGATGATCACCTAGAACACTTTTCCACAATTATGGATAACTTACGACCTAAAGCCACAAGTGACGACAACAGTGTTAAAGGTTTGATTTAATCGCTCGAAATTGAAATGAAATTTGTAATTATCATTTGATTTTATCCCTACTTTAGTCAGTACTCGGTCCAACCAAGCTGAGCATGCTGCTACGCCGATTTGCAGTGATGATTCCGAAGATATAAACCCACGCTCATTAGGAAGAAAGTCCAAGTGCATGACCATCGAAGATTCTGCAGACGAAATAGACGAAAGCTTAGATAACGCCAGTCGCCGCCAAATAGCCTCGTCTTTGAAGAGCCAAACCGGTTGCCAAGAGGACAGTAACACCAATAGTAGAATTACCGCTTTATCTATAAGAAACGAAGTTGTGGTCAAGTTGAAGAAACTGCCAGTCAGCAGAACCGTGCCCAGTACTGCACTAGCAAAGCGCCCACGCTTGTGTAGCACTGACAGTGACACAAACGATTCGCTGTTGAATGTTAGCTGCATTGCGCGTCGCACACGTCGTCGCTCGAACGTTACGCCCAGTTCAGCATCGTTGAATATGTCGTTTATTGCGCAGTGTACCCGGCACAAAACAACAAAGCCAACACCTAATCGACCTAATTATGCAGAATTGCCCGCTGTCGAGACTCCAACTTTGAGTCCGACATTGACTCTTGCACCGAGGATACCAAGACAACGGAGTCCGCAAATGACGGCGCTTCTACCAACATTTCAGCGCCCAGGAACTCAAGCGCCCAGTCGTTTTACAGCTGCTCCAGCACATCCGCCATAACGACAACTACAACTACATCGACTGCTTTGTCCACAACAACTGACGAGCAGACGCCGGCGACTGCTGCACAAAAAAGCGGTTCTCGCTCATCGGCACAGCGTCGCCTAGTGCTGTCTGCCTCGGACGATAACGGTACAAGCAGTTTTAACACCGACACATCTACACACCGCATCAGTGCACGCTTTGCTGCGAATTTACATTGCATACGCAATAAAGTTGATGCGTATTTGATGCCCAAATTTGCGCGCATCGATGGTAAATTGCGCAGAAGTAAAGACCACACTTGAGCAATTTTTACATAATCTGTTTGGCTGATTGTATTTTTTGCTATTTTACTCATTGCAGTATCCGATGACAGCACGCTGGAGAATCACGCGCGTAAGAAATTTGTACACAGCTGCAGATTGCTGTTAAACGCCAACAGCCAAAATCGGCAACGTCAGTTTCAGGACCAACACCAAGAACAGCACCGATCGCAGTGGCATGTGTCACATGCGCTGCACAACGACTGCAAATCCCTGTGATGGCTCGACCACGACTACGGGAATTTATTTATGTAGTTGTTTAGCTGTTTTTCTTAAATATTTGAGTTTCACTTATTTTCCTACTATTTATTTTTGTATTAATGGCGAATGTTCAATCATGATGCCTTTGCAGAATTCAACCGATTTCAGCCGGATTCGATCCTAAACAATACTTCTTCCCACCACCTACTGGGTTCAATTGCTTAAAGAATTTTAGTTTTTTATCGACATAAATCTTTAAACGTTAGCTGTCGTTTTAAATGAAAATGAAATAAATGTATGGTTGTGGAATTTCGGCGATTCCGGACTGTACTACAGTAGCGACTCGGTAAAAGCAACCCTCGATTTGCGCAACTCCTCGATTATCGCAACCACCGAATTTTATACATTATAGACTCAGTAAAAGCAACTGCTGCCGAAAAAACCTCAATAATCGCAACTTTTTCTTTGTCTTATTTTCTTTTTGTGGAGTAGAGTGTCAGTTGATGTCCCGTTTCTCGCTCAAGTTTATTTAACTCAGTAAACTAAATTGTTATCAAACTGTTTTGTTAATTAAAGCCTTTTTAAGAAATGTTTGGAGTTTTTGTTTCTGTTTGATTTTTCTTAAACACAATGAATGTGATTAGTTTAAGTTCTTTGTTTTTGTAATACAACAAAATATGAATAAAATAATGAATTCTAATGAAACCTTTATAAAACTTTGTGAAATTTGCAAATTTTCATACAAAAATTTAGACTCAATAATTGCAACAAACTCGGTAGTTGCAACTGCCCCTGTCATTAATCGGTTGCTTTTACCGAGTCGCTACTGTACTACGTTTGTCAACATATCCCTATATATTTATAGGGATATACCTATATATTTATATATTTATAGTAAATGTGAACGTAATATGATCTATTAAAAATATATTTTATTTCCAAAGCGAATTCATAGTGACACAAACCTTAGATATATGAATGTAGGCAACTTGAAGAGAATAGAATAAATTAGAATTATTTGAGACAGATTTGAGTAAATAGTAGAGTAAATTCGGGTAATGTGATATAGTGGCTTATTTCACAAGTGCGTTGACCTGTTTCAAAATTAACCTTTTTAAAACATCATAAAAGCTAAAAAACTCGTGCTGCATGATTTTGGATGTATTTGCTTAAATAGTTTACAGTCAGTGTGATGAAGTGCTTTGAGAAGTGCTTGCACAAGTTTTTGGTCATTAAGTTTGAAAGCATAAAAGGTAAAAAAAAATATAAGAAAGTTTGAGGCTAATCAGAAGTAAATCAGTGATATCGATTATGAGTTTGCGAGGTACGGTCTTCTTAACAAAATTATTATTGTTCTTTTATAATATTTTTTTCGCAAAAAGTAAATTTCGGGTAATGTGATAGGTCGGGTAATGTGATACAGTAGATCACAGTACCCAGACTTATGACAGTAGTAATATTTGTATGCAGAAATGTATATATGCTTAATTTTATAATATTTGAATTGGAATAATCTCAAAAATCTGTTGTGGTTACGTTTCAGATAAAAAAAACCATGAAATCATGTTTCTCGATACAAATGTTTAACCCTTGGTTTACCCCGTCAGATTGTGATTTTCTTAAAAAAATTAAAAGCACGTCTCTCTCGTTTTGATTTGGAGTATTTTCACCAAGTTTGAAACTAATGGGTCTTAAATAATGTTTTTTTGGGTACATCACATTACCCCCAATGGTATATCACATTACCCGCCACTTTTTTCAGACGCCAATTTATGGATATTTTGATTTGTGATTGAAAAACTTGTCAACAGTTTATCTTAAAGAGTTAATAATCTGGTGATTACCCCAAGCACTCAGGCTCTATAGCGCATTGTACTTAAGGCTCAGGAAAAAGGTTGATAAAGAAAATGGAAATGGGAAAAGAAAAAGAGAAAGTGGGTGGAAGGGGAGAGGGAGTTATGAATTCTCCTGTGCATATTTCCCGGACTCATTAATGAATCTGAGGAGATCACACAGGGCGAGAGAATGAACTTCGTCCATTCTCATAACATCTGAACCCAGCGTGCGCAATCTCGTTCTAGAGAAGGCCGGACATGTGCTCTGTACTATCTACCTCCTCCAGGCAAGACACGCAAGTCGGATCTTCGATGATGCCCATGTTGGCCATATGTAGCCCCCATGGATTGTGTCACGTGATTAACCCGACCATTCGTCGGAGGTCTTTCCTTCTCAGATCCTGAAGGAAATTACCTGTTTTCCTGTTCGGGCTTTTCACAAAATACTTCGCAGTCTTACAGCTTCCCAAGCTAGACTAACGCTCTCTATGTAGGTTGTTGACATAGGACTTGATCCAGTCCAGGGTTCCTGCTAGACTGTTGCCGATTATTGGTTCTGGTCCCATGGTTGCACAGTTAACCAGTTCATCGGCAGTTTCGTTACCTAGAACACTGCAGTGTTCCGGAACCCAGATAAGTTGGAGCTTATTACGTCTCGCGACTGATTTAAGCTTCATATTACATTCTTGGACAATCTTAGAGGTAACACGCGCGTTCTCCAGGGCCTTAAGTGCAGCTTGACTGTCACTACAGACTCCTATATGTTTTCCGCACCATTTCCTCCCGATTATCCATTCCGCTACTTCCAGAATGGCGAAGATTTCCGTCTGAAAGACGGTAGTCAGCCCACCCAGTGAGTAGTAGCATCTGACACTTCTTTCGAGGTGCCATCCAGCTCCAGTACCTTTAATGGTCTTGGATCCGTCAGTGAAGAAAATATCCGTCAGATCCCCTAGCATGGCCTCTGGGTTGTCCCACTGGCCGCGCGTTGGGAACCTCACTTCAAAGTTTCTCCTAAAGGATACTACGGGTATTAGGCAACTCTTAGGGGCCAGCAGCAACGGATATTGTACTGACAACCTATTGAAGATTTCTCTATGACCCGAGCCCATGTTGTCATGCCAGTATCCATAGGAATACAGCCGACATGTCGCCTTCATCGAGACAGTGCTTATGGCACCCGTAATGCATATACATACACTTCTTTGTAGTCTGTTCAGAGCCAAAGCTGTGGACTTAACCAAACTTACTCTTGTGCAAATTTCATGTTTGCTCAACTTTCAGTTTTATGAAAAATACAAAAAGAAAAGCTTTTGTTAAAACTGAGACAAATAAGAAAAATAAACTAAAACCTATAAAAACGTTTTAAATTTAATAATAAAATTATAAATAAGATTGTCGAGTAAATAATAAAAGGTTATTTCAACGCAACTAAAAACAAAAGATGATTAAATTTTTAGTTATGTATATTCTTTTTAAATAACTTATGTGACGTGGTTATCAACGTAGCTTACAAGAGCTATACATAAGTATTCATGTATTTAGTAGTTGCCTTGGATTGAAGGTATTTATTTTGTGTCATAATGTCGTAGATTTCAATTTAACTATTAGAATTTCTATGATTTATGTATATCTACAATAAAATAATGTTTATATATATTATAGTATTTTATGAAAGATTTTAATTTTATTCATATACAATTTAACTATAAAAATTCCCTCTAGCGGCCCTGGGGTGTTCGAGAGCAAGGTGCTTCGCAAAATCTGCTACGAACGAACAACGAGCTGCATGAGCTGTTTAAAGACATGAATGTAGCACAGCGAATCAATATAGCTTGGATATGTTCCCTATGAACGATGAAGCTCCGAGATCATCTTTTGGGGAAAACTTTTGCGACAGACCCTAATACGCTAACGGGTTTCTATGGCCCGTTAAGTAAGTAAGTAATAATTCCCTTGAATTGCTTCGATGTTTTTGTAAATATAAGTATTTTTCCAGTACATCAAACTAATCAATTACATCAAGAGTGATTTTTCAAAACCTAACGTTCGAAAATAAATCAAAACACATAAAGAACGTCTCCCAAAAAGTTGTCTCCACTAAATGGAACGCTTCCAACATGCCGTCGCCTCCTACTGCCTGCCTGCCGCCCGCCTAGCATGAAAATTTCACACTGACTACAAACTGAATACAAAAAGCTCGCAGCGTTAAAAGCTAAGCGTTACAACAACAAAAACAACAAGAGCAGCGTCGGAATGGCCGAAAACATTTGAAACGAGTGTGGCTGGTTTGTGCGCGGACTTGCGTGAAGAGGCGCAAACGATTGCGAAAAATCCACAGTTGTGCCTGAAAAGCGGAATGTGAAACACGTCGCAGCGGCAAACGAACCGGTCGTAGAACGCCAATCAGAATTTTCTGTCGCTAGTGGGACAAACCGACTCACAGAAACTACAAACCAACACAAACACACACACACATATATATATATATACATCACCAAACAATCAAAACTAAGCAACGTGTGAGCGAAAAAGTGAAAAGGTTTTTTGTTCGACGATAAAGTCCTATTATCCTGTGCAAAGGATAACACAGCGCTGCGCTAACAAGTTGCAGTAGAGTGTGCGGTGAAAGGCTTCGGCAAGCGGAATACGCAAATTCGCCTTAGCTGCGAACATCAGGACATCATTGCTGGTCGGTCTGTTTGTGTATTTTATTATAGAATTAACGTGATTTTTTAAATGCGTCTTTGATTTGGGCTTCTGCGCTTCAATTGTTGATTACGCGCCGGTGTTGTGCGTTCGATGTTCGTATTTGGATTTAGTTTGTGTTTTGCTTTCCACACGTACTCATTATCAGTAACAAATATTGCCAACAACAGCAACACGCCACACACACGCACACACACGAGTTCAGCGGGGTCAATGACAAAAACGCCATTTGATTGGTGAATCTGACTAAAGTGAGTGAAATATTGAAATTTTGTGCCATTATTCTGGGTCGACGCGCTATTAGTCGCCGAGTTGTCATGCAATGCGGCGCTGCTGAGCGAGTCGAGCGATTGTTAAAAGTTTATGTATATTGTTGCATGTTTTGAAAGTATTGAAAATACTCCAACAAATTAAAGCAAAACAAACATCAAGGCAGGTTTTGTACAAATATTTTTAAATCGAATTAAAAAGCTTGGTATGAACAAATAATATAGAGAAATAATTTTTAAATTTAATTATTATGAAATAACAAAAATCGAACTAAGAAGCTCTTCTTCTAAGTGTCTTTTTTAATATGAAATAATATTTTAATGAAATAATTTTAAAAATCCTTTTATAAAATATAAAATTAGTAAATATAATTTATAGACTTATAAAATAATAATTCAATTGATATTCAGAAAATTCTAAAATTCAGCATCTTAGAAAATTAATAATGAAAAATATTAATAATTGTTTCAAAGTTGCACTCTGCACCCTGTATGCAACACCCAAAACTGTGCATTTAATAGCCCAATCCGCCCGGCACAACCACACACACACACGCGTACAATTGCACATACTTAAGAGCCCCCAGGGAAACACACCTTTTTATGGTGACCCCAACCAATTGGCAGTCGCCAGGTCAGGCCAGCAAGCAAAACAATACAAAACGGTCGACGGCAAAACAAAATGATGCCAACGCGCTTAGGCTCACAAAGTGTACCCACATAATTAACCAGCATCAAGATAAACAAGCGTGCAGACGCACAACGGTCGCCGCCAACTTCGTCACCCTACAGCCGGTAGCGCGAGCCGCTCATAGCCTGGCTGCGGCAACACACATTTTCCCACATATCTTTTGCGAAAACGCCGCAAAAAAGAAACGGAAATAAAACGCTCGGAAAAACCAACTAAAAAATTCAAACAAGTGGCCGTAGCGAGGCGCTGCCAGTGTGTGCGTGTGCGTGTGTGCGTGGTTGAGTTGGTGTGCGACATGGGTTTTGCACAGTCACTCACTCAGTTGACAGCTGGAGTGCGCCCAACATTCGCCAGCCGCAGAAAGACACAGCTGCACGCATGTCGGCGCGCTGGCTTCGCTGCCGGCGCCCGTTGTGCCAGTGGGCGCACCCAACAACACTGCCAGCGGCAGCACACTTAGTCAACAGACTTGGGCCGGCGTGAGGCATTCCAAGGAATTGCAGCTTGCCGTTGCAGAAGTGAAGCATACTTAGAGGCGCGCCAATGCTTAATACAAGGCAGTTAATGTTTTAGGCCTCAGCGGCTTTCATTGCTAATCTACGCAATTTTCTTTACATAATAAAAGACGGGAATATGAAATGAATGTGTGTGGAATGGGTACTAAGAAATATATTAAAACATTTTTGGTTACTAAATAAAAAAAAAAATGTATAGCAACATTTTTTTATGAACTTTTTTGGCGAAAACATATTTTTATTTAAATATTTAAATTTAAATATTTTATTTAAATATGTTTTGGCCATTAAAAATTGTTTGTATATATATTTAACGATACTTTCAAAGATGGGTTCATAAAATTGTTTGGTTTGCTGCAAATAAAAACAAAATTACATGTTGAGAAAAATGAATGAATAGCTTTTGTTTGGTTATTTTATAAATTGCATATAATTAATAAATTTAATAATCATATAATTGTATTAATTATAAAATTGACTCAAAAATTTTAGCTACTCAATTAAATACTTGCAGCTG
Source organism: Melieria omissa (assembly GCA_963971225.1). NCBI lineage: Eukaryota > Metazoa > Arthropoda > Insecta > Diptera > Ulidiidae > Melieria > Melieria omissa. Next base: position 58,619,827 of record OZ020268.1, read on the forward strand.
TTGCATTCATAAAATCCAACTTGGTAAATGAGGTCAGTGGACTGTAATCAATACTTATTGATTCGTGTATGTTCAATGAATAGAGACAGAAACCTGAACCATTTGATGTAAATTTTCATGATGCTTTCAGTACTATTTAGCCTCTAATACGGTTGACCCTCAATGGCTGACATAGGCAGCAATGTCTACTAATGATACTCAGTAGAAAAAAGTTGTAAGAGTTGTAAGTTGCTTATAAGTTGTAAAGAAATATCTCACTAATAGAATGCAGTTCAACTGATTTCCCACTTTTGCCGTACCCAAACAGTTATCTAAATTGGTTTTAACACAAAAATCTGAAAATTATAGCATCCATTGAAATGGATACCATTAAGCAACTGAGTGCCATATCCGTGTGAGGGAAATTATTTGACGCCCAGACCGAAGCAGGAAACCCGCGTACCCTTCTTTACTTGTATTACATTCCACACACACACTTGTATGTATATGTTTTGCACATATATGTACATTATGTATGTACAGTTTGCAAATTTAAAAAAGGTAGACAATTATTCTGAAAAGTATAGATTTGAAAAATATAGATTAATTGAATATTTCACTCTCATATAATATCGAAGTAATGTCTATTTGATTCTCGTATTGAAGGGCGAATTGATTTTAAAGGACCACCCAGAAAACTGTCTGACAGAGAAGAAAGAAAAATCATCCGAAAAGTTCTTCAAAACTCCCGTATCTCAATGGAAATGAGGAAATGGCTTTGGATATACAAAAATAGAATGAGGAACTGAAGTATCTCATGAAACTGTTCGGAACTGTATGGCGCCAAATTTTCAATGCAATCTTGGTTTTGAAAGAAGACGAACTTTTTGACAGTTGGAAATATAGCTTCATTCCTTTTTTGATTTTTTACACCGTTTTCGTGTATCAAATAGACATTACTATTGATCTATATCTTAAAAAAATTTCAAAATATGGCAATTTCTGTTATATTTATAAGATTTTCAAAATACTTTTTCTACCCTTTTTAAGTTTGTAAACATTTACTTGACAAACTGTATATGTATTCGAATATGTGTGCATGTGTACATACGTTCGGTGAGCGTTACGCATAAATTTATTGTTATTAGAGCATTTTTGTTGAAGCTGGCTGAATGGCTTAGCGATTGTCTAATGGGCCCACTGACTGGTGGTCGACTGTTTGTCTGTCTGTGTGAGGGTGTGTGCCAACTTGGCGGCGACTTAGCGGCGGTACAACCGAATGATTTACACGCGGCACCAACTGCTGCATTGCTTACGTGTTACTTTTGTTGCTGTTGTTGTTGTTTTTATTGTTGTGCTGTAAATAGCAATGTCAGCGGCATTAAAATTAATCCTGTCGGAAATGAGCTGGAATTTGATGCTATTTAAATATGTTTGACATGTGTAGATTCATAATAAATGATTCTCAATACTTGGAATTAGTAATAGAAAAGGATTTACGAAACAAAAATAAATAGTAAACAATTAACTTAAGGGACACAACTAGTTTGACCGCCTGAAAAAGGAGATTCTTGTGAATTTTGAATTTTGTGAAGTATTGCATCGAATGTTTTAAAATTTTGCAGATATATTTATGCATAAATAATGAATACAAAGTAATTTTTTCAAATGAAAATATTCGATTTTCAGCAAGTTATCCACCATCTCCTGAGTCTTCAAAAAAAAAACGTTCTCCCACTGCTGCAGTGATTGTAGCCTTCGCAGTGCTTGAAATCAAAAAAACCAAAAATTTTACTTAACTAGGTTATATTTCCTATACAATAACCCTCGGTTGTAACAAAAAAATAAAATGCAACAAAATGGCGGTTTTTTGAAAAAAAAATTAAAATGTTGCTGAAAAATCTGATGGTTTCTGGCCTGGCATAATTATACTTTTCATCCTATCATTAAACTGGAGGGTCATTGTATGGAAAACAAATACACAATAAGCTAAAAAAAGACCCAAGTCGATCGGATGATTTGTTATCAAGTTACAGCTGCAGCAAATTTTAAAAATGTAGTTTTGAGAAAAACGCGTTTAAAGTTTTAAAACCGTGTTAACGCGTAGTGAACGAGACGGATTTGAGGCTCTGCATCTCAGAGACTTTTACGAATTCGACAAAATCCGTCCGTATACTTTTTCTATGATAGTTATACTATAAAAATATGAAAAAAAACAAAAAACGAAATTTTCAAAATTTCAAACTAGTTGTGCCCCTTAAGCAGTATTTTTTTTCTATACTTTAGAAAAAACTGCATTTCTGATTAAATATTTAAAAAGACTTTCAATTGCTGTACACTTTTCAGCTTCAATGAGTCCAGTGTAAACGGGCTCTTCGTCATAAAATCGTCACTTGAGTTTAGCGCGTGCATTCCCGTAACACTGCAAGGCATCGAGTGCCATAAACAAGCAGTAATACATTTTTTTTTTTGCAATGAAAAGCCTGCATTTGATCTCATTGCGCCTTTAGTTATTTATTCAAGTTGTTTATTTTTAAATCTAAGAAGGTGTTTGCATAGCAGTCTGGCACAATATTCAATTTCTTTGAACATGGAGCCCAGCGATGGGTTCGTTACAGTGGCGCGTAGGTGTGGCTCAGACTGCAAACACGCAGCAATTAGATGCCAATTCGAGTAATAAACGCGTTTATAATGACTTGTACAAATATTTGCCAGCGCATTCGAATGCGCCATTATCTTATCAATCAATCGTTGGATGCGCATTGGAGGGGTGCAGCAAATCAGGCCGGACTGACAGTTCGGGTCCCATAAAACAGTTGATTGCTCGTCTCTCTCTGATCAGCACATATGGAATTAACACTTACATATATTAATATTCATACCTCACATATGGACAACTGGATATAGAAAGGTTCCAACAAAAGTTGTTGACATTCTGTGGAAGAGAAAAATACATAAAAACTGAAGTATTTTGTTGCCATATGGCAACATGCTACTTTGTGGGCGTCTGAACCCTCTGTGGTTTCAAGAATAAATTTTTTGTTGGTCCTTAGAATAGTTTGAAGTTTTAGGAAAAATACGAAATTAATAAACTGAATATTTAAGCTTACCGTAGGAACACAATTGGAGCGTATGGACGTATGGGCGCACGGCGTACGGCGTAAAAACGCTGTCGAAATACGTTCAGACGTTGCCTTGCTCACAATTCCAGCGTGAGCAGCAACGTATAAAATACTCAAAATACGTTTTTCAATTGTCAAAAAATGAATAATACGCCCATACGCGGCGTACAAAATAGAAATAGATCTAAGTGAGCGTACGACGTTTTTACGTTCATACGCTTGCGTCGTCAATTGTGTGCGCTTTCATAGAAATATATAAAATTTAATTTGACAACGCAATACGTCGAACGTAAATACGCTCATACGCTCCAATTGTGTTCCTACGGTAAAGAAGAGCAGTATACACGTTTTTTTAATGGTATATATTGACATAGTAAAGGAAGAAGAAGCAGACAAATTAGATAACTTTTTAATTTGACGTTTTCTTTCAATTTACATACTTTTTTTTTATTTTAGTTGAAGTAGCTAAATGAAGAAATATTCAAATTTTTGTTATGCGTAAAAAGTTTTCTGTTGAAGAATTTATTACAGCCACAATGACGTGGTTGCTCTCATAGAAAAACACTCTAGAATACAGGGCCCGAGTATAAAAATAAAAAAATTTCTAATAGAATGTTGCTAATATAACCACATAGAAGCCTAAAACGTAAAACTTAAAATTTAAACTTTCCCCAGTAAAAATCTGCAGCGAAAGCGATAAAGATTCTTTACGTTTGAAATTGGGCAATTCTCAAAGTATTTTGTAGGAAATTCTTTCTATTATGTAACAAGTAATATGTCACTGCATCAACTCATTTACTGGGGTTTTGAAGAGAATCTATCTTCTATTTATATATATAAAAATGAATCGTGGTTCCTTCGGCTGCTTAAAACTTGAAAACGACTGGAGCAACTTGGATACTTCCTTCGGCGGGTTCGTTTGAAATTGTTACGTAAAGGTTTAGAAAAAAAGATAAGTCGGGAAAACGGGGCGTGGTACTACAAAAATACATTTTTAGACAATAACTTTGGAACCATAAGTCACACATCAATTAAATTTGGTACAAACTTACTATTTAATCATGTCCTTCGCTCGAGGGAATGGGGTGGGTATTGAACAAAAGGGTGTAGCACCGCCCATACAACTCAAATCTTTTAAATGGAATAGCTTCCGAAATGTTAGTCGCACAGCATTGAAATTTGGTATGACATCGTCCCATAGAAGTATAATTTTACTGTTAAAATTTTATGGGCGTTGAACAAGGGGCGTGGCACATTTTTAATGCAGCAGAACTGTAAGTCGTACATCAATGAAAATTGGTATGAACCTACCTGTTAATCATATCTTTCGGCAGAGGGAATGGGGCGGGTAACAAGGGGGCGTGGCACCGCCCATACAATTCATTTCTTTATATGGAATAGCTTCGGAATTGTAAGTCGCACAGCATTGAAATTTGGTGTACCGTCGTTTCACAGATTCTACTGATGAGATTTGATCGGCGTTGGTCAAGGGGCGTGGAACTTTTTTTATGATCGTGTACTGCACACATCAGTGAAACTTGGTACGACCTTTCTACTTAGTAGCACAATTCGACTAGAAGAAAGTTGTGAGCATTGGACAAGAGGGCGTGGTACCGCCTCCATTTTTATATACATAGATTGTTTGCCCTAACTGACTGACTGATTGATTGATTGATTCATCATCGCTCAGCCCAAGCCGCTGAAGCTACAAACATGAAATTTGAACTGTAGATACATCTTGAAAAATGAACCTTCGCTAAGACGGGATTTTTTGAAATTCGAGGTGTGAAGGGGCAAAACATGTGTTAAGGTGTCGTATGAAGAAAAGTGGTTTAAGAGACATATTGATTTCGAACTTCCTGAAAATACTCAAAACCAAAAATAATTCGGCACGTGTTTTATAATTTTTCGAAAATCAAAATTTAACTGGACCAATAATGAGTTAAGATTTGTTTAAGGGTAGACTCGAAAAAAACATGAACCGATAGGCCTATTGACTTCAAAAATTGTAAAAATACTGGAAATAAAAAACATTATACACGCGTTTCTCATTATTTTCAAAATCGAAATCTAACTGGATCAACGATGGGTTAAAAGTAGGGCTCTTAAAAGTAGTCGAATAGTATGAAAATCGATTAATCGATTATTCGAATAGTAGTTGTTTAGTATTCGTAGTATTGTAATAGTATTCGAATATTGCTATTTGAATAGTCGATGTGTTTGGAATAGTCGAATAATTGTTCAATTTGCAAATAATCGAATAAACACCTAAGTTTTCAAAATCGAATATTTCTGTTTCCTTTCTAAGTTGCTGGAAATTTTTTCCAGAAATATCCATATTTATAATTTGAACGTTGATAATGAGCTAATGATAATGAATGTAACTGACTCTGTGTAAATGTTGCTTGTATATGCTTATTGTTATTTGTTCACAAATTCTTCACAATTTCAATAAATTATTTACAATTCGAGTTTGTGTGGCTAAACAAAGTTTACTTTATTATATGTACATTATTGCTATTCGAATAATCGAATACAAACGGGCAATCGACTAGTCTAAAATGAACAAGTAATCGAATAGTTGTTTGCCTTCGAATAGTAATATAATAATAGCGAAATAATAACGCTATTCGAATATTAATAATCGAATAATATGCTATTCGATTTATTCGAACAATCGATTAGTCGAATAACAAGTATGTATGTAAAAGTATGTATGGAGAAACAAATTTTTTTTAGCCTTTTGACTTCACACTGGTGAAAGTACTTTAAATGTAAAATAACTCGATACGTGTTTTTCATTTTTCCGACTATTAAAATCGGCCGGGGTCAACGACTGGTTAAAAGTTTGTGTGGCGAAACTGTAAAAATCATGAATTGAATGAATGAAATGGGCCCACTGACTTCAAACTTTGTGAAAGTATTCTTAGTGAGAAATAATTTGACACATGTTTTTCTCTTTTTTGAAAATGTTTGTATAGAGAAACACGATTTATTGGTCTTTTTGACTTTAAACTTAGACAAAAAGCATTTTAATCGGGAAATAATTAAAATATGCTTTTCATTTTTTTGAAAATCGAAATCTACCGTGGGTTACTAAGGGTTAAGAATTTGTTTAGAGTAAATGTGAAAACTCATGATTTAAAGGGCCTTTTGACTTCACAGTTAGAACCATTTGACATCAAAGATAATAGACATATGTTTTTTTTTTTTAAATCAAGATCTGACGGGGTCAACAATGCGTTCAAAATTTGTATCGGGTGAAACAAGAGAGCTTGCGTGCGAACCCGCGGGCCCAGCTAGTCTTGTCTATAAAAACCACACCAAATATAATTTGTATCTATTTTTGCTGTTTTGCGTTTGGGTTTTCTTGAATGTGTTGCGATCTTACTTTTTATTTTTTGACTTAAATGAAAATTATTGTATTATTTTGCTAAATTTATTTTATATTATTTTATTTTATAAACGTTGACATTGTACAGCGTACGCAATCAAAATAATACGAAAAATAGTAGACGCTCCTTGATACATACAATACATCAATACAATATACAATTCAATCAGCGCAGTTGAAGAAACAATAAAAAAACTCGAAAACTCGCACGAAACATATTATTGACATGAAAAATCACGGCAACGTCGAAATACAGCATATACCCCCGATCGGAGAAAGGCGAATCCGAAGGCTTAAACGACTTGCAACTTCTGACTTACCATCTAGAAATTTTGAATGAAATATGTACTGTAAACTGTATTTATGTATGTATTGTAAACTGAGATTTAACTTACTGTCGTACGCTAGTGTTTTGTTGAGTTCGTAAATGTATGTATATTCTGATATTGATCTATGTACATAAATTATTTCCAAATAATGTTAGAATATTACGAGATGCCTTTTATTAGGCAGGTGTAATAAAAATAGAAATTAAAAACAAAAAAAAAAAAACATATATTATTTATTAAAAATTAAACACTTTATACACAAGTTTTTGTAAACCCATTTTTGCTTCACGCCACTGCCTTGGCGTCTGTATGGTCGCGTTGCTTATTGTTGTAAGCCATTGAGCAAATTTTTCGACCTGAAGGTTCATTAACGTCCTCACATTGACATCGTTATGTAATAGGCGCTGTCATGGCTTACATAACTTATCTCACACGGCCGTTATTATTGCGGAAGATATATAAGTATATGAAATTATGCCGGCAAATTGCCGTTGCCTGAAATTATTGTGCAAATAATTAGAAGGCGCCGCATCAAAAGGAAGCATGAAAAATGCCAAGATGGGTGTTGACAAGAGAGAAATCTCAGTCAAACGGTGGGCGCGGGTAGCGAAAGGAAAACGAGTGAGTAGTAGCGACAGAATATGGTGACAAGTGGTAGAGAAATGGGCAACAGAAGGCAGAGAATGCAGCTAGACGCTAAAATGCAGCTGAGTGAAACAAAGAAGTGGCAATTTGATATGCAGGGAGAGAGAAGAAAGCATTGTCTGGCACAGAAAGAGCAAAAACCAACAACAAAGGTCTGCAATAAAAAAGGCAAATAGCGCCAACAAACAATAAAGAAAAGTAAAGTTGGAAATTGATTAAAGTGGAAAGAAAAACCTAACAAAAAACATGAAAATACAACTTTATGTTCGAAGCGCTGAAGAGGAAAACCCAAAAGTATTTAATGAGTTGAAAAATCTAAAAAGTTGACAAGTTAAAAGTTAAATATTAAAAAAAGACTAAAACGAAAAACAATATAAGCAAAAAAGGATGAAAACAAAAGAAATAAATACGCCAGAAAAATTTCATAAAAACCAAAAACTGTAAAGGGACCCCAGCACAAAATGCGGCCAACCGGGAGCTAACGGACAGCGAACTGGGCCAAGAGAGTGAAGCGTTAAGTGCAAAGAAGCCTGAGCGTAGCAACTGTGTGCAGGACTTTGGCAAATAAGCAAAACAATAGCGCAAGGCACATTCAAGTGCGCGTAAAAGAAACGACGAGAAGACATGGAATGGGCAGATCCAGGAACAACAAAGACGCTAAGGAAGGAGCGCCGTGCATTTGAACGCAAGGCAATAAAGCGCGCTGTTAGGCAGCCGTTATTTATGTACATATGTTACACTTACACACACACACACATCATATAGAAGAAGTAGATAGCCTGCAAGTATATTTAACATATTGTAACGATAAGACAGTCTGTCGCTGTGCAAGGCGCCGGGTACGGCGCAGCGAGTCAGTCTTGGTTAAGGCAAGTGAAGGTGTTACACGGAGTAATAATCAAATAATTAACTGTAAAGACAGTAAAGTGTGAAATTTGTGAAATAAAGTGATTGTTGGTTTTTATTGACTGCGTTTGAGAAATTAAGGGTTTTTTGAATTGCACAATCCAGAGATACGTACCAGCCCACTAGAATTAGTATTCGTAACAATATTTAATGTATACATGAATTGTGCGTTCCGCCTACTGGCCGACTGCACCCTCAAGCGTCACAGCTGACAATTGTTGCCGATTACTGCTGTTGTTGTTTTTGTTGGCCGCCTTACCTAAATGTGACAATTGGAATGTGTGTCACAACAGCAACAACATCACAATATATTCGACGCGACTTAAGTCCTGAATTCAGCCGCTATGTCTATGTGTGTGTGACACACATCTCGTCTTCTGTGTGTGTGTTTGCTTCGCTTTTTGGGAGAGTTTCGCTCGAGTGGTGACACAGCCGAGGAGCCGAGCTGGAGCACCGTGCGGACATTGTATTTTTCACAATGATTTTCCCTTTCCCTCATAATTTGTTTACATTTATTTATTTTCAACGCTTGCGTTCTTATTGATTTTTCCCTTTTTTAAGGGACACGTTAAATAATACGAAAATAAAAAAAATATATGAAAACGGAAGAAGAAGGAAAAATAGAAGGCAGAAATAAGTGGCATAATGTTCATATTGTGCGAGTTATAATGCAGTCGAAAGCGAAGGCACAATCGCATTCGATGCGCGTCGAATTGGCTGCGGTTGGCTGACACTGAAGCGGCTAAAGGGTAGGAAATGGAATGCAAATGACTGAGGGCCGAATGAAATGGAAAGTTGAGCGAGTGCAAAGGAGAAGCAAAACAGAGAGGGAAGTGGGTGGGGGGATGAAGAACGAGTAAAACGCGGCGGAAAAGGTACAAAATGAAAGTAGCGGATAAGTGGAAATTTCAGTATTTTTAAGTTTTAGGCGTTGGTGAAAGGATCGAAAAGGAATTGAATTGGAAATGTGTTTCTTTGATGCGCTAATGATATCCAATCGTACCCAACTTTTGGTCTAACGAGTTGAAGAGAAGAATGATAAATGGTGCAAGGCTTTTTTCTGGGAATGTTGCTAACAATAAAAGAAACTGAACTAAATCTGCTTTAAGACATTTCAAGAGTTGGGTACTCTTTTTGTTAAAGATTTTCGTCTGAAGAATTCCGTTAATTTTTATACCCACTAGTTATTGTATTAAAAAGCCTATTTTCCCTGAACCGTTTCGAGGTTTTTTTAATACATATTTATTACCTTCACATATACTTATTTACATTCATACAGCTGCCACTTTCTTTTAACAGTCCATTCCTTTCAAACATCCAACTGCATTTGGTGAAATGAACAGCTCAACAACATCCAATTCAACCTACTCCACTTTTTAACTTACCGCCCTTCTCTTATCACATTTGCCCTCGCTTTATCTCCTTCCTCGTTCACTTTTTGTGCACTTGGCAACGTTGCATTAGTTGTCCGCCCCCACTGGCTGGTGTCGACTGCGGCCTTCAACTCTGTTGTACCCGTGTAACCCGAATACAACGAACTCTTCTCGTTGAGCCCTCGTCAGTGCGCTTCTCTTCCAGTCGCACGTCCAATCGCTCGCTCTCTCTTTACTCTCCATCGACATGTGGGGTGGCTGGAAGCGACTGGCGCCTCCAGTGCATTGTCCCACAATTTCGTGACACGAAAATGCAGTGTGCACCATGTACTAATTGCAATGATATTTATATATAAATACAACAACAATAATAGCAACAAAATACATTCAGTTCAATTCAGTGACGACATTTGTGCTGAGTGGCTGCAATGGTGATGGCTGGTGGTGTTGTGGTTGTGTATACGCACCGAAAATTATTCGTTCTCTTTCAGACAACCAATGAAAACAATAATTAAATTCAGTGGTGTACATAGCAGCAAAGAACATATAGTATGAGTTTTTTTGTTATCATATAAACGTAATGAGAACCATAAATAAAAAGTCCTAAGTCTGATAAAAGTCCTAATCAAATTGTATTTTATAACTATTATAAAAATATCGAAATATGTTCGCAATGTTAATGGTGGAAGCAATCTAAAGTGGGCACTTTCCTTGTACACATTGCCATCCCTTCCGTTTACCGTTTCCTTTATCCTTCTATCCACTTTTGCTAGTTTGTCTTCAATTTGTTCGTCTTTTCTTTTAAAAAATATAAAATATAATTTTTAATCACTTGATTATGAGGATTGCAACTACAGTATTATTGACTTCTCTTAATTTTTATTTCTAGAATTTTTGTAGTTTTTATTGAAATTTCCTTATTTCCTAAAAGTTCCAACATTTTCGTAATTGTTATTGTTTTTTTCTTATTTTTAGTTCCAACATCTTCCTAATTTTTATTAACTTTACCTTAGAATAGAATAGATACGGGAGCCGAGCATCAACTGCCCGAGACACTGCGTCCAAAGAGAACTATTGTGTCGTATCCCTTTTCTTTATTGGAGGAGTTCATCTCCCCCAATACTGTCCAGGAACTCCTTGATTTTTCCCAGATTAGTTCCAGACAGCTCGTTTGTCTGAATTAGTTCCCTTCCCAGTATACGCTTCCTTGCGTGTAAGAGAGCGGGACACTCGGTTATGATGTGCACGGATGTTTCATCATCTTCCATGCAGAATCTGCATAGTTCGCTATCTGTCAATCCCAGTCGCGCTTTATGCATATTTAGCAGGCAGTGCTCGCTCAGAATTCCCGTCATGAACTTAAGCTCCTTTCTGCTTAGGTCCAATAGGTATTTAGATTTGCCTTCCGAATAGGCCGGAAAGAATAGCTTGGCACGCGTTGTCCCACCGTATTGGACCATTTCTGGTTGGCCCGATTTTTGAATTCCTGTTTGACACAATGCCTGAAATGAGCTCTGCTGACACCTATGATTGGCTCAGGTCCATAGGGTCGTTTTGCCGCCCCTTCCTTTGCCAATCTGTCCGCTTCCTCATTTCCATCGTGCCCACAGTGCGCAGGAACCCAGTGTATTATCACCCGGTTATCCTTTAAAATGTCTTGGAGAACATTTGCTGTCTCCCAGACTAGTTTGGAGTCAAACGTCGTCGAGCTCAAAGCTTTTATTGCAGCCTAGCTGTCGGACATTATGATTATCCTCTTTCTCCTGACATTGAGAGTCAGTATCTTCCTGGCACACTCGTTTATGGCAAAGACCTCAGCCTGGAAGACTGTGGCCGTGTCTCCCAGACTAACTGCTAATTGGGAGCTAGTATTAAATATTCCAGCTCCCGTTCCGCCTTCCATCTTTGAGCAATCAGTGTACCAGACAATGTCATCACACGTGAGACTGATTCTATTAGCAGCCCAGTCTTTCCTATGCGGTATGTACGTAGAGTAGTTCTTACTGAACTATTAGGGAGTATAAACTCTGAAGCCACTTCGGTCTCAGTCCCCAATTTTTTCCACAGATTCTTTTGCAACCCCAGAGAGCATTGCCTGCCCTCTTGATGATGCGATCAACATGAGGTTTCCAGTTCAATTTGCTGTCCAGGATTACCCCTAAATACTTAACTTCCTTCGAGAAGTTCAGTTCTTTTCCAAAGATCATAATCTGTCTAAGGTCGATCTTCCTTTTAAGTGTAAAAGGGACTATGATTGTCTTGTCTGGATTCACAGACAGTTTCTGTCTGATACACCAGTGCTCGACTATCCTCAGCGCGCTCTGAAGCAAATCTGAGACGGTATGTCCATCTCTGCCTCTGACCACAATGACTAAATCGTCTGCATATGCGATGACTTCATGTCCCTGCTCTTCAAGAGAGCGGATTAGTCCGTCAACGACTACAGACCACAGCAGGGGGGATAGTACTCCCCCTTGAGGACATCCTCGCGCTGTACTTGCTGACAGCTCAGTCTCCCCTAAGTTGGACTGAATCACCCTGCTCTCCAGCATTGATGATATCCATCTTATAAGGGTGGCAGGCGCCTGTAGTCCTTCTAGCGCCGTTTCTATCGCTTCAAAGGTTGTGTAGTTGAAAGCCCCTTCTATGTCCAGGAAGCCTACTAGATAGATTTCCTTTTCTGCCAGGGACTTCTCTATCTTACCTACCAGTGCCGATAAGGCCGTTTCCGTGGATTTACCTTTCTGGTAAGCATGTTGGTTCGTGCTCAGGGGATGCTGAGTGAGTAGTTCCTCCCTCAGATACCGGTCAACGACCTTTTCCAAGCCTTTAAGCACAAAAGACATCAGGCTTATTGGCCTGAAAGATTTTGGGTCCTTCTTATCAGCTCTTCCAGGTTTCGGGAGATATGATCACGTTAACTATTCTCCAGGCTTCTGGAATGTACCCAAAGGCTAAACTACATACGTAGATTTTGGTTAAAATGGGCGTTAGTATTGCCATTCCCTTCTGTAAGAGCGCTGGGCAAATACCATCTTTTCCCGGCGCCTTGTAGGGAGAGAATGATTCCAGCGCCCATTCTACTACAAGTGCATTACACACAGCTTTGGCAGTTCTCCTTCCCTACCTGGACGATGCACCTGTCCAGTACTGCCTGTCAGAGGATCATTTGTGTATACTGACCCCGGGAAGTGGGTATTGGTCAGTAGGACAAGTGTTTCCTTTTCACACTTTGTGGCTGTCCCATCTCCATCCACCAGTGTTCCTATCGGACAGGATTTTTCCATCGAGAGAACCCTATGAAGCCTGTAGCTGGAGGACAGATCTGATACGTCCTCACAGAACCGCTTGAAGGATTCCCTCTTGGCCTTCCTGATTTCTTGGTTGTATTTGGTGAGAGTCTGGGAGTAGGTCTGCCAGTCGTTGTTTCGCTTGGCTCTACTAAATAGTTTCCTTACTTCCCTTCTCAGTTTGTTAAGATGACTACTCCACCACGGTGTCTGTTTCCTACAAGTTTTGGTCTTGAGGGGACAGTTTTCTTCATAGGCATTCCGAACGGAATCTCTAAAAATTGTAGAGGCCCTTTCTAGTCTGTCTATGGTATCTATCCTATTCTCGATTTGAGTTGGGACGTCCTGTCCTAACTGGAAGCAATAGCTGTTCCAGTCAGTCTGTCGTTTTGGTCTGAATGTCACCACGGTTGGCATCTGATTCCCTAGCGTGAATCTTATCTGCCTATGATCTGAGCACGACGGCTCGTCAGATACCCGCCAATTGCTGACAAGTTCTTTCGAGGTCATCGAGGTTGTCAAGGTCATATCCAAGACTTCCTCTCTGACTCTAGTTACAAATGTGGGGCTGTTCCCAATATTGCAAATACTTAGGCCTAAGGAAAGTATATAATTTAATAGTGACTCACCTCTAGGATTTATGTCCGTGCTCCCCCACATGGTGTGATGGGCGTTCGCATCACAGCCCATTAAGAGCTCCATGTGGTTGCCCCTAGCATAGGCAATGAGCTGTTCTGCTATTCGGGGTGGACAGTGGTCGTCATCTCCAGGGAAGTATGCGGAGGCAATAATGATTTCCCTGGAGTTCCAGGTAATCTTACCCGCGCATAGATCCGGCGTAACGAAATCTGTCAACGGGAAGAAAGATATGTTATTAAACACGATGCAGGTCCTGGCTCTGGTTGTGGTTGATTGACAACATAATACCTTACCTGCCTGGGATAGCCCTCTGACTTGACCATTGGTGCTGGTCCATGGTTCCTGCACCAGGGCTATACTAGGACCCAAGGTGTTCATGGTCCTAGTTAGGACAGCCGAGGCTGCCGACGCTCTATGGAGATTGACTTGTACAATCTCCATAGTTACGCCTTTGGTCCCTTCGTGTGGCACGCTTACCCCCTCTGCCCCTCGTCTGCACCCGTTCATTGCTGCTCGGTGTATGTGCAGACTTATCCAGCAGGCTCAGTCATCTGGATGGATTCGCCAACCCAGTCAGCCGAGTCTGCCGGACTGGCTTAGATGAGGTAGGCTTTGCGGGCCCAACCGATGCCTGTCCTGGCGTCTTGTCACTGGTCCGTTCGGTCCGAGTGACGGCTTGCGTCCGTCCACTTGTAGGTGGACAGTCCTCGCATGCCTTCGCCAGTGCTTGCTTGCTGGTGGAGGGTCTGTCCTCTTCCACCACTATCTGCGGCGTCCTCGTCTCCGTGCCGCCCCGGCTGGTCACCGACGACTTCATCCCCTGATCAGTCCGCACCCTGAACTGAACTCTCCCCAACTCGAAGAAGGGAAGGTCCTTCAGCTCAGAGAGCCGACCTACTGAGGTGTCGTCGATGGCCAACGTCAGCGTTGTTCCCTGCGCCGCGACAGATCTATTCAGTACCTTCCAGTTTCCTGTCGGTAGTGAACGGTTCTGCGTACGAAGCATTCGAAGAATATCTTCGGCCGGGAGGGAGCAGCCAGGAAAGAATGCGGTGGCCACACTGGGTTTGGGAATGTCTTTTCCCTCCACCAGTTTCACCTTCATTCCCGGCAGTTGGGTTTTTGTCATGACCTCCCTTAGCCAGTTCCTTGATGCCTCGTCGGCGCAGTTTACAATAATCCATCCTGGCTTGAACGAGCATCCTTGGAACCTGATCTGAGGCCCATCCACGGGGAGCTTACGCAGCTCCTCTTTGATCAGCCCTTCGATCGTCCTCTGCTCCTCCAAACCCAGATGGACAGCCGGGAATTCGTCCGGTAGAATTCCAACTTTGATGGCCGCAGCAGCCTCAGCAAAGGACGGACTAAACTTCGTCCTTTTTGGTACGGGTTGCGCCGTATCCGCTCTGCTGCTGCCACCAGTGTCGTCCGTCTTTGTCGGCTCTTCCAGCACAGTCTTGAGGGCATCATCGTATGATTTACCCGACGCCATTAGCCTCCTCAGCCACTTCTTTTGAGAAGTCGTCAGCCGCTTTCTTTTAAGAGAGATGGCCTCGGTGGCTTCTACCAGCGCGGGTACGCCAAGCCAGGGTGCCTCCTCAACTGCGATCGTTGACATGGTTGTCACGCTCGTATGGGAACATTCACTGTTCCCCCTACTTCTTCTTGTCGGTTGGTCTCTGCAACCGCTTACTGTTAGTTCAGCAATGTGCTGATCAGTGGCGTCAGTCTGTCCGACGTCCTTACCATCCGAGGCGCGTGTTTGAGAGCTCATCATCTGGTTCTTTCGGCCACCTACTCCGACGAGGCTTTTCGGTGGCCTTTCCAAGTTGTGGGGAAATAAGGTCGCCCATGACAGAGCCCCATGCCATGGGAAGTCCAAAATACTACCCGAGGTGGACAGGTATCGGGTAGGCTCCGTGATATTACAGCCGGTATACCCCCTGGCTGCAAACCATCCAATGGGCACGGGTCGCATAACACCCTGGATTAGGGGGGAGGGGATGTGGGGCAGAGAGGATACCAGGTATAGGCAGTTGGATATAGGAAGTGACTAGTTTGCCAGCCACACAGGGTATGACAAGACCATACCCCGGTGGCTGTTTCCAGCGGCCACCACGAGGAGGTCTAGTCACATTCCGCCAGCCCCTCAACTCCCGCCAGCTGGACATCCTAGCTGGCAGTGGCTGAAGAGTAGGCAGCAGACCGCAACTTTACCTTATTTGAAATACCAACAATCTCGTAATTTTTATTGACTTTTTCTTATTTTTATTTCCAACCTTTTCATACTTTTTTTGAATTTTCCTTATTTCTAATTCCAAAATTTTCGTACTATTTATTGACTTTTCCTCATTTCAAATTCCAGATTTTTTGTATTTTTAATTGACTTTTCCTATGTTTTGGTTCCAATATTTTCATATTTTTTATTGACTTTTTCTTATTTTTAATTCCAACTTTTTCCAAGTATTTTTATTTTACATTTTCTTAGTTTTAATTTCAACATTTTCGTAATTTTTATTGACTTTTTCTTATTTTTAGTTCCAACATTTTTGTATTTTTGTATTGACTTTTTCTTATTTTTAACTCTAACATTTTCGTTATTTTTATTAACTGTTTCTTAATTTTAATTCCAACACTTTCGTAATTTTTATTGACTTTTTCTTATAACTTATTCTTATTTGAAAATCTAAAATCTCGTATTTTTTATTGACTTTTCCTTATTTCTAGTTCCAACACTTTACTACTATTTATTGACTTTTGCTTATTTTAAATTCCAGCTTTTTTTATTAACTTTTTCTTATTTGTAATTCCAACATTTTCGTAATTTTCATTGATTTTTTCTTATTTTTGATCATAACATTTTCGTATTGTTTTACTTTAATTTAATTTACTATTTATTTATTATTATTCAATATTATTGATTACTTTTATCATTTATTTATTAATTATTTTATTTTTTTATTTCAACATTTGCGTACTTGATTTGATTTTCTCTTGTTTCTATTTCCAACATTTTCGCACTGGTCTATAGACTTTCAGCAATAAAATTGCAAAGTGAAATGGAAACTTATTTCGAAACTAGGTCGTTGGCATTTTATGGCCAACTGATTGACAAGCCAACGCGCAAAGCATTGTGGTAGCACTAAGTATAGAAATAGTTGTTGGTGTTGCTATTGTTGTTGCTACTGTCAATGCCTGCCGTCATTGATATGAATTTTTAAGAGAACAACAAACCAGTCAACCACTAAAAACAAAGACAGCACCACTTTCTGCCCCTCCCCTCCCCCTTCCTACGGCTGATAAAACCCACCGTGGCTTCAATGCAAAAGTGTTCATTCTGATTTTTTAGATGCCTGCGTTTCCGTTCTTCTTCGTCAAATGCTGCACTACTTTCGAACGTTGTTGTTGCATTTTGTATGCGTCTGCATTAAATTCCATGCACATTCCATTGCACCATGAGCCCTTCCCGCCCCTGCCCATCAACCTGAAGCTCATTCCAGCGCATTAGGCACGCTTGACAGATGCGACGAAAGCAACGACGCCATTCGAGGAGGGAAAAACCGAAAATGCAAAATGAAAATAAAGCAGAAAAATGGCATAAATGCAAGCAGCAGTGACGCCAACTGGCGCTGCGCTACTATTTTTAAGCTCGACGAAGCCGCATGAGTGCGTTAGCATTTCGCACGCAATCGGCCGCGCGCTCGCCCCTTTTCGTGCACATCCTCTCGACGATTGTGTGGCAGCTACAGTTGCTTCTTCTACGAGTACATTACCCACTTTGGACTAGTTTTTGTTGTGTTACTATGCAAAAGCATAAAGCGCTTAAGACACCACTTAAGTGTGCCGGCTTAAGTGAAGATTCCTGCAGCGGCATCATTGAGCAAGAATTGCTGTCAGCGAGTATTGAAGTGAGACTGGGGCAGGGGCGTAGCCAGAACTTGGTCATGGGGGGGATTTTAAAAAATTTTTCGCCAGTTTAGTATTACATGTTTTTTAAGTAAAGTGCACTTTCCAAATAGGGTATTTTGTTGTGGCTTATGTGACTTACTGCATTAAAAACTAAATTTTTTCCCTGATTTTTAATAACAATTTCATGAAAATTGGTGGACTGAAAGCAAAGTTATTGCATCTGAAGTGAAAGTATGTTTGTGTCATCGTACAAAAATGTGCATCGAACAAAAACCCAATATTAACTTTTGTTTTAAAAATGTTTAAACTTTAACCGAAGCATTTAAATTGATGGACCAAGTTTATGGTGATTTTTGTTTATACCGTGGTGGAGTTCATAAGTGGTAAAAGCGATTTAAAAACGATTGTCAGAACATAAATGATGACCAAAGTGTTAGCCAACTGAACCCGCGATCCCCTTAGATCAAAACTGGGCGGTAATTCATAAAAGATAAGCCAAAATCTTCATTGAAATTCTTACCCACCCGGGTGATCTTTTTAAGATTCATGTTTAATATCTGCATAAATTTTAAGGTAATTTTCAATAACATGAAAAAAAAAAATTTGAAATTTTATTCATGTTTAAACTTGAATTTTGTCATTTTTTATACAAATGTATCTGGGTGATCCCAGGCGCTTTCGCTACCATTTTGATTAAAACTCACGATAAATTTTGTTTGCGTACCTCATTATGTGTTCAATAAACCCTCTGGAAAGAAATTTTCTAAAATTTTCCACAGTCTCAAAATAAATCATTAAAGTTAGCCTTTTTTCGAAATAAGAACTATCGCCAGAGGAAGATACTAAATGCTGAAGTATGAAAACAATTTTTAATTATTATATATTTATTGTGAGATTTTCTCAAAATAGCAGCGGAAGTGCCTGAGATCATCTTTGGTAAGGCGAAGGTTAAGCATCTCAATAGCATAAATTTATTGCATTTTAACTGAACATTTGGCTATCGAAGGATGCCATCCCATCTATTGACACTTGTTTTGACTGTTTTTTGTTTTCACGTGATGTGGCACCCTGCGAATTTCATCTTTTCGAAGAATGCATTGAGAACGTAGAAACCATCCAAAAGGCTTGTACCGACATCCTGAACGACATTCCGGTCGCCTAAACGTGACTATTAAAAAAACAAATTAGTTTCGGTAAAAAAAGGGTTTTGTTAATATTCCTTTAAATATTTTAAGATGAAAAGACCTTTTTGCTAATGTGGGAACGTACATACGATGCATAGTGATTGAAAATGTTGGCCAATTATAGGCTATGGGGGGTTCTGACACCCTAACCCCCCCCCCCCTTGGCTACGCCGCTGGACTGGGGAAATATGGTTTTTGAGTATTAGTGAGGGATTCAAACGGAATTGAGGCTTTCGAAATCGAAGTATTGAACTGAATACCTTTCAAAAGCAATTATTCTGATATTTTTAAAAATACCCGATCTAGCCCCAAGTGACTATTTCTTGTTCCCAAACTTGAAGAAATGGCTCGGCGGAAAGAGATTTGCCTCCAATGTCGAAGTCATCTCAGAAACAAATGCCTATTTTGAAGACCTCGACAAATCATATTTTTCGGAAGGGATAAAAAAACTGGAGAAACGTTGGGCTAAGTGTATAGATCTCAAAGGAGACTACGTTGAAAAATAAAATAACTTTTTATCTAAAAACCTGTGTTTCATTCAAAAAGTCACGGACTTATTGACCCGCCCTCGTATAACAATGCAAGCGTTTTTAAATATTTTCGCAGCAAATTTACCATTACAACTACCATTGCAGCTTTATGGAATGATATCAATAAATAATAAAATGCCTGAAACCTAAATTTATAAGTTCATGTTAGAAATAATACACTTTGAACATAGCTGGATTTTTCAGCTTTCATGAATGAAGTCAATCACAACGCTTTCCTTTAAGGATGTGGGAGTATATTGTTCTGAAGGATGATATGGACTATATGGAGGGAGCACAATCGAATATACATATAAATTTAATTTTAAGGAACGAAAAAGCATGCAACTCGTTATTCCCCTCCTCCTCCCACCGGAGTTCGTCCTTCAGCACTTCCTCCTGGACGTTTTCTAGTCGTTTTCGCCACTTTTTTCGCGTCTTTTCAACAGTGAACTTGCGTGTATTGATTCCCTTGTACCTTGTCTTCTCGTGCCCACTTTGAGTCTTTCTAATGCCACCCGCACGTTTATTTATATACCTGTTCGCATGGCTCAACTATAAGATTCTAGCAAGCCACCGGCTGATTGTTTATCGCTTTTGTCAAAATCGTCGGTGTGCTGTGTTGCTGCATCGGTTGAAATGAAAATACCTGACTGAAAACAACTCACCTGAGCACTTTTCCCGTTTTTTCACTCAAATATAGTACAGCACCGTCTGGCAACAATCAATTTTGTTTGTTTTCAGTTTCTTCCTCTTTCGTCGGAAAATATCAACTGATTTTGACAGTAGCGATAAACGATCCTACCAACAAAATACATGTGGTTTTTGGTGTTGCGGGGATGCTATAACCTTATTATTGAGCCATGCCTGTTCGCATACGTGACTACTAGGTATCGCAATCCCGGGATCCCGGACTTTTTCCAGTCCCGAAAATCCCGGGATTCAAATCCATTAATCCTGGGTTTTCGGGATTGCAGAAGATGCTTCAAAGTTCAAATAAAATACGTTTAAAAGCACAATAACCCAATTCCTTATCTGAGGGAAGGGGGAGGGCATAGAATGCGTATTTTGCAAAAGGCTTATAACCCCAGGTTCAATACTGCCTGTAATAATACCTTCTCTTTCGGTGTCTGTCCTCTCAGCTGGAAATGGCAAACCTCTGAGAGTAAAAAATTGCTTATGAAAAAGCTCCCAACCTGCCGTTCGGAACAGGCATAAAACTGTAGGTCCATTCTAACCTTGTAAAAATTAACACGCACAACACGGATGGTTGCGGGTAGTTAGGCCTTAGTCTCGCGTAAGCGGGCTGTCGTGCTAGTCAATTATTATTAAAAATTAATTATTATTATTATTATTATTTACTAAGCATTCAACCAACAAGTGTTGAATCTGAAAGATGTTTCTCTTCAGCAGGGTTTATTTGCAATAAGATCGCTCTACATTAGAGGATAAAACACCTAATGCCTTAGTATTTTTAAGATCTAAATTTTTAGTTAATCAAAACGTTTAACTTTTTTATCGAAATAATCGAAGTAAAACTAACAGTTCAAACAAATTAACTTATGGTGTTCACAGTTCAGCGGTCTCTAGCATGTTAAATTTCCCACTTGGCAATTTTCCCATATGGTATCTCAATTGTGTTTGTTTTGTATGAAAAACATTGATACCGGTAGTTTCAAAATTTGCCGCACTGCCGAGCATGTTTATTGAAATAGGCAAAAAACAAAGTCAAATTAATTTGTTGACACAATCGACGGAGCAAATTTTTTTGAGTACTTTATGCCACTATTGGAACGATTTCTTTATTTGATGTTCAACGTTTGTTTGCCATTTGAGCGAGGAATTTTTATTTGAAAAATTGTCCACAACTGTTTGAAACATATACAATGGGGCGCTCACAGTTTGATCGTTATTTTTTAGGGAAAGTTGGCCGAAATAAATTTTCCCGCAAACTGTGAATACCATAACTATTTGATTTTTTTTTATCAAATACTAGCTGACCCGGCAAACTTCGTCTCGCCCAAACGGTCCGTTTGTGTGTGATGCCGTAACCCACATACAGCCACTTTCTTGTATATATATATAGATTTAAGTTATATGGGCGGTGCCAAGCCCCCTTGTTCAATACCCGCACCATCCCGTCTGCCGGAAGGGAAAATGGTAGGTTCGTACTTAGTTTCATTGCTGTGCCACTTAAAGTTCAGCAAAATATTTGGGTCACAAACAATGCGCCACGCCCCTTGTCTGACGCCCACCAAATCTTATCATTAGAATGACTCATGTATGAGACGACAGGGTACTAAATTTTAGTGTTGTATGACTTATAATTCCGAAATTATTCCATATTAAAAATTTTAGTTGCATGAGTGGTGCCCCGCCCCCTTGTCCAAAATCCACCCTATTCCCCCTGCCAAAGGACACGAGTAAATAATAAGTTTATACCGAGTGTCATTCATGTGAATGCTATAGTTCAAAAGCTACACCGGAATTTAAAAAGTGCCACGCCCCTTTCCAAAACCCATTAAATTTTATTTGTGGAAAGACACGTTTACGCCATGACACTGTTCCAAATTTCAATGCTGAGCGACTTATAATTCCGAAGATATTCCATATCAAAAAGTTGGGTTGTATGGGCGGTGCCACGCCTCCTTGTCCAAACCCATGCCGAAGGACAAGTGTCGTTGATGTGAATGCAATAGTTCAAAAGTAACACCGGAATTTAAAAAGTTCCACGCCCCTTGTCCAACGCCCATTAAATTTTACCAGTCGAATGACATGCTTACATAATGACACTGTTTCAAATTTCAATACTGAGCGACCTATAATTCTGAAGATATTTCTAATCAACAATTTGGGTTGTATGGACGGTGCCACGCCCCCTTGTCTAAAATAAACCCTATTCCCCCTGCCGAAGGACACGACTAAATAATAAGTGTATACCGAGTGTCATTGATGTGAATGCTATAGTTCAAAAGCTACACCGGAATTTAAAAAGTGCCACGCCCCTTTCCAAAGCCCATTAAATTTTATTTGTGGAAAGACACGTTTACGCCATGACACTGTTCCAAATTTCAATGCTATACGACTTATGATTCCGAAGATATTCCGTATTAAAAAGTTGGCTTGTATGGGCGGAGCCACGCCCCCTTGTCAAAAACCCACCCTATTCTCCCTGTCGAAGGACACGACCAAATCGTTAGTTTGTACCGAGTTTCACTAATGTGAACGCTATAGTTCGAAAGTTACACCGGAATTTAAAACGTGCCACGCCCCTTGTCCAACGCCCATTAAATTTTACCGGTCGAACAACATGTTTACGCCATGACACTGTACCAAATTTCAATGCTATACGACTTATAATTCTGAAGATATTCAATATTAAAGAATTGAGTTGTATGGGCGGTGCCACGCCCCCTTGAATAATGCCACGCCCCCTATGCTAAGAACCTTCCACACGGTGCCCGTAAACACACACGTAATATTTTATTAAAATAGGTCTGGTGGTTTGGGAGTCTATAGAACACATACGGAATTTATTTGATTTTTATATATCAAAAAAAAAAATATGCATATCTATGCACTTTATGATACATCTGTTGCAAAACAATAAGTTATGTTTAAGTGTAATTTTTGGATAAAACAAAATGTTATCAAACTGAAGTTAAATGTTAAATGAAAACCTTAAATGAATTGTTTTATTTAAAAAATGAGTTATATGAATCCCGGGATCCCGGGATTTGACTTTTCAATCCCGAAAATCCCAAATGGCAAAAAATTGCGATCCCTAGTGACTACTGTATAAATGTGCCCTCTGTGTATTTTTGTCATTCCAAGTTTTGCAAGAATCCAACCGGCGTTGTATAGTTCGCCTGCTGAATTTGCGCATTTGCCGCTCGGCATTGCTTGTTGTTGCTGGGCTATTGTTATTGTTATTGTCTTATGGCTCTTGTTCGGCTCTTCGGTGTATAGAAACTAAAAATGGGTTAAATTTGTGTAAAAGGTTTTGCGTCAATGTGCCACCACTTTGGTTGACTCTTCCCCGGCCAACGAGCTTCTTTTGTTTGCCCTTCACTTCCGCTGTCCCACTTTTCTATTCTTATTATTACTAGTGTTGTTATTGTTGTTGTGCTCCAATTCAACATACTACAGTGTCCAAAAAATAAGGTGACATTTGAATTTAAACTGCGCGCGTCGAATGATTTGGAGAATTATTATTTTTTTTTTAGTCAACAGTCAACAAGGAATATTATTTGAACGTTATGCGTCGTTTGCGTAACGCTATCTGCCTAAAAAGGCCGGAATTGTGGAAAGACAATTCTTGGTTTTCCATTTCATTTCATACTGCACTCGTAATTCGTGATCATTTCGCCAAAAACTTAACCCATATCGTTCCGCAACCACCGTATTCACCTGATCTGGCGCTGTGCGACTTCTGGCTGTTCAGCAAGCTCAAAAGACCGCTCCGGGGACATCGTTTTGATACAATAGAGAGATTCAAGCCGCAGTGAAGACGGAACTGAAGGCCATTCCGGAAAGTGACTACAATCAGTGTTTCGAAGATTGGAAAATCCGTTGGCATAAGTGCATTGCATCGGGAGGGGATTACTTTGAAGGGGATGAAATTGATTTGGAAGAATAAATAAAGAATTTTCAAAATAAATACAATGTCACCTTATTTTTTGGACACAGTAGTAAGTCATCCTGGTTGTTTGGCCCCAAATTTCCGCAACGATTTTCTAATTATTTAATGTGTACGCGCTTTCGCCTCGCCCCGGGCAGGTGTCTGGCGCTGGCGATGCGTCTTAACCTTTCCGCCTCAACATTCAGCAATTTCGGCAAAGGGCTTTTGTCGGCATTTAGAGTGTCTTTCAAATTTATTTGAATGCGCTGCGGTCCATTATTTGCAAAATTTGTTTCGACAATGTTTATACTTTCACGCCGCGACAGGACACTTCGCACAGTGGAGCGTCCCCATATATCGCATGGCCAAAAATAGTAAACGTGGTTTAATTTTGACGAAATTTGGTATCCGCCCATTTTTGAGCGTAATTAAATAAAATATGAAAACTTGTGAAAATTGGACTACTGCCACGCCCACCCCCCATATTGAAAAAATCTTTGTTATTCGATAACTTGGCCACTACTAAACCTAGAAAGATAAAATTATACACAATATCACTAGGATATAATCTATAATTGTGCCAAAAATGGGCTGTCTACCACGCCTACTTTAAAAGTTTGTATAAGCCTCAAGTGAATTAATCTGTACATATGTATATTTTGACATTTTTTTAAGGGGGCCGATACATGTAAATAGTGTATTTTTTGAGAATTTTTTGGGGGATAAGGAATTTGGCAATTGATTTTATTTTTTTTTTAATCTTTTATTACCTAATTAAAGGTTCTTTTTCCATTTTATTTTTTACCCGAGAATCCAAGATGGCGGCGGCGCGTGGGATCAAAAAACCCCCTCCAATCTGATGCGCTGCGCGATTGCACTGCTCGTATGGGGCTGAAATGAAAAAAGAAAGGAAATCAATTAAAAAACAGTTGTGGCTTCGATGTGAACCTGGTTTAGTAAAGAAATTGTGATTTTTTTGGAAACGGCAGAAAATTAAATTTTTGGGGCAGCTGTGTTGATGAATTTGCAAGCACCAACATGAGATTTTTGCAGATTTGTAAAAACAAGTAGGTTCACAGGTTACGAAGGGATGAGTCTTCTGAAGGTGTGGTTAAAATTTCATCGCGATCGGTTGAGCGGTTCTCATGCAATCGCGCAGCCCATACCGAAAAACATGGTTCCGAGATAAACGGGCTCAAAGATTGAGTAAGCGGACCGGCTTATACCTGACGCCGCCGCTTCTACCAGTGTTTTGTCTGGGAAGGGATTAGAATTTTGGAAAACGCTCTTAGCCATACATTGAAAAGGCTTTGTAGAACATATTCCCGAGAAAAAAAAATTTCCAAAAATACTTCATTTTACATGTATCGGCCCCCTTAAGTTTTCGATGTTCTTTATGTTGGTCCGTCTTCAATTCGCTCTTAAGTTTATTTCCACCAATATTTGCATGCATTTGTAGTGCCAGCTGGTCGAGTTAAATTAAGCGACAGCAGCTACACATGAAATAGCTTACGAATTTGTGCAAAAGATGCCAACAAATTAATTACATGCAGGTCTGCAGGCCTCTGCAGCTGAAGCTTTGCAAACGTGAAACAATCGAAATTGGAAAGGCTCCCTTGGGCTTTCTGAGATATTAAATTTTGAAGTTTGCACTTAAACTTTTGCTAGGGCTCAAAATGACTACGTTTAAATAACGACAGTTAGCGAACAGTAATAACAAAAAAAAACAAAAGCATTAACAGACTGTAAAAACCTATAGCATAAAATAAGAGATAAGGTATATTAAAATAATAACTGTAACCATAAGAAAAAACATCTTTAGTTTCGCAAGGTTAAATTTCTATTTTTCCTTAAATTTGTATATAGACAATACATAAAGTTAAAAACCTTCGTGAGACTATAAAACTTAACATTTTTAAAAATTCCTTTTGATATAGCTTAGTTGGAGATTTAGCTTCGATCGTGTTTACTTATTTTTTTCAAAATAAAGATTTGGTTTTTTTATTTTTGGACACGGACGCCTCACTGTGCGTCGCCTGGCTCCGTCAGTTCAATTGACTACTAGGCCAGAGTGAGGGGGACCAACAGGTGGCCGTTGACTTTGCAGCGGAAACGAAAACAGTCGACTCGAAGCCGCGACCTCAGTCAAACTACATTTTTAATTTGTAAGGCGCGCATAAATTTGTATGACTTTTGCGCAGTTGTAATGCGAACTCATTGAGAATTCATGGGAGGTGAAGTGGCACTGCTGCTGTTGGCAACGGACCCTACATGTTTATGTTTGTGCTTGTCTTGCCTTCTTCGTTGGCGTTCGCCACTTGTTTCCTTTCAATTTGGCCATTTTCTTATTTTCGGTATTTTTCAATGTTTGCCTCTACAGCCGAATGCCAATGAAGCCCTTTAACTGGTTTAAGCGCCTTGAAAAGCTGCGCGGCACGCCGCAAAGGTATCGGTCGAAAGTGTTTTCAACACTTCTAAGGATTGCCAAGGCGACTATTTTTAGTTCAAGTATTTGCACATTCAATTAATAAAGGAACCAGTGACCGGCGCCCAGCGGCTTCAGAGCATGGCAAATTTTCCCTATGAAAGGTAAACAGTTTTTTTTTGCAGGCATTTGATTTCTATTTCCCTGAGTAAATAGTTGGATTTGTGTTGCTCAGTTTCGTGCGGTTTGTATTCAATTGCGAGCATAAAAAGGAGAGTTGAAAATTCTGTTGTTTTAGGGTAAATTTGATGAAAGAATGATTTAACTGAAAACTTGATGGGACTTGGTGAGTTAGAACAAAGCTTTATTGTTCGCCTGAGTTTGTGTGAATTTGTCAGATGAAAGGAAAGATTTTACTCTCAGAGGTTTGCCATTGCAGGCTTAGAGGCAGAAGCTAGTTGGGACTTGAATCTTGGCTGTAAACCTTCTGGTCTTCAGTCATTGTCATATTCGATATAAAAAATATATAAAAACAGTGGCGGCTTAAGGTGTTCGGGGGCCCGGGGCGGCGACGGCTGAGGGGGCCCCCACAAAACGGTACAGAATAAGTTTGCGTACAAAACTAATTTCCGGTTATGCTTTTTACTTCGTTTTTGTGAAAATTTGTATTCGGTTGAACAGTAAACGGACTTGCAAATTATTTTGAAACATATATCACACACGCACAACAAAAGTGACACAACTCAAAATTTTTGATTTTTCAGGAAACGCAAAAAACTGTTTTTGAGCTAAATAAACATTTTTTTTTAATAACGAATAGACCGTTTAGTAGAAAATCCTTACAGATTATGCTTTATGATAAGTTGCAAGAATTTTTTTTTATTTTACACTAGAAAATCCAAAATTTTGAGTTGTGACTGTTTTGATGATATTTTAATTCAATAATTACGGAACTATTTCGAGTTATGCCACTTTTTCTGAATTTAATAATTATAAATGACAGTTAAAAAGTTGAAAGAAAAATTTTGAAAATTCATAATTAATTTTAATAATTAAAAATATATACCAAAATTGTCAGAGTTTTGTTTAAAATTAACTTTAACAAAAATGTATTTCGTCACAAGTGACACAATTTGAGTTAGGACTCTTTTGCATTGAGCTGCAGCGATCAAATAGCATCAAACTTCTGACATGAGGTCTCTCTTCATCTGTATTTTTGCAACAGTTAACAACAACAAGCTCTTGCTGATTAGTAGATTTATGCATTGTGCACAGTATTAACACAAAAACCCGAAAATTAAAAATTTTGAGTTGTGTCACTTTTGTAGAGCGTGTGCGATATGTGCTTGACATTTTAAAGAAAGCAATAGAATCCCAGAGAAAAAATGAAAAATTGATAAAAGGATAATCTTACTAAATCTTTCCAAAATAAAATAAAAACTAATTGTAAAATCGAGCGCGGCGGAGCGGTGGAAATAAAATGCGGTTGGTTTCGGTTTATGGGGTGTATATTTGTCGACGTTCGAATGACAAGTGAATTACAATAAACATTAAACGACACAAACGGCCGAAGCCGGGGAGCAGAAAATAGGGGGAAACATGAGTACAAAGGGACAAGGAAAGGAAGGGATTGGAGGTGGGATCGACAGATCACTTGAGACAGCACTCATTTAGCCACTAATATATAGATAAAAACTTTCATGAAATTAGGGAAACTTTTTGGAGATCAAATTCGTCATTTCAAAAAGCCATCTTAAATCTCGAAAAAAAACAGAAAATCTTGCTTCGTTACTACGATCTGGCCATTTTTTAAACTACCCGAGCAGGAGGATTAGATTGTTTTGCGATCAGAGCATCATAACACTACTCGACAAAAAATGGGCCATTCGCGTACACCTAAAAATAAAAGTGTTTTCTAGACTAACTTTGGCCGCTGAACACGAAACTGAAAATTTTGTAAGAACCATTTTCGTAAAATCTTTGAAAAACGAGTTTTTTTCCTGTTGTTTCAGTTATGAGCACTGTCACGAGCTGTCCGTCGTTCAGAAGATAATACCTTAGCCTCTCCAGAGATTTTCTGAATCAGATCAGATTTGGGGAAGTTACTGACGGTGAAAGTTGGAACAAAGTGAATTTTTCGACCAAATTAAAAAATCATACATTTTCAAATATTTTGCTATAGAAAAAAATATATTATCTCCTCTGGTTTTAAAATCTAAAATGAAATATTAAGCCTAACATCAATAGAATTGAAAGAAAAATGACAAAGTTATGATGCAGTGAGTGAAGAAAACACCAACTTTACATTTAAGTATTAGACCGTGCGAAATTTTTTTTATTTTTCCCAGACCTATCCAAATTTTTATCTAGACGTGATACAAGAGATCATTTATAGTATCCTGGCATAGAACTTACGCATTTAAAATATTTTTTTTAATATATGCGGTAGTGCAATGATGAAGATATGGGTATCAAATGAAAGAGAAAAATTGTCTCCTTTTAACTAAATTTCCTATTTTGAACTTTCAGGACCAAAATATGTCAGGTATGGAAAACATAGGGGAATTCTTTGTAAGGTGCCACCCCATAGCTTTTTTGCGCATTTTTGCGAGAAAAATTGACTAAGAACACTTTAAATTCATCGTAATGACGATTCCGAGCAATAAAAAGTCATTTTACCGATATAGAACTACAAAACAGTGAAAAAAGGGGGGTGGCACCTTACAAAGAAAAAAAGGTGGCACTTTACATTTTTATGCCATTTTGGAAATCATTGTATAAATTTGTTCCTTTTACGATATGCTCGGATATCATTTCGGATTATGAAAAACCATTAAAAATTAAGTCCAACACTGATATTTACCTAAGTTTTTGGCGCGCATTTGGTTTATTTTTCACCACAAGAAAAACCTTAAATTTTTATTTTTATGTTTTTTCCTAACCAAATTTGACACTTTTATTTACCCAGACCGTGTTATTGCGTCTATTTCCTCAAAAACCATATTTAAATTGATGTTGACATATATACCTTAAATGACAATAGGCATTTTTTCTTGGACTGCTGGAACGTCGAAATCGAGCAGGGGTGGCACCTTACAAAGAGTGGCACCTTACAAAGAATTCCCCTACATGTTTTGAATTTTAGTCTGTAGATTCATACATCTAAATGTTATTCTATTTCAAAGTTGTAGTCTAGAAAACACTTTTATTTTTAGGTGCATTTTTCATCTAAATCTTCAGAAAAGTACAGAAATCACTACATAGTATAAAGCAAAGTCGCTGTCGCTGTCTGTCCCTATGTATGCTTAAATCTTTAAAACTACGCAACGGTTTTTTAAGCGGTTTTTTTTAATGGATTGAGTGATTCAAAAGGAAGGTTTATATGTATAATACATGTTTGTACGGCAGGTGGGCGTGGCACCTCCCATACAACCTAAATTTTTAATATGGTATATCTTCGGAATTAAAAGTCGAACAGCATTGAAATTTAGTACAGTGTCATGGTGTAGGCGTGTCTTTTCATCGGTAAAATTTAATGGGCGTTGGACAAGGGGGAGTGGCACCGCTCATACAACTCAATTCTTTAATATGGAATAGCTCCGAAATTATAAGTTGCTCAGCATTGAAATTTGGTACAGTGTCATGGCGTAAGCGTAACATTCCACCGGTAAAATTTAGTGGGCGTTGGATAAGGGGCGTGGCACTTTTTAAATCCAGGTGTAACTTTTGAATTATAGCATTCCAATCAACGGCACTCAGTATAAACTAAGGATTTGGTCGTGTCCTTCGGCAGGGGGAATAAGGTGGATTTTGGACAAGGGGGCGTGGCACCGTCCATACAACTAAATTTTTTAATATGGAATAGCTTCGGAATTATTAGTCACTCAGCATTGAAATTTTGTACAGCGTCATGGCGTAAACGTGTCGTTCCACAAATAAAATTTAATGGGCGTTGGAAAGAGGCGTGGCACTTTTTAAATTCCGGTGTAGCTTTTGAAGTATAGCATTCACATCAATGACACTCGGTATAAACTTATTATTTAGTCGTGTCCTTCGGCAGGGGGAATTGGGTCTATTTTAGACAAGGGGGCGTGGCACCGCCCATACAACCCAACTGTTTGATATGGAATATCTTCGGAATTATAAGTCGCTCAGTATTGAAATTTGGAACAGTGTCATGGCGTAAACGTGTCGGTGCACAAATAAAATTTAATTGGTGTTGGAAAGGGGCGTGTCACTTTTTAAATTCCGGTGTAGCTTTTGAACTATAGCATTCACATCAATGACACTCGGTGTAAACTTATTATTTAGTCGTGTCCTTCGGCAGGGGGAATAGGGTGGATTTTGGACAAGGGGGCGGGGCACCACTCATGCAACTCAAATTTTTAATATGGAATAATTTCGGAATTAAAAGTCATACAACACTAAAATTTAGTACCCTGTCGTCTCATACATGAGTCATTCTAATGATAAGATTTGGTGGGCGTCAGACAAGGGGCGTGGCGCATTGTTTGTGACCCAAATATTTTGCTGAACTTTAAGTGGCACAGCAATGAAACTAAGTACGAACCTACCATTTTCCCTTCCGGCAGACGGGATGGTGCGGGTATTGAACAAGGGGGCTTGGCACCGCCCATATAACTTAAATCTATATATATATACAAGAAAGTGGCTGTATGTGGGTTACGGCATCACACTCAAACGGACCGTTTGGGCGAGACGAAGTTTGCCGGGTCAGCTAGTATTTTATAAAACACTGTAGCAGTGACTTTATAAAAAAATATCTGAAAAACCTTTTTCCCCTACATAACAGCCCATATTTAGCTTACAAGCGTAAAAGAGAACAAAGAAACAAAACCGGATTTCCTGGACGATGTGTTGTTATCCAATCAATAATTTTGATAATTGGGTGTAATATTTATCAGTAAATTTGTTTGACTTCTACAGTTAAAAATCAAATATTGCAATCTTTGAGGAAAATTTTTTGAAAATTTGCAAACAAG
The DNA here is from genome assembly GCA_963971225.1 of Melieria omissa. NCBI lineage: Eukaryota > Metazoa > Arthropoda > Insecta > Diptera > Ulidiidae > Melieria > Melieria omissa. The sequence continues at coordinate 58,651,173 of OZ020268.1, forward strand.
AAAGGATGTTTTCTTGCTTTTATTGAACTGAATTTGTTATTGCAATTTCAAAGTCAATTGTCGATACTGTGTCTCTTTCAATTGATGAAAGTGACAAAGAACTTAGTCTTTCCTCAACCATTGTGGAGCGCAAATAATTTTTTTGTACACGTTTCAGTTTTGACAAACTTGAAATTTTTATATACAAGCTTCTCTCGGGGCCCCCCGCAGTCCGGGTCCCGGGGCGGTCCGCCCCTCCGCCCCCCCCCGTTAAGCCGATACTCTATAAAAATACTGAAAAAATATTTAAAAAATACAAAAAAAATACTTAAAAAAAAACTTAAAAATACCTAAAATACATAAAAAAAATTAATTTATAAAAAAAGTAAAAATGTAAAAATATTCGTGTGCAGGGACGGATATATGCTTTTAATTTGTATGGAGTTTTAAAGTCGAACCTAATATTTCGAGGGGCCGGTTTTAACCCCCCAAAACCACCCCGTGAATCCGCCACTGTTCGTGTACTTAAAACCTACTTGGAATGGCTCTTCTGTGAAAATCCTGAGCTCGTTTCCGCCGACAATCATTCAGTCCAACCGACAGCCGATAATTGGGTTTCCCTATCAATTAGCCGCAACAAGTAGTCGAGTCAAATGCAGCGCAGCAATTTTCCGTGTAATAATTTAAAAATGCGTAAACAGCAAACGAAACATAACTTATTGTTGCTTTACTGGCTGCCGCCGTCAGAGGGCAAACAGCAACCGGGCCGAACATTATTTACGAGCATTGTCTGAGCTACGGGAACATTAAAATTTACTACTGCTCACTACTGCCACGCATTCACACACACACACACCCACACACACACTCCCGTCCAACCACACTTTGCGCTTCGATTTTGCGGCGCCCAACAACAGCATCGCTTGCGTCGGGCACGTGGGCTGCGTGCTGCAGCGGTGCGGTCGGCGAGGCTGCGTGCGTGCTAATGGCAAATCATAATAAATTATAACAGCGATTACAAAAACAATGCGAATGTGAAATTCTTGCGCTGCAAATGACTCGAAATGCGCAGCGAGCGCAGAATTCCGCAAATAAACGGCAACGAAACGGCAAAAAGGCAACATTTCGTATGCGGCAAGTGGAGCGCATTCGCAAAGTGTTGCTGCCAACAAAGTGGTTGGCTGCTTGGTGGACGCGCGGCCTTGGACGCATGGCGTGCTGGCCGCAGCAGCGGCGTGTAATTTCCAATTGACGGCGGTTGGAGGCTGGTGCCGGCTTTTATGATTCATGGGTTTCTTACATTGCGTACCGTTTCATGCTCGAATTGTTGTTGTTATTTTTGGCGCTGTTGATTTTGTTATGACACGGCAGCGCCGTAAAGTTTGTGCTTCATTTATTTTGTTTCTGCGTCCATAATGCAGTTTGTCTGCCGTTTTTATTTCGCACGTTTTACGGTCGCCGCATTTCCCGCCTTTTGCATTATTTATTAATATAATTTATTTAAATTAGTTTGTGCACACTTGGCGTTGGCGGTTCTTATTTTTGTTTTAAATTTCATTTTTGAATTTTTTTATATTGCACAAAACTTTTCATAAGTCGCCATCGCCTTTTGTCAATGTTGTTGTTGTTTGCCAATGGTGCTGTGGGAATTTTTCGTTGTCACATGATGCGCGCCGCGGCGCGTCCCATGTGAGCGGCAACGATGAAACCAACAACAAAGCGAATAGCGGCAAATACACGCGCAGCTCCAGATCCAGCGCCAGCTGCCGTTCGCGCCGCACTTAAGTTGGTTTTATGACAAGTGCAATTATGGCTAATTGAAAAGCTCACTTTTATGTTTGACACATGTCAAATGCCGTTAATTATAATTTATTACCATTTTACTTTGGATGTGGTGCGGTCTGGTTTGGTATTTTTTCCGCACAAAGTGCGTAAATATTGCTTGCGGCCGATTGCGGTGCGGTGCCGCATTTGTGGTCGCCTTTTGCGTGAGTGTGTGCGTGTGTTTGTTTATTTAGCTAGTTAGAGGCATATTTATACGCTTTAAAGCTGGCTTACATTTGCGGCTGACATCATTTGACAATTCAAATTTGACGAACGCAGTTAGGGCGCATGAATAATTCGGTTTATGAGATTTTGTTTGATGATTTATGTGGGAGCATTAACCCCAATAAGCTCGTTCATTTATACTCAGGAGCGTGAATAATTGCAATTAGGTCCGCGGGGATTTTTCAAAATTATATACAACACAGTTTTGCAGTTTTTGTTTGTAAAGAAAATATTTATAGAGGTTGAGAAACAAAAATAATAACAGCTTGGCATTGCAAATGATGAAGTAAGGTGTTTACAATGTAGTTTGCAACATGAAGATGTAAGAGTACTTATTATGAAGAACTTATTGTGTCCAAAGAACAACACTTTCTATGCCCCTACCCAGCCCTGCAGGAACGCCGACTGCGTAATCTAGGGTCAAGAGTTCGAACGAACCTGGCTAGCGTTGAAATCTCAACTCTAGTCTTCTTCTTAAAGAGGTGGAACTGATTTGGGCCGTATTGAGACTTGATTAGCTCCAGAGAAACTGCACAATTTCCCATTTCGGCCTCCGAGTGAAAGTGCCTAACCTAACTTTGGTACACATTTCCAAAACAATTATTTCTTAGAGAATATTTACAACTATATAGTAATGAGTATGGGTTTTTATACGTTTCCTTAGCACCTAAATGCTTTTAGTTTTTTTAATCTTGCATTACAAATTCCCAACGCCACAAATTCTCTGCCTTGGCGGACGGCGGTAAACTGTGCGTGTTTACAACGCAAAATTGGTTCGATTTAGCAGCCGTCAAGTCGTAAGTTTCTTATTCATGTTTTCATTGCCAATAAATGCCAATGCCATGCATGATTATTTACAAATAAACGCCGCAACAACAAAACCATAACAAGTAATGGTCGCAATCTGCCTCGAGGGCGTTACAGCAGGATTTGAGTGATTGATAATGTGTTGTCATCAACAGAAACAACCACAGTAACAACAACTGCCGATCGGCCACATGCCTTGAAATTGAATTCATTTGTAGCCAAAAGCAGCCCAATCGACTTAGAGGTAATTACAGCGCGAAACCAAAGCCCCAATCCAGTTGAAGCCACTTCCTGTTACTCACTCCGAAAGCGAACCAAGCGACAAGTTTGTGCCTGCGGCTGAAAAGCGAAAATTTGTTATGCAAATTTAAACTGTTCGGCAGCTGTTTGCGTATGAAAACAATAGCCGGGCTAAACGCTGCCGCGGCAACTTCTGACGGAGTGGAATGCAATCGCATTTGAATGGACGACAACTCGCCAACGGAACAAAGCGAAACAAGACTGAAAATAAATACAAATTACAACAACAACAATGCAAGCGATAACAAATGCGAAATTACAAATGCGAGTATAAAATTGTCAATTGGTGTACAAATAATGCGAGCAGAAGCGCTGAGAAACGCGTGAAATGAAAATCGAGAATAGCAAACGGAAATTAATTTAATGCGGCGGCGCACTTGAAAGGGAGCAGAGGTGCGGGGGCAGGAGCTTGGTGTAGTGGTGGGTGGCGGCAGTGCGGCTGACTGAATAAATGGTTAGCGGTTAGCCGAACGGTCGATTAATTTGCAATGCACGCTTGACCGGACAGGCAGATGAGCGACAAGGCACAGCTGCAGCTTTGTGAATTCAAATACGGTCACACAATCGAAAAAACAACAACAAAAACCAACAACAAATTCACTGCCAAACGGAAATGTTGCATTAGCGGCGATTTCTTCCTGGTTGCCTGTTTCAGTTCGTTTTGAGGAATTCGTCGATTGAATTTCGATAAGGTTTCCGGCCAATGTGTCACTCACTGGCAATTTGCGTAATTATTATAAATTTGCTGTTTTGTTACAACAACGCAGCCACATAAAGTCTCCCTAGATGACCTGACTAATGTTTAAATTTTGACAGATGGCGCGCAAGCTGGACGCGAAATAGTTGCAAATTGTTTTCTATTTTTGTTGCTGTTGTTATTGTTGTTTTGTACGAATGAGTAAGAAAACGATTAAATGGATTAATGTGCGATTCTTTGTAAAAGATGCTATTGTCAAATCGCAGGAGCTAAATGAAAAGCTGACAGACAATTTTCAGATGAAAGATGCGGCGGAAGTGATGAAAGACGGCGAAATGGCTTTGTTGGATTTTACAGGTTTTTTAATATGTATTTTGATTTCTAGACGATTAAAATCTTTATGCGAAATTTAAATTCCGGTTTTTTAAATTGGACACCTAACTATTTTTTAGTCTAAATCGAGCGAATTTGAAGAGTCGGGTGTTTGAAAATCATTCAGCTGCTTACATGCAATTCTAAACCAGAAGAGCTAAAAAAGAATGTAATTTATCTTGTAGTAAAACTTTTCAGCTTTCCATAGATGGGTCGAAAGTTGCCGATATTTCAAGAAAAATTTAAGAAGATCAATATTGAAGGGCAACTTTGAAAACCCCATCTTTTTATAACTGTCTGTAACTCCTAAACTATAAGAACAAGCTATTGGAAATATGGCTCATTTTGTAGTAGAACTCTTCAGCTTCTTATAGATGGGCCAAAAGTTCTCATTATCTGACGGAGTATTTAAGTATGCTCTACAATGCCTTCGAAAAAGTTACATTTCCAAATCTGTGCCACCTTTTACACTTAAAGAACTGGTAACCTGAAATATACCTAATTTTTTAGCAGAATTCTTCAGATCGCACAATGCTGAGACCCATTGAAATGCCCCACCAAACACGAGACGACAATTACTTACTGGGAAGGTGACTGTTCCTATGGCTTTTCGTTTCTTCGCTCGTAGCGATCACTGTGCAGTGTCAATACATCAAAGGAACTTGTCGCACATCCGCCAAATTACAACATGCAACATTAAACCGCAAATGACGATTGTATCAATATGTTGTTGAATTGTTGTTAAATTGACGGTAATTGTAGTTGTCTGCAAGCAATTGGGCGCTGCTGACAGTGGGAACGAAAAGGCCAGCAATGATGGTAATTTTCAATTAGAGCTAGAAATAAATAAGACAATTGATAACATTGTTTGGATCAATTGTTTTAATACAAAAGAAACGCTGTGGGCGGTTCAAGTTACTTTGAAAAATATTTACTACAGTTTGAAATAATGGAAAAATTTTTTAAATATTTTATATACATTTTTCATTATTTAATTTCTTCAATTGATTTTTAATATGAGTCTAAAACAAGTTTTAGTAATTTTTGTGTCATAATTGAAATTGTTTGTCCCATGTTGTTCCTTTGAGTAAAGCTTTCTCTCTCTGTCACTCTTTTTGTTCTGTCATACACTTTGGTTTTTGAAAAACTTTTAAGCCCACTTCAAGATTTGCTTCTTTGCCGCACTGGTCAAGACACAAATTATATACACAAATTAATATAAACAATCACTTTTAAAAATGTTATAAATCAAAATTCCATTTCATTTGGCTCGAACTTCGTGGAGCGCATAACTCAATATAAAATTTTACTATTTTTTTTTTACTTTACGACTTGGCCGCACAACTCACCCAGCGCAAACTATTCGCCAAAAAAGCAAAAGTAAAACGATACGAAAACGCCGGCCAATCAAGTACAGGGTAGGCCATTTAAAGTGGAAGGCCATTCTTGTTTTTGAAAAAAAAGAGGAAAAAAAATGTTTTTTTTTTTGTTTTCATCTCGATATTCATTTATTTTGGTCCAAGGAGAAATTTTCTAGTTAGTTTTTGAAAATGATATCGCGTAAATGGCCACTATTAGCTTTGGCCGCAAAATGTGCCCTTTTTTCGGCATTTTCCATCACTTTTGCCAGTGTATCGGCCGATATGGCTCTTATTTCGCGGCGTATGTTGGCTCTGAGTTGAGCTAGTGTCCTTGGCTTGTTGGTGTATACCTTGGACTTCAAGTAGCCCCATAAAAAAAAGTCTGGCGGCGTCAAATCGGGTGATCTCGGTGGCCACTCATAATCGCCGTTTGGTTTTCACAATCGAGAAGTTATTTTGAATGTAAAGCTGAACAATTTCAGCACGTTCTTTTGGAGTGTACTGTTCCATGGTATAAATTGTCTTCGAATGACGCTTGTCTTGGAACGCGCTATGTCATTAGTCGATCTGACAGCTCTGTCAAAAGTTATAGGGTTACCAGATGCTTCCACTTTAAATGGCCTACCCTGTAGAAAGGCAGCCTGCGGCGTGCTGGGAAGTGAGGTTAGAGCGCAACTGCAACTGCGAAGCGGCTGGCTGACTGGCTGGCTGGCATTTAGAGAAAGTAATGAAAAAGCGTGTCCCGGAGGCGCAGCACAACAACAAAACAAAAGGGTCGCAATGGACTAGAAAACGTGTAGCGCGTCAGCTGGCGGTCGAGTGCCGGCTGTCGCTGTCGCTTTCGTTTCCTTTTTCAGTTTCACGTGTTTGGGTGCGGGTTGGTATTCGTCATGTGGCGCTGGGTGTTGTGGGTAGTAGTTTGGACAGAGGAGCGTAGAGTCTGGAAAAATGACAGATTGCGCAAAATGTGAATTTCCATGCTAAATTAAATTTTTTTGTAATTTCTAAACTAAACGAAGCCAGGCAACAAATGATAAAACATTAATTTGCTGTGGGCATAAGGCCATCCCTGCTAAATGTGAGAATGGTGACTGTTACAGAGAGAGCGAAGAGGATTAGAAAGCAAGAGAGAAAGATTAAAAAGTCAAAGCAATTTCAGGACCTATTTAGAATTTTTTCAAATCATGCAACAATTATACAAAAGTTTCATGAGTTTGCTTGGCAATTTTTAATCAAATATGAGCGAACGAAATATTTGAATTAAATGCTGTTTTTATTTAATTTGTCAAAAAATATTGACAGCTCTTTCAATACATACAACTTGTTGATATTTGCACTAAATTATTTTTAGCGCAAATTTCGCAAAAGTGTTGTGCAAACAGTAAGTTCCAGAGACTGTGGGCTGATTGTGGCTCACAGTTGAGTTGTTGCCATCCCGCGCCGCACCGAAAAGTTGTTTTGTTTCTGCGAGAAGTCAACGCTATCAGCCCCGCAATAGACGATTCCATTTCGATTTTCGTATTCGTTCTGATTGCGAGCCGGCATCTGCTGATCCAGAATATCTGTTTAACTCTGCATAACATGCCGCAAAAATTAATATGCATGCTTTGAGTTTTCGATACAAAATAGCAAAACAACAACTCATAAATAACAAACATACCAACTGCGCAAAAGAAATTTGAAAAAAAAATGAATTAAAATGCAAAAAATTCCACTTGACTTAAGAAATGTGTCGAATATAATAATTAAAAAAAAAAACTTGAAGTGAAAAAAATCAAAAAATGTGATAAAAATTAAAGCATTCTTTGGCGCTGCTTATGAAAAAATATCAGCTATTAGCACATGGGATTATTTTTTTAATAAATCTTTTAATACTATAAATTTATGGGTTGCAGAGCCAAAAGATTAAAAAATGCTTTCGCTTTTACTGAGCCCATTGCACGGAGCGAACGGAAATCATAAACTGCTGCCTGGTAGGGGAAACTGGGGCACATTTGACTATGGCCGTTTTGGAATCAAATCGGTGCAAGTAATGCATTTTCTCTATTGGGAACAATAAAATACGTGATTTCATAAAGCGTCATGAAGTTTGACAGTGTGTGCGCAAATTTTGGCGAAGCAGCACGTGCTTTTCTTTTTTTACGGGAATTTTTGACAGAGATACGTAAGGAATTTGTGAAGTGGGTTTAATAAATATCTCAAAGTGGTAAATTAATTTTACTTACAATATTTTCTATTATTTTTAAAAATGTTGCTAATTAAAGGTCAATCAAGTATTTTAGGTAAGACAATTATGTCTTGTGTGCCTCTTGACTGGGGTACATTTGACAAAATGACTTGATGACAGAGGAAAATCTTCTTTGTAAAAACATAACTTTAAATTTACAAAACTTAATAATCACTTTCGAGAAAGCAGCATTATTAAAAAAAAAAATTAATCACGTTTCGAGAAATATAGGTTTAAAAAAAAGGTGTAAAATGTACCCGAGTTTCCCCTATGTTTTCATAAATGTTCAATAAAATTGTGATGGATAGGCGGCGAATTACGACGCCTGTACGCGATATGACGGCGCGCAGTGATCAATTTCGAAACTTCCGCTGATCGGCGATTGTGCTACTTAATATTCATGTTTGTTGTTGTTAGTACAATTTGTTATTGTTTACTACTTATTTAGTATTGTTTTGATGTTTTTCGCTGTATTTGGTATGGAGGGGGAAATGCAATTGCGTCGTCTAATTGCTGACATTGACTTTTAACAAAAACACCAACAAACATTAGTAAATTGGGCTTATCGAGTCACTTGCTAGCCTGATTATTAAGTGATTTGTTTGTCGTTGGGCGATTTGGGCAGCCAAATTATCTCCCTCTGGGGCGCCTTTTCCCAATTACACTAAGCAATGTGAAAGCTCTCTCCATTTGGCTACTTAACCTATTCATGATGTGAGTGATTTGCGCCCAAATTGATGGGTAGTGCTTCTAACACTGTGACTAGACTGGACTGAACATGCGTGTTTAATAAGAAGTTTTTAGGGCCTTAGTTCTCTTTCTATTGACTTGAAAAAGTAAACAAGCTGGGACAACTTTACAAGGTTGTAGTGAAAAATATAGGTAAATACTCATGTCAGGAGATTAGCTTATGGATTCCTGTGAGTAGACTGATTGACAGTTTGTTTATTTCTTCTCCACTGAATTTAAATTTCGTGTAGGGCATGAAAAGTTTTTATACCCAAGTCATGAAATTGGCTTCTGAATCTTAGGGTTTGATTATTCACAACATTCCTGGTTGTGAATTTTTTGCAAACTTTACATATAAATTTACAAAGTCTCTCAACTTTGCTCTTTGGTCAAAAGACCATCTAGTGATTGGAATTTCTTCTTGACTTTTCACTCCTCATTATGCTTAAAATTTATTATAAGTATGACAGTGAATAAGTTTGTTGTGATGGCAAAATTTGAATTTCCGAATACTTTCACATCTCTTAATTACTTTTTGGGCAAAAAATTGAAAAAATTGTATTGTGCCCGAAAACCACTACGCGTTCGAGCATTTGTGGGATAGCGGAGAACGACGATATACAGCTACATATACATACGTATCAATATACATACGTACGTACATACATATATATAATGTATATACCATGCATCCACTTAGCTATATAAGGTTTGTTTGTTAACATATGTATGTGTCTGTATATTTCTTGACATGTATGCATGTTTTGTGTTCTCTATACGTATGTATGTATGAAATATGAGTTTATATGGTTAGAAAAAAATCAATAGTAATTTACTTATCGTTAAATTGTGCTCGTTAAAAATAGCAATCCAAAATTCGAAACGGGAAAATACAAGGAAAATCTTTTACCTCTGCTTGCTGGCGGCACTTAGTGTAGAAAGACATTTGACATTTTTAATAAATAAATGTTGTTATGGTGTCAATAAGTAAGACTCAACTTTTTGGACAAACTTTAAACAGATTAATATCACTAGTGTGCAAATTGAATGACTGGTTTTCTTTTGACTTTTGATAAAAAATTGAGGCCATGGCTAAATAATAAGGTTATAGCATCCCCGCAACACCAAAAACCACATGTATTTTGTTGGTAGGATCGTTTATCGCTACTGTCAAAATCAGTTGATATTTTCCGACGAATGAGGGAGAAACTGAAAACAAACAAAAGTGATTGTTGCCAGACGGTGCTGTATTTGAGTGAAAAAACGGGAACAGTATTTAGAAACGGGTCAGTTGTTTTCAGTCAGGTATTTTCATTCCAACCGATGCAGTAACACAGCATACCGACGATTTTGACAAAAGCGATAAACAATCAGCCGGTGGCTTGCCACAACCTTATAGTTGAGCCATGATTGAGGCTGAGGTAATGTCATAGATAGGTAGGTAGGGAAGGGGGTGTGCGTCCCAAGGGCAGCACTTCCACTCGGAGGCCAAAATGGCCCATTGTGAATCCCTTCATGGAAGATTCCGGAGCTAACCAGTGGCTCTCAGTTCGGGGCAAACCAGTTCGACCTCTTGATGAAGGAGAGTAGATCCGATATTTCAACTACTGCTGCGCAGGCCAAGTCTACCAGGAACCTTGACCCCAAGGTACGGAGTCGGCGTTCCTGCAGAGCCGGGCAGTGGCACAGGTAGTGTTGGATCGTTTCCACTTCTTCCTCATCTCCACAGCTTCTGCAGACATCACTGGACGAGAGGCACCATTTGACCAGCATAGATCCAATGGCGCAGTGTCCAGTGATGACTCCAACAAGCTGCCTAATAGAGGTTCGACTCAGGGACAGTACATATCGCGTTTTCCTCACGGAAAGGGAAGGCCATATTGCCCGGCAGGTACTGCAATCAGTTCTGCTCCGCCATGAGGACTCGATGTAAGTTTTGCTCAACCTGTCAATACGCAAATAGAGGTAATGTCATAGTGACGGAGTGTTTTTGTTGTCATTTTGATGGCAATTTTTCTTACAAATGAAAAAATTTTTTTTGTTGGGAAATTTCTATATTTATTGAATACATTCATGCATAGTTTAACGTAAGCTTAGGTTGGTTAAAGTTTGGCTAAAGGAAATTTGCAAGATTTGTTTTTTTTTAGAAAAAATTAGAAAAACTGAAAAAAAAATTAACAAAATTTTAAAGAATTTTGTTTGATTTGGCTTGAGTTGTGTGGGGTTAACTTGGATTAGAATAAGTTAGCGTTGCTTAGTTAAGTTTGATTAAGTCAGAGTTGGGTTTTGAATTTAGAAAACTGTTGCTTGGTCTGGCTTAAGTTTAGTCGGATTTTGTTGGACTTGAATAAGTTAGGTTAAGTTCGATTAAATCAAAGCTTAGTTTGGCTTTAGATTGGTTTTGTTATGTATGGTTAGAATAAGTTAGGTTAGTTGAGCTGTTCTTAGTTAAGTTTGATTAAGTAAAATTTGGCTTTTGAACTGGGTTGGAAGTTGGGTTATGTTTGAAAGAATAAGTTAGCTTAGTTGAGCTGTGTTACTTAGTTGAGCTGTTAGGTAAGGTTAGGTAAAAGAAGGGGAGTGTGCAGTTTGCACTTCCACTCGGAGGCCCTGTTGGGCCCATTAGATTAGATTTGAAGGGGGGAATGTGCACTGTGACCAAAGCTGATCTATTGTGCCCCCTACAGCTTTAGAGAACGTCCCCTAGTCCCACCGACCTAATAAAGCTTAGTAACTTACGTGGGAGAAGGTGTTTGATGTTTTCTTTTGCAAGCCAGTACTGGCCCAGGTGCTGTCTCCTACTACGGCATACCGCATCGCAGTACAGTATGACGTGCTCAGGGGTTTCCTCCGCTGTTCCACAGAGTCTGCAGACGCTTACCTGTTCTATCCCGATTGTTTTTGGGCCCATTGTGATTCCCTTCATTTTTAGAATATACCGGCGCCTTTCCCTATCTGTTCGGTTCCCTGTAGATCCAGACAGGATCTTTTGGGAACCATTTGGTCTTCGCGAGGAAGTTGTGTAGATCAGTGATCTGTGCATCCGCTATCTCCACAAGTTCATCGAAGAACCTTGCCCCAAGGGAGCCGTCGGTTCTGTAGTGACGGACAGTGGCAAAGCAGGTGCCCGACCGATTCGACTGCTTCCTCGTCTCCACAGCTTCTGCATAAATCGTCGGTCGCCAGACGCCATTTGCATAACATTACGCCGATCGCGCAGTGACCTGTGATTACCCCCGTGACCATGCGCATAGCATGCTTGTCGAGGAGCAGCAAGCTCTTAGTTCTTCTCCTGTTCAGCGCTGGCCACAGCGTGCAAGCAATCTTACAATCCCTCTTGGTTGACCAGGCTCTGTTTGTAGCTTGAATGAGCCACGCTCCGATTGCACCCGCTGTGGCAGAGAGCGGTTGTAGCACCGTGTCGACCACCTCACTGGCAGTCATGACCCTGCGCGAGTCAGTTCGTCCGCATGCTCGTTCCCATCAGTATTGCTATGTCCGGGAACCCATCGCAGACTTACCCTGCAGTGCCTTATGCTGACCAGTGTGCTCCGGCAGTCCAGCACTACCTTCGACTTGACCACAGCAGATTCAATTGCTTTTAAAGCAGCTTGGCTGTCCACACAAACGACGGCATCATTAAGTGTTGAGTTTTTGATATGCTCGGCTGCTTTCATGACGGCAAAAACCTCTGATTGAAAGACGCTGCAATAGTCCGGCAGCCTGTATGACCAGTGGACCTGCTGCGTTCTACAGTAAACACCGGCACCGCTGACGCGTCATTAACTTCGGGCTCTTGCCAGCAATCCCTGGAGGGATACTCGATGGGTATCTTCCAATCGAAATCATTTCGCTTTACCAGATAATCAGTGGTCTTGTCAAGAAGGCCTTGTGTGGTATCGCTAATTGCAAGGGTGTTCAGTACGCTGGAGTGTCCATGAGTGGCCTGCTTCAGCTGGTTAGACTCCCTCAGTCTGAGGATTGTCTTTGCTGCACTAGCCTTAATGAACAGTTCCACCAGAGAAAGGTGTAGAAAAACCTCCAAGGCCATCCGCGGAGCGCTTTTCGCTACACTATTGCCAGGATAGCAAGTCTTTGAACTTTCTCCAGATTGCGTCGATTGCTCTTTTTATCCATGGCTGGCCACCATACGTGAGAACCGTAGGTAATGATGGGTCTCACTATTGCCGTGTACATCCAGTGGATTATATACGGCTTTAGTCCCCACTTTTAACCGAAGGCTCTCTTTCAGGCATACAGCGTGTTTAGTCCTTTTTTCATTCTTTCCTCAATGTTCCGCTTCAACGAAAGCTTTGAGTCCAGAATGATGCCCAGATACTTGGCTTCCCTGGACAGTTTCAGGGGTGCCCATCAATACAGGGAAGAATAAAGTCCTGAAGCTTGGTCTTCTTCGTGAACAGGACTAGTTCGGTCTTAACAGGATTTATCCCTAGACCGTTGTCCCTCGCCCACGAAGATAAAACAGCCAATGAGGATTACATCAGTTCACTGATAGTTGGCAGGTATTTACCCGGAATCATGACCACGATGTCGTCCGCATAGGCTACTATTCTGGTGCGTCTTCTTTCAAAGACTTTCAGAATCTTATCCACAACCAATAGCCACAAAAGAGGTGATAGCACTCCTCCCTGAGGAGTTCCTCTTGTGGCTCTCCTTCTGATGGAAGCTGGTCCTATCGTTGAATTGATTATCCTGTCACGCAGCATAGTTTCAATCCAGTCGATAATAAACCTTTCCACCCTATGCGCGTTAAGCGCTCTAGTTATAGCTTCAGTGGTGACATTGTTGAAAGCTCCCTTTATGTCGAGGAAGGCTTCCATTGTGTACTTCTTCAAGGCCAAAGAACTCTTTATGGGACTAACCACACTGTGAAGTACGCTGTCGACTGACCTCCCTTGGAGGAAGGCGTGCTGCGCCCTGCAGAGCGCAGAAGCTTTGGAACTACATTCCCTAGTAAGCATCTCCTGAAGATGCTCACAAGGGGCTGAAGAATACAGTGTCCGGCCTGGTGCAGCATCGCTGGGATGACGCCATCAGGCCCTCCGGACTTGTAGGGGTCGAACGACTTTATTGCCCATTCGACCTTTTTTGCATCCACTATGTTGGCAACATTTCCTGGTAGTGTCGTAGTTCCGAGTTGCACTCCGGGGTTATCAAAGTCAGCAGGAACTTCATATTGCTTCCCATTGGGGAAGTGCCTCTTCTAGAGCCTCGAGCGATTCTTCACTGGACTCTGTTCAAGTACCGTCAGGCTTGCGCATGCCGCTAAGAAAGCACTGTTGCTTAGACACGACCTTCCTCAGTCTTCGTTGACACAGTCGATCGATTCGCAGAGGACTCGCCAGGATTCTCTTTTGGCCGCGGTATTAGCTGAAGGCGTTGAAACTGGATCGATATGCGTTCAAGTCTCTTTCCTCCCCACTTACCTTTGCTCTGTTGAACAGCCGTCTCGTTTCCTGTCGAAGTAGTCGAAGATCAGAATTCCACCAGCTGTCGCTGTGCTTCTTTTTGACCCGACTTAACGAGCAGGACAATTTGAAAGCAGTATTCAATGCCCCCGTTAGAAGTTCAATTGAGCTCTCAATATCGTGTTCGTCAGTGACCAGGTCAAATCGTTTCGACTTCAGTCTCGACTTTACGATGTTAGAGAATCTTTCCCAATTTGCCCTTCTTGGATTTCGGAATGGTGGTTTGCAAACCACGCCAAAGTTGACTTCGTAGAGTATGCGGTTATGGTCCGAGAAGGTGCAGTCACCTGACACTCTCCAGTTTTCCACCCTGACGTCATTTGCCTCAGAAAGTAGAGTTAAGTCTATAACTTCTTCCCTGACCCTATTCGGTATTGGGAGAGAAGAAATAAATTAATATTGTTACGAAAATCCAAGTTCGTTTTTGGATTGTGCTTGAAAATAAAACTATTTCAGTTACTCAGCGCAAACGCAGTCAAAAACTCGACCCCTTGCGCTGCACACTGCTGCTTCTTATACTTGTTTTCTTATCGCGTCGATGTTTTTTGCACATTCTGGTTGTACTTTCTATCTCGATTGTTCTAGCATAGCTCATCACCTTTCGCGAACCATCGTCGCCATATTATAGCAAGCGAATTATAGCAAGTTTGGCGTACTCCAAAGTGCATGCCTAAAAGTATGATGGGTAAAGCATTCATGCATAGCACAGCACAGAGTTCCTCATCGTTTCACTGCCCATCACTTAGAGTTGTTCGTCCCGAACAGGTGCCGAGGCTCCGCCGGAGTAAGACGCCAGGCGCTCCAAATGGACTACTTTCAACCTAGCGTTTCTGTTGCCGCAGCGTTGAACCTCTGTACAACACGTCATTAATCCTGGTCACGACCTTGTACGGTCCTTTCCATGACGTTTGAAGTTTTGGAGACAAACCTTTCCTCCGCTGCGGGTTGTAAAGCATTACCAGATTGCCTTCTTGGAATCCCGCTGTGTTAGCCCGTAGATCATATCTGGCTTTCATCTTATCGCTGACCAGTTGGATACGGTCCCTTATATACTGGTGGATTTCCTCCAGCTCCGACCGCTTATTGACTGCGTAATCAGTCTTGGCGCCTTCAGTCGTGCTGACAACTCCGAACTTCAAGTCAGCAGGCAACCTCAGCTCCGTGCCGAACACTGCTCGGGCTGGAGTGAGTGATGGCGTATCGTGCGGGGCTGACCTATACGCTATCAAGAACAGCGGAATATGTGTATCCCAATCCTTTTGATTCCTGCCTACTGCTTTCCGTAGATATTCTTCCAGTGTCCGATGAATCGTTCCACCATGCCGTCTGGCCACCCAGTTGTTTACTAGCATTTCCGCGACCGTGGTGGCCTCCTGGTTAGGAATCGGATACACTTCGGGCCATTTGCTAAAATAGTCCATTACCACCAGCACATATTTGATGCCTTGAGTGCTAAGTGGGAATGGCCCGTCGACGTCCATGGCAATTCGCTCGAAGGCGCTCCCACGTTGTACTGCTGCATGCGACCCCGAGATCTTCTTGTCGGCCCTTTCGCAGCCGAACATCGATCACAGCTCTTAATCCAATCGGCGACAGACTCCTGGCATCCTACCCAGTAGAATCGTCTTTTTATTTTGGCGACAGTTTTTGTGATGCCTAGGTGTCCTCCGATGGAGTCGTTATGGTATGCCTTGATCACCTCGTTGATCCTGCATTTCGGGACTACAATTAAGGAATTGCTAGTCCGGCCATCCTCACTCTCCCACTCGCGGTATAGGCAGCCATTAGACAGCCGCAGACTTTGCTACTGTGCCCAGTAAGCCTTCGCGATCGGGCTTTCACCGGCCATCTCCTGCCAGTCTGGACGTGCGCCTTGCTCCTTGCCTTCAATGATTTTTTTAAGATCGGTATCCTCGCGCTGGTCCTTTTGTATCCTCTCCGCAGACCACTCTTCCTCTCGCATAACGCTGACCAATCGGACATCCACTATCTGCCCTTTGCTTTCGGCTCGCGCACAATGCTTGCATTCGGTTTTGCACGGACGGCGTGACTAGGCATCGGCATTTCCATGGCTGCTACCCTTGCGATGCTCTACCGTGTAGTCATAGCTCTGCAGCCGCTCGATCCACCGCGCCAATTGGCCTTCCGGATCTTTAAGGTTCAGGAGCCATTTCAATGCCGCATGATTTGTGCGCAGGCGAAACTTTTGCCCATACAGGTATTAGTGGAAGTGTTTCACGCATTTCAATACTGCCAGCAACTCCCGTCGTGTCACACAGTAATTGCGTTCAGGTTTCGACAAAATTTTCCTGTAGTATGCTATCACTTGTTCTTGGCCATCTATTACCTGTGATAGCACACCGTCAATTCTATGCCCACTTGCATCTGTATCCAGCACAAACATCTCTCCAGGCACGGGCAAGGCTAGAATTGGAGCAGTGCACAGTTTTTCCTTCAGTCGTGCAAAAGCCTGTTCCTGTTCTTCACCCTACGCAAAGGCTTGATTCTTCTTATGTCCACAGGCCCAGGAAACTGCGGAGTTCGTGTAAATTGCGTGGTCGGGGCACTCCTTCACCGCCGTAATTTTGCCTTCGTCCGTATATACTCCGCGGGCGGAAACCATGTGACCCACATACTTGACCTCTTTTTGGAACCGCGAGCACTTCCGCGACGATGAACTCATGTTCCAGGCTGCTGGTGCCGATAGCAATTGGTTTTGTTACTTTTCCTCTTACCGGCGCACGCTCGCCAGGCTCAGTCTTCAGCTGTATGCCAAGCAGCGGTTCCCAGTTCTTCAGAAGCTTCCTTTTTATGATTGAATATGACGCTCCAGTATCCAGTGTCAACACGAACAACTTTCCATCTATCTTTCCTTCAATCTTCAAGGTGCTGGGTTGTCGTTTCAGCTGTGAGTGAGTAAAAGCAAACGATTTTTCCAAAATATTTCAATAAAAACCTGCATTTTTTCAATATTGAGTATTGGTCATGAATGACCGATTTATACATCACATTGTGACCGATATTTGCATCAGCATTTCAGTCAGAAATTTCGGCACATGACCGGTCAACCGACTGACATTTCCATTTTTTTTTCGGTGTTTGCTGCAACACCGAAAAAAAAAGTTTGCTGCAACGGTGAATTGAACTCGCGGAGTCGTGACTCGCAGCCCTAGTGCGTTGGGCTGAGCTACGGCGGCGGCGGCTGTAAGATAGCTATACAAAACTAAATATTTGGAGGTTGGAACACGTATGCGTTAGAGCAGAGCAAAAACACTTTTCTTAATATGCAAAAGGTGTGTTAGAGTGAAACCAAAAATCACACGTACACGAGAGTTTCAGTCAGTTTTTTCACACCGCCTGTACAAAAATGATAGAAACTTTGTTCGGAGAGCTGACCGAAACTTCGGTCAGGCATGTCGGTCATATGACCGTCACTGTTCTTGTAGGGTATACCAATACATAACACACTTTACGTGTGTAGTAATGCTTTGAGACCTTATCGGCGGTGTGGCATCGAGTACGCGTGCGAGGCGCGTGTGCGCTGGCAGACTGGGCGTCACACCCAGTGAGACACCTACGGTGCAGTAGAGTTCAAGTGATATACAATCTTTTGGCTTTTGCTGAATCAAAATCAACTACAGAATTTGTGGCTAATGCCCATTAATTGGTGGAACACTACAATGCATTATTGGTTTCCTTTTTGCTGTTATTGAACTTTGCTAATCTGCGCTCTACATCAACGTCGCTCGTTGGAGTAAGGTGGTAACACTGAACACTGGTAAGTTTTGGCCCCTAACGCAGTCAAGCTTAGCTTTGTCTGTGCGGGCAGTGTTCACATGTGATTGGCCTTGTACAGCTGCAATTTGCGCCAACGTTGCAAATTTTACGCAATTATTGTTTGACTGCTGCGGCAACGCGCCTTGAAGAGGGTCTCCGGCAGTTCCGCATTGCTGACATGCTGACCGTGGAACAATTGGCTGTGGACTTTTGTGCCAAACTGGCTGAAAATTACGCCAACAGCCAACTTGGACATCAGCAGCGCAACGGCGGACCATGAATGGATGCATATGCGTCAGCATTTTAAGAGGATTGAAGTGTCCAACATGTTTACCAAAGCACACGTAAACATGTTGCGGCAGTCGTTGAACAAGCGCGGGCGTCGTTACAAATATATGCACACACACTTATCTGATAAATATATATATAAATTTATCTATTGTATGTATAGTATATATGTACATAAGTATGTGCTCATGTCCGTTGGCAAGTGGCAACAAACTTGGGCTGCCATTTGGCTGCTGCTGTTGGCACTTCCACGCGGCTGTGACAGTCGAAAACATATGCGTCCGATTGCCGGTAAGCGGATATGCGCCACTGGCAGGAGTAGAAGTTGTATGGCATTAAAAATATTAAAACAGCAAATTGGGCCAAAGATAGGCGCCGCATATGGGCCCGGAACAGAAAGGCAATATTTCAGCGAAGGTTATGAACTTTTCAGCAGTTGCTACCCACATGGAATGGAATGGAAATATTTAGACAGCCTACTCGAAACACTCGAAACCACTACACAAGGATTTTTGAATGTGTAAAGAGTTGTTAAGAATTTCATGTGTCTCAAAGAAGCAAATGAGGGAAGAAAATGCTGTGTTTTTTTGAATATGTCTGTACAAACATTTTCAAGGAGAAGAATATTTTTTAACTGTTTACTTCTTTCAAAATCCTTTTTTTCCTAATGATAAGTAAAGCCCAGCTTTCAGTTGGTCCAGTAAATTATCATCTGGTGATCTTTCCCATCGAGAACAGAAGCTGAGCTTCGCACGTTGTGTGTTCATGAATGAGAGGAACTACAGCTTAACCCTCTAGTTTCCAAGAAGGCCTGTAGATATCCTAAGCTTAAAAAAATTCTCTAAATGACACCTTATGATTTTTCTAGCTGGTTTTACACGCATGAAAAGGGAAATTTCCATTTTATAAAATAAATGTAGTCAGATAACGCTGCCACATGCACAACGGCAGTAATTGTAAGACAAAGTTGAAGTTTCGTGAGAAAGTAAGCAAATAATTATTTTTGAAATTGTGTGAGAAACAAAAAATTTTTAAAATAAATTGAGAGCCTCAATAAAACTAAAACTTATTGGTGAGTAGCTGATAATGTATTCTTTGAGAAAATAAAAGAAAATTATGAAAAAAAGTTGTTACACTTCTCCTACCACACCCAAACCCTAGAGTGTCTGTAGGCCTGCTTAGGATGAAAAGCCTAAATAATTAACGGTCCTTGATGATGTTTTTTCGCTACTTAAGCCTTATTTATGGATTTGAACCGAAATTTTGATACACCACAATGTAAAACAGATCATGTTACTGCAAAAATGTATACTTAGGCGTAGTCCTAATGAGAGAACTAGTCTCCCCTAGTCCTATATTTCATGGAGTAGATTTGTCGACATCTGTGTGAAAAGATAACAAGGCATTAAAAAATAATAAGAATCGCCATGTAAAGAACGGTTCACAGTAAATCGGTATATACATTACCGTTTACTGCTGAGTTGTAACACTATTGTACTTTTAATGAGCTTCTGTTGACAATGAATGTGTCGTTGTATGAATGAAATTTCATTACATTTTGTTGTCATTACGCGAAATTATTAGCGATGGAGTGAGCACAAAGAAAACTAAAAGTGAACAAATCCGTTGAAAATTCTACTTGGTCGGGAGCAAAGATAGCTAAAGTGTTGAAGTTACCAAAAACGGCAGTTTGTAGTGTTATAAAAAAATACCAGGGTACATAAAGCATTAATAGAGCTCAAAGAAAGTAAAAAAAATCAGTACAAGAAACTTTTATTTGGACAATCCTTTGATACGTGCTCTAAGAATAAGAAATAACCTCGGGTTTTCTGGTAATAATGTTGCCAGAAAATTGGGAACCTCTAAAAGCACAGCTCGGCGTATACGACTAAGAGCAGATTTAAAATCATATCGTCCATAAAATATCCCAATCGTTCCGATAAACAGAACTGTGTCGCAGAAAAACGCGCTCGTTTGCTGTATGATAAAGTGTTGACGAAAATTAAAAGCTGTATTGTTACGGACGATGAGGCATACGTGAAGCTAGATTTTAATCAGATTGAAGGACAAAAATTTGATGTTGCATTATACCGTGGAGGTGTTAGTGGGGGAATGATAAAAAATGCCGACTCAATGCTTCTTAATTGGAACCATTACACTGCAAATGTCAATAGAGCATCTGTTCAAAATTTGTTGGAGTCGATCAAAAAGCAGACCCGAAATTTTATACATAATGCAATAGAATAATTCCTTCATCGACCTTATTTTAAAGATAAATAAACTACTTTTAATTATACTCAAAAAGTTTGAGTGTGGCTTTTTTTGTTCTTGAGATATAGAGCGTTTTATGTGTACCGATTTACTGTGAACCGTTCTTTATATATAATTAATAATTAATAATAATTGATTGGCACGACAGCCCGCTTACGCGAGACTAAGGCCTAGCTTCCCGCAACCACCCGTGTTGTGCGTGTGAATTTTGTACGCGGGTGGAAGGGACCTACAGTTTTATGCCGGTTGCGAACGGCAGGTTGGGAGCTTTTTCATATGCAATTTTTACTCTCAGAGGTTTGCCATTTCCAGCTGAGAGGACAGCCACCGAAAGAGAAAACGAGTTTCCCGTTATTTTTTTTAGGTGTTACTACACATGCAGAATTAGAACTTGCGTCGCTCTGCATGCGACTCGCTGGACCGCGCACTTACCAACTGAGCCACGGCGGCTCTTTATACCTATACCGATTTTTTTAGTTTTCCATGTTTTTATACCCCCCAAAAGCAGTGTATAAACTACCCCACGACACATTACCCCTCGCCTTACCCCACCCCTTTTTATTTATGATCTCTTACGTGTATGAACTGAAACTGTTACCCGTTTTTTCTACTTACATATATTAAAAAAAAAAATAAAAATTTAAAGTAATTACAAAAAAAAATTTTCATATGGAATTTTTTGGCTTTGTTTCCCAAGCAGGCCTGTAGGCCTTCTAGTTTTTACACCCTCTATCACGCCTCCTATGGACATGACATTTTTTTCCCAAACAAACATTACTCCTCCACCCCAAAACTATCACTGGTAATTTTTTTAACAAGATTAAAAACTTGGGAACTAGAGGGTTAATGCTGTTTCCGTATATCGAACTAGAAGCTTCGCACATACAAATAATAATAATAATAATTCTTTAAGTTCTCCACTGTCAGACAAAATAATCGGAGATACTACGGTGGCGCCGCCATTTGATGATGTTTTTAGATAGATTGACCGAAAATAAATCGAAAATGATGAATAAAATTTTTCGATATCTCGCTTCGTTTTCGAGTTATCGAGGTTCAAAGTTTTTATATTGCCATATTGTGCACACCTGACTGTTACCTGATGTGGTGGTGACTCCCATGAGGGTTATTTTTTTAGCGCCCGGTCGAAGGCCGGCCACTCGAGAAAAACTTATTGCCAAGAAAACTATGGCTTTCGAGAAAACTGTATGCACCTCTGGGATTGCGAAAAAAAGCGCGAATTTTAAATTTTGAGCGAAATTTTAAACTTTGAACCTCGATATCTCGAAAACGAAGCGAGATATCGAAAAATTCCTTATTTTCGACTTATTTTTGGTCGATCTATCTAAAGACACCCTCAAATGGCGGCTCCACGGAAACCGTAGTCGTGCCAAATAATCAGACGAACAATTTTTTATTTGGTGTTAGTGTTTGAACCTCTACTTCCAGTTCAATTACATGAAATTTAACTTGCAAATAATATGAGTGACACCATTTGATTGATTAGGTATTTACAAAAATATGTAGAACATTTAACTACCACCGATAGATACCAGAGAAGTGTGTTGTAGAAGCGCGATAGCAAAGCATTTAATGTGCCCAGTGCCTGGAGCTGAACGACTACTGCTCGCAGTTCCAATGTGAACACAACTCAGCAATTGTCGCCATTTCAACACCAACAACAATGCTGACAATAATAAAAACTCTGAAACTGCGAAACAATAACGACAACCAGAGTGTTGCACAGAGGCCGATGTGGAAGCGATAAACCGGAACGCACCGTTTGACTGACGTACACGTTTCCGACCAGCATTTTCCGCAGCCAAACGCCAATAATGCGACAATGCTGATATGTAGAAGCAACAAAAAAGTGCACAGCGTCAATCGTTGCTGTGTGTGTGTGAGTGAGAAGGGCCACAGCGCCTCTGACTTCCATTTATAGGTCGGTGGGTCGGCGTGTGAAAGTGTCGGCCGGAAAGGCGCATGAAGTTATGACAGCCAGCTGGAAAGTGAAAAGCGAGTGGCGACAGTGCGTAGTGGCAACTGCAGCAACGGCAATAACAACATTACACTATAAATATGGACTGACCGGCCCTCCACGGGTGCAGCACATTTACACGCTAACAACATAATTGAGGCGCCTGGGCGGCAGGAATAAGAAAAAATTATAACGTTGCCTTTAGCTGGTCGAAGCATCTAATTCATTATTTATTAATACGAGAAACGAGCCATTTTTATAACCGCGGCAGCCGAGTGGGAGCGGCATGCGGATTGAAACAAGCGTATTGAGTTTGTAATACGCCCGAAGCAGAGGAGGAGGAGCGGCGGCACATTGGGAAAAAATTCTTTTATCTTGCAATAAGGTGTGGCACTGCGAAGCGAATGTTGAATTGAAAAAATATATTTATAGATTGAAATTCTTTAGGCCGAATTGGCTGCGTTGTTGTATTAAAAGAAATTACATATGTACATTGAGGTTATGGTGAGTTTTGCTTTAGAAAGGAATATGTAATTTATTTTAATTTAATTATGTAATATATTTTAAAGCCTCTTAAACTTGAAAAGTAGTGATGGGAAATGCATTAATTGATTAATGAATCATATGATTAATTGAAACAGAGCAATTATTAATTGCAATTAATCGAAATAAATGGATATTTATCGAATAATCGAATGACTTTCTTAATATTTTAACTTAACCGTCTAATTTTAAGTATGTTAAAATGTAAATTTTTACCAATTGCCTTATAAAAACAATAACAATGAATTAATTAATGAAAGTATGTACATATTAAAGGAAAAAATATATATGTATTTGTATTTTATTTGTTCATTGCAGACTTTAGAAATAATAGTTTTTACAGGCGGGAGATCGTGAACCTGTGCCTCTTTTCAGTGGCAGTTGCACCTGCTTTTGAAAAGAGGGGCTCTGTTGGTACCGAAGTTCCTAAAAGATAACAGTACCGACGAGTTATTTATTAACTATATAAAGCTTAGGGTACACTGGTCGCGTTTCTTCACAGGTATTGATGGCGTGCGCTTAAGTTTCAAAACGGGAGCATTCAAAAAAAGCTAAGCTCATCCTGAATTTTGGTTAGGTCGTTGTCTTTTTGTGACGTTTGTGAGCCAGCAATTTGTGGTGGGCCCATAAATCAAATTCAATATCGCATCAAAGTGTCCGTCTCAAGTTTTTATTTTGCGCGAAGAAAAAAGGTAGTGATACGTTTTCTTTCGATTATTTTAGCATTTAATCGATTAACGTTTCGATTAATCGAAACCCATTTTTCGATAAAATTAAATCGTGAATTGAAAGAAAAAAATCGATTATTGTGTATCATATAATTAATCGTCCCATCACTACTGAAAAGGCACTTAAATCTAATACTTAAATAGCTCTTGGACCAAATAATTTTTCATTTACAGAATGATCCTAACTAAGCACTGCTTCAATACCTTTTTGTTGTGTTTATGAATTTTTCTTCGTGTTTATTATTTATTAGAAATTGACAAATAGTTTTCTAATCTTAACCTAGTTACAATTTAGACTAAACTTTTCTATTTCCAAACACACACTTTTGAGGTTAAGTTAAGTTGTGTAGAACATTTAGCTGAAAATAAGGACTTTGTGTCGATAGAAAAGTGTTTTCAAGATTAAAGGAAAGCACTTGAATCTGTGTATTGTTTGCTATGGAGAAATAAGGAAATATAAAGAATTTCTATGTATAATTGAATCGTTCTCAGATATTTTGATCAGAAAGCATAACCAAAGATAGTACAACACAATCTTCGTATTCTACTAGTATTTTACTATCTTTGATACAACTCTAAGCACATTTGAACCGAAGGCTGATTTGTCAAGTCTGACTTTCTAGCGGCGAAAATTCCCCAAATCTCCCAAATGTTATTCATTTATCTGAAAATTGATCTGCACAAATTTAGCCTTCACTACTCTCATTGTCTGTGTGCAATCAATCGAGCAGAATGAATATTTTTCTTTTGCCCACATTTCATTTCATCGAGTGCCGCATTATCGCGCAGCTCCAGCAGTTCGTCAGTCTGTCTGTCAGTCTGTGTAGAGAAAACACTACATACAAAATACTAAATGTATATAACTACGGACATAAGCGGCTGATTGCTGATATCACAAGTACAAAAACAAAAGCGAACCAGCAAATTTATGTCTTATCCTTTGCCGTAAAAAGTGACATCGACTTTTGGATAATCGCTGAACAAACTGTTGTTTGTTCCACCAAGTCAGACACCAAGTGGATGGATATTCGTACAATAATAGCACTGGCCAAGGACTCTCGAGGAGAAGAAAGGCAAAAGCACGCAGACTATACAAAGAATAAAAATACTAAAACATCAAAAAAATTTGCCGCAAGGTGAAATTTGTCTCAAGAAATAATTTGCTACTCTTTTTATGCATAATTTATTATTGCGCCACGCACAACAACCAACACAAACAGTGCCAGCCGAACAAGACGCGGCAGCGGCGGTAGCAGGAGAGACGCAACAGCCGAATACAACACAATGTGTGCACGACGAGCCGCCGAAAGTGTGCGCCAGGCACCAACAACGCATCAAATAAAGCTCGAAATGAAGGCATTAATATAAGACGATACGCAGTAGCGGCTGCAGCGCATTAAACGCACGCTGACGCGGCCCGGTAATAACTTCATGCCGACGTGGCATTTGTATGATCCACTTTGATTCAACACGCCAGCCAGAGAGCTTTGTCAAATGACGCCGCCGTTTACTGACTGCCGCAGACGCGCAACATGCAATTTGGCCGCACCGCTGCGCGCGCCTCACCTTTTTGTCGTTTCCGCCACTCTAAACTAAGCTGACTGTTTGTTTGTCTGTCGGTTGGTTTTTATGCTGCGGCAACGCATTAAATCAAAAGAATTCACGTTCATCCACAGACACACGCACACTCGACCAAATCGACACACGACACACACACACGTACACGTGGATTGAAGTGGAGAGAGAGTAAAGCGCTCGAATGTTGCGTATACGCCGCATGGTGCGCCCTGTTGTGTATTGTATATGTATACATGTACATATATAAGTATACAAGTGGGGCATTTTACTAGCGAATATTTTGCATTTATGATTTGCTTGATTTCTGCACTTTGTTTTGTTAGCTTCTTTATGCTTATTTGTGTTTTTTATGCTTTTGCTTTGCTTTGTATTATTTTCGCCTAATGGCAAATTTTGGCGCTTTCAATGAGGTAGCAGTAGCCGCAAATACACTAACTACTTACAATGCAAATTTTCAACAATAAAACATTACAACAATGCGCAAAAAAAATAAAGAATTGTAGTGTACGTAGTAATAGATTTAAATTGATTGTAATAGCATTGTAGCCACAAGGTGGTAGTAGATGTACAATTGAAATAAAGAGCCATTCGTTGACAAGCAGTCGTAAAAAGCGGACGAAATCGGCATACTACAGCATCAGAAGTGGGATACGGTTGAGCGCCAAGTCTTCCGAGAAATTTAAGAACCTTCCGCAAAACAGGAGATATTTAAGAAAAAATATCGGCTCCGCTCAAATCCAATGAAAGATCGTTACATAACATCCCTAAAGAGCCAGTACCATTTTATACAATCCACATAGACCATCTAGGGCCACTGCCATCGCTGCAGTCCAAACGCAAGCATATTTTAGTTATCGTGGACCGCTTTACAAAATATGTTAAATTATATCCTGTGCTTACGACAAGTACGAAAGAAGTTAACGCATCCTTGAGTAAATATTTCGAATACTATAGTCGTCCGGTCAGGTGCGTCACAGATCGTGGTAGTTGTTTCACGTCAAGTGATTTTACTGACTTTATGGAAGGTAAAAACATTCAGCATATAAAAGTGGCGGTACATTCCCCTCAAGCAAATGTACAGGTCGAAAGAGTTAATCGTACCTTAGTGGGCATGCTGGCGAAATTCAGCGAACCAATACAGCACGCGGATTGGGTGAAGCATATAGGGAAAATTGAATTTGCCCTTAATATTACGATAAACAGATCCATTGGCATGATCCCTGGCCAAGCCCTATTTGGCGTTCATCAACGGGGACCCTTGGTCGACAAGTTGATGGAGTATTTGGAGGATTGTTCTCCATACGGGGGGAGGGGGAATATATAAGAGTTGCGCAATACCGCAAAAGAGAACATTGAAAAACTACAGCAATACAACTTGAAGCGAAGCGAGTTACGAAATCCAAAAGTAAACGAGTTCCAGGTAGGCGATTTTGTCGTCTTAAGGAACGTGGACACAACCGTTGGCACCAACAAAAAGCTGGTGCCTAAGTTCAAAGGGCCTTATGTGATGCATAAACGACTTTCAAAGGGTAGATACGTGGTAAGGGATAGAGAAAACTGCCAGATCACACAAATACCTTATGATGGGGTAGTAGAAGCCTGTAATATTCGAATGTGGAAAACCCAAGTTTAAAGTCAAAGCGGCACTTAGTTAAAAATTTAATGTTGTTTGAATGTGTTTGAAGTTTAAATGTTTTATTCAAATGTAAAGTTCATATATGATCGAGGTCGATCATTTGTTGTCAGGATGGTCGAGCTGTAGTGTACGTAGTAATAGATTTAAATGGATTGTAATAGCATTGTAGCCACAAGGTGGTAGTAGATGTACAATTGAAATAAAGAGTCATTCGTTGACAAGCAGTCGTAAAAAGCGGACGAAATCGGCATACTGCAGAATTAAGGAATAAGAACAGAAATGGACACAGTTGAGGGAAACACAACTTCACCAAACAACGCAGACAGCGTGAAATATGAATGAATTGCTACTGAACGACTTGCGTAAATGCTGCACTGAAGTTGGTGTCAGCCGCGCTGTACGAAAAACGAACACGTGACAACGAGACGGACACATATGCGGAAGTATGAAGTTGTGTTGCTCTAAAGAGAGAATGTGTGTGTGTAATTTCTAACTGCAACTTCTTTATTATTTTATGCGGAATTTCGTACCAATAACACTATTTGAAAAGCCCAGTTGGACAAGTCAATACCTTCTCCTACCCAGAGTTTTCCTTCTGAAGAATTGAGTGTGAACGAGTTTGATATTTCTGCACCTAAATGAACGCATAATGGACCTTCTTCAGGCCTCCCCACCTAACCTATCCACCACTTCTTACTGGGCCCTCATTAGCAGCCAAAGTACACAGAAAAATCCATTTCGTGTGTAGAAACAAATTAAAGTTACGTATACGCTAAGGTGTACTTTTGTTATGCAAACGGCGTCAAGTCCACGCATTTTTATTACTGCCATTTCAATTCATTATTTCTTGCTGCATATTTACTATATGTGGGTGTGTATGTAGTTGTTTGTTTTTGTTGTAATTGTACTTATTGCTACGGTTTTGTGGGTGCTTCTTGGGCCGTAATTTCGCACATGATTGCGTTTTAATATCCAACGCACATTAATATGCGTTGGCGCGTTGCTTAACTATAAATTAACTCGCATATGGCAGACGTAAGGCGGCACACAGCACCAACAATAGATATCAATTTGCACAGTTAGTATTTTAGTAATTTTTTGTGGCATGTTAAAGAAGTTTCCATGATTTTAATGGAATTAATTTGACTGCTTTAATTTGACAATTGGAAAAAGCTGAATGTAGAAGAAATTTTAATCATTCAAGTAAAATGTATATTTTTCAAGAATGTCAGAATTCAGAGAAAACTTTATATCCTGCATCAGAGTATAATCTGAACAAAAAAGTTTTGTTTTTTTTACAAATTTTATACTTAAAAAACATGGCGGCGATAATACGGAGTGCAATATAATTCATCTCTATTGTTATGTGTGTATAATTTTTTGTTTTTGAAAAGCTCAATGTTCCATTATTGTGTAAGTAAAGTCAAAAGTTCCTCAGAAAGACTATTTTCACTACTTTGTCTCTAAAGCAATCGCATCAATCTGGCCTAACCTAACCTAAAAAGTTACTTTTGAATTGGATTTGGTTCGATGGAGAATCCCATTCGTCCAATGTAAGGCCTCACCTTGCTTTTGCTGCTGTTGTCTTATCAACTTTCGATTGCCAACAGAATTTCCAGTGAACGAGTCATTCACAAATAAACATTGTATAACTGTGGCTAAGCGCAATGCTGCCATGTTTCGTTGCCGCTTATCAGTTCGCCAACACAGCGACACACATTTGTACCCCAAAGAACGTTGGACTGCAATGCACACACAACCAAATTAGCCAACTCATTAAAAGCAAATAAAAGACGGCAAAATGAATTTCGCTGTTTGCGTAAAGTTGACGCAATTTGTTGTTGCACATGCTACATGCATAAATATTTATGTACACAAATTTCAAGCAATGTGTGCGCTGTGTGACTGTGCGTATGTGTGTGTGTGTGTTTGTCAGCATTTGGGTATTTGGGCCGTTTGTTTGCTTTTTTGGTTGGCATTTCCCGGTTTGGTTTGGATTTGCCCTCGAGTCACACATGCAGACACGCTAAGACACTTAAATTATGGGCTCACGAAGCGTGTGCCTTAGCCGCACGCTTTCTTTTTGGCAATAAGTTTTCTTTTGGTTCCCTCCAGCTGCCGCTGTTGCTTCATCCTCATTTTTATATTCTTCTTATATTCTTCGTTCTTTAAAAAATTAATTACTTGCATAATTAATAAGTTGCTGCCGTCTGCGTTGCTGCCAGCGCTGTTGCCACTTGCCTGCCGCGTTTATAAACAAATGTATAGAGTTTGCCTCTTGAGCGCATTTTGCGCGTATGCCGCTGCCTCCGCCTTTTCGCAATCGAAACACGTAAATTATTAAAAAGAAAAGGCTGTGTTGTGCGGGCGGGTGGCGTTTGTGTTGTTCTGACAGCGCACATTGATTGTTGCTGCTGATTTGCACAAATCAAATGTATTTGCCACAAGTACGTGTGGTGCTATGGTTGTTGCTGTTGCCATGGTTGCATGTCTGTCTAATACTATTGCAGAGAAATACGAAATAAATTAGCAATTGGATGTTAAACAACCAGTTGCTGGCACACGTCAGGACAAACTCCCTAGGGGATTTCTTCTCTGAAGGGATTAGTTGAATATTTATTTATGTACGTGAAATTTATCAAGAGCTGGCACGCAGGGGATTCATCTACATAACCCCTACACCTTTGTGGTTTAGCCAGAAAAGGATGCGAAAGGTCTGCAATGTCTGCAAGTCACAATTACAAATATTTAATTAACAAACAAAAAAACTATTACAATTATTTTGAAAACCCTCACCCCTCCTGGAACTTAAAGCCAAACTAATAAAATTGTTGATTTAAATTCTTTAAAATATTTGCGGGTAACAATTACAACTATTTAAATAAAAAAAAATTATTATAATTTTTTTGAAAACCCTCACCCATTTTGGAACTTAAAGCCAAACTAATCAAATTATTGATTTAAATTCCTTAAAATTTACAAATTACAATTACAAATATGTAATCAAAAATATATATATACATATATTAAAATTATTTTGAAAACCCTCACCCCTCCTGGAACTTGAAGCCAAACTAATCAAATTATTGATTTAAATTTATTACAATATTTGCATTTTGCATAATTTATTCCTTCTTCCTTTTGCTCGCATCGCTCGCTTTTTATGAAACTCAATGTTCATTCAACTCTTTTCTGATTTAACGTCAGACATCTGCTGTCTTTCCGCTCAAGTAACTTCAGTGTGTGGCCCCACACCCGTCTTCGAACCCGTATTATTCTTAAGTTCTTACTTTTTCCCCTCGTTGGCATTACTGGCGCCTGCCTGTACGCTTGTCTCCTGCTCATTGTTTGTTAATAGTCAATCAAATTCAAATTGTCAGCGTTTAGCATTTACGAAACCACTTCCTTGCACGCTTTCCACTTCAGTTCAGTTCGTGGCTGTTGCTGCTGCTGTTGTATTCGATTAAGTAAATACAAAAAATGTTGTTAGCAAGTTGCATTCAATATTGTCGATTGCTTCTCAATTGTTGGTAATAAATTGCCTATTGTCGTGTTAACAGCCACAAGCAGCGGTTGCTGACAATGCCTCCACATTTTTGTTAAGCCTAAAAATATGAAAACTAAACTGACAGCGCGCACGAAAAACGTTTCGCTTATCCGTTTACAAATTACAGCAACGAGTAATTTAGTTGGTCGCGGACGCTGCAGCCGAGCGCAACTCCAAGTAGTTGCCTTCCTCAGAAGTCAGAGTGAAAAATCGTTCCACTTTCACACCCACATTTACGCGATGGCACTTTTCGTACCAGCGTTGACAGTTGTGGGCAAATCAGTGCCAACGAACGGCGTTGCGCATACGCCCCGTTTGACCGCGCGTAAACTGTTCAAGGCTGCCCACTTCTCCACGAAAAACGTGTACCAACACGAGATTGCCAATCACTATCGCGACTTTAAGCACCAACAGCAGCCGCAGCAGCAATTGCAACGCAAAAGACGGAGGCAGCTTTACGTGCCTTATCGCCGCGCAGCGTTCTATGGTGTGATCTCGGGTGCAAAGCGGCAGCCGCTGGCCACGGCGGTTCATTACTTTCCGAGGTAGTGTTGGGTGGTTGTGAAAATAACATGTTTACGAATAATTGAAATCGAACAAAGGCAACAAAAAGTGTGGCCGACAATGTCACATGGAGCTTAGTCAAACAGGTTTCAGTTTGAGGCAAATATTTGAGTTATGATACTTCTACGCCAAAGGTTGGCTTACTGCAGTCATTAAATTCAAATTTGGTTCAAATCGTACACACTGTTTTATTAAGGCCTCCTGGGTGCCTCATTGCTGGGAATATGTGAATAATTGTTCTATGCGTCAAGCGCCATACTCAATTTGCTGCAAAAGTTACACTTGCAAGAGTTTATTTACATATGTGTTTGAAAAAAACTGAAAACTTTCTCGTATTTACTCCAGTAATAGCAAACAAAAATTTTTGCCAGAGTAAATAATTCGTCTATTGCTAAAAACAACTGCCTTTATTAAATCCATAAAAAACTCAACATTTAACAGAAATTATCCATTCCAGTTGGCATCCGAGTTGCCTAAAAATAGAAATACCCACCCTTCCATTCTATTCCTCATTTTTTCCAACCTTCGAAAGTCGCATGTCGTTCAAAATGTGTGCGGTTAATTGAGCGCATGAAATCATTCATCACAACATCAAATGTCCATAAAAAAGTTTCTATAAATGTGCTCTCAAGGTCAGCTATTATCTACATGAACATCGTGGGTGTCATTTGACGGAAATTGAAAAAAATTGCTTCTGATCACAGACGCCTTCGATGGGCGCTACATATTTACGAATATTCTGAGCGCTTTTGCAACTTAAAAAAAAAATGTTAAGTAAACTCTTAACTCCCAAAATAGCCCATGGTCCCCACGAGATTTGTGATTTCACTTCTGACTTTAAGGCACGCAAAATCTTGAGGACTTCTAATCCGCCACACTAACGTGTGTTGCGTCACGTTTGCATCTACCTTACCAGCTGACACATCTAAGAAAGAAATGATTTTTACCGGCTAAAACCGACCCCTTTTATATCGCCAGCCCGTTCATCCTCGCGGAACTGCCTCTAAGCATTGCATCGCAGGGCGGGCAACTGACCCTATTGGTCTGGCTCGGGTCTATTGCGCGGGACTTGAGCCCTACGCTCTTGCTCTTGCCGTCGCTGTGCTGTCGTTATGATTGCAGCGAACTTGCAGACTGCTTCCCACTTCTCTGCGCATTGAAGCATTTGTGGTACTAACTTTTGGACATTTATTGGCGTGCAGAGGGCGCGTTCCAGCAACTCTCGCTCGACCCTGTAGCGAGGGCACTGAAATAGGACATGTCCCGCGTCCTCAGCCTCGCCAGCACAAACTGTACAGTCCGCAGTTTCTTCATGGCCGAACCGGCACAGGTATGCCCTGAAGCAGCCGTGACCCGTAAGCAATTGTGAGAGGTAATGGGTTACCTCACCATGCTTCCGGAGCAGCCAGTCTTCCACCCTAGGTATAAGCTGGTGCGTCCACCTTCCCTTCTGCGTAGTATTCCACCGTTGTTGCCACGTAATATGTGTGTGTGCGTGTTTGTGCGCTTGTTCATGCAAAATGCAATCACACCTTTTTTTCATTGTTGCCATTCAAAAATCACCGCAGTGCTTTTTCGCAAAAGGTAAACGTCAACCAACGCACGTTCAACATTTCATAAGAATAGCTCCGTCAGGGAAAAAGTGTTGTTGCTACCAGCTCTCAGTCATTTATAAAACCAGCAACGAAACAGTGACATGGATGGGAGGGTAATCTAGTTCGTATAACAAACGGTATATTGCTTTTGTCATAAACTGAAGCATAGTTAGATGCGCACTGCATGAAACAAGCTTGGGTTTTCCTGTGACCGCTGATTGCTTGTTCAGAGATTAACTTGAAATTGCTACCGAATGCTTTGTTTTTTTGTCTTTAAAACAATGTTTTCGGCCAAAGTTTGCTTGCTCAATGACTTTAAGAGTGCGGAGTCATACAGCCCCCTAGATTCGTACACGGCCGCCTTGCACCGCCAGCAGTGTGTGCGCGCGCCTCGCCAAACTTCAAGTTCGACGCCTCTCAAGTCGTATGCATTAAGACATTATAAATTATTCAGATTGCGCCAGCACCGCCGGCAGTTTCTTTGCGTTGCGCTTTTGCTCCTTTATTTTTCGTTCGCTTCAATTTTATATGCATATGTACATATGTATGTATGTACTATATGCATGCACGTGTATATGTATGTATATTGCTCTAATGTGCCATCTCACATGCACTAATTACAGATTCACTGCCGTGTATACGCCACGTGGACGACAGACGTTGTGCGAAGGTGCGCCGCCCGATGAGACCTACGACGACACGCTGCGCCGCATTAGAGGGGCACGCACTTGCGAGGAATTCAAGGTGTTGGTCGAGCGACAGTTGCGCCTAAGAAAAGGCCGACCGAAAAGACACCGTGAAGCAAGCAGTGGCAGCAATAGCACGCCGAGTGTCCGGTGGGTTGGTAGTGGGCAGAGAAAGTGCGAGAAATGTTCGTTGAAGAAATCGAACAACAATAACGACACCAACGCCGTCGAGCTGAACCGAAGCATTTTGCAACAGTCAAGGCAACGCGTGCGTAGCGCGGTCGGGCACTGGAAGGGCAGTAGCCAGTGGCACAGCGAGCCGTCGAGTTGCAACAGAACACGCGCGCCGCCGAGCGATAGCGAACAGCGCAAGAAGAAGAGTGCCAACCAACCGTTGGAGTACTGTGTGCAGCTGGCCAACGAGTACTACGAGCAGTGGCTGCAGAGTAGCACACGTTACTTGGAGTCGATTAGCGCGCGTAATGCGGCGCAGCGACAACATAAACAGCCAGCGCAAGTTTTAACGCAGCCGTTGACACCGTCGTCGAGCACCACCGCCGAGACCACACCCGCCTCAACAGCGGAACCGACGCCGCGACTGTCGGTGCTCGATTGCTTCAGTTTGGCGCATCTCGTGCAGCTGATCGGACGCAAGCGAAGCTTCCGCGTAGGCAGTGTAGCACGCGTACGCGTGTGCGACGATTGGGCAATACGCGTGAAAATAACGCGCGCCGACGAGTCGGTAGAACCAGCGGCGAGAAGGCGCGCCATCAGTCACATACCAGCCGGCAGCCACGCGCTGACCGCAACGCAAGCGACTGCTGGCATGCACGATTATCTCGACGCAAGTGCAACTGCCGCGCCGACAAACGCACTAGCCACTTACGCCAGACCGCAGCGTACAGTGCAGCAAACGCATTTCCACGAATTAATTGATCATCTAATGCAACTGGAGATAAGTGACGCCGACACGTCACTGCCGAAAATTACATTGACAGATTGCTCGACGCGCTTCGATCAGCCCAGCGGCGACTGCGGTGCACGCGCGCCAGCTACGGAAGCGGAAGTCACAGTCGACAGTGGAGTAAATTTTGAAATCGTAGATCCCTACGCGTGTGCGGGTGATTTGACATTATACAAAAATCAACAGCAACAGACACGTCAGGGCGCATTTTCTCTGAAACAGACAAAATTCAATTTTCATAGCAGTCTTGAGCTGCCCGATGAGCCGCTCTATCACAGCGAAGCCCGACCACCTTAAAGCGAACAATTAGGGCGTCCAGCAGCTCGTAGCAGCTTAAAAGGAGCCGCCAGGAGGAACGCCTGTGGCTAAACTACGTGTCACACGCCCAGAGTGCGGCTGAAGGACGACGGATCTCGTCGCTGCATAGAAAACGCAAACACAAACATAACAACACATAGCGAAACATAACCTCAACAGTTGGCCAAGTGTTTGCAGCGGCCTTTGATATTCATTACAATAACGACGGCATTAGTGCGCGCCCGCCACAAGCACACTTCGAACGCGAATACTCCACACACACAAGTGCCCCCATTCCACATTCTGCACGGCCAGTTGACACACAACAATAAACCAGACAGCAAACCCAAAGCAACGATTCCGCCCCCAGGCAGCCTAACCAAGTAGACGCTCGTGCGTTTGCGCCGAGACGTGGGTGTGTTGTGTATTGTCTATACTGTTGTTGGCATTGTTATCGTCGTCAGTGTCGCGTTGAACAATGGTTGCAATCGAACATCGTCAAAAGTCATCGACTGCAGCGACCACAATAACAACAGCGACAATCAACGTCGACATCCTATCGCCAACATCGTCCGCCTCATCAGGGTCGGCGGCATCGTCAACCACCACCACAACCACAACGTCCAGCAACAACCAGCAGCAGGACACGCTCTATCACAAGCAGAAGCAGCAGCAGCCAAGCAAAGCGGCGAAAATGTCCGCCAGTCAGGAGTTGACGACGGTGACCGCGGAGCCCACGGGTCGCAAAGCCGAATCGACGACTGCGGTTCCCAGCGGTAGTGGCGGTCCAAGCGCGGGTGCGGTCTCGAAGAGTGCCGTCAGCCAGCGTCATGTCGATATAAAAATTGCCAAAAAATCCAGTGTGGATGTGACCAGCAAGGAGCTGACAAAGAAGGTGTTGAAACTGGATTTGACGGGGAAGGAGCTGGACGAGTACTCGGTGAAATCGCCCAAGTCGCCCATAGCAGGTAATGTCGAAGCCATCATTTTTTCAGAATCCTTTGGATATTTCAATTTTTCTGGATGTTTGAATTTTTCTCTATGTGTCGTTTCTGTCTTTATCCAAACATACCAAATTTACACACAATATTTTTTTTAAATACTTAACTTGCCCCTTTTTATCTTTTTCATGTTGCTGCTTTGCAGCACGTCTACCACATCAATCTTCACTTACCTCCTCGGTTGATGTGGAGGATCGCAAAACGTTACGCGAGGCCTTATACCAGGGGATATTTCACCGCCATAGAAGGACCATATTCGCGGTGGGCAGCTTTCTGCGCATGCTTCGCAGCCGCAATTCGCAATACAACACCATCAGAAGCTCATCGGAGGGCGAGGATGTCGACGAAGTTAGATAAGATACCGTTTCAAAGGCTATGTCGAAATTCTAGTGACGCATATGCCGCATGCAAAATACAATACATATTTACAATATACTGAAACCGTGTGTTAGTTAATATAATAAAATACATACATATACGAGTATATATAGACGGCAACCGATGCCTGCGAGAGGGCCGCGTAGCCTCGACAATTTTAGTCAGTTCCATGTTACAGTCAAGAGAAAAATATGTATGTATATGTTAAAAAAAGCATTGACAAGAAGGTTTGATCGGGAACAAATTTTTCCATTAAATTACTAAACGCATTGAGTTTTTGTACCAATGTTGCGTCGCATAAGCAAAAAAAAATTCTGGGTACATATTTGTTTTTGAAATTCGACAGCGCTAACAGCGCTCGAGTACGAGTGAACCAAACAGGTTAAACATCGTTTGCATTGGCATTTTTTGAACAATAACATTTTAAGTCTAAGCATACACACATACGGGTACATACACACATATACAGAGATATATATGGAGACAATTTAAATACAAGAGATTAGTTTAGTTTGGCATATTTTATTAATACGAGTAGCCGGTGAAGAAGCCTAGCTTATTAGCATTTCCAATATACATGAAATATATATTTCTTATATATATACACGCACGCGTCCAGATGCGAGTGTAGAGCATAGAGTGTTGTGTAGTGCCCCACAGTTGTTTGCATTCCAGAAACTGCGAAATTGTAACGAATTATATAGTTTTATGATTCAACGAATTACTGCTATTGTCCACCTAACTGTTAATAGTAGTGTTAGATCTACGCGAAGTCCCGTAATGTGAATACAGAAATATCTATAATTTATTTAATAATAAATAAACATCTAATAAATTACGACACCTACTACTTGATAAGCGTAATGCAACAATTTGCATTATGGTAAAGTTTTAGGGAGTTTCTGGGAGTGTGTGGCAGTGAAAGCTGTTTGCTGGAAGAGTGGTGAAGTATGTTGGAGTTGGACAAAATGTGATCTAACAAGAATTACTGCACATTAAGTTTCGAGTTGAATCAATATTTTGCTCAACCGTGAAGGATGCTAACAAAGTTGGTAGAAGTGAGTACGAGTATACAGCAAGTATGTGTAGAAAAAGCGGACTGAGTGAACTCAATTGGAAAAGAAAGATAGTAAGTTGATAGGCTTAATGTGAATGAACTGCCTGAATTTTATTTCACTTTATTTAAAAATTTGGTTTGACTTAACGCGATGCACATAGCACTCGTAGTCAGCAATGTTTCATTTAACATTTGTTTACGTTCAGTTAAATTCGAATGTTGCAGCGTGTGTCTTGGACTTTTTAAAAATCATATTTATTTTTCATGCCTAATCAGCTTATAATTTTTCATTAAATTTTCCACAATCTTAGTTTTATTTCTAGATTTCTTATATATAGTTCTCACTTTGATATCAACAGTTTATATGTAAATGAGTCTAATTATAAAAAGTCACATTGTAAAATTAGTATAAAACGCCTACACACTAGATGACAAAATTAATAACAAATAAACTAAACAAACTTCTATCTAAAATTAAGAAAACATAACAATAAAATAAATTAATTTAAACTGTAAAAGTCGCTTCTCCGGCACTAATTGAACATAATACATTGCATTACATTTGCATTGATTGATTTTATAACTGAATATCAGATCAAACAACTAGTCACAATTTCATTGCTATTAAAATTAAAAAAAAAAATGTAACGCATTAGACAAAACGTATACAACAAAAATATATTTAGAAAACAATACACAACTCAAGTCAATGTCAATAGGAAGCCATTGCAAGACCGCAAACTGGCTTTTCCTCCCTGTATCAAATAACAAGCGCGCATTTTGCCAGTCACATTCAACGATTAACAATTGCAGTTTGTAAAAAACTTAATATCATCTAAACACAGCACTTGTGTCTCTCATTCGCCGCTAAAGAGGCGCGACGTGTTCTCCACCAGGTCGTTCCACATGCGGTGCATTTCCTTCATGAAGTTAGTGTCAGCGGCCTGTTGCTGCAAGGGCTCGAGCCAGGACGGCATGCGCGGCATGTTGTCGGGTGTGGGCCATTGGAACCACTGCGACCCGTCCTGCGTGCCGAAAAACGACTGACCAAAGGGCAGCAATGCTGGGTTCACATTTTCATTCGAATCAGACGGCGACTTTGACGGCGCTGCTGGTGATGGTGAGTCAGACTATATAAAAATGCTGCCTTTTAACAAATGCTAAAGCTGATGTGGCGTCCTTCCCTCCCCCCCCCCCCCCGCCGGCCATTTACCTGCTCTAAATCCACAGCGAAGCGGCCCTCGTTGACAGCTTGCTGTATGGACTGGCGTATGGCAGCGGCCTCCTCCAGATTCTGCTTGGTCACGTGTACTTTGTCGTCAACGGGAAAGAGTTCGGGCCCATCTGGTCCAGTCAGCCACTTGGGCTGCACCACCTGGTAGATAGTAATATATTAGTCGAGCAACGCTTTAAGCCAAAGAGTTGTTACACCTGCCGCTGCTGGCGCCGCTGATGTTTTGGAGCGCGTAGTGCCCGTCGGTATTGCGCTGCATGGATTTCGCCCTGTTCAATGTACACCGGCCGGCACTGTTGGAAGAAATAGCAAGCTGGTAAATGTTCTACATTGGAGAAGAGTTCTGGCTCACCAGTGCTCCGTGCAAAATCCAGCTAGCAATGAGCAGATAGAACATCGACCTGCTAATTAGTTTCATTTTCGGGAGCCTCAAAACTTCCTGAAAATTCGAGTACAAATACAATTTACAGTTACTTATTGGCATTGGAGCAGCCGCCCGGTTGGCGCAACGCGCCTCCAAAAATATGCAACAAATTCCGGGTCTTGATGCTGGAATGGAAAAGTAAAAGATTGAAACTTATATTTAACCCTTGTGTGCGCACCCACTTAAAACCTCATACTTGTACCCCCCATGGTCTGGCCATACCATGGTGCAAAAAAGAGGATATTCGAGGATTGTGCCAGTTAATATATGTTTTTATATTTTTGTTGATGAGTTTATACATATCTTAGTATGTGTGAGTGTTTGGCTACTTATGTTTGTGTGTGTAGGCCTGTCAAAAAAAAAACTAGAAAGTGTGAATACAATAATTTCTGTTGCTTTTTTACTTTATATTTAGGTAAAAAGGTAAAATTATGCTTGATTTATAATATACACAGCGAATTTCAACTTCAATAAATAAATTTTGAAATTACAAATATACGACAGTAAGGAAAAAAAATTTAAAAAATTAAAAACGTAAAATACGTTGTTATGGGTTTGCCTCAACTGCTTCACCAATACAATGGTTGCAAGGATATAATGCAGTATAATGACTCAAACACATTGAGATTTTATATTGTACATATACAAATGTTTTGATATACTTAACACATAGTAT
This sequence comes from Melieria omissa, assembly GCA_963971225.1. Taxonomy (NCBI): domain Eukaryota; kingdom Metazoa; phylum Arthropoda; class Insecta; order Diptera; family Ulidiidae; genus Melieria; species Melieria omissa. The sequence goes on from OZ020268.1 coordinate 58,690,405, forward strand.
AATAATAAAGTAGTCTAATCAAAACTCTCCCGCTCAAAGAAAACAAACTTTTTTGAAATTCAATTCAATTTTGATGTCTGAAATTTGTCAGTTCAAAAAATGATCAACCACAGACGCAACTTCATTCAAATAAAATCGTACTAAAAGCAAAAGGAAAATGCTAAAGTATATTTTAATACAACTTTGTTTACTCTGCTGATGACTTTTTTGACAATATTTGTCAATCGAAATAGAGGTACTATAGGGGTACTGTCTTTGAATAGACTACTTTATTATTATACTATGACTTAACACATTTTTATTTCTGGATTCCTTTCACTATTGACAATTATGCTTTGAAGTCGAAAAGGTAGCTGACTAATACAGAACACTGCGAACTATTGGCTGTCAATAAGACAAAATACCTTCTATTGACCACTTAGTTCCATCTATCAAAAAAAACCTTCCGTTCAAGCATAACATGCTCAACACGTTATTGTTCATGCTAAACTGGTCGGATATCGTCGTCGCTATCTCCACGTTGAACTATCATATTGTATTTTGCATCAGTAGCGAAGCATCGTTTTGTTCAGGGTACAAAAGATAATTTGCAGCACCGTTATTATTACCTCCAGCAACAAACGAATCCTCCATAAACTTTAAAAAGTGCAGGTGGTTCATTCAATTATCCCACAGAACTACGTTGCGTTTTCTGACGCAACGCTCTCGCTCAGTGCGGCATACCGAAAATGAAGCCTTGCGTTGGGATTGTCAAAATCATGAAATGAAAACAAATGTCAAAAAAATATCTGTTTAGTTGCCAAAAAACCAACAAACTATTATTATTTTCCAAAACTTAGCTCTTATTTAAAAAAATTCCTCACAATTTAAAACAAATATAAATCACAGGCGTTTTAGTTTGTCGCAGCCAACTTCAACTGCTAATGCGCTGTCAAAATTATAAATTCGAATAGCTCAGCGTCAGAGCGTTTCAATTGCGGTTTGCCCCATACAATTTGTATGGGCATGAAGCAATTTTGACAGTTGCTTGCCGCTGACGCTCCAATTTGGGTTTGACTGATAGGAGCAAGCATGGTACAATAACAAGGTATGCCAGATAGGGAGAGTACTTTTCATGTACTATGAGATGTGAATGTCAAACGACAAAAATGAGAGGTGCTTATGAATGGGAGTCGTGCGCAGGGCTGCACAGAAAATACTGAAAAGCATAAAGTTTTTACAATAGACAGAAAAACTTTAATAGGTATCTTTTTCTTTGCAAAAAGTATAAAAATGCTCATATTTCTGCCAAAAATAAGTTTCGGACGTAAATAACATGTCCGGTACCAGCTACTTGCGGAAAAATTGAAACAAATTAGTTATGTTACTGTCTTCAACAGTTTTTTTTTATTAGAATTTTTTTTTAAGTTCATTTTCTTTGAGTTTGTTTAAAGATTTGATTCTGAAAAAAATTCTGCATTTGAAAAACAAGCTTTTTACATTTTCAGGTACGCAAATCTCTTTGCACAAATTAAAAATAACGGCATAAAATGTCGTCATAAGTCGGCGGAACACGCATGAAAAGAGAGAAAAAGAAAAAGTCTTGCTTCGTGGAAAAGTGCACAAAGTCCAGAGCAAAGAAAGTCCAAAGAATAAACATAAATATAAATTATTTTTACTTAGTTTTTTGTCTTTCCTGTAAAATTTGAAAAAGTGGATTAGCACCTTTTCACTCTAAGGCAGCTAGTGCATATTTCTTGTTTGTTTAGCATGGACATTTTCAAAAGGTATCGTATGCATGGAAAAAGGTACTAAATTTCTAGCGTACACGCAACTCCAATATCTCTGTTTGACAGCATTTCCAAATGTAAACAAACGAAAAAAGAGGGAGATTTGTCTACTTGGCATACCTTGTTATTGTACCATGGGAGCAAGTAGTGCGCCGGAGCATAAGTAAAGTGCTAATGGCCAAACTCCATAAAGCGCGTTTCAGGCGTATCGTGGTTTTTGGCGCTTCTCGTGTTTCGAGAAAAAGTTGAATCAGTGTATTTGTATGAAGCAAACTCCATGACTACGCCCGAAACGCGGCAAAAGTTGAACTATTTTCAACTTTCTCTCGCGTTTCTCGCTAAACGACGTCAAACAGCAGACAGAGCTCCTAAAGATGTCATACATTATGTGGTTAAATGGTAATGCCGATAACAAACTTGTGTTATCGCAAAAGTCGGATGTATTTATTTTACACGAAAGCTATTAAATACATTTAAGAAACATTTGAAATTCAATATTTGAACATAGAGCCTATTTACACGAGGGCTTTTCCCCCCTGCGTTAAAAGTCATGCGTGACGAGTTTATTGGCGAGAAGTGGTGAGAAGTCAGCGGGGTAGGCAAACACGCACGGTCAGCGAATTCCAGGGGTTTTTTTGACATTTGCTTTGCTGTTTTTCGCACTTTTCTTCAAATTTCAAACCGGCCGGACGCTTTGCTAACAATTATATTTACATCTTCCCTATTATTTAAATTTGCGCAGTTAATAGCCATTTCAGTGACTTCTAAAATATTTTCAATAATTTCTTCTTTGTTTAAATCCATTTTTCTTTTAATAATGAGAATATCAACTACGCGAAAATGTGAATGAAAGAAGATTGGCCGCTTAAACGTCCAAAAAGCCAAGCAAAGTTGCAAGTAAAAAGTCTTCATGAAGTCTTACGCAGCAACTTCAAAAGAGAGTTGCAAAAAACGCAGGGGGAAAAAGGCTTCGTGTAAATAGGCTCATAGTATGTGGAGAAATTCCTAAAAATTAGCATAATTCTTTGACAGACGAAACTTAGTCTTCGCTGTATTGGAAATTCGATAGCTTATTCGTTGTCGATCGAATTTAGCTCATCCCTGTGAAATAAATTGCTACAAATTGAATTAAACTGAATCTTTTTTTATTTTTTGCAATGTTCGATATGCATTAAAAGCCTATTTACACGAAGGCTTTTTCCCCCTGCGTTTTTTGCAACTCTCTTTTGAAGTTGCTGCGTAAATCTTCATGCATTTACATGAAGACTTTTTACTTGCAACTTTGCTTGGCTTTTTGGACGTTTAAGCGGCCAATTTTCTTTCATTCACATTTTCGCGTCTTTTGTGATATTCTCATTATTAAAAGAAAATGGATTTAAACAAAGAAGAAATTATTGAAAATATTTTAGAAGTCACTGAAATGGCTATTAACTGCTTAAATTCAAATAATAGGGAAGATGTAAATATAATTGTTAGCAAAGCGTCCGGCCGGTTTGAAATTTGAAGAAAAGTGCGAAAAAGAGCAAAGCAAATGTCAAAAAAACCCCTGGAATTCGCTGACCGTGCGTGTTTGCCTACCCCGCTGACTTCTCACAACTTCTCGCCAACAAACTCGTCACGCATGACTTTTAACGCAGGGGGAAAAGCCCTCGTGTAAATAGGCTCTAATTGTGTTTAAAATGAAATCAGTAAATTCTATAAAGTCTATAACGTCGTATAGCAATTTCATTTCGTTGTTTTTCACAATTCACAACGAAATCAATCAGCAGTTTGCCAATTAAAAATTAGCATAAGCTGCCGTAAGAAGAACAAGCTGACGCGTGAAACGCGCTTTATGGAGTTTGACCATTTGCAACGCGAATAACGCGAGAAACGCCATAACCCGACAAACCCCGAACGCCTGAAACGCGCTTTATGGAGTTTGGCCATAACAGTATTTCTGTATTATAATTCTTTTTGCGTTACCGGCCTTTGTTGGAATTGTGTCGTCAACCTCATAAACATGTTGAATTGCTTTTAAATATGGCTTAAACTCGAATTAAATGTACATGTATACTGAATTTAAACATTTCAATATGACAATTATGTCGATATTTCTTGAGCTTTTTTGCTATTGTGAATGCTAGTTGTATGGAGTTGAAGAAGAATTGTCAAATTTTGAATGCCAGTTGTATGGAATGGAAGAAGAATTGTCAAATTGCGAGACGATTTTTGTGGTTTTTTAAAATTAATAACTTAAAAACTAGACAACTCCGACGATTAAAAATGTAAAGTTCATCGTTTAGTAGTGAATACTACCTACCATAAAAATTTCAGGGCTAGTCTCTTATATCTGGGCGGTGAGATAGCGCACTGAAATTTTTATGGTAGGTAGTATTCACTATTAAACGAAGAATTTTTTTTTAGTCGTCCGAGTTGTCTAGTTTTTAAGTTATGAATTTTTTAAAATCACAAAAAGCGCCTCTCAATTTGACAATTCTTCTTCCACTCCATACAACTGGCACTCACAATAGCAAAAAATCTGAAGAAATATTGGCAGCATTGCCATATTGAAATGTTTAAATTCAGTATAAATGTACATTTTATTCATGAATTTATGCAAAAATACTGTTAGCACTTTACTGATGCTCCGGTACACTAGTTGCTCCTATGAGGGTTATTTTTCAAGCGCCGGCCACACAGAAGGAATTGGCATGCACAAATACTGTTAGCATTTTACTGATGCTCCGGCCCACTAGCTGCTCCTAGAGGGTTATTTTTCAAGCGCCCGGCCGAAGGCCGGCCACACAGAAGGAATTTGAATGCAGAAATACTCTTAGCATTTTACTGATGCTCCGGCCCACTAGTTGCTCCTATGAGGGTTATTTTTCAAGGGCCCGGCTGAAGGCCGGCCACTCAAAAAGAGTTTGGATGCAGAAGTACTGTAAATATTTTACTGAATCTGAAGCCCTACTTGCACTTAAGAGGGTTATTACCCCTCTCCCCTCGTTTTTCATCTAACCGTTCCAACTTATTGGCAGGTAATTACAATTTTTCTGGTTTCGACGGTAAAATTAAAAAAATGCATTAAAAAAAACTATAAATTTCCGACGGTTTTCCTTTCGAGGGTGGTATATGGGAAACCCCCCTACCCACCCACCAAATTTTATCCCCCTCCTTAACCGTCCAGATATAAGAGTCCTTCCAATTTCAGTGCTCTAGCTTATCGAACAGATGTAAGAGACTAGCCAAAATTGGTTCTAGCTTTAGATCCGTTTTTGAACCCTGATTACAGAAATGATTAAATCACTGATACCTGGTGTTACAACTAAAAAGTGTGCTCAGTTCTCTGGGCTGCGTCATCATTACATTCAGTCCGAGAGGTTGATAAAGAAAAGTATTCTACAGTTGAGTATATCTTCGATATGGTAGAGGTTTTTGTACTGTTCCTCATCTACTTCTCGTTCACAAGTTGTTAGTTGATGAACGTCTGAATTATTAATCAAAGTCAACAAAAATTCTTAAATTTATTATTATATAAACAAAAATTCTTAAATTTATTATTATATTTATTTATTTCAGCTCTACGGATATAAGGCTAATATGTTACAATTTATTTGTGCCGAAATTCGAACTCGAACTATATCTTTGTAGGCTGGCAGCACTATGTAAACTGTCAAATAGCTCAAAGCATTAAATTTGCATTGCTAAAAAATAGATTGTGGTGCTTAGAAAAAGTGGACATTTTTGTAATAAAAATGTCGAAATTGAAGAAGTCGCGTAAGCACAGCGACAGTGCCGATGAGGAAGTCAGTGAATCCAGCGCCAGCGACTCGGATGACGCCAAGGAGAAGTTAAAGAAAAAGCGACAACATCAGGAAGAAAAACAACAAAAACCGACAACAAAGAAGCCAACGACCACCGTCGCTGCCAGCAGCAGGCAGTCCACAAAGCAAAAAAGAAAGCGAACGCACTCGGAGGGCAGCAGCACGAGTAGTGACAGCGCCAGTTCAACGTCATCAGCTTCCAGTTCGTCTAGTACATCCTCCGACGAAGAACCGCCACAGACAAGTAACTCTGAGACGGAGAAGTCGGAGCGCAGGGCGGCCAAAAACAGCCGAAACGGTGATGTCCCACAGGAGTCGTTGAAACGCGAAAAAAACGATACCGAAGAAAATAACTCCAAGTGGGATAGTCCTCATGAGCGCTCAAGACATCAGAACTTCAGTAAGCGACGAGACAGAGATCAGCGCAGCAGAAGCGTTGAACGCGACAGAAGCCGCGATCGCGGTCGGGAACGTGATAAGGAAAAGGAACGACCACCCCGCGAGCAGCGGGAACGCGATCGAGACCGTGAACGGGACCCCAATGGCAGAGGGCGAAATGATCATGGCAACATTGAACGGATATATGTAAGACGTGATTATCGCGAGCGCGAGGGTGGTCGCTACAGAAACGACAGAGCTTGGGATGAACGTGATAGGCGCAGGGAGTAAGTTCTATAGGAAATCCTCTATTTTGTCAATAGCTCTAATTTGGTCTTCTTAGTCACAGTCCGCGCCGTGAACGTGAGCGCGACCGTGATCGACCACATGCAGATAGTCGCTTCAAGCGCGAGTCTCAGCAACAGCATTCCCCACCACAGCGACAGCGCGATCGTCCGCGTTCTCCGGCACAGCGACGTGGCAATCGTCGTCGTTCACGCGAAGGAGACAGCAACGCATATGAATGGGGTGGACGTCGCGACGCTGACGAGAAGTCACGTGACACTGCAGCGCCGCCTGCCGAAAAGGAGAAACCCAATTTTGCGCTGAGCGGTGCGCTCACCGAGGACGCCAACAAAGTGAACGGCGTGGTAGTCAAGTACGCTGAGCCGCCGGAAGCACGCAAACCGAAACGCCGTTGGCGTCTGTATCCCTTCAAAGGTGAGACTGCGCTGCCGACGCTGCACATTCATCGACAGAGCTGCTTTCTGGTAGGACGCGACAGGAAAGTGGTTGATCTGGCGGTTGACCATCCCAGCTGCTCTAAGCAACACGCGGCGCTGCAGTATCGGCTAGTGCCGTTCGAACGCGAGGACGGCACAGCGGGCAAACGGGTGCGGCTGTATCTAATCGATTTGGAGTCGGCCAATGGCACTTTTCTGAATAACAAGAAAATCGACCCGCGCAAATACTATGAACTGATGGAAAAGGATGTCATAAAGTTTGGGTTTAGCACGCGCGAATATGTGCTGCTACACGAGAACAGCAAAGAAGACCAGGAGGACGACGATGTAAAGCCGGAACCGGAAGACATACCGGATGGACCAAATCCGTGAAGCGTTGTAGAAGTCTAGTGACTGGCATTATGCTTAAGTGGAAGTTGATGGCGATTGTAAGCATTTCTTAATACGTAGCTCTTTATTTTCGCCATATGTAGCTGTCAATGACCCTACTTGTGTGGGGCCGAAAGTCCCGGCTATAGCCACAATTCATAATTATACATAACATATTAGAATATGTATTGAGAAAACCACCTCAAGATTTTCGTTTTATTGGTGACATGGACTTACGGGAGAGAGTTTTATAATTAAACTAAATTTTACTAATAAAATGTTTTCTTGAATAAAGCTCTTTATATATACTTTATGAATCGGAATTGAATTGCTTTTATAAAATGCAACTCTGAATCTAAAGGGGCAGGGTTGCTTTTCTTTGTTCGACAACGTATTCGGACGTAACCCTACTTTGCGTCTGTAAACAGCTCACCGGACGTGAACTACAGCCACCGCAGCGATTTTTGTGTTTATCTCAGCTAAAGCTCCAATTTCCGACTAATCATATTTGCAAGTATTTGCAAAAACGACTAATCTCACAACGGATTCTTCTGCGAAGTCTTCAAAGTAGCTTCCAGTATTTGCCGTAATCCCAGTGATTCGCGCCCAATAGTTGCATCGCAATTTACTGTTATCTGTAAATTGACCTTTTGGTATCGTTTTTGCGGGAATCCCGGGTAACGCTATCGCGAATCTATTAGCGTCATGGCCCCCAAAAAGCAGCCGAAAAATGGCTTCATGATCTTCACTTTCGATTGGAAGGCAAAGTATGGGAAGGATATGAGTTTGGCTGATGCCACCGCGGAGGCAGGCAAAATATGGACGGTGAGTACTGCCGTTGCTTGTTCGCTCGTTCCTAGTTTGATGTAAAATTTGCTTGCTATCAGGGGATGTCGGCACAAGAACGCGGACCCTACAACGACCGCGCCAAGCAGGAGAAGGCGCAGCAAAAGCACAAGAGCGAGCGGCTAACCTGCACTGGTGTGCCCATCTCGCTGGTGGATAAGGAGCGCCAGGACCTGGAGCAGCGTGAGCGGCAAATGAAGCGCTCTATCGAGACCACTGTGAGCAACAGCGTGAAAAACTGTGGTACGTTTAGCTAAATGCACATTAACTGAGCGTGAATTGGTCGAGTTTTTGTACTTTGTAGAATTGGAGACGCATTCCTATTTCTTTATTATGGCCAACTATTTTACGAAAACCTTGAGAGGTGGCGTCTATGTGCCGGCCGAAATTTCTGTTGCCAGATATTCGCTGAAGGATGGCGTCCGTGACAATTATCACATCTTTGTCAATCCGGGTAAGCGTTCACTTACTGCTGTGACCACACTTGTGTTTGATTTGCTCGTCATTTGTTAGGCGTGAACATCTACGGCCATCAGTACGAGGCGCAGCATCACTCTGAGACCACACACAAGCTGCCACTGCCGCCCAATGCCAAGGGCGAATCAAATCTGGGCCTAATCTACAACGACATACTGAACTTTGTACGGGATGAGGAGACCGGCGAGTATCCGCCTATCTACACGCATCGCGACAGTATTGTGATTGTGGAGTCCGTGCTGGACTTCCTCAAGGCCGATATGGGTGCCAACAATATCGATCTGAACATCCATTCCATACAGTATTTGTTCTACATAATGAAGGAGGCCACCTGCGAACAGGGCGCAGTGGAGAAGCCGCGCTCGCACTACATCACGGACGCCTATTTCGAGCGCGATTTTTTCGAGTACCAAACGGGCATTGCCTGCACTGTGAGAACATTCAGCACTGCCTGTACTGTCAGCATTCAACTGATGTACTTTTCTTTCTCTCACCTGTTTGCAGTACCACGAGGAAATCGACAAAAGCAAATACTGCACCCTGTCGTGTGTGAAGCGCTGGGGCTTCATGTTCTCCGATTACATGTGTCGCGATATTGCCATCTCACTAATACCCGGTTGCCATGTGCCGGAGAATACAAATCTAGCCGCCATCATTAATCCGGCGCCGAGCAACTATGGCGACAGCGCTTCGCACATTTCGCTGTCTACCGAGACCAGCTACGCGACCAAGGCGCTGTCCGAACACAAGATTTACTACGATGATCAAAAGAGCTTCCTGACTGCACGCGGTGACACAACCGCTGCATCATCAAAATCGCTTTCGCACGACGATTATCCGCGCTTGGGTGTTGCTCCGACGCGCAAAAAGTCTGCCTCCAATAAGACTATGCAGTCAGGCAAAAATGCGCGCTTGAGTAAAGTGTTGGACACGTCGTTCGAGCAGGAAGCAGCGAGCCACAAAGACGTCGACGATCTAAATCCGTGGTCGTCACGTGGGCGTCGTGTACCACGCCAGCCGGATGCCTCGCATTTCGACATGGACGACCTCTCTGACAGCGAGGGCAATTCGATGATTAGCTATGGACGCGGACGGGTGCGACTGGCTGAATCGTTGAACAGCACCGCCACTGGCGGTTCGGGGCGCGGACACTTTTTGCGCAGAATAGATCAGTAATTCCTCGAAGGGGAAAATATGAAAATTCTTAAAATTAACGAAAACGGCGAATCGCTTTTGTTTGAACTTAGTTTGTTTTTTATTAATTAAAAGTACAGAATTTACTTTAATTTCTGACAAGTATAACTGAAAATTTTATAAATACCATTGATTGCATTTTTCTTTTGAATGTAAAAGAGGCATTAACCAAAATGGAAAAGCATGAAGACAAATAATCAGCAACACTATCAGCAGTGGGATTGCATGATTTTACCCAAACTTGTCGTTACATACTTACTTTTCTAGCCTGCTCGTCAAATAAAGAAACAACTGCGTTGTAACATTAGAAAAAAGTTTATTTCATATTTCTTTGTCGTTTTAGTTCATTCAAAAGTACAAAAACGGAATAAGGAAAATCAAATCGTTATAAGAAACCGAATTTTACAATGACGAATCATTTCCATCAATACAAATACAGTAAAGCATATGAAATGCGTGTCTTCATCACAATGTCTTGTATATTACATGACCACGAAATCACGAAAACGTATGCGATGTTTGGGAAAATGCCAAAAACTATGCAGAAGTCGAAACGAATACTATACAAAAGTGTCGCGCAGTCGGTATAAATGCTAATATCAAACATTATGGCGTCTAGTTTTAAAATATAATTTTAATTAACAATAATTTTAATTAACAACAACGTTGTTATTTAAAAAATAATAATAATAGTTAAAAATGAAAATGAGTGGCAGGTGGGTCGACACTTTCCGCGTTCGCTCTTAACTTAGCTATGTTTAAATAGTTGCAATTAATTTAATTAACATACATTAACTTTAAATTGTTCAATAATTTGTAGTTGCGGGCTAGCGATGGCCAATACAAAAGCAAGTGTCAATGCAAATACCGTACTCCGGGTTCGATTAAACATAAACCGCACAGGTGAATACATTACACTAACAAAGTTGAGTTGAATGAAGTGGAAAGCCGTTGCGGTTCAGACCAAAATGCTGGGCAAGATATGCTAAATAAGCGAACACTCTCACTGAGTCAACCAATCGAAGTGAATTAAAGCATAAAAAGTGTATGCATATTTGGTGTGTTGCGTGCTTTGTGTGGGTGTGTTGGTGTATCCATGTGGGAGTCGCTCGCTCAATGCGTTTTCGCCTGCAGCTGAGCTGGCTGCTTCATCGCTTTATACAGCTCGACGGGCGTGGGTGTGGGGGGCTTGCGCGCATGGCTCACCGCGCTGGACTGAGCCTCGCACGCAACGCTCTCGCCCACGCAGCTGCTCGCCGCCGACAGTGCCCCCTGCTTCGTGGTCTTGTAGCGCGTCAGCACCTCGGCCGATGTCTGCCTGAATGTGGCGGCCATTAGCCGGTGCACCTGCTCCATCAGCTCGGGCACGTCGTCCTTGGTCAGACCGTCAGTGCTGATGGCCGGCAGCGCCGTCACAATGATGTTGCCTGCATTCAGGATTTTCCGCTTGTCGTTCAGGAAGCTGCAGTACGAGCTGAACACCACCGGCAGTATGGGAATGTGCTCGTCGATAGCCATGTGAAAGGCGCCCTTCTTGAAGGGGTGGAGCTCGCCGGTGTTGCGGCGCGTGCCCTCCGGAAAGACCCACAGCTTGATCTTCTGCGTCTTGATGCGGCTGTTGACGGCGTTCAGCGTGCTGCGCGCCTTCTCGCCGCGCACGCGATCGATGAACACGAGCCCGGCCAGCCAGGCGGCCAAGCCGAAAGGCCACGCATAGAAGAGCTCGCGCTTCGCCACCACAGTGCACTTGTTCATCACGTGCCAGAAGTCGAACATGCCTGCAGTGGGGGAGACAATTCAGCTCGTTAGTATGTGAGTGAGTGAGGAATTCGTATGGCATACGCACCCAGCACATCCAGCGAGCTCTGATGATTGGCCACAATAATGCAGGCTTGCTCCTTCTCCAGATGCTCCTTGCCGCGCAGCTCCCAGCGCAAACCGATCAGCGTGGAGATGCGATGGCAAAAGGTGCTCGCCCAGCTGCAACGAACAGAAACAAACCAAATAAATTAGTGAAGCCAAAGGGTCTAATCTGAATATCAACCATTTTCAAAGACTTAAGGGGGTCTTCTGCTTACGCGCCCGGAATTTTAGTCTATTTTTGGAAATTAATTGTAAGGAAACTATACAAGATAATTGAAAAATTTTTTTTGTATTATTTTTGTACATGTTTAAACTTGAAAAATGACAAATGCCTTATGTGTGTGCATTTCCGTTATCTTTAAACGCATTTTCCCGAAAATCACCTTTTTTATACTTTGTGGTATGACTTCTACAAGTAATTTTCATCGGATTTGACTAATTTTTTTTTTCACTTCTTCATAAAACACTTCTCTATGCTTCTCCGAGTACGATTTTTTTTATTTTTAAAATTTTTCAAATGATACGGTTTTTTGTGAAAAGTTGTATTTTCAACCACGTTTTTTGACCTGTTGAGGGTCATAAAAATTGAACAAAACAAAATTTCAAAAATCGTACTCGGAGAAGCATAGAGAAGTGTTTTATGAAGAAGTGAAAAAAAAAATTAGTCAAATCCGATGAAAATTACTTGTAGAAGTCATACCACAAAGTATAAAAAAGGTGATTTTCGGGAAAATGCGTTTAAAGATAACGGAAATGCTCGAAACGGCTGGAGGCGGCTATGTTTCCGGCTTCGAAAACCCAAGAAGGAATGTGTTTTTCACGAAACCGTTTATAAGACGTATTCCTTATATCCTCTATATTCAAAAAATGCAAAAAAAAATATCGATTTTTTCAATCCGCGTAAGCAGAAGACCCCCTTAAGTACAGAAAGATTTCAGAATATTCTAATAGGAAAATTAGGTCTTATGCGAAATGTACGTATTTTGTGAGCTATGCAGCTGCAACTTAGCTTCCAAAGATCAGTTGACTCTCAGCAATAATTCTAAAGCAGCCCATAAAAAGTACCTAAAACGATCCTTAGGGGCACGAAATACATGAAGAATAGAGTTTGAAATAAATGCAGCGACAAAACCAACTGTTTCAATAGAATTTTGCGGCCGCAATGAAACTGAACTGTGAATAGAGATAAACGTAAATTTGAATACGAAAGACGTAAGTTTCTCAATAACGTTAGCGAAACGATGCATTTCCAATTGAACGCTCAATACTTGCAACCATTTGACTATCAGATAATACAATGGCAAGTTTATGCAACAACAAACTAAACCACAATGACATCGCATACCGCAGCAGCCATTCAAACTTAAAAAAAAAATATATATATAATAGGCGGGAATTGCAACTGAAATGCAACATTGAAAAAATTTTCTAATAAAAAAATCATATGTACTTTGATATCAGAAACCATTGCACAGCTGGTATTTCAATAAAAATGAATGCAACAAGTGAGAGCAAATAAAAAAAGAAATTAGTTGAATTAGTTGGCAGCCGCCGTGGGTCAGTTGGTTAGTGCGCGGTCCATCGAGTCGAATGCAGAGCGACGTAAGTTCGAATACTGCATGTAGTAACACCCAAAAAAAAAATAACGGGAAACTCGTTTTCTCTTTCGGTGGCTGTCCTCTCAGCTGGAAATGGCAAACCTCTGGGAGTAAAAATTGCCTATGAAAAAGGTCCCAACCTGCCGTTCGGAACCGGCATAAAACTGTAGGTCCCTTCCACCCGCGTACAAATTCACACGCACAACACGGGTGGTTGCGTGAAGCTAGGCCTTAGTCTCGCGTAAGCGGGCTGTCGTGCCAATCAATTATTATTATTAGTTGAAAAATAAGTTGTGAAACCATTCAACTTTTTGCGGCAAATATGAGTGAAAAGTTGAGGTTAGTGGATTCAGTTGCTTGTGTGTTTGAATACAAGTTCAATTTATAAACAATAGTTATAAATTGATGAACAGCAGAGGCTGAAGTGTACATTTTTTTTTGCGGTTCTTTTGATCTTGAGGGAACCCTTAGTAATTACTTCACTGTATTGAGGTTGTTCACTATATCAAGGTTAACATTTTTGTTCAAAAACTCGTTTTATTTGCTCAAAATATCAAACAAATCACTTTTGGACTAACGTGTGGGGAATGTAATACGAACTCTACAAAAAAATATATGTGTGCAAAAATTTAAACAATAATTCTCTTAAACCAATAAGTACCACAATTCCATTTTTGGGCATTTATCTACAACTTCGGCAACTGATTTGGAAATTTTGTGAAGAAAATCCCACTACGAAAAAGAATGAAGCTTTCCACCACTTTAAAAAGATAGGATTCAAAAAAACCTTCATCTATAAGACGATTCAGTTATTCGAGAATCAAATAAGCATTGAAAGAAATAAGGATGGGTAAAAAAAGGACTCCTTACAGCACATTGAAGTTCGTTCCTATTTGAAAATTTATATCGTTGGGCGAAGTGCTTAATCTTATAGACAATTGGCAAGGAAGTACGCTAAACAAATAGACATAAAGCGCAAATTGAAAAAAAAAGTTTCAGCTATTACCAACAAGCTAGCAGCAATTATCAAAACCTGTCGGGTTTCGCCGACTTTTCAAATAATATTTTTCGTATGGTTCGCCACACATCTGTGTGATGGATGATGAGACATATTTTACGATTGAGGGGAATCAATGGCAACCAAAATATTATTTTGAGTCTTCTGACCACAAAGCGCCTGAAAAAAGCATATTGCAAACACAAAGTTTCCAGGGAAGGTTATGTTGTGGCTGGCTATCAGCGAGGAGGTTTGGCTGTAAGCGCGCAAACTTACATGGACAAATAGTTGCCAACACTCCAAAATTTCATCAAAAAACATCATCGACGTGAACGAATTATATTTTGGCCCGATTTAGCGTCGCACAGTGTCGCAAGTGTGGCCAAAAATGGTAAAAATCAATGTTACAAAAGACTAGAATGAATATGACAATCGACAGATAACATCTCAACTAATTTTTATGTAGCTTCAAAGTTGATGTTAAAAAATACGCATTCATTCCAAGTTTGTGAGTAATTCTTTATGCTGAATGAAAAATCAAATAAAAATATAATGTATGTACTAATATAGTCATGCTATATATTAAATACAATTTTGGAATTTTTCCTGTATGGTAGTACTATTTTTTGGTTTATTCTTTGAAATAACTGTGAAATCCCGTTACATTGAAAAATTACGTTTTTCGGTTTGCTTCTAACAAAGAACCAAAAGTTTGGTGGAAAAAAGTTTAAAAAACGTCAAAAAACACTTTTTTAGTTCCAACCCTAAATTACTCAAAAAAGTGTGTATTAACATAATCCGGAGTAATTTGTTGCCTTTAAGTGCCTATTTGGTTCTTATTCGCATTTTTCTAGTGACGCCTCCACTAAAAATACGAGATTTCTTCGAAGTGTGGCGTAAAGCTGAATCCCGAAAGCGGTCAATAAAACTTGATTTTCTTATAATTTTACTTAAAGATAAGACGGGAGTTGATGTTAATTACAAACAAAAGCAAAGTTTTCGTCCCCACCTAGACATTTACTTTTTGCAAAGGCACCTACAGTCAAAAAGGTATGGGGGGGGTGGGTGTGGCAGTGGTCCAATTTTAATGATTTTTTGTCAAATTCTTAATTTCCACCACGAAAATAATAAGTTTCATGGAATTAGGACAACGCTAAGTATTTTTGGCCACGGCTTATATGGGATCGCGACACTGTGCATCGTCTCATTACGCTAAAGTAACATTAAACAATTTGAATAAGCGCAAAATTGAATTTCTACCGAAGGAATTCAACCCTCTAAATGTTCCACAATTAAGACCAATCCAAACTTTTTGGGCAAACTTGAGATGAAAGGTATATGCCAACGGATACCGCGCGAAAAATGTGGATTGCTTGATTTATAATATCCGAAAAGTGCTTAAGAACATTGATACAAATGGATGTCAGAGGTCAATGAAGAAAGTTTCTCAGAATATACGGAAAGCGATTCGCAATGGAGTAAAATTTTTTTGTAAATTAACTGAAGTGTCAAAGCAATTTAATAAACTGTAACCAAATGAAAAAACTTGTATGTAACAGTTTATTACTGACATTTAAAATTTGTTCGTATTTCATTCCCCACACGTTACTCGGCCTCAAAATCAACAATCAGATTCAAAGCCATTTTTTCACTTGGGGTTTAAATATGATTTATCTCGGAGAAAACTATGTATCTCTGAGTTAAATATTCCAGGAGTGCAAAAAAGAGATTATAAATTTCATTTTGTTCATATTTTGTGTGAGTATAAATTTACCCCAATTTCCATTGCTTTCCATGTTTTATGTCGCTTTATCCTCACAACTGATCAATATTAATTGTTCTTTTTATAGTTTTAATTCTGTATTTGAAACGTGTTTTCCTCAGGGACTTAATTATTTTAAGTTTTTTAAGAAATTAATTGCAATGTGACTATTACAATGCAACATAAATTTTATTTGTTAATTACACAGTGCAACACTGAAAAAAGGGACAAGGTCAAACCCATCTCATTCGATTTCTCATTACATTTTTCCAAAAAGGATATTTTGTAATCGACTTCATTTCATTAGTTTTCATTTGACGTAAAAATTATTCCTTTCTGACATTTGAGTCAAGAGATATGATGTTTTAAAAGTTTAGGGAAGGGGCTTTGAGCCGCCATCTTTAAACTCAATTAAAAAAAAACTCGAACATTCCGGGAAAAATCCCTTGGCACTTTTTCATCTACTGAGATCCTCTATCGAATGAGATGGGTTTGACCTTGTCCCTCGACATTTTTTTTGAATTTGTTGCACTGTGTTATTATTATTATTTGAGACAGTTAATTTTTTTTAATTGTTTTAAAAAACAGTTTCTTTATTCTCGATAATTATTATTTTGGTTTTTTTTTTGTTTGCTTTAAACCTTTTATTTATGACTTGTTTTACGTTACCCATAGTTATTATTTTGAAAATAATTTTTTTACGTTGCTACATAAGTTTTATGAAAGAATTTTTTTAAATTACGTTGCCTCACCACATTTTGAGTATGAATTGATTTTTAATTGTTTATTTGTTGGTTAGGAAATTAGGTTTGCCAATTTAAAAAATTAATTCATACCAAAATGTAGTAATTCAACGTAAATGTTTTTTTCAAAATAATAGTTATCGGCAACGTAAATGAAAACAAAAAAATCATAAAAAAGTTATGAGAGAACATAAAAAAAAAATCTCAAAATAATAGTTATCGGTAACGTAAATTAAAAAAGTCATAAATAAAAGTTATGACGCAATGTAAAAAAAAATCCCAAAATAATAATTATCGACAACGAAAAATATACTTGTTACTTACAACAGTTATTATGCAACTCAAAAATATTTATTACATCATAATAGTTACTGGCGACGTAAAAATATCTTATTGGGAATAATTATTAGGTCTGTTTGGCCAGATTTCCAGTAAAAATTATCAAGTAAAAAATATCAGGAGAGTAAGCGAGCTTACGCTCCCAAAAATGAAACTATCCAAAAAAGTGAACAAACAGCAATTTGTAAGAATTTGCAAGTTTTAACTCTTGGTTACACCACTGGGACTTATCTCACTCACACTACACAGTAAAAAGGGTGTAAACAGGAGGGTTAAAGAAGGAAACAGCTGATCTAAGAGTTTCATTTGAGGTTTGAAGTGGTAGGGAAAATTAAGTTAAATCAGACTTTTAATGCAAAATGCAAATAGTTCGTTGCGCTCAATCTGCACTTCTTCCCTTTGAGCTTCAGCGGGTAAAGCTGAGCAAGATGGTTGTGGGTCAGCAGACTTGCGAACGCACAATTTCTTTGCTGTTTCCATTTGCCTCCAAATGTTTTCAAAATTTAAGTTTCATATGGCAGCCAGTCATACGTTTTTCTTGTTCTTTTTCTTACTGGCAAAAAGTTACTGGACAAAATTTCTCCAGTAAAAACTTGCAAGTTCTCACGAAATGAACTGTTACTTTACGCTCTCAGTTTCTCTCTCGTTACTGGAGATTTGGCGTCAACAAACAGGATCCAGTAAAAATTTGTACAAATTCGTACAAATTATTCTCTGCCAAACAGACCGATTATAAAGCAATAATCAAGGTTGATAGAAAACAAGGTTACGACATCAATGACAGGAAATTTGAAGTATTCACCAGTGACGTAGTATGAATTGTTTCAAATTGTCAAGGAACAGTGGGACGAGTACGACCTTTTACAAAATTAATATTTCCAAAACAAAAGTTTATATGAAGTGCATATGAAGTTATTTATTTCGTTTCATTGTATTTTTTAAATTAAAAACGATCAGGTTTTCTGTAAATGATTCCCATTTTAACTTGGACAATAGTCCTCCTCATCGAATTCTTATAGTAATGAAATTCATACTAACGCGTCCACAAAAGTTCTCAAATACGTCTTTTGAGAACCTCAAAAATATGCAGAGCGTGTGGATCTGCGGATTACTCAAAATTTGTAAAAATCGTATAAAATATTAACAATGCAACATATGGCACAACAATCACGAATATTTAAATTCACAAATTACTCATTTGCTTTTTTTGTATTATTTTGCCGACGTTGGCCCACTGCACACTTCATTGTTTACGTTTTTTTTTCTATCAAAAACTCATTACAATTGTTGCAAACCGTTTTCACGAAAACGTTCACTATTGCATTTTATATTATTCCAAAGATTCCACACCGTGTTGGTCAAATTTTCGCGTTAAATAGTAACAAAATTCAAAAAATGCCGCTGGCCAATACAATTTTTCATAACAAATTAAAATAATTTTAAGATGCCCAATTGACATAGGATTCAAATTTAATTTTAGATTTTTTGTTCAAGATGAGGAAAAATACAAGGAGAAGCAAGATTTTATTTTAGCAAAATTCTGCACATGCCATTGCAGAATTGGCAGAAATTGATTAAACTGTCAAAAAATATGTGTATAAACGTGTTTTCGGTCTTAAAAAGGAGTATACGTACGAATAATAAAGTATTACACTCTGAAATGGTCACCTTATAAATTTTCACCAGTGACGTCATCAGCCGGATGTCGTAATCTTTATTTTATCATTCTTGGCAATAATTATAGAAATTTCTTAAATTAGGGCAATTTTTTTATTCCCAAAAATATGGATAGTAATTATTTTAGGTCTCTGGTTTTCCTTAAGGATTGGTATGTTGGAATAATCACACAATTTTATAGTCGACATTGTGCATGTAGAATATATTCATATTTGTTTACTTCTAATAATCAAGTGCTGAGGTTCGACAGCAATAGCGCAATTGGAAAATTCACCAGCAGCAGCAATAAATGTAGTAATGGCAATGACAATAACAACACTTCAAATATCATAAACCAATAAACTTTACAACATAAATTAACAAATGGAAAGCATTGGTTTAGGCTATCTCTTGCACAATATTGAGATAAAGCGTCTACGTTCAATTGGGATTTTCAATGTTTTGGGGTTTCGTTCAGCAGATTTAACATTTGTTACAAACTCATAATTTCTTGCAAAGCCCTTGTAAACCTGCCATACATTGCTCTAATCCGAATCAACAAAAGTACAAAGAGACCCTAAAACTTACATTAAACTTACATTTGTTGGTGTGTTTGCTTATATTAAATTTTACCTTTTCCCAGATTAGTTGGTGAAGCGATTAAGTGCTATGCCGTACAGCGTTAATCAATGAGTGCCGTCATTAAATATTGAAA
Organism: Melieria omissa; assembly: GCA_963971225.1. NCBI lineage: Eukaryota > Metazoa > Arthropoda > Insecta > Diptera > Ulidiidae > Melieria > Melieria omissa. Next base: position 58,709,660 of record OZ020268.1, read on the forward strand.
ATCCACAAACATTTGCTTGACGGCCATCAGGACATCATTATGCGAAATAATGTACATCATTATGTACATTATTCCGGTTAGCGTTAACCTTTTCAAATGCTTCTGACAGTCATAGACGCTGCAGGTGTTGGTAGCTATTGTTGTGGGCCGCGGTGGCCAACGATTCTTAAAATAGAATTATTGCATTATGGCGCAGCTCAACATGTTTGATTTGAGGCATTTTACTTATTCATTCATTCAGGCCATATATGTAATACTTCTATATTGGCACTAACGTATCTTCACAATGTGTTTTCATTCGGAAATCAAAGGGAGACAAGCGATGAGACAGAAAACACGAAATTTTGTGAATATATTTCTATGCGTGTATACCAGGTATGCGCCTATAAAACATGCGCCGGTAACGACATCTAGCGGTAAATAGCCGAATATTTATAAACTTCGGAACCGTACCAAATGTCATGTTTACTTCTTCTGTCATATGTCAACAATATTCAGTTCACAATTTGTCAAGTTTCATCCAACAACGCATTGTTTGACGCTCCGGAAAATGTCGGATTACGTGCCTACAAATTACGATTTGCGGACACAGTTAATTTTGTGTTACCATTAGAAGAAAAAGCAGCCGCCGTGGCTCAGTTGGTTAGTGCGCGGTCCAACGAGTCGCATGCAGAGCGACGCAAGATCGAATTCTGCATGTAGTAACACCTAAAAAAAATAACGGGAAACTCGTTTTCTCTTTCGGTGGCTGTCCTCTCAGCTGGAAATGGCAAACCTCTGAGAGCAAAAATTGCCTATGAAAAAAAGCTCCCAACCTGCCGTTCGGAACCGGCATAAAACTGTAGGTCCCTTCCACCCGCGTACAAAATTCACACGCACAACACGGGTGGTTGCGGGAAGCTAGGCCTTAGTCTCGCGTAAGCGGGCTGTCGTGCCAATCAATTATTAAATTATTATTAGAAGAAAAAAACCTTCTTAAACCTGGTGAAACGGTTAACGGTGAACGTTACCAACAACAATTGGCCGATTTGAACAGTGCTATACGCCAAAAACGCCCAGAATATGAAGCCAGGCAACACAACGTGATTTTCCTCGATGACAACGCACCACCACACCGCACTAGAGCCACCAAAGAATTGGTTGCATCGTACAACTGGGAAGCTCTTGCTCATGCGGCTTACTCACCAGACTTGGCGCCTTCGGATTATCACATGTTCGCATCGATGGGCCACGCATTAACGGAACAGCGCTTCAATTCTCACGCAGAAGCAAAAAAATGGATCGATGATTGGTTTCAGGCAAAAGACGAAACATTTTTTTGGCGAGGCATCCATAAATGTGTAGCTAGCGATGGCCATTACTTTGAAGAATAAAATTGTAATCATTTCCTCACAATAAACGTGTTGCATATGTACATGTGCACTTCTACACATGAACAACTGTCAAACTGCTCCTGGGGCGGTTGAAGAAATTTCAGTTAATTTCGACAAATTTATATTTTTTTCCAGTCAATTTTTTTCCCGCCTGAACGCACCTGACTTTTTGCTATTTTTGAAATATGTCAAGGTACATTCGTTTATACGCTTTCTCGCTCATATTTCACTATTGCTGTACTGTGATGTTGGCGAATCTACCTTGAGCTTAGTACTAATATAGAAGTACTACATATATGATTCAGGCATTGACTGGCTTTGATTTTTTAGCCTATCGATTTGTGAGGTGCACACAATTCGCCAAGGCAGCTAATACGCGCTTCGAATGCGGCGCGGAAGTATTAACGGATCTCTTATCGATTTCTACTTTGCTTACTTGGCAGTTTCTTGATAGTAATTGAACCGAGTCGAGCCGACACGCCAACAACGTATGGCTAATTTAATAATGATTTCATTGGCGCTCTTAAGATAACAGATTTAATTATCGACATGACACGGTTCAAGCTATTCGTGTCGCCACGTTTCGGTACAAATATTCTAAAACTATTCATGCCAGCACGTAGCAATAATAATAAAATATGTTCATTATTTCGTGACGGTAGGCATAGGTTTTATTAATAATACAACTACTAATGAGTTGAACTAGTTAAATTTATCGAAGTTCTTTGTTAGATTTCTAGAGCTAGTTGACTTTTGAACAATTTTAGCTTAAATCGGGTTAAATAAATTTTGTATCAATATTTTTAATTACAAAAAATTATTTAATATTTAACCAAATTATACAAAAATTAGATTTTATTAATCATCATTGAAGAAAAAGGGCTTTGATCAAACGCTCCCGATTTGTAGCTTCCCTGATAGCGCTGCAAATTATTGGAAATTATTTTGAGGATAACAGTAAAGTTTTTGTAATTTGCTTTGAAGTCACTTCTAAAAACATTAATTTGTCGGTGCCTACTAAATTAAACCCATAAATCAATCGTAGATTTGGCTATAAGATAACCAATAGGTGAAGTTGCTCTCAGGCAACTTTAGGGTCGAAAGGGTGAGTGCTACAATGAGTGCTCAAGACTCAAAAATAGATAACCATAAGAAAGGTTTAGTTTCCAAAAACTTCTTTGATGAAGCTTACTAATATGATTTATGACCTTATGAGATTTTCTGAACCTTCGAAATTATGTTGCAAATATTTGAATTTGTTTAAAAAACAACAATAACTAAAGAAAATGCCAAATTTGTTGAACGAAAACAATGCTTCACATTTAAATGACTCTTGAGTTTGGTTAAAAAGTTTCTCAATATTATGAAAATTTCAGCAAAAAAAATATTTCTATAATAAATTTTAGTCTAAATAGACAAAAATATAATAACAAACAGTAAAAATGCTGCATCATGGAATTAAAAAATTTCTAGCCGATTTTTTTACGAATTCGACCCAATTTTCTATATTTAACGCATCAGAGTTTTTAAAATTTGTTTTATCTTTGGCGCATAAACACTAAGGTGGGTCGCGAAAAAAAATTGGTGTTGTCACCACCTAAAAATAAAATTCAGAGTGTTTAATGACTATTTCGAAAATATTGCGATTCTGAGGTAAGCCAATTGTGAGCGGTTTTGCTTCAAAAATACCTCTAATTATCATGTTAACTCAATAAATTAACCAAACAAATTTTTACAAAATAAGTGCAATCCAAGAACTCCTGAAGGTTTATCTAACCAAAAAAAATTATTCGAAAATGTCCAACAACAAAAAAGTGTCACCCAAAAAACATGATAATTAGAGGTATTTTTGAAGCAAAACCGCTCACAATTGGCTTACCTCAGAATCGCAATATTTTCCAAATAGTCATTAAACACTCTGAATTTTATTTTTAGGTGGTGACTGAAACGTGATTTTTATTTTGTATGGAGTGCGACCCATCTTAATAAACACGCCACACGGACGCCCCCGTGGCCAAAAATAAAAAACAAAATCTTTATTTAAAGAAAAAATAAGTAAGCACGATCGAAGCTAAGTCTCCAACTAAGCTATATCAAAAGGAATTTAAAAAAAATTTTAAGTTTTGTAGTCTCACGAAGGTTTTAAACTTTGTGTATTGCCTATACACAAATTTAAGGAAAAATAGAAATTTAACCTTGCGAAACTAATGATGTTTTTTCTTATGGTTACAGTTATTATTTTAATATACCTGATTTTTTATTTGATGTTATAGGTTTTTACTGCTTTGTCTGTTATTGCTTTTGTTTTTATTTTGGTTATTACTGTTCGCTAACTGTCGTTATTTAAACGTAGAGCCATTTTGAGCCCTAGCAAAAGTTTAAGTGCAAACTTCAAAATTTAATACCTCGAAAAGCCCTAGGGAGCCTTTCCAATTTCGATTGTTTCACTAAATTACAACCATGTAGAATACGTTTGCAAAGTTTCAGCTGCAGAGGCCTGCAGACCTGCATGTAATTCCTTTTTTTTATAGTGGCATCTTTTGTACAAATTCGTAAGCTATTTCATGTGCAGCTGCCGTCGCGTAATTTAACTCGACCGGCTGGCACTACAAATGCATGTAAATATTTATGGAAATAAACTTAAGAGCGAATTGAAGAGGGACCAACATAGAGAACATCGAAAACTTAAAAAAATGTCGTACATGTCGTAGCCGGTGAACGCTATAATGACATTGCTGCTAGAAGGGAGTTGCGGTGGGCACCAGTAGCAAAAGTAGTTGATAGAAGTTATCTACTTGTTGCAAAAAAAGTTGTTTTACTTGCAAAGAAAATTATTAGAAATCGAGTAAGCAATGAAACTGAATTCGGGTTCGCAATGAAAATGAAATAAAGTATGCAATGAATTGAAGCATAGAGATTCAGTCATTGTGAAATTGTAGAGCGAGCAGGTGGCCCACCGGAACCCCTTGAAGAAGTAGCATGGACGCGACATACATATGTACCGAATAATTCATTTGAGGCTTGAGGCTTATACGAACTTTTGAAGTAGACGTGGTAGACAGCTCATTTTTGGCACAATTGTAGATTATATCCTAGTGATAGATATTGTGTATATCTATATTAGTAGTTGCCAAGTTATCGAATAACAAAGATTTTTTCAATATGGGGGGTGGGCGTGGCAGTAGTCCAATTTTCACAAGTTTTCGTATTTTTTTTAATTACGCTAAAAAATGGGTGGATACCAAATTTCGTCAAAATTAAACCACGTTTACTTTTTTTGGCCATGCGATATATGGGGACGCCCCACTGTGCGACATGTCCTCAAACACACACATACTTACTTCTGAAGTGCTGTCATTGGGCAATCAGCATTCAAGTCGACGTCAAGTTTTGTTTCTACGTTTTGTTTACCTGATATTAATTTCCATGCAGTTGTATTTACTAAGTAAAGAGTATAATAGTTCGTATTCTATAAATATGTCTTTATTTGAGTCTGAGCAGAAAATCATTAGCTCGATCTGTATATTTTGCACTGAGCAGATCAGTAAAGGATCATTGAGTTTTGGCTGGCAGTGTGTAATCGATTTTATAATTAATGGATTTTTTATATAAAATGATTGCTTTGTTTTGTATATGCAATTGTTGTTGTAACTGTTTTCGCTTTATGGCCAATTAAGTATTAAGTGCAAACCAGTGGCTAATCAAAGCAAAAATGTGATAAGCATAGACACACTGGCACAGTGCTTTGCATATATCAGTAATTGAATTGAATTGATTTTCTTTCTTTAGCTTTGGATGTATTCATTGTCAATTGCACTTTCAGGAATGTGATTTCTAACAAGGATTTAAAAAACTCAAAACTGTTGCTTATTTGGTTTCAATATCTTCGGAATTTAAGAATATTTGAACTAAATAATAGACGGCTAACTATTTTCAATTATAATAATTTGTTAGTTTAAGACGAGACCATTGCAAGTAGAAAATTGTTAAGGGGTTACGCCACTGTAACCGCTCAAAAAATAGGGTTTTTTTTGTGATTTTTTTCCTCGCTTTCTAAAAGTTTGTAGAAGAAGTTATTCACAGGTGTTATTGGACACATATTAGACTTTATTTTGGAATTTTTTTGACACAGCAATATCAACATATAGGTGGCTCCACTGCATCCTCCTAGGCTATGTTTTCCCTGCAGGGCTTCACGGCACGCAGCACTGAAGGTGCAATTTTGAATCTGCGACAAAATAAAAAATTCCTGTTAATCTAGAGGCTTTTTGCTAGAGAAGATCGGGTGGATTTTTAAAAATATTGATTTTTAAAATTTTGGCGGGAGTTTCAAAAAATTGTTTGATTTTTAAGGTAAAAAATGACATGTCTTTTGTTAATTAAAAATCAACAAATCGAGTTATCAAAAATTCCACACGATCTTAAGTCAAAGTCATTTTAAGTCAAAATATTGAAAATTGTTCGAGTTGTGCCGCGTGCCATTTTGAAAAATCGTGTTTCGAGAAAAACGCGTTCAAAGTTTTGGGAATGGTTTTCTATGGGCATAACTGAAAAATTCGAGATGCAAAAATTGTTTACCATTAGTCGGCAATGCCAGGACCATAGAGCTGGCCTTCAAGGTTCAAAAATGCCTCATTCGGCTCCTTCCTGACTGATTTATTGAGCGAGCGCGCCTCTTTCGCCGCGTCGCTCAAAGCGGAAAAGTTCGCGGAAGCGAGAACGTCGCATACGCGTGACGCGCTTGGCGGTAACCTCGTATTTCGCATAAAAATTTTGTATTTTATGCATAAAACGTTTTGTTTCTTATTCTATAGGGTTCAAACTATTTTTTAAGCCAATAAAAAAAAATCGATTTTTTTTTAATTTTACAGTGGCGTAACCCCTTAAACCCTTTTGACCCCAAAGTTTCCTGAGAGCAACTTCACCTATCGTATAGCAAAAGCTACGACTGATTTATGGGTTTAATTTAAGTAGGCACCAACAAATTAATCTTTTTAGAAGGGACTTCAAAGCAAATTACAAAAACTTAACTGTTATCCTCAAAATAATTTCCAATAATTTGCAGCGCTATCAGGGAAAGTTTGTGTTCTAATTGAAGTCTACGAATTGGGAGTGTTTGATCAAAGCCCTTTTTCTTTAATACTGGTTAAATAAAATCAAAATGTGATAATTTAGTATTTTGCCATTAATATTAAATAATATTTCTGTAATTAAAAAATATTTATACAAAATTTATTTAACCCGTTTTAAGCTAAAATTGTTCAAAAGTTAACTCTAAGTTAAGTTAACAAAGAGTCGTGGCGACTTCAAATACCGTGTGCACACTTCTTATGTTAGGCAAGTGTATCATGATTTAAATACCAAAAAGTAATATCGAGACACAGGGTAAAATTCGGGGTTAAAAAAGGGTAAACAGAAATATTTCGAAAACCAAGCTAAGGTTTGACTTACACGATAATGAAAATAAGAGAAAGAAGCAAAAAATAAAACATCACAACAGTACAATGAAAGAATAAAAAAATTGTGTTTAAAACACATTTCGAAAATTAGGCAGAAATATGCATGTAACTGTAACCAAGTGCTTACGTTGGGCACATTCGATTTAAATTTATACATATACATATAATAATGATTTACATATACATTTAATAATAATTATTAATTTTTATACCGGAAATATCTTTTTCGCTGCCAACACAGGCTGTGAGAGGTAAAATATGTACAGTGGAAAATTAATTTCGCCTTTACAAAGTTCAAGTGACAGCAATGCAGAACGCAGCAGGTGCCAGTTGAGCGAATTTCTCAGCAGTTACTGCAAACAGTGTACGGGGCCGAGTATGTATTTTTGTGCATATGTTGAACGATTAGCAATGGAAAATTGTCCATTGTTTGAAATGTGCTTCAGCAGCAGCTGAGCAATGCAGACGAGTTCGCGTCATTTAATCAAAACCAGATATGAATTACGGATTTGTACTGATTTTCAGACGTGCCAGTTGTGCAAAGGCTGAGGTCATCGACCAAAATTGCACGTTTGCGAAACGTGAACCCAATGGCTGGTAAGGCAATTAGCTAAATCAGCCTTGCACACAGACTAGCAGGCAGTAGAATTTAGCGGCCAAAACGGAATGTACTGCATGCACGTAGAATGAGTAGAGCACCAACAAATATACGAAAATGCTCATCCCCAAGCCGCCCACTGCGCCAAAGTCGTTTCAGTTAACCCGCACGTGCGACTTCTGAGCTCTGCTACAGCACATTTTCAGCAGTAATTAGGTCGCATAAAAACGGTCGAACAGCGCAAGAGACGGAAAACCATGAAAAGTCGCGCGCACACACACACACACCCAAGAGCGCACAATTGTGGCAAATAAGCTTGCAACATTGACAGCTGGACAGATGAACGGACGGAGGAACGGACCCGTTTTATCGATTTGTCACATACACAATACAAATGCACGCACGTAATTAATTATGGTAGTTGGGTGGCTGGTTGACTGCGGTGTGGCGAAAATAATGGCAAACCCGGTATGGTGTTTTGATTCGCTACTTACAGCAAATTGCGCACATCGCACGGCCGCAGCAGGAACGCCGGAATCAGGATAATGGAATTCAGCGAAACAACGCCGTAGTAGATGAAGAACTTGAAGTAGTAGCGAAAAATGTTGCTATTCTCGTAGAAGAACGGAAACGGCAACATGAGCAGCAGGAAAAGCGCGAGCAGCTCAACGTACGAAGTCATTACGAGAATGGGTGGTGCTGCGTTGACCAACCAGCCACAGAGCCGCTCGACCAACGGTTTGGCGAGCGCGTGTGCAAAGCGTGCGACGTACGACGGTTGGGACTGAGGGTGGCTGTTGTTGTTGCTGCTGCTGCTACTGATCCACTGCCGCTGGCCACAGCAACAGTGCAATGCGGTGGCTGGTTGGATTTTGTTGTTGTTATTGTTGTTGTTGTAGCCGGCTGGCTTTTGTTGTAGGCGCTCTGCAGTGTGCACTTTGCCTCAGAATTTGCTGTTGGTTTGCGTGTTTTTCAATTGTTGTTATTGTTGTTGTTGTTGTTGGTCGTTTTCGTTGTCTTTTGCATATCGGCTTGCAGCTTTTTACACTTTTTTTTTCTATTTTTCGTTTTTGTTTATTTGTATTCTATTACCGCTTGTTGTTTTTGTGGTTTCTTTTCACATAAATTTGTTTATACGCCACGTATCTATGTATGTATGCATCTACGTAGAAAAGTGTATGCTGAACTTTATTGTTGCTGTTATAGTTGTTGTTTGGTGTTATCGTTGTTGTTGTTGTTATTTTATGAAAATTGTTGTATTTGTGCGTCAATTGCAAAGTTTGCTGTTCGTATTCTTTTGTTTGTTATGCGATAATTATTGGCAAAAAATCAATTTTGTTCTTGTTGCTGTTGTTGCAATTTTCGCGCTCGTCGCAATTTGTCATGCAAAACGGCAAAATGAAACCGCTTCGATATGTCAGTGAATGTGCACCGTTTGCGTCACAACAGGGCGAAGGACCGTGCATGAAGCGGCGAGTGCAACTGACAGCAAACATGCGCAGCCTTAAATGTCAACGATGAAGAGTAATGGCGAAATATACTGCAAGTATATGGCAACGAACTGACAGCTGCAATTGCGAAATTCCGGCGGAAAATGAAAAATCGCTTTCTTACACTCAATTATGCTGGAGAGCGTTGGGTGTGCGGAGGCTGGGCACAAAAGTCGATTTAAGCTGGCACAGCTGCTGGTTGCCGGCTGCTCAATTAACCGGGTTTTGCTGCACAGACAAACCCCTGGCCAATAAATTCAAGGTTAATTTAGCTCAGATGACTCCAACTTTACAGCAGCCACCATTAGAATCCAAGGAGGGTTCTGTTCGAATCTTTAAAACTAAACTTAGATGGTTAACCGAGAACATAGTTTTCGAGTGTTTGCAAATTAAAAAAAAAAAAAAAAATTTGACACTCATAAGATCAAAGATGTTAGTAATGACTTCAGTTTGAGAACGACAGATTGCTCCAATACAACTCGAAATAATCTGCTCAAATTGTGGTCGCTCCTATTTAGTCAGGTTTACATCTATTTTTGACCTGAACCTTAGGCACATCACACGCCAATGGTCAAAGACTGAGAGGCGTGTGGGCTGATTTGGTTTACTTCACACACATATTGTCGACCCTGTAATATTCAACAAAGAATATTAAATCATTTTCTGCACAATTTCACACTTGCAGAGGTTAATTTTTTCTTCTGTCGGTATTCTATTAAAGCAGCACTAAATTAATTCAGTTCTGTGCGACTATCGAATATGCGCCGAGTACACAAACCGTCCGCACTAGAAGCGCCAGCGCCGAGCCAACGGCTGCCCCGCTACTGTCAGCCAGCCACCCCCAATGCTGCGCACTGCATTACATATGTCGAACCGTAGATGGCTGGAGATGCGATAGATGAGCATAATAAAAGCGAAGCAGCACACGCAGAGCAGCCGAAGACGGCGCAATACAGGAGCGATAAAAGATAGCAAAACCGCGGAAAGTAAAAAAAAAAGAAATAGAAAATCAAACAACAGGCAATCGAAGCGTGTGGCAGAACGACGCGCGGCGGTGGTGGTGGCGAGAACGAAGGCGGCAACGTATTCAGCTGTGTGCTGCGCGGTTTGGGGGTTGCATGCCAGCAACAGCAACAACAAACGCATACATTGGGCGGAAAATAATGACACAAAAAAATGAACAACAAATGGAAAACGCACAGCGACAACATGAGAACAAACGAACACTCACAATTGCCAAAGACAAATTCAAATTCTTTTTTGTTTAGTTCTTGAATGTGTGATACGCTTTTTGCACTTATGCCGCTTTTTCTTTTGTTTATACAGTAGCCATCGCTGTGCAACAATTACGATTTTCTTCTTCTACGCTTTTTGGAATGAATCAATTTTCATTTAGTTGTATTCTACTTTCTACATGCGGGAAATTTTATTTGATGAATCAACGCGACAGCGACCACTTTTGCTACCTTACACTGCACGTCCCCCCAGCGCTGTGGGGGTATTGCCACAATTACGAAAACACGAGTATTGGACGTGTTTGTTATTATACTGTTTGAATTTCCGCCATTTGTGCTGCTGTTTTTAAAACAAAACCGTCTTTCGACCTCAAAGTAAGAACCCTTTGCGCTCGAGTTATCTGCACAACTGTCGCATTTGTTGGCACTGGCACGGCGCTGGCCAACAGTGTTGCCAAGGCCACCGAAACGGCAGTTACCTCAATAGAAAAAACACCTGACAAAATAGTGGTAGTAGTAGTAGTGGCAAAGGTAGATGCTAAACGAAAACGCTGTAGAGGAGAAATATTTTTTTAAATTAAAAAAAAAATTTAAATGTATTTCTTTAAAGAAAATTGCCGATATTTCTTGCTTGCTGTTTGCTTTGCAAACGTGAAGAGTGTACGTAAAAAATCTCACGGTTGGCAATGCTGTTGCTATGAATGGAGCAACTTTGTTCTGTTGATGCATTTTGAAAACATTTTATTGCATGCGATTCAGTTAATTGATGACACAAATAGCTTGGAAACGGTTGCTTTACTAAGTTGATACGCTAGTTTAGGGTAGCGTATGTGAAGCGCCACAAGTAGTCATTAGCAATTGGCAACGCTGTGGCAAAGCGCTGAGCTGCAATGTAAGTCTACTCATTGCTAATTGAACTTGAAACTGTTTTATCGCATGCGATTTTGCGTCAGTTAATGCCGCGATTCGTTAAGTAAAGATGAAAGCCCGCCAACTGCATTGGTTCGGATACCATGAGCGAAAGAAAAAATGCGCCTTCGGCTAAACCGATCTTCAAAGCAAAGCCTTCAGTACCAAGAATACAAGGCAAATTGAACCAAGGTGTTCAGGTTGGGTTGCTCATACTGGAAGAAATTAACTCAAGAACGTGAAACGGTTTCACTGCTGTTGCTCGCTGTGGTTTTGTGGTTTTTTCAGTTGGCAGCCGTTTAAGAAGAAGAAGAAGCAGCTTTGTAATTGTAACGTTTGAATGCAAAAAAAAAACACTTGCCCAATTTTTTTTCAAATACTTTTTTTTTATTAAAATTTTTTGTTGGTTTTGTTTAATTTTGTGAATACGGAAAGTTTTACTTGATGAATAAATTTCACAAAAATTCATTTACAGTTGCAATACATGTTCATGGATTCATTGGTGGATTCATTGGAATGGTTTTCATTGTCCTTCTTATTGGTTTTTTTGTTTCTAAATTTTTTCCATGGGCGCGGAGAGTTGTGCTGCAGCTTGTTCATGGATTATTTTTGTTTGCTTTCCTTTGCTATTTTTTCTGACATTTACAAATTACACATAATCTAAAGATACAGATACAATTTTTCCACATGTCATTTTTTTTTGTTGCAATTTTTTGATAATTTTTTCGGTAGTTTTTCACTTGGTTTGTTTGGGGAAATGTGAAGGAATATAATAATGTGGTAATAGGTTTTAGTTAAATGTATGTACGTACGCATGTATGTATGTAGTATGCATATTTGATTTTGTGGTTTAGTAGTAATAGTTGTTGTAGTTGCTGCTGCAATATACAGTTATGGAGAAATACAATATCAATACATAAATACAAATGTTGTTGACGGGGGATTGTTGGACGTAGATATCTCTGGAGGCCTTGATTTAGATATTTTACGCTTTCTTATTTGATCTTCTACATTCTTGGGAAATGTAGAGCTGTGCATTAGCTGATTCGTTTTTACTCTCTGACTCTCTCGTTTTTACTGACTCATTGGTATCGCCTGACTTTCATTTGGATCAGCAACCGTTAGTGGCGATTATTTCCGGTAGAAAGCTTGTTACTTACTGGGTTGTGTCTATTTAACGCTGAGGATTTTCTGCAGAGTAACACACACACATAGACGCACACATATGTGTGCTGAATGTGGAACTTGATATTTTGTTTGGCGTTTCGTTTGTCAGCTGAGTGTACAAATCAAGACGGCTAGTTTTGTTTTTAAAATTTGTTCGATTTGAATTTGTTTTTGGACGACAAATTATGACAACACGAACTTGTCACAGCGACTGCTATAGCTTCTAGGAAGTCGATTTAGTTATTCTTGCTTCTTCTGTTACATGTGTTTTGGTTTAACGTCAGTTGAACCGTCGAACTTAGGTTTCGGAACGTTGTACCTTTGCAAAAAGTGTGCGAGTTGATGTTGTTGAAATAAAACCGTTTGTTCCACTCGACTCGATTCGACTTCGATCTGCTTTCTGCCGTATAAATGCCAGTTTGACCAGCTGGATGCGCTTCAGTATTTCAAAAATCTGTCTTTCCACCTTTTTCACTTTGCTATTTTTGATTGTATGTATGTATGTATGTATAAATAACACTATAAATGCAGCTCAAAGACATTCTTTGTATTCTTTGAATTATTTTTGTTTTGTTTTTTGCTTTTACAAATATGTATGTATTTCTTTTTGTTCTTTGTTACATCCTATAAACTGTGTCTGTCGAAATATGACGGTGAGGTAGTTTACTTTGTTTTGTTTTTTATTTCTTTCATATCATTTTTTCTTTCTAAACTGTATTAAACACTTCAAAATGTATGTATGCATATAATTGTTGTTGTTTCAAGAAATCTTGTTGTTAATATAAAGGTTTCTTGTTTGTGGTTATGGGGCGCTACTAAAACACACATTGACATATATATTTTTGGGCGTTTCTGGCTTCAAGAGGGGAGACCCAAGTTTTGCCAATGAAAAAATTAAGCTGCTTTAGTTTTAGAAAATAATTGATGCATAAATTAGTAGAAATTTTTCATCAAATATGCTTTGAATTGTATTTGTTTTTTATTTAATATTTTGTTTTAAAAAAAAATGTAGAAGAATGTTTAATTGGGTAGATTTTATGAGTTTTTCGGAAACAATTTTTCATAACTTTTAGATATCGTCAGACATTTCTTTTGGCTTATGTGAGTTCATATAAAACCAGACATCCTGTTTTAAGTGAATTTTCTTTTACAGCTTTTACTTGTGTGTGGAAAAAAGCACAACATTATTCCGCGTTTGTCTTTACTTTTAACGGACATTTCAGTTTTGTTTATTGTTGGAAACTATCATTCTTATGCTTGAGACATGTACATATAATGTATGCTTTAGATTGTATATATGTATATTTATATATAGGCGCTGGACTGAGTGGATAACTGAGTGCAGGCTGGTGCTTATACAATAAAAAAATAAAGTTTGTATCAGTGAAAGTTTATATCAGTGTATGAATTATCTGACTCAAAACTCCAACTCTTTCACCGCTGGTCTTTCATAGCTTACATAGTTGTTTACTTGTAGACAGTTGACCCAAGTTCACCAGAGAGCAGAGGCTGTTCACTGTCCACCTTTCGGACGTTCCAAGCAGGATAAAATGACTCTAATGGAGGCTGAAGTAAAGAACTCGAGCTGTCAGACATTCTTCGCCTTACAAAAGCGAAAGAGATCCAGAGTCTCTCTGAAACTTGATGCCATGGGCTGCCTATTGAAGACCGCAGAATCACCCTGAAGATGCAGGAACATTTTTCAATTCCTTAAAAAGTTTGTTGTTTGACTCAGTGGTGAAAGAGTTACGTGAAAAAGTCCTTTGGGAGTTAATTTCCGCCTTCCGCCTAATGAACCGCGAGCAAAGACACTCGAAACCTGGTTCGAAGCGCCGTTGTGGCCATTATCAAAAATATAGAAATAACAAAAATTTCTTCTGGTTCGCTTTTAGCAGGAAATGACAAACCTCTGTGAGAGACAGGCTGGATCCTTGTGTGGTAAGCGTGAGGCTTGCTAGAGTGTGTTCTGTGACTGTTGTGTATTTGTGGGCTTTCTGATGAGTGAAATTTCCTATAGTTAGTTCGTTGTTGTTGCAATTAGAAAACTGAAATTATCACTTTAATTATTAAGAAAATGTGTAGATCAAAATAATAAAAGATTTTATAATAATTTTAAAAGAATTCATATATAAAAAATTAAATAAAAATTCTATAAAACTTAAAAAAGATATCTATACTTGCCTGTAAACACAAAATTCACAACATTGAAATCAGCCGCCAATCGGCCATCTTCAACCCAAACAAATGCAAACAAATGAAATAAAAACGCTCATAAAATTCGTTTTTACTTATATTTTTCTCTTCTTCACAAAAAAAAATATATACGACTTTTACACAAAAACAAGAAGGTAATTTCTGTTTTTTAGCGTTTTTCAATTTTTTTTTGTTTACTTTTTCGTGCACACCTCGGTCGCAGCTAAGATAGTATAAGTTTTCTTTTTTACTTGAAGCTTAAATATTACCAAAAAATAATAATAATAATCATAATATATTAAAGTGTTTTTTTTTGTATTTGTATTTTAAATTTTTTGTTTAGCTTTCAATAAAATTTACAACTATTTTTGCTTTTCTTTTAATTATACGTTGCTGCTAGAACTTAATTCATAATCAATTAAAGTAATTAATTAAAAATTAGACAAAAATATTACAATTACGAATTATTCAATTACGAATTGAGAGAACATCAAAATGGAGAATGACAAGAAAAAATACAAACAAAAATTAAACGAAAAACGTATATGGTAAAAATAAGCAAATCGTTTAGGGTAAACATAAAAAATATATATCGCATATAGAATTTTTTATTAATAATAAAAATAATCAAAAAGTTTAGCACAGCATGCGGCGCGCCGCCGCCCGACCCGACACGCGCCAGTGTCGCCTCGGAGGCTTGAATTATAAACTACTATCACACAGAAGAAACCGCGGGGCGACGCTGCGGCCGGGCAGCGCGTCCGCCGCTGCTTGTCGAGTGCTCGTTCAATGCCTTCGCCTTTGCTTTTCAGCTCTTCAACTGCGTCTCTTTCTTCTGCATCTTCTTTTACTTCCGCTTTGCTTCTTCTTCGTTTCGGCTATTTCGGCTGTTTTGTGTTTTTGAGTTTTTCAATTTTAACAAAACGAAAATATCAGCGTTCATAAAACAAACAAAAAGACGACTGTTGCGAGCTAATAAAACTAAGTTAAATAATTAGCAAACAAAAATAATGCATTACAAAAAACCAAAAAAAAACCTATACAATCGTAAAGGGCTGCCACACTTTTGTATTTTCGTCTGGTGTCTTCATGGTTTTTGTGTGGTTTTAAAGTGATTTCGCAAACACAAAACATTGATTTGAATTTATTTAAAGCCGAAAGTGAAAGTGGCTTTCGTCGGACGACTTGTCAACGCATAAACTTTGAGACATTTTCGGCATTTTGTGTTGTAGGGATTTGCAAAGTTTGAACAAAATTGCCCTCCATGACATCTGTGTCACTCATTGATGGCTGCGTCACAAACAAATATTTACAAATTTATGCCCTTTGTCTGAATTTCGTGCGTCTACCTAAATTGGCGTAACTTTTTACTGAATTTATGCGGAACTTTTAAGTTTTTTGTAAAAATATAAAAAAAAAAATTGTAAAGCATAATAAAAACGTATAATTAACGAATATTATAAAATAGTGCAAGTCAGCTTTGTTGCAATCTTTAAATATTTTATACATATTTTTATGTATGTAAATATTCATGTTTCATGTATGAACTTGTGTGTTTGTGTGGGTGTGTGTGTGTTAGCATGCGTGCGCGTGTGTGTGTGTGTATATGTACTGCCTAAAAATATATAATATATGCTTGTATGTATAATAATAATAAGGAGCCGTCTGCGGTTCCGGCGCGGATAGAGCGGCAATAAAAAAAATGTAGTTCAGTCTCCAAGCATCACCGCCGCCCCGCACCGAACGCCGACAGGCGCTCCGTGCCGTTGTTTTGACCTTCTATTCACCATTTACTCGTGATTTACTGTTGGTTAGTTGCTTAGTAGTTGTGGTATTGTAGTGTTGTATATTTACACATTTATGGTAAAATTACAATTGTAAACAATTGTAAAAGTAAAATAAAATAACATAAAAGCTATGCAACATTTATTAGGGGAGGGAGATGGGTGAGCTCGGTTCAACAGATTGATTGATTGATTGGTTTTGGTCTATTTTCATTATTGCAAGTGTGGGCGTTGAATAGGAAAATGAAGCTTAATTGAAATTTCAATTGGAAAAACATGTGTGACAACTGAAACTCGTACAAACAAACATTCAAGTGTTTTTTAAATGACAGTTAAATTGTGCCAGTCATTGTCACAAAGTGTTTGCAGCTGTCACAAAACTGTTTTCGAACGATTGAGCAACCACAGAGTTACGAAATTTTAATGTTTGTCACAACTGCGGAATTTTTCATTACTAAATGTTTGTGTTCGTGTGTGTGGTCTTTTTAGAAATATTTCTTTATAATATCTATTGCTTAATTTTCACTACGGTTGTTGTATCTTCTGATGAAAAAATACCAATAACGACGATCTGCGAGGACAACTTTTCTGACTTTCTCGATGTCTTTGTCGATCACACTGGCAGATGGTAGACCAGTTTGAGTGCGAGATTCCGGCTATTTTTTGATCAGAAGGTAGATATCGAATATTGTTAACGAAAGCCCCATTGTTTGTGTTTGTGTGCGTATATGTGATACTAATGTTTAATATGCATGTGTGTGTGTATGTGTGTGTCTTTCGACTGCTATTGCCTTGTTAAATCGTTTTGATTAGTTTTGATTTGTTGTTTCCTGCTGTTGTTCTGTTAATAAATTGCTTTCATTTTGTTTTTGTTGTTTTGTTAAAAATCTAACTGAAATATGGTGCACGTTGGGTTTCTGCTATTTTTCTATCATATTTTTTACTTTAATGCCAGCTCCTTATTCGTTTGTTGTTGCTGCTTTTCTACTGGATATTTTCCAACTTGTCTATATTTTATTAGTTTGCTGCCAAACTGTAAATATATGTATATAGCTATAGTTGTATGTATATATTTTTGTTTTTTTTTTACTTTTTCGTTTTTACTTTGTATACATAGAATATAACCTTTTGTTTTTTTTTTACTTTTTGCTTGTATGCTGGTTTTTTATTTCATGTTTTATTTATTTTCATGTGAGTGTGTGTTCAACTGCAGTTGCAGTTTCCATGTTTTCTATGCTGAAATTTCGGCTTTATTTTTATATATGTATTATTATTTTTTTTGGTCTGATTTCATTTTTTCTTCTGTTTTTTTCAGTGTTGTATATTTTTAATGGATTTTTGTATTATGTTTTGTTATATTTTGCTTGTTTGCATACAGTTTTTTTCTATTATAATATTTTTTGAGGCTTATTTTTTTGCGATTGTTTTATTTGTTTCTTTAGCTTTTGCTGTAGTTGTTAAATTTGATTTATTTGTGTGTTTTGTTTGTTTTATTGCTATGTTTTGTTTGCATTTAATTTGAATCAATTGTTTTAGTTCAATTTGATTTGTGATTTGGTGGTATTATTTTGTTTATTTTTGCTTGTTGGTTGTTGTTTACAATTTTTATTATTATTGTATTTTGTTGTTTGTTTTCAATTTCAATTTGCTTAACTGCTAAACATTTAAATTTCCTTATTCAAGTTTTAACTTGGCCCTTTTTTGTGTGCTTTTCTAACTGGTTTTCTTTCTATTTTCAAACATTTTCATCGCATTTTCTTTGCGTGTTCATTTTGCTTTGCTTTTGCATTCATGTGAAATACATTTTTGCATTTTCATTTTATACGTTACAAAGTTTTGTATTTGTGGTTAGCCTTTCATTTTGCCTTTGCTTCGAATTTTGCTTCTTGTACATTTTTTCTTGCTTCGTATTTTGTAGTTCTCATTGGTTTCATGTTGTAGCGAAGCTGCCATTTCATAATTTCGTCAGTTGCTTTGTTGCTTGCTCCGTGTTTATTATTGACTTTCGGCAGTGTAATTCGATTTTTGCGCTTTCAATTTTCTATATTTTTGCTGGAATCTCGGCTTTCATTGTTTGAGTTTTGGGGCTGTGCCAACTGATTTTTGTTTGTTTCTTTTTTGCGTCTATTTATCGATTTTATCCAAAATACTTCAACATTTTGCGTTGTGTTTCATTTCTTTGCATTTGCTCTGGATTTTTGTTCCAGTTGTTCCAGTTGTTTCAGCTGAAAGCGCGGACAAAAGCTCGAACTGGGCCAAGTATATGTGAGGAGCGTCCTTGCAGCACACTGTAAGTAGCCCTTTGCTTTTGTCCATCGCTTCTTTCTTCTGTCTCGTATTTTTTGTGTCTGGTTGTACTCGAATTTCGTATAAATTTTTCTGTTTTTTCTTCTTTTAACAAATATTTGCATTTAAATGTTGTTTGCTTCGCAGTTTCATTATTTGTTTACTTTCGATTGTAATGCGTTTCCGTTTCCGGCTGATGTGTTTCCGTTTCTGGCTGTTGCATTTCCGTTATTGCGCTTAAGCTCCTGTGTTGTGTTTATGCTGCTAACATTTTATTTCATTATCGGTTGTTTGCTTTGAAGTGGTTGTCAGCAACCTGAGGTTCATGCATACTGTTGTTTCATTGTCAGTTCGTTCCAGCATAGTTTCTGTAGTATTTCAATTTTCATTCGGTATCCAATTCGGTTTCAGCTTTCATGTATCTTAGAGTGGCTATCTGTGGGGTGTTGTTGTCGTTTTTGTTGGGCTGTTGTTGTTGCTGCTATTGACAGGTTTTCAATGTCAATGCATACATTTATATCATTATTTTCTTATTTCTTAATGCTTACTCAACTTCTTAGCTTTCCTTTATCATTCAAACAAAAGTGAATTTCAAAATTTTTGTACTCATATTTGTACGGTTTTAAATATTTTCATCATAATATTCAACTCGAAAAAAAGGTAAATGCATTAAAATATTCAAATAGTGTGAGTGTGTGTGTGTTTCCATTCGAAAAACAACTTGTAGGTGAAATGTGATTGGAAATGTTTACAGCGAAAGCCTGACAAAGGCTGCGCACTTTTCATGTGCTGACAATTTGTGAAATTGACAAATACTGAAATTATTTTCCATACAACTTGTTACTTTGTTATTATTACAATGCTTGCAAGTGATTGTTTCATGCATGTTTGAAACATTTTTCAAATAATTTCCATTGTTTGTCAATTTGACTTCATACGAGGTGGCTATTATTACAATTTTGGAAAATAGTCAGATTTTGTAAAATATTGTTATAGGAACGCAAAACGCTTATTCCAAAAATGTGTGACAATGTCCCAACAATTTGTGACACTGTCCCAAACTTTTAAATGTCCTAAAAGTGTTGTAATGCCTTCGTACAAGGTCGTGCTCATTGAAAAATGTGTGCAACACTTGTCATTATGACGCCGTATCCTGTTCCTGTTCTTGATATTTCCATTCGAAACTGTACATTTGGCATGTGTTCTGTGCGAGCTTTTGTTTTTGTTCTTTTTTGTTCCAATTCCGTTCTGTTTTTAATTGCAACTGCAAAGCATTTTCTACGGTTCGGTATTCTGTTGATTGATTTGCTTGCCAGTGTGCGGCCCCTGAGGCCACAGTTGTTATTATTACAGTGTGATAACTTTGAAAATTTTTAGAGAATTTTTTATGATTCGTTTAATGAAATGTTGCAAAAGTTGCCAAAAATGTGTTTTTGTTGTACGAAAGTGATTGATTTACGGCGTAAATGGCTATAAAGTTTGTCCTTTAGGATTCGTGTTTATACATTTGAGCTCAAAATTAGTATCTAAACTTTGAATTGTTGCTTAGCACTTGGAGAAATTCTCAAATAAGATTGTTTAACCGAAAAATTAATTAATAAAAAATTGGAAAACATTTGAGAAAAAGTTCATCACACTTAAATTTAATCAGTACTTGGCACAGCTTAACGACACAAGTAGGTGTACCACATACGCTTCTCGCTCATCACGGCCGCTTTTATACATAATTCATAAATAAGTTTTCGTTTTCGTTTTGCTTTCTTCAAGAAACGCTACAGAGGTTAAATTTAAATTTTGACGTAAAAAATTTTAATGCGGAATATAATTCCGGCGCTAGCTTACTTGCTCTCGCTATGCCTAACCCTAACTCTTTCCAACGCTCGCTTCTCGCTCGATCGGCGCTCCTCGTCTTGGAACTTAAAAGTATGACAAACAATTGTTTATGTTTTCAACATAAAAAGTATTTTCATTTTGTGAATACAAAAAATGTTCGAAAGTTTTTCGTGCTTCTCACGCAATTCATCGCCGACGTGGCCTCACGTACTCCTTTCTTGGTTTCGAGTGGTTCCTTAAGAAAAACGATATAAATAGCCTCTAAATACTAATAAATAAACTTTCCTCACACGTTCTGCTCTTTGCGTTGCATTTCGCATTTACCGTTTTCGTGACATGTTTTATATTTGCTGCTGCTGTTGTTGTTGTTGCTGTAATTCTTTTTAATTCTTCATTTTTTTTAATTATATGGTTTTTTGGTTGTCAATTTTCAAAAAATTTTCAATTTTTTTCCAACATTATTTTTGTATAAAAAATACTTTAATTCTTTGAATTTTCATAAAATTCTTTCAAGTTCTTTGCGGAAAAATTTTCAATTCTAACGCAATCATTAAGTTTGGACATTTCTCTGCCTATCTCTCTTTCGCTCAATTTCTCTCAATTTCCGTTCACCTTTTGTCTTTGCTTTCACAAATGTGTCGCTCTGTTGATCCGGTTATTGTTGCCATATGAAATGGTTATTTTGCTGGCTGTGCGGTGTGCTTCGCCCCACCAGAATGCGAGCTTTGTCATCATCATATCAAGTATTTAGTACGCGTTCAGATTTTGCTTTGGGAAATATTCTGTGTTATAGTATTTGTAGTTAATCGTTTGTCTGACTGCTTCAAACTCCGTTGCGGCTATCAGCTGACTTCTGCGCATCGCTTCTCCTCGCTCTGCTCTGCTCTCTACTCTTTACAATCTGTTCTCTTTGTTCTCGTTCGCTTTTCTTAATATATATAATATATTAAAGAAAAATGTAAAAATCCCTGCCTATAGTCCGCCTACGCTGCTTAATACCTACATATAAACTTCATTAGGAGTTAGCTTTCGTTTTTTCTCAAGGAAAATAAAAACCTTCAACAAAATAAAATATATATTTAGCGTAAATTTTATAAATATATATTTTAAAATATATAAAATGTATACCTACAAAATATTATATACATTATTCAATTCTCTGCTGCTTGCGCTTTCGCTGTTCGACTACGATTTACTGCTCTGCGGTTTCGTGCGTTAAGCAACTTTTACGATTCGTCTCGTTGCGTCTGTTTGTTGCTTGCTCTTTTCTCCGAAATACCCACTAAGCCGTCTCGATCTCGCATCTACCTACGCGTAATTGTAAGTCAACAATTATAGTCAATTATCGTCCATCCTCGTCATCGTTTAATACTCAAACTTAAACGTTCAAAATCTTTAGTATGTTTTGCCTTACTTTTTGGTATCTTCTGGTTAGTGGTAGTGTGTAGTTACGTTGTAAGCGGCGGGATTTTGCAATTTATTGGGCACGCTGGAAAGGGTTGAAGATGAATTTTGAGTGCTCACAAGGACAGCAAGGAAGTGAAAACGACGGAGAGAGAAGGAGAGCTGTTGAGCAAGAAAGCTGAAAGGGACGAGTAATATTCAGGTTGAAACCGAAGTGGAAAGCCCATGAAAAGACCACCAAATGGGGCCCTAAGGATTGGACAATGAATAAGTAAGATAATCTAAAAAAAAGAAAAGATTGTTTGCATGGCCTGAAATTAATGGACTAACAAAAAATGTTTCGGGGTATAAAACTTTGAACTCAAGTCGTCCTAGCTTGAAAATGACTAAAATTGGTGATCAGGAATTATTTGTGAGCAGAATAGCTCAAGGGAAATTATTTTTAGGTTATTCCCAAAAAAAATATGCATTTGTCAAATTAATTGATCAATCTCAGCCGTTCTCACTCTTTCTGCTCAATTCACTATATGTTTGCTCCCCATAAATGAATAGATAGATGATATTAGAGCTGTAATGCATTGAGACCCGTAATGATCTACTGTGCCCTCTACTAGAACATTCCCTAAACCCACGGACCTAATAAAGTTTAGTAACTCACTGGGGTTCAATGTTGGCTGCTGCTTGCCGCCCATATGAGCACTTTAAATTCATACTTTAAACTGAATCGAATTACTATATATTGTGTCAATAAAATACCGAAAAATATTAAGTAAAACGCACACATTTTCACATATCTTACCCTGAGAATCTTTAGAGATGTTAGGGTCACAAGTAATCGCTCGTAATCGTGGTGGAATGGCGCTTGTTGAACAGAATTTTAATCTTGTTCAGCACTTTTTAAGTAACAAATGTTCGCTACTTTATTGACATTTGCATTAATATATTTTTGGCTGATGAAGGCCTATTTTAAAGCAGTCCAAAAATGGTTTTTGTTAAGTTTAGCCTGTTTGGAATTCAGAAAATGTTTGCAAAATCTGGCTACTCGGACCACATATCAACAGAAGCGAATTTAATAATGTGCGGCCGACTATGAACAATGAGCCTAGTGTTGTCAGGAATATATATGAAATTCCTTTTGTTCCAGTTATTTTGGGCCTCCGACATTCAACAATCAGTGTGACTCAGTGATAGAGTAGTCGAGTGTTTGGTATGGCAACGTTTTGTAACTACTACAGCACTAACACATTGAGCAATGTTTGCTGGTTGTTAAAATTACAATTACTAACGTCTCTACATCTGTTTCTGTTGCTCTTCTGCTTCATACTTCAATACGCACTTTTGCTTTTCATATTTTTTTTTTTAGATTCATTTTCCATGCTTGCAACAACGCCTAAAGTGACTTTTGATGTTTGTTTTGGCAAAGTCTTGTCTACTACAATTCGTTCGATGGCAATTGAAAAGGAAGAACTCGGAAACATTACAGTTTTAGTGATTAAAAAAATGTAATTTGAAAACTAAAACAAAATACAAAGAAAGAAACCGTAAAGAAATCCTTTTGTGGTTCTCTTTTTGAAAATAATTTGTGGCTATGTTTCTAAGCTCAATTTGTTTGAAAACATTTTATTAATTTTTTTAATAAAGTATTGCTTTTTAATTTAAAAAAAATTATTGTTTTATCTGTGTGATTACATTTGAATAATTTCCAAAAAGTGCTGACTTTCCACTAAAAAATACACCTTCTCAATTGCCGCCAAAGTCTTTGTTGCGTTGTCGAACCGAACTTAAACTTTGTTTGTTTCATTGTTGTGTTGATATGCGCATTTCTTATACGTTAGCTTGTTTCTTGAAGGTTTCTCTCAAGCAGTTGTTGCTCTTTCGCTGTTTCAGCATTTTTTTTTCCAGTTTGTTGTTTGTTTGCAGCATTTTTGTAGTTGTCGGTGCTCAAAACTGAGCAACAAAGTGTCCACGAGTAGGGTTTCGTTTTTAGTTGTTTTTAGTTATTGCCTGAATTTTGCTAACAAATTAGACAACGTTGGTGTTGCTTTATTTTTACTTTGCTCAGTTTGTTTTGTCATTTTGGTTGTTGCAATGTTGTTGTTGATAAAAATTGGTAGTTGTATTGTTTGGCTGGTTGTTTCAAGTGTTGCTTATTCATCGAATTCTTCTCCTACGAACTAGTTACACGTCTGGTTACTAGTTACTATTTGCTGGATGCTCCCCGGTATTTCGTATTCACTTCCTTGGAAGTTAGGGTTTCCTTTCTTTTATTTTCTTAACTTTCTTCTATTTTCTTTGCTTTTGCTTTATTTGTTGTTGGTTTTGTTTTGTTTAAACTAATAACATGGGTTTTGTTTTAGTTTTGTTGCTGTTGCTGCATTATTGGTTGGTGTCATTTAGCGTTATTATAGTTTTATGTTTTTTGTATGTTTTGTTTTTGTTGTTTCTTTATTTAGCTGAGTGTTTATTATAATTATTACGTTTTATACATTTAATTATTTAGTTGTAGGATTTTGTTTGTTTGTTCTTTTCATATAAGAAGATAATGCACTTACATTGAGGTATTTAATTACTTCTTCAATCATTCATAGAATTTTTTTTCTTTTCGCATACAGTGATTTCTGGCGCTTTTCTTGCTTTCCTTTCGTCTCGTGACCGCTGCTTTTCAAACATTACAACAAAATTCTATGCTCCCTCTATATCTTCCTTACGCGAGATTGATTCAAATTAGTTGGATTTTTTAAGTAATTTGCTTATTTCAAAATTTCAAGTTGCAGTTTTCGTCAACTCTATAGATGTTTAAAAATAAGTATTTTTCTTTATAAATACATTTTTAATGGTTTTTTTTGTCGTTTGTCTGCATAATTTTGAGATTTTCGTTTTTGAGTTTTGCGTGTTTTTTTGGTTTGCCGAAATGTTGTAGATGTAATTCGAAATGTTGCTGTGTAAAGTGCAACTAGTGGGGAACGTTTGTGGCGCAAAACAAATGCTGAGGCTGACTGAGCTACAAGCACAAGAGAGACTCAGACGAAGAGAGAGAGTTCGATAGGGAAGAGCATAGTGTAAAAAACAAAGTAATGGACTGATGCTTCTCTTATTAATTTTTTTCTAAAAATAGCAACGGTGTTTTTATTCAAAGATATTTGACGAATACTGTCTTTAGATTGGTCTTTTTGGGGTTTTCATGACTGTGGACAATGTTAGTAAAATTTTGCCGGTTAAATGGTTTTTAGAATTCAATGTGACTATAACTTTGTTTATTACAATATGGTAGAGTAAAAATAATCTAATCAAGGGGTTCCAAGTGCGAGAATGGATAATGTGAAATTTATGAAAATATAAAAAGTGTATAATTTTAAAGTACCATAAAACTGTAGAGAAAATATTTAAAAAGTCAAAACAGTGACTTCTCTCTCTCTAGAAAAAATATTTAATTTAATTTAGTTTGTTCAAAATAGTGAATTCTCTGTATCTCTTTCTCTCTTTCTCTTTCTCTCTGTTGGCAAATATTTTCAAATCCTTAATCAAATTTAGATTAAAAAGGGAATCGAACTCTCAATTGCAAGTCTTTCTCTATTGTCTGCACACCCTTTCGGCCAGCTCACTGCATCTGTCGTTGGCTACTTCATGTACTCGTTTCAGTTGAGCGTACTGATTTTGTTTTTATGAAAATTTTCTAAATGTATTTTGCCAAAATTGAGATAATCGTTGTGCCTAAACGTATGTAATAGTGGTTTTCTTGACTCGTTCATTGAAAAACAAAATTAGTCAATTCAATAAAAACGAACTTTATTCGCGGCATAACTGCTGTCTAGGCCTGTCGGTCTCTCACCCATGTCGCGCCGGAAAGCACAAGAAATGCGCTTCCACCTTTTTAAGCTTCGCACTAAGTAACAGTAGGAAGTATAAATAAATTATATACTCTCTCTAAAAATATTGGTATAGGTTTACAACAACGGAAACTACGTTTAAAGTACGGTTAAGTGTAAAACAAAAAATGTTGCTCGTGTATATGGAACAATATATAGTGTGCTATCGGATATTGTATACGGTATATGGGTGGATATGGTTAAAAACATTCGCTATATATATTGTGGTGTATAATGTATGGAGTGTCGGGCTATTGTCTTGTCTTGGTGTGGCTTGGGGCCGGAGGCGTAACCGATCGCTCGGTTGTTTCGCTTCTAACAATAACAGTTTATGTAAATTCTTATTGTTGCTGTATTAACTATTGATTTGTTTGATTGTTTGCTGCTCATTATCAATCGTCGTCGCAGGCGTCAGCGTCAGCGTCGCGCTACACGTTATTGTGTTATGTGTCGTTAGACGTTATTCAATTTACTAGTGTAGGTATTCATAGTGGCGGTCAACTGTAACAGAAGTATGCATTTCTATATAGTTTTTGGAAAACTTAGTAGTAGTTATTGTAGTTGTTGTTGACATTGTATTTAACTATGTTTTACTATTAGTCACTATTTTTCTCTACGCAATGTTGTAAAACGGCTAATTCTGGCGTTTCGGTGTGTGTGTGTGTTTGAAAAAATATCTATCAATTTAAACAAGAAGTTACAATCACTTTACATATAAATAGCAATAATAGAATTACAAAAAACATATTTAAAAAAGTGTAGTTTTTATCAATTAACATTTCAGCACCGTTTCAAGGCAAACACAATTTTTACTCAACTTTAGGAGTAGTAACAGTTGTGGTTAGTAGTCGCGTGGCGTAGTGGATGCAAAAGTTGCA
The DNA here is from genome assembly GCA_963971225.1 of Melieria omissa. Taxonomy (NCBI): domain Eukaryota; kingdom Metazoa; phylum Arthropoda; class Insecta; order Diptera; family Ulidiidae; genus Melieria; species Melieria omissa. Next base: position 58,736,135 of record OZ020268.1, read on the forward strand.
CGCACACTTCGACACGCATTCGATCACTCGCTTACGTCCTCTCAAAATTATCTGTTACAATTTAACAACAAAAAACCCAATATTAAAACAGGCGTTCACTTCCCGCGCCCTTAACTTGCTGGCGTTTTACTTGTGTGTGTGTTTTTGTTTTGGCAGAAATCTATGTGCAAGTAAACGCTGTTTTCTGTTTCTTTCGCTATTGGCGATTACTGATTACTTTTGGCAAAAAATCTGACGATCTGTCGACTGAAACCGAAATTTCAGTAAACGTTTGGCAAACCAGCAAAACCTCATTACTTCTGGGTTGCAAATATGTAAATTGTTTACTTTTTGTAACCGGTTACTTGTTGTGTATTTCTTGCCAGCCCCTCTGGGACATGACTCAATGATTTGCATTTGGTTCTGCACGCATTTGAAGCACATTTAAAGCAGTTTGGTTATTGGTTGCAGCAAAAGCATTTGTCGGTTTTGGTGCATTTTCCAAACAAATTACAGTAATTGTCGAAATTGGTAAACACTAAATTCTGAATATATTAACAATTTTAATATGTTTACAATAGTGTGTTGTGTCTGGGTTATTTGCAAGTGTTGCAAGTTGCAAATAATTTTAAATTTTGTGTTTTATGTTTGCTGTTAGTAACCGGTTACTTATTGTTGTTCACATTTGCTAGTGTTGCCAACATGGTATTATTGTGTTGTTGAATTTTGCTTCTGTCAGTTTTGGCACTTACTAAGTGTTTATGGTATTGAATGGTTCTTTTGTTTAGTCAATTTAGTCACTAAAGTACTTTTTAGACAGCTGAAGCTTAATGGTTGCGTTTACTATAAACGATTTTGCATGTTGTCAGTTATTAGTGCCAACTGTCTGTGGCAAAAATGTTGTCAATTCAATAGTGTTGCCAACCAATAATGTCGCCAAATGTGTATTAGCCAATAATTTTTTATATTCAACCCTCAACTGGAATTCAATAGTGTTAATAGATGAATAATGTTTTTACGATTAAAAACAGTCATCTTTCTTCTGTTCTTCTAAAACAAAACTATTCCTTAGAAAAAACCTGTACTTTTGTTAGTTAAATTTTACATTTTCGGACTGCCAAAAGCGAGTAACTTTTTTTGAATTTTCTTTTAACTTTTCTGGTCCATAAATATCAAATCAGTTTATACTAAAGTAATATATCCCAGTTGAGGGTTAATTTTCCAAAATTGTTTTAGTGTTCATACTGTCAGCTATAAATTTTCTGCATTTGAATAAGCAATGTGTAAACTTTTCACAAGACTTGGAGTCCTTTAGTTTTACTGAAGCCTTGTATTGTGTATTTTGCTTTTTTCCTGCCAGATTTCATTTACTCTTCTTACTGCGAATTTTCGTTTTACACAAATGGCATCAAATTTTTTTGTATATTTAGCGTTGATAGTATTTTCTGATTGACAATTTCTTATATATTTTTTTAAAAGTTTTGGAAAATTTCGTTCGCTGATTTTTTTGCAGTTTGTTTAATTCATGCCTTGGTGGGGTTTTTATGGGGTTTGTGGTTCAGTTCGCGTTCCCTTTTCGCTCTTGTTCTACTGTACTTTCTACTCTCATTCAGCTACGCTACTTCTCTCTATGCTTCTTCTGTTTCTCCCTATAAATAGTGTTTCTTTTATAGTTCTTATTTAAATATCTCGAAAATGCGTTTCTCTCGTGTTATTCTCGATCGGCATCAGCTGATGCGATTCAAGTCGATTTTCCCAAAAAAATTATATTCTCTTTCTCTTTGTTATTTGTAATTTATAAGTTTTGAATTGAATTGTGTGAATTTGTTTGGATTTTAAATTTAAATTTCATCGCAATTGTTGCAGCGTACAAATGTGTGACATTCATAATTGCTGATTGTTGGTTGATGTATTTTGTTTTTGTTTGTTTGTTTGGATTTGCGTTGAAAATTTGCTTAAGAAAAAGAAAATGTTCATTTTAAAAAAGAAATAATAATTATAATTATGATTATAGTATATTAGAAAACCTAAATACATCATAAACATTTTCTGGAAAAATGTCTCAACAAAACGATCTTCGAAAACGCACGCTTACTGACTTGAACTCGCCGACTGCTGCTGCGGCGGCTGTGGCTGCGACGGCTGTTGCGGCGGCTGCTGTTGCGGCTGCGATGGCGGCGGTTGCTGTAGTGGCTGCTGCTGTTGCTGAGAGGTTGGTGGCTGCTGCTGCTGCGGTGGCAGCGTCTGAGTCCCGCTGCCGGCGGCTGCGGCCGCTGCTGCAGCCGCAGCGGCAGCAATGGACTGTTCTTTGGCAGCTTTTTGCTTTTTAGTTACCGGCGGCGGATTCGTTGACATCATCATGGCGCGTATGCGACGCTGAGCGGACTGAAAAGCACAGCATTATTATATGTTTTGATTTGTTGAATTGGCAAAAGCTCGCGAGACGAGATGTCGCACCTGCACGCTGTAGAACTGCCCGATTATGTGTACGGGTGTCTCCTCGTCACCGCCTGATGCCGGCGTCACCGCGTGCTCGGGCAGCTTGATGACGCTGCCGGTGACGCGCTGCAGATCGCGCACATTCTGGCCACCCTTACCGATAATTCGTCCGACCTATAAGATCGAAACGCATGTAGAGAAATGGATGTTGAGGGGCTTGAATGACTGGCGAAGTGCTTGGCAGTGACTCACCTGCGAACTGGCGACCATGATTTCCACCGTTAGTCGCACATCCTCGGTGCCGCACATGAAGCCCTCCTCGCGCATCTTCTCGAAAATCATGTACTGCGCCTTCCATTGGCCCTCTGGCGTGCCGACAATGGTCACCTTTCGCTCCGTCTGCTGCTCGGCCGGCTTGTCGTTATCGATCGGCGCTATCTTCAGCGACGCGTTCGAGAAGCGCATTATGCTGCGTATGTGCGAGCCCTTGGTGCCGATGATGGCGCCCACCGCGTTGTTAGGTATGTACAGGTACGTGGTCTCCTGCATATCGTTGGGGAAGACGGGCGGCACCACCGTCGCCGGCGTCTTCGACATGGGGAAGCCGGGGCACGACGTGTACGGCATGTTCGGGTTGAAAACCATTCCGTTGCCCGGCGTCGACATCATGGCCATCGGGTGGAGCCCGGGGAACATGAGGCTCTGCGGCGCCATCGCCTGTAAGTCGTTCTCGTAGCTCTGGCGCAGCTTCGAGCTGATCTGGCTCTCGGCCCGCGACATGTTGTCGATCTGGCCTTTCACGGTGATGATGCGCTCCAGGTTGAAGCTGTTGATGTCGTTGATGGAGCTGACGGTGATCTTCGTGTCCGTTTCCTGCATGATGCGCTTGATGGTGTTGCCATTCTTGCCAATAATGCGGCCGATGAGATTATTGTGGGCGAGTATCTTCAGGCAAATGTCGCTGCAACACAAACACAAGTTTAACCTCACATCATATCTGTCACGGATGTATGTTGAATACTTACGCCTTGTTTGTGGAAAGGGCCTCCTGCTGCATCACCTCGAGGATGCGCTTGCATGCATTTGTGCAATTCTCTGGATTACCATAGATGGTGATGGCCTTCTCCAGCGAGCCGACATTCTCCTTTCGATGCACATCGACGCGCGCACGACTCTGCTGTGTTATCGTGCGTATGGTGCTGCCCTGGCGGCCAATGATGGCGCCCACCATTTCGCTCTGCACCAGGATGCGCAGCGGGAAGTCGGCCTGACGTCCGGGCCCTGGCATGCCGGGATATGGATTACGTTGGTTGCGATTGATGCGGCGTTGACTTTTGTCCAACTGCTCGGCGTGCAGTTTGTTGCCCTCGAATTCGACACCGTTTAGACCACCAGCAGCTCTGTGACGGAGAACGAGAAAAGTGCACAGTGTCATTGAAGTTGTCGTCCAGTTGATCGCAATGCTAATTGCTACCAGACATTGCGTTCGCATTGCATTCAATTGCAAAAACAAATAATGTGGGAAGGCGAAACGAATGATGATGTAAAACTTAATTAACTTTAGTCTGCTCAATTAACTTGTGATTTGGTTCTCCGGTTGACGCAATACAACACCTGATGCAATAAGACATAATATTGCGATTATGTGTGCGGTGATGTAATCTGGCGTTTGGTTAACATGTCGGAATCGTATTGGGGGCGAGCGGAAATTCCGCTGGCTATTTCATTACTTATGCATGTGAACAGTTGCTAGAACGCAGGCTGTGTACAGTCGATATTGAAAAATTTACTCAAAAGAATTAATAATAATTAATTTTAATTATAATAATTAATAATAAATAATAATTGATTGGCACGACAGCCCGCTTACGCGAGACTAAGGCCTAGCTTCCCGCAACCACCCGTGTTGTGCGTGTTAATTTTGTACGCGGGTGGAAGGAACCTACAGTTTTATGCCGGTTCCGAACGGCAGGTTGGGAGCTTTTTCATAGGCAATTTTTACTCTCAGAGGTTTGCCATCAAAAGAATTACTACAAGTAAAATGTCCGATGCAAGTAAAGACTCCAAGGCCCCGTGGATATGTCATTGCGGCTTAAATCTATATTAAACTGGACAGTTAACTCAAGTCTTAAAGTTATTTTGCTTCGCTTCAAATAAGTAATGTATGCCGGAGATTTGGATTTGAATAATTCAAAGATTTTCGTAAAGAGGCAAATTTTGTGGCAGTAGTTAGAAGGCCGAAAGGAGTTTAGCTTAAAGATATTCGCAACACTTGTAGATAATTGCAAACAAGATAATGGATAACGGTACCGGTACTAGTGCTAATAGTAAGTGTATTGGAAATACCTTTGAGCCTGTTCGGGATTTTCGAATGTTATATGTACAGTCTGAGTATTTGGGTCCTTACTAGAGACAGCCTCACACTGTTTGACGATGCCGTATGGCTTCAGAAGAGGTTCGATGTCTTCAAAACGGGTTTGCAGCGGTATGCCGCTAATTAAAATTTTTGATGTCGTTACACTGTGAACAAAGAAGAGAAATAAGAAGAAGAAGAGCACGTGAGTGTGAGCATGAAATTTGAGGATTTTGCTTAGCATTTGAGTTACTGACTAATTCGAGCTGAAGTCTGCAAGTTGTTGTGTACTGAGGGTAGCAACAGAAGCGATAAAATGGCACACAACCAACAAATGATTGATTGCGCGGGTGCAAGATGGATGGCGCGCTTGATCGATACACCGCTTGGCGGCGCTATCAAGCGATCAATGGGCCAGTCCAACAAGCACCCGATCAATCTAGCAAGCAAACAAACAATTGTGCCATTGTCAATGAGGCGCATAGTGAAGCTTAGATGAAGTGAAATGTTGATGAATGCAGGGGGGCGGGGAAATGCTGAATATGGTAGGAACAGGATATGCGACAGATTGAAGTGGATGTGCGTGAAGATAGAGAGCAACTAGGGGAAGTTGGAGGAATGGCATAACAACTGTACTGAAGTCCGGACTGCGAGGCCGGACTTGTTAAAGATATAGCAAACTACACAGCGAAAACTTGACAACTGCGCCATACAGATGTTTATTGGATATAAAGATATATTACAAGCACTACTGGATTTCTTCAAAGCATTTTTCTAAAGGGAAAATTTAGGTTCTATTATAAATAAACGTATTATATTTTCTAAACCAATGTCACAGTTTGGGTTCAAAACCGTGGAAGACGTAGTATTGTGAAGTTTAACATTTTCATTTTCAAATGCGTTCATTGTTAGATATTAAGGAGTGCGTCGTTAAAAATTGTGACATTGAAAAATTAAAACATCTCAGCAACCACTAGTCCAATTTTTGAAAAGTCTGGTTTTTTTAACATGTCTTTTATGTAGATTTTAGAATTTATTACTTTTTCTGGAATACCCCTCATGTGGGCTTTCATTTTTCCTTGTTAATTTTTTTAATTTTATCATTTATCATCATTTTATCATTACGATTTTATCATTAAATACATTCAATGCTATAAATGGGCATAAACTATTCAATGACAGAGTTTTCTTGGCTCACCTGATCGAAGAAAGTTTAATTTGAATTTGTATTAACGAAGTTATTAGCAAAATTGCATGTCACAATTTTTAACGACTCCTTATTTGTGCCAAAAAATGGTGCTAACTGGTTGAGTAATAAAAATTCGTACACTACTTGAAGTGATAGTTCTGGATGCACCAAGATTTCACCGCAAATGTGTGTGCGTGTGTGTTGTGAGAGCAACAAGTCAAACATTAAATTTCGATTTGAAATTTCTTTTTCAAAATATTTCACATATTTTATGTACTCAATGATTTTAGAGAGCCCAAAGCATGTCAACCCATTACAAAACTTGGGTTTTTAGGAACAGTTCTGAGGCTATTGAACCCACTAACCATCTCAGCAAAGATTTTTCTTTGCTTACTTTTTAAGTCAAACATTAAATTTAGATTCAAAATTTCTTCAAGTAAGATTGTTTTCCAAATATTTTACATATTTAATGTACTAAATACATATCAACGACTTTAGAGAGCCCAAAGCATGTCAGCCCACTGCAAAACTTGGGGTTTTTAGGAACAGTTCTGAGCCTATTAAACCCACTAACCATCTCAACAAAGACTTTTCTTAGACACTGATACAATGACTACAATGAAAATAGGATCTGTATTCAATGCAGTATTTCCTGTTTCTGTCTTTTTTTAAGAAATCCCAAACAGCTGACAACGATCTATCGAACCTGTGATGGTAACAGCTGTCTGCTGCTGTCTTCATGTTCTATTGAATACTGGTGTCCTGCCATTTGGCTTGGATCCGTAGTCGAAACCCCAATAAAGAAATCCCGCACCGACTACGATCTTTCGAACCTGTGATGGCAAAAGATGTCTGCTGCTGCTGCCTTAATGTTTCATTGAACATTGGTGTAATGAATGCGATCTGACTTGGATCAGTAGTCGAAACCCCAATATAGAAATCCCGCACCGCTGATGGTCATGCAGCCAACTTCTGATGGCTGCAGAGCTCCTCATTCATTTATGGCTCCCAACTTATTCCAATATTTATAGTATTTCCATTGAATACTGATGGAAAGACTGCTACCAGACTTGGATCTGTTGTTGAAGCTGCGACAGTGCTTTCCAAATATCTCCTGCCCCCTTCCTCCTGTCAACCCTAAACAGCTGACAGGGATCCGTTCCGTTGCATCGCCCCCGTTGACCCTTCTCCCGCGCTCTGTCGCCTTACATACCTCAGCATGATCATGTCCGTGTTTTCTTTCTACAGCGATCTCGTCTCTCGTTACGACTTTCTTTATAGCGCGCAATTTTCGCGATTTCTTCGGGCTTTCGTTGTTGCTGTTGGTGTTCCTGCTACTGCTGCTGCGTTGTTATAGTTTGTTGCTACCACAAATTTGTTTGCTACGAATGCTTTGTTTGCCGAAATATTCGAATTCGAAGTACACACCGACACGTTGGCAGAGTGTTGAAATTTTGCTTGCACAAAAAAATTACTAACTAACCGTACAATTTATACTCTGCACATAAACGTGCACCCGACGAATGGTTGTTGTTTATTACAAAACAAAAAAAAAATTATCATTAAATGTACAAAATCGGTTTATTAACAATCCAGAGAAAATTTTGACCGGCCAAAGTTGAAAGGGATGATTACAAAATTACGAAACGAAAATAACAAAAACTATTGCGAAATGCGCACCATAATAAAAACTACAGGCAATTTATGAAATTTATGACAGAAAACTGAAATAAATTTTTTTGGATTTGAAAATTAACGCTCGAGAAAGTTTTTCCTATTGTAAGAAAATTGGAAAATAATTTTTCGAATGTGCTATTCGGGCAGTGGCAGTGTTTTACACAAACAAAATGCTAGCTGAAAGAAATGCACCGAAGAAGGACAACGCGGCAAGAGAAGCTGAAGTTATTTCACCGTTTCCTCCCTTTCCACCAACAACTTCCAATCAAATTTTCCCCATTTCCATTTCTATTGTTTCTGTTGTGTTCTTTATGCATGTTCGTTGTTGTTCTTCCGCTGCGGAAACGGGTGTCAGAAATCGTTTGAACGCTGACGCCATAACAAAACCAACGTGCAGTGATCGCAGCAGCGAGAAGAGCAAAAAATATTTACGAACAACTCAAACGGAAAATAATCAAATGCGAAGTAAATAATACGACGCAAGTGTCTCGTAACCTAACAGAGACGCGCAGTCGCGCGGCCAGCGGCTGCTGCAATTGCAACAGCAGTTACATTGGCGGCGACACGACACGTCGACGACAAAATTTTGCGCATAATTCGCATAATCAGCGAAAAAGTCGCCAGCATGACAAATAGACGCGCGTTTTGACGCGACCCAACGGCGGATGCGCAGACAGCCGAATGACAGTCGCCGCGCGCGCGTATCCGTTAGAATGCAAAACACAACATTAGAGCGTCAAAAGTGCATTAGCGGTATTCACAATGTAACCTGAAAGTAGCACAAATTAGATGAAATTGGTGAATGGGCGTTTTGAACTTTGTGGCAAAACACGAATTATGAATAAAATCTGCTGAGTTAGTGAATCTGGCAGAAGTACATACAAAATGTACTCAGTTGCTTTAGTAAAACCAACGAACAGATTAAAAAAGAAGGAGAATAAAAGACTGTAAAAGAGAAAAAAAGATGGACACGGAGTTCACGTGGCTTCAACCGCAAAATGCCGTCAGATCAAAACAGTTCAAAGCGCCGCACAGTTGCATCCTGTATATGCATTTATAATTGTTTATTATTGTTTTTTTTATTTGCATTGTTTATCGTGTACATTGCAGCGTAGAAACCCACATTCGATAACAGCAAAATACAACAATTTGCATTCCTTTGGTCCGGTTTTCGGGCAGCAGAGGGAGTCGATATGGCAATTCGAGCTCTTGAAGAACGTTACAACGTTGAGAAAAACTAACGCAACTAACAGCGAATTGGAATGATATCGTAGAACGGCAATAAAACCAACGACAGATACTGCCGCACGGATTGGAGCGCGCGGAAGTGGGGCAGAATTGCGAATTGCGTCAACACGTCGAATATTTAGATAAGAAACTAAAACGCATTTTCACTATGGCGGCCGCAACAACAACAACAACTGACACCGCAACGACAGCAACAGCAATGTTTACCAGTCGGCCGGCTGGCCGCACTAATAAATGCCACTTGATGCGCAAATGCAGGCACGGAGTCAAATGCAACACACACACACACACACAAATACAGAGAGACTCACAAACAGAGATTCCTGCACAGACAGGCAGTTGTGTGGTGGCGCGCGGTGCCTTACTTGTGGAATGCATTTTAACGGCAAAATTGCAACGACAACAAAACAAACACACACACATTCAGCCGAGCAGCGTCACTGTGGCCATGAGCGGACAGCGACACCTATGCGTAGCCGCAATAAAGATACAATGCAAAGCGCTGTGTGTTGGGTGGTAAGGGGTGTGGGGTGGCGGGTGGACGGAGTGCGTTCGACTGCGCACTGAATGGCTGACTAGACGGGTTCGACTTCAGACTGCAGCGGCACTCGTTGCATTTGTATTGGCGTCGAAAAGTGCAACAAATGCAGTCGCAGCCCCAGCAATAACAACAAGTGCCTCAGAGATGCGCAGCGAACGCCGAAGCAAACTTCGGGTGTTGTGCGAGAGCAAAGAGAATGCCGAAGTGAATAAACAACAAACTCGATTGAGCATTGGTTGTATTTGTGTGCGTGCGTAAAAGAGCAGAGACTTCAATCTGTGTAGAGAAAAAACGCAAGGAAAACAATTTTCATTCATAAACATTTTACAAAAACGACCAAAGACGCGCCGTGGCTCCAACTGCAGCAGCAGCAACAACAACAACAACAACAGCCACGAGTGCACCAACAACGCACTTAAACTGAAGCAAATAAAAAATGCAACGGAACGTCACATAAGGACGCAGGGGAACAACGAGAAGGCGACGAGAAAGAGTCAAGAGGCCAAGAGACGCGAAGTCGAAGCAGCAAAATCATCAACATCGCGAACAACAACGACCAGCAGCAGAAGCGAAAGAAGTGACAATTAACTAAAACAATAACAACAACAACTAGATCAATAATATGCAAGAACTATGCACTGAACGTGCATCGTAATGAAAGCAACAACAACAACTAATCAAAACATCTACAGCACACAATAAGTAATAACAGCAAAGTGCAACAATCAGCAACAAAACCCACAAAACGGAATGTTGGAATCAAAACACACTAACAACAACAACCAATATAATGAAAACAACAACTACATACAAGCAAGACCCCAAGTACAGTGAAAGGCACAAAATACATGCTTACTAAAATAACAACAACAAATTACTGGAAAAAAAAACTACAGCAACAAACAGCAGCAATAAAAACGTCAATAAACGTTAACAACAAAAACAACAGTAAGCAACAGCAGCAGCAGCGCCCAATAACAATAACAACAACAATAATTAGCAACAACAAGTTGAAAACCGCATTTCAGTGCTCATTGTCATTGCCCCAAATCCTCCACAGCGACGTGCAATTGCGTTTTGTTGTGTGAGCAACAATAATAAAACTCAACAATCAAAAGCAGAGGACGCACTCGCGCTGAACGTCGGCGTTGCAGCTTGTATAGCGCTACGCCACCGAGGGGGGAGAAGCGAAGAATGAGTTTGAGGGCAGACATGGAAAAACTGCAGTTAGGGGCGGCGGGGCGGGGTGTGCAATTGCTCCGCTTCGACATTTGTATGCGTGCGAGCGTCCGTCCGTCTGTCTGTCCGTGCGTTTCATGCACACTCATGCTCTTTTTTGTAGTTGGTGTTTTTGCTTTTTGTTGTTATTGTTGTTGGAGCCACTTGGGGATGCACACACAGCCAGTCGTCGTCGAACGCCGCCAGTAGGCGTTCGAAAGTGCAAAGTTGCGCGCATCAGCCGCTCTATCCCATTGACTGGCTGCCAGTACCAGTGTGTGTTGTTCGGTCGTCACTTGACGCTCGTTTGTCGGCGTTTACACCCACAAAATTTGCATTCTGAGGTCTGCACTTTGCGCATGCAGCCCCCCGCCCTTTGAAAACGATTGGCCACCTCTTTTGTGCACCGTTGCTCTACAATTATTTATGCACATTTGTTTTTGTCTTCTCTGCGTTATTGTTGCAATTTGCGGTGGAAGTTTTCACTGAACTGTTTGTGAATGACTGCAATCGATGCAATCAGCGGTTTTTATATAGTCAATGTTGCGATTTGTTCAACTCTAGAACGAAACATTTTCCAATTTTCCATACTCTTTTCTTCGCCAGCTATCTTCGGAAAGCAGTGAAACTAATTTTCAAATAAAGCGTGCCTTTTGATTCACTCTGAGTATCCTTCCAGAACAAACGCAATACCTTGCATTAATTGGAATATTCCCTGCGCGCTGGCTATAAAAGAAGCTTCACAACTCATCTGCAGCTCCTGGACCACATTCAGAATCGTGCCCCATGCTTATAAGGGCAGTAGAGTTTAGAGAGAATTCATTTCTCAGTCGTACCATACCATAGAATATAATATAGAAAATATATTCAAGGGACATTTTTCTTGGCACAACTCCCTTAAGTTTAAATAGGGGACCCACAATATTATATTTCTCCCTACAACATATCCATCTAAAATAAAACCAAAAGTGTTTGATTAGTGTGTTGGTCGAAGAACAAACAGATTCATAGGCCAATCAACCTTTGACATTAACGAACATTCAAATGGCGCATGCGGTCTGGAAGAGTTACTTAGATCACTTTCGAGTTTGCTTGGACCAGTCTGCGCTTGTTAGGTTCTGATGTCATGAATACAATGTTCATTCTCTAACATTTTATGGTTTCCTGTGCCCTGGCAATATGAACCGAACTTATCCAGGTCCCCTTATATTATTTTTTTTGCCTTCTATCGCCTCGTACTGTCCTCATTTTGAGCCTGAGTACTGGCGGAACGTTCATCAGAAAATGTATCTCGGCTCCCCTCAAATCTATATACATATCTCTCTATCTAATTGTGTCACCTGCGCTGATCACCTTTGACCCAACTGCTTCCATCTATCTCAGTGTTGCCTGATACCTGAAACCAGTGGCGTCCCCAGGGGATATTAGGGGGATGGATCCCCCTTGGTCGATAAATTCATGTACAATTTAATGCAACAATATCAAATTGTGAAAAAAGTATTATGTGCTTTATATCTTTTGTGAGCATCCACTTAAAACCTCATAGTTGGGATATAAATAAACGAGAAAGTGTGAACACAATAATTTCCCTTGTTTGCTTACATTTTGTTTAGGTAAAACGGCAAAAATATATGTTCAGATGAGTTCAGTGATCGTTCGATCCCATCACTAATCCGAATCTTTCATTCTCTTTGTGTACTCATGTTCTCGCAATTTCTGGTCTCCGGCTTCGGCCGTTTGTATGATTATTATAATACTCGTTATTCAAAACCCGACGAATAAAAACTTAAAAACTGAACCAACCGTGCACTTATTTTCCCCGCTCCGCAGCGAACTTTAACTTTAACTTTACTTGAAAAATTAAATAAATAGCAAATTTCAACTCCAATGAATTAACTTGGAAATAAAAAAAATACGTCAGAAAAGTAAGAAAATAAAAAAATATATATGTTATAAATGTAAAATACGTATAATGCTTGACCAATGCAGTCGTTGTAACGATATAATGCAGTATAATGACTCAAACACTTTGAGATTTTACATTGGACACATACAGATCGTGTTTTAAGATATATCTATTATTATTTCCTTTCACTGTTGGCAATTATGCTTTGAAGTCAAAAAGGTAGCTGACTAATACAGAACAGTGTCAATTATTGTCTATAAATAAGGAAAAAAAATCTTCTATTGACCACTTAGTTCCATCTATCCCAAAGAAAAAACATTCCTTTCAAGCAGAACATGTTGAACATGTAATGGTTATTGCTGAAATGGTCGGATATCGACTTTATTATCGCCTTCGTCATCGCTGTCTTCACGTTAAACTACCATATTTTACATTAGTATCGAAGCTTCGTTTAGATAAGATAATTTGCAACATCGTCGTTAGCAGCAACCGAAATAATATCTTAATTTTGTTGCTCTTTTGTTGCTCAGTCAAAAACTAACGTTCACCTTATCCCCAAAATAGCATTCTCTTCCTTCCATCTTTGTCACAGAAAACACCACTTCTTTCACTTCAGGAATGTATTGTATACAGTATTGTGCAAAACCTAATCAACTTTTTCATTTCTTATGAACAAAATACAATATTTTCAAATGAGATAAATTCGAAAAAATTGGGTATTTTTTAAATATTAGAATGTAATTACAACAAATATTTACAAAGCAATACATATAACCTCACTAACGAGAAAAAAATCAACGAAATTTAAATATATACCTAAATTCGCTATGCAAAACGTAAGCAACTCTGTTAGCTTCAGCTACTGTTTTAGAATTACGGTTATCATAACGTTACTGCAAAGGAACTGTAAAGCATGGCGGTGGGAATGTAATGATTTGGACATGCTTCTTTTGTTTTGGTATTGGCCCTGTACACGAAATTTCGACAAAAATGGATCGCTTTGTCTATAAGGATATTTTAGAAAACCAGATGCTGCCCTATGCTGAAGACAATATGCCACTTTGATGGGTGTTTCAACACGACAATGATCCGAAACACACATCGAAGTTGGTAAAAGAGTGGCTCAGTTCAAATGGGATTACAGTCCTTGATTGGCCGGCCCAATCACCGGACTTGAATCCCATCGAAAATTTGTTCGGCATTCTTAAAAAGCGTCTCGGTGAAACACGCTTTCGTAATAGAGGCGAATTGTTTTTTAAGTTAAAAGAAGAATGGGGAAAAATACCTGAAACCACAATTTTAAACCTAATTGAGTCAATGCATAAAAGATGTGCTGCAGTGATACAAAGCAAAGGGTATTACACCAAATACTAGTATAAAGTTGCTTAGGTTTTGCACAGCTAATTTTGGAGTTTGTTTCGTTTTCGTAAATGTTTTTACCGTTTGTGAATTGATATGTTTGGTTTTTTATATATTTGTTGTAATTACATTCTGAGTATTACGTAAATATAAAATTATTCCCACTTCGAATTGAACTATTGCCAAATATGGAGTTTTATTCATGAGTAATACAAAAGTTGCTTAGGTTTTGCACAATATTACAGTATTGACACTAAAACACGGATATAACCATGAATGCAATGGATAAATATTAATTTGCAATATGTTCAGACATTATCTTCCAACGAAAATAATAATTTACTTATGCAACGTAAATCAAAGTCAAGACGTGTGAAAAGCACTTTTATATGGAATGGCACGAAAAAAGGGCTTCAAATCAGGTCGGATGGAAAAGCTGAGTTGAAGCATTATGCTCCGTAAGAGACTGAATAAGGAAATAACGCTACAAATATTATAAACCATTCTGATAACAATTAGGTGGGAAATAAGAAAAAATTGTAAATACCTGAAAATTTTGTATGAAAATACACCGTGGTCCGGCCAGACCATGGTTTTGGTTTTTGTGTTTAGAAAGGATTAGTTGAGGTTATCATGAGAAACTAGCTCTATAGCTTAACTACAACATTACTAAAAGTGGATCCAAATTTCAATATGTTCTGGCCAGAACCGGGTGTCCACAGAAAGGATAAAACAAATTAATACAAAAATCAGTATTGCCTTTGTTCTCGCAAAATAGTTGTATTTTCAATGTTCCCAAAAGTATCGACTATTTAACAAGGTAGTAATCAAACGCAGGCTGATGCCAACCCTGCATCAGCCGTTGAAATTTGAAAAAAATCACTAAGATTTTCTGTTTTTACATATGTATCACTTGAATTTTTTGTTTTAAGAATTTTATGTAAACATACTCATGTATACATACATATATGTACAATTTTATGCAACATGTATTGAAAACAATACGCAAAATTAAAAGCATAAAAATTATGTTAAACTGGATTTTTTCATATCCCCCCCTTCCCGAAATCCTGGGGACGCCACTGCCTGAAACGACTTTCTCCTAAATCTTGAAAAAATACTTTCCTGAAAAACTTTCCTACCAAAATTAAAAAAAAATCTAAAATTTTTTATAATCCGCATCATTTTAAAGGAATAAAACTTCTCATCAAAAAAATAAACATGTATAAGGGAGAGGGCTGGGTTGTTAACGAGGTTGGGTTGTGAACCATTACCGTTTTTTCTTTCCTTAATTAACATATCGCCAATCTTTCAACCATCAAGTTTGTCTTATGATATGACTCTGCTTTTGTGGTTACACCGAAGTACAAACACGTATTTCTTGTGGCAGCTACAGACATCGCGTTTGAAAATCGACTGCGAAAATTTGTTTGCTTTTTTCTAAAGTGCTATCCAAGTGACTGAGCTTATTGCAAAAAGGTCAGTGTAATACATGTTTATTTAGTGTTTTGATTCTATTTTACGATGCAATATTTGTTTATGTCGAATTATGATTGGAAGTGTTTAACGTTTCCAAAATGGCATCGTGGTTGGGCTGTGAACCACTGAGGTGGCTGGGTTATGAACCACCTGTTTTTCGTACTACATTTGCTCTAACACTGTCAAATATGGACGGATATATTAAAATAAAGTAATTTTATGTAATTTCACTCGATTTCGGTGAGTTCACTTGAAGTGAGCCAATGCGAGAACGCGTTCGTATTTCACATGCAAACATTGCGACACCGATTAGAATGAAAATTCAAAAAATTGAGCACTTCCATTAATTGCGATTTTTTGGCCTAAGTGGCGTCATTATAACTTTTTTCACCTCTTGAGGCCTCCTGATTATATTGATACGATGAGAGATTCTGTGCCGCACTGTACAGGAATGCCTTTCTCCGCACGAATGTTTTCCAAGCATACTTTTAGGCATGCACTGTGAAGTACAGCAAAACTGTTATAAATTCGCTTGGTATAGTCCGATATGGCAAGGATGGTTCTCGAAATGGGCTGTGCGAGAATAGTCGAGCGTTTTCCAATTAGAAGTGCAAGAAACTTCGGCGCGATAAGAAAATTGGTATAAAAGCTGCAGTGGCAGCGCAAGGAGTCGAGTCTGTGTTAAGCAAGCAAAGTGGTAACAAGTGTAGATACAAGCGAAGCGTAAATCTGCGAAATAAAGTTATTGTTGATCTTTGCTGAGTAATTAAAGTTGTTTTATTTTCAAATACAATCAAAACGAACCGTCGATAACGAACTGGGGAATTTCGTAACATTTGGTGTCAGAAATTGGGGATTGTATTACTGAAAGTAAAATAGAATTATAAAAACAGCGGCTGCAGCGGCTGCACCAATACAAGCGTTGGACATGAGCCAACTAATGGCTGCACTCAAAGGCATGTCGGCGCAAATGGAAGCAGCGAATCGAGAAATGGCAGCGAAGCTGGAAACTACGAATCGAGAAATGGCAGCGAAGCTGGAAACTACGAATCTCGGAATTTCGGCAAAAGTCGAAACGACAAATCTAGAAATAGCTAAAATGGAGACGGCGAACCGAGAAGTAGCGGAGCGAATGGAAACCAAGCTTCAGGAAAATTCTGCGCGCTTGGAGCAGAAAGTGGAAGAAATCTCAAACAAGCTTGATGTGAAGGTGGAGCACCTGGGAGCGCAAGTGGAACACTTAGATAAACGAGTCGACGGCCTGGATGATTCTCTGAACAGACGAGTTGACGATTTGGATGATTCCTTGAACAAACGAGTTGACAGTCTGGAGGATTCGGTAAACAGAAAAATCGACGAGCGGCTTAGAGAGGTACAGCTGCGAGCAAGAGTGCAGTCGGTTGAGGAAAGTTTTGCCAAGTTTTGCCGGCGGCTGAGGTAATAAAAACAGTTCCGGAAGGTTTGAGAGGTGATTACGAGACCGTCATAAGGGCGCTGGCAGCCAGATACAGTGACGAGCACAACAAAATGCTGTATTATTGCGAGCTGAAGAACCGCTGGCAAAGAGCAGACGAGGCGCTGCAGACGTATGCAGCAGACATTGAGCGGCTCGTACAGTTGTGCTACCCGGAATTCGGCGCTGATTATCTCGAGAGGATGAAGATTGAGGCGTTTATTGAAGGTCTTCATGACCCGGAGACACGACGCAGTGCATTGATGATGGGCAAGCCGACATTCCGTGAGACGGTGACAAGCGCATTGACGTATGAGGCGGCCTGGAGGGGAAGTTTTCGACATTCATCTGCGGAGATGCATGGAGTCCAATCTGGACGTGTCACGCAAAGCCAGACAGTGAGCTCGGACGCACCAGCGGGGCTGCGGGCAGTATCATCTCGAGTCAGTTGCTGGCGATGTGGCAAGCAAGGCCACATATCACGAGACTGCCATCTGCGGGAAAAGCGTTCCGGACAAAAGACGTCGCCAAGAAGGGATGACGCTCTGCCACATCATTCGTGCGAGACCGAACGCAGGCATAATTCGCAGGCCGAAAACGAGGGACAAATTGTGGATGTTCGGTCGGTAAGAGTTCTGCAAGAGAAAGATTGGCTTGCGGAAAGGCTACAGAAGGACCAGCGCAAGGATACCGATCTCGCGAAGATCATCGAAGGCAAAGCGCAGAGATTACGGCCGGCCTGGCAGGAGATGGCTGATGAGAGCCCGATCACGAAGGCTTACTGGGCACAGTGGCAAAGTCTACGTCTGCAGGATGGCTGCCTATACCGCGAGTGGGAGAGCAGGGATGGCAGGACCAGAACATCCCTAATAGTGGTCCCGAAAGGCCGGATCGACGATGTCATCGAGGAAAACCATAACGACTCCAGTGGAGGGCACCTAGGCATCGCAAAAACTGTCGCCAAGATAAGAAGGCGGTTCTATTGGGTAGGATGCCAGGAGTCTGTCGCTGAGTGGATCAGAGGCTGTAATCGGTGGCGAAAGGGCCGAGGAGAAGATCGCGGAGCCGCACTCAACTAGTTGAAAGCAGGTTGACAGCGAGCTATGGTCTACGGGCTAACCCAGAGGGGTTCCAAGAAGGCAATCTGGTAATGCACCCATAATACACCCATAATATAAATTATGGGTGTTTTCTTCCACTTTTTTGGAAAAGCGAAAAATCACCTGCTTAGAAAATTGGACGTAGAGAGTTAAATTTTAATCAAAACAGTAATCTGTCTTCATAAAAAAGTTGCGCTGTATGTTCACCTTTCCAACGGTATCTTCAATTTTTCGATTCGAAAACCCGGTTCACAACCCAGCCCTCTCCCTTACATATAGTTTTTTTTAATGCATCCTTTCAGCAACCTTCAGCTTAACAAGAAAAACTTAACAAAAACAAATGAATTAAACAATAAGTGCCATTTTGGGCGGGATTTTATTGTGATAGTAATAAATGAGCAGCCGCCGTGGCTCAGTTGGTTAGTGCGCGGTCCAACGAGTCGCATGCAGAGCGACGCAAGATCGAATACTGCATGTAGTAAACACCTAAAAAAAATAACGGGAAACTCGTTTTCTCTTTCGGTGGCTGTCCTCTCAGCTGGAAATGGCAAACCTCTGAGAGTAAAAATTGCCTATGAAAAAGCTCCCAACCTGCCGTTCGGAACCGGCATAAAACTGTAGGTCCCTTCCACCCGCGTACAAAATTCACACGCACAACACGGGTGGCTGCGGGAAGCTAGGCCTTTGTCTCGCGTAAGCGGGCTGTCGTGCCAATCAATTATTATTATTATTAGTAATAAATGAGAACGAGATAGAACGAGCTTACAATTTGTAAGCTTACAAATTATAAACCCAATAGGGTGCTTTGACTATTAAAATATGTAGTTGCCAAAATATGTTTTGTGGCATAAGTGCAGAATAGCGTACCCTCGTGAAAAAAATTAATAAGTATGCTTATACAAAGAAGTTTAGCTCCTGAGTCTAACAAACTAAAAATGTTGCCTGGGAAATGCCTACAAAAGGCGTGGCACGGGGTCAAAGTTCAAAACTTTTATCAAAATAACTCATTCAATTTTCAATCGATTTATATGATGTGTATATCAAACGAAAGGTCTTTTTTATACCTTTATTTTAGTGTACCACATTATATACTTTATATGTACGAGTAAAAAATTATAAGCAAAAACTTTTTTTTTTATATTAAATTTACAAAACCCGATTTTTTTCTCGAAAAAAAAACAAAATAAAGATATAATAAATTTGTTACCATATATTCTCTACGGAATTCCCTTTACAATGAAATATAGAACATTTGACCTTTTTTGGTTTTTGTTTTTATATTTAAATTTATATTGAGTTAAAAGAATCTGCCTGCAAGGGGATTCTACGGTTTCCGTGGCGCCGCCGTTTGTGATCTTTGATCTATGATCTTTTTAGATAGATTGACCGAAAATAAATCGAAAATGGTGAATAAAATTTTTCGATATCTCGCTTCGTTTTCGAGATATCGAGGTTCAAAGTTTTTATATTTCCATATTGTGCACACCTGACTGTTGCCTGATGTGGTGGTGACTCCCATGAGGGTTATTTTTCAAGCGCCCGGCCGAAGGCCGGCCACCTGGGAAAAACTTATTGCCAAAAAAACTATGGCTTGGAACTATGGATTTGAACAAAAAATACTGTGCACACCTGACTGTTGCCTGATGTGGTGGTGACTCCCATGAGGGTTATTTTTCAAGCGCCCCGGCCGAAGGCCGGCCACACAAAAGGTACTTGAATGCAGAAATTCTTTGCTTAGGCGCGATATTTAATTAAAACACGCATTGAAAAAAAACAAAACTGTATGTTTTTATATTTCATTGAAAAGAGAATTTTACACGCTATAATATAGTGTACATTTTTTTGTATCTTAACAACGAGATGTTTCGAGAAAAAAATCGGGTTTTGTAAATTTTATTAAAAAAAATAATTTTTTGCTTATAATTTTTTACTCGTACATATAAAGTATATAATGTGGTACACCAAAATGAAGGTATGAAAAAGACCTTTCGTTTAATATCAATATTGAATAAATCGATAGAAAATTGACTGATGTTTTATGATAAAAGTTTTGAACTTTGACACCGTGCCACGCCTTTCGTAGGCATTTCCCTGGAAAAATTTTTAGTTTGTTACATTCACAAAACCAAGCTCTATACAGCCAAATTTTTAATTTTTTTTTTCAGGAGGATACGCTATTCTGCACTTGTTCCTGTTTTGTTGCCAGTGTTCCTAATACATGACACTTCGTTCCCAAACATCTCCGAAAAATCTACTAAGGATCTGAAAAATCCCCTACCGTAAAATATAAATCTCTTCAACTTTCTCCTAATCAATTCTTTTCCTAAAAATTCTCCTAAAAGGCCAAGAATCTCCTAAATCTAGGAGGAAATCTCCTGATCTGGCAACACTGATCTATCTGCCAGTAAGCAGCAATGTTCGACAATTTCTCTACACAATATTCTCCCATGCAGCTTCACAGCTTTCCTTTCCCTTTTCTTCCTATCCCGTCTCGTTTCTCATCTCAGCCCATTGCAATGTCCACTTGTGCATAATTTCTAATAATCGCGCACGCAGGTCAAATACATTTTCGCTTCTCATTTACATGAAATAGTGAAGACCAGCAATAACAACAACAAATGAATGAATAAATAACTAAAGAAGAGCACAAGCTGCCGCCGCCCTGAGGAAGAAGTAGGTGCGCGCAAACATTTATGCGCCAAGTCCAACAAAAACAAAAACAACACACATATTCTAAATTAAGCCAAAGTGAAGAGCAACAACGCAACGCACGACGGCAGCTATGTAAAAGGCCAAGGCACCAGCGCAAAAAACGCAGAAGCAGCCAAAAGGCCACCGTGCGGAAAAAGAAGAAGCGTAGAGGCAACGACGGCACCGCAAAAAATGCAAATACTGCAACAGTAACCGAAAAATAACTCATTTTTTCGATAAACAATTCCAAGAAAAGCAGCGCCAGCGCAGCGAAAAAATGCGCCGCAGCAGCGCCGACAGCCAAAAGACGTTTCTTACGCCTCGCTCTTCTTCTTGCTGTTGGTGTATTACTGTATTCTTGTTTTAGTTGTTGGCGGTGTTGCTGTTGGAGCGGTAGCAGCAGCAACATAACACCGCTGCCGCTGCAGGTTCAATACTCCCCAAGCGATGCGATGCGACGAGACGCGACGCGACGCCAAAGCAACGGCCATAAATGCAATGCCCGAGAAACCGGAGAGGAGACGAAGCAACAAACACAACAGCCACAACAAAAGAAATAAGTATATGTACAAAAATAAAATGACTCCAAAAGAGCCACAAAAACAGCAGCAAAACGTAGCAGAACGAAGACAAAAATGCCGGGGCGCAGCGCATCGGGGATCGGGCGCGAGAAGGCAACGCTCAGAATGGATGTGCGCAGACAGTAAAGACACCAAAAACAACAACAAAATCAAAAGCACAAAATCCGACAATGCTGCATAAAGTGGGCGCTGCCAGAGGGGCGGCGGCGTGCGGCGAGCCAACTCGAGGAGTTACACGCGCGCCACTCAACGCCGCCAACAACAGCGCCAACAGCACACAAATAACAATAACAACCTGAACTCTGAAAATGCTTCCCATGGCCGCAAAACAACGCCATCGCGCCGCCGCGCTCGCCACACCGCCAGCGCATCCTTGGACGGCGCATTCCTGCGGTATTTTGCGCCGATATGGCAAAATGTAACTGCGTTGCATAGTCTTGTTATTGTTGTTGTTGTTGCTGCTACAGACGTTGCTGTTATTATTGGCTAGCTGACTGGCTGACTGACCGTGCGCACTCGAACAGATACAGGTTTTGGGGGTGCGTGCGCTGCTGGGGATTTGGCGCGTGAGAGCAGGAAGGAGTGCGCGAGCATGTGGCATGCCGCCTGCTGCCATCGGCCAGCATCCGGCCTGATTGCTGGCATTCGCCACACTTGCGGCGCATTCCCAGACCAAAACAACAACAACAATAACAAACACAAAAACAATGGCCCCAGCAGTCATGGCGCGGTGGCAACGGCCGACAAGTGGGGTTGAGGTCTAGCAGAGATTAGTTGATTAGGCGCTCAATGGTTGTTGTTTTTTTTATTATAATTGGATCGGTTGAGCTATAGAGTGAGCCATAGTCATTTAAAGGTAATTTTGCACATAATAGAATGGTTGAATTTTAAATAAAAACATTCAATGTTCGATAAGTTCAATTTCTGTTGCACTGAACAGAAATTAAGAAACATTTTTCGTTGCCATGACTTCAAAATTATAAAAGATAAGACAGAATTGCATGTAGCATTCGATAGATCGGTATATGTGTTAACAATAGTTGAAGGAATTTTTAATTTTTTGCTCTCAGATTTTTGAAGAATTTTCAAAGTAGGAAGAAGTTAGAATTTTGTTCAAACAACAAACATTAACAAAAACTTTATGCTGTCATATCTTCATAACTATGAGAGATAGGAAAATTAATTATATATCATTAAATAGTTCCTTATCTGTGTCAATAATATTTGAATAAATTTGTCAAGTATTTGTACTCTTCGATTTTTGAGGCATTTTTTAAATATGACGAAATTAGTTGAATGTTCAAAAAACAAACATTAACAAAATATTTGCTATCTAACTATGAAAGATGGAACAGGAACATATATCCAATTCAATAGATATTTATCTGTGTCAATAATAGTTGAAAAATTTCTAAAGTACAAAAAAGTTAGATATTTGTTGAGCTTTAAGAAAACAGAAATTAAGAACATAGTTTCGTTACCATATCTTTAAAACTATGACCTAAATCAATATGTTATTATCTGTGCTAGTTAAATGGATTTTTCAAATATTTGTACTCTCTGATTTTTGTAGATTTTTCAAAATTGGAAGTAGCAAAAAATTTTTGGCTGCGATCATTCTTTAATCACACTTTTCACGCTAATACTAATGTAAAGCAAATACATGTAAGTTAGATCATAAACTTCTTCATTGAAGATTAAATTATTGCATTGATGTCTTCGCCCACTGTGCCATGGTCGGCTTTGGCTAACAGCGAACCACTTCACAATAAACCCAATAGCTCAAAAAACAAAGAAAAAACAAAAAGGAAAGAACAAAAAAGACTATTAACAAATCAGGCGCACTTTTTTTCATTGGGCTTTATTTATTGTTATTGGCTTTTTTTGTTCATTTGTTCCACTTGCTGCTCAAAGTGCGAAGGTGCGCGCACCGCATTTCCTTCGAAATTGGCCATAAAGCAAGAATGCAGCCACCGTAAGAGTAGGTAGATTGCTACAGTGGTTGTTACTGTTACAATTTTTGTTTTTCGTTGCATTGGCAAAAATACGCAACGCACATTTCTTGGAAGTAGTTTTTATTATATGTAGTGTCTTCCTTAGCTGACTTTTCATTATACATATTGGTTGTTGTTGTTGCTTTTCGTAGTCGTCCTTTTTAATTAAGAATGTTGCTGCGCTGTCGGTAATGCACACTTTTACTTGCAGACGCTGTCGACGAACTAATCGTTCGTTCATTTGTTCGACTGTCGGCGGATTTGGTATTCGCTCCGCCCGTTCGGTTGATGCTGCTGCTGTGGCTGTTGTTGTTGACTTTGATTTTGTTTATGCTGCTGCTGCTGCTATTCGGAGCTGTTGTTGTTGTTCTTGCACTGATTGAATTTTATTTGTTGCCAGCGCGCGGATCGATGCACCCTTCGCGACTGCGCGCTAAAAATTCCATGAAAACGCTCAAAGTGTTGTTGCAGTGCTGTTGGTGTTGGTGCTACAACAATGAGGCTTTGATGAGGTTTGAGGAATACTGGATTATGCAGAAGTGAAGTTATGCCACGCCCAGGTATGTGTAAGCGCGTTTATACTGGCGTCAAACTTGTAAAAGAATAACATTTGATGTTGGGTGCTGGCTATGTTTGTGTGACTGCTTGTGGGAAATGTGTCACATTTTATTTTAAACATTTTAAAAGACTAGAAAATCGTTTGTGAAATTTTTAGAAAACTGCGGCACTATAACAACGTGTAGAAAATTTTTATGGCTCTAAACATTGAGTTTTAGGCTTGCGTGACACTTGTCACATTTGATTTTAAATATTTTATGAGTATAGAATTTTTTCCATAAAATCACATAAATTTCTATTGTAGAAAAATTCACACATTATTTACGTGCAGATCATTTCATTTTTAGATACAAATATTGAATCTTATGCCTATGTGACACTTGTCACATTTTATTGTTAATATTTGGTAAGGCTAGAGTTCCACTAAAAAAATCATATAACATTTTCAGAAAAATTCGCAAATAATCAGTGTGTAGAAAGGGTAACTTTTAAGCTTCAAACATTGAATGTTATGCTTGTGTGACCTTTGTCACATTTTATTTCTAATATTTGATAAGGCTAGAGTTTCACTGAAAAATCATATATCTAACATTTTCAGCAAAATTCACACATTAACAATGTGTAGAAAGTGCAACTGTGCCTGTGTGACACTTGTCACATTTTATTGTTAATATTTAATGAGCCTGGAGGTTCACTAAAAAAAATCATATAACATTTTCAGAAAAATTCACACATCAACAACGAATTGAAATTTTAAATTTATTTCTTTTTTCGAAAAAATCAGCAAATGTGGCTAAGTTTTTGCTTGTTTTTGTGGTATGCATTCGCCACATAGCTGATTAGCAACAGCGGCATGACGCATCGCAAATTTCACAATCGTTGAAGAACTCAAATGAAGCTTAGAAAAGCGCACACAGCGCAGCGGAAGAGCGTTCAATTGTGTTTGTGTATGTATGTGTGACAGCTGAAGTCAAAATAAAGCTCAAGTGTTAGAAAACAGCCAAACATAGGGCACATTGATTATGGTATTTACCTATGCACATATCTACATAAATATGTACATATCTACTGTACTGTGCAGCCATCTACATGGACATACATATAGATATATCTGAGAACATGATAGTGAAGTTAAAATGTTGGGTTGTGAATGATTTTGGGGCGACAACGAAGGGCTGTCGTTGAGGATTAGGGACTTGTGGTCAAAAGCGAAATATATATAGACTATACCTATGCATTGTAGTTGTAGTTTGAACCACTCACCGGTGTTGAAAGTATGACATTTTGCTATGTACTGTTGTGTGTATGGTTTCAATGAATGTTGACTGCAACTCGCTTCTGAGTCGATAATTTAATTGGATCGCTTTTGGGCAGCGGCGACGATTTATGCTGTTAGTGTGCATCAACGAATTTATGCTCATGTACGCAATTCGACTGGATCGTTTTGGAAATCGCTGCAGCGGAATTTACTACTTCGATTGTTTGCGTTTATGCCACCGGCGCACTTTCACACTTCTGTGCAATACTTTTTGCGTTGTTGTTGCACTTAAAGTTTTACACTTTCTCAGATGTTGAACACAGAAACTCGCGCATTTTACGTAACTATATGCGATCTCGATCCACGATATATGTGACTCCTCAATCCGTCAATTAAATTCTTGCGACGCTCGCCGTCACTACTACTAAAAATTTGGCACTTTTTGGTCAGCTACTACTATAACTAATGTTTTTCACAGAGCTGTCAAAGCCAATGCTTCCCACGCTTGGAGGAAGGAGAGTTTTGCCAGTTGTCAGGCTTGTTATATGTTTTTTTATTGAATGAATGAAAGCAGCGTTTTTTGCGCTGCTTTGCAGTTATTTTTTTTTTAGCTTCTTGAATAAGCTTATTTCATAAACTTATTTATACACGCTCGGAAAACGTTTAAATGATCTGTACAAATTAATTTTTTATTACAATTTCTAGCTCATACAAATATGTATGTGTGTCTTGTTGTATTCAAATATTCTCATACAGCTGTGTGTACTCTTTGCGGCGCTCTTTCACACTTAAATGTTGACGCTCAGCGCGGGCACTGCTGCAACGATTTTTAAATTGATTAATGCTCTCTCTCTTTGTGTATATCTCTCTCTCCCTTTCGATCTTTCTGTGTGTTCGGCGAGAAGCTGCAGTTATAACAGAAAACTTGCTGAAATGCAAATTTTTGTTTATGACTTCAAAATTCTTTCCAAGAATTCAAAACAATACGAACAGTAACAACAACAATAACAATGCAATTCATTGCAATCGACAACAGTTTTGACGAGGAGGAGTACAGCCAATGACGGCGCGTGTTGCAATGCAGCTGTCAGTGCAGTTTTTCGACAGCATTTGTGGGTGTTTCGAGCAAAAAAATTCGCTGACTAGGGCCAATAACTGTTTTCATCGAATTCATTGCAGCCATAAATGTTTACTGAATTTTTCGATAAAGAACTTTTTGAAACCGACACAAGACGTCAACATCTGAGCTGTATGTGCCAATATAAATATATGTACCTACATATGTATATGTCGACAGTCTAAAGTTGTAAGTCTGAGAGTCTGAATGGCTCAACTGATGCAAATTCAGTTTAAATTTTAGTTTACTTTAAACTCCTAAAGAGGCACTAAAGCCCCATAAAAACCCATTTAGAACCTTTCGAAACTTCAATAAATGCTTCATTTGCTGTGTGGGATATAGTGTCACAAATTAAAACAATTAAAAATTCCTTTATGCAGTACACTTTTATGTACAAAAATGAGTTGACAGACTTAGACCTATAGACATCCAAAAAATTACCATATAAAGTAATGTATGTATGTACAGCTGCGGTCAAAATAATAGTAGTACGCATACAACGAAAAGAAAATTAAGAAAAAATAATCTGCTTTTTTACAAATATTTACTTTATATTTTTTTTAACAAGTTATAAGTATTAACAATGCAATCATAAAAGAAAACTTAAGAATTAAACTCAGTGTGGTTTGATTTAAATTAAATGCGTCAAAAGCTCCAAAATATGGACGGTCAAAAAAATAGTAGTTCGCTTTACTTTCATAAAAATGAAGCAAAAATTGTGTTTCATTTTAAAAGATTTTGTGGTTAAATAGTAATAACGTAATGTTTCTTCAAATTAATATTTAGTTGCGTGACTGTTGTTTGGCTATTACTGCAGCACAGAGCCGATGCATTGAAATAACCAAATTTTCATATCTTTCTCTAGGGGCGTGGTCTACTGCTTCTCAAAGTTGATTATTATTTAAAAGATTGTTGTGAGCAACTGCTCTCTTCACGTCACACCACACATTTTTAATTATATTGAAGTCTGGTGATTGTGCGAGCCATTCCATAACCCTAATCCTGCTCTTGCGAAGCCCCTTTCGTGCGACCTTTCTTGTATGCTTTCGGTTATAATCCTGTTGGAAGATCCAAAGCATTGGCGTTTTTTCACGGACATACGGTAGCACGATTTCCCGCAAGATTCGTACACATACACATCGATCCATCGTTTTCTTGATCAAATAAATAGCGCCACCTCCATAAAACGTAGGACATGCATTTATTTATTCAGCATGTCTTACGTTTTATGGAGGTGGCGCTATTTATTTGATCAAGAAAACGATGGATCGATGTGTATGTGTACGAATCTTGCAGGAAATCGTGCTACCGTATGTCAAATAAATAGCGCCACCTCCATAAAACGCTCAATAAATAAATGCATGTCTTACGTTTTATGGAGGTGGCGCTATTTATTTGATCAAGAAAACGATGGATCGATGTGTATGTGTACGAATCTTGCGGGAAATCATGCTACCGTATGTCCGTGAAAAAACGCCAATGCTTTGGATCTTCCAACAGGATTATAACCGAAAGCATACAAGAAAGGTCGCACGAAAGGGGCTTCGCAAGAGCAGGATTAGGGTTATGGAATGGCTCGCACAATCACCAGACTTCAATATAATTAAAAATTTGTGGTGTGACGTGAAGAGAGCAGTTGCTCACAATAATCTTTTAAATAATAATCAACTTTGAGAAGCAGTAGACCACGCCCCTAGAGAAAGATATGAAAATTTGGTTATTTCAATGCATCGGCTCTGTGCTGCAGTAATAGCCAAACAACAGTCACGCAACTAAATATTAATTTGAAGAAAAATTACGTTATTACTATTTAACCACAAAATCTTTTAAAATGAAACACAATTTTTGCTTCATTTTTATGAAAGTAAAGCGAACTACTATTTTTTTGACCGTCCATATTTTGGAGCTTTTGACGCATTTAATTTAAATCAAACCAAACTGAGTTTAATTCTTAAGTTTTCTTTTATGATTGCATTGTTAACACTTATAACTTGTTAAAAAAAATACAAAATAAATATTTGTAAAGAAAAGCAGATCATTTTTTCTTAATTTTCTTTTCGTTTTACGCGTACTACTATTATTTTGACCGCAACTGTATGTACATATATAATTTATTTTACTAAACTTATGTATTTTACATTCAATACATCAGTAATATGATAAAAAATCCTAATGAACTTTGGCTCAGTTCGGAAAGACATAGGTGTGCATCATTGATTAAAATTCATAAATCATGCATCTGTCGAGTGTAGTTACGAATCATCAAAAATCGACAAGTCAACGTGCAAATACAACAAATGTTTATTTGGTTCAAAATTTGGTTTTGGTTCAATTTGTCAAAAGCGCCGTAGAAGAGCTACGCGCAGATCGGCAAACGCGACCCAAGAGCGACGTGAGAACACACTCAATTCGAGCTGCGTTTAAGAGATGCGTTCCAACTTGTTTCGGCAGTTCGGACTCATGCGAGCAGCGCAAAAAATGCGCTCAGACGCAGCGTGTCGAGTGGAGCCGGCGGCGCTTACGGAGCGCCACGAACGCCGCAGCTGCGAACGTATGAATGAATGCAAGTTTGAAGGCGGCTGGACGCCGATGGCGTATAAGAGATCGCGCGAATTTCTTCATTGAATTTATAATTTATAAGCGTGTGTGGCGTGTGTGTTCTGCATTTGATAATCAAACGTGTGATTTTATGTTTTAAAACCCACACGCACTCACCGGCAGCCAACACCACGACACGGGTTGTCGCGACAGCGGCGACGAGCGAGCGAGTGTCTTCGTCGTTTTCAATGATGATAACTGAAAAGTGTTAGACATTCGTGTCTACGTGTGACTGGTGGTGGTAGGCGGCACACTCAACACCTCAGCAGCGGCCGGGGTAGGCAAACGCCTCTACACCGACGGGGCAGTGTTGCCAAGCCGGTGCCGGACAACAGGGAGAGCTGGCACAGAGTTTGGCTGGCGAACGAGCAGGCGGCGGCGGTTTTAAGTGCTGCTTGGCTAATGCGAAGCGATTGCTTATCGGGCTTTTTGCGCAGATTAGTAGTAGTGGCGTTCTTGGCCCTCTCCCCAACACTGCTCGGCAAAGTGTACTTAACCGTGGAATCGATAAGCATAATGCTGGAGAACGTGGGAGCGCATCGAATTGTGAATGGCGCGCAGTGATTGCTGGCCGAGTGCATGTGATTGCCGAGTGTTGGCGTCGACTCTTCCAGGAATGCAGTGCTATCGATGCTCCGAAGCCCATAAAACATTATCGCAAAATTGTGGGGAACAATTGAGCGCGTGGTAGGGGAATTCAGAGGGGAAATTCTGCGTGACACTAGCATCGAAGCGCTGATTCATTCAATCATCTTGCACCGCCTCGGCACACTGGATGCTCCAAGCTGTTGTCAACATTTAAATGCAACTTGCACAGACTGTTTTCCCACGTATGCTTTCAAATTGGCACTTGGCGAAATGTTTTAATGGCACAATAAATGTTGTAATTTCTCTCAATTAGCTGTTAGCGCTTAATTGAGTAGCGACAGCAAAACGAGCGCGGCCGCCGGCACCTTGCATGGGTGTACTTGTCATTACAGAAAAAGTACAAAGTGGATTATGAAAAGTGGCAACACTGTCACTAACGCTATTAGCACACTTTGCAATATTAAGCAAAGTGGGTCAGAACGCAGACATTAATGCTTAGCGCTGGCCGACACCTATGTGGCGACGATTTGCTGTTGTTGTAGTCGATCATGAAAGCGATAGAGACACAAAGTGACGCGGCTGAGTGGCAGCGACGGTTGTGGGCTGTGGTACATTGCAGCAGAGCACCGTTGGCTGTACAGCGCCGCTGGTGCGCAATCAATTGCAGTTTTGGTAAATTCCAGCGAAAAATAACCAACACCGCCAAACGACAGAAATTCCATGGAAAAATGCACGAATTGCGGTTCGGGGGAATTGCTGCACGTTGACGATTCCACTGCAAATTTCATGAATTAAGTAAACAAAAGTTTATTTATTTTTATTTGCAATTTTTTTGTAGTCGTGTTTTTGCTTTTGTGGTGTGTTTCGTGCCACTGCCACACCCGCGCGCCGTTCGAACCGCACTCGAGTGGCGCCTGTCAGACAACGCGCCGCATTCGCCGCACCACCGACCGGCCCAGCCAGCGCAAGCAGCAGCAACCGAGCGACGGCGGCGCGGGCGAGCGCCACGGCTCGACGACATCGACTCCAAAGTGGCCCACGAAAAGGCCAAAACACCCGAGCGGCGCTGACTCGCTACTGTGACCCACTCGCTCGCTCAACTCGCGCAACTCGCTGAAGCTCAAAGTGCTTGTTGTTGCTATTGTCATTTTGATATTGTTGTTGTTGTGCTTGTTATTATGATGATTAGTACTATTATAGTTGCTGTTGTTGTTGTTGGTGCTAGCGCGGTATTTGCTGCCACTAGCATAGTGTATATTGCTGTTGTTATAATTATTGTTGTTGTGGCCCCTTGTTGTTATCGTTGCAAATGTGTAACTTGTTGTTGCGCGAGTTTTTTCGCTGGCAAAAATATTGCACAATAAACACTCAAAAAATGAAATTAAAACGCTCTCGTCCGAAAAGAATTGCACACGAAGTCGCCGCAAAAACACGACTATGTCGCGCCCGATAGCGGCGTACGCCACACACAAGCGCGCCGAAGACGGCATACAGTGTCACCGCTAAGCGTAAACAGTGGCCAAAAATAAAGTCAGCAAAATGTGCTCAAACACTGCAAAATATAAAAACCCAAACACTCGGAACGACGCGTCCAACTGTGCGCGAAAAAAATCAACAACGTTGGAACAATTTCATATTGTCACAAATAGCCAAAATCGACAAAACTATGTTCGATAAGTAGAAACAGTCAACATTAGCTGCCCACTGAATTGAATGTACCCGATTTTACTCTAATTAATCAACATTGCATTAAAACTAAGTGATTATATCACTTTTGTGACAAACTGTATACCTATATAAAATAGCTTATTGTTAAATTGTTTGCAGCAACAAAGTTCTGCTTTGTGTGTTTTCATGGCAAAATATGAGCCAAACGACCAGTTTTACGACGGTCACACAGCGTTCGTTCACCAGTGGGCGTCTAAATTAAGCCGCTTGTGCAATTTATATTGCTTATTAAGTTTACAGTTACATTACTAACACACACCGCTTCCCATTGTCGCGCAATTTCGAGTAATCCGAGCTCTGTTCGCATTTTGTGACACTTTACATTAACGCGTGTTAGCATTTGGGGAGTTCCCCCACTTTTGATTAGCTTCGATTTATTAGCTGATATGCTTTTGTTACAATGCCGATACTTTTTTGACCACTTTAGTTACACTGTACGCCGTGTGTGCAGCAATAAAAAAACACCAACGGGCACAAAAAAAGAAAACAAATAAAATATAGCAGCAACGTAACGAAATGAAACGAAACGAGAATTTAGCACAAATACTCTAACGGTACTAATGGTGTTGGTATTTTGTTGTTGTCTGTGCGGTGGAGATATGTAGCGCCGCCGATAATAGTGGCAGCGGCCACGGCAGCTCCGGCGGTCCGAGGGTTGTCAAAAGACGCAGCGCGGGGAGAGAGGGAGGTTTCTTGCCGAAGCAAACCACTGTTCCCACGAAACAGCGGCAAAGCCAATTATTGCTGTGCTGTCACAAACTGTTGTCACAATTGGTGCCTGTTGCTACTGCTTGTTCTTCTTCTTATGCCACTTCCTTTCGCACTGACTAGAACGTGCAATATTGCAAATTTCTGTACGATTTCTGGCCAGTTGGGCAGGCGAAGCGCAGACAGAGAGAGAGAGATAAAGTGAGGGCGAGGGAGAACGGGGGTCTTACTTTTCAAAATTTGTATTTACGTTTAAGAAACACTTTTCGAACACACGCTGAATGCGATTTTCAAATACACATTCGTTATTGTTGTTAGTTTAATTGCAGCAGCACTGTTGGTCTTATGCAGTTGTTTTTGTTGTCGACAGAAATTGCAACTCTCTGGACATAGGAAATTCGCCGGTCGTTTGTCACAAAACACTTGCCGATGGCAGTCCAAAACTTAAAATTCCAGATAAAACTTGAACAGATGGTGGATGGGCGAGTGCGGAAATAAGTAACAGTTTGCACTTTGTGTTGCGTAGAGCTTTGCTGCTGTTAAACGTTGTGGTTGTTGTTGTTGTGTGCTGTGCTTTGTTGGTTGGTTGGCTGGCTGGTTTATGTGATTGGGCTGATCGGCAAAATGTACGAATATTTTTCCGAAACGACCGCAAAACGTGACGTACTAAACTAAACTGAAAGCCCACACCAAGGCAGCATCGTCACAACGTAACGACCCCACTGCGGCGCACACAGGCAAGCAGCCCGACAGGCAGACACACGCTCAAGTGCACACACTCGTACCGGCTACGCACACAGCAGTGCGCAGTTTGGGACACACACTTTGGGACAGATACTCGGGCACACACAGTGGCGACAAATGCTCCCACTAGCCACAAATTAGTGCTACTCTCTCAGCGCAGACAGCCGGACACACACACATAGGAATACATGAGACCGACAGACGGACAGAGCAGCGGCGCTGGATACAATCGCTGCACTGGCTTGGCTCGGCTTGTGGTGCAAATTCGCAAGCGAACAATTTGCCCGCCCAAGCGCCGCCTGTCCCTCACCACTTGTGCATCTGTATGGGTTGCAATTGTTGCTCTGGTGCCGCGGCTCACTAGGCGCTACTCGAATGCAGCGCTGCCGTTGCCAGCATTTTCTGTTTTTTCGCACAAACAGAATTGACGCAAAATCTCTCGGACGAATTTCTCTTAAGTAGCGCATTTCTCTTCGTGTGTGTGCTCTTAGAGTCTGCTGCGCTCTTAAGTGCGTCCTTCACTGCTGGCCGGCTGATCTTGCTGGCAATGCGGCGCAGAAGAGTTGTGGCTGTTGCCACTTTGGCTGCTAATGAAGTTATGTTAGCTGCCAATAATGTCGACTCTAAACAGTTTGTCATGATTTGGCATTTGTGCAGTGCCACGCCGAGCATTCACAGCAAAGGGGTTAGGGGGCATTGTAATGCACAATCCAAGCATTGTCACAAACATGTGAACGTGAACATGAAAACCGACTGTCACCCAGTGAATAAATTTGAACAAATGTGATAATCAACTATTTTTTTTTAAAGAAATTAGCCTCAAAACATAATTTAGTAGAGAAATGTTGGTGTTTAGTTGTCAGTCTACTTACAAACATATAAAAACATGAAACCAACCGTCACACAATGATTAAAATCAAATTTTAAAACAATGTGATTGTTAAATACTTTTAGTATGTTAGAGTCCAAAATGGTCTTTTTACAGTCGCAGTCTAGCTAATTACTTGCAGAAATTGCACCCTCGTAGCGTCACATAATTTTGTGACAGCTACTAAATATGTTTTAAGGCATTAGCCTATAACTTGCTGCCAAAATGCTAGCAAACGGCAGTTGTAAAGCATTGCCACTCAGGCCCATAAAATTAAAATTTCTCTATTTATTTCTTTATTTCAAAAAATAGCCTCAAATTAGTAAACAATTCATACAGACTAACTGACACTTATACTACTTATACTATAAGTCTTTCTAACAAATCTTTGAATGCATTTTTAAGAACTGAGAAACCTAAAGAATTTGAAAATAAGTTAGCCTCGGTCAAAGCTCACACAATTGGGGCATTAAAAGAATAATTAGTTTTGCAACGTGGAATAAGAAACAGATTTTGACTTCGTAGAGTTCTAATCGGAGCTAAGAAGTAGGCACGATGCGTCAATAGCGCTACGAATTAGATCAAAGATAAACATTATACAGAGGAATGATCTTCTGCTATTTAAAGAGCGCAAATCAATGAGCATGCATCGTGAGCTATAAGAGGGAATGGGATTTTCAAAATTTAGGGAACGAAGAGCAAACCGAAGGAAAGCCTTTTGAATGCGTTCTAAACGTTTTATGTGGCATTTATAGAAGGGCCTCCAAATAAAGACCGCATATTATAATTTTGAGCGAACCAGGGAAATGTAAAGTATAGGGTGTTTTTTTTAGAGGTTTGTTTTTCGAATAGAGATAAAACTGGCATTTTGTGGTCAAATCTGGCAACTCTAATGTCATTAATGTTCAGTTTGGTTTGCCATTTCATCATGAACAGGTTGACAAAAGAACAACGCTTGCAAATCGCGCAAATTTATTTCGAAAATAATGGTTCAGTTCGCGACGTTTACCGCAAGCTCCGTCCATTTTATGGTCGACATAATCGTCCATCAGAGCAAAATCGGTCCATCCATCGGTTAACCATGGGTCGTTTTCGCACTACGTTTACTCTATGTGATAATACGCATCCGCAGAGACGTCGAACAGTGCGCACCGAAGAAACAATTGCCGCTG
The DNA here is from genome assembly GCA_963971225.1 of Melieria omissa. NCBI lineage: Eukaryota > Metazoa > Arthropoda > Insecta > Diptera > Ulidiidae > Melieria > Melieria omissa. The sequence continues at coordinate 58,770,681 of OZ020268.1, forward strand.
TAGAGCAAAATGTTGAAGAGGACCCGAATGAATCGATTCGCCACCGTGCACAGCAATTGGAGCTTTGTCCATCAACTTTAAAAATTGGACCTGTAGAATTGGCTTTATTCGAGCCAGCCGCGGCGGCCACATGCCCGAAATCATATTTAAACATTAATGGCATAAAATTATCCTTCCATCAAAAAAATTGATGGACATTAAAACGATTTTCTTGTGTTTTATTTCAATTCGAAGTTCTATACCTCTAAAAAAAACACCCTATAGTTTTAGTGTATATGGATCAGTGAAGTCCGAACTGAAACGGCGGATGAACCCAAGCATGGCATAAGATTTAGCAATTGTGTAGCTTAGGTGCTTGTGAAACAAAAATTTTGAGTCGACGTAGACACCTAAATCAGAAATCTCAGTAATGGCTTTAAGACGAGTATTACAGATAGTATAACAAGTAGGAATAGGAGCACGAGACTTAGAAAATGACATATGAAAACACTTATTGATGTTTAACGATAAACGGTTGACACGACACCAATCGGTGACCTTATGTAAATCTGATTGGAGAAAAGCCGCGTCTGAGGCATTCCTAATGGAAGTGTAGATCTGTAAGTCATCAGCATACTATATACTATATGACAGTTAGAAATATGAAAGTTAGAATTGGTGAAGCAACTTGAAATATCATTAATAAAAATAACAAAGAAAAGGGGACCTAAAAGGAAGAAACATTTTCAACCACAACAACACATTTACGATTAGATAGATAAGAGTAGATCCATTAAAGAAAAGTAAAATGAAAACCTAGTGCAGCCATATTTGAGACCAGGATTGAATGACTTACAGTGTCAAAAGCTTTAGAAAAGTCCGTGTAAATAGTGTCAACTTGGCAACCTTCACTAAATGCTGCTAAGCAATATTCAGAGAAAACGGCAAGGTTAGAAACTGTTGACCTGCCAGACACGAAACCATGCTGGTAAGGAGAGATTAAGCGTTTGACTGCAAAGTAAAGCTTCTTCTTTATCATGGATTCAAACAATTTTGAAACAGTCAATAATTTGGAAATCGGCCTGTAGTTAGCAATATTATTCTTGTTGCCACCTTTGAAAATGGGTGTAATGGAAGTAACTTTCCACGCATCAATAAATTCGCCAGATTCTAGTGATCGATTAAAGATACATAAAAGCGGTGAGACTAAGGAATCGCAATTCTTAAATAGGCACGCCGAAAGCCCGTCTACATCAGTTTGTGTAGAGGATTGAAGACAACCAATGCCTTCAATTACGTCCTCACGAGATAGGCACAATGAACCAAAGTTTATGTTATGTTTATTAACTTTAACTCGTTCGTCTTGAAATTTGCACGGGCTCCAGTATCACGCACAAAATTTGAACGGAAAAAATTCTCAAAAAGGTTAGCTGCCTCGAAGGAGGTATCCGCCGTCACATCATTCAAAAATACTTTAGTAGGAATATTAGCAGAAAGTTTTTTAGAATTGACGAAACGCCAAAAGGCTTTCGGATCCGATTTGATCTCAGATTCAAACTTCCGGTTATAATTCTTATGAAGTGAATTGCTCAACGAATTGCATTTTTTAGAGTAAAACAGATATCTAAGTTTAAAGTGGGAATTATAGAACTTATTTCTCAAATTCTTTAGTTTTTTTTAATGTTTTTTATGATATGTTCAGCACAAATGTCATGCACCTTATTTTTGAAGATATCGAAACAATTAGAAACATCATGCCCTGAGAAAAGAGAGTCCCAATGCAACGAATGTAATACATTATTTACTAACAGAAAGTTTTATTTCTTAAAGTCAAAGCAAGTTTTCTGGTTAACTAAGAATTTATTCTTCAACTCACAAAATTGCGTTTCAAGAACAAGGGGAACATAATGTAAACCCGAGCAAGAGAAAGGCAAGTGACATTCTTGTAAGAAAAAGTTCATGCCATCACTTTTCTTTTTTTTAACAGGAACAAACGCGCAGGGGATGACCCCTATTAATGCGAGGCATTGCGTTGGTTCAGGAAGGATATAAAAGTTAGGAGATAGGGTTATGAGTGAAGTGTTTATGGACTCTTGCCTTGAACCCATCGAGATCACAAGTGCTGGGGAAAATATCCGCAGGGAGAACATTCCACAACCGCGCTGTACGGGCCAGAATCGAACTTTCCCTGTAGTGCGTAGTGCGCTGGAACATCGTTTCGACGTGGAATGCATGGGCGCCAGTGTTCAAACGGATTGCCCGGGGGAATACCCGGAGTGATGGCATCAAGCTGCTCATCTCCACTGAGCAGTTACCGAAAAAGTATCGGTAAAATAACACCACACATGCCACGTTTCGACGATGTTCCAAGGAGTCAATAGAGCTGGATGCCCTACTGTCCCCTATATGTTTAATCGCACGGTTTTGCACCCGATCGAGGAGCTCCAAATGGGCTTTTGAAGCCCCCGCCCAGAGGTGCGAGTTAAACTCCATTTTAGGTCGGATATAGGTGGTGTAAATAATGCGGAGATCAGACGGAGTGAAATATTTTTTGCACCGCTTTAGGAAGCCGAGGCACTAGGCTGCTTCTTTCGACACGCCAAAAATATGATCGTTCCTACGAAGATCGTTCTTAATGGACATGCCCAGAACATCAAGAGCTGCCGATTCCGCAATACCCATACCACCCATAACCAGGGATGTGTTTGGATGTGGGGAGACTCGCTTGTGGAATAACAGGCAACATTGGGTCTTGCGGGGATTAAAATCGACCCTGTTCGCTTGAACCCACTTGGAGATTGTTTGTAGGTCGCTATTAAGTGAGTCATTCATACGTTCTCTCTCAATCTCCACAGAGCTGGGACGCTTTGTGAAAGAGTATGAATGACATGAATGGTGGTATGAATGGTGCTGTCATCCGCAAACGAGTAGATGGGATTCTTCGTCGACGACAACAGGTCGTTGATGAAGATCAGGAAGAGGGTTGGAGAAAGGACCGAACCCTGCGGCACTCCCGCGCTAAGGGAATGCTTTTCCGAGGCTATGCCGTCTACTACAACACGAATAGAGCGATCATAGAGGAAGCTCGTAATCCAACGAGAGAAGGTACTACCGACACCATAGGCAATTTTGACACGAGTGCTTTATGCCACACCCGGTCAAAGGCCTTGGAAATATCCAATGCGACAACCTTGCTTTCACCGAGGTTTAAAATGCTATGGTTCCATTTCTCGGTCACGACCGCCATAAGGTCTCCCGACGATCGTTGTCTTCGGACGCCATATTGGCGGTCACTTAGCAGTCTATTGCGCTCCAAATATTTCACAAAGTTGAAGTTTACAATGCTTTCCATTACTTTGGAAAGCACCGAACAGGTTGCTATAGGTCGGTAGTTCGCAGGGTCAGTAGTCTTGCCTTTTTTAGGAACTGTTGAAAAGTTTGCGTAATGGACAAAATGCCAGCGCATTTTTTCAAAACAAGGGCTGGAATGCCGTCTGGCCCTGAAGCCTTATTTACATCGAGATTTGCAAGCACTCTTTTAACTACCCGTGTTCGAAAATGAATTTCTGGCATAGAGCAAGATACGTTCTCGACTACGGGTAGTGGTTGATCGCTGGGGGCAGGGAGGAATTCTCTGCGAAAATTTTAGCCAACAAATTAGCTTTATCAACCGAGTGAGTGATGATTTGATCATTGTTAAGAAGAGTTGGAATTGAAGATGATGTTTGATTCTTCGCCTTCTTAACGAATGACCAGTAGTTCTTACTACCACGCTGGCATTGAAGAACTTTTTTCCTTTGGCGCTGTTCGTGCAGAAACTTTTGGCACCTTAGGAGCTGTTCAGTGGTGGCATTTTTATTTGTCTGCCATGCTCTGAAAGCTTCCTCTTCAGACCTGACAGCAATTCTGCATGTCTCATTAAACCAGATATTGTCCTTAGGTTTAATGCAAGTTTGCTTATTGGGGATGAAGGACCGCATTCCCTATAATATTATTTCTTCAACCATTTTGGCTGCGGCATTTATGTTTCTATCAAGAAAACACAATTTCCAATTGAAGTGGGCGAAAAATTCATTAAGTCCACTCGAGTTAGCTTTATCATACATCCACACTAGGCGCTTCGGGGCTAAGAGCGAAGCATTGCGGATAGAAGAGTATGAGAAAGACGCCAAAATGGTACAATGGTCCGAGTTTCCAAGAGGTGTGTGCATTTCAACATCGTATTTTTCATTATGTGAAATGAGAAAAAGGTCTAGAGTATTGAGAGCTTGCCCCGCAACGCAGGGGACATGCGTTGGTTCATGCACTAATTGAGTCAAGTTATGAGACTCGGCAAAGAGCTCGACAAATAAGCCTTCAGGAGTTGTGTGGCTGGAATGGCGTAGCCAATTGGAATTCTGAATATCACCAGCAACTACAATTTCACTATTCGGATACGATTCCAGAATCTGAGAAATAGAATCAGAGAGAAGATCAAACTTGTTATAAGTAAAATCTCTCCCTGAATTCGGGCTTCTATATAGGAAGCAGAAGTGCAGAAAGTGCGACTGGATATTGAATTTAACCCACATGGAGCTAAATTCGGCATCCGTCGTGTATAGTTGTTGCTGGCACTGGTACGCAACATTACTGCACATAAATAGTAAGACCCCTGTGAGGAGAAAATAATGGCAGTAGGTGGTAACCAGGGATGTGAAAATCCAGTGGATCTGCATCCCCACACACCTGGGTTTCACCTAGTGCCATTACATGGGGTTTATGGAGGTTAAAAAACGCGTATACAGCAAAAAAGTTCGCCCTGAGCCCGCGCACGTTGCAGAAGGCTATGCGAAATTTGTGCAGCACCATGGCCCGGGTGGGCTAAAGGACAAGGAAAGTAGCCGGGAATGCGATCTGCCGCACTAAGAAATTTATTAATTGAATTGAATTGAGGCATACTACACACTTTTATGACAACCTCATTACATTACTAAGGTCTGGCGTGCTGCAACTATCTGTGCTGAAACACACAAATCATAAAAAATGCTCTAATAAAGAAAGGAATCAAGTGTCACACACTGTGTGACAACAACCAAGTTTAGTTTGCTTTAGGTTTCCATTTTGAAACTACCTCAAATAATACCCAAATAAAGTGTATTTGATCAAATAACTACTCGGTCACACGCTAAAGACTGTAAAATTTGCTATGAATGCGCTCCTGTGCCTTTGTCTTACCTGTCTACTTATTAACATGTCAAGCCCCGCGACCCGTTCGTTATTGTTGTAACAAATTTAATTGATAAAACGCGGCCAACGCGTATTTGGTATTTCCGGTGTTGGCCGGCATTTTGCGGCCGCTGCCGCGGCTGTTTTGGTTGGCTGATTGAAAGCTTTGCATTAAGTGTGACATTAAAGTTTAATTAATGCGTGATTATTTAATTACTGGATTTTGTTTTTGTATCTATGGATTTATGGACAAGACGTTGACTTTGGACGCATTCAAATGATATGCATAGGTCTTATCAGCTGCGCTATCAGCCATCTTATGCCCGCCCACAGCGGTCAGCCAAAACGACAAGTATGGCAAGGAGAACTTTCACTTGGCTCAGCCGCCGGGAGTCGGGGACAATGCAGTCACTTTGCACAGCTGTCAGCCGGTTTAATGGTGGCATGTGGCATGCGGCCAAATGTTGTGCTATTTGGTGAAATTCTTTCAAACGATGCCATCTTCGGGAAGTTGCAGCTCGTTATTAGTGCCAGAAGAATTCGCCACGCTTAATCGCAGATAACCAACAACGCCAGCAGCGCAATTTAACACGCTTGCGCTTAGTTGCCTAATAGAAAGCGACGTCCGAAACCCACTCAACCACACGATCAGGCCGCAAAGGGTTCACACACACACAAACACACACACTTGCGGTGTCCTGCACGCATTTCAATACCCCAACAACAGCCCAAGACCAAATATTGAGTGCCAGATGCGCAGCAACCCCTCGCGGCGCACCGCAAACAATCCCCCTAAAAGAAAGCAAGAAAGACGAAATTGCTTTTCCATTGTCTGGCGCGCACATACGGGAAGCGGGAAGAGAAAGCATTTCGCCCTGAAAAAACGTAAAGCGACGCTTTCGAGGCTGTGCGCCAGGCCGCAGTATTTGGTTAGCCCTTTTGCTGGTCTCGGCCGGTGCGCGCCGCACGACGACGGATTGTGCGAGCGATCGCCTGTTTGTTTTGCCGGTAACAAAGTTTCCGACAACAAAAAGAACAACCAACGATTTATGCGCTTTCCTGTTGCGCTGCCGGCCAGGTTTCGGGGCTGTATTAGGCCGAGCAACTCTGAGCGGCAGGACGTCCATATTTTTGTGGAAGGCTGACACTGGCCGCGTTGTGCGTGTAGCGACGTCTGCATAGCGCCAGAGCCTGGAAGCCAGGCGGCTGGGGCTGCTGTCTGTTGGCGGCTGAGAACCGCGCCGAGAACATCGACAAGCGTCGCTATCGAACACCATGATCGACACTTTATCGAGGTCATTGAACCGGCCAACAGGCCGAAATGTTGCTTGCCGCAACAGTCTGACTGCGTCTGTGTGCGTCCACACATTTGGCCGGTTTCGGCGCGGTCTGTTATGTTGCGCGCCGACCGTCTTGTGGCCCTTCGTGTTTCATTTTATTTTTGGTATGTTTACGCGTGGAATGTAACATTTCTGTGCTCTCTTTTATTGTTATTGTGCCGGTTTCGGCAATCGGGCTGTTACCGTTTTACTACCGGCGGTGTGGCTCTCGACTCGCCGCGCTTGGCTGTGTCGACGTGATGCTGCTGCCCGCGCAGTTGCAGTCTGCGCCTGCGCGCCGCTTTTGGCCGTCTTGCTGGTAATTGAGGTTAGGCACTGCTCCATGAATGGATCGCTTTTGGTGAGCGGCGCACAATGGGGTAAACATGCCAAAAACCCGCGCATTGCCTATTTTATGGTGTAGTATCTAAACGGTTAAAGATAAATACCTCGAATTTGGACACCTCCTTCAAAACTCTTCAGAGATTGGCCCACCATAATTTTTTTTATTTATTGTACCGTGCACCGCCACCCTACAGTCGGCAATTAGGCATTTTTAAAATCGTCATTAGTGAAAACAAAACCAAAGTTATAGTATTTAAATCGACCCAAACTGACTAATGAATACTCTAGATTGTAACCACGCCCCGATTTTTCGCCTCCTTTCACAAAATACCCACATAAAATACAATCATGTAGGGTAACTCGTATTTAAACAAAAACCATTTGTTACGGGTTGATACGGCTCCTAACGGGTTATAAGTTACCGTTATAAATAAGCACAAAAGTACAGATGACGTTGGTTAGTATATAAATATAATAAATTTTCCCAATTTAACAAAGTATGCTTATATGACAACCCTACGTAAAAGTAGGCGTACCATGCCCATTTTTATGTCAGAGTTTAGTTAGGCCACTTGTAAATTCCTTAAAAAGTTGTATTGAAATATATTGCCTTTTTCAAGAATCATCCTGCGTACCAACCGAAAAAATTTATAAAACAAAATTTTGTTTTAGCATATTTATTAATTCAGGTGATAAATCACATCAATTTTTATTTATTTATTTTTTTTAATACTAGGGTAATGTTACCGGCTGTGGGCCATCACCGGTTGTGGGCCACCCCTTGTATTTTTTGACGTTTATAAAATATGACAGATCTGAGTATGAGGCATGATACAAAAATATACAGGTAGATTCAATCGAGCAAAATTAAAAGTCATTTGCTTTTTTGACAAATAAAAATAAAATTTTAAGGGTGCAAAAACAAGTAAAAAATAGAGAAACTGAATGATATACTACATAACTGATTGTGTGGAATTGCAGCTCTGTAGCAAAAATAAAAATAGTAGTACAAAATTTGTAAACAAATATTTTTTTCCAATTGTCAATTTTATTTTTATCTGTCGCATTGACTCTACCTGTATATTTTTGTATCATGGTATGAGGTTATGTGTACATTGAAAATATACAGTTTTAGTGCAAACACTGAAGTGAAAGGACGCGTCTGACCCGCAGCTATAACAAAACAACAAAAATTTACGAAGAAATTTTCAATAAAGTAATTTCTGAAGATTTTGCGAGTGTTATAAAGCGAAGTGAAATATTGCAAAGAGGTGAGTGTTATGCATTTTTATGCAGCATTTGCGTTGCTCAAAAGCCCATTAAAAAGGCCAAACGCAAGGCAACACCACCAGCCAAAAAGTCGGCCAAACGCAAGAAGCCAACAAAGAAGGATTCTGACGAAGAAGATTTGGACTTTTGTCTGATCTGTTTGGACCTTCTGCCACCAAAATAATTTCATAATTTAATCATAATTTCGCATTATAAGTGGATTTTTCAGGGTGGCCCACAACCGGTTACAAAATTTTGTTTGGCCAAAAACAAGCTCTTTACAAAATTTGTTAAAAAATGTGTTTTTGAAAAATTATAGAAAAATTGTTTTTTTGGTTACCTACTGCCTCTAGCTTTCCATTGGTACCCACAAGTCCAAGTTATACTTGAATGCAAGTTACGGGCAAAAAACGAAACCCGGCCCACAACCGGTTACATTCCCTACATATATGCACCAAGTGTTATAAACGTACCGACCCATACGCGCGTTAAAAAGTTTTCAGTTCATATATGTATATTTGTTTTCTTACTAAGAGACGTGAATAAAAGTCCAAAAATCTTACCATTCCGCAGCTTTCCGCAGACAAGTTGGGTACCATTTTTTTTATGAAAGTTTCCACTTATCTTCCTTAAAGATTTTCGATGAACCATAAAAGTTATACACCACGAAAGTAAGACATTTTCCTAAAAAATCGTCGTTTTTGCCCAAACTTTGAGAACTTATATCTTTACAAGAAAATGTGACATGTAAAAGAATTATATGTCAAATTAATTGTACGAATATGCTTATTATGTGTGCTAAAAATTATTTGGTTATATTTATAAACAACGATTTTATTGATATTTTTGCACACGCATCAAAAAAGTTACGCCGACAAAATGAAATTGAGTATAAAAACACCCAACTTTGAATGGCTATGCAGCCAGTTTTAGTCCAAAATGCAAAAAGCATTTTCTGACTGCTACATGCATGTAGATTACAAAAAATCCCAAAAAAATGTTAGGCCCGTAACTTGAAGATTAGCCGTAATGCGCGAGTTTTCGGCATGTTTACCCCATTGTGCGGCGTTGAGGTTTCTCATTCAAGCATTGTTGGCAATGAAAAGCCATATGGCTGGTTGGTTCATGTGCCGAGGTTAAGGTTAGGTTAGAAATAGGTTAAGTGATGCTAATGATCTCTCATGGGATTTCATTGCCTGCAAAGTGCACAAAGGTCAAGTTTTGCCCCACATTGGAGCAAATATTAACGCAGATGTTGGTGTTGGACTAACTCAAGGCGAAGTGGCGATAATGTCTTGAAAACTTGCGATGCCATTTGGACGGCAACAGAGTGTATCAGAGCAGAAATAAAGTTCTACGTTCGACTGTGTATACTTCGATTTTTCTTCTTCTTTTCCTTTTCCCCCTCCTTTTCTTCCTACTTTCGTTGAAATCAGTTATTTATCATTTTCAACTAGAACTGGCAACTTTTTTATTTTATTTATTTTATTTATTTTTATTTTTTAATTTTTTATTATTTTATTTTTCGATTTTTCTTCTTCTTTTCCTTTTCCCCTCCTTTTCTTCCTACTTTCGTTGAAATCAGTTATTTATCATTTTCAAGCCTATAGCTTAGCTTATAAATAAAGTCTTCTAAAATAGAAATATGTAAGGGAGAGGGCTGGGTTGTGAACCAGGCTGGGGTGTGAACCATTGCCGTTTTTTCTTTCCCTAATTGACATATCGCCAATCTTTCAACTGTCAATTTTGTCTTATGATATGACTCTGCTTTTGTGGTTACACCGAAGTACAAACACGTATTGCTTGTGGCAGCAATCGAGTTTGAAAGACATCGTGTTTGAAAATCGACTGCGAAAACTTGTTGGCTTTTTTTTTAAGTGCTATATTAGTGACTGAGCTTATTGCAAAAAGTCTGTCTTTATTTAGTGTTTTGATTCTATTTTACGATGCAATATTTGTTTATGTCCAATTATGATTGGAAGTGTCGTTTATTTTAAAGTTTCCAAAATGGCATCGTGGTTGGGCTGTGAACCACTGAGGTGGCTGGGTTATGAACCACCTGTTTTTCGTACTACATTTGTTCTAACACTGTCAAATATGGACGGATATATAAAAATAAAGTCATTTTATATAATTTCACTCGATTTCGTTGTGTTCACTTGAAGTGAGCCAATACGAGAACACGTTCGTATTTCACATGCAAACATTCCGACACAGATTAGGATGAAAATTTAAAAAATTGAGCAGTTTCATTCATTGCGATTTTTTGGCCTAAGAGGCGTCGTTATAACTTTTTTCACCTCTTGAGGCTTCCTGATTAAATAAATTCTCAATGTACTTAAAAATTATGGGTGTTTTCTTCGTATTTTCCGACTTGAATAGGGATTTTCCAGATGGTTCACAACCCAGCCACTTTTTTGAAAAAGCGAAAAATCACGTTCTTAGAAAATTGGACGTAGAGAGTTAAATTTCAATCAAAACGGTAATCTGTCTTCATAACAAAGTTGCGTTATATGTTCACCTTTCCAACGGTATCTTCGATTTTTCGATATCTTTATTTTGTGAAAAGTTAGAGCCAAAAAACAAAACCCCTGTTCACAACCCAGCCCTCTCCCTTATATATAGTTCAAAATTGTTCATATTTTTCAAGTTCCCTTAGCTACCACTTTCTTTTTCCTTTCTTTCTTTCAACTATCCTTGAATACGTCCATTCATCTGGATTGGCGTGGGTTATTTTTAATCCTTATTGCCAAATTTTAAAATGTCTCCAACAACATCGAAAAGAAAAGTCTGCTCGGACCGACCAGGCAAAGAACTGCGCCAGCATTCCTCAAATCTTCCAGCAATCAGGTCCCGTTTTAGTTAGAATTCAGTTTTGCACTTCGCACATATACACACGCTCACACACACACACACACACATCCGCATAAATGCACCAAATTCTGTATGGAATTCCTGGAAACTTCTAATGAACTAACAAACAACCAAAGTGGACAAAGGCAGAACCAGCGGCCGACCTGAGAGCCGCCACTTGGCAAAAATACTGAAACTACATCAACAACAAAAACACCAACAACCGGCATATTCTGTGCCGAAGAGGAATTTCGACAAAGCATGGAACACAGCCCGAACAACAGCAATCATGCAGAGCAAAAAAGGTGTTCAAACAGCAGTCAAATACTTGGCTGGCACAGGCGCTCAATTTCGCCGAAAAACAAAAACAAGAACGCATCACAAGCCGAACAGCCGAAACTGAAAAGGTTCGTCGGCTGTGGGATGCGTGCGCAGGATCGCACGGACGCGACGCAACAACGACCACGGCAGAGGCGTTGGATACTGGCAATGCTTTGGGATAGGCAATGTTCGGCCGCTGGGACGCGCGCTTGTGCGGGGCAGCCGAGCGCGCAAGGTAGAGCGCGACAGAAGTAATTCAAGGTTAAGCATGATTTAATTTTGTGGGCAATAGACGTACAAAAGGACGCACAAACGGACGGATGAATGGGACGCGTCGGGTCGGTTTGGTGCAGGACGGCACGGAAAACGTGTACGCGCGGTGGTTGGCAGCGATATGGAGTGGTGTTGCTAAGAACGCAGGCAGCGGGCTGTGACTGAAGCAACAACAACAATAATCGGAGTAAAATCGAGCGCAGCAGATGCAGCGTTTAGCTGGAAACGGCGCAGCATTCTTCAACGGGATAGCGTGGAGTTCGGTATGTGAGTGAGTGCGAAAATTAGCGAGTGAGATAAAGAGAGAGAGAGCTTAGGGTTAGTTCGAGGGTAGATGTGGCGCAACCTGAGTTCAGAGTCAGAACAACCCTTTTTAACGTTTGGTGGGACCACTAAAAAGGAAGTGGGCAATACTGTTTTACTGTAGTTTTTGAGGTTAAGCGTGGAAGAACTTTTATTTGCCTTTGAAATTGTGTCACTTTCGCTTGGAACAAACAACTACTTTTCACCCCAAAAGCTTGACAAACAACTCGTAGGCAAATATGTGACCTTGAGACTTGGCACCATCCGAGAAAGCAATTCCAACCAACTGTGACCAGTTTCAATCCAAAAACTGAAGATATGAACACCCCGCCGAACGCTTAATTATTGCAAATATTTTGCAATTAACATTAAAATTTTTTTTTGTGAAACGCCGCATTGACTGGAAGCTGGCAACACTATCGTGTTGTCGTTGTATGACCAAATTGTTTTGGAAATAAAATGTGGTATGTGGCAGCGACACAAATCCAATAATGACAGCGTAACAAAAACCGTGAGCAGCAACACGAAAAAAATGCAGAAAAATGCGCACAGCCAAAGCGTTAAATATGCAAACGCAGAGCCAACAACAAAAACAGCGGCAATCGAACAGGAATGACAGAAAAACAAAAATATTTGCAAGTTGGAAAAAATACCAAAGCAAGGCAAAATAATTAGAAACGAAACTAAAGCGAAATCTTGAAATTCAAAACGGGTTTCGTTCGAGCGAAGCGCAAACATTTGAATGAATTTTGGCAACGCGAACAACAACAAATGCAGCAGCAGCAGCAGCACATTTACCTACATTTACCAGAACTGCAGAAATTCAACCGACACCAACAGCAACAACGCCCAGCGAGCAGCAAATGTTGTAGTTATTTGTGCCAGATTTGTGGGAAGTGTTTGACGAACAGCCGCCGCAGCAGCAACACCAACAACAACCACTAACAGTTGCCAAACGTGCTCAGTCAACAGCTGAATGGATGGCCGCGTCCTGTTGCCTGTCGGCCGACAACGTTCCGCTCACGCCCCCGCCCCGCCAGCACCGCGTGCCCCTGCTTCTCAATCTTTTTCTTCTACTTTCAATTTGCGCACATGTACTCGTCTCCTCCGGCGTCTGTCCCATCGATCCCGTACAGGATGCAAATTTCGGTTTGATTCTGTTTTATTTGTTTTTACTTTTGCGGACATTTTCGGCAGTTAGTCGCCGGGCAGGTAGGAGCTGCCAGATTTCGCCAAGTGTCTGTTCACACAATGTTCAACACAGCGGGGGAAAAAACATTTTCAAACTCCGCGGAGAAGGCAGCAAAAAAGGAAACGCTTTTGCGTGAATTTTTATATGCGAAACGCAAAACTGCGCCAGGTAGCTTAGGCCGCAGGCAAAATATTTCCACTCTAAGCAGCGCTAAATGCGCTTAGAAACCACTTTCCTGGCGTCGCTTGTGCGAGGCGGCATTGTTGCTGGCTTCCTTGTGCCGATTCGATCCCCTGCGGAAGCGAATCGTAGGTACGGCGAGGTACGCTTTCAAGCAAAAATGACTGCAGTGTCAAATCGAAAATAACATATCGAACGTGATCCTAAGCTGGTAGATGCATTCGGGTTCACAATTCTGCTAATTAATCAGCTATTAGAATGTCAAGTGAACATCTGAAAAAAAACAGGGTTCAGACACTTATTTTGGGCTTTCTGTGAAGCTTCAAACACGCCTTGAATGGTAAAAACAAGGCATACAATTTATAGTTCACCATGGCGTCACATGTCATCCTACAACGAAGTTACGAAGTTTAGTAGATCTGAAGCCCACTGTGATGTAATTTTTTACTTGTTCACGTTTAGGCATCTTGAATCCTGTTTTCAAATCAAAGTTTTTATTCTTTCTCATAGTTCACTGAAGCTATTTGATTTAACCTTCTCACGAGAACTAAACCTACTCCCAGCTGAGTAGATATTTGTGTTGAAACCTACAATCCACCGCCTCGCAAATGATTAACCACTTACATTAACCACTGATTCCAACACTAATTACTGGTACATCAGTCCAAATGTTACAAGAATATTTATAGCAGTTAGAGTCCGTACCCAAACTTAAAATGAAAAGGAAACCTCCAACATATTTTATCGTCTCCGGAATTTGCATCTATTCGGCATCAACCACCTTAAGCGAGTCTTCCAACAGGCTTTGAATCTTAGTGTTAGAAAGTCTTCTTTTCTATTAGATAATAGATATTTGATATGGCGTCCGTCTCCGATATTTGGTATGGATAAGTCTCGTATTTGACTCAACAGTATCGCCGCAGAGACGGGGAAACATTTAAATTGCATCTATGGCACCTGAACCACCTTAAGCGAGTCTCCCAACCATTGCATCATCAGCATCACTTTCCACTTAGCACAGAAATGGCTTTAAATCTAAGTGTTAGAAAAAGCCTTCTTTTCTAGAATACAAATCATCGTTTACTCAGACAGAGCATTTATCGGTTAAGGGAAGGCTCCCCTGGATTTGGACCGAAAAATGGTTTTTTTTTTGCATAAAACGAAGGCTACATATATGTAGAATATGTGTGTAAAAGGATTTTTTGATACGACGCGTATTTTCATGGAAGAACACACCTGTCTCACGCGCGCTACGGGACGCTCCACTGCTCTAATTTGCTTCAAACGCGTTTATCTCGAAACCATTTTTTCCAATCTAACTGAAATCACCGGACTTGATCTAATGATCCGATTTTCTTCATCTAAAAACTGCTCGAATGTATTTGATTTTCTGTATGCCTTGAACCTACAATTTGCATAAATAGTTATTTATTTTTAATTTTTAAATGTGGTTGAAATTAAAAAAAGGTGCAAAAAATTTAACTTTTTTCTTCAAATATTCATTGTGCAAGAATTTTTCGTTTCAATTTTTTGAGTCTGGTTCAATGCACAGACAATTTTGTTATCTTTAAGTAATGACAATGCTTTTTGATTTCAGTCCACTACAAGAGGCTGCAGGATTACAGTTCTCGAGCGATGTTTGGCGCGCAGAGGCCTACGGAAATCGCCATTTTGTAGCCGCCATTTTGAATTTCATCAAGTTTTTTAACTTTTTAAACTCCTAAATAATAGACGAATTTAATAGTCAAAACCGGAAGTTTGTACGCCTTTTCATTATCCCACAAAACAATTACAAACTTTGCCTTATTTTTGCCCAAATCCAGGGGAGCCTTCCCTTAATGTAACCACAGAACGCAACATAAAAACTCGTTTAGGTTCCATTCTATACATTTTAAACTTAAACTAATATACCCAAGAATTGCTCAACAAAATGTCAAAATTGCACTTGTCTCTTGAAGGAATTATACAATCATATCCTCGACCTTTTAACAGTTCCCAGTGATATTTTTCTCCACATAGTTAAATGCCTCGAGTCATTCTCCAGTTTTCTTCATTACTGATTGAATGAAATATAATATTTCTGCTACATAGTTTGATGCCTCGACCCATTCTCCCTTTTTCTTCATCACTGATTCAATCGAACAGAATATTTCTTCCTTATAGTTAAATGTCTCGGCTCATTCTTCAGTTTTCTTCATCACTGATTGAATCAAACTGAAAATTCCTGCTCCTTAGTCAGATGCCTCAACTCATTCTCCAGTTTTTTTGACTATCGATTGTAGTTAGTTATCAAAGTTATGAATTCAAAATATGCGTGTGATTTCTCACGAGCGTTTAAAGGCGCTATTAGCGGCTGTAAGCGGTACTCGCTCCCTTCTATTGCTTCCGCAATAGCTTGAGCTTGTGAAAAGCCCACAAAGAGCGAAATGCCGCTTCAACTAATTTGACTGTCAATCAAAAGTGCAACAACACTGCGCCCAGTCCAAAGCCGACATGGCTAATTTTTAACATTACATAATCGATGGGAATCAAATGATATGAGTGCTGGCAAAAAGTTGCGCAACACAACAGCAACAACACATAAAAGGACAGAAACATAAGAAAAAGAGCAGCGCCGAAAGGAAGCTGCTCGAAGGAATAGGAGGCAAGAACCCCTGCTAACGAGCAGAGCTGTGACAAGCACGAAGCTGTGAGGGTTGGGTACGCCGCCGGTGGAAACACAAAAGGCTTCAGTAGCCAAAGTAGCAACACTGGCAGTGACAACGAAACGAAAAATCAACTGCAAAAGGGTCTAATGAACATTGAAATGCAACAGTTACGCATTTGCAGATGGGGAAAAAAATCTAATTTTTTTAAGGGAAACTCACGATGACGAGCGAACAGCGAAGGAGCTGTGCGGTGCACGTGAGGAAGCGTCGGCCAGCAGCATGAAATGTATAGCTACCAGCACAAAGGCAACGCCAAGCCAACGAACGGACGTTGCGACAGACGGACGTGTAGTGGCCGCCACTGCTAATGGTGGTCGATCTATAAGAGACAAATTGCCAACTAACGATACGGCTACGCTCGGAGCGGTGAAACATGTGCAGCACTTATGCAACAGCAGCACAACAATAACATCAGCAACATGACGAACAACACGAAATCACAACAATCACCACAACAACAACGAGCCAGGGCTCAGGCTGCCAGCAGTAGGTGAGCAGCGCGTACATGAGAAATCGAATGCCGATGCCTGTTTGCGAGGCAAGTGACAGGATAACGGTGAAGGGGTGAAAAACATGCCGAAAAATAGACCGTGGAGCATCCCCTCGGCCGAGTGCAAACAGAAAAACTAGTTCGGTGTTTTTTGTTCGCTTGCCCCTCGGTGTCGGCTTTGTTACGTTGTTAGATATATTTTTCCATATCTTTGAGCAGTTTTTCTTCCGTCTGCCTTTTGTAAGTACGCAAAAAGCAAAAATTAGAAAAAAATACGTTGCTTGGCTTTCTAATCAAAAACGGGCGAGAAATCCTAATAGCGAAAGGAAGTGCTCTGAGAGGGGTCCGGGAGCCATTGAGAATGTTTATGCAGCAAACCGCTTAGGCTGAGTTGCGTAGCTCACACCGTTTGGATTTGCTATGTGCTGAGAATGACTGAAGCTGGAGGAGGCAACAGTCGACGGCAGGAAGTTTGGTGTTTTAATCACACCCTATTATGCTTTAGTAATGTTTTTGTTGTTGTTGCTGTTCTTGGTGCTGTTGTCTTTTGAACGCGGCTTTGTTGCATTCGAGGCGGTCACAGCAGTTGCGCACATGGATTGTAAAATGTTGCATTATTTTGTTTTATAAAAAATTAGAAAAATACAAAATGAAAAAATTATTAAATACAAAATACATAAAAGAAATAATTATGAAGTAAAAGAAATAAAATATAAGATAAGTTAAAATAAAATAAAAAAACATGCAATATTGATATCAAATATAATAAAAAAAAATTAAAAATAAAATAAACAAAATAAAGTTACAAAATAAAATAATTGAATAAAATAAAAAAAAATTAAAAATTAACAAATAAAAGTTGAAAATCAAAATAATTGAATACAATTAAAAAGTTTAATTAAAAATGCATAAAATAAAATAAAAGTAAGTACAAATATTGATATAAAATATAGGAAAATATATAAAACTAAAATAAATAAAGTAAAGTTAGAAATCAAAATAATTGAATAAAATTAAAAAAATTATAAAGAATTAACTAAATAAATTTACAAATCAAAACAATTGAATAAAATTAAAAAGTTTAATTAAAAAAGCATAAAATAAAATAAAATAAAATAAAATAAAATAAAATAATATAAAATAAAATAACATAAATAAAATAACATAAAATAAACAAATAATGTTTTAACCCTGCTGTTAGGTTAAGCCCATTTGGTCCAATCTTTGGCTTGTTTCCTTTGTAATTTTTGCCTAACTATTTAACTATTAACTATTTTTTACATCAGTTATGTTGAGTAAAGAATGAATGAACCAAAATAAATAAAAAAAATTTGAATAAATTCTTCTTTTGTACAAAAATTGCAGTATGAAACAAATGGTCCCTTTTCTAACCTAACAGCAGGGTTAAATGAAAATTAATGAAATATATAAAATAAAAGAAAAAATATAAAAAATAAGGTTTGTATCGTAACGATGAGTCACTCTGTGCTGTGCTATGCATGAATGCTTTTACGAGCATACTTTTAGGCATGCAAATTGAAGTACGGCCGGCATGCTATAATGCCGATAAGGTAGGGATGGTTCGCGGCGGTAATAGGTTGTGCTAGAACTATCGGGATAGAAAGTACAACCGGAATGTGCAAGAAACTTCGGCGCGATAAGCAAACCAGTATAAAAGCAGCAGTGTGCAGCAGTGGCGGATTCAGGGGGGTGTTTTGGGGGTTGAAACCCCCCCGAAATATTAGGATCGACATTTAAACTACATACAAATTAAAAGACAATTTATGAAATAATAAAGAATTACTTTTTGAAACCCCCCCGAAATATTTTTCTGAATCCGCCTCTGGTGTGCAGCGCAGGAAGTCGAGTCTGTGTTGAGCAAGCAAAGGGGAAACATGCAATAGTAGTAGTGTTAAGTGTGTAAATTTGTAAATAAAGCGATTGTTGGTTTCTGACTGCGTTTTGCGCTGAGTAATTGAAGTGGTTTTATTTTCAAGCACAACCCAAAAACGAACTTGGAAAGTAATTTTCGTAACAGTATGTTAAAATATAAGAAAGAAAAAATATATATTTGAAAAAATATATTAAAAAGATTTATTACTTTTTTTTTTAAATCATGCATATTAAATATAATATATAATTATATATGCATAGAGACAAACAAATTAAAAGTAAAAATTTATATGTTGAAACTAAAAATTAAAAATATGAAAATATTTTTAATAAAATAAAAAAAATAACTAAAAATAAATAAAAATAACATTAAATAACAATAGTTTTCAAATTTAATAAATAACACAGCGCAACAAAAAACACTTTTTTTTCTGTTGCATGGAGTTTTTCTACTGTGTCTTACTAATTTGGGTGCGCTGATTCCGAATCTACCCTCCGATTTATTCTAGCAGCTCTAGTTTGTGAGATATAGGTACCCTGTCATTTTTTCAGTTTTTCCTCTACTTTTTCTATATTTTCAATCGTAGTTTCTAAACCAAAAAACCGATTGACATGATTTTCACCTTATCGCATTAACAACACCGCACGGCTTATTTTCCGATGCAACTTATTTTTATAAGTGTTGAAATGCCGCGGTAATTGGACCTCAAAGTTGGAAAAAATAGAATTTTAAGGCGTTTTCTTTGATGGTCAAAAACATACACATTTTTTGTAAAACAATTAGAGTTAGTTAGTTATAATGAAAGTTGACACATCAAGCAATACAACACAGCTAAATTATTTGGGGGGAATACACATTCGCATCGAAATAACAGAAAAAATGTACAATCGCGATTTTCATCACTTTTCATACTTTTCCCTTCAAAAATTAGGGGCCTGAAAATATGCAAAGTTTTTAATGTTTTTTTTGTATCAAGCAATTCAAAATATTTTTGTTTTTTGCTTGTATGCCAAACTATAAATGGAACATATAAAAGAGCATATTTTGAGGCTCCTAATTTTTTAAGGAAAAAGTATGAAAAGAGATGTAAATCGCGATGGTACATTTTTGTTATTATTTCGATGCGAATGTGTATTCCGCCAAATAATTTGGCTGTGTTGTATTGCTTGATGTTTCTTCTTAAGATATTCATATACTTCGTAACTTGATTTATGAAACATCTGTACAATTTTTGCCATCAGAAAAAACGCCTTGAAATTCAATATATTCTTACTTTGAAACCTTATTACCACGCCCATTTAGAACGCATAAAATTGATTAATGTCAGGAAAGATGGCGAGAAATGTTGTAAGTGCAACGATATAAAAATCATGTCGATGGGATTATTGGTTCAGAAATAACAGTCGAAAACGAGAAAAAAGCCGAGGAAAATTCGAAAAAGTGACACGCCCGTTTTTTGCAAAAACTAGAGCTGTTACATAAAAACGGAGTATGGTTTTGAAAACAGCGTGGAAAAACGATTCAGATTCATGTAAAAAACTCCATGCAACAGACATGCTGTTGTGCAGTGTAATTAAACAATTAACTATTAAAAAATATCACAGTAGCGACTCGGTAAAAGCAACCCTCGATTTGCGCAACTCCTCGATTATCGCAACCACCGAATTTTAGACATTATGGACTCAGTAAAAGCAACTGCTGCCGAAAAAACCTCAATAATCGCAACTTTTTTTTCGTCTTATTTTCTTTTTGTGGAGTATAGTGTCAGTTGATGTCCCGTTTCTTTAAATCAGTAAACTCAATTGTTATCAAACTGTTTTGTTAATTAAAGCCTTTTTACAAAATGTTTGGAGTTCTTGTTTCTGTTTGATTTTTCTTAAAAACAATGAATGTGATTAGTTTAAGTTCTTTTTTTTGTAATACAACAAAATATGAATAAAATAATAATGAATTCTAATGAAACCCTTATACAACTTTGTGAAATTTGCAAATTTTCATACACAAATTTAGACTCGATAATTGCAACAAACTCGGTAGTTGCAATTGCCCCTGTCATTAATCGCTACTGTAACTTAATTTCAAAAGGAGAAAATTAAAACAAAAAAAATAAATTTATATTTAACACAAAACATTGTTAAAACTAAAATAAGAAATTCAAAAACTTATTAAATTGTAATTATTTTAAGTTTAGATTAAAAAACATTTTTTTAAGTTGGCCGCGCAATTTCAGTAATTTCAATACAACCCCTATGAGCATCTTCACCCCTCCGGCATTTAGGGTGCATGATGAATTATTTTTTGCCCTCACCGCTGTCCGAGCTTCCTGCCGTACTTTTTCATGTTTTTATTTAGTTTTTTTAACTATTTTTTTACAATTTACACTCTTTGCTGGCTGCGCGCTTGTCCACCACTTGAAATCACAGCGGAATATTTTATTTAGTTTATTTTAATGGGAAACTCCTAAAAAACTCCACGACACACTGTGATATGCCTAATTTATCTGGGCAGAAATTAGCTGGCATTTATTGCGACAGTGTGTGTGTGTGCTTGTGTGTGCAGTTCTCAGAGACCCTCTCCACACCACAACTGCGCATTACCGTCACCTCACCCCACCGTGCCTCACCGCGACGCTGACCGCGCTGCCACTTTTTGCCTGCTTCGGCGCTTGGCGTGATAAACCGTGCAATTGCCAGAATTGTGGGCTTTAGTGACGTAGCTAAATCGTATCCTTTTTTTCGTTTCCTGCTTTTCGGCCTGCTTTTTTTTGATAGGCCGAGGCGCTAAAGCAAAAGTGCTTCAAGCAGTGCCTGCCTATTATTTTTATTTTGCTCCTTTTGACACCGTGCGGGTGCAGTTTTATCTGCATTTTTTACACGACACTCGAAGCATAAATGTTACTGAGTTGTTTTCGTGTGATTAACACATTATTACAGTGATGACTTTGCCTTAAAAAAGCAGGTATGAAAGGCATATAAAAGTCTCTATGGGAAAAATGTATGTTGTACATTTATTGCAAAGTAGGCATTTATGAATGTTGGGAAAATTTATTCATTTAACTTGAAAGGCTTTCCACAAAATGATTTCAAAAGTATCACAGTGATATGAAAACACAAAGTGTGATAAGCTGAAAGCTGAGTTGCTTTAAAGAAATTCTTAGAAAATATGAAAGAGATTGGACAAGCTTTGAAAATGCTGAGAGCTGTGTGGGTTAATGAAGCTGAAGAAGTGTCGGTGGTAATAGTTCAAGTCGCTGTTGTGGATTTCAGCTGATTTATGAAAAACCAAAGCGGTAATTAAGTAAGTTTTTGAGATGAAGGCGAAATATTACACTTACGAAAGATCTGTTTTCAACTGTTCGAACCATAGTGGAAGTAGTCATTAAGTCAACAAGAAGGAGCTTGTAAACCCATTCGAGAGGAATTCACAAGCGGCTGCGCTGGCTTGGCCATGTCTCCCGTATGGACAATGAAGCTCCGGAAAAAAAGCTGTTCGACGTGGTAGTTGGACCTCGATGGCGAAGAGGAACACAATGTCTCAGATGGAATGACCCGTATTTCCTTCAAGACAATTTATAATCTCTCTGTATATCAAAACAGAGGAGAACTATTGGGGCAGGCCATGAACCAGCAATGGCCAGTTGAGTTTTAGTTGAGGTTTTATACCTTAGTTTTTTACTTTCAATAAACTCTACAAATAAAACAAATGACCCAGAGTTACAATATTCCACAAACAAGTTCATGAATTGTTGTAATTGTGGAAACCAGTAGAAGCTCAGTAGACAAACAGAGATGCTGTTGTAATTCTGCTGATTCTGTGGAAAATCCATTCAGTTTCTTTCTAAAATGTTTTAAACTAATTTTTAAAAGATATAAACCAAAACCATTTCAATAAGATGTGCTTTAATTTTTAATAAATGCTTTCCGCCCAGAGCTTTGTAATGCTATGAAAAATCTAGAAATTATGTTATCCATATTTAAAATACTTTAAAGCAAGTTAAAAAGACATCTTAATATGATGGATTTGTTAACTGCGAGAAATAAAGCTATGAAAAATTGACCATCAAATGTTCTTTCAAATCTAAACATTTCCATTAATGTGTTTAATTAAAATTAAAACCTCCTCCTAATGCTTAATCTATAGATGAACTAAGCTTCGAATCGCAGCATCTGCAGCTAAACTATAATTTTTAATATCACTTTCTCTATTATTGTGAATTTTTAATAGAAAAACTTCTTTTTAAGCTCAGGAAATTTCAATTTCAACCACATTAAACTTGTAAAAGAACCCAACTATATTTCTATCTCTATTTCTGTTAATTTTTAATAGAAAACCTTCTTCTCAAGCTTAGGAAATTTTCATTTCAACGACACTAAATTTGTAAAAGAACTTAACTAAATTTCATTTACTTATATTTTACTGTAGAACTCCATTGTTTTACTACAAATCAGCACAAGAATTATGATTTTTCGCTTTAACCGTAGACCTACGTTAAGAAACGGGTCGAAAACGACCCGGAATAAAATCACAAACACAAATTACAAAAGATTCAAAAACAACTTAGTTTTTAAAATATAAAACGGTTTGATTTCGATAGATAGTATCCAAGTAAGAGTCATGAAAAAACAGCTAAAAATAATAACAATTTAAAAAAAATATTAGAAGTACAAAAGAAATTTGGTCGAAAATGACCCCAACGTAGGTCTACGGTTAAACCAACTCGAGAATCTCACTACCAGCCCAAAATTGTCACCATTCAATTGAGTAGTAAACTGTCAGAGTAGAGTCACTCGAGCCAAAGCTCCCGACTGTTTGGAAAGCTGTAAGTCGCATATTTATATGTTTTTGCCATTAACCCCAGCATGACCGTCTAATGTAGGTATTCAAACAGCATATAACATTCGAAATCCTAATTGTTGACTACATTTTTTTAAGTGGGTATATAAAATGTTGCCATGTCTGCATAGCATTTTACGTTTTCTACGTTTTTGTTGGGATTTGTGATTAGTTCTACAGTTTACTTAGGGTTTATTTGTTAGTTGTGGTTAGTGTAATTGGTGGGCATGGTTTTTGAAACAAAAATTGTTTGGGTTTGGGTTTAGTTGGTCCATAAATACCTTGAGGTGCCAGCACCTTCCATTGGCTGTCGATCTAAAGGTGGATCGAAAATTTGTTCACGATCCTCTTTTGACAATTCCAAGTCAGCGAATTGATCCAATTCTGATGCCATTTTTGGTTTGTTTGTTTGTTTTGCTTAAACTTTTTCAAATTGATTAGAAATTTAGTGGATTTAGTCGAATTTGGTTGTTTGCTTGTTCTGGAATGTTGCTTTTGAATTTAGTTGTTCGTTAATTTCACACAGTGTGCAGTTGAATAGTCGAAAGTCGAAATAATTTGCGGAAATATACTGAAAGTGTAATTTTTAATTGTGAGACAGCTGCTTGATGCGATTTTATAATTTCAAATTTTTATTTGTGTTTTGTATTTTGCTGATGCTTTGTTTTTGTTTTTATTTTATATATTTTTCTGAAGTTTTTCTTTAGTATCCAATTGGGGTTTGTGTATTTTTTGAATTTCAAAAAATGTCAATTTGCCAAAAACCTACAACGAAAAAGAAAGAAAATAAACATAAATTATAAAAAGCGAAGAAATAAAATGACATTTGATTATAGACAATGAGACAATGTGGAACGCCAAAAATCAAGCGGAAAGGGCAGAAATTTTAGGGGAGCGGGGGCTCTCGGCGGCCGAGACAGGGTAGACTAGTGGACAAAAGCAACGCTGGCCGCAGGTCAGTGTCAACCTCCAACCTCAATGCTAATTGATTAGCCACAGCAACAACAACAACAAAAGCGATAGAAAAATTCACTGAAAATCGCATACAGGAAAATCGTGTAAGTAGTAATGAATCCAACATTTGGCATCCCACTCGTGCGCACATGTTGAGCCCTGCGCAGCGCAGCTAATTAAATTAAACTTTTATGCGCTTGCAAATTAGCAACGGTGTCTAAATTGACACTCGAACGCCCAGCATTGGCCCACTGTGCGCGACGCACCGAGTGCGAGCGTGACGCCTATATGACGACTTGTCATTATCAATTCGCCATGAAAGTTGCTTGCTTTGCGTTATCGCTGCAGTGCTCGCTGCAGATGGCTGAGATGTTTTCGCTGGTTGGAATTCGAACGCGTTACCTCGGGCGGCTCTTTGGCGCTTTCGTTGTTTTGTTCTCATTTCTACTTTGGCCACATTCTTTGTTGACTTTAGCAGCCCAAAAGAACAAACTTTCTCACAGCTGTCTGCTGCTGCTGCTGGGCTTTGCTACAATTTGTTGGTGTTGTTGCTGTCACTGAGTGAACAGTTGTCGCTGAAAATTTGAAAATTGCCAGCCGATTGATTGAGGGACGAAACACAGTCAAGAGCGATGCAGCGTATGCGGACAAGACAGTTGTCAGCAGTGACTGCAACGCCATCGAGCTTTCTCAGCAGCTTTCGAGCCCCAACTTAGTCAAACTCTACACAGCGACACTAGAAGTACAGCCAACCCAGCTTTGCGCAATATTCAACATTTAACTCCAATTTTGGCTTTGTAATGAAATCAACAACAACACCATTTAAAATCAATACACCCCCTTGTATTGATTACATTTCCATCTTTGCAAAACAATCCAATCGTTTGGCTCCTCCAAACGATCTCACATTTTAATTTGTTTCCTTCCTCCCATCAACTTTGTGTCAGTATTAGAGTCCGACCGATTAATCGGCATCGGCATCGGCTAGTATCGGCTAATAAAATTGGCATCGGCATCGGCTAGTATCGGCATCGGCCAAAAAAAAAAGAATCTGCATCGGCATCGGCTTCGGCCTTCTTTGGCCGATGCCACATCGGCTTTTTTTGGCCGATGCCACATCGGTTTTTTTGGTCGATTTTCCTGCTTTCATTTCTTGTTTGTTTTTATTTGCAGCTGAATCGCACTGTCTTTCTTTTTCATATCTCGCTTTGTATATTTATTACATTTTTATTATACGTTACAAACCAGTGTTGCCTGATTGGGGGTTTCTCCTTGGATTTGTTTGGATTTTATGACAAATATTTAAGGGGACAATATTTTACAGATATTTTTAATCTATTTTTGCTACATCAACACCTTGTTCAGCTATATTGGCTATTGGGTCTTTTGTTAATTGCTTGTGCCAAATAGAATGAGCAATTTTCATAAAATATTAATTTTATGTGTTATAAATTTGGGGGAAATTTTAGTTTAATGTATTTAAATTCTGAATTTTCTTGTAATTGTATTTAGTTTCTAGTTGTTTATTTTCTCGTTTTTGTTTGTTAATTTGTGATGAATGTGATGAAATGTACTATATATGTAATAGTTCCTTTTGTTGTTTTATAAAATAAGCTGTGTTTTTGATTGAATTCATTCGTGTTTTTTTTTCTATGGAATCGGCATCGGCATCGGCCGATTTTCGTCCTTTTGACCGATTAATCGGCATCGGCCAAAAAATTTGATATCGGTCGGACTCTAGTCAGTATTAACTCACTCCCATCCAATCCAATCTGTGTGTCTCATTTGCTTTGCAAATTTCTTTCTTTCTTTCGCCACCAGCTGGTCACTTTTGTGCCAGGTTAGGGTAGCCCGCACGCTCCCAGCAATAATTGTCTCCTTGGCGTTGGCTCTGCGAAAATCAAAAACAACGAATACCAAAAATATTTGCCACCTAATGTTTGCCAAATTTGTTGGCGTCTGATTTGCTTATGCCTTGTTGCCAACCTTTGTGGAAAGCACCCGTCAGGTCTGTAGCTGCGGCCGCTGCTCCTCAGCGCTTCGGCTGCAATTTTCGCCCATCATTAATTTGTTTTTGTTGTTGTCATACATTTGAATGTGCCACCGAATTGTTTATAGACAATTAATGGCCTCAAAAGGAGCCGCCAATGGCTGCGCGTCAACGTCAATGACAACCGATGACGTTCAGCGTCGCAGCTTTGGCGCTGCTGTCTCTACGCATTTTGTTTTTGCAATTTGGCGTTGTTGTTGCGATGTTTTGGTAAAAACGCGCTCCGTCTGAGTTCGGACGCTGGAGCGCAAACTGGCTACACAACGGTTGTATTGAGATTTGGCCATAAAAGTCGTCTCGGCTTATGCGCTGCTTTCGCTTTTGTTCGCCGCGCGGTATTCAAAGCAGCGCCGCAACATTTTGACATTCGTAGCGGTCGGTTGTTGTTGTTGATTGTACGTTGTGCGCTGGTGGTCGACAAAAAATGCGAGCAGTATTTTAAATTTTTAATGAAAGCATTTCGGGCTGGCAGCGTGCTTGTTGCTAATAATATTAGCGCAACAGAGCGAAGTCGTTCGCAAGAGTGACGTTAGCAAAAATCAGCGTCGGCGCGCGACGTCAGCGAAAAAACGGGTTCGCGTCGCTGTCGCTGTCGGAGTTCAAGCTCAGGTTGGAGGCGGTGGCGAAATGTCACCGGACGGCAATGGAGCGCGAAATGTGCAGCGGCACGTCATGTGGCGCGCGCACGCACATTCCGAGACGTCGCGGACGGCGCAAGTGCGCGAAATGACGTCATTGGCGGCGCTGCTTTTCAAGTTGCGGACTATTTGGTTTGAGTTTGACAGCTTTGACTACTTTTGACATTTGAGTGGGAAAGCGAGGATTATATGCGAAGAGCGTCAGCACGGACAGGAAGCGGCGACGCTCGTCAGCGGACATGTCACAGTGGGAATATTGCAAACTTGACTCGAAAACTTTCAACTTAATTAAAACCAACTCAAGTGAATCGAATCGAAGTGAAGTGAATTTGTCCAACAGACAAATTGAAATACTTTTCAACAATTTTCATCATAATGGATTTGTTTTTGAACTGAAAATTTTTTTTCTGCATAACGGCAAAATGTGTTTTAGTTATAACCTCAAAATGTATTTCAGTTATAACTGAATGTGAAATTATTTTAGTTAGAACCCCAAAAAACACACTTTGTTTTGAATGTATTTCAGTTATAACTTCAAAATGTTGCTCTCCTTAAACTCCTTGCAGACCGTAGTTTTGTGTTCAACATTTGGAGAGAAGTATGTTTTCAGAGAAGTAATGCTGAGTTGCCCTAATCAAAGGCCCAATTTGATTGTAAATACAAAGGCCAGTTAAAAAATCGTGGCTTGTAGGTTTCTTTGTAGTTGGATAACGTTTTTGAAGTGAATTTTTATTTATTGTTAGATAACAGAGAAGACAAATGAAGATAATTCAACTGGGTGGTTGTAAATTTAAGAAAACAACTGAAGTGCGGGAAAAGAGAAGAAAGAGGAAACGCTAAAAATGTAATAAGGTGACGATTTTCATAAATAAGAAGGACTCAGGAGAGGTAAATAAGGCAAAAAGTTGAGTGCCAAGAGGAGAGTAAAAGACAGAAGACTAAAAAGAAAAAAATCAAAAAAAACATGTAATAGGATGAACAACTTTATAGGATGCCAAATAGAAAATTGAATAGAAATAGAATAGAAATAGAAAAGCATAGAAATAGAATAGAAATATAATAGAAATAGAATAGAAATGAATAGAAATAGAATAGAAATAGAATAGAAATATAAATAGAATAGAAATAGAATAGAAATAGAAATAGAATAGAAATAGAATAGAAATAGAATATAAATAGAATAGAAATAGAATAGAAATAGAATAGAAATAGAATAGAAATAGAATAGAAATAGAATAGAAATAGAATAGAAATAGAATAGAAATAGAATAGAAATAGAATAGAAATAGAATAGAAATAGAATAGAAATAGAATAGAAATAGAATAGAAATAGAATAGAAATAGAATAGAAATCATCAAGAATAAGAAGTCAATAAGAAGAAAAGGAAAGAAGAAAATAATTATTAGCAAATGAAAGAATTGATTAGGAAAATAAGAAGAAAAAATTGATTGGCAAGGAAAACACTTTGGAGACCCAATAAATTAAATTCAGTATTAGCAGGAATTCGGGATCAAATGAGGAAGAGTACATAGAAAAGCTGCAAGGGAAAACAAAGGGAGATCATTACAGAAGGACGAAATATTGAGATGAGAGATAGAAAACAAGTCATAAGTAAGGTTGAAGAGAAGTTACAAACGGTTCTTTATAGATATGAGATGAGAGATAGAGGAGAAGTTTTAAAAAGTACTTAATGGGTGAATGATGGGAAATTAAAGAGAAGCTATATAAGGTTCCTAATGGATATAAGATGGGAGATAGAAGAACAGAAGGTATAGAAGGTACTCAATAAAGACGAAGGAGAAGCTATAGAAAGTACTCAAGGGGTGTAAGAAGGAATATTGAAGAGAAGTTATGAAGGGTTTTTAATTCGAGGGTATTTTTAATAAATAATTAATTGATCTCACATGAGAGATAAGTCATAATAAAGGAAATAGAGGAAAGTTATAAAAAGTACTTAATCCTTGTAAGATGAAGTTATAAGAGAGAGAAGTTATACAAGACTACTTTACAAAAGAGCATCAGAAGGCGTAAGAAGTTAGAAGAGATTATTATAAATTGTAAGATAAAAGTAAAATCTCATAGATTACAACGAATACGAGTAACTGAGGGAAACAAATTAGCTTAGCTCCTACACAAAATGGTGAACAGAAATGAGAAGAAAGGAAACAATAAAAACATCAAATTAATTAAGACAGCGGCACGTTCGGAACAAATCTAGCAGACGAAGAAGAAAGACTTGAAGCGGAAATAAACGAACCCAAAGCAAACGAGAAAAAGCAGCGCCAAAAAATGTTGTTCAATGCCGAATTTTACAAGTTTCTTGTCTTTGGTCGCCTTATCCTCTACTCGTCTTTTGCCTACGCATAAAAGAGAATCGAAATAGAGGAGAATTCGAAGTGTGATTTGGCAAAATGGAAAACAGCCTGAAAAGTAACACAAAACAAGGGCATAATTGACCGTGCAGACCATATAAGAATAACGAAAGAGCAAAAGTTGTAGGGGACACATATTGGAGGCCGCGAATAGAGTAAAGTGTTGCCAATAAGCGGAAGAGAGTTGCGCGATAAAAGCCACAAAGCAAAAAATAAGCTAAGGAAACGCCGCAAAAGGGAAGATGCGCTAAGCGCAGAAGAGCACACACAGTAAACGAAAAATGTGCGCCTAAAGCGGAATGTCGGAAACGCGAGCGTACACACAATACACACACACATAAATGTGTCTAATGCCCGCACACATAAACACACGCACGCACACAGCCAGAGACATGCACACAGATACGGCCACGCTCGCACACAAAGCCGCAGTCGAGCGCTTTTCGGCACTTTTGCTTAGCCAACGTTCCGCGGGGGACGCAAAGCTGGGGAAGCGGGGCCAATGGTAGAAAAGACAGCAACAACAATAGCAATAGTAACTTTGTTACCCATACAAACGTACACACAAAGTACACGTACACTGCGCTCGAGTCGTAACGTTGTTGTTGTTGTTGTTGCTGTTGACTATTTCTTTCTTTCTCGCTTTGAGCTGGAGTTGAGTGTTTGAAATTGCCGCAAAAATGTGAGATTTGTAATTTGTTATACGAAATATTCGAACGTTATCAATGAGTTCTTATAAATTTTTCGAAACAGTGCAAATGTTTGAAATTTTCGTCGCAAAAATGTTCGTTTGTAAAATCGATTTTTTTCAAATGTTAAAGTGTTTTTAAAGTAGTTTGGTTTTCTTGTATTAGTTTGTTTAATTTGTGAATTTGTATTTCTTAATTTTGTCAAATTGCTCGAGCAGTGACAATTGTTACAGCTGTGCTGGTCGGAGCATTGGCAGGCGGACGCTTGGACGTATTGCAATCGAAATGTTCGCCCTGTCGGAATTTTCGTGCTGAATTGTGGCAGATGATGTCAGCCAGTTAGTTGATTGGTTCGTTAGTTCGTTAGGTTGCTGGCTCGATTGTTGGCAATTTCCTTGTGCAAATTTTACGCAAATTTGTCACTTTTTACCAAAACAGATTTGTCGACTTTTCGAATCGCCACACATCGAACTCCACTACAAAAGCGAAATTGTTGTAAATTCCTTTGGAAATAAAAATCACACTCAAACTTGATACGTTTTGCTTGACGTTCCTTTGTGCTCTTCGCGCACTTTTGGTCATTCGGACACTTTTGCAACAATCGTAAAACAGCCCTTTGACGATTTGCGGAAATTTTCGGCAATTCCCACAATTTTACGCGCTTATAATTTATTTAAAAAAAATCTTTTTGGGGGCAACAAAAGCTTTTTTCGCACTCTCGCTCTCTCTCCCACTCGTTTTGGCTCTTTTAACGTTGTTGGCGAATTTGTTGCTGCGTGAGATTTTTTTCGCTTTGCCACAATTAATTTTTTCGTTTCTTTTGCTTTCGACTATTTATAACAAAAGCAAAAAATGTAACAAAATATAATTTTTTTTTCTTTTTTTTAGAACAACGGATTTGTTGGCTGTTGGGCGACTGCGAAGGCAGGCGGCGAAAACAACTACGAAAATATGTTTAAAAAAAATTATATAGAAAACACACAACTGAAAGAACGAAGAAGAAGCGGCACAACACACAACTGGCACTGCACACGGGCAAACACAAGGGGGGAAATGTTGGCTTGCGCACGTCTCGTCGTTGCTCACGGTTAGGAACGTTTTCAGACACTGGACGGCCAAACGGCCAGCGGCTGGCGAGAGAGTTCCAAAAAGTCGCGGCGACGTTTTCGGGCTCCGGCTGCCAAAAATACAACCGAAAATCGTCGCACAGTCCAACAACAAAGGCAGAACACACAACACACATTTCGCCGCTGCGCGCGTGTGTGAGTATCTGTGTGAGGAAACAAACCGCCAGCAACTTACGAAAGTAGCCGAAATTCCAACAAACACCCCGCATCCAAGCACGCACACAACCGCAGCCAACTACAAATACACACTCGCACACGCAGCGACGGTGGCACTCGCGCGCTGAGTGAGCGCCGCGCCGAATGTGCTCAAGTGCCGCAGCGGCCAAAGCAACCCGACAAAAAGTTCGAGTTGAAATTGCCGAAAATTGCCAAATGAGCGCCGCTGCGCTGAAGCAGTGCGCTAAGTGCCGTCGCCGCCCCAGGGCACATACGACACTTGTTTACGCGCGCCGCGAAAGGTCAGCGCCGCAGTCGGACTTGGGCGCCTGGCTGCAGGCAGCGCGGCAATTCATGCATGCGCCCCGCCTTCCCCCTACCAGAAAAATGTACGTGCTCGACGTGCAATGCAACAACAGCAACAAAACAGATTTTTGGGATTCACAGCTAACAAACAAATAACCGGCTTCTTGCGTGCATACAACACACACACACAACTGTGCCGGCTAATGTTCGGTCAAAGTTGCATGTGTTGTGCCGCTGCTGCTGCTTGGCGCTACGTGTGCGCGTGTATGTTTGCGTTTGTGTTCTCCCCAAGTTCAAGTTGAAAATCGAATAATGCCGCAAACGAATATTTTTACTTTTTACAGCCCAATTTTGTTTCTTTACATTCATCCGTGTGCTTTGAAGTTTATAAGAATCTGCTAAGGCTTTACGAAGCTGGGGCTTTTCCAAGCGAGCGCCCAACAAAGTCCACATTCTCTGCATTCTAACCTCACATTTGGCGCTCTCAGCCGTGGCTGTCGTTGGCGTTGCCGCTCACACGACAACCGGACTCGCTCATGACGTACGCGAGCGCACAGCAGAAGTTGACAGCTCATTACCGGCTTGAAGACAATGCAACGCCCCAGCTCCCCAACACGTTTCGTTGCCATTCAGAAAACGCCGCCGTCCTACTGCCGCTGATCGTCTCTGCGCCAAGCGAAACACCACACGCGATCCAGCTGGCTTCCATTCGACACTCCACAACTACCGCACTGCCGCAAACATCTAACCGCTCCACTCCGCCCGAACCACCAACTTTTCGTCACTTCCACGCGCTGCTCCCCGCACGCCCGTCTCCCAATCCACGCTCGCCAAATCTTTTTCTACTGCTTTGTTCGTATGTTCGTTCTTCTTCTTGCCTGGCTACTTCAGCTTCTTGTAGCGCTGTCATCTTTCAACCAACTCGCTCACCATTGCAGCGCCCAAGTATATAGCAGTTGTTCCTCTCCGCCGCCCAGCGGCATTATCACAGCCGGACGTCCATTTGTATTTTCGCTGCGCGCATTGACTCATCCATAGCTGTCAATGCTGCCTTGACAGCACTGAGCAGTGCGCGATGCTGCTTTTGGTACTTTGCTGCGCATTGATTGTCATTGTTCTTTGTTTGGCAAATTGATTTGCGTTCTCTCTCTTTTTTCGTCTTTTTTACGCTTACTTTTGCCAATTTCGATTTTGGTGCTCTGCATCCCCGATTGTGATGATCTCATTTGCTTGCGGTTGGTGTAATTGATCGCTGCCCAAGTGTCCTTGTTTGTGAGTCGAGTAGGTCTTCAGACTTTTGCGGCGATTAAATGCTTTGACAAGAAGTTTACGAACACTGGGATCGAGTTCTATCTATCAGACATTTCTATATCATATCTAAGCATGAAATTGCAGCGGCATTTGGCACTTAGAATGAAAGAAAATAAAGGATAACGCACCATTTGGTCCTGTTAACAGAACAGTTAACACCTCAGTTGGCAACAGCAAGGTATTCGATCACTGCCTCCGCATTTTCGAGCATAACTTTTGAACCTTTAACTCAAAACCATAAACCAAATATAATCAACAAAGCAAAGATCAATCTATGAACAGCAGAGTTAAGCAAACCCAAACTTTGTGGTATCTATGGTGCGAGATGTTCAATTCTTCAGACATGCAATTCGTTGCTTCAGAGCCTGGAGTTTCCAGTAGAGATCACAGATTTTAACAAATTGAAATCACTTATTGAAAAATGTATTCTCCTTCATCATCTCCAATCTACACATCACTTAAACTTGTACAACCAATTTGCTGTCCTTTGAATTTTCATCTCTTGATCATGGATCATGGATCAAGAGAGAATTGTCGCTGATGATAATCGTCGCACGAAGATAGCGTACACGTATTGGGGTGCGCCTAGATCGTCGCTCAGCTGGTCGCGCACGCAAATTAACATATTGCGCGATTATCTATGATTGCCTAGGCGCCCATCTGCACCGAAGGCAGCAACCCCTGGCCAGCTCCAGCTCGCTTTGAGCTCAACGCCACAGCATTTCTATGGCCACCAGGACAGCACCGCACTCAAACCGCTGAGCTCGTTCCGAGTGCTTTGCGTGCTTCATCGTGTGCTTGCCCGGCGCTCGGGCGGCAAGTGCCTGTGTCCTTTCGAGCGCAAATTCGAGTGCGCTCAGACTGTCGTAGACGTCAGCCAGCGTATAGGTAGATTAAAGCGCGCAAGGATATGCACACACATACACACACATTCTTGCAAGCACTAATGCATGCACCGCGCAGCGTTGACGTTGCCAAAAATGCTGCCGACTTCGTAGGAAGGAAGCGCAACAACAATGTAAACTGCCCATACAACCAGCATTGTGGTGACGACAAAAGGAAGTGCGGCAAACAATGCGCCGTAGAAATTTTCACTCACTTGGAAGACATGAAATATTGTTGAAAGTAAGCAGTGTCGCGGCGGCTGCAAGGAGCGCAGCAATAAAGAGTGAGTGGCGAGTGGTGAGTGGCGAACAGGGGGCAGCATAAGGATGGCAGTGCAAATGCGATGCGGTTAGTGAATTTTGAAATTACTGTGCGAAACCTTTGGCCTCAGCGAGATTCGCTCTACCCCTTGTCCACTGCCATTGTGCTTATATGTACTTCTGCTGCCCTTAGCGTATTCGGTTATTTGCTGTACATTTTTGTTGTCGTAAATTTGGCAGCGTTGTGGCCACGGCTCACTCAAGCTCGCCATTTCTAATATCCTGCGCGCCCGCTGCTTGTCTTCTGCATCGTTTTCACTGCCCAATTGCTACGTTTTAACGATAGCAACAATTGCTTTGGCCAATTCGCCGCAGGTCTGTGAGTTAGAAAACAAACTATCGATTCGATTTATATTGAATTGTTATGTGTAAGAAATTTATTTGTGCTTTTCACTACTTCTTAAGCGATTTCCATTTTCTTATATGCAAAGTACAACACAACGGACGTGCAACAGGACACTTTGTACTATTTTGAAGTGTCAAAGTGGCAGCCATTTAATCACTTCATTATTGATCATCCACTCATTTGGTAGTGAAAGTCTACTGGCTCGTAGTTAGTTGATTGTCCGCTTGAGGGTTTTAACTATTTGACTGCTTAATCATTGGAACCAAGAAAAGGGGAATGAGTATCTGGCTATTTATTGATTTATGCTGAGCACTATGAGGACATCGAAATTGTATTATAAATCTAATTCAATGTTCAAGTAATTAATTAAATTATAGCAACTTTGCTTAACAATTGTTGGCCAAATGCATTAATTGGCCTTAATTATTGCTTAAAAAAGAAAATAATAGAATCAAATAATATAAATAAAATTAAATAAAAATAAATGAAATAAAAAAATGCGGTATCACAATAACTAAGCCACTAAGTGCTAATTTGAGCTTTCATAAGAAGGCTGCCAAACCTAAGCCAACCTAACCTAACCCAAACTAATCCAACATAACGTACAACCTAACCTAACTGAACTTAACCTTTTCAAGAACATTTGAGAATATTTCCGAGTCTTGCTTGGTGTCAAATTGCATTTTGTTCATCAGAGCTTTGACAATTTGCTGCTGGGTTGTTATATTCGAATTGGATGTAGATTGGAGGCGATTTTGTCAACAACCTGTAAACAGTATTAGAAAAGATTGTACCTCTAGTCGTCACCATTCATTGCGTTTCACTTTTTAAAAAAGTTATAAAAAAAATATAGAAAATCAATCTAAATATTTATTTCTTTAAATTTTTTAATTTACATTTTATATAATTAATTTTTTATCAATTCATGTAAAATATTGTACAATAAAAACAACAACTATATTGGAAACACGCCGGCATGCATAATCTGCACGACACCAGCAACGACAATGGAACGCGTCTCATCAATTTTGCTGCGACTAAAGACATGTGTATTGGCAGTACCATGTTTGAACGGCGAAACATACACAAGATCACCTGGGTTTCCCGAGATAGCAAAACAATGAATCAGATAGATCATGTCCTTGTAGACAGGAGACACAAATCAAGCCTGCTCCAAGTGAGAAGTTGCCACGGCGCAAATGTGGACTCCGACCATTTTTTAGTAGCGGCCCGTATCCGCACAAAGATAGCAAGTTCAGGAAAATACTCGTCAAAAAAACCCCATAGAACAAACGTGGCAGCCTTTGCTGAGTTAGATATAGAACAAAATTTCCAAAAGGACCTCGATGAATTACTAAGTCAAGTGACCTTTTCAAAAGGCGTAGATGAAATATGGACCAGTATTTCAGAAAGTATAAAAAACGTGGCTGATAAAGTTTTGGGAAAATCAGCAAGTCAAAGGAAAGACACCTGGTTCGACGAAGAATGCAAAATAGCCACCGATAAAAAGAATAAAGCCCGCAAGGCAATGATAAGCCGCACAACACGCCAATCCACAGAAAATTATACAGACCTGCGCCGTGACGAAAAGAAACTGCACCGAAGGAAAAAGAGAGTGTTCAGCAAAGCGAAGTTCGAACAAGT
Organism: Melieria omissa; assembly: GCA_963971225.1. NCBI lineage: Eukaryota > Metazoa > Arthropoda > Insecta > Diptera > Ulidiidae > Melieria > Melieria omissa. The sequence goes on from OZ020268.1 coordinate 58,806,644, forward strand.
GGAAGAAGATTTCAGTCGTTATAACTCCCGCAATTTTTTCAAAAAAATTAACCTCGAAAAACACGATTTCAATCCAAAAACCTACTACTGTAAAGATAAAGAAGGAACGCTATTAACGAAAAAAAGTAAAATTCTTGATAGGTGGGCAACATATTTTGACGAACTCCTCAATAGGAATATACCTGAAAGTACAACCTCGGCCCTTCAGCCAACCCCCACAAAATCGGATGAAGAACTTACCTTCGAAGAATTAATAGCAGCGATCAAGACGCAAAAAAACAACAAATCGTGTGGATTCGACGAGATCCCAGCTGAACTTTTCAAGCACATGAGCGACAAAAGCCTACACGTTATTTTTAAGTTTGTGCGCAAAGTCTGGGAAGAAGAATGCATGCCAAAAATGTGGGAAGTCGGTATTATTTACCCCTTACACAAAAAAGGCGATACGCTGCGCTGTGAAAATTACCGACCCATAACCCTATTGAACAGCATTTATAAAATCGTTTCAAGTATTTTAAATACGAGGCTCAAGCCACACGCAAAACGCATTATCGGCAGTTATCAGGCCGGTTTTCAAGAAGGCAGATCAACGATTGACCAGATTTTTGTTCTGAGGCAAATTCTCGAAAAGTCCCGCGAGTACGAGTTAACGACATAGCACCTCTTCATAGATTTTAAAGCAGCGTACGACAGCATAATTCGGTCCCAGCTCTTTTCTGCCATGGCCGAGTTTGGCATCCCCGATAAGCTTATACGGCTAACGCGTTCCACAATGCAAAATGTTAAAAACGTCGTTAGAGTTCGAAACGAATTGTCACGCGAATTTACAACACTCAACGGACTCCGGCAAAGGGACGGACTCTCATGTCTCGTCTTCAATATCGCTCTAGAAAAAGTTATTAGGGACTCTGGAGTGAACGTTCAAGGAACAATTTTATTCAAATCGGTCCAATTGCTGGCTTATGCAGACGATATAGACATAATATCCACCTCTCTATATAGCCTGCAAGAAGCGTTCAAAAAAATTGAAGTGGCAGCAAAAAATATGGGCCTCGTAATAAACGAAGCCAAAACCAAAGTGCTAATTCAAACTTCATCGGACTCTGTCAGAAGCAAAGTGGGCAAAAATCTCAATATATGCCCCTATATCTTTGAAGTAGTTAAGGACTTCAGATACCTTGGCGTAAACGTCAACGATGCCAACGAATTGACCACAGAGATCAACCACAGAATACTTGCTGCAAACCGCTGTTATTTCTCGCTTTGTAATCATTTAAAGAGCCGCCTATCAAATAGGAAAACCAAAATTTGTTTGTACCGCTCAATTGTATTATCGATATTGCTTTATGGCAGCGAAACCTGGACTCTGAGTGAGGCAGATAAGCAAAAGCTCCTGGTTTTCGAGAGAAAGGTTTTGCGCAGAATTTTCGGTGCGATCTGCGATAACGGCGAATGGCGGAAGCGGTACAACCACGAACTTGAAAAGCCGTATGCGCACCCATCTGTGATTACAACAATAATGGTCAACAATCTCAGATGGGCCGGTCACCCGCCACAACAAATCCTTTATGGAAAGTGCCAGCGAAACAGAAGAAGGGGCCGCCCGTCACTTAGATGGATTGACGGCGTGGACGGAGTCTGGGAATAAGAGCTTGGAGAACGCAAGCAAGAAATAAAGACGATTGGAGGTTTCTACTGCAGCAGGCGAAGACCCGACCGGGGTGTCCAGCCAACTATGATGATGAAAAACAACAACAACAAAACACAAAGGCGGTACAGTTGAGTAATTGGCAAACATTTGGTTGGTCTGTCAGCCCAGTCAGCGCGAAAGGGGAGCTGGCAACGCACCAATTATAAAGGCGCTGCAAGTATGCGTAATTAGCCACACCTACCCTAACAAATGGGCACAACACCTCAACTACAACAATAACAAATTAACAACAACAACAACACTAAGTTGAAGCCTTGTGTGGTGCACTTGTTGCGGCTGCAGCGGTGACCCGCGCAAAAGCACACACAACACATAATAAGGCAGCAGCAACAAATGCAGCGCCAACAACAAAAACAACATACAATAACAACAACTATAGGAAACAGCAGCAAGTCAAAGCGCTGAGCAATGCGCAACAAAATTGCGAAAAATTGAATGAAAATGCCTAAATTGAAGGGTTAAAAACGTTTGCTGCCTGTGTGCAACGTAGCGCAGTAATAACAACAACAACGATAACAGCGATGGCAGCAGCAGCAAAATTTGCCACACAATAAAATTATACGGCCGAGTGAAAAGAGTAGGAAAATGCGCCGCACGCACACGAAATTGCAGTTATTGTTGCAGCCGCATACACACACACATATACACACACCAATACACACGCACACAACACACACTGGATGGAGAATGAATGGACTGAATGTAATAATGCCGGCAGCCGTTGCTCTTTCACCTGCAGCCGCAATCTACTTAATTCATATTTTTACACCTCATTATGTGCGAAAAATGCAACAACAATAATAACAACAGTAGAAAGAATACGAAACGCCAGCCAACGCCGGTCAAAGGGGTGGCTAACGCACTGCCTGCATCGAAGGGTCACCGCAGCAAATCAAAAATCGAGAAGGCAAAACATACGCAGCCAACGGCCGACTCGGCAAAGGGGTTGAGGGGGCCAGGAGGCGGTCGCGACGTGCGCACCAACGAGGAGTTGCACACAGTTTGCACAATGCAAATAAGCATCTCAAACAACAACAACAACACCAACTAGAACGGCAATGCAAAAGGCAGCACGAACAACAAATTGCACTCGTTGCAATTTGCGCATAGGGCACGAACGCAACGGCAGCTAGGATAATGCCAACAACACCAACAACAATAATAATAAAGGCAGCAAAAACAAAAATAATAGCAATAGCAACAACAACAACAACAACACAAGTAAAAGACGGCAACTACTGCAAACTTGCTAAAGGGAGGCTTTCAAGCACAGAGTGAAAACAACAACAACAACAACAAAAACAAGCTGAACACATAGTGTGGCGCTGCAGTGCACATCGTTGCACGTTGATAGGCAACCGGCCAGCCAGTTAGCCAGCCAAGCCACAGCATAGTTTAGGCTGCAAAGGACACATGTGGCGTACGGGTGGGTGGCATATGACGCATGTCATGGCGGCACGGGCTCTGATGCGAGTGTGTTTTTGTGAGTGTGTGTATGAGTGAGTGTAGAATGGCATAAGCAGGCAGCAAATGCAATTAGATGAATGCAGAATGTCGTAAGGTGGAGGCAAAGGCGAAGGTGGCACTTGAGTTGCCGTTTCGTTAGTTTTTTGTTTTAATTTTTATTTTTAATTTAAATTTTAGTACTAAGCTTAAATTTTAAATTTAAATTTTTTATTTTAATCTTAATTTTTAATTTTAATTCTTAATTTTTAATTAAAATTTTTAATTATTAATTTTTCATTTTATTTTTTAATTCTAATTTTTAATTTAAATTTTGATTTTTAATTATTTAATTTTCATTTTTAATTTAAATCTTTAATCTTTTATTTTTAATTTTAGCTTTTTTTATTTTTATAATAACTTTGATAATATTTTATAATTATTTTATAAAATAATTTTTATAATATTTTTATATATAACTAAAATAATAAAACTTTTTATTTTGGTGAATTCAGCAAATATTTGAGTAAATGTCAATCAAGAATCCATAAAATCGCTCTGAGTCCTTTTTGAAACACTTGCAACATACTTCAAATTCCAACCATTATACACTCTCACACCCCCACACGTTGCCATATTTCGTTTCAATCAAAGCAAGACGGCAATAACAATTAAAAATCATCAACAACAACAACCGCACTGCACATGCACGACAAAACCTATTTCGGTATATAAAACGCAGCACAGCCAACACGACGAATGCGTCCAGCCACCCATACGTCTGCGTCGCCACCCAGCCGGCCAACCAGTCATTCCTGCAGCCAACCATTCGTCCGTCCGTCCGTTTTCGTATGTACGCGCCGCCGTTACGGGCGCGTGTGTGCGTGCCGAAGGTGGGCCGGCTGGCTGGCTGGCAGAGATGCAATACTTGCATTGGTTGCAGTCGCCGGGTGTATGCAACAACAAGCGTTCACCAGCCAGCCAGCCAACTGAGCAACACCCACACGAATGCCGACACGCGCGCGCACTCACACACTCGCAGCATTTGTGCAAAAAAAAAAATGTACAGGCGGCGTGTGCAATGGAGGCGGCCAACGCTGCTTTCGACTGTAGGCTTTTTCGTTGCCTGTCGCGTGTTGTTGTTGGTGTTGGTGGGACTGCATTCGTCTTTTTGGCACACATCCACCATTAATTGCAGAAAAAAGCTGCGCCGGTCGCAAACGCAGTGTTGCGATTGTTGCTATTGTGTTGATGATTGCATGTGAGCTTCACTCTATGCATATGACAGCCTATGTGTGTGTGCGTGTGTGGATGAGCGTGCGACAGTGCAATTGCACATGCGACCGTTTAGGGTTGCGTCGCTTCGCTGGCCTCAAGTGGCTATTTCCCTTGTTAGTGCACACCTCCTACCCCCTCACGACAAATCACACTGCTGGCCCTGCACTTTGGCCACTTGTCCCATGCTTTTTATTTTTCATACGCCGCATTGTTGTTGGTGTTTTGGGCATTTTTCCGTCTCGTCTTCAGCGGCTCGACAAGTCAAAAGCCTATGACGGCGTTGCTCGCTGGTGTTGCCACTGTCACTGGCACTGCCACTGTCACTGTCGCTGTCTCCTCGTCAACGCCAGCGTGCAGCAACGTACGCTGACAGCCAAAGGTCGGTTGGTCGATTGGTCGTCTGGCCAATCTCGTTGATTTGCAATTTGCATTCTTCTCACTTCTGACTCTCTCTTTCGCTCTTGCCTTCTTGTTGGCGTCATGCGGCCGCATCAATTGCACTCAGCGCCACACGAAAGCCGCACCGCGCACCCAAAATGTGTGCCTTCAATTTTTTTGTTGCTGTTGCCGCTGCACTGTTGACGCACTGTTGACATTTATTGATGCTGCCGGCATCCTTTGACACAGCATCGTTCTTGTTGCTGTTATTGTTGTTTTTGTTGTTTTGGGTATGCACTTGAAGTTATGATTTTTCCTTTTAATTTTTTATCGCTTCTCCTTTTCTGCTCGAGCTGTGCACAATTTGCACCTCGTCCGCGTTTTGTGTGCCCGCTGAATGTGTAGAGTGGTGAATGGTGAGTGCACGGTGACATGAAGTGGTTATGATTACAAGCAATTTGCTGCCACACGTTGCTGGATGTTATCAGAGACACCCGAAGCGCCGCACAGTGGGGTAATATAAAGATACACATATGTTTTTGGTACCGGGCTAAAGTGGATAAAATTCTGCAAAATAGTTTACCGTTTTCCCGCAAAGCACTCTGAAAGTTAACATTTATTTTCAGTTTTTGTGCGAACAGCGATAAACGCGTGTTGTCCCTTACTTTGAAACGATCTCTTTTTGTGTTTTTCAAAAAGTATTTAAAAATTAATTAAGCAACCTTCATGTTCAGGTATTTCTGTAGTGCAGTGTGTATTTTGTTTTGTTAAAAAATGTTAATAAGTATTTTATTTTATTTTTGGTTTAAACCCTTAATAATTGTTTAATTTTGGACCTTTTCGTGAGTCTTGTGAGATCGAGCAAAACTGGTTTCATTAGCGTATAGCTTAGATATTTAAGTAACATTTTGGGAAAAAAAGTTTCGCGAATGGTGGGCACTTTTCCAGCATTTCGATTTCCAGCAGTTCGAACTCTGGCCCATGTATGAGAACAAATAGAAATGTGCAAAATACATTTTTGTTTAATTATTTATTTTTTAGATGAAAACAAACAAGCAAACGGTTTTATTGTTGTTTTTATCGTTTAGGAAAATTTCGCAGCTATGGATTAAAAACTGTAAAATATTTTTTTAAATGCTATTGCCGGTAAAATATGCCGAAAATTTTCTAACTGTCGGAAGAAGCAGGAAGTTGCAGGGACAATTTTTTACGAAATTGGACTAAAAAAAATACCATTGAAAACATTTTTAATAGATTTTTTTTAATTCTGACCCCATTGTATAAAGTATGAAAAAATTGCCACAAAAAAGTGCATTATATGTATATTATGCCCAAAGTTGCTTACTATGGAGTTGATACTAATGAGGAATGATGATAATGGTGATGGTGAGGCTTATAATGTTGATATGTTGATGAAGATTATAATAATGATAATCATCGTCATAATGATGATATTGAATTAGCTTCAAGAGGTGGCGATGAAATGTTTCAGTTAAACCTTGCAACTTAACTTTCATTAGAAATGTGCAGATTTATCTTTTGTAACTATTTTAGTTTTTTACCGTTTCTTACAAAATTTCCACTAAAGTATACCCAAAAACATTTGTTTTTTACTTTCTAATGTTCGATTAACTCTACCTAATAGTTATTTCATATCTAAATAGCCTGGGTGAATTAATCGTCATCTTCGGCATTAATTACCCCCACTGTGCGCCGTTGGGTTGCAGCCAGTGGACAAGGCAAGAAAAATTGCTAAGTTATTACCAGAGTTAATCGAGCGACTTGACGTGTCGCTGTGGTTCTTTTGATTGATTATGGTAAAAAAAATCTAAAATAAGTAGAAAAAATATGGCCAGGAAATAAAGCTCCAATGATACATAGGAAACGGAATCTGTGCGAAGAAAATCGATTGTGTCTTCTAAGACTCATCAAATCTTCAGTTACAAGTCAGAAAAAGGTTGTGAGTTCCAAAAGGACGTTAAAAACCTTTTTCTGGAAATATTAAAAAAAAAATTGGCCATATTTTAGGTTGCTAGCCCTTCTGGTTTAAAAGTTACAGGCAGTTAAACGGTTGAAAAAAGTCTACTCTTCTCGAACTCGGCCTTCAACTTTGATTGAGTTATATTTCTCATGGGATATTGGGGATCTTTCGAACTATCATTTGAAACTGAAGAGTTCTTCGATAAAATGAGCTTTATTTCAGTTCGCTAAACCTTTTGGTTGAAAAGATACAGGCAGTTGAACAATTTGAAAATAGTCCAAAATCTGTGAAAGTTGAAAGATGACTTTCACCTCTCAACTTCGATTTACTTAGATTTCCCGTCAGATATTGGGGAGTCTTTTAACCTCTAGTGGGAAAGCTGAAGAGCCATACTACTGGATGAGCCATAATTCAGGTTCCTAGCCCTCCTAGTTTAGAAGTTAGAGGCTGTTGAACGATTTGAAAAATCTGTGAAAGTTGAAAGATTACTTTGGTCTCTAAACTTCGATTTACTAAAAACTATCGTGGGAAATTTTACTGCAAAATAAGCTAAATTTCAGGTTGCTAGCTCTTCTGGTTTAGAAGTTAGAGGCAGCTGAACAATTTGAAAATACTCAGTCTAAAGTTAGTAGAAGTCAGTTTGATCGATTCAACTGCGATTTACTTAAATTTCCCATGGGATATTGGGAGTCTTCAGACCTATCAAGCTATAAGCTGAAGAGTTCTTCTACAAAATGAGCCATATTTCAGTTCGCTAAGCCTTTTGGTTGAAAAGTTACAGGCAGTTGAATACTTTCAAAATCGACCTTTGTCCAAGCCAACTTTTAATTTGATAATCCTACCAGGGACTATTTGGGGAATGGAGAAAAATCTTGTAAATGTATTAAAACTTACTAAATTAGATCAATCATTTCTTAATGTTTTATTGTGCTTTTGAAACTTAATAAACCCTCCTCAAAAAAACAAAGCAAAAGTTAAACGTTTTTGTTCGTTTCTAAAGCAAAACTTGAAAACTTCTTTTACAAAAGCTGTCAAAAGTGTGTGGAGGGAAAACAAAAACAAAACCAATGCGAGGAGACAATAAAAAATCACGTCCTTTGTGCAAGTTTCTGAAACGAAAAACCGACACAGCATTCAGCCAGGCGCTGAAAAAGTGCCCAAAACTTACGCAGGATATGCTGATACGGCCTATTGTGCCCAAGCCGTCAGATCCACACGCAGGCTGAGCACACACATACACACACACACACACACACTCACACAGCATAGGCCGACGCATGCAGCCCGTTCTCGATTGAATTTGAATTGAAATAGAAACGGCCGACGATGGCGCTGGGCCATGGGAATATCACTGGAACGGCGGCTTCGGATTGCCGTATGCGAATGCGAGCGCGTTTCTAATGAGCTGTGCTGCAACTATTTGTTTCCTATGCCGGGAACGGTGTCTGCTGTCGGCTCTACATTTGGCGTACTTGAATTTTTTTCATTGTATTTCCAACAATACAGGCAGATGCTTTGGGCGACGATTTGCAGTAAACCTGTTTGTTGATTTTGTGCGTACAACATATATGTAGTAGTATTTCTATATTGGCACTAAGCTCAAGGCACATTCGCCAACATCACAGTACAGCAATAGTGAAATATGAGCGAGAAAGCGTATAAACGAATGTACCTTGACATATTTCAAAAGTGGCAAAAAGTCAGGTGCGGTCAGACGGGAAGAAAATTGGCTGGAAAAAAATAAAAATTTGTCGAAATTAACTGAAATTTATTCAACCGCCCCAGAAGCAGTTTGACAGTTGTTCATGTGTAGAAGTGCACATGTATACACGCATAGAAATATATTCAGAAAATTTCGTGCTTTCTGTCTCATCGCTTGTCTCCCTTTGATTTCCGAATGAAAACACATTGTGAAGATAAGTTAGTGCCAATATAGAAGTATTACATATATGGCGTACAGGTTATATGTACATATGGGCATCTCCCAAAAAAGGTCCACCACGAATGAAAAATTCAAATTGCTCAGAAAAACTTTTTATTATCCAATAATACAGCTTAATTATCTATATTTTATAAATGTAAAAGAATTTTTAATTTTTTTTAATTTTTGACCGAAATATACTACTGTAAAAGAAAAAAGGCTTTTTCTGAGCCTTTTGACGAATTATATGCACATTTTGTCTTTGCGTTTTTATCTTATTCAAGTAATATTATATTTTTCTTGTAATGCAAAAGTTTTCTACTAACAACAATCTTATGTATTAGAGAAAGCGAGAGAAAGTGGAGTTCGAAGAACGGAAGTTTTTTTAGTTTGCTTCTTCCTGTATCCTTTTGTCGCGTCCGTGCCCAAAAAACCTTATTAGTTGTTGCCATTAGTGGACAAACTTTTCAAATGCAAGTAGCTGTCAGTTTTTAAATAAGTGCATTGTTCCCGTTAGGAAAATATAATAATTGGTTCCTGGCAAAATCGGAAAAAAATTTTCTGGGTGTTTAAAATTTGTCGCGTCCGTAACCGGAAGCTCTGAATCGATTCGATTGTTTTTCGATTTCCGGTAAATTTCCTCATTTCTTGAGACACAATTTTTTTTTTCAAAATATTGACTCTCATTGAACATTTTAGCAATAAAATACAAGAAAATATCAAAAAAATTATTTTGGTTGAGAATAACAGCTTCAGCAATTTTGTACGATATATCGTACAATGGTCCGCAAAGGAGTAAAAATGCATGAAACTTTTTTTTCGTTTTTTTATTTTATGAACAGTTCATTGGTTTATTTGATAAGAAAATATAAATTTAACAATAAAAATCAAAACGTGATTTCATTGATCGAAAATTATATAAATTATATATATATAAACAATTGAGTAACATCTATCAGGCCTTATAGAACCGTTATTGCCCTTTTCCCCTCAATAAAACACAGAATCAACCAAACACCATATAGCTTTGTAGAAAGATACCGAATATAGCTGATTCTTATTATCGTAGTGGGAGTGGTAAGTACTCATGTCTAACCTTACATAATCTGTGTCTGCCCAGTGAAACACAAAATCGTTAAGTAATTGTTATTTCTGAATAGAAATAGTCGATCAGTCGAATTGTGTTAGTTATACCATTTAGTGATGGGCGTGGCATTCAAGCAAACAGAAAAATTCTGTTACCAATCCATAACTTAAAAAAAATGCAAACATCACTTGCAACCTTTGCCTGCCATTTGTACGATAAATCGTACAAAGCTTTGCAACCCTTGTGGTAATTTGTACGATATATCATAAAATTTTTTAAAGGCTCGGGAAAAATATTTAGAAGCAAAAATTTTTAAATTTAATAAGTTTTATAAATCAACTGAGATTCAAACTTTGAAATTGTTTGTCTTTTTGCTACTAAAAAGTATTACATATTTAAAAATTCCGCCGCAGAAGCATCGCATCGCCAAATTCTTGCAAAGAGCTGCTTACAAATCGCACTCACACTGTATACCCACGGCAATGTGATTTATATTTTCAAACAGAATGGTAAAACATAACCTACTTAATAAGAATTAAAAGCCGTTTTATAAAAAAAAACGTTCGCTGTCAAAAAACAATCTTTAAAAACAATTGTACGATATATCATACAAATTTCCGGAAAGGGTTAATGAAAAATACTGTACAAATATGTTCAGCTAGTTAATTAATTCAATTTAATTAATTTATTAAGTTATTTCTAAAACCAGTTTGCTGCGATGTGATGAATGAAATTAAACAAGATCTAATTCCAATAGAGTTCCTTAGGAAAATTAAATAAACCACACTAAGAACTTTTAACTTTAATTTTTCCTTATTTTGATTGCTGTAACTTGAATTTAACTTGTTTTTATTAAAAGTTGAAGTGTTATAATGAAAACGATTACTGTATTTAATAAGGGGAATACCCTTGGAAAAATTTGTCGCGTCCGTGATGTCGCGTCCGTATTCATGATATACCTAAATAAAAAAAGGTAAGACAACATTTTCATATTTCATAAGTCTACGAAGAAAAGTTATCCTTTGACCTTCATTTGCATGTATATATATACAAAAAAAGTTCCCAAAAATCGCTAAATTTTGTATATGTCTATAAGAGCTTCAAAAAAACTTCTTTTTTTGTCGTGTCCGTTTCATTGCATAATTGCTTATTATTTTGTACTAATTTGTACTAAATATTTCCAATATATTTCTAAAATGTAGCACTATTTCAGCGCGGTATTACACTAAAAAAACATATCGACTTTTTGTGTTTCTTTCTTGTTTTTTGTGTAATTGAAAGCGTGCGAATGTCGCGTCCGTGCCACTGGGAGATGCCCATATGTATATTCTACTTTTTAACATTTTATACTCTAAAATTCTGGAGAAATATTCTTATAAATATTTTCTAGAAATTTGATCAGTCGAAATAAATCTAAAAAACATTAAACAAGTGTATTTGATTCAGAAAGAAAAAAATATAACTGGCGACCAGTGTTGGGACTTATTACTTTTGACAGTAACATATTACTTATTACACATTACTGACATTTTAAAGTAATATCGTTACATTACTTATTACTGGAAATGTGAAGTAATGTATCACAAAAAGTAATACATATATTATTTTCCGTCAACAAATCGAAATATTTGCGGAATTTCCAGCTATCAAATGTAGTCATTCTGCAAAGAAACAATCAGGTTAAATGTTTATTTAATTTTGAATTACAATTTGAATTTCGCTACCTTTCTTGTTAAAACCGCTTGAATTTGCTTGCAAATGTTAATTGTTTCTCCACTACCAAACTCAGTTGGAAATGAAACACGCGAGCTATGTTTGGATGGATGGATGGATGTGAGGGTGGACAGGAAGGCTACAAGCCTTCCATAGCACTCAGTCCATTTCAGACCATTGAACTATACCCATGGGGGATAGGGAAGGAAAATGAGAGTAATATCTCATATTTCACCCGTTTTTGAAATGCGTAAGCAACACTGTCTTTCCAACATATGTTACAGCACACATTCTAAGCGGATGGGGAAAGGGAGGGGAGGGGACCTACAGTTTAACGCCGAATCCGAACGGCGATTGGCAGTTTTTCGTTCACACAAGAGCGCACTTGTGCGATTCTTTTAATTCTCATTCCCTTCATGTGGATAGCGATAGAAGTAGACGAGTTGTTCACCAGCCCGAGCCAGGAATCGAACCTGGAGCCTTTGGTATGAGAAGCCAGCGCGCTACCCGCTGGAATATCAAGGTCGGCGAGCTATGTTTAGTATGAACAAGTGCAGCGTTGTATAATTGTAATACATCGTAATTATGTTATCAGTGCTGCTGTTTTACATAAAAGTTAGAACTTTGTTGACTAAAAAGTAATATTGTAATACGTAACTTGAAAAGAAAGTAGTAATATTACTGAAGGTGATTACTTATGGGAAAAGTAACTAGTTACACTACATTTTTAAAGCAAAAGTAATATACTATGTAATTTAGTTACACTACTTTAATATATTAGTCACAACACTGCTGGCGACGAGGATAAAAATAACATACAACATACATACAAGAACATACAAATGCATGCAGTAAATTGCATCTGAAAAGCTACAACAGTTACAGTATTACAGTAGGTGCAACTTTATATCGAACATTTTATGAAAATGATATTATACAAAAAAAAATTTTATTACATAACGTTGTAACGTGTAAATGACAAATTAAAAACAATATAAAAACTATATAAAAACAAAACAAAGAACAAAAAAAATACAACTATATTTCATCTTTACGCTCAATAAAATATAACGACAAAAAAAATATACAACAATGGCTTTGACGCTTGCTGGAAGTCTAAGAGAAGCAAGAAGCTTACCAGCATTTAGTGGGAGTGGGCTGAGCAATTACCTTCCAGATGCTGCAACGGTTCTGCAGTTAACGCCAGCTGAACGCCAAGGTACGCTACAGGCAGCCTTAACACGTTCGCGAACGTGAATGCTATAGCAGTCATTTTCATAGTGATGCAAAATGACGTGAATGCTATAGCATTCTAATTTTAAAGCCAATTTTTATTAATTAAATTTTAAATAAATTAACATTTTTCTAAATAATATGCTATATCATTCAATGTGTATAACGGCTAAAATACGATAATTTGACAACTGCTACTAACTAACTGCTAATAAATGTGTAATCAAGATAGTAATTCAGATAGTTCTACTAGTTTCCACAAAAATTGACTGTCTATTTTTGCAGCTCACTGAAATTTGTACTGTCCGCGAACGTGTTAAGCAATTGGTTGCAAGGTAAAGCACTAAAAGCTGTAGAGACGCTAGTGAATCCTACCTAGCAGGATATTTTGGCGAAACTGAAGGAAGAATTTTGTGTTAAAAGATCAGTCTTCAACTTGAGAAGCGATGCATTAAATGTTGATGCAAGGACCATCGGGGAGCTGCATTGTAAATTGAGAAATATTTTAAATGAAAGGAACACTAAAATTAGTTTGGAACCAGATAACTTGTACACACCTGAAAATAATGATAAATTTATTTTCGACATTTATGTTAATTACTTCCCCATTAGTATAAAAACGCTTTTAATTCAAAATAATATTAGATCGATAAGCACTTCGTACACATTTCTCTTAGAAAATAATTTGTTAAAAGATATTAAAATAATTAATCAGAAAAATGCGAATAGTTTTTCCAACAATAATTTTAGAAATATAAATAATTTTCAACATAAATCTAATTACAATAATAACTTCCCTTCTATTAAAAATTATAACCGGCAGAATAGAACAAACTACAATGGAAAATTTGCTAATAATGACAGAAATTACAGAAATTATGATAATCAATACCAATAGGCAATCACAAAACTATAACCAGAATCCTAGGAATTTTGTACAAAACCAACAAATCCAAAATAATATGTAAACAATAGTCAAGAACCGATGGAAATTGATGCAATCAATGCTACCGAAAATTTTCGTGTACCGCCTCGGAATTATCATTACCAATAACAACATTAACCATAAATAATACGAAAACAGGGTGCCTAATTGACAGTGGTGCTGCCACCACATTTGGCAATTACCCATTTTTCATTCAAATAGGTATACAAAAAAAATTTAGTAAAACCGATTTTACTAAACATTTTAGTAGGTAATAACATAATAAAGGAAGAAGTAATAGTAAACGTACCAGAAGAATTTAATGCCAAAAATGATACTATGTCTGTTAAATTAACAAATTTCATTAACAAACCCTATGATTGTATAATAGGAATAAATGTATTAGGCCCAATTGGAGCAATAATAGATTTTCAAAATAATACCATGACAATAAATAATAATGAAATCGACCTTGTTAAAAGAGATTTTAAAATACATAGATTACGAAGAAATAAATTATTTAGAAAAATTTGAGTTAGATGAATTTATAAGGTTAATACCTAATAATTTAAATAAAGAAGAAACTATAATACTAGAGAAATTTTTGCATAAAAATAAAAAACTTTCTATATTGAAGGTCAAAATGTACAAACTACTAATTGTGTGAAACATAAAATTATAACAACATCTGATAAACCAATATACTGCAAAAATTACCGTCACCCACAAATTTTAGAAAAAGAAATTGAACACCAAATTAATGATATGTTAGACCAAAATATAATAAGGCATAGTCGGTCACCCTATAATTCACCATTGTGGATAGTAATAAAGAAAGTAGATAATTCAAATAAACAAAAATTGCGTTTAGTAATAGACTTTAGAAAACTTAATGATATCACAATAGATGATAACTTTCCACTTCCGAATATTGAATCATTATTCGACAAGTTAGGTAAAGCACAGTACTTTTCATCATTGGACCTTGCAAAAGGTTTTCATCAAATACCAATGGATGAGAATGATATAGAAAAGACTGCTTTCTCGACACCTCATGGACATTTTGAGTACATCAGAATGCCCTTTGGATTAAAAAACGTGCCATCCACGTTTCAGCGGATGATGAATTACGTTTTATCTGAATATATTAATAACATTTGCATAATATATATGGATGGCATTTTAGTTTTTCCGACATCTTTAACTGAACACATTAAAAGCTTGCAGAAAATGTTTAATAGACTTAATGAATATAATCTTAAAATCCAAATTGATGAGTGTACATTTTTGGCAAAAGAAACTAATTTTTTGGGTCATATTATCACCAATAAAGGAATAAAACCTAACCCGGATAAAATTAACGTAATTCAAAATTTACAACTACCAAATACTGTGTAAGATATAAAATCTTTCCTCGTATTGACCGGATATTACCATAAATTCATAAAGAACTATTCTTTGGTAGCTAGTCCTATAATAAAATACTTAAAGAAAAACACGAAAATAAATATAAATGATCAAGCTTATATAAAAGCTTTCCAAAAATTAAAGAACATATTAATAAATCCTCCTCTACTATGTTACCCAGATTTTAGTAAAAAAACTCGTTTTAACCACTGACGCTAGCAATATAGGAGCAGTTCTCAGCCAAGAAAGTAAGCCTGTGTGTTATGCTAGCAGAACCCTAAATGGCCATGAGAAAAACTATTCTACCTTAGAAAAAGAAGTATTAGCAATCGTTTGGTCAATTAAATACTTTCGCCCATATCTATATGGTAGAAAATTTCTTGTTCAACCCGATCATCAACCTTTAAAATGGCTATACTCTCTAAAAGACCCAAACTCTAAAATAATACGGCGGAAAATATTACTGGGTGAGTTTCAATTCGATATCGAATTTCTTAAAGGGAAGGAGAATAGAGTGGCTGATTTTTTGAGTAGAATTCAATTACATCAAAACTCTATAGAAAGTATTCACAGCGTAGCAGAAGATTTGAATGACCATTTTTATATTACCTAATAATAATAATAATTGATTGGCACGACAGCCCGCTTACGCGAGACTAAGGCCTAGCTTCCCGCAACCACCCGTGTTGTGCGTGTGAATTTTGTACGCGGGTGGAAGGGACCTACAGTTTTATGCCGGTTCCGAACGGCAGGTTGGGAGCTTTTTCATATGCAATTTTTACTCTCAGAGGTTTGCCATTTCCAGCTGAGAGGACAGCCACCGAAAGAGAAAACGAGTTTCCCGTTATTTTTTTAGGTGTTACTACATGCAGTATTCGATCTTGCGTCGCTCTGCATGCGACTCGCTGGACCGCGCACTAACCAACTGAGCCACGGCGGCTGCCGTTTTATATTACATAATAGAAAAAAATGTTAATAAATATAGAACTCAGATAAAAATCGTAAAACATAAAGATAAAGAATTTGAAATACTTTTTGGTAAATATAAAATTATTTACGTTTCAGAAAATGACATAAATAATAAGCACTATTTAAATGATTTATCTAGAAGAAAGTTAAGAAAAGGAACTGTGGGAATATTTTCGGAACTTCAAGATGATAAATAACACAGCAAATATTAATACAACTATTTTCAAAAGACAATAACATAAAATTTATAAAAGGCACGAGGCTAGCTAAGGATATAGAATCTGATGAGACTTTGTTAAATATTATTAATGTATAATAAGTTATAAATGATAAGGGTGTATAAGTATTATAATACTTATAAGTATTATAATACTTATACTTATACTTATAAGTATTATAATACTTATAAGTATTATAATACTTATACACCCGAAAAACCAAACGAAATAATTCATTTAGACATTTTCCAAATTAAAAAAAACATGTTTTCTTACAACAATTGATAAATTTACAAAATGAGGCACAGCTCATAAGTTAAGTGATAAAAATATGATAACAGTAAAAACTAAATTAGATGAAAGAATCGAATTTTCAGGAAAACCAGATAAAATAATAATGGATAATGAATTTAATAACGCATTAATTAAACTATTTGGCAGGAAAATAATATAGAAACCCATTACACAACACCTAATTCGCACACAGGTAACTGATATAGAGCGATTACACTCTACACTACTCGAACACATAAGAATTCTTAAAAATAATGACGATGCTGAAATATTAACGATGCTGAAGAACTAGTACTGAAAGCAATTACATTTTATAATACGAGGGTTGCCTTTTATATTTCGGGATTAGAGAAGAAAAACAAATATTAATTTAATTTTATTAATATTAAATAAGTAAATAAATAAATTATTAATTAATTAAATTAATATTAATTTAATTTTATTAATATTAAATAAATAAATAAATTAATTATTAATTAATTAAATTAATATTAAATATTAAATTAATTTTTTGAGCATTTCTTTCGACCAATCGACACGAGTCTTTTTTTGAGCAGTTGACAAATTGTGTGGGATCCCACGTGAACAAATTGTTTTGACAGTCAAATGTTCATGCAATATTGAATGTATGCTGGTCCCACTAATGCCTAAAGTTGTCTCAATCTCACGATAGGTCACATGACGATCTTGCAATATCAGTTCGCGCACAGCATCAATGGTTTTCGGAACAACAACTGATTTTGGACGACCTTCACGAAATTCGTCTTGGAGTGAACTACGACCACGACTGAATTCACCATACCATCGATAAACACTGATCCTTGATGGAGCTTCATCACCAAAAATTAAATTAAGTTCATCTATGCACTGTTGCTGAGTTAATCCACGTCGAAAGTTGTAAAAAATAATCCCACGAAAATGTTCACGATTTAATTCCATTTTTGGGCCGAGATGAATTTTTCAACTCACTGTAAATAATATAAAAGCGCTCGTATGTCAAAATGTTCTGAGTACTTATAACCTCAAAAATGTCCAACTTTACGATACAGCTGTCAGTTTTCAGATTGCATCACCAGAGTTGCCAAATCCCGAAACATAAAAGGCAACCCTCGTAATTCGATACATTCTACCACTAAATTAAAACCTATTGATTTTATAAATGATTTAAATCTAAAGTTAAAGACAAATCTGAAGTAAATAAAAGAAAAGCCATTAATAGAGAAAATTCCAAAAGAGAAAATATTTCCCCCGAGTTAGAAAACAAATTTGTTTATGAAAAACCCAAATGCTAATAGACAAAAGACCGCTAAACGTTTTAATAAATATCATTACGGTAATCCAAACAAAGTTTCAAAAAATAACATATCAATTAAATCGTATATATATAAAATCTTAAAATCTGTTGGAAAACTATATGCTTACTTTAATTAAAAAAATAAATAAATAAATACAAAAGAATTCATGTACATAATTTTAAAATAACCTTTGTAAATAACTTCAACCATGCATAGCTTTTCTCAATTTATCAATTCGACACTTTTAACATTACTTTCTCTTTAATTTATCTATTTATCTTATTAGCTTTTACTTTAATATTTAATTGTTAAACGTTCGTCGTATAAAATTAAAACCTTTTATTGTACATTCCACAAAAAAAACAATCAAACAAAAATTCGAAGGGACTCGAATCTTTTAAGGAGAGGCGAGTTATATGTACATATTAAAGTCCTGCATAAATAAATTAATTTTGGCGGCTACACTACTGTACATTAGATTCGATTTAGTGCACGATTTTTCGATTCCGAAGCTCCGCAACCTCTAATTTTATGCGGTTTGGTGAAAAAGTGCATGAGCCCAAAAATTTGGGGGCTAGGGTGGGGCTAAATGGTGTCTCATCGAGGTCAAAGTTCACAAAATAACACTTCGTTCAATAATGTGTGTGACTAACTAATTAAAACACATTTTTTTGCCAAAATTCGTTTTTATTCATCAACATAGTCCCCTTTTAGGGAGATACAATCATTCCAACGCTTTTCCAATCTTTCGATACCGCCTTTGTAGAACGATTTTTCTTTGCCTTCAAAATAGGCGTTAGTTTCGGCGATTACTTCATCATTTGAGCCAAATCTCTTACCACGGAGCATCTTTTTGAGGTCTGCGAAGAGCCAGTAGTCGCTGGGGGCCAGATCTGGAGAATACGGGGGATGAGGAAGCAATTCGAAGCCCAATTCATGCATTTTTGCCATCGTTTTCATCGACTTGTGACACGGTGCATTGTCTTAGTGAAACAACACTTTTTTCTTCTTCATATGGGGCCGCTTAATCGCGATTTCTTCTTTCAAACGTTCCAACAACGCTATATGTATAATAGTCGCTATTGATTGTTTTCCCTTTCTCAAGATAGTCGATGAATATTATTCCGTGCACATCCCAAAATACTGACGCCATAACCTTGCCAGCCGATGTTTGTGCCTTTGGATGCTTTGGGCGTCTTTCACCGGTTGCATGCCACTCAGCAGACTGCCGATTTGACTCTGGAGTGAAATGGTGGATCCATGTTTCATCCATTGTGATGTACCGACGCAAAAACTCCGACTTGTTGGGCGTAAACATGTCCAAACAGCTCTTTGAATCATCGATTCGTTGTTGTTTTTGCTCCGGTGTGAGCAAACGCGGCACCCATTTCGAAAACACCTTTTTCATAACCAAATGTTCGTGTATTATGGTGTGTACACTGCCTGCTGATATCTTTAGAATGTCAGCAATCTCCCCCACTTTCACTTTACGGTCGGACATAATGATTTTCAGTGTTTTTTCAACGTTTTCCGGAATAACAGCGTCATTTGGCCGTCCAGTAGATGGAATGTCATCGGTGTCTGTACGACCACGTTTGAATTCAGCATACCAATAACAAATGGTTCTTTTTGATGGAGCAGAGTCCGAATAATGTTTTTCAAGCCATTCCTGGCATTGAACAGTATTTTTTTTCATTAAAAAACAATGATAAATCAGCACACGGAATTGCTTTGAATTCATTTTTTTTGAAAACTCAAAAGTAGTGTCACTTAAAGCACTGTAACTTGTAAATTAATGGTCGGATTGACATAAAATTTTGACAGTAAGCCTAAAAAGGTTCACAATTTCGAAAAAAAATATTGATTTAGTATTAGTGCCGCCATCTATGTGTCAGTCACACACATTATTGAACGAAGTGTTAGCTGGGAAATTCGACAAATTGCTCCACAGCTGATCAGAAGTTGCTCTTAGAGGGTTAAAATCTATGACCGACCCCTCTAGTTTTCCTTACTGAACATTTCTTTCATACATTTCTTCACATACTCACCCCCCATCTCCAACCCTTAATGGGGCTCCCATACAAAATGGTCGTTTTTATAAAATAGGCTCCCATTGCTCCCAGGTTGCCCTCAGATGTAGCAAATATATGACCGACACCCATTTATTTTATCTTCCGAATGTTTCTTCCAAACATACCTACCCGCTCACTCCAAGTTTTAAGGGGATGCAAATGTAGTGGTTAAGGCAGGTTCTCACCTTGTGGATCCGAAAAAGTGCACTTTTTTTAGGAATTTTTTTTGAGAAAACGGTTAAAGATACAACGCTGAAAATTGTTTCTGGATATGAACACACATTTATTTAGAGAATACAATTTTTCAAATTGAATGAATCAAAAAAAGGGGGGAGGGGGCGTCCATCAGTGGCGGCATGTCGGCGAGGAGGTGTCCCGCTACCGGAAGTGATTCCGTCAAAACCCGTGATCGGAAACACAAAAACCGAACACAGTCTTAATGTGTACCGTATTATCTATTGAATGAACCAAGATCATGAAAAAAAATCAAAATTACAAAAGTTATGAGGTTTTGAAAACAAAATTAAGATTTTCGCATTTTTTTGTTCACTAATTATTTTTTTAAATAAACAATTTCTATATATTTTTGGCTGATCGTGGTTCGTTTATTAGAAAAAACCCTAAGGAACATTTGGTGACGATTGGTTCATTCCAGCGCCTTCAATCACTTCCGTAAGGTCCGAAAATGTGGTTCTGAGAAAAACGCGTTTAAAGTTTAAAGCGCGCTTGGCCGGTGCTCTACACTGCTCTATGTAACAGCCTGTAACTTTTGTAATTTTTCAGATTTTGATCTGAAATTTCTGCAGCACATTTTTGAAACATATATCTACACGATAAGGCAAAAAAAAAATTATTATTTTTTTTTCCACAAGGTGAGAATCTGCCTTAAGTAAGCGAGAAAACATCGTATCTCGGAAACTACCGAGATACGATTTCAATGATTTATTCAGCGATCGCCAACATTCTTGAGTACAAATATACAAAATTAATTAAGGTTCAGAAATTCACCACCAGAGGGCGTCCCTTATACGATCGGATTTGTGACATTGTCAACTTTTGGGTTTCTACAAAGCAAAAATCAAAATGTATTGTCGAAACCCCATTAACCTCCCCATTTTGAATATAAGTGTATGGGCGAGTATGCGAAGTATTCGAAGATCAACAGTTTCATCGAATATTTTTATGCGCAGTATGTCACTTTTCCATGTGTATACTGTGGTGCGGTTGAAGTGGCTTATTAGTTAATACGCAAAATGGAAATTATTGAAGAAAGTAGCATAACAAATAAATAAATATTTATATATAACATAAATATTTCTAAATATCTTAGGAATAATAAAACGAGTATAGTCGAATATATTCGAAGCAGTGTGTACTATTATTCGAATGCTGTTGTCCTAGTTTTCCTGCTTCGAGCGAATATGAATAAATAGTGTACGTCTACTCGTTTATGTTCGGAGCTTACTCGTACTCGAAGAGAGCTGTACTCGTATTCATTCGGACTGGTCCACAGAGATGAAGTGAAGTATTCTATTCAAAAGCATTTGAATGTTTTCGAATAGCGAAAACGCGTGCAGGACTCTAGTAGATATATTCTACTTGTTAAATTTTACTTATTTCATTTTATAATTTTATAATCTAAAATTCTGGATAAATACTTGTTATAAATATTTTCTAGAAATTTGATCAGTCGAAATAAATCTAAAAAACGTTTAACAAGTCTATTTGATTCAGAAAGAAAAAAATATAACTTACATATTTGTTTGTGTGTGTGTGTCTGTGCGTGAGTGCGCCACAGGACAATGCCAAACGCACATAAAGTAGTTGTAGCAATTGGCAGACTAGTCGAACTAAAGTACAGTAGAACTAAATTTGCGCGAAATTGAAAATATTTTTGGCAACTTTATTCTATTAATTTAAGTTATTTGTTTGAAAAGGACATCAAATATTAATGTTGAAAAATAATTTCAACTTTCTGAAAACACCTCAACACTGTGAGCTCAACATAAAAATTGTAATTAAGGTAAAAAAAAGAATAAAATTCAAAACTCAATAAAACAAAGAGAGAATTAAACAAAGTTTTGTTGAAGAGAGCATCAGAAATTGTTGGGGCCTGACCAGAATAAGTGTGAAAGGCCGAATTTGCGACCTAAGTTGAGTTGAATAATAAGAAATTAAATGTAAAAGTTGAATATTTTTGACTGACTTCGGTGTAGCTTATAAACGAATAGTTTAAGGTAAAATGAAAAAGGCAACTAAAAGGTTTTAGTTGAGTTTAGTTGAATCAAACATTCTCAATTCGAGGAGAGCTAACAAATAATTATCTACTGTGCTCGGTGTCTCACTGACTCAGTACTACTGCGAACTCGCATTGTCGATAACCATTAACGGGAGGATCGATTTAATTGCTTCCAAATAAAGGTTTTCCAAAGATGTGGCACAAATTTGTTTATAATTTGCCTTGAATTAGTTGTTTCACTTCGCCACAGTCTGTGTAAACACAGACCGAACGCAGCAAGCGCCAAGCACGGAAACAAACGAAACGTCGCGCAGTTTTCCCGGCCTTCGCTTTACATAAACAATCCGCAATCTTCAATCTAACGCCGCCGAAACGCTAGGAATGCCAAAAATATGCGCTTCGTCCATGCCGCGCACACATTTCCGCCTTTAGTTCCGCTTTGCGGCAAAGCCGAACAGACAGCGGCTGATCGCGCTGATCCGCAGACCCGCCACAAACTGCATCGCCGTCAGCCATCCAGCCAGACAGTGGGGCCCGGTGTGGCGAAAGTGCAGCGCACGGTTCGGGGAAATTTTCGAAATTTCTTCGTCGAAAAGGCAAATGAAAGCAAAAGTGCAAATAGAAATAGAAAAGCGGCGCCGCCTGTGGGCGCGCGGGGCCAATAAGTGCGGTGGAGCGCAGCCAAAGTTGCATCATGTAGACACGCAAGAATTTCCTCACTTCCATGTCTGCTGTGCGACGGCGAAAATAACTCAACTCAGCCGACTCCGAGGCAGGCGGCCACTCCTGTCTTGCTGCAGCCGCTGCACGGCTGATGAACCTAAAAAAAGCACACAAAGACGCAGAAATTAATGACAGAAATATCGCGACAGCAGCCAAACGTTTAAATGGCTTTCGCCATGGGGACACGCGTTTGTTTGTGCGGCGCACTAAAATTAGAACGGACGCAGCGGTTGGCGCAGACGATGGACAGACAGCCGCAGCCGGCACACAAACCAGCTGATAGAATGCCGCCGTGGCTGACTAGCGGCGCGCTACTAAAATAGACGTGTTAGACTATTAATTGTTGTTGTTTCTGTTAGCAGTCGTCTTGTGAATGGGATTAGACGGATTTGTGTGTAAGCAGTCGATCGGCAACGATCACTTGGCGATAATGTGCGGATATATGCGCCGGCGAAAAAGTGCCGAGGCGAAGGAAAGCGATTGCGGATAGAGGCCCAGTTGGAAAAGCAATGAAGACTATCTGAAAAATTCTGATTAATTAGTTTTATTATTATTATTTATTTATTGTTATTTATTATGCTCAAATATCTTTTATGAATATTTTTTAATAACAAAATAGTAATTTTGGAATAAAGATATTTTTGATGATTTTTTTATATGTGTTTTAGTTGTATTTTATTTTTAATATTCTTGTGTTCATATTTTAAGAGCGGGCCCTCTGAGTCACCAGAGTTGGCCAGGTCGTTTAATTCTTGCTGGGATTTTAACAATACTCATGGTCAAAGTGGTTTAGTGTTGGTATTTTCGAAGGTGAAATGCCTATTTAATGAATCAATAAACTTTTTAGTTCCACAATGAGGCGCGTCTCTTGAAAACTTGGAGACCTAGAAGCAAAATTTAATCGCAACCTGTTATCTGCAAAACCCCATAATTTGAAAATAATGTAACTGATTGAGGCTAAAGCTCGTACTGATGTGAGCAATGGAGGTTATGGTTCAATCTGAGCTGCAATTCTAACCTCAAAGAATAATAAACTACTAGTTGGACCTCATCAAACAAATCTCAGCAATTCTACAACCCAAATCTTGCAATGAGAGTACTTTCCATACATTACGCCCACCAAACAAAGCTAAAGAGCCCAAAAATATGTCAACTCAGTCAGCGGCCAAGTCAACGTTTGGCAGTTGAATTGAAAACTGTCGAAATCATATTTTAGTCACAAGTGGGCGTGTTCCACATGCGTTGCGCCCTAACACATTGCAGCTTTCCGCTTTAATCGAAATAAGTACCACACAGCTGTGTGGCATTTTTTCAGGCGTACTTACGTATCATTAACCAATTCAGTGGCGTCCTGACAGGAGGAGCAGCGGCTGTTGGCGGTAGTGGGCGCGTATTGTGTATCCGGTAGTTGCTGTTGCTGCTGTTGTTGTTGTTGTTGTTGTGTTAGCGGTTGATTAATGCCACAAATGGTGGGCATAATTTCCAATGACGTAGCTAAGCGTTAGAACATTGCTGCTTGTTTTGTGTAGTCGATTTTCAGGCAATTGGATTTTCAGGAAATTGTGACAACTGTGTTTTGTGTATTGTGAAGATATGGTTTTTGGCAAACGTTTTTGAAATCTTTAAAGTTTATTTTTTTAAATAATTAATAAATATTTTTTTTATTATTTAATTATAATATTTTTATTATTTTTTAATATTTATTAAATATTAGGTTTTAAATATTTATTAAAATATTTTCTAAGTTGTAGCTTTTATTTATCTTTTATTATTTTATATTAGTTTTTTATCATATTTTAATTTATTATTATTGTCATTTATTTATTCATAATTCACTATTAAAATATTTTTTTTTGTATATTTTGATTTCAATTTATTTCTTATTTGAATTGGATACTCAGAAAACTTGTTAGCACATTTTTTGCACAAAAATATTGAAACACTTTTGTTTTGTAGTGATTACTTTTTCTTATTTGAATTTGCACTAAAACACTTTCTTCAAATAAAAAGCTGTACCTATTTTTGTTAAATTTTGTATTCAAAATCCTTTCCGAATCCCATAACTTTCAATTCTTTGCTATACACCTGTATTCAAGGCAGTTTTCGAAACTCCACTTTTTGTTAGGTCCTGCCTTTTAGCTATCGATTCAATCTGCTATTGATCAAAACGACTTCGAACCGTATTGTTTCCAAATACGCCTTCTTTTCCATACGATTTTCAATACCTTTTTTGAAACGTTTTTATTAGCCTTATTTGCCTAAATATTTGTAAATTCGATTTTGTTATTTACACAACTTATTCAAAAACCTCTTGATTCAATTCCCGAATAGAAACCTTTTTCAATGCCTTTTTAAAATCAATTTTCTCTGCCTTTTCGCTCAACGTCGTTGTTCATCGCTTCATTTGCCGCACATTTCCTTCGATTTATGGTTTTTATAACTTCATGCAACGTTTGTTGTTTTATGAAATTAAATTGCAATTTATTGATTATCTTTTCACACTTTTTTGGCTCTTTCCCTGTTTACTTTTTTCTTATTGGTTTGCCGCTGTCGCTTTTCCTCCTCGTAGGTGGCAATAAACCGTGCGCGGCGTTTTTTATATGTTTGTGTGTATTTTTTATTCGGAAAATGTGAAAATGAGCCGAAGGCAGTGGCAAAGGACGCGACAGCACTCGCCACTCCACGGAACACTGACACTGACGCACAATGCCGAAGGTGTGGTGCGAAGGTGGCAACACCGAATTTTCCGGCCGCGGCGCGGAAAGCGGCGAGTCGTGTAGCTACAGGATAGCTACCCGAAAGCGTGACACAGTAAGCAAAAAGAGTTCGTGGCTGGTGAGGAAGCGTCGAAAAGGAGCAACAAAAATTGATGAATGATGTGATGGTTGTTATTGTTGCTAGTTTTACTATATGCCTGGCTTCCTGCTCTTTAGTAGTGAATTCGCAGCTACACAACCAGACTTTTTAATTGTAGTTGCTTGGGGAGACGCTGCACAAATCGGCAGAGTTTTTAGAGATCAGCGTTTTTTTGTTGTTGGGCCTAAAGTTGGCTGAATGTGGTGCAATTAGTAGTAGAAAATCGTACACTTTTCTGAATTAGTTTTTCATTTATTCCATTTATTACTAAACTAAATGTAGTAAATTCGTCGTTTTTCCACTGTGTTTGGCCGATGCATTTGCTTTGGCTGCTTTCTTCTCACTTTTCCTGATTTCAGTGGATTTTCAAGATTTTCTTCTCACACTACCTTTTCGATTTAACTGTTTCAATTTCAATTTTGTTCTTATTATATTTTTATAAAATTGCTTTTATTATTTTTTTTACCAAATCATTGATTGTTGGTCATTATTCACGCTGCGCACACGCTCACGCACTTTTCTCGAAACCTGTATTTCGGCTTAAGCAAATATCGAGAAAACTTCTTTCCACCACAAAATGCGGCCTAGAATTTGTTGCTCGATTATTTTCTTTTTGCACAAAAAAACTTGTTTAATTGTGGTCCGTTTGGTTTGCAGACTGGCAGCGAAATTTCGGTGTTGATTGGGAAAAGCGTTGAATTTTCTCCGGTAAAAACGAAAACCAAAATGGCCGCTCTGTGTGTCGAGTGTTCACATTCGCAGACGTTCGCGTACGACGGAAATGTGCGTGAAAAGGCGTCCACGGCGTTGTGTTCGTATTACAACGGCCGATGTCGAGTCGATGACGTTGATGCTGACGCTGACAAAGGCGACACCGACGGCGACAGCACAGTCGTGCGTGCCGCTGCCGGTTACAACAGTTGGCCGGTACGGCGCGTTAGCTTAAGAGTGCGGGGGGCGCAGGGGGAGGCAGCCGGTACGCCGCAGTAGCCGGCAACGTGGCGCAATGCTGGCGAGGCTGTGCGCTGTGCGCCGACGTTGACGCTGACGTCAGTGGCGCAAGCAAGCGACAGCTGGCGATTCGTGGGAAAATGCGATTCTATTGGAAAATTGTGGTGAAAATTGGCTGTTGTTGCTGTGGGACAAATTTTCCACTACAAACACAAGCAGCCAACCTCTGCGCGTCGGTGTGTGTGTTTGTGTCAAACGGCTGTGAGTGTGTGCGTGTGTGTTTCTGTGTATGCGAGAGAGCGCCTAAATGTGCAAAGAGCGCAAAGCAGATATCAGTTTTTTTCCACGGGCAGTTGCGAGTGTGTGTGTGCGCGACGCTTGGAAACCATTTCACTCAATTGCTGGCGCTGTGTTGGTGTCCAAAACACACTCACACATACACACCCCGCGCTTTGCACTGACACTTTGAAAAAATTCCACCTATGAACTGTGTGCTGGTGTGTGTGTCTTTAAAATTGTCTTTGCATTGCTTTTGATTTGCTTGCACTGACTTTCCATTCGCTGCTCTGTGCATTTGGTTTATAAAATTTTTCTTCAGAGCAACAATATATAAACTTTTATAGTCCTCCAGAAAAATGTTACTGCTTTAGTGTTTTGCGGTTTCCGAGCAATTTGATTTCGAATTTTGGGCCTCAGCGACTGGACCAGAACTACGTTCAAGAGTGGAACTGTAAAAATAAATTAAAATCGAAAAAAAAATAAATTAAATTAAATTGTTCGATTTTGCTGAAAGTTCAAAAATTAATTTTAATAATTCTTTTAATTATACTTTTCTAAAACTAATTGTGTATTTTATTGAATTATTTAATATAATTCATTAGAATACATTTTTATAAATAAATTTAATTTATTCAACATTTCTTGAGTGACACGGAAAAATGCATAAAGGTGCCACAAGTGTTCTTTGCAACACACTTTTTCGAATCGCACTCAATGATTGCATTCGTTGCTGTTTTCCATTCCATTTCTTTAGATTACTTCCATTTCTCTTTGCTCATGGATTTCATGGAATGCGCCAACGAATCTGATAACTTTTCATTTTCATTATAAGACACAGAGAAGAGAAAAGGAAAATTACACAAACTCACAGGGACAACACACATTTTCCTTGTATAGTAAATGTTGTTGTTGTTTTGAAAAAACTACCCCCAAATTCCAAATGCCAGAATTTTCACGTATTACGCTACACCGTATACATACATACACACACATATATATAAGGTTTGCATTTTCCTCCGTGTCATTCTCGTCCTTAGGTTTTTATAGTACTTTAGTACGCATTTTACTACTACGAGAATTACTACAGTTTCCAGTAATACAATGTGTACTATTTAAATAATATTTTTAGTATACAACAATTTCCATTGTAGCTGATTACCGCTACTAGTAGAACTACTACTACTCTACTGCTATTAATACTACTACTACTACTATTACTACCATTTACTACGAAGTTACTACGTTTGCTGTTATGTACCTACTGTTAACTGTTATATCTCACATTATTAGGACATCTAGATACACATTATTTTTGACTGCCACTTTCACTACAATACTACAACCACTCTATCTGCCTTTCCTCTCACTTTCACCACCAACACAACTTTCCTTCTGGCCTATTCTGGCCATTATCCAAGCAATTCAACAAGTAACGAGTCTATGGATTGGCTACGCCAACATTACAATTTAATAAGAAGTCTTATAAGACGAATTAATAATATTACCATTAATAATATTAAGATTTACCCATCAAAAGACCATTTTTATACACTCAGAATATGGCAAACAGCAAATAATAATAGAAAAATAATACTTGACTGTCTTGAACTGAACTGATGCAAACTAATGCGATGTAAAAAATGAAACAAAATGATGTCATCAAATGAAACACACTCTTTGACTTAATGTTATTACGAGCCATTAGTTATTATAAAGTTGGATGAAGCTCTTGTAAAAGAAGTTTTCAATATGAAAATCCGTGAACAAAACAAAGAACGAGCATTTTTGTTCAGATTCGGTTCAGCTTACCACCTCCAAGTGCATGTTTTCAGGATTGTCAGCGTCATAGTGAAATTATGCATTAAAGATACAAGTACATAACTTACTAGGTGTATATAACATTGAAGAAACCCCTTCATCATTGTGCTGTGGCTCAAAGAAGTTTCACTCAAAGCAGCGACACATCAAGGCAAATGGCCCAACACGGGTAGTTATCGTCACCTTACTTTCGCTGTACAGAAGTTTTGGTGGCTCTAAAAGGTTTTCAGCTCAACTTAACGTTTGTTAAACTCAAATGCATCAGTACTTTTTTAATCTTATTGCAACAAGTCTGACCAAAACATAAAATTCCATATGGGTTAGCAATTCTGCTGATGCAAAAACATGCAAAACGCTGCATGGAAATACATCAAACAAAAAACTAAAATCTGGCTTCTTAACACTACAATGTTCGGATAGGTACAAATTAGGTATTGCAATCCCGGGATCGCGAATCCCGGAATCCCGGGATCCCGGATAATTTCAGCCCGAAAAATCCCGGGATTGACAAAATCCGATTCCGGGATCGAAACAAAAAGTAAACCACCAGAATTTTCTAAAAACATGCAAGTTTAACTATTCTTTACACTAATGTGACTTGTCACATTCACAGGGAAAATGGTGTAAATAAGAGGATTAAGAAAGAAACAGTTAATATAAAATCATCAACATTTGAGAATTAAAACTAAAACGAAACTTGAATTATTGATAGTTATTACTCATATCGAATTTCACTTATTTTGAATGGTCAAATCTTGAAGATTTACATATAATACGATTTGATCTACTAGTATTGAACCAGAGAGAGCCTTTTTCAGCAGGTTAGCCAGGTGATTTGGCAATTAAATGCGTTTCTAAGTTATTTGTCATAAATATTTTGTTCTTAGTTGTAAATTAAGTAAACAGCATTGTATTTAATACATAGATATAATTTATTTGATTGAAAAAAGTCTGAACAAGTTCCTTAAAGTAATATACCAGGTATATCAGTATGAAGTCAGCCTCAAGATACAAATGTCTCGATAGGGAATATTTGTTGGGAACGAGCCTTAATTTTTTTTTTTGTTTTGTTGCTATGACATCTGTCAAGCATATTTAGTATACATCAAGTCATTGAACAAACAACATCATATTTTTTCATCGTGTTAAAAATGTCGAATTTTGTACCAGATAGTGATGATTTGTAGAAAGCATTATTTTTTTTTTTTTCATTTGAAGAAAAGTGCTGCAGAGTAGCATCGAATGCTTGTCGAGGCATATGGTGATCAGGCTCAGGTTTCATGGAAATAATGATTTCGATGTGAGAAATGAAGAATGTGGAAGACCACCAAAAAAGTTTGAAGACGCCGAATTGCAAACGATATTGGATAAAGATGACACTTTTAGTCAAAAGCAAATGGCAGAAATGTTAAATGTTGCACAAGCAACAATTTCTGTCCGTTTGAGAGCTATGGGAAAGATCCAAAAGTGTGGAAAATGGGTGCCACATTAATTGAATAAAAGGCAGATGGAAACCGAAAAAACACTTGTGAAATTTTGTTTCAAAGACGAAAGAAAATCAATTTTGCATCAACATTCAACATTCAACATCAACTGCAAAACCAGATGTGATGTGTTTAGTGTGACCAGAGTGGCGTGGTGTATTACGAGTTGTTAAAACCTGGCGAAACCGTGATAGTGATTGCTACCGACAACAAATGATCAATTTGAACCATGCATGATGCATTGATCGAAAAACGACCAGAATGGGCCAGAAGACACGGCAAGGTGATTTTGTTCCATGACACTGCACCTGCACACAAAGCAAGACCGGTTCAGGATACAATCAAAGCACTTGGCTGGAAGCTGCTACCCCACCCGCCGTATTCACCAGACTTGGCTCCTTCCGACTACCATTTGTTTTCATCGATGGGACACGCATTGGCTGAGCAGCACTTGGATTCCTACGAGGAAGTCGAAAATTGGGTATCTGATTGGTTTGCTTCAAAAGACAAACAATTATATTGGCGCGGTGTCCACAAATTGCCTGAAAGATGGACAAAATGTATGGCTAGCAATGGCCAATACTTAATAAAATAAAATGTTTTTTTTTGCTTTCCCATTAAAAATTAGTGTTTTATTTTCGGAAAAAAGGCTCACTTCATACTGATATTCAATCCCGAAAAAATTCCCGGGGTCCCGGGATTGTTATTTTCAGTCCCGAAAATCCCGGGATTGCAAAACTGGTCCGGGATTGCAATCCCTAGTACAAATGTACCTTCACGGAGAAATAAACATAAAATTTGTACACCATTTATTTGCAAGCAGAGCGAAACTCCATGATAGCCTCAAATAATCTGTGCAGATTCTAGAAAAAGAGGAAAAAATAAAAAAATATTTGTGTGGTGGTGGGTGAGAGTCGCCACAAAAAAGTCGTCTCATTCTGCTTGGCATAGGTACAAATGTACCCCCGTGTATTTGTATCATTTACACAGGTGATATAGTTGTTGGGAGGTAGGGTAAATATGTTTTGACAATGAGCTTGTAATGTTCAGAGAGATATATATTATATATATTATATTTGTAATAGGAATCACCAGGGGAGCTCATTTAGTAACGTTCGTCCGTCTGTCCATACGTCAATCGGCTAGTTCGCACAATAGGACCTGAACGCGAAAAGTCATTGATATGAAATTTGGTATAGAAACTCCTGGTGCTCAATCTAAGAACTGGTACCCAGTTGGGCATGGTTCGCCCACTTTTAACCAGGGTTGCTATAGAGAACATTATAGGAGGCGGTAAACCCATCAAAACAAGACGTACCGTTGCTGGCTCAAGCACACAAGGTCGTGTGAGCAAGAAAGTTATTGGCACCTGTAAGATTTGTTACTCTCGCGAAAAATTTAAACGCAAAACACGCCAATCATGTTCTTTTTGTGGATAGCCAGTATGTGCCGTCCATTCCTTGCCGTCCGTGAATGCGATAAATGCGTCGCCTACATGGTGAGGATAATTATCTTTATCTATATTCTATATCTATATATCTATATATATAAAAATGAATCGTGGTCCATTCGGCTGCTTAAAACTCGAGAACGGCTGGACCAACTTGAATACTTCTTTCGGCGGGTTTGTTCGAAATTGTTACGTGAAGGTTTATAAAAAAAGAAAAGTCGGGAAAACGAGGCGTGGTACCACAAGAATACATATTTAGACAATAACTTTGGAACCATAAGTCACACATCAATTAAATTTAGTTCACACTTACTATTTAATAATGTCCTTCGACCGAGGGAATGGGGCGGGTATTGGACAAGGGGGTGTGGCACCGCCCATACAACTCAAATCTTTTAAGTGGAATAGCTTCGAAATTGTAAGTCGCACAGCATTGAAATTTGGTATGACATCGTCCCATAGAAGTATAATTTTACTGTTAAAATTTTATGGGCGTTGAACAAGGGGCGTGGCACATTTTTAATGCAGCAGAACTGTAAGTCGTACATCAGTGAAAATTGGTATGAACCTACCGGTTAATCATATCTTTCGGCAGAGGGAATGGGGCGGGTAACAAGGGGGCGTGGCACCGCCCATACAATTCATTTCTTTATATGGAATAGCTTCGGAATTGTAAGTCGCACAGCATTGAAATTTGGTGTACCGTCGTTTCATAGATTCTACTGATGAGATTTGATCGGCGTTGGTCAAGGGGCGTGGAACTTTTTTTATGATCGTGTACTGCACACATCAGTGAAACTTGGTACGACCTTTCTACTTAGTAGCACAATTCGACTAGAAGAAAGTTGTGAGCATTGGACAAGAGGGCGTGGTACCGCCTCCATTTTTATATACATAGATTGTTTGCCCTAACTGCCTGACTGATTGATTGATTGATTCATCATCGCTCAGCCCAAGCCGCTGAAGATACAAACATGAAATTTGAACTGTAGATACATCTTGAAAAATGAACCTCCGCTAAGACGGGATTTTTCGAAATTCGGGGTGTAAAGGGACAAAACATGTTTTAAGGTGTTGTATGTGATTTAAGAGACTTATTGATTTCGAACTTCCTGAAAATACTCTAAACCAAAAATAATGCCACACGTGTTTTATAATTTTTCGAAATTCAAAATTAAACCCATTATTGGGTTAAGATTTGTTTAAGGGTAGACTCGAAAAAAACATGAACCGATAGGCCTCCAAAATTGACTTCAAAAATTTTTAAAATACTTGAAATAAAAAAAATTTACACTCGTTTCTCATTATTTTCAAAATCGAAATCTAACCGGATCAGCGACGGGTTAAAAGTATGTGTGGAGAAACAATTTTGTTTAGCCTTTTGACTTCAAACTTGGTGAAAGTACTTCAAATGTAAAATAACTCGATACGTGTTTTTCATTTTTTCCGAATATTAAAATCGGACGGGGTCAACGAGCGGTTAAAAGTTTGTATGGCGAAACTGTAAAAAAAACATTAATTAATGGGCCCACTGACTTCACACTTTGTGAAAGTATTCTTAGTAAAAAATAATTTGACACGTATTTTTCACTTTTTTGAAAATGAAAATCTAAATGGTTGAACAATAAGTTACCAGTTTGTATAGAGAACCACGATTTGTTGGTCCTGTTGACTTCAAACTTAGACAAAAAGCACTTCAATCGGAAAATAATTAAAATGTGTTTTTCATATTTTTGAAAATCGAAATCTACCGTGGTAATCTAAGGGTTAAGAATTTGTTTAGAGTAAATGTGAAAACTCATGATTTAAAGGGCCTTTTGATTTCACAGTTGTTAGAACCACTTGACATCAAAGATAATAGACATATGTTTTTTTTAAATCAAAATCTGACGAGGTCCACAATGCATTCAAAATTTGTATCGGGTGAAAGAAGAGAGCTTGCGTGCGAAGCCGCGGGGCCCAGCTAGTAATCCATAAAAATAAAAGTTATTTTTGCACAAACAAACATGCACCCGCAGTTTTTCCATTTTGTTTACAACTTAAAGGTCGGTATGCAGCTCTCAAGAAAAGCGAAAGCTTCGTATAAACAAAAGCTCAAGAAATGCTCAAGGAAATTTCCTTGAGTCAAATTTACTTGAGGTGCACGCACCTCACAAGAAAACGGATTCGGTTTTTTAATACTTTTTTTCATTGAAAAGTGAAATAACAACACTGATTTCGGCAAGAAACATATGTATACCTATTTATTTCTCAAAGGAAAAGTGACAGCTGTCTGCCTTCCATGCCGGCCATGAAAATGCCGCAGTCGAACGTGAGCAATAGGTCGTCCCTTAAATATCTCAAAACATGTAATAAAAGCGTAATCGGTTGAAATGTATTAAAAACTAAACCAATCGTCGCCCATTTGGAGAGAACTGAATTTTATTATTAAAATTTAAAATTTTCCAGCAGAATGCAAGCAACTTGTCAAAATTTCTTTCAAACGTCAAATTTACTTGACTACTACTTTTTTACGCTCAAGAAACATACATATGCTTGTTTTTTCTTGAGCGTTTTCTTGAGAGCTGCATACCGACCTTAAAGTAGGTACATTTGTACCTACGCCGAGCAGAATATGTTTAGTCGTTGAGCCAAACACTCTAGTGTTAAAAAAATGTTTAGCTTTATTAAAGCAAATTAATTTTGAATTAAACAAACTTTCTTGAAAAAAGAAGAAAGCATTATTTAATACTAACAAATTTCTTTAATTAATAATATTAATTACTGCGACTCCAATAAAATGTATTTATTATTAAAAACTTTACTCATTACAAACTTAACTTGCTCTATTTCTACTACTTTTCATATTTCTTTTTCTACTACTTTCTTCTACTAATTTCAAAGCACAGTTCACCTTTAGCCAGTGGTGGCTTAAGGTGTTCGGGGGCCCGGGGCGGCGACGGCGGAGGGGGCCCCCCACAAAACTGTGCAGAATAAGTTTGCGTACAAAACTAATAACGGGAATTTCCCGTTATGCTTTTTACTTTGTTTTTGAAAATTTCTGTTCCATTCAACACTAAACGGACTTGCAAATTATTTTGGAACGTATATGTGCTTGAAATTTTATAGAAAGCAATAGAATCCCAGAGAAAAAAATTAAATTTCAAAAGCCCATCTTAAATCTCGAAAAAAAAACAGAAAATCTTGCTTCGTTACTACGATCTAGCCATTTTTTTAAGCTACCCGAGCAGGAGGATTAGATTGTTTTGCGATCAGTGCATCATAACACTACTCGACAAAAAATGAGCCAATCGCGTACACCTAAAAATAAAAGTGTTTTCTAGACACTTTGGCCGCTGAACACGAAACTGAAAATCAAAAAATTGTTTAAGAAGCGTTTTCAAAAAATCTTCGAAAAACGAGTTTTTTTCCTATTGTTTCAGTTATTAGCACATATCTCCTAAAAGAATTATCCGATTAACACGAGCTGCCCGTCGTTCAGAACATAATACCTTAGCCTCTCTAGTAACATATAGATTGCCCAAATCAGATGAGATTGGGGAAGTTACTGACGGTGAAAGTTGTAACAAAGTGAATTTTTCGACCAATTTAAAAAATCATAAAATATTTTGTTATAGAAAAAAATAGATTATCTCCTCTGATTTTAAGATCTAAAATGAAATATTAAGCCTAACATCAATAGAATTGAAAGAAAAATTACAAAGTTATGATGCAGTGAGTGAAAACACCAACTTTAATAGGGGTACCGGTTAATTGCATTTTTTTTTTTGGGAAAATTGAAGCTTTATTGTGAAAAAAATGGTTACACATTTAATATTCCAAGTATTGTCCATCACTAGCTATAACTTTTTCCCATTTTTCTGGCAATTCACGAATACCCTTTCTGAAAAATTCGGCCGGCTTTTCCGCTATCCTCGAATCGATCCAATTTTTGACTTCTTCATAATTGGAGAAGTGCTGGTCAGCCAGGCCATGTTGCACTGATCGGAAGAGATAGTAATCGGATGGCGCAAGGTCTGGACTATACGACGGGTGGGGTAGGACATCCCATTTGAGCGTTTCAAGGTAGATTTTGACGACCTGTGCAACATGTGGCCGAGCATTGTCATGTTGCAAAATTACGTTGCCGTGCCTTTGTTCATACTCCGGCCGTTTTTCGCGCAGTGCTCGGCTCAAACGCATCAATTGTCGTCGGTAGACTTCCCCTGTGATCGTTTCATTCGGTTGCAACAGCTCATAATAGATCACACCCAACTGGTCCCACCAAATACACAGCATAACCTTCAGGCCATAAATATTCTGAACGGCCGTCGATGATGATGCATGACCGGGGTATCCATACGTTGCTCGACGTTTTGGATTATCGTAATGGACCCACTTTTCATCGCCAGTGACAATTCGATGCAAAAAAACTTTTTCTTTTGTGCCGTTGAAGCAGTTGTTCACATGTGAAAAATCGGCGTTCGACGTCTCTTGGCTTCAATTCATACGACACCCAATGGCCTACCTTCCGGATCATTCCCATTGCTTTAAGACAATCGGAAATGGTATGTTGAGCGACGCCAAGTGATTTTGCAAGTTCTTCTTGCGTTTGGGATGGATCTTGGTCGAGCAATGTCTCCAATTCGTGATCTTCAAAACTTTTTTGGCTGTCCGGGCTGTTCATCGTCCTCCAAGTCAAAATTGCCACTTTTAAAACCACTTCTGGCACGTACGCTCAACTAGACCATGCACACCATACACTTCCACCCAAAATACCATGACTTTCGGTAACCTTTTTCTTCATATTGAAGTAATGAAGAAGTACTCCCCGCAAAAACACTTTATTCGGCCTAAAATTCGACATGTTCAGAGTAAAACAAAGTATTGTTGATTACGCTTCAGCTAAATGACACATACTGATTCTGAAACTAACAATTATATGACAATAGCTTTCCAACACAGGTGAATCACTGTTCACAAAATCAAGTTACGCCATCTGTTAGAAAACCGCATGAATTAACCGGTACCCCTATTACATTTATTAGACCGTGCGAAATTTTTTTTTATTTTTCCGAGACCCATCCAAATTTTGATCTAGACGTGATACTAGAGATAATTTATAGTATCCTGGCATAGTCAGTATTACATTTTCTGACCCAAAGTAATTTTTAAAGGACTCGCAAATTTTAAGGACATACGCATTTCAAATATTTTTTTAAATATAGTAGTGCAATGGAGATATGGGTATCAAATGAAAGAGAAAAATTGTCACCTTATAACTAAATTTTCTATTTTGAACTTTCAGCCAGAGACCTAAAATAATTATTATCCATATTTTTTGGGAATAAAAAAATTGCCCTAGTTTAAGAAATTTCTAAAAATATTGTTTTATAATAGTTATTCCCAATAAGAAATTTTTTACGTCGCCTATAGCTATTATTATGTAATAAATACTTTTGAGTTCCATAATAACTCTTCTAAGTAATAAGTATATTTTTCGTTGTCGATAATTATTATTTTGGTATTTTTGTTTTTTACATTGCTTCATAACTTTTATTTATGCCTTTTTTAATTTACGTTACCGATAACTATTATTTGGCGGGATTTTTTTTTACTTTTATTTATGATTTTTTTTTCATTTACGTTGCCGATAACTATTATTTTGAAAACAAAATTTTTTACGTTGAATTACTACATTTGGATATGAATTAATTTTTAATTGTTTTAAATCGACCAACGCAAATTAACTGCAGAATCCTAATTTCCACCAACAAATAAACAATTAAAAATCAATTCATACTAAAAAAAAAAGTTATAATAGTTGAGTCCTTGCTTTTATGACCAAAATATATCCATATGTCCAAAATATGTAAGGGAGAGGGCTGGGTTGTGAACCAGGCTGGGGTGTGAACCATTACCGTTTTTTCTTTCCCTAATTGACATATCGCCAATCTTTCAACTGTCAATTTTGTCTTATGATATGACTCTGCTTTTGTGGTTACACCGAAGGACAAACACGTATTGCTTGTGGCAGCAATCGAGTTTGAAAGACATCGTGTTTGAAAATCGACTGCGAAAACTTGTTGGCTTTTTTTTTAAGTGCTATATTAGTGACTGAGCTTATTGCAATAAGTCTGTGTAATAAATGTTTATTTAGTGTTCTGATTCTATTTTACGATGCAATATTTGTTTATGTCGCATTATGATTGGAAGTGTCGTTTATTTTAAAGTTTCCAAAATGGCATCGTGGTTGGGCTGTGAACCACTGAGGTGGCTGGGTTATGAACCACCTGTTTTTCGTACTACATTTGTTCTAACACTGTCAAATATGGACGGATATATAAAAATAAAGTCATTTTATATAATTTCACTCGATTTCGTTGTGTTCACTTGAAGTGAGCCAATACGAGAACACGTTCGTATTTCACATGCAAACATTCCGACACAGATTAGGATGAAAATTTAAAAAATTGAGCAGTTTCATTCATTGCGATTTTTTGGCCTAAGAGGCGTCATTATAACTTTTTTTTCACCTCTTGAGGCTTCCTGATTAAATAAATTCTCAATGTACTTAAAAATTATGGGTGTTTTCTTCGTATTTTCCGACTTTAATAGGGATTTTCCAGATGGTTCACAACCCAGCCACTTTTTTGAAAAAGCGAAAAATCACGTTCTCAGAAAATTGGACGTAGAGAGTTAAATTTCAATCAAAACGGTAATCTGTCTTCATAACAAAGTTGCGTTATATATTCACCTTTCCAACGGTATCTTCGATTTTTCGATATCTTTATTCTGTGAAAAGTTAGAGCCAAAAAACAAAACCCGGTTCACACCCCAGCCCTCTCCCTTACATATTTTGGATTTCAGTCTGTAGATTCATACATCTAAATTTT
This sequence comes from Melieria omissa, assembly GCA_963971225.1. Lineage (NCBI taxonomy): Eukaryota > Metazoa > Arthropoda > Insecta > Diptera > Ulidiidae > Melieria > Melieria omissa. Next base: position 58,845,244 of record OZ020268.1, read on the forward strand.
ATTCTATTTCAAAGTTCTTGTCTAGAAAACACTTTTATTTTTAGGTGCATTTTTCGTGTCGAGTAGTGTAATCTAAATCTTCAGAAATGTACAGAAATATTTTATAAAACCCAGTAGCAGTGCCTTTATAAAAAAAGGCCTGCAAAAAACATATTTCCCCTACATAACAGCATTTAAGAAGCCTATATTTAGCTTACTTACAAGGAGCATAGAATTGCTTTCGCAAAAGAGTCTATCAAAGAAGAAACCCGGATTTTCGGGACGGTATGTTGTTATCCAACCAATAATTATAATAATAATAACCGTAAATTTGTTTGACTTCTACAAAATTTAATGAGGTTAAGTAATTGTGTAATTCACACTAGTTTACAAGCAAACTCTAAGAATGCGATATTTAATTGTTAACTTGGAATTTTGTATTTGCCAATTTTGCACAAAATTTTAAATTCAAAATTAAATATTGCAATCTTCAGGGACAATTTTTTCAATTTCAAAGTCAATTGTCGATACTGTGTATCTTTGAATTAATGAAATTGGCAAACAACTTAATCTTTTATCAACCATTGTGGTGCGCAAAAAGTTTTTTACGACTTTCAGTTTTGAAGAACTTGACATTTTTATATACAGGCTTCTTTCGGGGGCCCCCGCAGCCCGGGGCCCGGGGCGGTCCGCCCCTCCGGCCCCCGTTAAGCCGCTACTGGCTTTAGGTATTCTTGCTTTCTAATTTCATTTTTGAACGCATTTCTGCTGCCGGCCGGCTTTTGTGCGTACGAGTATATTTCTCTAGTTTACGCGAACACAGCTATGGGTAAAATAAAAGGCAACAACTGAGCATTTATACAAAAATACTCAGCGTTCCATCACTCATTTACACCAATACCTCGCTTTGCGTCGTTTCGTCTTGCGTTTTTTCGAAGTTGCGTCGCTGCTGATATAGGACTAATTTTCACTATGCGTCGTTAGGTTTTCGAAGTTGCGTTGTTTTGGGTTCGAGTCTTTAATTTTTTTTAATTTTCTTTTTTTTTCTAAAAGACTTTTGTTTCTAATTGCGCCATGCCATCAAAACTCGAGGATTCCCTTTCTAACTTTTGTGAAAGAAAGCCGACTTACGACAACAGCCACTATGGACTCATCAGACAGTGATTAATTTTTGTTTTGTTCTTATAAATTAATTTAATATTTTATTTTGTTTTATTGGAATTTGTTTCTTTTGTCTTTGTATGTGTATAATAAAATTGTTTTTTGGAACGTAACCACGACGCAAAGTGAGGTATGGGTGTACTTTCAAATATTTTATATATATCTATCAGCATTCTTGGCGCCCAAAATGGTATACATTGTGATTCCTGAAGGTGTGGAAAGATTCTTGTAATTTTTCTTTTTGAGGTGTTGAAAGCTATTTTGAACGTCTTTTAAATCAGATCCATTCATTCAGTGGCTGTGAGACAGCAGACAGACATTTCTACAAATAAACAGCATTTTCAGTGTCCAAAACTGTCCATTGTGATGTCTCACAGTGTGCTCACAGTGCTTCTCGTTCCTTTTTCAGGCTTGGAAAGTTATTTTGAGCCGCTTTGCCATCAGGCTTTTGTAGATCATAAAACTTAGAAAATATTGCACAGATTTTATTTGCTATTCCTTTTCATAGTTTGCCTCATTACAGATAGTTGAAATATAAAAAAATAAAAAAATACTACTTCGGCTAAGGAGCCCCCACGCCGAACTCCCCTTTCACGCTTTAAAATTGATCTTTTTGTTCTTATAAAAAGGAAAAATTAATGTGAGTAAAAAAAATATTAATAGTAATAAATTTCAACAAATTTCCATTTCTAAGCCAACAGTTTTTTATATATTCAAAGCGTTTATTTCAAATCAGTTTATGTCAACTTTGGCCGCCATCTGTAACGCCGCAAGTGTCGCTCTAACGCTTCTACCCCCAGAGTACGTCAAATGTCTGCTGCAGCCAACTCGCTGCCGAATTTAGCAACTCGCCTGCCATTTCAATGCGCTCGCTGAGCTGTCCCGTCCTGTCCTGTCCCGTTCGGTTACTGCAATTTTCCCCCACTTGTGCAGCTTTGCCCAAAGTTTTGTACTTAGTTTTTGTGCGTACGCAGATGATTACAGCTCGGTGTGTGTGTGTGTGCGTGTAGGCTTGAGTTCCTGCCCTCAGCATTCAACCCTCATTTGCAGCACATCAGCCACAGCACAGAGTTACCCCCGGCACCCAGCCAGCGCCAACAACATCCAGTATTCGAAAACGGGCCCGTCCCTGGCAACGAGATTTGCTTTCGCTTGTCTGACTGCTTTTCAATTTTGCTCGCCTGCCTCTGGTCCGTTTGCGCGTCTGTGCGTTTCGGCTGTGTGATTCGCATAGCTCATAATTGAAGAATGCGTAAAATGTGGCATTTCCTTTCACCAGCGACGCATTATCGAGTCGCACAGAATGCGGCTTTTGCGCGAGTTTGTTTATGTGTGTGTGTGTGATTTATTGCTACCCGGAACAAAGGGGTAGTTCGGCTTGCACTATTACAGCGCGTGGAAATAGAGAAATAGAAATAGGAAATGGCATTGAAATTCAACAGCTGCTCGCGTCCATCATGCGGGATTAGGGAATGACTAAAGCATTGGCTGAGCTCCTTCGACAGCCTCCCGAAGAGGAGTCCAATTCAAAGGATAACCATTGGCGTCTGCCCAGACTTAATTTTACTACTCGATTCTGCTCTTCTCTAACTTACCTTGCAATTTCAAATTTTAATCTTTCCAATTTAGAATTCAATTCCCTACGGCTGTGACTCGGCCCTCCAATTAAGTGCAGTTTTTGTTGCCAGCCAATTCGAATGCATTTTCGATGCTCTATTTTCTAATTTCGATTGCAGCTTTTATTTGTGGCCAACACTGAAAAATACGTCAGCTCCACGTACAAAAAACTACGGACGGACATTTCTAAGTCAATTCTAGTGGTGTTTCGGATCAAGTTTTTGTTACTTTCTCCTACCTTCTAAAGTGTCAATAAACCAGCAGTGTTTTGTTATACAAATAAATTCAATTTTGCCATATTTATTTTATAAAAATATAAAATAAAAATTTGAAAAATAATGTTTATTGAATTTACCAACCATTAAAAATGCATACAAAAAATTAATATTAAATTAATTAATAATAAAAAGTATTTTTATATTAAAAAACTATATTTTTTTTAATTATTAAAAACTATTTTTTCATTTTTAAGTTTTATTTCATTTATTTTTATTTTATATATTTGTTTATTATTTAATTATTTACTTTTTTAATTTTTTCATCCTAATTTGTGGAAGCGTGGCATTTGCTCACTACAGCTTAACACTAGAATGCCCAAGGTAGTCATTTTGACTACTTCGAGGTCTTTTTTTGTAAATAAATTTTATTGCATCGCTTTCTAAAAAAAATATCTTTCGTGACTTTTACTAAATTTTAAAGCTAAAATTTTGAAAAATTTACCTTAAATGCCCAAAGGTAGTCATTTTGACTACCTATAAACAATTTTCAGCTAATGTTATTGATAACACTACTCGACACGAAAAATGCTCCTAAAAATAAAAGTATTTTTTAGACTAACTTTCGGCTGCTGAACACGAAACTAAAAATCAAAAAATTCTCTAAGGAAGCGTTTTCGAAAAATCTTCGAAAAACACGTTTTTCCTCTCTTATTTCAGTTATGAGCACATATATCGTAAACCAACTATCCGACTAACACATATGGTCGTCGTTCACTAGGCAAAGTTCAAAATAGGTTGTGACAATTCCCAAGTTTTTCAATCCGAAATTCACTCACAAAATTCATTCGCAAATTCCACATTCCAAATTTCATTCCATTTTATCCTATTTATGTGTAAAGTACGCCATTATATTTAAATAAATTTTCTTTGTAAACCATAAAAAAATAAAAATGAAGTACTTATTTTAATTAAATCTCATGTGAATTTATTCATATTTGCTACTTAACCCGGCGTTGGTGTGGTGAAAAAAAATTACGTTATTGGTGTGGTGGGATATGACATACCCCAAAACGTTATATAGCAGCAACCTCATGTAACAACACAAATATAAAAGATAGCAATTATATATTATTCTTCATTTCATTTTATGTCAGAAAATGCAAAAAAATTTCATGTGCAAGCAATTTGTAAAAGAAAATAACAAATATAAGAAAAATAAACGAAAAATACTGAAACTACGAGAAACACTGACTTCATAAAATGGGGTTTAAAAAATTACATTGTATAATTTTCCAAAAACCATACGGCCTTATGCTGAATATCGTCATCGTCTGAAAAAATGACGATACGGCAACTTTCGTATGCTGCTCATCGTCGTATCGTCAGCTGACGACGGAGTGCTATGCTCGTCATCGTTATCGCCTTCGCCTTTCGTCTATCGACGAATATTTCCATCGTCGGAAATTTTGCTGACGAAACTAAAACGATACTGAAATAAAATTGGGATCTCCCGTTTCCCAATGGCTTCCCTTTTCCAGGGAAGGCAGCGTAGTGTGGTGGTAACATAGGTAACAAGGTTGGCTGTGGTATTTTCTGCAGTCAGCGAAGCGAAGCCCCAGCTTTTCCTTCCACCTGATCATTGCAGTGTCTTCCAGGCAGAAGTAATGGCCATTTACCAGGTTTCTATATGACTTATCTGCGAAAACGCGTACAAAGCGGATGTCCACATATACTCGGACAGTCAGGCAGCCATCAAGCCGCTCGCGGAGGCGACCACCTCATCTAGGCTCGTCTTGGACTTCCAAAAATTCTTAATCACCCTAGCTAAAGGCTCCAACGTCTCATTATTTTGGGTGCCAGGGCACAAGGTATCGTAGGCCACTGCGAGGTGGGCGAACTCGCCGGAGCAGAACGCTGCTTACCGAGGCCGCATCCTTCCTCCCAGTGGGTGCTCCACTTGCATTGGTCAAAGAAAAATAAATTACTTGGTTTCAGGCAACGCAAATAAGTCCACTGTTTGCATTAACAGCCTCCGCTGCACCGTCAAAGATTTATTTTCTTCCTCGTCGCTTGAAAAAAACAGCTCGTAATCCATTTATTTTTCAAATAAACACACAAATCATTTGAAGTAACAGAATTTCCCACGTGAAATACCCAAAACAAAAAATTTCCCACTCATAGAGTTGCCGTGTTTATTCAGTGCACAACGTTTCGTCTACGTTGCTTGTACAGCATACCGAAGTGTCGACGAAACGATAGATTTGACGATACACATAGACGATCGTCAACGATGAGTGCCGTATATGTATGTCGTTTTTGAAACAGACTATCGGCCTTATGCTGAATGTCGTCTCACTCATCGTTGACGATCGTCTATGTGTATCGTCAAATCTATCGTTTCGTCGACACTTCGGTATGCTGTACAAGCAACGTAGACGAAACGTTGTGCACTGAATAAACACGGCAACTCTATGAGTGGGAAATTTTTTGTTTTGGGTATTTCACGTGGGAAATTCTGTTACTTCAAATGATTTGTGTGTTTATTTGAAAAATAAATGGATTACGAGCTGTTTTTTTCAAGCGACGAGGAAGAAAATAAATCTTTGACGGTGCAGCGGAGGCTGTTAATGCAAACAGTGGACTTATTTGCGTTGCCTGAAACCAAGTAATTTATTTTTCTTTGACCAATGCAAGTAGAGCCCCCACTGGGAGGAAGGATGCGGCCTCGGTAAGCAGCGTTCTGCTCCGGCGAGTTCGCCCACCTCGCAGTGGCCTACGATACCTTGTGCCCTGGCACCCAAAATAATGAGACGTTGGAGCCTTTAGCTAGGGTGATTAAGAATTTTTGGAAGTCCAAGACGAGCCTAGATGAGGTGGTCGCCTCCGCGAGCGGCTTGATGGCTGCCTGACTGTCCGAGTATATGTGGACAACCGCTTTGTACGCGTTTTCGCAGATAAGTCATATAGAAACCTGGTAAATGGCCATTACTTCTGCCTGGAAGACACTGCAATGATCAGGTGGAAGGAAAAGCTGGGGCTTCGCTTCGCTGACTGCAGAAAATACCACAGCCAACCTTGTTACCTATGTTACCACCACACTACGCTCCCTTCCCTGGAAAAGGGAAGCCATTGGGAAACGGGAGATCCCAATTTTTTTTCAGTATCGTTTTAGTTTCGTCAGCAAAATTTCCGACGATGGAAATATTCGTCGATAGACGAAAGGCGAAGGCGATGACGAGCATAGCACTCCGTCGTCAGCTGACGATACGACGATGAGCAGCATACGAAAGTTGCCGTATCGTCATTTTTTCAGACGATGACGATATTCAGCATAAGGCCGATAGTTATGTGACATAAAATTTTTGGTAGCTACGATGAAAGAGTAGCGAAATGCAGGGTCTCAAAATTAGCGCATTTTTTGCAGGATGTATGAGGTTTTTGCTATCAGACAAACCGAACATTGTGTGCTGTACTGACGACGTTTTGGTGCAGCTTCGCATTATCTCAAGGATTTACAGAATCATGATGATGTTGAAAAATAATGATATTTTTTGGAACATATGATACGATGAAAACGATTGTCGTATGTGCTATTAAATTCAATGGAACATACGATATTCGTTTTCTACGGCGACGAAATGCGAATACTGAACTGGGAGCTTTTCTTGCACGTAGCAGTTGGACAGTTGGTATTTGTCTCTTATTTTTCCGTACGGTGAGTTTTTGAATAATTCGATGACCATCAAAAATATACATTTCAATTCAAAATCATTTACACAAAAAGTCACGTTATTGGTGTGGTGGGGTATGTCATACCCCAATGAACTTTAGCGGGGTGTGACTGAAATCTGGTCACACTCCAGTTGTTTTTGGATAGCAGGTGTGTATGGTTGAACTGTTATAAACAGCTACTAGAAGCGATAGTGCTCACATAAAACTGATATCTGTATGATTTACAAAAATACAACCTCTGGGGTATGGTATACCCAACCACACCAATGCCGGGTTAAAACCCAATAAAATAAAAAAGTCAGTAAACAATAGTGTAGTCAAAATGACTACATATGGGGATTTTAAGTAGGTCAGATTTTCGGGCATTCTAGTGTTAAGTAATGACTTTTTAATTTAAATTAAAATATGCAAATTTATTTATGTTATGACTTGTGCATGAGTAGGGAAAGCGACAAGCAGGCAGTTGAATTGATTGAAGACCAGAAGCAGCAAAGGACGAAGCGCCACACGACGAGCTGCACATGCGCCGATTATCAACGGCGCAAAATCTGCATGCAACAACGACCGTGCTGAGCCCGCAGCGTGGCTGCAATTTGATCCTTGATGCACTTTTATTGTTGTGCTCATTGTGGCATTGTTGTTGTTTTTAGTGCTCACCCTGTTCCTGCGTGCGGCTTGTGCGCCAAAGTCTTAATAATTCTTACACCCATGTCAGCACCTAAGCGACCGTTGCTGTTATGACTGTTATGGTTTTTGTTGTTGTTGTTGTTGTGGCGGTGGTTACAAATGCAACTGCAGTGCGCTGATGTATGCAATAGCGGTGCTTGCGCTTTCTTTCAGCAGACTTTTTCATATGATTTGCCTTCCTCGTCTTTTGCTTGGTCGTTTTCATTTTCTTTCTTATTGTTGTGGTCTTGGCTGTTGTTGTTGTTGTGATGCGCGCGTGCGCATGTTTGCCACTGAATCGTTCTTCTCGGCGCGCTGTGTGATTGCAGCTTAATTGCTAGCTGCACTTTTGTGCCCATAACAACAGCAACAAAAAAACTGCTACTACTACAACAACAACTGCAACCAAAACGCTAAAATGTGCCCTATCGAGTGCGGCTGCTACAATTGCAGCAACAATAACTGCATCTCCCCTCCTACTGCAACTGCACTCGACAGTTTCCCTTCGTTGTGTCGTTGCTTGCATTTCATTCATTTCTTATTTCCTTTACAACTTTAATAGTATCCACTGACTGCTTATTATAATTTTTTTGCACTCTTTCTTGTTGCTCTTCGTTGTGTTGTGGTTTTGCATTTTTGCAAGTTTTTAGGCTGCGCTTTTATTGCTTTGGCACGCGATGAGCATATTTTCGATATTTTTGCTGTCGCTGTAGTTGCTGTTAAGGTTGTTGTTGTTGTTGTTTTTGCTGTTGCTGTTAAAATTAATACAATATTTGGTAAGCTGAGTAGGTCGCTCGGTAAATATGAGTTTTGGGTGTTCCAATTGTGCGTCTTGTGGCGTTTTCCGGCTCATGAAACACGCCGAGCACAGTGAACGAGGAAGCAATGAGGGCACAAATGCGTTTTAAATGAGGCAATAATTCATGGTAAATGGCTTAAGAAACAATTGCACTCTATGCAGTGTGGACAATTACGAAAGTCAGTGAGAAGAAGTTTGCTAGTACAACAAAAAGTTTGTAAATTAGCAACGAAAGTTAAAAACGAAAGAAAGTAATTACGGCTAGTTGTGGTTGTGGTAGTGGCAAATGAGCACACAGGATACCAAGGAGGATGCTGCAAAGATATCCTTGTTTGAAAAAAGCAGACAACGCAGCACATTTTCTCCATCTTTCATTTAGTTTCATACAAAGTTTCAAGTTCAACACTATTGGTTTGGCTCAGCCTAACTCGAATATTCTGCTAGTGTCCCATAAAAATTGTCAACTTGGTTCATGATTAAAGCCAGCCAGATGATTTTCATCTGAGCTCTGTTTACTAAACTAAAACCTCTTTACAAAAATTGAAAGGCAGATCCCCTCATGAATTGACACACTTGTGCGCGCAGCAGCAGAAATAGGCAACAACACACCGCGTGTTATTAAGAAATCATTTGCAAACAACCTTTAACAACGTCATTAAATGACAAATTACCAATAACTGCTAATAGGTAATTATGGGCCGCAGCTACACAAACACTCGCTGCAATATGAAACAAAAACAATGCATCAATTCAACATTAGCACTGAATACTTTCCGCATTTCTTGTTTATTGTTGAAATGTGCTGGACAAGCTGCAACACGCCAAACTGCCAAGCCGCCCAAACGGCAAGCGTAATCAATTTGCAGTAATTAATTTGCGGCCCGAAATAGAGCAGCAAGAATCGCGCAGCGCCGACCACTTAACGTGGCCGAAAAGGTATTGCATGTCGCCGCCGGCCGCTGGCATTGCCGAATTTTGTGCAAAAACCCATGCACCTGTTTTTTTGTCAACGGCGACGAACGGAGGCGGCTCACAGTGGCTCAATTTGTCATTTCAGGTTGCAAAATTGATAACTCCTGAACGAATAGAGATAATTGAAAATTTTTTCTTGCTGTTGATTAGAAATTCATCAGGCAATTGTATTCTCAAAAATAAACTCAATCAATGTACAGGGTGCTACGTAATAGTTTGTCAAAGTTCGGCTTACTGTAAATAAGAATAATGCGAGCAACAATGTTAACTTTTAGTTGCAAAATTAATGAAAATTCATTAAAAAAGATTAAAAGTAAAAAGAAATTTAAGAAATAAGCTGAACGAGTCAAATTTAAAGATAAAAATTAATAAATTTCGCTTTCAAAATTAGAACCAGAATTCGAAAAATTTACGTAAGAAGTCAATTTTTTTGGACAATCCTAAGTTCAAAAAGCAATGCTGAAGCTTCATTGGGAATACTGTTTTTAATTCTTTTAACACGATCCGAGTTTGCTGGTAAAACTGCTTTTACTATAATGCCTTTAATTTTCTCCTGATTCTTATTTTATTTTATGGTCAAAGCTTGTGAAAAGTGGGTGTCAGTTATTTTTCCCGTTGCCTCCATAAGCTTCCTTGTTTTAGTGAATGACGCAGTCCTGAATTGACTTTTTCGGCCTTCCTTTTGCCGCCTTTGATGTCGATGGTTGGTCATCGCTTATGCTACATGCATCTCCTGCATCGAAGTAAATTGTTTTTTCCAACCACTTCTCATTATTCTGGACAAAATTGAATTTGGTACGGTTTGCCGCAATCCATTTCAACTTTGTAGTGCGATAAGTCCTGGATATCTTCTCTTTAGTCATAGATATGTTGGCTGCAGGCAAACTTCCTTCGACGTAACCAATTTCTTTAGTGACAGCCAGAACGAACTTCTCCTTTGTCTTCGAAATAGTACATATTTCAAACAGCTTCGAATTTTTCAAAAGCATCATTGCGCTTCTTCTTCGGTTTAGTTGCAGTGGCGGAGTTGAAGTGATGTTTAGTTCAAATTAAATTCGAAACTAACTTCACTTACTCCAAACTCCTTTATTTATAAGTAGGATTTGCATATGCATTCAAATAGCAGGTACTATGCTTCTAGTACTAGCAGGTACCTAAACAGTTGTTAGGTTTCCCCGCGTTGTGGGATTTTTGAACAGACCAGACACATAAGTGGGTTTTAGACAGTGCACATAGATATAAGTCTGCTTTTTGTTTTTCAATAACTAATTGATTCATTGGCACGGTTTAACTCAAACACTAATGGCGACTGACTGAGTTTTGCTCAAATGAAAAAAAGAATTGTATGCTAGGCACAGTGTTAGTATTTTGTTAAAAACAAAAACATTACATCAAAGGATACATGATAGCTGATTGCCGGAAATGAAAGCCAACTTGTTTTTCGTACGTGCGAACTGCGCATCCAGCAAAAGTACTCTTTATATATAATATACGCAAAAAAAAAATCGACTTAATATGGAGCTGCAAGCTTGTATCACATCTTAAATGAAGCCAAAATCCAAATTAGCATGCCCTGGTAACGATTATAATCGCGTGTAATTGATTCACTATCAAAATCTTGACGAACTTGTTCGAACGCACGCACCTGAACGCACAAAATTGCTCGAGGTGGCTACAGAAAAATCGCTGTAAAATCCAGTCGGGCAAAATCGGGCACCCGATCTCTTCAGGGCAGTACTCACAGAAGACTAGTGAACAAGTTTCCCAAAGACGGAACTCTGGCAAGTGTGACGTTTTTTTTTAAGTCTATCGAAAGTTCATAAAGTGTGATAAATATAGTGCTTCAAGTGAGTGCCTACGAAAAGACAACAACAACAACCAACTTTTTTTTTATATATTTAATTATTTACTACTGGTGCAAAAAGTTTCAATTAACTTGCTCCTTTCCGTAATTTAAAACTTCAACTTTGCCGAAAAAGTGAAAATGGCTGATATTATTTCACACTCTAAAAATTGCTCAACTTTAACGGGCTCTACAAGCAAAACTATTTGCCCAATTTAGTTAAGGTTTCCGGATTTCTTAGGCCCAAGCATTTATCTAACGGACAAGTATAACAGTTTCCCCCAAATCGAACATGACAAAATCGACTTTTGCAACCTACGTCGGCAGAATCAGCCACTGTGCGGCGTGGCGGTGTTGGCGGCACTGGCGACGACAACAGATGCAGATACGCGCGCCAACGTTGATCGGCGGCACGCGTCACGTATCCATTTGCGATTTTTAATTTTTACTGCACTGCTGGGGTCGTCAACGCTCGTCGCTGCTCGTTGGCTGCGCCTTGGCGAACCAGTTCGAACGACGACGGCCCTACAGATGGTCAACGCCAGCGAAGCAACAAAACAGGTGACAGCGCGTGGGATTGACATGGTTAGGTTGCTCAGCATTCCAAAGGGAAAGCATTTGGCCAAAGACTTAAATGTTCAAAGCGAATAGAACAGATTCTGCATCGGCAGACAACAAAAGTTAAAGCTACTAAAAACACTTGAATCCCCGTTTCTAACCTTACTTTCTACTTATTCTGGAATATTTCAATATCGCAATGTATTCGTTCTGAGAATCTTCCCCCCGCAGATTGTGGAGCAGCAGCACACTGGCCTCACGCGTCATTGTAGCGCACCTCGTATTCGGTTACCTTCCGCTGTCATTAAGTTTTCACAGATGCAATTTCACTGTGTCTTGTTTATTTACCTTAACGCTGCTTTGTTTGGCCTCCGGGGGGAGTGCGAATACGTTGTTGCCCTCCACATTATGCTTCGAATAGTACCCTAACAAGAAGAAGAACACGAAGCAGCAGCAGCAGTGGCTACCCGAGCTAAACGAGTGCGAACAGCGCAAAAAGCCAGCGTCCCGTCGCTGCCGAATGTGCCTTATCCCTAATAACGGTATGCACGGTTGCAAAAGGCTTCGCAACGCTCGGCCAAAATGGCACACCCGAAGCAACAAACTGCACGCTAATGCGCGCAGGTGCAGCTGATCGTCATCGCGCAACAACAAAAGCAACAATCATGGCCATCGTCGGGCCGAGCACGCGGTCTGGCTGCATCATTATCGCGTTTGATGTGGCGCTGTGTGTGGCTGTTGTTGTTCTTGTTGTCATTGCTGTTGGTTGATCTAACAGCTCAAAAATTGCACATTTTACGGCACATGCAAGCGGCGCGTATCTGTCAGATACGCGTTCGAATTCGATTGCGGCGGCGACGGCATCTGCTAATTAATTTCCATTCCCATAAGACTTTATTTGTGTGTGTGTGTGTATGAGGTCGTGTGCTTGCTGTGCATTTGCAATTTTATTAACAAAGCACTTTACACATGCAACACTTTGTTGTGTTTTGTGCGCGTTCATTATTTTCATTATTGCACGCAATCTTGTTGTGTTTTTGCTGCATTTCGATCGCTGTTGCACATTTCCCATTAATGCTTTCTTTCTTTATTTTGGTAGTTTGTTTTACTGAGTGTATGTGTGTGTGTGTGTGTGTGGTTTTGATAGCAATCAGCAAATTTTTATTACAATCACTTTGGTGATTTTGGTGGTACTACGAGTATAAATGATGCATTGGCTTCTGTACTTTTATTGGAGTTAACAACATTCATTGGATTGGCGAATATGCAGCTGACAAATGAAACCCAGAATTAGAGTAAGAATTTCACTATAATGTGATAAACTTGGCATAAAAACTTGTTGTCAATGTTCTTCAGTGTCTCACAGTTCAGTAATGTTATGGATAATGTACTAATATTAGTTTGTACGCTTAAGTAGACTCTTCTTTCTTTCTTGGCCAACATTTAGGGGGACTTCCCTAAGATTGCGTTGAAAATCTTAAGCACAGAGACATGAGACATTGTGTCACTTTAGGTTGCAAGTATTTCAATACGAATCTTGCTATCTCCCTGTTGTTTGGAGCAGAAATTCTCAGTAAGGTTAGTAAAATAAGGGGAGTCTAAAATTTCCAGACTTTTCCTGGCCAGGAACAGACATTGACATATGAAGTGTAGGACCATTTCTTCTACTTTTGGTTTAGAGCTCCCACCACAGCAGAAGTCCTTGTACAGCATGGAAAACCTAGTCTTTCACTAGTCTGCTCACTAAACAGTGTCTCCAGAGCGCAGATGAAGATTCGGCCTAGTTAAAAGACAAATAAAAAAGAGCTGGAAAAGTTTTCTGGACCTTCAAACCCTATTGGGTTCAAATTTGTTTCTCTTTCTGCATTTACTTATTTCTGATTGCCCAAATTTATTTAGATATGCTCGAAAATTTCTCTACGCCACTAAATTCCACTTCACTCGGTGTTCTCTGGTCTGTAGAGCGCATCAGTCATATGTCCAAATTGTCCATAAGAATGTGTGGGAGTGATTGAGATGGCTAGTGAGTGATGCTGAAACGAGTGTTGCTGTACTCAGTGATAATCTCTGTAGATATAATTTGCTCCACTGCCAATAAGTGCGACAGAGATGGCAAGCGTATGCCAAAAGTGAATTATGTCATTTTATAAGATTGCGAAAGAATGGAGTTTTAAATTAGATAAAATGTTTTATTTCTAGCTAATTGAAACTAAACAAAAAAATAAAAAATTTAAATAATAAAGTAATATAAAATAATAAAAAAATATATGAATGCAAATAGAAAATAATACAGTTTCAAACAACAGTTTTAAAATAGCTAAAAATTTAACAAATATAATATATAAAATATTTATATGTAGAAAGAATTCCCAGTTGAAAGCGTTTTCATAATTTTTTTTCTAACTGATTTCAATTCAATAAAAAAATTCAATTCAGCAAACTTTACACATAATATTCCCAAAGATCTAACAACTTTCAAATAACAGTTTTAAAATAGCCAAAAATTTAATAAATATATAAAATATTTATATGTAGAAAGAATGAATACAAACCCCAGTTAAAAGAGTTTTCATCATTTTTTTTCTAACTGATTTCAACTCAGTAAAATAAAATTCAATTCAGCAAACTTTACTCATAATATTCCCGAAGCTCTAACATCTTTCAATTAAACAGTACAAAAAACCTTAAAATTTTTTACGAACTTGCAGCTGTTGTGCCTAAAATTCACCTGCGGCCCAGCCGAAACCAAAATTATAAATCGACTTAAAAGAATATCAAACCTTGGACCCAAAAAAAAATAAATTCATTTGCAACATTGAAAAAAGATGTTTTAATTAATTTTCGTGCCCGAAAAATGTTCGGCGCTGCAGCGAATGCAAATTTTTCCGCAGAAATACAAGTAACATCTTTGGCGTTTCTTAAATAATTTGCGACTGCACATTTTCGGCATGTGTGCATTTTATTGCGCCAACGATGCAAAGGATAAGAAGGATATGCGCGCACGCGAATTCTCGGGCGCTGAGCCCACGCAACGTGCGCCATCTTTTTGCACGCTATTCTCATTCTCATTGTTGCTGTTGTTGAACTGTATTTTTGCGTGGCATGGTATTTGAACAGTTTTGAAAAATGGCCCGGCAAGGGTTGGTTTTGGGGCGATTTTCGGCACAAAATAATAACAACAAACAATGCGCAACGGCCCTAACAATAATGAGCAATAAAATAAAATTTTACCGAAGGCAAAAGCAAATTGCAGAAAAAGCATAAATAAAACTTTAAATAAAAATTAGATGAAGCGGCGGCGGCGCGCATCGAGCAACGACACCAGACACACGCCAAATGTGCAAAAGTTCATTGTTGCGGCCGCTACTGTGTGCGTGTGTGTGTGTGTGTTTGTTTTCTGCGCTGATCCTTTGCGATCCTGGCTGGCCGGCACTGCAGCGGCTTATCCGCGGCGCATATGCTGCGGCATGTTGTGCGCGCGGCACATGCGCTCCCTAAAACACAGCAACAACAACTTAAATTGCAGCACAAACCACCGAGCCACAGCTACAGCCACAGCGAAGCGAAAAAAATTGGGGACAGGTGCAAACATTTCAGCCATAAAGCAAAAACCTTAAAAAACAATTTTAAATATAAAAACGCAAACACTACTAACACCGAAAAGAAAACGCCGCGCAGGCGAAATGCGTACGTACTAGGGATCGCAATTTTTGGCCATTTTGCGATCCCGGGATTTTCGGGATTGAAAAGTCAAATCCCGGGATCCCGGGATTTAATCCCGGGATTCATATAACAAATTTTTTAATAAAACAATTTTCCCGAATTGCATAAATACTTGTTTATAATATATTTATCATAAAAATGGACACATTTTAATCACATTTGGGTAGTTTCAAGATTTTTTATCTTGAATTTAATCACATTTTGTTTAACCCTTCAATTCCCATGTCCAAAATAGTGAAAAAGAAAATTTTCTTTTTAAATAAAAGAGCTTAGATACGTTTGGATAAGACAAAAAAATACATAAAAAATGTTTAAACTACCCTAATTTTTATATTGAAAGAAACCACACAAACTCGCACTGCTTTAATTACGCGTGAAACAACTGAATAAATTTTACAAATGACGTATCGCTAGTGTTGGTAGGAAAATTAAATAAACAAGTACTACTAATTGACTTTGCTATACAAGTGTTAGAATTTTAAAATAAAAACCTATGTGGTAGGAAAACAAATATTAAGCATCTGTCACCTACAGGTGACACTGGGAATTGAAGAGTTAAATTAAAAGTTTTTCATTTGACATTTAACTTCAGTTTCATAGCATTTTGTTTTATCCAAAAATGACACTTAAACATAACTTATTACTTTGCAACCGATGTATCATAAAGTGCATATACACCTAAGTCTGTTTTTACACGGTAGATTGGTTCCAGAAGAAGCCGTGTAAAAAAAAACCGTGTAAAAAAAGACATTGATCGTATACAAAAATGGGTGATTTGTTCCTAATCTCTAAAACCTATTAAAATTTCTTTACCAAACACGTCTTATTGCATTGACAGTTCACAAAATATTAACACGTTTCAATTGCTCTGACCAGTAAATTTTATTGTATGCACATAAAGGGAATTCCCCTAAATTAGTGCTATTCACATTTGCTTTGACCAGTAAAAATTGCTTGTACGCGCTAAAAGGGAATTCACTTAAATCTTTAAGCTAGTGTTCGCAAACTATCGATAGCACTATCGATACTATCGATGGTTTCAGACTTTTTTCTTTCATAAATACTTTTTTGTGATATGAACATACTTCGCAAAAATTAAATTTGACAAAAAAAATTTAAGTACATAAAATTTCAAATCGTGCTAAATGGAATAAAATCGTGTAAAAAAATTAAAAATATTCAATTTTCAAACCGTGTTATATCAAAACCGTGTAAAAAAAGACCGTGTAAAAACAGACTTAGGTGTATATGCATATTTGATAAAAAAAATAAAATAGTTAATTTGTTTGTGCTTTTAGTTTTACTTCGATTATTTCGATAAAAAGTTAAGCGTTTTGATTAACTAAAAACTGAGATCTTAAAAATACAAAGGCATTAAGTGTTTTTTTCTCTTATCTAGAGCGAAATTTATTTCAAATGAACCCTGCTGAAGAGAAACATCCTTCAGATTCAACACTTGTTGGTTGAATGCTTAGTAAATAATCATAAGCCTTTTGCAAAAGACGCACTCTATCCCCTCCCTTCTCCCTCAAATAAGGAATTGGGTTTTTGTGCCTTAAAATTTATTTCATTTGAACTTTGAAGCATCTTTTGCAATCCCGAAAATCCCGGGATAAAAGAATTTGAATCCCGGGATTTTCGGGACTGGAAAAAGTCCGGGATCCCGGGATCCCGGGATCCCGGGATCCCGGGATTGCGATGCCTAGTACGTACATAATTGGAGAAAATGCGAGTCCTTTGCCTGAGCCGGCGGCCGCAGTCGCGCTAACGGCGTCTGTGGCCCGCAACAGGCCGGCGCAATTTATTTCTGGTACGTGTTGCCTGCCGTCTGCTTTCTACCTTCCCGTCGATCTTCCTTCTTTCCTTCCTTCCATCCAGCCAGCCTGACTGCCTGTCCTGCGTTCTTCTTTCCCTCGCGCATTGCTTTCTTCTTCCTTTTGTCTTTGAGTTGGCCTTTCTTTGCGTCTGCGTGTCCTGCCGATTTCGGTGCCGTGCGCAATTTCGATTTTTGGTAATTTTCGGCAATTTCCTCTCCCTTCGCTAGCGCGGCTCGGCCGCCTTATCCTTCTGCAGGCCGGCCGGATTATTGCTGATCCTGCGCTGCTGATTAGCGCACGCCAGGCAACCGTTGTTTTCGGTTGATTTTTTTTCGTTTCGTTCTTCACTTCTTGCACTCGCTGGAACGTTTTGCGATCATTGACTTTTGTCAGGCGATGCGCGGCATGGCGGCGCGGTGTCCCTGACAGCGCTCGCTGGTGTCTTTGTGCGGTGTAATAACACGACGACGCCGCCGCCCATCATTGGCATTGCGAGCTCAAAGCATTCCGCACTCACGAGTGTTGCGGACGTGTTTTTACGATTTCCTAATTGACCCGAATTGAGGCAGTAAACATTTCGCGGCCGATTGCTCAATTCCAACCGACTGGCTTTAATTGCAAAAATTGCTCGCACGTATAAACATTTTCGACTTTATTGTCAATTAATGTTAAACGAAAATTGCCATCGTTAAGTAGCCCGAGCAAATTTCCATGCCGATATTTTTACCACCGCCTGTGAGGTCCTCGGCGGGCGTCCAGCACTACGATTGCGGTTAGTGATGGCAAACTTGGGCTTTCTGCATGTCATAAAAGATATCACAAATGGCTTAATTTGTTGCTCACCAGTTGTGGGCTTAAGGCAACTTTTTATTAGTGCCTGTTGGGACTTTCCTGTCAGCCGAAACCGAAACTTTTAGTTGCATTCGTAGACGATGTCCTTTGCGTGTAATAGATAACTGTGGGTATTTCTTTTTGTATTAATTAAAAGAACTCTAAGGACGCCGCCTCTATTTCCCTTTTACACTAAAAATGTACTTTAGTTGTTAAAACAGCTGCAGATTAGCGTGTCAGAGACATTAGTAGGACTATCTTAGAAGTGCCTACCTCTTCAAATTTTACTTTGAGTTATATTCACTTATTATTGTTATTGCTGGATTCCTGAGCGCAGGAAAGCTAGTCAGACGAGGAAGAACAACAGTAAAAGTCAAAGATTACACAGTGCAACAAATTCAAAAAAAATTTCGAGGGACAAGGTTAAACCCGTCTCATTCGATAGAGGACCTCAGTAGATGAAAAAGTGCAAAGGGATTTTTCTCGGAATGTTCGAGTTTTTTTTTAATGCAGTTTAAAGATGGCGGCTTAATGCCCCTTCCCGAAACTTTTAAAACATCATATCTCTTGACTCAAATGTCGGAAAGGAATAATTTTTACGTCAAATGAAATCTAATGATATGAAGTCGATGACACACTATCCTTTTTTGAAAAATTTTCTGAAAAAGGATATGAAGGACCTCAATTAAATTTGTATCCTCGAATATCCTGAAGACCGTGCGAGATAAATTTATATACGTGACTTCTGGTAAAAAAGCATTCAAAGATCTATACTGCATATCAATTTCATTTCAATCACTTTGTCTGTTAAGCCACTACAGCGTTTCAAATATTATAGGGGAGAGTGGGGCGAATCGTTACATGGGGCGAATCGTTACAGAGCGATATCTTAAAAATTACGCCACCATATATCAAATGTCGCATAGCTAAATGTTCGTCACCTTCAGCCGCTCATTTGGTTCGGTGACATTCCAATTCTCAGTAGAAAACTGACGCTTGACAGGGTAAAATGTGTTTTGTGACTTGTAAAATTCATATTTGGATGTCTACAATCTTTCAATTTCGAGTGCTAAATAATTTTGTGATCAATCGAAAGTGTATGTGTTTTTTATCTTTATTGTGTTGCCTTTCGCGTAAAAAAAGAAAATTCGCAAATATTGTTACCGTGTCTTTGCTAAGCCATTCCATAGCAAACATGTCACAGTGGGGCGAATCGTTACATTTCGTATGGGGCGAATCGTGACGGTCATTTTTTATGCATTTAAGCGTCTGACGCAATTTTGAAGACTGCGTTATTGCTTGTGTTTGTAGAAAAATCATCTGTGTTGTTCGTCATGATATGTTTTTTATAATTTTCGTGATTTTTTTTTATTTTTCATTACTTTATTGCAACTTTTCAAAAATCATCTGAGGCAGCACCGAAACGCATAAGCCAGCGTCGAAGCGCCATCATTGCGATTGATTATGCTGATGTTGAGTCAGATTCTGATTAAAAATCAAATTTTTCCTTTTTCATTTTTTCATATATTTTTCCACCATTTTCTTTTGGCATGTTGGTCAATTTAACCATCAAACATGTATTCGTTTTCTTAATAAAAATGAAGTAAATAATTGAAATATTATTTGTGTATACATATTTTGATTTCAGCGCCTCAACATTTGAAAAAAGCGAGTGTAACGATTCGCCCCATACTGCGTAACGATTCGCCCCACACTTTTTAATATGCCATTTTTTGGACACTTTGGGAATATCGACATAACTTATTTCGTATTTGTCCTACACCTAAGTGTTTATAATCAAAAGTTGCGCAAAATAACAGGCTTCAAAACGATATATAACATGGTCGACAATTTTTTCGCAGATAAAAAATATTGGGCTTACAAAAAAGCGTAACGATTCGCCCCACTCTCCCCTACACTGCTGAATTCATGTTTTTCTGTACAAAATATCTCGTAGCTTCTTAGTAAAAACATCGAATGTAGCAAAGCACATTTTTTTAATCGTTGTAGAGTCTTAACTGTAAAAGTGATTTACATGAAATTTATAAGCTTTGAATGCTTTTTCACCAGAAGTCACTTATATAAATTTAGCTCTCACGGTTTCCAGGATATTCAAGGATACAAATTTAATTGAGGTAATTCATATCCTTTTTCATAAAATTTGTCCCAAAAGGATATTGTGTCATCGACTTCATATCTTTAGCTTTCATTTGACGTAAAAATTATTCCTTTCCGACATTTGAGTCAAGAGATATGATGTTTTAAAAGTTTCGGGAAGGGGCATTAATCCGCCATCTTTGAACTGAATTTAAAAAAAAACTCGAACATTCCGAGAAAAATCCCTTGGCACTTTTTCATCTACTGAGGTCCTCTATCGAATGAGATGGGTTTGACCTTGTCCCTTTTTTCAGTGTTGTACTGTGTTATTGATGAAGCAATTCTATGCTTCTATGCGAATTATTCTTATGGATTTTCAAAGGTGTTAGGCTTCGCTCAGTCTCTGTTAATAGTCCTAACGAAAGAAGAATCAAATTTAATGGGGTTTGTTGCACTGAGACCAGAAGCGATCTATTGTGCCTCTGTCCTAACGAAAGAGGAGATTGGAAGTCGAGGAGCATTTTACACGAATTTCATAAGTTTTCTCAAACAATTTATAGAAGGATGACCTTAGAACAGTGAGAACCATTCAAATGTATACTCGCCACTCCCAGCTCCAACCGCTGACCTTACAACTCCTTACAACTCCGACAACTTGGATTAAAGTTTAATGTACCTATGCTCCGCATTGTCCGTTTCATAAAAGAATTGCAACGGTTCCATCTCTAAGCTCTGAGCTAGAGGTGAAAGACTAAATCTGCACATCTGACACAATCGGTCAACTATAGGCTGAGACTTATTGTGGTACCACTTCAACTATGGCTAACAATAAAAAATACTCAGCATCTTATCTGCATCTGAATTACATTTAATGGGAGAAATCACTCATTCCTTCTACAAACTCCTCGAATGCATTTTTGCTAGTTTATAATTTCAACTCAACGTCGCAACTCTGCTTAACCAACGTCGTTGACATTATCAACAATGAAAATTGTCATCAAATTGTTTGTTCTTTTCCTGCTCTGACCTCTTTCAATCTCTTTGAATATTTGTACCCACTAGCGGCTCATTTTCCCCCCTTCACACCCGCCCACACGTTCCACCGGCTGCTCTACTACGACTGTCGCTCCACTGCATTGTCGACTGCATTTCGTTACTTCACACTTTTGAAATCTGGCGACAATATATACAACAAAAACAACTGCAGCCACAGCAACAAACAACAAGCAAGAAGCAGCAGCAACAAGAGTAACAGTGATCTGTTGGATTTTCTTTTATTTGTTTTATGTTTCGTTGGAATTTTATTTGTTTTCGCTGGTTTTTTCTGCTTTGCTTGTTGGAATTTTCAATGACGCAACGCGACCGCATTGTTGCACATATTGCGGCGCTACGACGGCAACGCTGGCACTCAGTTTATTGTTGTTGTTGTTATTTTGTTGCAACGCTTTGGAATTTCGAGTTTAACATTACACTTGCACGCCGCGCAATACATATTTGACTTTTCTGCCGCTGGCGTTGACGCGCGCGTGTTGTCATAAGCCGAATTTCGAATATTGTCCCACACACTTAACTGTTTGTCTGTCAGCCTGACAGCAGTATTTCAGATATTGCAGCCACTTGTGCTGGCATCGGTTAATGGGCCGCAGACAAAACAATGTCAATGACAACGGCTCACAGCTGCACGAATTTGCATTCGGCCTCTTGACTGCTTTTAGTGAGGATCGTTGATCTTAGAGAAATGCCGCGAAATCGATTAAGGAACTCAAAAGGTCGGTTTTCGAACTTATCGAACAATTCTTCGATGAACAACAGTAGTGTGCATGTTTTGTGATTTTTGTTTTCGTCTCTGCGTTTGCGGCCCACAGTGCGGCCGCCGCATTACAGCACGTACGAGTACTTCCAATAAATTTTCCATACATTGTATTACAATGTAAATGCATGCATTGTGTGTACTTACATACATAAGTATGTGTGTATAGTGCATTGAAATTTTTGAAATTCCTTTACTTTGCTTAAATTCTCGCCGCCCATGGCAGTCAGTTTTCGTGAATGAGCTGCAATCCAGGCCGCGGCGCTGCATGAATGAAGCCACAGCTTGCACCGAATTTCGGCTTTCTATGTTTTTGTTTACATTTTACTTGCCTTATTACCGTTGTTGTGACTGCTGTGTTGATGGCGTTCAGGCGTACGACTAAATGCGCCACTGATTGCCGCCTGGTGCGTTTTATGGCGGCCGCTAGGCGCAACACCACTCGGACGCAGCACGTCAAGCAGGCAGACGAGACATTTCGATGTTGTGGGGAGCAAATCTTTTAGTACTTTTGCGGAAACCCGATGCGTGTTTCATTAGTTGCTGCTTATTTGATGCTGTCGCACATGTCCTGCAACATGCGTAGAGTAAAATGTTTGTGTATTTCTTTTCGAGAAAATATTTTTGTCCCCGCATTTGCTCTACAACTATTCTTTACTGTGTTGTATCCTTGTCGTTGCTGTGTGAGCTGCTTTTTCTAAGGCACTGTTAATTGTAATTTTTTCGCACACATTTTCTGCCAGAATTGACAATTTTTATTTGCGATAAGTTGTGATCTCACGTAGCAATTACACAGTGTTCGCACAACATAACCTCAGTAGTTGATGGGCGAATGTTTGATCAGATCATATTAGATAACATTACAGTTGGACAACTATGTTGAACAATAAGAGGTGGTTACCCCTAATAGATATTAATTTTTTCTGTTAAGTGGCGCAAAATGTGTGACAATGAGAAAATATTTGAGTGTGCGTTAGAGGCCAACTTAAAAAAAGGCCTAAGAAACAAGAAGCAGAAGAACTATTATTAATATGAAGATTTTGGTCTAAGAAAAGCAAAAGGTGTTCAATGTGGTAGTTGGACCTCGATGGCGAAGATGCGAACCGTGTCTCCGGTGGAAGGATCCAGTCAGTGGCGGATTCAGGGGGCACACCCCCGAAATATTAGTGTCGACTTTAAAACTACACACAAATTACATTTTTTATAACATTTTATGAATATTAACCCTTTTAGTGCCTGGCCAAAAAGAGGTGCCTATGCAAGAATAACCAGCCGAATTTCACAGTTTTACTAGGGTTTGGGAAAATGCTCATAAAATTCAAACGAGAAACAATATTTACATGATTCAAAAAGCAGTATACTAAGAAGAATTAATAGAATATTCGAAATACTGTATTGCTAATTGTTTATTTGTCAAAAACAACAATGTTTTACACAAGCGGAAAACAACGGCAATAACAAAAATTGCACTTTCAAACTGCAACTGGGACGAAATATACTGTTCACAACAACGATCGAGGAGACGCTAACTGATCCTACGTCTCGCTGCGGCAATGCAACGTTATTTCGCGAGAGTCATCAAACATTTGTTTACATAACACGCTGCCGAAAAGTTCCGATAACATAAACGTCCACAAAGAGTTAAAACAAAAAACTATTTTTTTTAGTCTCTCGTAATGAAATTAGATCATTTATAACGTATTACAAATTTATTTTGAGATAGAGTTCTAGCGCAATGCGAATAGTAAAGCGCTCCAAGGCGCGGGCCGATATATCGGCTCTGGCACTTCTCGCTAGTGCAGCAAGAGCCGATGTATCGGCATCCGGCAGTTGTACCGCAACACGTCGTAGTTCTTCTCTGTAGACACTTAAGTGTCAAAAGGTCTTAGCAATATTTGAATAATCAGTTTGTAAACCCCTAATACTCATATCTATAGATATTTTATACAAATTTAACACATAAAATTCATTTGCTTTCCACCTAAATACTTCTCCTTTCTGCCTTTTTAAGGTTAGGTATCTGTAGTTAAAGGAAATTAAAGGAACTAAGAAAGTAAAAGGATATTTAGTAAAAGAAGCTCCATTCATTCAATATTCGTCAAGTATTGCGGATTTTTTAAACCACATTTTACACAAATTTTATTTTAATAAAATTTTGGATGAATTTTGAAATTGTAATGCGTTTCTGATGTCACAAAAATTAACCAGCATTTAGAAAAATTTAATTTTTTACGAAGAAACAATGAACATATTGTTTTGAATTAGTTTTTTGTGTTACTTTTAATTTTTGGTATTTTCTTTTTTTATAAAAAGTTTTGAGTCTCTAATTTTTAAAATTTCCTTAGAAATCACATTGTTAGAAGACACACTGTTCTTATGAAATAATACCTAATCAATTTATAAAATTTTATTCTGAAATGTTTTAATTTTTGCCATACTATTTTAAAAAATACATATAGAACTGTAAATAAAATATTTTTCCTTTTTTTGTTTGCAAAAAAACCAAACAAATTCGCCACAAACAACATATCTCAAATAAATACTACTACAACAACAATACTACTACAACAACAATAACAACAAAATGGCATTTGTGCGCAATAATGGCGGCCGGCCGTCAATTTTATCGCCAAAGCACGCATTTGCAAAAACAACAAACCAAAATCCCAACAAGCAAATTTAACAAAGACCATAGTAGCAACAACAACAACAGCAACAAAGAATTGAGAACAAAAGCTCGCACGTCACACCAACAGCGCCACACTTTTTATAATCCAAATGAAGCGAACGCACACAGGCGCACAGCGGCCAACACACAGGCGGTCCCACTTACTCACACTCCGGCCAGCACGCACACAGCCAGCCAGCCGGCCTCGGCACCCACACCAACGCACGCTTGCACCTACACGCAGCGTTGACAGCGCAGCACGCCGCCAAAGCTCGTTGCAGCTTTTTGCTATTTTCGCTACTTTTTCGGCGTTTTGTGCGTTCGCTCTCTCCCTACGGCGCTGTCTTTGAAAAACGTGCGCGAGCACTGCGGAGCGCCAAGAGCGCCACGGAGCAGCTATGGAGCAACGCCGCAAGCTCTCGCGTTGCCGGCTTTTTGCCCCAAGATGACTGGCGGAAATTCGTTTTTATGGAAAAAGTTAAAATTTGCGAACAAAGAAGCCAACTCAACGCACTGCGTGGCGTGGCGTGGATTTTGGAGCTTTATTCGCGCATGCAAATTTTTTTTTATTCTATTTGGCCGTCGATCGCCTATGACGAAGCGATCGCTGCCGCTGAACGAAGGCGCAGCGAGAGGGTTGGTGCAAAGCTTCTGGCGAAAGCCGCGCGTATCCAAGTGGGGCGTCAACGCAACGTGTGTTGCTGTACAGCGAAAAGAATCGAGCACGAAGCACATGTTCAAAATTTGCACATTTTATTTGGTTCAAAATTTGCACATTTTATTTGGCAAATTTTGGCAGGCACTTGATGTGATTCAATACCGAGATACAGCAACAAAAATGTTAGTTGGGCAGATTTGCAGCTGGGCATGTGATGAATTGGCTGAAAAGCGCAGTGGTAACAAGACTCTTTACCAACATAGAAGGCAAACAAATTGTTGCAAGGTTTGCTTATTTAAATTGGAGAAACATAACCCGACAAAAATGTACAAATTTTAATGCATTTCAATCAATTTACCAAAAATCTATTTGATGGCCCTTAATATTTGTGCTCAACTCTGTAACCTAAGCTTCATTCGAAAGAGCAGGCGTTCTGAACAAAAGAACATAACCTCACAAACTGCATGCATTTCAACTTCTACGCAAACCTTACCTTTGTTTGTTTGCATGCTGCACCGGAAATACTCAAAATTCATTTACTTATTGCAACATAATTCTTATGCATTGATTAGCTTCAACTGCTAACATATTTTCACTGCTGTGTGGTCGACATTTTGCGTCGCCGTTCGGCCCCTCGTTGCATTCACGCCAAGCTGCGCTGTTTGTCCATTGTGTTTTCTGCTGTTACTATGCGCCGCTGTTGTACAATTTCTTAAAGTTTTACACGAATTCTCTTCTGCTTTGCTAGTTCTTCTTCCTTCTTTGCTATTGCTCCCCTTGTTACGCTGCTGCTGCCTTGACTCACCAGGCACCTTTCTCTGCCCCAGTTCTACTAACTCCCCTCTGCTTCTACTGAGTGCAACTATTGCTCAATTCTTTCAGCACGTTTCCCATTTCGTTTCGTCTCTCTGTGCCGCTTTTCTAGCGCCAACCGGTAGGAAGACCTTGAAAGTCGCTTCGTTTTTTTCTCGCTTCACGGCTGCACTCGCTAAGTGTGCTCGCCCTTCGATTGCTGGGGCCACTTCTCTTGCTTGGCTCCAGTCCCTTTATCTTATCAATTATTTATATTAGAACAGCAATGCACAGCACTTTACCGCCGGCCGTGATTTTCTTCAGTTCTGCTGCAGTGCCTTTCCCTTTCCGGCCCTTCCATTTTTATTTTGATTATTTTACAAA
Organism: Melieria omissa; assembly: GCA_963971225.1. Lineage (NCBI taxonomy): Eukaryota > Metazoa > Arthropoda > Insecta > Diptera > Ulidiidae > Melieria > Melieria omissa. The sequence continues at coordinate 58,871,569 of OZ020268.1, forward strand.
TTTCTCTCCAACTCGCTGACTTCGTAGCTTCGTGACAATGTGCGCGTGTGTGTGTGAGTGCATTCAAGCATTCCATTCTGATGACGTCTTGGCGCAGACATCTTGTAATGTGATTTTTTCTGCATGGGACACACTGTTGTTTTTTTGGCGAAACTTTGTTGGCAGTTGTTGTACTGGTGTACTGTACGCTTCAGTTGAGAGTCGGTTTCAAAATGGTCCCCATGCTCCAATTGTATGGGTTACTCGGCTACATAAGACAAAAAATTAGTGCCGAGATTCTAATTTGAATTCATTTTATGCTATGACCATTGATTGCCTCTATTAAAACAACAACAAATTCGATTACAATTTTTCACACAATAATTCTACATCTGATCGATCAGATGACAGCCAATGTAAAAACATTGCAGTGAAAATTATGCGAAGAAATTCTCAATTCTGCAACGCGTCTTTTGGAACCAGGAAATACAATTAAAACTTGTTAGTGACCCTTTTATGATCATCAAAATAGGATAATACAAAGCACGCTGCGTTCTCGTTTCTTGATGTGTTTATCTAATTGAAGATAGAACAAAGTTTCGAACTGGTAATCGTTCTGCTGCAGTTGACCTTCGATAAGATTTGTGTATTCATTATAGATTCAGAAAAACTGCGCTCAAATCATTTATGTGTAACACAAAGGAAAGTCGAACGTTAAAATGCGAATTAAATGTTTAAAAAAAAAACCGGCTTTAGCTGGTCCTGTCCAGCTTGCAATAGAATCTCAGCACATTGTGTGAAAATTCCTAGCAATTACCATAATTTCTTAATAGAAAGAAAAACATGGACAGCATCCTTTGCCAACAATGGCAAACGGCAACTAGAAATCTACGACAAATGTTTTGTTGCCGCTCTGACCACTTCTTGAAAAAAATCGCTTCAATAGAAATTAAATAGCAATCAACATAAAGCAACACACGACAGACTTTGCTGGGAAAGCAAGTCTTTGCGGCTGGATGCTGCGCAGCAGCTGACCACTGCCGTCCCAAATTTATGCCACACAACTTTGCTCAAAGACTAGTTTTGCGCCCAATTGCCAACAATGGCAAACGGCAACTAGAATTCTACGCCAAATGTTTTGTTGCAGCTCTGACCACTTCTTGAAAAAAATCGCTTCAATAGAAATTAAATAGAAATCAACATAAAGCAACACACGACAGACTTTGCTGGGAAAGCAAGTCTTTGCGGCTGGATGCTGCGCAGCAGCTGACCACTGCCGTCCCAAATTTAGGCCACACAACTTTGCTTAAAGACTCGTTTTGCACCCAATTGACAAATGAAATAAGCATAAAACTGAAACTGGATCGTTGCCGGTAATTTATTTGACATTCGCGCATAACAACAATGGCCGCAAACAAAGGATAATAGGCGGCAACTGGGCTGTCCGAAAAGACACCAATGGGGTAACGGGCAGCGTTCACTCGCGCGCTCAACAATGGACAATGGCCGGTTGCAGGGGCGGATTCAGAAAAATATTTCGGGGGGGTTTCAAAAAGTAATTCTTTGATATTCATAAATTGTCTTTTAATTTGTATGTAGTTTTAATGTCGATCCTAATATTTCGGGGGGGGGGTTTCAACCCCCAAAACACCCCCTGAATCCGCCACTGGCCGGTTGGCAGTGTTTGTTGTTATAAATTTAAGCAGAGTAGAATTGGCAGCAATGGATGCTGCATGGGCATTTATAGCATCAACAATTGCCGCAGACCAGCTGAACTTGACCGGACCGGACTGGCCGGGTTGGATCGTCTCGTATAATTTGGCTGGATAGCTGATATGGCGGCTGTGGCCAGCAGCTATCCGCCGCAGCTTTCTCACAGTTCAAAACTGGTGCAGAATTTCTAAAGATTTACTCTCGTTTGGCAAAAGGATATCTGGGCAGCTGCGGAACTTGAGCATTGGAGTATGAGAATAAAAATTGAAATTTCCGGAAAATTTGCAATTTAATGCAGAAATTTGCTTTGGCGGGGCCGAAAGTGCAACAATGGACAAAGGCATTTTTTATGTATTTATAACTAAAATTGTGTGCTGCGGTGAATTGCTGACAATCAAAGTTTTCTCAGATTAAAAGATGAAACAATGGAAGGAACCGGAACTGGCTCCCGTTCGCCATTTGCAGTTTGCAGTAAATCAAAATAACGGAAATCTGAATCGTTCAAATTTAGCTACACAGCGCGGCACAGTGCGAACACTTGACGTTTGAAATTTATCTCGTTGCCTGAGTCGACGGAAGTGCTGATTTGGCATCACTGCGTTTCATTTCAAAAGTTTAGTGCTGCCAAGTTCTAATGTATTAGTAAATTTTGTAATTTAAATACGTCTATTAAAATCATTAAATTCCAAATTTTAAACAAAGTCGAGTCTCTAAAGTGATCCAAATTATTTGTATGATATATTTTATTTAAATTTGAATATATTATTATTATTATTATTGATGGGGATGATGCACCGCGACCTGTAAATCTATTGTGCCCCCTTCTTGGACTTAACAAACTGTCAGTAAGTCCGACATCCAGGAGGAATTTTAATATGCTTCCTACACCTCTGGATATCAAGTGCCTGGCATAAGATGGTCCCCCAGGTGTTTCTTTCTTTTATGCATGAGTACTGGGCACTCTCGTAGTATATGTAATGCAGTCTCATTTTCCTGCAAGCAGAACCTGCAATACCCGTTTTCACGGATTCCTAGTTTGGCCAGATGATAATTCAGTCTGCAGTGCCCTGTTAGCATTCCCGTGATAATCCTTAGATTATTCTTTGATAGGATCATGCAATCCTCGAATCTTTTCCTATTGTAGGACCCGATAAACATTTTGGAATGCTTTAGACCTGGTAGATTTTCCCAGTATTGAGTCCTTCTGGTTATCTCGTACTTTCTCGTTAGGATAAAAGAAGCTCCTTTTCCCAATCCACAAAAGGGTTCAGGTGTGGAAGCTCCCCTCCTTGCCAGTTCGTCGGCCCGTTCGTTTCCTTCAATGCCAGCGTGCCCCGGAACCCAAAGTACCCATACCTGGTTGTAACGGCCAAGTTCGTTTAGCTTCTCAAGGCACTCCAAAACCAGTTTCGAGGACACCTGATAGGATCTAAGAGCCTTGATAGCCGCCTGGCTGTCGGAGAGGATAGCAATCTTCCGGTTCTGGTATCTTCTCGCCACATTAAAATAAGCACACCTTTCAATGGCGTATATATCCGCCTGGAAGATAGTGGTGTGTTTTCCCGTAGGTTCCGAGTATCTTATCCTCGGCCCGTACACGCCTATCCCGGTACCCTCCTCCGTTAAGGAGCCGTCTGTGTACCAGGAAATCATATGCTGGTCTTTCAGATACGTTTCCGGTATACCTACCCAGTTCCTTTTGTTGCTAAGTTCAGTTTTAAATCTTTTGATAAAACTGAACTTTAATGAGATTGTGTCCCTCAGTATTGCAATGTCAGGATACTGATTCGTAAGAGTATCAATCCTCTTACGGCTCAGGAAGCCCTCATTCCCGATATTTATGTCAGTCATCCGTAGAAGAGCCCTCTTCGCCTGGGTCTGTATGTGTAAGTGAAGAGGTGTTAGTTCAAGAAGAACCTCTAAGGATGCTGTTGGACACGTGCCAGTCTTTGTAGCTTGCTGAGCGCCTTGATGGTGGTTGGTTGGCTGGTCTTGTTTACCCAGACAGCTGAACCATACGTTATCATAGGCCTCGCGATCGCCGTGTAGATCCATCTCAGAATAGTTGGAGTGCAACCCCAACTTTTGCCTGCTATGGACCTACAGGTCATGAAGACCCTGGTGGCTTTCCTTATCGTTTCCTCCAAGTGTCCTTTCCAGAGTAGTTTTTGATCTAGTATAACTCCTAGATATTTCACCTCCTTCTAGAATTCAAGCTCTATCCCATCCAAATGGATTGGCCTAAGAGCGTCAAGTTTATATCTTCTAGTAAATGGTACAATAGTGGTCTTCGCCGGGTTTATATTCAGCCCCACCTTTGTGCACCAATTCTTGGTTAACCTTAGTCCTAAGGTTATCCTATCCCGCAGGGTATCTTCAAATGTCCCCCTGCACAGGATAACAATGTCATCCGCATAACCCTGGACCGTTAGGCCAGCTTTAGTCAGCTCCTGTAACAGGTCATCAACCACGAGACTCCACAGAAGTGGGGATAGTACTCCTCCCTGTGGACAGCCCCTGGTTGTGTTAGCTATTACTAGGCCGCCCGTACTAGTCTGTATCTCCACCATCCTAGTAGCGAGCATACTGTGTATCCAACGTCTTAGAGGGTTTGTCAGGCTCCTTCTGATTAGAGAATTGTCTATAACTTCATGAGAGGTGTTATCGAAAGCCCCCTCTATATCCAGAAAGGCACATAGAGCCATTTCCTTCTCTTCTAGACTTTCCTGAATCTCACTTGTCAGCTGGTATAGAGAAGTTTCGGTGTCCTGCCCGATATGCATGCTGACCCGATATGAAGTGTGAGGAGGACTGTCAGCCTTACATAATTGTCCACTACCTTCTCTAGAGTTTTCAGTACAAATGAAGTAAGGCAAATTGGTCTGAAAGATTTCGGGTGAAGCGGATCCTTCTTCCCGGCCTTCGGTATAAAGACCACCTTGGCCTTTCTCCAGGCTTCTGGTATATATCCCAGTGCCATACTGGCTCTAGTTATCTTCACGAGATGATGTCTGATAAGACACATCCCTTTCTGTAGTAGGGCCGGAAAGATGTCGTCCGGTCCAGGTGACTTCAGTGGTTTAAAGGTGTTCACCGCCCACTGCTTTGAATATATTTATATATAATTTTATATCAAAACCATAACCACTTATCCCACAATTTGTTTACGCTTTATATATTTAGGGCCAATTTTTCAGTGCGACTTGAACTCAGTTTCTAGTTTAAACTTAGTTTAAAAGTAAAATCGAATTTGTCAGTCATGTTTGGCTGAAGTTTAAACTCAGTTTAAACGCCCATCCCGGCAGGTTTAACTAAGTTTAAACTGTCAACAGCTTCTGGCAGTTCATTTATTTTGGAAATTTCAAAATCCTTCTTCTGTTTTGTGCAGTTCTTGCTTGTCGTCAGCTAAATTCTTTTTCTGCACTTTTTTAGATTCTTATACTTTATGCAAGAAGACATTCGATTTTCCGAGAAATTTGAAGAAAAATTTGCGCTCCCTTTGATTATTTTGAATGTTTTTGATAAAATACCATATTTGAGCGCAAAGAATTTATTTACAAATGACAATCAAAACAAAGGAAAATTATTATCTAAATAAAAATAATGCCGGTACTGCCACACTCAAATGACAAATATTTGCTCCAGTTAAACTAGCACTGAAAAACTGCTTTGTCGTTTAAACTTAGTTTAACTTTAATACATGTGACAGACCAGAGACCTAAAATAATTATTATCCATATTATTGGGAATAAAAAATTGACAAAAATTCCCAATAAGAAATTTTTTACGTCGCCTAAAACTATTATTATGTAATTAATATTTTTGAGTTGCATAATAACTCTTATAAGTAATAAGTATATTTTTCGTTGTCGATAATTATTATTTTGGGATTTTTGTTTTTTACATTGCTTCATAACTTTTATTTATGCCTTTTTTAATTTACGTTACCGATAACTATTATTTTGAGAGGTTTTTTTTTACGTTGCTTCATAACTTTTATTTATGACTTTTTTTTAATTTATTTTATTATTATTATTATTTATTTATATTGTATTATTATTTTATTTTTTTAAATTTATTTTTTTTAAGTCATAAATAAAAGTTATGAGACAACGTAAATAAAAAGATCCCAAAATAATAATTATCGAGAATGAAAAAACTATTTATTTCTCATAACAGTTATTATGCAACGTAAGAATTAAGTGTCGTAAATAATAATTATAATCAACAAATAAAATTTATGTTGCATTGTAAGGGCCGTTTTCTCATCTTCCCGTTAAAGTGACCGGTAGCTAAAGTGAACTTTAGCTAAAGGTCACTTTAAAGTGGCCGGTAAATATTTTACGTTTTCTCATCTTCCTGATAAATATAAATTTAACAGGTCTGATTTTTTGGCATCACTGGTCAGCATTGGGCAGCACTTGGCGGCGCAATCAGCTGTTTGTGAAAAATTATAATTATTTTTGAAGGAAAAAATAAAAATTTTTCCTGGCAAAATCATGTTGATGCTTTTACTGCCAAATGGGGCGTGTCCCGACGTTGGAAATCGTTGAGGGACAAGTTTGACAGCTTGAAGCGTAAGTCCAAGCTGGAACTTGCAGCGCAGAAGAGCGAGACGTATCGCACAGGTGGCGGCCCAGCAGCGATTGGACATGTCAGCAGTGCAAAGCAGTGAAATAGTCCAATTGGCTGTTATATGTTATATTTGCCGCATTTTGTGACTCCGTACTTTCAAAAGCGTCTTCCACTGCATGAATTTAAGAAACACGCCTATTTTCCATACCGAAAGATCTCAAATTCAAATTTCATTTCAAATTGTAATTTCATTATCAGCTGTTTTTTGTTTGTAAACAAACATATGCATGTACTTGGCACCATTTCCACTTAAAGTTCACTTTAAAGTTTAACAGGCACTCAATCCTCCCGGTAAATTTTATCGGGAGGATAGCTTAACGGGCAGATGAGAAAACGAAAATGCGTTTATCGGCCCGTTAAAGTGAACTTTAAAGTTAACGGGAAGATGAGAAAACGGCCCTAATAGTTACATTGCAATTTATTTCTTAAAAAACTTATAATAGTTAAATCCCTGTGACAGACATGAACTATCCTACTACATGTCTGTCACAGGTATAACAATACCATGGTAAAGTTATCATAGTATTCTAATTACTAGGTACGGTGACTGCCATAACTTGGTAAATTATTTGTAGTAATTTTTGACAGTTTGAATATAAAAACATTCTCAAATGTAAACAATACGAACATTTCTAAGTGCATTAATTTCAAACAACGCAACAATTTTTTGCATTAAAAAGGAGGCAATGAGGAAGGATTGGTAATTACTGCGTACATGAAAAACAAACGAAATAGAGTGCTTGAGATATACACGTTTTTCTTTTTTTTCCATTAAAAAAAAATTTTTCTTCTTTTCAATTTTTTGGAATGAACTTTTTCTGCCTGTCAAAATCAGATTTTTAGCTGTGTTCAGTAGGTTCGAATATGTGTTTGGTGAAATACCACATAAATACGAGGTAGCCGAACAAAGTATTGTTACTAGCTAAATACTAGGTTGCTCACGTAGCATTTAGCTGGTATTTGGTGACACACATTCGGTAGTTACTCGAGTCGTAGTAACAATACTAGATGTCTGTCACGGGTATGGGTTTAAACTCGCACTGAAAAATTGGCCCTTAGTGACTTATGATTTCCTGCGTTTATTTAGTATTCGGTTCATTTCGTTCTATTCTTTATTGGTCAGAAAAGGGCGAAATGTGCTCTAATGTAACTGACATTTACTTGATTGTTTTGCATACATTTTGAATAAATAAAAATAAATAATTCAAACTCTAAAGATATACGTTTCCAAAAATATTCGGAAGGTCTTTCAAATTAATAACAAAAAATCACTTTAAACTACTTCAGTTAAATCATCTCAAAAGCACACAATGCAGCTGTAAACACGTTGAGTTGGCAGCATTGTGCAGCTCACAAGAACTGTGCCGCACTGAAAGATAACGTCTACATTATCTATGCGTCATTGCATTGTTTACTCAGCTGTTAGCAGACTTTCGTTAAAAACGCATGCTCGCAAATTCAAAAGTGGTGCCACACGTTTGAATAATATTTCAATCAGAATCAAAACAACGTATGTATGTACAACTATTTAGACCAGAGGTGCCCATGCCCTATGCTCTCGTTGCTCATTTGTTTTTGTAAATGCTCTTCAGCATAGGCTGAGGATGCCTGTTCCTCATTTGTTTTGTAAATGATCGTCGGCATAAGCATTTTAGTATACACACAGCACAGTATGCTTTGTATGTATTGGTGTTTGCTCTTCCATAAGAAGGTTTTGGGCACCCCTGATTTAGACGTTGTGAAGTAAAACTTCTCAGACTCTGAAAATTAAAAGTATACGAAATATAATTTATCCAGAAGCGCTCAAAAGCGATTTTGTCGTCTACATAATTAGTAGCCTTGAAACCTTAGAACTTTCTGCACTTCCAGACATTTTATTTCAATTTCAGAGGCCGAGTTCGAGTCAAGGCGATTCGCTTTTAAAAAAAACCTACAGTACATGGATTCCCTGTTCTCTGTTGTTACTGGCAAATTACCCAAATTTTCTATTTTCTGTTGCTGTTCGTTCTTAACGCTCAAAGAGTCAACAATTTACACAGAAAAATGTTAAATTCCAATTATATCAAAAATTTAAAAATATGTGCTTTCAAGTTTAAAATTGTGTGGTCCATACAGCTACTTCAACCTGAACTCAGACCAGACACAATTTTTGTCCGAACTTCATCCGGCTTCTCAGCATCTGCTGCACAAAATTGTCTGCCCGCGGACTGTGTTTTCCCACAATCTGGCAACTTGACAATGCTTTTTGAAAGCTCTTGGCCAGTATTGCTGCGTCGGATAGCCGATGCGTCTCCGCCTCCATTTCAGGGTCCTTTCACGGCACAAATGTTGGAGCAAACTTCAATTTGTGGCTTGCCTGGCTGCATTCTGATGTATTTTTCTTGGCGTTTGAGGTAACTAAAAACAATTATGTGCTTTCGAACGTTGCCTTTTTGTTTCGTTAACATTCAGAAAAGGTAAATGGCACCGAGTCCCAACGAATTGATTTAACCAGTGTTGGTGGTTGTTACCAACAAACGCTGTAAAGCTCTGTTCGACACAACACTATGTGAGAATTTGTTTCAGCAAGCAGTGACTTTTGCTCGCCTGTCAAAGCGAACTTTACTTTTTTTGATTTTTCGCACATCGCGCTGGTTTTTTCGTACGTTCAGTCTGTTTGGCAATCTCGTGTGCGCTCTTACTGCTGCTGGTTGACGGCTTCCTTTCCAACGAGCCATAATACAAATTTCTTTTCTGCTCCGGTGCAAGGAATTGTAACGGACGTGCCAACAATTTTTTACATAAAAATCATCAATCCAATCTTTATTTCGTCGGGAAAAATTTCTGATTGGAAGTAAACAGACTCTTCAGCAGCGTTTCTGTAAACAAAAAAATGTCGATTTATCGTATTACTCCGCGCAGCTTTGCAGGGATACAGGTGAGTGCAGTGTATTCGTAGCCGAAGTGTAGCAGAGCGAGGGGATGCAATGCGAATGGATTGAATATCCGAAAGACGGGGCGAAGCGAGTGGAACGTGAAAAGGGTCGAGGGGCCGTGCATGCGGCTGTTGTGCAAATGCCGAGCGAAGAGGAAAACTGGCAAATTTAATTTCGGAAAAAGCAGAACTCCTGGTGAATTTTTCGTGCCGAATTGCGCGTGGAGCATGTGTCTGGCGAGTGCAGCCATCTGCCGCGAGTGCCTTTTAAGGCGCGTTGGCGTTGTCGGTGGACCTGCTGCTGTTGCTAGTGGAGTAGTCACTGCCGAAGTGGTTCCCCACGCGTGCGTGTGTGTGTATGTTAAGCGTTAAATGTGCTGCTGTTTCACTTTTTGCTACCCTCGTGTTCAACTCCGGGCCGACAAGTCGCGCTTTTTTGCACAACTCCCTGTTCAACCCTCTCCACCCAATGCCTCGCCGGCAGTGGGTTGTGGGCTGTGGGAAATACACATCGCCGTCGTCGTCGCAACGTGGTAACGGTAGCGCGGCTTGATGACCTCCGCTCTCCGGCACACACGCGCGCTCTCTTCCGCTGCTGTCGTAGTCGCTCCCGCGCTGCTGGCGTTGGCGCTTTTTGTGTGCGCGCTGCCAGCAACGCTAACTTTCTGGGCTGCAGCTGTGCAAGATAGAAGGAAAAAAAAAATCGAATAGTTATGTGCTGTGTGAAATGCTGCTGTCGTGATTAGGCCCCCAAAACGCACACAAGAAACTAAGAAATACGTAATGAGACCGCAAGAAGCAGATGCGCTAAAAATGTTCTCGGCCATTACATAATCTCGTAAAAAAAGACACCAAGCAGCATTGCTCGCGCTCGACAGTGCCGCTGCACGCCCACCGGCTGTTGCGGGTGACGCGGAAAGAGTCGAAAGAGTCCAAACTTCAAAGGGATCGCGGCTCAAGTTTATTGAACTCGCCCACACTCCCTTTGGCAGTTAAGACCCGATGATGGGCCCCAAAAACTGCTGCGTTGGGTTACGTTGTTGGCAGTTTATTTCTTGTATTTGCATTTGTTTTTGTTGTTTCTCCTGATATTTTAAGGTTGTTTGCTTTGTTGCTAATTTTGGAACATTCCAATTTGGTTGGCATTTATTTGGACTTATGGCCGCAGGCTCTTCATTGGGCACCTGCACTCGTTGTTTCTTTTCAATTGAAATATTGTTTATTTGCTAAATTTCACGCTTATCGGCAGCCATTTCTCTACGGTGGCGCATTTATCTTTATGACGGGTTGGCGCAATTCACTGGCAATGGCCCGCCACCCTTCTAGCCACAATTGCCCACTTGAGATTCCATTATCTGTCACGGGTGTTAATAGCCCATAACACCCACTCTTACGCCGCACTGTCGCGTTTCCTTGTAAGCCCCTAATGGGACAATGGCAGAGATTAGGGAAAACATATTGCAAAAATGTGGTTTTTTCATTCAATTCGATTCGATTATGAACAAAAGAAAATTTATAAAAAGCGAACGCAGGGTTTTTGGCGAGCGATTTCGAAGCTACAATATTTAACTTTCAGACCACTTCGCACTTAACTTTTAAATCATTTATATGAAATTGTCTTCTAGTTAATTTTGTGAGTACTTCTATTCAAAGACTGTCAAAAGTAGACAACGTTCAGCTGACTTTCGTTGACATCTCAGCGTCACACCTCATTTCCATAGTGGTATTCTACTTCTTTGCCGCCAACCAGAATTGAGTGTCTGGCCTTAGAACAATTTACTGCTTCATTATCTGCAAAGAAAAATATTGCAAGTGAATATTGTATCTTTGACTGAATTAATGCGGCCATTGATTTGAACGATTTTTGAATTTTGTTTAAATCAAAATTATTTGCAACAGTTTTGTGCAGAAACTTAGACAATATTCGAATCTGTTCAAATTTATTTGGCTGGAGTTTGAAACTTTTATCATTGGTCAATTGAAATCTTTGTCCCACTGTGTTGCCCACTGTTATCTAACCACAGCGAAAGCAAAATCGTTTCGGTGGAGAGTCGTTTGTTAATGTCAAAACTAAAATTGCAACAACAACGACAGCTAAACACAACTTTTTACGAAATGCATGGAATGTGCAATGCTTTGAAACTGACAAAAAAACCCAATAAGCAAGGAAAGAAAACGAGCGGGACGAGCAGAAAGAAGGTCGTGCATACATATTTAGCTGAGTGCGGCAGCAAATCGCAAACAGCAAACAGCAATCAATACACATCTGCCAAGTTTTGTGTTATGTAAATGTGGGTTAACACCGTTGCAAAATGGATATAAAACAAAACTGGAAGAAACAATAGGGAAAAAAGCAATGGCCTCATGAAATCAACACAACACAGACTGCGAAATGCAGAAAGTGGTTGAGGGAGGCAGCGGGCATGTGACATTACAACGCGTGACGACAGGAGGCCGCTTGCTTTTGGAAAACTAGTCATGGAGCTGTTGAACACGTAGACGAGTTGAACGAATTCTATTGATTTTTGTTTCATCTTCCCAACACGACACAGACAGACGGGCCTCCAAGACAACATTGAACAATCGTTAATTGAATGTACATATTTTGTTGTTGTTGTGGTACTATATACTGCGGGATTTCACTATTTAATTGTTTTCTTATAAGCAATGCTGGGAATGAACAGGAAGACGGGTGGGGGTAAACGAGCACGTAAACATTGGACAGGTTAAGGACTTTATTTGTCTGTTGATTTTACTTATATTTTTTTTATTTTTTGTTATATTCAACGCTTGGGGTACATGTGACGAATCGAGTGTGGAATCAACATCCAAAGAAACCCTAGTGGCAAAATGTATTTATTTGAGGTCTTCTATTTGTCTTTTGTGTGACATTTTTTCTACGCCGCTGTCTACAAATTATTACATTTTAATAACAAAAATATAAAATGAGTCAAATATTTTCTTACTTTTATATTGTTTCTGCTTCAAATTTTTGTTCGCCGCTATGTCAAAATTATTAGACTTTAGGAAACGAGAGTTCATATTTTCTTTTAGTAAGAAAAAAAACTTTTCTGATCAGAAGCAAAATCAAAAGTAAAAATAAAAAATAGATAAACAATTAGTCAAAAATAAAAAATATATATAAACATTTCAAACATAAAAATATATAAAAAAAAATTTTAAATGACAAAAAAGAGTATTAGCTTAATATTTAATTATTTTATTCTAATGTTTCTGAAAAAGTAGCTCAAAAAATACTGAAAATGACAAATTTTTGAAAACAAAGTCATTAAAAAAACCCTACTTATAAAGAATTTTATTAATAAATAAATCTTAATGTGAATCAAACAAATGTCAAGCAGGAAATTTGTTGAGGCCATTTTGATAAATATGTAAAAGTATTCATTTGTGTCTAGAAACTGTTTGCTTTGCCGTTAAATATGAATAGATATTGCATTTATTTAATTGGAGTTTTCTATAGTTGTTGTTTAAAAAAACAATTTTTTAAGGGGGTCCTCTACTCCTCGCGGTTTCGAAAAATCGATTTTTTTTTTCGCATAATTTCAATCTATATGTATCTGAGAATACGCCACAGAAAGGATTCCGTGAAAATCACATTTCTTTGCATGTTGCTGGGAACCGAAAGGTACGCGTCCCCTGCAAGTTATACAACGTAATTTATCTTTAAACGCGTTTTCCCGAAAGTAGTGTTTTTTTGGCTGAAAAATCGATTTTTCGAAACCGCGAGAGTAGAGGACCCCCTTAAATTAAAGATATCTTTTCTTATTAGGTGCAATAAAAACAAAATAAATATAAAAAACAATTTTTTAAGGTAAATAATAAAATAAATATAAAAAATAACTTAATTAAAAAAAATTAGTGACAATGTTATGAGTAAAAAGATAAATAAACAAAAAGGAAATAAAAAAGATTTTATTACTTATACAAAATAATTACATGTTTCCGTTTTTTGTTTCATGTTTTTACAAACAGTTTTACATAGTTATTTCATATTTTTAATTATATTTTGTTCACTTTGATCTATTTAATTTTTGTTATTTTTATGCGCATTTTTATTTTAATTTTTCTAATATTATTTTTGTTTGTTGTTACAATTTAATTATTTAAATGTATTTGTATTTGTATTAAATTGTTTTTTTCTTTCTTTTGTACTTGGATATCTATTCGATTTGTATTATTTTTATTTTGTTCAAAAATAATTGTTTTTTGCAAAATTTTGTATTTTTGTTTTTCAAGTATTAATCATTAAATTATGTTTTCGTTATAATTACTTTTAAAATTATCTTTTATATTTTTATATTGTGCACAGGGACTTAACTATTATAAGTTTTTTAAGAAATTAATTTCAATGTAACTATTACAATGCAACATAAATTTTATTTGTTAATTATTATTTGCGACAATTAATTTTACGTTGCATAATAACTGTTATGAGAAATACATATTTTTTTCATTCTCGATAATGATTATTTTGGGATTTTTGTATTTACGTTGCCTCATAACTTTTATTTATGACTTTTTATTTACGTTACCGATAACTATTATTTTGAGAAAATTGTTTTTACGTTGCTTCATAACTTTTATTTATGATTTTTTTCATTTACGTTGCAGATAACCATTATTTGAAAGAAAATATTTTTTACGTTGCCTCATAACTTTTATGAAAGAAATTTTTTTATTTACGTTGCCTTACCACATTTTGAGTATGAATTGATTTTTAATTGTTTATTTGTTAGTGGAAATTAGATCTCTGCAGTTAATTTGCGTTGGTCAATTTAAAACAATTAAAAATTAATTCATATCCAAAATGTAGTAATTCAACGTAAAAACTTTTGTTTTCAAAATAATAGTTATCGGTAACGTAATTTAAAAAAGTTATGATGCAATGTAAAAAACAAAAATCCCAAAATAATAATTATCGACAACGAAAAATATACTTATTACTTATAAGAGTTATTATGCAACTCAAAAATATGAATTACATAATAATAGTTATAGGCGACGTATAATAATAACTATTATAAAACAATATTTTTAGAAATTCCTTAAATTAGGGCAATTTTTTTATTCCCAAAAATATCGATAATAATTATTTTAGGTCTCTGATTGTGCAAAATTCAATTGTTCGATGACATGCAGTTGCAAAGATCTTAGCATTTAAAAAATAAATGTATGTGCTCTGAAAATATTAAAGTATTTAAATATTTAAAATATTATAGTACAGGTCAGGTAACGCGATTTAAAAAAAAAGTTTTTTTTTCATTATGTTTTTTAATTTTTTAAATAAAGTATGAATTTTGAGTTGGAATGTGGAATGCCACTCTTTGTAAGGTGCCACCCCTGCTCGATTTCGACGTTCCAGCAGTCCAAGAGAAAAAATTCCTATTATCATTTAAGGTATATATGTCAACGTCAATTTAAACATGGTTTTTGAGGAAACAGACGCAATACACGGTCTGGGTAAAAAAGTGTCAAATTTGGTTAGGAAAAAACATAAAAATAAAAATTGAAGGTTTTTCTTGTGGTGAAAAATAAATCAAATACGCGCAAAAAACTTAGGTAAATATCAGTGTTGGACTTAATTTTTAATGGTTTTTCATAATCCGAAATGATATCCGAGCATATCGTAAAAGGAACAAATTTATACAATGATTTCCAAAATGGCATAAAAATGTAAAGTGCCACCTTTTTTTCTTTGTAAGGTGCCAGCCCCCTTTTTTCACTGTTTTGTGGTCCTATATCGGTAAAATTACTTTTTATTGCTCAGAATCGTCATTACGATGAATTTGAAGTGTTCTTAGTCAATTTTTCTCTAATCCTATCATGAGGAATAAATTAATTCAGTTTTGTTCTTTAATTTCCATACAATTATTCGTTTTATTCGTTACCATTCAATTTCGGTTTCTTTTGGTCATTTTTTATTCAATTCAAATTAAATTCAATAATCTTTCGTAAATTTTCTAAATCATGCATTTTACATGAGATTTTTACGTTTTTAGCGGGTTTTTAAGGGGGTGGCACCTTACATTAAAAAATTTTAGGATGTCGATTTTTAACACTTTGGGAAATTGGCTGTAAAATCGTATTTACAACAATTTCAAATGAAGTGTTACCTTGGATCATAGCTCTTTAAACCCTCTTTCCAACGGTATAAGAACTTTGGCGATAAGTTAATTTTCTAACGAGTAATGTGCAAAAAAGCTATGGGGTAGCACCTTACAAAGAATTCCCCTACCTATTTTATTTTGGAAAAAGCTTATTATAACATAACCCTAAAATGTATATGTAAGTTAAGTCTTCTATAACGCGAATAACGCGGAATTTTCGTGGAACGTAACCACCGCGTTATACGAGGGAGACCTGTATTTGAAAACATTTTTGTGTGCCGCTGAGCAAAACAAACAAAAAAGAAATAATTAATTTTTAAAATGACCACTTGAAAGTCCACACATATGAACCGAATTTGTCTAGAAGCAAAAAGTATGAAACATATATATATAACATATATATGCTTTGCTAGAAGCCGAGAGAATTTGAATGTATGCATGCACATACGTATATGTATGTCGTACATTAGCGGCTATTTTTCGAATTTCCAACACACACGGCGATTATTTTTCTTTAGAAACAACAGCAACAAAAACTAAACGAAGTGTACTAGAAAACTGTATTTACAGCAATTGCGACAAAGAAAATTGCAGCATGAAAGAAAAAATGCAAATGAAATAATGATTAGGCGATTTTGGTGAATTGAAAAATTGGCTGACGAGCGATGCCGTAATGCACAAGTAAATGTTAGTGAATGTATTTTTCTCTTTCGATCGATTAGATAATTGAAGCCCGCTCGTGATTTCCTTATCGAATCAAAAACAAATTTAAAATACTCTTAATTTGAATTTGCATCCCTTCAACCATTTATATGCCGCCCACCTGCGCCTCAAAATAAAAGCAGAACTATTAAAAATGTATGGCAAATATGGTGAATGTTGCAAACAACAACAAACCGTAATGTGGGACAATGCTTTCGTTGACGGTCTCTACTCGGTGTTGGCGTCTGCATTTAGTGCCGAGTGTCTGTTCGTCACGTTTACGTAACGCCTTCGCAGCGCCAGGATTTTCAGTTTTGCGAAAAATCAATAAATCTTCAGCCGAAAATCTAGCACTCAGCACCATCACACAAGCTTTGCTCAAAGTGAGGTTAGGAGTTGCAGTTGCGAGCACGTGTCGGTGTTAAACTCAGCTCTCCATGTTTGGTTTACAAACTACGGTTGTTTCTTGCATACATTGTTTTCTGCGGCTATTTTTAATTATTGCCAACAAAGCTACAGCTCGTGTTTCTCACGGAGAACGCTCAGTCACATGATTAGGTTTGTTTTTGCTTTTGAGTTGAACACGCATTGCGCGTCTGTTTATGATTTCCACGCGTTGAAGTGCGCTGGGAACTGGGAAAATTCCAATTTTTGTCTCCAACTTATTCAACCTTGAAAATCTCGAGAGATTCAATAATTAAAAAATTGCGAGCTTACATTTGCAGTACCCTGTCCGGCGGTGGATGCTTCTTCTTTAATCAATAACATCGTTTATTGTTATTGTTATTATTACGGCTTTTGTTGTTTTAATAAATGGATTGCAAAAGGTTGTGTTGCTTCACACATTCTGTTCAAGTACGAAACTTTGAAATGTTTTACTCGTTTTTTCCACACAGTCTGCGGTTGATAAATTTATAGTCGTAAATATAGTATATATATGTACAGTGGGTTTTTGTGACGAATGCTGCCCATTGTGGTCTGACGTTTTAAGTTTTATTTCAACTTGAAATTTAAATATGTAAATCAAAAGTGCCGCTGTGAGCGCATCGAATAAACACAGTTTATTAGCAAATTTTCTGGTCTCTCGAGCAGCGTTAATGCTCTCAAATAGCTACATAATGAAAACGTATGTTTATAAATATGTTTACTTATATAAAAGTATATAAATATTTATGTGTGTTGAAAAGTTGGCCATGGGCGTTTGATAATGTCGCTACTTTTTATATGGAAACAAGTTGACTGGGTTACGGGCTCAGCTGGTTGCTTTGAGTGGCCGCATTTAATTTAAAAAAGCTCACACATTTAGTGAAAATTGAAAACTTTTTCATATAATTTATATGCAATGTCTTTGTTGACGTCATGCTAATACGTTGTTCTAAAATTATTTTTGTTTGTTTTCAGTGAAATCAATAGAATTTTGGATAAAACTTGCTTGTTAATTTCTACTCTTGTACAAAGCGCGTTCCGCTTTCGCTTTAATCTGCACAACGGTTTACACATGTTTACGGTTATTGAACTTAAAAAAAAAAACACGGAGCACTTCAGTTCGTGCGGGCAAAAATCAAATATTAAAAATATTAAACTTGTTACAATATGTTAAACTTGTTTTTAAAAATGAACCTAATTTATATTGCAATCGCAAAGAAATATTAACAAAAAGCATGAAGAGACAGTTCTGGTTTGATGTTTAAATTGAGATGCTTGGCACATTGCTATTTGCTAGACTTGAAAAAGTGTAACTAAGGTCTACAGTCTAACTAAGTGGGGCTCTAGAGGTCTCTAACCTCTTTCAATCGAGAAGAAATTGATTATTCAAAGTTGTCAAAAGTAAGTCTAGAGGCCAACAAAACTGAACAAAATCTGATTATTTTAAGTTGTAAACTGAGTAATTTCTGTGTGTTTAATACTTAAAGTTTTAGAATATTAGCAAACAAGTTTGTTGGAATTTGCAGAAGAGTAATTTGTTTTAATAATTGTTTTTTTTTTAGTGTAGACAAGAAAAGGTAGACAAACCTAAATAGCCCAGTCACCCACTCAAAACAAGCATAACTGATAATAAGTAAACGTGTTACGGTTGATCTGTTACGATTACAGCTATGACGTCTTGTTTGTGCACCTTCAATTTTTTTCTCATGTCTAATATTATGAGACAAACAGCTCGCTCAACAGGTAACGAACAAGTCCACGAACGAACAACTAGCGTCATGAATGAATGGACAACCAACCCAAAAACGAACGGTGAAAGGAATGAGAATGAGTTCTTTTTGCCGACAAGAATTTACATTTAAATTGTATAGATAGCTTCCTTCTTTCTATCCTTTTGGGTCATAATCACACAAGAAGAGGAAATGTCAATTGTGTATAGTTTAATTTTTCTATCCTTTTAGGGAATAGATAGGCACCCAAGAACGGAAATGTTGGGTAGCTTTCTTCTTCTATACTTTTAAGGGAATAGATTGTCATTCCAGGAGGGGAAATACCCACTGCATAGGAAACTTCTACAAGAACTTATACAAGAAGAGAAAATATGAATTGTAATTTCCTTCTTTGTTTTCGGAGAATAGATAATCTTATAAGAAAAAGGTAGCTTTCTTCTATCTCTTGAGTGGAGAGAAAGTCATAAAAGAAGCGGAAATGTCAATTGTGTAGATAACTTCCTTCTTCTATGCTTTTAAGGAAATAGATAGTCATACGAGAAGCGGAAATATCCATTGCATAAGTAACTTCCTCCTTTATCCTTTCAGTGGAGAGATAGTTATACAAGAAGAGGATATATTCCTTCTTCTTTCCTTTCGGAGGATTAATAATAATAAAGGAAAAGGAAATATTATAAGAGCAGCTTCCTTTTTCTATCGTTTCAGTGCAGAGATAGTCATACAAGAAGAGGAAATGTCAATTGTACAGATACGAGTAGGTCCCTACTTGTATCCTTCAAAGTGATAGATGGTCATACAAGGATAATCATTGTAGAAAAGGAAATATGACATGATTAGCTTCCTTCTTCTATTCTTTCAGTACAGAGATATTCATACAAAGCGAGGAAATGTCAATTGCACAGCTGAATGCGCAGAGGAACAGACGAAAGTAGATAGAAAAAAAACAAATGGATGAATTAATCTTTAAAGGAACTGACTGGAGACTTGGCGAGCTGTTAAAGTCGGCTCTAAAGCGTTTACGACTTGTTTTTGACAAATAGTGACCAAAAAACAGATAAATAATCAAGGAGATAATGTTAGCAGAAATGGCCCAGCGAAAGTTATTTCAAAGGATGCATAGACCAATGTGCGGTTTGCTTGAATTTATAGATGTAAAATTAGTTCTACGATTGTACACTGTTACGGCGCATACACCGCACAGACCGACGAACACACTGCGAGCCGACACATTTCTTTTCACTAGTTCACTTGTGTCTATAAAGTATTCCGCCCCACATTGTAACGGTAGCACTGTCGGTTGCACTGTATTTCATCTTTTGTTGCCGCTGTTTAATTATTGCTGATATTACAAAATTAATAACATGCAATTAAGTTGTCAGGCCTGACGTGTCGTGCAATTTATGAGAGTTTGATGAATTGAACTGAAGAAGCTGCAGGCGCTCATACAAACGAACACTAAATACCTATTTCTCTGTGTTATTGTGTTTTTTTTATTGTGGGCCGTGCAATTGCATTCGACTTCGAACTGCAACGAAATGATCGCGAAAACCTTCAGCCGTAAAAAAATGTGTTTTTTTTTTAAGTAATCAAAAATTGTTTTCTAGTCAATCTATATTTGTTTGTTGCCATAAAAGTGTGGCGTTTTAAATGCTTGCGTGCGATAAGATAAGCTAGTGACAAATTGCCTTGCGCTGATATCGGACAACTTACGCAAATGCCGTTTTCTTTCGCAAGCCTTGCGTACAGTGAGCGCTTCGAGTGTAATCGCCGGCTGTGTGCACGAGCCTGTGTTCACTTCGATTGCATATTTTTTGTTCTTGGTTTTTGTTACTTTTTGCTGTAGTTTTTTGTTGCTGCTGCGTTAATGAACTTGGCCGTGTTTCACGCCGAGCGCCGTCCGGCCGTAGACGCATTTTAATTGAATCTAGGTTTTGTTTATTTTTATTTTTTTCGAGTGCAAATTTTCCGGTATTTGCGTACTTTTCTGCTCAATGTTTGCATGATAGCTGGATTTTGCAATAAAACCGATTTATTTTGCACTTTAAACTATTCGACTTTGAGTGCAGCGTGTGGTACTGCAATTGTTGTAGCTGGAGGTTTTATTTGTTATTTTTTTTGTAATGTTTTCATTGTTTCTTGTATGATTTTTTAATTGCTTGAGTTTGATATTTTATAAATCAAATGTTTTTCAATGAAAACGTGTGGCTTTCGCTGACAAGTTTTATGACAATAATTTCTTTTACTATTTTTTGTTGCTTGTTTCGTTAGGTATGTAAGAATTTATTAGTGAAAAAGCGATTAAATGGATATAAAATCCATTTTGATCTATTTGTTTATCTTTTTGAATTTCTTTGTCAATAATTTCTCTTACTTTTTTGTATTTTTTTCGTTAGAGAAGAAAGTGAAAAAAATTGTCGATTTGGAAAAACAAATGCACTCTGATTTATTTGTTTATCTCTTTCAATTCATTGATCTACATTGCGGGGGTCTGAACCAAGGCGAATTCATACAAGCGATAGTGTAATGACAAAAACAACATTTCTTCAAATAGCCAAAAACTTCAGCTCTTTGCTAATTGTTTTTTTTTTTTGCAAAAATTGAATGTGATTAGAGGACATTTTTAATTTGATTGAATTTTTTGTCATCTGTAGTTGTGTGCATGCATGTGTCACTGCATTAAATTGTCCTCCATTTGTATACTTCAGACAAAGACAGCCGCACTGTCAATTCGTCATGCACCAAATTCCGATTACGTGCAAACTGGATATGTAAGTGGAACGCTTCACGCCGCACGCTCTGAGCGCACTCCACTTCGTACATGTGTTGCTCATTTGTACAATTTATAAACATTGGCGAGTACAACAAATTGCGTTTCAGTACATATGTATGTGCATATCTACTGTATGATGTACAGTGACTCAATAATTTGTCCGTACACCTCTAAGTGCATCATTTGAATATGTGTATCTCAGGCTTTATACATCCGAATTCTATAAAATTCATATCAAATAAAAGGAAAACTTGTAAAGTTTTAAGGAAGCATACATTTATTCAAATTCCGTTTTCATTGTAAATGTAAAATAACAAAAACTAAAAAAAGTACGTCTGGTGAACTCAAACAATTATCCGTACGTTTGATATGTCTTGGCTACTGTTCTCACAAATTTAACTGTTACAATTTACCGTCATTTTACCGTCAATTAATTGTCATTCTTGACAAATGTTAGTGGAAATATAATATTCGAACAGACACAATGGCAAATAAGGCGCGCAGTGGCATTCCAACAGAAATCAAAAAATTGATCATCGAATTGTGGAAAAAGAAGAAATCTTTGCGGGAAATTGCAAGTCTTGTGGATAGAACTCATTCTTCAGTTCAGTATGTAATAAATAATTATAAAAAAAACGGCTCTGTGGAAATGGCTCCCGGCAGAGGAAGAAAAAAGCTGTTGAATACTCCACAAATTCAACGTCGAATCATACGAACGGTGACCAAAGATCCCAAAATAAGTGCTGTGGAATTGGCTGTAATTGCAGAAAGAGATTTGGGGAAACCCGTGAATCCACAAACTATTAGAAATTTTTTGCATTCTAACGAGTTCATGGCCCGGACACCCAGACGCAAACCATATCTTTCAAAGGTTCACATTTCTAAAAGGCTTAAGTACGCGAAAGAATATGTTAATAAACATGATGATTACTGGAATACCATTTTATTTGCTGACGAGTCCAAATTCAACATTCGGGGTTCAGATGGACGTCGTTTTGTGTGGCGCAGAAGTGGAACAGCTCTTCAGGAGGAAAACGTGAATCATACCGTAAAGCACGGTGATGGAAGTGTCATGGTTTGGGGAATAATGGGGCGAGATGGCGTAGGTGAACTGGTCATAATTGACGGTATAATGGACAAATTTAAATATTTGAACATTTTAAAGCAAAATTTGCCTAGATATGCCGAGAAATATGGGATTACAGAAAAGCTGGCCTTTGTTCACGACAACGATCCCAAGCATTCTTCTTATCTTGTAAAGGAATGGCTGCTTTATAATATAAAACACGTGCTCCCCCATCCTCCACAAAGTCCGGATCTTAATCCTATCGAGAACTTGTGGGCCTACGTCGACAAACAAATTAGAAGACGAAGGATAAGAAGCAAGGAAGACCTAATTGAGGCCTTGAAGGAGGAGTGGGAGCAAATAAGCCCATTACTTACCAGAAAACTAATAAATTCGATGAAGGACAGATTAAAGGCGGTAATTAAAGCAAAAGGAAAACATACAAAATATTAACTTAGTCTTATTAACTTTCTAAAAATTAATGTTTTAAATGTACGGATAATTGTTTGAGTTCACCAGACGTACTTTTTTTAGTTTTTGTTATTTTACATTTACAATGAAAACGGAATTTGAATAAATGTATGCTTCCTTAAAACTTTATAAGTTTTCCTTTTATTTGATATGAATTTTATAGAATTCGGATGTATAAAGCCTGAGATACACATATTCAAATGATGCACTTAGAGGTGTACGGACAAATTATTGAGTCACTGTATGTACGTAGGTACGCACATTGGTGTGAGCGGCTTTGCCACTGCGCCGGCCAATCTCGTCCGCTGTTTGGAAGCGGCTGAAATCACATGATGGCGATAATGAATTTGGTCTACACTCGCTGAACTGATTTGTGTGTCGTATAAAGTAATTTGGCATTGTGTGTTGAATTCATATCGCGGCGATGCGGAGATAACAGTTGGGCTGAAAAGTTCGTATCATTTTATAGAAAAACACATTTTTTTTGGCAAAATTCGATTTTATTATTCAACATAGTTGCCATCGAGGGCGAAACACCGATTATAGTGATCTTCCAACTTTTCAATACCATTTTTGAACATTGCTCTGAAGCAACGACACGTTCTTGTTTTTGGTCGATTGTGAGCTCGCGCGGCACCCACTTTGCACATAGCTGTCGCATACCCAAATATTCATGAACGATATGTCCAACACATTCCTTTGATATCTTTAGAGTGTCAGCTATACAAATCAACTTCAATTTACGATCTTCCAATGCGATGTTTTCGTCCGTAACAGCCCCTTTTGGGCGTACACTGCGTTCATCGTCTTCGGTGCTCATATGGCCTGTACGGAATTAAGCAAACCACTCACGAATGGTTGCTTCGCCCGGCGCAGAGTCCGGATAACACTCATCAAGCCTCTTTTTGGTATCAGCAGCACTTTTTTTCATCAAAAAATAGTGTTTCATTTAAACACAAAATTCCTTTTATCCATTTTTTTTCAAAATAACAAAAGTTGCTTCGCTCAAAACGCTGTAACGCTGTAAACGCTCAAACAGCTGTTAAATTTATATACGTTTCTTTTGAAGGTTGGTACCATAGTACAATGACAGGTATGCCAGATAGGGAGAGTACTTTTCATGTACCATGATACAAAAATATACAGGTAGTTTCAATGCGACAGATAAAAATAAAATTGACAATTGGAAAAAAATATTTGTTTACAAATTTTGTACTACTATTTTTATTTTTGCTACAGAGCTGCAATTCCACACAATCAGTTATGTAGTATATCATTCAGTTTCTCTATTTTTTACTTGTTTTTGCACCCTTAAAATTTTATTTTTATTTGTCAAAAAAGCAAATGACTTTTAATTTTGCTCGATTGAATCTACCTGTATATTTTTGTATCATGTCATGTACTATGGGATGTCAATGTCAAACGGCAAAAATTAGAGGTGCTTATGAATGGGAGTCGTGCGCAGGGGTGCACAAAAAATACTGAGAAGCATACAGTTTCTACAATACACAGAAAAACTTTAAAAGGTATCTTTTTCTTTGCAAAAAGTATAAAAATTCTCATATATCTGGCAAAATTAAGTTTCGAACGTAAATTACATGTCCGGTACCAGCTATTTGCGGAAAAGTTAAAACAAATTAGTTATGTTACTGTCTTCAACAGTTTGTAGTAAAATTTCTCTAAGATTTTTAAGGCAATTATTTCGTTGCTGTTTTGCTATGTGAAAAAGTGCACAAAGTCCAGAGCACAAATTAAAAATAACGGTAGAAAATGTCTTAAGTCACAAGTCGGCGGAAAATTTTTTTTTATTTCTTCACAATCTCTTCAGTACTCCAAGGCAAAATTTAGCAACATTACTTAAAGAAATAAACTATTATGTAAACAAACATAAATATAAATTATTTTTACCTAGTTTTTTGTCTTTCCTATAACATTTGAAAAAGTGGATTTAGCACCTTTCCACTCTGAGCCAGCTAGTGCATACTTCTTGTTTGTTTAGTATGAACATTTCCAAAACGTATGGTATGCATGAAAAAAGGTACTAAATTTCTAGCGTACACGCAACTCTAGTATCTCTCTTTGACAGCATTTCCAAATGTAAACAAAGGAAATAAGAGCGAGATTTTTCTAGTTGGCATACCTTGTTATTGTACCATGGTTGGTACTACCTAAAAATGATACGGATTTTATTCTATTCTAGTGGCGCCATCTCATAGAAACGATACGAACTTTTCAGCCCAACTGTTATGTGTGACTGGGCGCGAGCTGGTGCGGCCTAAGCTGACGATAAGGTCGGTCTCGTGTGCCGCTGCGTCCGTGTGTGTGTGTGTATTGCGTTATCAGTCTAATTCTATTTTAAGAAGCTTAAGAAGCTAATTAAAATGTCAACCTGCAGCCTTTTCTTCCATATATTCGGTGTGAATTTTTTTCATGCGAAGCTCATTTGAGCCTTGACGCCAGCGCGGCCGATAAGTCGTTGGAAACGCCACAAAAATGATACTGCGGTGATGTGTTCGTGCGCGTTGCAGTAATATTTGATTAAATAGTGCCATAAATGCGACATTTCAGTAGCCGTAACCGATAAGGAAATAAAATGATGCGATTCTGCGAAACTTGGATGTAGTGAGTGGCCCAACGGGAGGGTTAAATTTGATGGAACGGAAATTTTTCACAGTAAATGTGAAGCGCAAATTGGCAATATTTTGCCTATGCGCCTGCGTTTCTGGTTGTTCCCAACACTTTAATAATAAACAATAAATTACAATAACTGCGCTTTAAATTTGCTCTGGCCTGAAATGTCGATTGTCCTACATGTAGAACGCTCGGCGTATGTGCGTTGATGATACCTGAACTGTTACTGTTTTTATGTGGTTTATTTTATTGACAACAACTTTATTACTTTACTTTTATTACATTTTTTATTTTTATATGCGCTTATTTTCAAGAGTCATTCATGGCAACTCGGCGCAGCTGAGTGGTTAGTGTGTTGGATAAAAAGTTGAAAGAATGTGGGTGTGAGTCTTGACTCATTCACGACTACAAATAATATTAAATCGTTTACTAGGAGGTGGGCCAAGTTTAGCTAAAGTTGGACATTGGCAAAAAAGGCAGCAAATCAGTTTTTGTGACAACTTTAAAATCGAATGTACCTATTTCTGAAAAAGGGAATTGTTTTGCATAGGAATAATTTTTTAAGTTTATTTCTTCTACAAACAGTCCGCAAATCCTTTTTTATGCCTCAACTAGTTCTGAAAAACTAAATTATGTTCCTTTGGAACAGTTGTGTGTAACTCAGGTTAGGTAAGGTTGAGCTGGTTGGTCGAATGGTTCACTCATTGACCCTATTGGGTCCCTACCAGCACCAGATACAGTTTCTGAGGCATTAAAAGCTGTCTGTAGTTTTGATAGTAGTGATTTGATATCATCTGTAACTCAAAATTGAATGAAACTTATTCTCAAAACTAGAATTGTACTCCATAAAAACATTCTCCTCTTCTGTTGAAGAGAATTGTAACATTCACACATTTTGCTTTTCAAAGCCTCAAAGCGGTAATTCACTCGTTGGTCCGATGCCTTTCGAACATCACGCTTGACCACAGAAAATCCCAGCAGTTGCGCAACTATTTCAATCAATCAGCTATAATCGGTTATACGCAAAGTAAGCATATTTTTTTCCATTTATTACTAACGTCGAACTTGATGACGTTGCGTGCCCAAGCACAGCCTGCAAGTCTTAACTACATTATAATTAACTTTGACGTCATGTCTTGTGCGCTGTAATTGGAAATCTAAAACCCCTATCGCCGGTCTCTCGTTGCAGCTCAGAGAACGTTTTGCCAGCGCCGAATTGTTTTCTATAGAGTTAGTCACACATAGAGTAATTTTAAAACTTTTCAGCAAACGTCATACTGCATGCAATTTGCATTTTTCATTAACTATGTTGCATTCTGGCAACAAAAAAGCAGTACACAATGACACAACATTTGTCGGCAAGTAAGCGCTAAGTAACCATAATTCCATTTCCCCATTAAACGGAAATTTTTTCCTTTTAACACAACTCGTCAATTAACAAAAACAAAGCTACAAAATGCAAAACTACCCATTTGAAACGTATCGCTTTCGCGCATTTAGGCGCTTCATCGCTCACATCAGCCGCATCACCTTGCGCTGCGCCAGCAGCAGCTTCTCAAACCCGCTGCCCAGCTGGCTGCTTGTGCGGCGTATTGATGCCGCGTTTGCTCAACAAAGTCCGACTTTGAATTTGCACAAATGCCGGCGGCGAACGCTACGCTGGCTACATTTAATAGTCTGCAATTGAAACGCGCTTACCGCTCCAGACGACACCTTGTGGATAGTCAATGGATCGTTGCTTATCTGCGAGATTTATGATGATTTATATGCGGCATTTTGGCGGAAATTTAAAGAAATCGCAGTGTTGCTCATGTCCGCTTTGAGACAGATTTGGACAGATAATCGTTGAAGAAATGCGAGAAAGCCCTTACATGGAGCGGCACGTGGTGAAATGCGTGTGGGAGTAGTTTAACTGGTTATAATGTAACTAAATCTGGTTTGGTTCCTGTATATAATTTGCGATAAAAACTCTACTTCTATTCGTCAGAATTTTAATCAAAAACTGTTCCTGCAGGCACTACAAATACATCCTGGGGACAATTCAGTGTTTGGTCCAAGCAAAAAATGTTAAAGCAAAACAAGTTATCAATTTGTTCATGTTAAAGCAAAACAAGTTATCAATTTGTTCATGTTCAGGCCATTAAAAAATTTAAAAGAATATACCAAATAAATCTACATATACAAGCCCTAACCACTATTAATTCGTACCCCTACACTTTTTCTTATATTAATTTTTAGTATTACCTTTTAACGATTATTTGTCAAAGTTTTCGTGCAGTATTTATACTCTTTTGAAAGGTTGAAAAATCTACTATTAAAAAAAAACGTTTTGAATTTTTTTGTATTATATAATGTTTCTGTTATTAATTTTTGAACAGAACAACTTCAAAAAGTAACAACAATAATTCGTACGACCGCAACTGAAAGAAAAATTAATATCGGGTTGCATCTCCTTTTGCTGCGATTACAGCCTGGCATCGACTTTGCATTGAAGAAATCATTTTCTGACACTCTTTCGGTGTAATAGAGTCCCAAATCTCTTCAAATTTGTTTACTAGTTCTAAGAGGGTTCGTGGGGGCTCATTCCTCGATCTTCTTTTCATTAGGGCTCTATTGGACTTAGATCTGGGCTAGATGAAGGCCAGACTAAAACTAAAACTTCAATATTATTGTTGTGGAACCGTTTTTGAAGAATTAATATGAGAAATTGAAAAACTAATATGAGAAAAAGCGTAGGGGTACGAATTAATAGTGGTTAGGGCTTGTATATATAAAAATGAATCGTGGTCCGTTCGGCTGCTTAAAACTTGAAAACGACTGGACCAACTTGGATTCTTCCTTCGGCGGGTTTGTTTGAAATTGTTGCGTGAAGGTTTAGGTAAAAAGACAAGTTGGGAAAACGGGGCGTGGCACCACAAGAATACATTTTTAGACAATAACTTTGGAACCATAAGTCACACATCAATTAAATTTGGTACAAACTTACTATTTAGTCATGTCCTTCAATAGAGCGAATGGGGTGGGTATTGAGCAAAGGGGTGTGGCACCGCCCATACAACTCATATCTGTTAAATGGAATAGCTTCGGAATTGTAAGTCGCACCGCATTGAAATTTAGTGTACCGTCGTTTCATAGATGTGTCATTCTACTGTTAAAATTTTATGGACGTTGAACAAAGGGCGTGGCACATTTTTTATGCAGCAAGTACATTTTTTATGCAGTAAGTTGTACATCAATGAAACTTGGTATGAACCTACCATTTAATCACATCTTTCGGCAGAGGGAATGGGGTTGGTATTGAACAAGGGGGTGTGGCATCGCCCATACAACTCAAATATTTTAAATGGAATAGCTTCGGAGTTGTAAGCCGCACAGCATTGAAATTTGGTGTACCGTCGTTTCATAGATGTGTCATTCTACTGATGAGATTTAATCGGCGTTGGTCAAGGGGCGTGGCAGATTTTTTATGAACCAACAGTTATGCAGTTCGACTAGAAGAAAGTTGTGAGCATTGGACAAGAGGGCGTGGTACCGCCTCCATTTTTATATACATAAATTGTTTGTCCTAACCTCCATTTCTATATACATAAATTGTTTGCTGATTGATTGATTGATTGATTCATCATCATTAAGTCCAAACCGCTGAAGCTACAAACAAGAAATTTGAACTGTAGATAGATCTTGAAAAATGAACCTCCGCTAAGACGGGATTTTTTGAAATACGATGTGTAAAGGAGCAAAACATACGTTAACGTGTTGTATGAAGAAAAGTGATTTAAGAGACATATTGATTTCGAACTTCCTGAAAACACTCTAAACCAAAAAATAATTCGACACGTATTTTATAATTTTTCGAAAATCAAAATTTAACTGGACCAACAATGGGTTAAGATTTATTTAAGGGTAGACTCGAAAAAAACATGAACCGATAGGCCTATTGACTTCAAAAATTGTGAAAATACTTGAAATAAAAAAATTATACACTTGTTTCTCATTATTTTCAAAATCGAAATCTACCTCGATCAACGACGGGTTAAAAGTATGTATTGGGAAAAATTTTTTTTTAATCTTTTGACTTCAAACTTGGTGAAAGTATTTCAAATGTAAAATAAGTCGATACGTGTGTTTAATTTTTTCCGAATATTAAAATCGAGCGGCGTCAACGACCGGTTAAAAGTTTGTATGGCGAAACTGTAAAAAACATGAATTAATGAGGCCACGGACTTCAAACTTTATGAAAGTACTCTAAATGAGAAATAATTTGACACGTGTTTTTCACTTTTTTGAAAATCAAAATCTAACGGGGTCAACAATGGGTTAACAGTTTGTATGGAGAAACTCGATTTATTGGTCCTTTTGACTTGAAACTTAGACAAAAAGCACTTAAAATGCGCTTTTAATTTTTTTTTAATTGAAATCTACTGTGGTAAACTAAGGGTTAAAAATTTGTTTAGAGTAAATGTGTAAACTTAGAATTTAAAGGGTCTTTTGACTTCACCGTTTTTAGTACCACTTGACATCAAAGATAATAGACATATGTTTTTGTTTAAATCAAAATCTGACGGTGTCAACAATGCGTTCAAAATTTGTATCGGGTGAAAGAAGAGAGCTTGCGTGTGTAGCCGCGGGGCCCAGCTAGTACATTTATATAATAAAATTATACTTACAACCCGAGTATTCAAATTGATTGGGTGGAAGTCGAGTTTACATTCAATTAAAAAAATTTGCGCACAAAATAGTTTCTTTTCTCAGAAAATAATTATCTAAAATGGAAAGGAGTCACGCAAGTTTAACTTAATTCGTTTTAATGTTACCAGTCGTTGCTGTTTAATGTGAAATTAACAATAAATAAAAATGTAATAAAAAATGTATCTCTGTTTAAAAAACACTTTAATTTTGTAGATAGTATAATAAAAGTATAATAATAAAGTAGTCTAATAAAAACTCTCCCAAATTTTTTTTTAAATTACGTAAATTTTGATGTCTGAAATTTGTCAGTTCAAAAAATGTTCAACCACAGTCGCAACTTCTTTTAAATAAAATCAAAAGGAAAATGCTTAGGTATATTTTAATACAACTTTGTCTACCCTGTCGACAATTTAAAGCTTCTGCTGATGACTGTTTTAACAATATTTGTCAATCAAATATGTATACATGTTTTACACCTGTCACTAACTACTTCAGTTTATCACTTAATCAAAAATCTTCAACTATCAATTAAAGCGAAAATACCTTTTCTGCAACGTTTGAAAAACTTTAAATGCCTAAAATAAATCATACAAGTTCAAAGATCATTTCCATGTCTCATTCAACAAACTTCATATGAATTCTCATAATTTGGCGCATTGGTCTTGAAATCTTTGTGGCGGCAAATCAACTCGAATGTATTTCAAGTTCAGACTCTGTAATCGCTAAAGGTAGATTATTTTGTTGAATCAATAAATAAAATCGCATATGAGGCTTCGAGTAATAAGCAATAAAAATCAGCAGATTGCTTTGAAGATTTTTCTCGAGTCCAAAGGTCCAAAAGCACCGATCACTGCAAAAATGCACTAAAACCATACAACTTGTTCAGTCGTGGAAACCTTTTAGAAACATATTATCTCTAGTCGTTGGTAATTTGCTTAAAAAACACTAAAATTTGTTCCGGTAGTAATAAAAGTTGCTATTGTTTAGACACTTACTCTAGTTACACATGGCCTCAAGGCGCACACAACTTATTTTCCATTTCATTTCCACAAAATTGTATTGTTTTCAATGGGTTAAATGGAAAATCGTTTGCAAGGTGTATTTAATAAGGTGATGGCACTACTGCAAAAACAAAATTCCCATGTATTTTGTTAGTGCTTTTGGGCATGCTGCTTGTCAAAATCAAATCAAAAGACAAGCAACACAAAAACAATTTTAGCCAAAGCCAAAGGAAAATCAGAAGAAATCAAAAGAAAATCAGAAGAAAAAAGTTTAAGCAGTTGTGTTGCCACCACTACCTTATTAAATGTGCCTTGATCGTTTGAATATCGCGTGAGCTTTCAGCGCTGACGGCGATGACGCCACATTTCACAAACTCACATAACACGTTTGTTTCATTTGACTTTTTAATGAATGTTTTCGCTAAGCTGAAACTCTCGCCGCGTGCACAGAACGCCAGCAGACGCGAGCGTTTTACAAAGTTCAAGTTCATGTGCGAGTTTAGCTGAGAGCCGACTGAAAGCAGCCCACAGCGCTGCTCAATGATTGCGTCTTCAGCTGCTAAACGTGTCACGGCAGTGCAGCAATTGCAGTCCATGAAATTCACAGTTCAGCCAGGAGGCAGCCAACACGTTGCTGGCTTCCGAGTGACCAGTTGACACTTTCATGTGGTCGCTAGTCCAAACTAACTGATTGCGATATTGCTTTGAAAATACGTTACACGTCATCAGCCGCACTCGTTGAGCTGCTGCGCTGCCCCTCAAGTTCAACTTTTAATCGAATTGGTTAACCCGCCAACAGCCATTTAACGGCCGCGAGCGAGCGGCGTGTCTGCGTATTCATTTGCCGCCTGACACACATCAATTGACAGCCCAGCCACCAATCTGCCGCTGGCTTTGCGAGCCACGCTTCTTCATTCATGCCGGCCGCGCGCACATGTGGCCGCTGCAGACGTGCTGATGATCGCGCGCGGCTGCAGTGCATGATTTGAATATTGAATTAATTTGCTGATTACGTTATCATTTGAGCGGAGCGTTTAGCCGGGCGTAAACGCAGTGAATGTATGTATGTGTGTCTTTCGGCGTGTGTGGCTAACTTTTGCACACAAGCGAGACGGGCGCCAACTTTTTGGATTCTCTGTTTTATTTTCTCTTTATTTTTTGCCAAATAGTAAAAGCATTCCAATGCAGTTTTTAATCGTTGTACAGGTCTCCCTCGTATAGCGCGGTACTTCTACAATGCGTTTTCGATATAACGCCAAACAGTTTTTTTTTTATTATGTTTTTTAATTTTTTAAATAAAGTATGAATTTTGATTTTGAGTTGGAATGTAAATACATCTTTAATTTAGTTTATTTTGGAAGCTTATAGGAACATACCCCTGAAATTTATATGAAAGTTAAGTCTGCTATAACGCGAATCACATAACGCCAGGTTTTCCTGGAACGTAACCACCGCGTTATACGAGGGAGACCTGTATTGCAATTTGTTTAGAGCAGTTTTGCTTTACCTGCTTGTTTAAAAGTTGTGCGGCATTGCAATTTAAAACGCTTGGTTTTGTGGGCGTGTGAGAAATTCCCAAGTAATAAAAATGGACTAAAAATAAAATGCGACAAGCAAAACTTTAGCTTTGAGTATTCAATTGACTACTCGAACGTGCTGAACCGTAGCGTAGAAACGCTGTCTGTGTGACCAGAAAATGTAATTTCATACTTATTTTAGTTAGTTTAGTTAAAATTTTCTTGATTGTAGTTTTTTCTAATCAATAATGTTAAGTTACCACAACTATGATGAAAACATTTCGTTATAATGGTTTTAGTTTTTTAATAAATACTTATTATTATTTATTTATTAGCTTCCACTTTAAGCTTTTAAAATTTGTTTGTATTATTTTTGTATTATGTATATTTTTTATTATATTTCTACATATTTGCGTTACATTTATTATACAAAAAGTGTTATTACAAATAGGTAAAATAAAACCTCTTTTGAGAAAAACGAAACGACAACGTCAGCATGCTGGCTGCTGTTGGGTTGTCACGTGATTACTACAGCAGTGCTAGTGACTTTAAAGCTGGGCTTTAAGCTCGCAAAATGCCTGCATATATACAGGGTAGCTGGTATGAACTGAAACCAACTTTGAACTGCCGTTCAAATTTGACTCAGTGACAGTTGATTTAATTGTTGACAAGTGTGTAATAGCGTTTAATTTTGTGTTTCTCAAAAAAATTCCGTGGTCATGGATTTCAAACGGGAGAATATGATATTGTTATATTTAACTGGAATCTCAAATTCCGAAATTGTTAAAAGACTTCAGCATTTGAATGCAAGTCGAGTTTTCGTGTGGCGGACTATAAAACGTTTCAATGAGACCGGCAGCTCTAAAAACGTTATGGCGGCGATCCGAAAAAAAAACAGCTACCAATGAAGCAATGGTTCGCAAAGTGAAGAAGAGAATTGAGCGAAATCCACAACGAAGCGCAAACAAACTGGCAAGGGATTTCAAAGTATCGCGTTGGAGCATGC
Source organism: Melieria omissa (assembly GCA_963971225.1). Lineage (NCBI taxonomy): Eukaryota > Metazoa > Arthropoda > Insecta > Diptera > Ulidiidae > Melieria > Melieria omissa. The sequence continues at coordinate 58,904,947 of OZ020268.1, forward strand.
AACAAATATTGAAAAATAGGCTTAAACTAAAGCCCTACAAGATACAAAAAGTGCATGGTCTCAACGCAAAACAAATTAAGTTACGATTGCAAAAAGCGAAGGAATTGAAGCGCTTGGCCGTAAATGGTGATATTTCGAATATCGTGTTTTCCGATGAGAAGATTTTTTACCATTGAGCAAGCCATAAACAAACAAAACGACCGTGCATGGTTACGTGAGAGGTCACAAGACAATTTAAACACTCGTCTTGCAACCAAACGTCATTCGCCTGCTCAGGTTATGGTTTGGGCCGCCATAACAGCCGATGGTCGATCACCACTCGTCTCTGTGGAGCCTGGTGTTAAAATGAATGCGCAAACTTATCGCGAACAAATTCTGGAAGCTGCTCTGAAGCCTTGGGCAACGAAACATTTCGGCTGCAAACCTTGGACGTTCCAGCAAGATTCGGCACCAGCTCACAAAGCGCGTGTTAACCAAGATTGGTTAAAAAACAACGTTCCTCGCTTCATTTCTGCACAACAGTGGATGTCAAATTCACCAGATGCGAATCCAATGGACTTCTCAATCTGGAGTATTTTGGAGACTAAGGTTTGCACTAAAAACCACCAAAGTTTGAACGCGCTCAGATCCACACTTGTCCGGGAATGGAACCGAATCCCACAAAAGCACGTACGGCAGCGTGCGAGTCATTTTTTCACCGATTTGACAAAATTATCGCGGCGAAAGGCAGATATATTGAAATGTTATAATGTAAAATAATAATAAAAGATATAAGGAATCTTTTTGCTTTTATACGAAAGAAAAGCCTTCGAAAATACAATTTCAACAGCATCTTTAAGTTGTTTCAGTTCATACCAGCCCACAGTGGTCGGACTTATATGGGCACAGCGGTCAAAAATACTTCTAGCAGAAATATCAGCCTGAAACTTTGGTAACTTGTTTCTAAAAATGTGGCAATTATTTCATGTGAAAATGGGCGTGGTCGGACATCTATACGCCTGCCCCCATGTAAGGAAATGATAAAAAATTTGTTTCTTTTTTGTTTTTAATGAGAAACAAATTGTTTCCAAGATTTTGCTCGACAAAATTCATATATAGGCAGGGTCAGAGGGGCAACCGGAGGGGGTTGCGGGGTTCAAACCCCAAAATCAAAAAATTGCTTGTGAAAATTATGATCTCAAACAGTATTAGGCCCAAAGTGGTATGCAAAACCTCCCAAAATGAAATCCTGTGTGCGTCACTGTACAGGTAATTAACTCAAAACGGAGCGTCAATTAAAATTTTATGAACAGAAGGTGGAAGCCAGTACCATTGATACATCTCTATCTCTTAGCAGTGTCGAGCGCATATTTCCTTAATTTTTCAAAATTTATTTTTTAATCTGAAAACATAGCTTTAGCTTTAACATAAAATTTAGCACTTGTATAAATCATATTTTATCTTGATATATCTCAAAATTTTATTAGAAAAAGTTTTCCATACGACACATTTTTAACTGATCGTTCCTGTGGCAGCTATATGTTACAGTTGGGCGATCTTGTTCAAGTTTAGTTATGCGATTCAGTATTACATAGAAATGTCAAATACGACATTTTGTGAGAATGTCTTTAAAAATGCATATCTTGTTATGTCATTTCTTCTGCCAGATTTACTAATTTTCCCACATTGTGTGGTCTGAAACCGCTTTGCTCCATTTTCTCCTTCCACATTTGGACTGGAAACCTCTTTAACATTACCAAAAAAAACCAAAACTGTCCCCACAGAACCTATGATAACAAAAATATTTACATATGTAAATAGTGTCAGTCACCGTATATAAAAATTGGTTTAAAAGTGAAATTAAAATAGAAAAGTAAAAAAATTGCAATACGCATTATATTAACATCACCTTACTTAAAAACAACAGCACAAACAAACAACAATACCACCGCACAAAATGCCAAGCTTCTTTTGCACTTCTGGGTTTGCGCCCCATTTTTAATACAGGCACTCAGTCTATGAAAGATTGCACGAAGCCTGGCAAATTCTGGCAGCTGAAACTAACACATTATAATCTTAAAACGTGACTTAGTATTAGGAAAAAAAGATCAATGGGGGCAACGAGGGGGAACACAACTAAAACTTTAAGTGAAATTCTGGGAGTCAGACGAAAAACACAGAATATAGTAGTAGTAAATTTTGATTTTTGTTTTTAAGTAGACTTCAATTCAAATATATCTCATTAACTAAAATTAAGTTAAATACTTGTATGTTCAATACCCTTTTTATTAATTTTAAATTTGGTGATTTTTTAATAAAGTTTTAACACTTCAAAATTGATTATTGTAAAACGCTGCTCACATTGCACTAATCAAGTGAACAAATGTTCTCACTTCTGATGCTATTTTCAGAAAGTACCGCAAGAATCAAACCAAAAAAAATTTACCGTTAGAAAGCTTGATTATATAGGACACTATGTAGTTACTTTTAATTTTAAAATTTGGACTTTGAATTTTTTATTTTTGGCCTATGGGAGCGACCACAGTGCAGCCCCCCTGTACTTCGACTTCCAATTGTGAACTCGCCGAAACCGGCCCTTTTCGTACCCCATAAGAAAAGGATTAGTTGTTCAGGGGCATTCCGCAGTAATAAACCTTCGTCCTGATGCTTTTGTGCTACGTCAACTCGAGCAAGTCCACACTTTATCCTTCTGATTGAGCGCAATTAATAGTTAGAAAACTTTAATTTTTAATTTCTACTGTTTGCAAATCGGTCTCTGTTGGCGTTTTCTATCTCAAATCAATAAATTTTTAGCATATGCCATCTTCTCTATGCGAAAGTTACGTATGGTGGCCTGCGGCCAACACATGATTAGCTTTCTCTCTATTATTTGCCGCTTCCTATTGCGTAGCTTTATGAGGAGATTCCGAGGCAGCTCAGTCGATGATCAGTGCTCGGCCTTATCAACAGCAGCGGCCGTCCTTATCAGCAGCATGCATTAATTTTTTCATAGTGACTAGACACGAATTAACGCCATATGACAAGCGTCGAGCACAAAATTCAATGACACTCAGCACTGCGCTGAAGTGGCTGCGCGGACAGACGCACGAATGGACGGACGAGCGTTTGCAAATCGGTTCGGTGGCATGACTGCGAGCGCCGCTCCAACTCGGTTAGCAATGCAGATTTTTGCTCTAAGTATGCTTCCTCGTTCAGTTGCAGTTCGCATTGAAGTTACACTCACCAATGTTCTTAACCCATTTTCGGCCGCTACCAGAAATAGCCAATATTTTATATATATATATGTACTAGGGATTGCAATCCCGGACCAGTTTTACAATCCCGGGATTTTCGGGACTGAAAATCACAATCCCGGGATTTTGTTCGGGATTGAATATATTACTTTAAGGAACTAGTTCAGACTTTTTTTCAATCAAATAAATTATATCTATGTATTAAATACTGTGTGTGTACTGAATTTAAAACTAAGAACAAAATATTTATGACAAATAACTTAAAAACGCATTTAATTGCCAAATCACCTGGCTAACCTGCTAAAAAAGGCATCTCTTTGATTCAATACAAGTACATCAAATCGTATTATGTGTAAATCTTCAAGTTTTGGCCATTCAAAATAAGTGAAATTCGGTGTGAGTAATAACTATCAATAATTTAAGTTTCGCTATAGTTTTAATTCACAAATGCTGATGGTTTTATATTAGCTTTTTCTTCCTCCTCTCTTTACACCATTTTCCTTGCGTATTGTGAATGTGATAAGTCACATTAATGTAAAGAAGAATTAAACTTGCATGTTTTTAGAAAATTCTGGTTGTTTACTTTTTTGAATGGATTCATTTTTGGGAGCGTAAGCTTGTTTGCACTTCTGATTTTGGTTACTGGCAAATCTGTACTGGAAAAGACAGACTGGACAGAGCTATTTTGTACAAATTTGTAAAAAGTAGTTCTACACAAACAGAGCTATTGTTGCATTAACACTTATTCAAACGTCACAGACAATGGGTAATTTATTTTTTGTGTTAAATAAGAAGGGTTAAATTTTTTGAAATCAACGTGACAAAAGCAAAAAGTAAGTTTTTGTTTCGATTCCGGGATCGGATTTTGTCAATCCCGGGATTTTTCGGGACTGAAATTGTCCGGGATCCCGGGATTACGGAATTCGCGATCTCGGGATTGCAATCCCTAATATGTACATAGTTTATTATATATGTAGATAGTTTTAATCAAATGAAAAAATCAATAATTTGAAAAGGTTATATATTTTTCAGAATATTCAAAATAAGGTCCGTTTCATAATTATAACGCCACTTGATTTTCCTGCATATCTCGAAAACCAGCAGTGCTATCAAAAAAGCGTCTTCTCATGAAATTGCACTTGATATTAGTGTAATTTGATAACAATAAAAAAAAATTAAAAATCGTGGCTACTTCTTTATTTGAAAGCATTTTTTCTTTATTCAGTGTTTCATATTTATAACGCCACTTGTGTTAAGTAGGCAAAAAAGGTTTCAAGAAGAAGAAAATCACAAGGTTAGTTTTGCAACTGCTTTCCTTTATTTAACACAACATTGGATATTCTATCATTCATGCTATGAATCAATTTTTGCATTACATTTACATCGATGTTGTACCATTCTTTGAGAATGGTAGCTTTTAGATCAACATCGGTGTTAAATTGCTTGTTTCCTGCGTAGACGCGACGAACTAGAATTCCCCACAAATTTTCGAAGGGGTTCAGGTCTGGGAGTAGGCCGGCCAATCCATAACTTCCACATTATTGGCTGAAAACCAAGTCATGGTTTCGTGACTTGTGTGGATGGCGGCATTGTGCTGTTGGAATACATAGCCATTGGGTGTCTGTTGACTCAAAAAAGGAAGTACTCATGCGCAGCACGCCAATGAAGTCACTGCTTTTCATTCGGCTCGATGCAAATTGTAGTTCGAGACATCCTTCGGATGAAATTGCACCCCAGACTATCACTGTTCTACTACCGAAGTTCCATTTGGAATAAAATTCAAGTTCTTCCGCAAGTCTCGCCAGTAGCCATGGTATCCGTCCGGCCCATCCAAATTCCATTCTTTTTCATCAAAAAACATTACGTAAAATAAGAAGAAGCATTAGTGGTAAGCATAAATCAATTTAAAAAAATTTGAACTTACTTTTTTCCAATCGCGACCCATGTTCTGGAGAGCAATAGTGAGTCTAGCGGTTTTATGACGGGCCAAAAGTTTGGACGCAGCCTTCAATACGATGTTTTTACGGCGTTTGATGGTGCGCCAGACTGTTGTCCTAGACACACTGACGTCACAAGTCCTCTTTAGTTGACTCAGCGTTTACGAAGAATTGCTTGCCTCGCATATAATATGGGATTCGCTGCGTTGATTCGACATTTTTTTCGCCCAGAACGTTTCTTGGAGTCGTAGGAGTCTTTGTCCTTCAAAAAATTTTGGACAATGCTGTAACTCCTGTCAATCCTGCGCCCAATTTCGCGAGTCCCTACGTTTTCCTGTTTAAACGCGAGAATTTGTCCTTTCTCGATATCGGTTAAACGTTTTCTCGTGGCATCATACACAAAATGATTAATTCTTAACTAGCTAAATCAGTATGCAACCAAACTGTATGCTATGATTTGAAAAATTAGATTTTTCGCAAGTGGCGTTATAAATATGAAACACTGAATATATAAAAAATTCGTTCTAACAAAGAAGTAGCCACGATTTTTGAATTTTTTTTATTGTTATCAAATTGCACTATTAGCAAGTGCAATTTCATGAGAAGACGCTTTTTTGATAGCACTGCTGGTTTTCGAGATATTCAAGAAAATCAAGTGGCGTTATAATTATGAAACGGACCTTATGACTAAAAAAATGCTTTTTTTCGTGCCTTCGCCAACATCTCTAAATTTATCTTTTTACAAAAAAATTATTATTTCGAGGGGTTACCAAAAGACCAAAGCTATTTTATGCATCAAAAGTTCAAAGATATAATGTAAGTGCAGAGCTACTCTCCTTCAAAGTGGCTGGTCGAAAAATCGACCAGCGGCCGAAAACTGGTTAATTAAAATATTTCTTATAATTAATTGCTAATTGTGTTCATTCTTTTCTTTACAGCGCATGAATGGCACGCTTGTGCGTTACTCCTGCACGAGTCTGCGCGACGTGCTCGAGAAGAAAATCCCAGAGGAACAGAAGCGCGTCGCAGCGTTCAGGAAAGAGCATGGAAACTTCAAGACCGGCGAGACCACCATCGCCCAGGTGAGTAATAAGTTGCTGGGCACGTCCGCACCGAGACCCAAGTCAACTTAACCGATGAAAACAAAATCTTGTCGTTGTTGTTTTTGTTGATATTCATCTTTGTTGTCCTGTTTTCTTGAGGTATTTTTAGTTGGTTACCCCTTTGCTCTTTCACTTCAAGTGTTACTATGTATGTTTGAAATTGCAGCGATTCTTTCACATTTCACGCCGAAGCGGATAGAATGGCCGTGTGCCAGCGATTGAATAATACTCATTTAAATATGTAATACCACAACAAATGTCGTTGGTAGTTGGTCTCATTGTTTTTGCGAGTGCTACACTTTTTCATTTGCTGATTATACAACATTTTCACTCATTGTGTGCGATTTTGCACTTTCTGTGCGCTATTATCAAATCGCTCTGACATTTGTCACGTTATATGCACTTGGTAACAGTTGGCTGCATTTGTGCCAATGCAACTTGTAATAGTCATTTCAAAATTCAAATAAATGTCTTCTATATGAACGCCAGGACGAGAAGAAATTCATATATTTTATATATTTTTTTACTCACACATTCCAGAGCTATTAAATGCTTATACAAATTTTATCTTAAATTTCTCTTTTGCCTACACATTATTATTTCTACATTTCTTTTCTTAACTAAAATATGATTTTTGTTTGTTGGTCCCCTCAATACATTTCTACTATTTGCCTAAAATGTTTCTGCAAACGTATCAAATTCCCGATGTGTCTCTTTCAACTACTCAGATGTACGGTGGCATGCGCGGCATTTTGGGTCTAATCTGCGAGACGTCTGTGCTGGATCCCGATGAAGGTATTCGTTTCCGCGGCCTTTCCATTCCCGAGTGTCAGAAGGTGCTGCCTAAGGCTGAATGTGGCACGGAGCCATTGCCCGAGGGCCTGTTTTGGCTGCTGATAACTGGCGAGGTGCCCACGCCGGAACAAGTGCAGCAGTTGTCCTGCGAGTGGGCCAGTCGCTCTAAAATACCCGACTACGCTTGCAAGATCCTGAACGATTGCCCGGCGGACATGCACCCCATGTCACAGTTAGTTATCGGTGCTACGGCTTTGAATCGCGAAAGTAAATTCATGAAAGCCTACAGCGAGGTGAGTAGCGCGTTGTTTGCGAAAATTGAAAATGTTGAGCAGGCAATACATGAAATGAAATTGTCTCATACAGGGCGTGAACAAGGCCAAGTACTGGGAGTATGTATACGAGGATTCCATGGATTTGATTGCCAAGTTGCCAGGGCTCGCGGCCATCATCTACAATAATACATACCGCAATAAGAAGGAATGTCTTGCCGCCGACCCGAAGCTGGATTGGTCAGCTAATTACGCGAGAATGCTCGGCTTCGATGATCCGCAATTCACCGAACTGATGCGTCTTTACCTGACCATTCACAGTGATCACGAGGGCGGCAATGTGTCCGCTCACACTGTGCACTTGGTGGGTTCGGCTTTGAGCGATCCCTATCTTTCGTTTGCCGCTGGCATGGCGGGCTTGGCTGGTCCATTGCACGGCCTGGCTAATCAGGAGGTGCTGATATGGCTGATGAAATTGCAGAAGGAGTTGGGCAAGGACGCAACGGAGGACAAGCTGAAGGAATACGTGTGGAAGACGCTCAAGTCGGGCCAGGTGCGTGTAGATTTTAGTGCATTAGAACATGAATTGCGTAGTTTTAGTGGTCGATTTGCGCCTTTTACAATATGGTTATGGTTGTGTGTTGCGTTACAGGTCGTGCCTGGCTATGGCCACGCTGTGCTTCGCAAGACTGATCCGCGCTACACCTGCCAGCGGGAGTTCGCGCTAAAACATCTGCCCAACGATGAGCTCTTCAAGTTGGTGTCGACCATCTACAAGGTGGTGCCGCCCATTCTGACCGAACTCGGCAAGGTGAAGAACCCCTGGCCCAATGTGGACGCTCACTCCGGCGTGCTGCTGCAGTATTACGGCCTGAAAGAGATGAACTACTACACGGTGCTCTTCGGTGTATCGCGTGCCCTTGGTGTGCTTGCTTCGCTGGTGTGGGATCGTGCTTTGGGTCTGCCCATCGAGAGACCAAAGTCCACGAGTACCGACTTACTCATGAAGATGGTGAAAAAGTAAATGTTACAGCCGGTTTGTAAACGAGAGGGAGGATGAGTGGGAGCGCAGAAAACAAAAAGGAAGAAGCAGCAGTAGCAGCGTTGATAGCATATTGAGCAGAGGCAACGGACACAACGGACATTGGAAACGAGAAATCAAATAAGACAAAACCAAAAACTACAATATTAATGCGACACTCTTTTTGAAAGCAGACAACAAGAATTACATATTTAACACAAAAAATATGTAAAATATTTGGTTGCAACTTTGTCGCAATTTGACAAATAATAACCAAACGGATGCAATCCATTTCGCTGTTCTTTCGTAAACCAATATCACCGCCACTATTGCAACAAAATCGAGACAACAACTGTTCAATTACCACCACTACCACCTCAAGAGGAGATGTGAAAAATAAAGAAACAAATGTCTTACTTAAAACGCTTTTATTTATTACTTAATTATCATTAATTGTAAGCGCATAAAGCTTTTGCGCTGGCATCGCTTGACAGCAACGGATAAATCGAACAGCGGCACCAGTTCGATGCTTCTTCACGCTACTGTGCGTTGCATTGATTCGACATTCATTTGCCAAAACAAAGAAACGAAAAATATGATATTAATTAACTCTACGGTCCTTAAGTATGAAATTATGTTTTATTTTTTCAACCTATTTGTAATTTGGTTATGTTGATGACATTTCCATATTTTGAAATGAATATTAATGAATTGAAATTTCTAAGCAACCGCAATACGGCTGTAACAGCTGAAAATTTTGCATTAATGTACGGCGACGAAATATTGTAGCTGCAAATTGTGAACACTTACTAATACGTAATACTGCAATGTATGTTTGAAGCAAAATTTTAACTAAGCATCAATAATAGCAAAGCAACAACAACAATATGAAGAAAATGTTGTAAAAGTAAAGAATAAGCAAAGTATAAATTCAACCAAGTAAAACAAAAACACAAATATAGAACAAAAACAAATGAACACTGTATGATTTTTTTGATGTTTATATGAGTTGATTTTTGTGGTTTGGATTTCTAGGATTTCTTAAGTTGGACACTTGTATGTTCTAGTACTACGCCCATGCTTTGCATGCAGCATACAAAAAACCCGAATCGAGGTTTATTACTCGAGAAGAGTTATGCCATTTCAGCGGAAACTTCACTGCAGTTGGAGCTGACTAACGAACTCAAGGAAGCTCAAGCTGCAAAAATGGCGACTATCTCAGCATTTACTATTTGGTGGGCATTCTTTGTGCAATGAAAAACAGTTATATTTTGTTTTTTTGAATTTGATTTTGTTAAACATAACTTCGCACATTTTTGGAAAATGTCGACACGAACAATAACTATTTCTAAGTACGTTTAGAAAATACCAAAGTAAAAGGAAGTACATTTTGCGAGTGGTAGCATTTCATAACCACATTCTTACATAACCTAGTATTGTAGTATGTTATTGCATTACTAGCCGGAAAAGAAATATACATCGTAAATAAAATCTGCTACCAAAACTAAATGTGTCTAATTTGAATAACATCGAAGTCTTGAACTGTGGAAATGTCCGGTTTTCTAGCGAGATTGAGAAAAAACTCTCAACAAATGATGGCAGAAATGTTTACCCAAAGAATCAATCAAATTCAAATAAATTTTATTCAATCTGAAATTGTAGTAAACTGAACGAATATGGTTTCGATCATTAATACTGACTAAAACTGGCCAGGGAACGGGGTTATCTTTAAATCCAAATCGTAAAACTGAGCAGATACGCTTTTAATGTTCCCTCATAGACCCCGTATCATCAAAGTTGACTGAAAACTCACTTATGAGAGCCAGGTTATCTTTATTAGACTTTTGTTTATGAAAATCTAAGATTAGCTTTTGTTGGCCGCTAAGGGCGCTCACCAGTGGTGGTGTAAAACCATTTCCGCAGTGTCTAAACTGATACAATCGTTGAAACAAAAAAAAAACATTAACTCCTTCAAATCCCCGGAAACACTTCTAATCATAAGTATTTAAATGTTGTAATTGCAAACATTCATTTTTTTTATTGTATTAAATTTGGCAAATTCAAAATTTGTTACTGTTATTTTCATCAAACTTGGCCGCATCGCTTCAAACACAGTGGTTCTTACATCACTGTCTATTGCTGTGCTGTTTCGTTTCTTCTACGTTCCGCATGCAACACATAACACTGCTGTCTTGTTGCGTGTATTTTTGTTCAGATTTGCGGCGAAAAAAACGCAACGACTTGCAATAAACTGAGAAAATCGCTATGGCATACGATCTGAAGAAAGAGTCGGATGTCAAGGAGTACATAGAGAAGCTGGGCATTGAGTATCGGTTCGGCTGTTATTCAGAAAAGAAACCAGAGGGTAAATGGCCGGACGGCTAGCGAACGAATTAGCCGTGCGGCGAGGTGGGGACAGCTGTGGTGCATCCTAACCTCAGCCAGTGCTGATTTCGCAAGCGAAAAGAAAATGAAATTAGCCATTTAATGTGTGAGACACTGACCGGTTCATGTTTTTGTTGTTCGTTTTACAGTGTGCCATCTGCTGGGCGATTACCTGGAAGGCATCAAGAAAGACTTCGAGAAGGCGGCAAAAGTCTACAAGTCCACATGTGACGACTACGGTTATGCCAAATCCTGCCTGAAGTACGGTAACTACAGTTTTCTGGGCAAGGGCAAGAGCGGCAGCAAGGGGGATCCGCGCAGCGCCTACAACTACTACGAGAAGGGCTGCAATTTGAACGATGCGGACGCATGTCTACACTCGGGACTGCTACTGGTGTCACGCTCCATGTTCAAAGAGATCGACCGTAATGTGCCTAAGGTGCGAGCGAAAGTCTTTCATGTGGATTGCTATTGCTTGTGAATTGCCAGAAGGCCAAGCAGCAGAATCGCGCGCTGATTGTTATCGCTTAGGTGCCGCGTACTGTTTGTTCAGATTAGACTTTTGTTTTGTTTCGTGTGTAGGAGAACATGCTTTAAATCAGGTACTCTTGGCAGGCCGCTTACGTCATACGTTATAAATTGTATCCATGCTTTGTTATTGTTTGTATGCCACTCATGTTTTCTAAATTTCGCATGTTAAGATCTCTCACAAACATGATACGCACTGCGTTGAGGAACTGTTAGTCCCTTTAAAGATATTGAAAAGTATATACAGCCACTCGATAACAGTATTTTGAACTAAATGTAATCAATATTTTCCTATTACACCTAAACCAATTAAAACTACAAACCTGTTGCAGGGTCTCGAGTTCCTCACCAAAAGCTGCGACATGAACAATGCGACGGCCTGTTTTTATCTTTCCGGCATGCACATCTCCGGCGTACAAAAGAAAACCGAAGAGAATCTACACACGCCGGCGGTGAGCAGTGGAAATTCGGTGAAAGATAGCGATTTCATACTGAAGAAGGACATGAAAAAGGCGTTCGAGTTTGCGTACAAGGCATGCGAGCTGCGCAACATGTACGCGTGCGCGAATCTGAGTCAGATGTACGCGCGTGGCGATGGCATCGAAAAGAATGAGAAGGAGGCGGAGAAGTACAAGAAAATGGCGCTCGAAATGCAGGACGAAGTAAAGAAGCAACAAAATACTTTGGGCTTCCAGCAGGGACTTAAAATGCCCAACTGAGTCGCCATCTAGCCAAGCACATGAGTTGGGGAGGCAGAGTAGGGCCGGAGGGAAATGTAAATTGGCTAAAAGAGCTTATTTCGTTGTTAGAATCTAAGTGCAATTGCCAGCACGTGCTTATTTAGTTAACAAATGAACGCACAGGACGAACAGACAGGAAGGAAAACACTGTGTGGAGGCTTAAAAGAGGAAAACTATATTTTATCTTTTGTAAAGAAGCAATAGCGGCAGCAGCATAATCGATGACGCAGCGCATAGTACTGGCAAACCACAGAGCAGCGTTTGACATTTATTTAATTGTACAATGACCAAATGTGTGCGCCCGGCGTGCTAGTTAAATTATGTTCTTTCATTTTATTTCGTATCTGAACGAGAACGAGAATTTTAACTGAACTTAACTATAAGGGCTTAAGTTAAAGTGGTTTTCTCGTGCGTGTGTGTATAAATTTAAATGCAAGCAAAAAATATTTGTAGACAATATAGAAATTGTTATGTTAGCATAAATGAACGTTTAAACTCCATAACAACCAAATGTTGTACTCAATTCTCTTTTAGTTGAAAACAAAAATGATATATATACATATATGTATGTTCATACATATATGAAAACAAATTTAAGTGAACACTTACGATGTCTTGAAATAGAAGAAAGTTGTTTTTCCCCAAAGATTGTCTCTCATTTGAATGAAGTCTACAGTCTGTAATGGGCCACCAGTCAGTCACTTGTACGATTGTACCAGTATATATGTACATGGGTGTATAGGTGCGTGCAGCTGCTTATTGTATCTGCATTAAAAGCCAGCTACAACAACACAAATTGTGGCACCCGCAACGGCATGATCGTTATTATTACACTTGTTATTGTTGCCAGTTAAAGCAGCGGCAGCGGTGCGTCTCCTTAGTCGCCTGGCCTATGTAAACTGCACATTGTAAGCAATTCTTGATAGCTTCTATTATTTTTATCACTTGAGAACGGTAGCGCTCGCATTGTGTGCGCGCAAGATGGCGCGTCGGCTCTACGCTACGACCAGCGCATGGACAAGATGCTGCACAGGAACACCAAAACCGTTGGTACCTCGGTTGCACCTAACGAAAAAATACAGAGTATGAATGCGACCAACTTTACGTTTGGCAGATATTGGTTAGATATTTACTATACTAAATGTCTGTATATAACTCGCAGATTTTACAATGTCAACAAACTTTATACGCTGTCTTCGTGCTTGCCGCATACGAAACTGTTCGCTTTTTCTTCTGGTCGTTCCATAAATTCAATTTAAGCGCTTGTTATCAATTTGAGCGCGGCGACAGAGCATGCGCAATACAGCCGCATCTGTCAATTCCATTAGCGTGCAGCTAATCTCCGCCGAATGTGGCTCGTTGGGCTCCAGCAGGTGCAAATCTGTTTCGCAATTTGCAATCGTCGCTGCCACTTTCTCCAGGGTTTTGCCATAGTCGAGTTGTATATAGAAATGAAATAGTTTTTACTTTTTATTATTGATTATATTATTTATTATTATTGATTACATTTATTAATAATTATACGCGTTAATGCAATGAAGAGAAACTTAACAAGTTGGAAATCATCATTTTATATATAAATGTCTTTGTTGGTAAGGTTAGATAAGGTTATGTTAAGTTAGGTAAAGTTAGGTTATGTGGCTGCTCAGGTCTAGTTGGCTCATTGTGATGCTTTATGAGGAAAAGACCAATTCCATTTAGATTTGTACGAGTACGTTATATATTTCGCTCCTTGCAGTTGTGTCTTCTGCATCGTTCGCTACACATTGCACAAGCACTGTTTGCCCTTAGCACAACAATCAAAATGCAATCAAGTGCCCACTTCTCAATGTTTTTGCCATTCATTGTTGTTAGTTCTGTCGTAAAATTGACTGGATAGGCTTGATTGAGCGAGATTGACTCTGACTCTGGCGGGGGTTGTGACATCGCAGCTGAAGTTGAATGCCGGGGTCACGCATTGCGTGAGCATGTCTTCGTAGCCAGTGCAGCGGCTGGGCGCTGAGTGCAGCTGTACGCGGCCGCATTGAAGTAAATGAACAATGCTGCGACTGCGACTACTGCGAGCGTGCACGGTATAAAATCGTATGGGCCGCAAGTATTTCTTCTATATTAAATAATGTCCACCTAATGTCGGCGCAACTATTAAGTGATTTATATCATTTAATGCAATAATTGTTGTTTTAATTTGTTTTTATTCGCTGACAGCAATGCACAGTGATTCGACTCCATACAACCGCGGGACAAAATTAGAAGGAGTGGTCCGTTCCTCATAAAATTTGGCATACTAGTTAATCATGGTCTGCTGAATTGAAATCTCTAATTTGTTTTTCTTAAACTTTTGTAGTTTGGCAATGCCAGAGTCTTAAATTTTCAATTTTCGTCGTTTTCGTTGAGCTATAGCAACGAGTGTGTTGGCTAGATTTTTCGGATTTTACATTTAATCGGTAATATCAACATTGATTATTGCAAAAAGTAACATAAATTGTCTCTGGACCCTTTAGTTTTGCAATAAAAACGATAATAATAGACGTATGTTTTGCTTTTTTGCAGTTTTCTCAATTTTTCATGCTAATTGCATACTTTTAGGCATGAAAAAAAGACATTTTGTCGAAAAATAGGTGTTTAGACCACTTTTCAAATTGAATTATTTTCTGAGATCGGAAGATATCGGAGGATATAATTACATTATTCGAAAAAGAAAGAATGCTTCTTTAAATAAAAAAAAATCCAGGAACATACTTTCACATACTTTTTAGATATTTCCCTCTAAGTTTTGCCAATTTTCAGATTTTTAATTTGGAAAAATATTTTGATTTAAAAGTGATGTAAAAGCCTCAGCTTTGCAAATGTTTGAGATAACATTAGATGCGAAAATGGCCACATCATTTCTTAATCTATATTCAAAGTTTCAGCAACTTCTTGGTAACCATGAATTTTTACAATTTTTTTCCTCAATAGACTAAAAAACAGAAAAGATGTGTTTACATTTTTTTGTGAAAAAAATTTCAACTTTGAGCCGCTTTTGCACACACACTAATTAATTTTTTGGGGTTTTCTTAGTTGGAGTTTTACCTTTCAAATGACATGAAAATCATTAAATTCTGAGACTATAAATTTTTGGAATTTTGTCTATGGAACGAATCACTGTGCATTGCACAGTCATAGACAAAATTCAAAAAATTTATGGTCTCAGAATTTAACGATTTTGATGTCATTTGAAAGAAAAAACTCTAACTAAGAAAACCCCCATCTGTGCAAAAAATTAATTAGTGTCTGTGCAAAACCGGTTCAAAGTTGAAACTTTTTTCTCAAAAAAATTTAAACACATAATTTCTGTGTTTTAGTCTATTGAGTACAAAAAATTTTAAAAATACATGGTTACCAAGAAGTTGCTTAAACTTTCAACATAGAATAAGAAATGATGTCACTATTTTCGCTTTTAATGTTTTCTCAAAATTTGCAAAGCGTAGGCTTTTACTTCACTTTTAATTTAAAATATTTTTCTAAATTAAAAATCTGAAAATTGGCAAAACTTAGAGGAAAATATCTAAAAAGTATGTGAAAGTATGTTCCTGGATTTTTTTATTTTAAGAAGCATTCTTTCTTTGTCGGATAATGTAATTACATCCTCCGATATCTTTCGATCTCAGAAAATAATTCAATTTGAAAAGTTGTCGAAACACGTATTTTTCGACAAAATTTATTTAATTTATGCCTAAAAGTATGCAATCAGCACGAAAAATGATAAAATCTGCAAAAATGCAAAACATACATCTTTTATTATCGTTTTTATTGCAAAACCAGAGGGTCCTAAGACAATTTCTGTTACTCTTTGGAATAATCAATGTTGACGTTACCGATTAAATGTAAAATCTGAAAAATCTAGCCAACACACTCGTTGCTATAGCTCAACGAAAACGACGAAAATTGAAATTTAAGTCTCAGGCATTGCTAAACTATAACAGTTTAAGAAAAACTAAATGGAGATTTCAATTCAGCAGATCATGTTTAACTAGTATACCAAATTTTATGAACAACGGACCACTCCTTCTAATTTTGTCCCGCGGTTGTATGGAGTCGAATCACTGTGCAATGGCGTGAACATCCTAAGTAGAATTTTTGTTAGCGGTTTTCGCTTTCAGGGCATTTAAGTGGTTGACACACGCAAAACAATGGCGGCTCAAGTCGTCCTCGCTAGATCAGTGTTCTCTGACTCAGTGTTGGCTGTCTTAAGTTAGGTTAGGTTGTGAAGGACGCAAGCCGTACCTCCACTCGGGGATCTGAGATGAAAGCGCTGCCTGTCCTATCTGCCAAACTTACCCCGCTCGCTACCACTCATCATGATCCGAGGTATGGAACGCGAGTGGTCCATTCTCCTCTCTGTGCAAGTTGCGTCAGTCACACAGTCGCCGCCTGTATCAGCTTTTAGTTGTAAACATAATAAATTTGGCATCATTTTGATTAAAATTGTTTTGCAACTATTTAATTGAAAGCACGCACAAATTGCCAATGATTAAATTGTTGAGCGCAGATCTGAGCATGACGCCGAAAATAGCGTCAGCGGTCGCATTAGAATGGCATAGTGTGGCGCGTGTTTACGGCCCAACCTCAATTCACGTTGGCCGAATTCGATGGCAGTTTGCGGGCGCCCAAACACCGTGTCGCGCATACAGGCTGCCAAACGAACTTAATTAGCTCCACAGAATTGACGAAATAAAAAATAATAAAGCCGCCCAAAGAACTAGCCGTCGAGTGGCGCACGTTTGGCGCTGCGTCGGTGCTTTTAGTGTCGTCTATGCGACAAGATGAAGCTGGACACGCTGGCATGGAAGCAACAGCAACGACAACGACGAATCGAAGCAACAATAACAATGAGCATAATGGCAACGTCACTGCAATTAGTGGACGGACCGACTGGACGCAGCCGCTTGCATAACGGTGCTGCGGCGTAAGCGCGGCTCCAATCTCCATACAGTCTGCTGTACAATTCACAAAACGTACAAAATTAACGGAAAAAATGTCTAAAGTGCGGCGTTGATGCGCGCACAATAGAATTACCGCGTCTTTTTTTCCACTGCCTTTATGTTTTCCATTTATCACTGCCGCTTGCCACAGAGTGCTGTAGCCGCGCACGCCCCGACCACAACCCCTACACTTGCGGGGCGCATCATTTCGCTGAGCGAACATTCCAAATACCTGCGCGGCATTGCAGTCGGCTAAAGTTTTCTCGTTATTTCCTTTATTTTTCGGCTTCTTTTCTCTTTCAGTTTCATTCCTAACTGTTCAGTTTGTTACGCCGATGTATGTAGGGGAGAGGGCGTGTAAAATGCAACGGTGCATACCTTTTCGATTTAAATGCAAACATATTCGATTTGAATATATCTGACATTGCTTTTTGTATTTGAGTTTCTTTTGGGTTCTAAGCTTTGAATATGAATTTAGTTCTTAACTTGAATGCGTACGCAACTGATTTGAAAACTTATGCATTTTAGGTTAGGTTAGGTAATGTTGTTATGTTATGTTAGATTAGGTTAGGTTAGGTTAGGTAAGCTGAACTGGCTGGCCAAGTCGGCGATGCATAGACTCTGTTGTGTCCGTCCAGTACGAGTTAGGGCCCCTTAGTGTTGTAGATCAACCTAAAAGTAATGAGTGTAAATTTGGGTATTTCTAGCAACCTAACCCAGAGACATAACTTAAGGATCAAATTTCTAAGAAGCCTCCATTAGCACATTTTTTTTGAATTGAATTGGGGGCCCGGTGACCAGCGCTTCTCCTATACTACACGCTGTACCGATTATAATTCCAGCGAATGAAATGAACCACAGCGTATGAGTGATTGTTGCAAAGCCGCTGCGATCCGCCGTGATCTCAACAACGACAGCTTAAAATTGGATCCACTCAAAACGACTGGCGGACGTACGAACAGCGAGCCGGCGCGGCAGAGAGACAAGCCGACAGTGGACGGATAAGTGGACGGACGCTCGGCCGAGCGAATGAATGGACGTGAGGTTGGCGTCGATGGGGTTGTGGCGGCCGCGGCAGTGCGGTCAGTCAAAAAGATTGCGGCGACAAAGAAAACGTACGAGTACCTCTGCCAGAGTCGGTCGAGTCGGGTCGCGTTGGCACGACACGGCACATCGCGTCGCATCACATCACCGCAAAACGGCCCCGAACACAGATCAGCGCTTCTCCCATTACCGCACCGAATACCGCTGTGCCTCCACGCTTCACGCTCCACGCCCCAGGCCCCGATTGCGTCGATTGCGCGCACAGCTCGTTGCCGCGTTGGCAGTGTGACAGGCAATTGCGCTGAATTGAGCCAAGCTGCGGGCTCAGTACGCTGTGTGGCGGTTGAAGCGGCGGCGGTACAAAACGCTCCAGCGCGGCATTTCTGTCATTTTCCAGGCATTCCTGCAAAAAACTGCACTGTAGCGGCACAAACGACGAATCGTATCAGCCGAAAGAAGCTAAAATTAAGATAAACTGAAGTGAATTCAAAGCAGCCGCGCGCGCCGTGCTGACGACGGCGACCACAAAAAGGAAACGCTAACTGTGTGTGTGTGTGTGTGTGACATTCGCGGCTGATGCTACGCAGCGTCGCAGATCGCCTCAGATCGCCACGCAAAGATACGATCCGTTCAGTATCTGTGAATTAGGTGGCGAGTGGCAACATAGCCGTAACAGCGCACAAGTACAACGCGTACGCGACATCGACATCGATATCGACACTCCGTGCACGTCTCCGAGTGTGGCCGGCGAAACGCGCAGAGCCTTGCTACCCTATCGAAATTGCCAATAAGGCGAGCCTCTAAAAAGCCGCTCCGAAAAAGTTTCGCTCCCAATCGATTTCATTCGATTCGAATCGGTTCGCATCAAAGAATTCGGCATCGATCGCATTGTGCGCGTTAGTCGTGAGCGTTGAGCAGCCAGCAGAGTCAGCAGCAGCATGGAGGACTATTGGGGCCTGAGCAGCACAAATGGTACTTGTATAATTGCAACAGCACCGAGGCGACTCCGACACCGATTCCGGCACTGCCTCGGCAGCGAAATGCACATCGAAACGTACTCAAACGTGATTGAAAGCAACACCGAAAGCAAATAAAGTGTCCATCTGTGAAGGGGGCGGGACAAGTTAATGAGGCACATTATTTCCTTTAAATTCAAATATAAAAAATATGCTTTGCATTTATCACAAACGACTAAAATTGATCTTAAACCTGACTGGACTACGCGGCGTATACGTAACGGCACAGAATCCTCGCAAACATTTTGATACTTTCAGCTTGTGTATCGAATGACAAAAATTGCATAGCATATTTTACAATACTTTGAATTTTTTGTTTCGGGGAAACTTCATGGATTGGGTAGTATTGGAATCTTATTGAAAACGTCTGCTTTGGATCGAAGATATCGAAGCTTCTAAGTGCCAAGTTCGAGTAACAGATCATTCAGATATTCTTTCAAGTTGCTTCATGTATGAGAAAGAGAGCAGCTTAGCACTTTCTTTTAAGAACCAAAAATAATGCTGATTGTCATTTGTTGTATGTCCTGGTAAAAGCGAAATATTGGGTTTTTTCTAGTAGGGGAAATAGGTTAGAGATTTGGAAGTAGGAAAACCCAATGAGATCAGGTCTAAAATGCATTGAGTTTGCTTCTGGAAGTGAAAAAGGACAAAGTTGAAAAGTTGAAGAAAAAATTGATTGAACTAAGAAAACTAAAAGAACTGGTTTGCGTGTGTATGTAGAGTTCATTCTAATAGTGAAATTAGGATACGAAGGAGAAATATTGTAGAAAGTTGAGGGAAACTATGGTCTGAACTAGTAACGAAATTGATTGTGTGTGTATTAAGTTTGTCTTCAAAGTGAAGATAGGTTCAGAATTAGACAGTTGTAGAATCAAAAGGAACTGGTGTTCCTTTAGGTAAATTTTTTTGTAGAAGTAAAAATAGCATACTTGACTTTACCAAGAAAACTAAAAGAACTAAAGTGTATTTCTCAAGGTTTGTTCCAGAAGTGAAAATGGGATAAGAATGAGAATAAGAAAGTTAATAACTAAGAAAACTGAAATAACGGAATGGGAATGAGAAATGTAAGAAAACCTATAGACTGATTAGCTTGGAAGAAGCGTTGGTTCCATTCGTTCATTCATAAGTAGGAAATATGGGATGAGAATGAGAATTAGGAAGTTGTGCGATTCTACTATACTGACTGAAGTAAGAAAGACCTAGTGCCTTTCTGTCCTAAAGTAATTAAGAACATAAGGGTGTACTATTATGTTTATTTTAGAAGAGAAAATAGGTTTAGATATTAGAACGCTCTATCAAAGGATTTAAAAAAAATTGAGTTATCTCATATGCAAAGTTGTCTTTACTTAAATAAAATTGCTTTATTGCATTTTAGTTCAAAAAACCAAATTTGTGGTTAAAATCTGTCGAATGTGACTGCTGCATAAACCATTTAAATGAAAATTTGTTGGATTAATTCAATCAATTTATCAAAATTTTAATTTTATTAAGGTGAGACACGCAGCTTACCACATTCTCAGAAATATGAAATTTGTTCACACACATTTTCATTTCGCAGTTAGGTATCGTTTTTCCAGGCGCGTTAAGGGGGAGTCGCGCCATACACTGTGGTATCACAACAGGCCAATAGTTGTGCCTACGTGAGCTTTTTCACATTGAAGGCTGCCACTCCAACCTAACCTAACCTAGGTATCGTTTACTTTCTCTTCACACTTGCAACTTTGCCATATTCAGAGAACACTTTTTACTCAGTTTTTATTTCAGAGATATGCAGAGATTTATTCTGAGTGTTGATAATCTCAAATAGATACGCCCTAAAATAGTATCTCACTCTGTAGTGTTATAAATTATCCTTTTTTTGTATACGCCACTTTTCTATGTATTTAGGCTCTGACCACACTTGAGATTTCTGGCATTTGACCTTTTCCGCAACTCATATTCGCATTCTCCGATTTCATAGCAAATGTATTAATCGCATATAAGATTTAACAACTACATAAGCAAACAATTACAAGTGTTTTCCAATGTGCAAATATGTAATTTCTATATGCAATTAATAAAACGAAAGCATAACACTTGCCACGTATCTGGTCAGCGCTCTACGTGTAGATTTATTTTGTAAATAAATCGAAATCATAAACAAATGTGTTGGCTACGATGGCAAACGCCGCGAACTCGGCGCAATGCAAATGTAAAAATGTAAAAGCGTAAAAGACATCAAATACAAATGAATAAACGAAAACCATAAACAAACTCGAAAACAACAAACATCGGGCGAAACAAATGCAGCGAGTGCTGGCGTGCTGAGCGCGACCCACCACGGCGTATGCGTAACAAGAAACCGAAAACCAATACGAGGCACATTCAGGTGCAATGAAGCGGCAAATCAAAACAAATGCGCGCCACAAAGCTGTCCGACCGTAATGAAAACATACAAAGAACGGCATGCAATGAACCAAACCAGCGTCGAGTACAAAACAAAGTAAAGTTCAAGTGAAGCGAAATGAACCGCAATACAAACAAATCAAGTCAAATCGAATCGAATCAATTTTATCCAAACGCCAAACATTGTGTGTGTGAACCAAGGTGCGAACGACACCAAGTGTGGGTCGATACATAAGTTTTTGGTGTGCAATGAACTTGAATTTTCAATGTGCGACGGAGCGGCGAAATCGCTTCGACTTGATTTTTGCTCAAATTCAATTAAAATTAAAAAACTACGCCAAATATAATTTCCTGCTTCAAGTGGTGAATTGCGAAATCCGCAGCGAAGCGAAGAACATTGCGCTGACAAGCGACAAGTGCGCGTCAATTGCCACACAAAAGAAGGCGCGCAAATATAATTTAGAAACGAAATTAGACTCGTAGCAAATGATGCCAGCCAGCCAGTCGACCAGTTGAGATGCAAACTAAGCAGCAGCGGCGCCCATGTGAAGTGCGTCTGCACGAGGCGCAGCGCTGCGGCCGCCGCAAAGGACTCGAATGTGTGGTGGCGCGCGACAGCTGTGACTCTGACTGTCCGACTGTGCAACTGTGGCTGAGACGTTGTGTTGTGGCGCGACAAATTTCGTACTAACCGAAGCAACAGGAAGCAAGTAATGCCGCAATGAAGCTAAATTTCTTAAAAAAAAAACTAAAAAAATTAAGACGAAAGAACAACAACAAATAAAAATACGAAAACAAGCACAGAGCCGAGCAGTTGCGCTAACAAATATAAGCGGCACTCTATGAAGTAAAACTAAACATTAATCCACACACACACACACACATGCACAGAGATTTCTCATAAAGCGTTACTCAAGTGGCATTGCGGCATGTCGCGTGTAGCCTGTGCGGCAGCTGCACTGCACACTTGGCGCTAGTCTTCTGCTCCAACAAACAACGACACATAACTGTGTAGCCATATGGGCGAGTGGGTGTGCGTGTGTGTGTGTGGTTGTGATTGTGATTGTGGACATGGTGTACATTGGCACTCGGCTGGCTTATGCGCCTGGAGCTGTGTGCGGCTGATTAAATTAAAGTGAACTTAATTTACAGTGATTGATATCTTTGTGGCGTTCAGCTTGTCGCAGAAGAAAAGCAGCAACGACATTTTCGTTTTATTTGCTGCCTTTTCGACTCGTTTGATTTGTGAATAGTCGCACAGCGATCCACGTACACACTTACCCACAAACGCACATCTACTCCAATGCCCATTGGTGTGCGTGTGTCTGCATGATTGCCACAACCAAAACAACAACAATAAATAATACATATAACTAATGTTAATCACAATACAACTGCCGACGAGCGACGTTACTCTCACCCAAAGTGATTTGAACTAAAAATGACCTAAGCCAGCCCGTGCAAGTCAAGTCGGGTCGAGTGAAGAAATGTTTAATAAATTATTAAAAAAAATGCATATAGATTGCATGAAAACTGAAAGTATATACATTGGATATTTGAAAATCTATTGCAACAACAATAATACAACTACTGTTTTATTTTTGTATTTATCACTTTCGACCCCGAATTTTACCTTGTGTCTCGATATTACTTTTTGATATTTAAATCATTAAACATTTGCCTAAGAAGCACACGACATTTGAAGACGCCACGTCTCTTTGTTAGAGTTCAAGCGCTAGTTTGCTTTTGAACAACTTTAGCTTAAAACGGGTTAAATAAATTTTGTATCAATATTTTTTAGTTATAGGAAAATTATTTAATATTTATAGAAAAATACAAAATTATCACTGTTTGATTTTTTAACCATTGTAAAAGAGTTAGTCGGATGGTTGGTTTACAAGATATGTGCTCATAACTGAAATAAGAGGGGAAAAAGTGTTTTTCGAAGATTTTTCGAAAACGCTTCTTAAGAAAATTTTTTGATTTTCAGTTTCGTGTTCAGCAGCCGAACATTAGTCTAAGAAATACTTTTGTTTTTAGGAGCACGCGATGAACCCAACTTTTGTCGAGTAGTAAAATTTTTGGAAATTATTTTGTGGATAACCGTAAAATGTTTGTAATTTGCTTTGAGTTCACTTCATAAAATATTAATTTGTTGGTGCATACTTAAATTAAACCCATAAATCAATCGTAACTTTTGCTATAAGATGACAAATTAGTGAAGCTGCTCTCAAGCAACTTTGCGGTCGAAAAGGCGTAATGGCCTACAGCAGGGCACATTGGCCACTGTTGGTATATTTTTGACTAATTTTAACTGACTGTTTGAGTTGTAAAAGTATGAAAATTTTAGAAATTTAAAACATTAAAAATGTTAAACTATTAAATATAAATAAAATAAATACAAATAGAGAAGAGTATCAAACAAACAAACGTTTCGAACACAAAAATCAAATATTAAATATGACATTTTAAGTATAAAATTTACAGAAAAATAAAAAAATTGTTAGAGAAATTAATACCTAATAAATAAAATAAATACAAATAGAGAAGAGTATCAAACAAACAAACGTTTCGAACACAAAAATCAAATATTAAATATGACATTTTAAGTATAAAATTTACAGAAAAATAAAAAAATTGTTAGAGAAATTAATACCTAATAAATAAAATAAATATAAATAGAGAAGAGTATCAAACAAACAAACGTTTCGAACACAAAAATCAAATATTAAATATGACACTTTAAGTATAAAATTTACAGAGGATTAAAAGAATTAATAGAGAATTTAATAATAAATAATAAAACTAATTTAAACTATGGAACCCTTGCTTTGTCTTGTGCAGATTTGTTCTTTAGAAAATAGAATCTTATGAAACATCTTTTCCCTCCACTGTTGTACTGCCTGTAGTTAAAAAAACTATATTTTCGAAAAAAATCGCTATTTTAATTTACAGTTATTTGCATTTGATGTATGCATAAAATGTAAAGAAAATGGTGCCACGAAAACCTTAAATGCCATTCTTTGCTTCTGTCTGTCTCTTTCAAAACTGGGACCTACTTATATGGGAGAGCTGTTCTTCTCTGAGGTCCCCAAGTATGACATTAAGTTTCTGCTGAACTTCACTAGAAATAACCACATTCTCAAAGATCACTTTAACGTTAATCTGCAACAAGGATAGCAGCTCTTGGTACCACTAGGCACCAAGAAATGAAAAGAAGTGAAAAACTGTGTACGCAGTCTTACTATGTTTGGTCTCTAGTTTCACGCCCATATGGATTCTTTCCGGTGTGAAAATTGTTTTTCATTTTTGTGGGTGAGTGAGTGTCACTTGACACTAAGCGCATAAACGTTTGTGTCTTGTTGTGATTTATCAAATGAATGAATGTAATTAACATTGAACAATAAAGCGAACAAACAGCTAAGCACACATGACAGCACAGCACAGCACAGCACAAACCAAAGAAACACATACACACACTCAAACAAATAAATAAACATTCAAGCAGATGTTTGTGCATGGCCCAAAGTGCATTTCAGCGGCACACCATTATCAGACCCAAGTGTCGGCGGTACATAGAAAGCGCACAAGTCCAGAGAACGGCAACGCTTTATCACAATTAAATTAAAACGAAACGAAGCGAAAAAACCCGGTAAACAAATACGTAGACAAGTGTAAGCGGCAGCTGAATTTTTGCATTTCAGCATTTTAATTGAGTTTGCAACAACACAAAAACAACAACTAAAAATAGTCGCTGCTCGTAATTATAATTCGCCACACAGCGGAAGTGATAAATACGCTTTGATGAGCCAAAAACAATGGCACTCGTTCACACACACACACTCATGCACAGGTCGACACTTGATGAATGCCGCCAAGATAGACATCTTCGTTTGGGACACTCGATATTGGCGCAACCTGACGCGCCGCAAGCCGCCAATCGAAGCGCTAATTGACGCTTGTTAGTGCAACTGCACTGCGGCGACAAGCGACAAGTGATCGGGCACCCTGTAAACGCCTCTGCCGCGTTTTATGCTAATCGCATCTTAAATGACTAAACTAGCAGTCGAGATCCACAAGTGGCACAATGCAAATGCGTGCACAACAACAACAGCTATACAATAGAACATACACTTTCATTAGCGCAAATGTGCTGGTCGGTAATTGTTGTCATACACAGACACACACAACCATATAGATGCTCAGATGTGTGTGTGAGCTACTGCTGTCATTTGCTGCTTTGGTGTTTCTTAATTGAGAAGAAATTATGCAAATATGTGAAATTTTTCACCGATTCGCATTTCCAAAGTCATAATTTTTCTTTATCAAACAGTTTAGATGAGAAATTTGAATGGAATCATTAATATTGTTTAGGGGTGACATCACTTTGAAAAGCCCGAAGAGAAGGTTTCATTGGGCATAGTGACAGATTACAATTTTATCAGAGAAGAGTAAGGTGTTTCCTTATCTATGAAGCCCTCTCTATAGATTTTTTTACTACTGCCAATGGTAAAAGCTCTGAATGCTCTACTACATTCTTCAGCTCCTTATAATCATTCTTCAGCTCCTTATAATCATTCAGCTCCTTATAATCATTCATTCTACCATTTGCCAGAAATAGACTATAATTTCTATATTGCAGACATAAATTGCACACAACCCGCCATCGATGACTTCCCCAGGGATTTGTTCACGGAGGCGCAGAGACAGTCGGGTGCTGTTGTACTTCATGTGATAGCCAGCTTATATTTATTTGTAGCTTTAGCGGTAGTGTGTGACGAGTACTTTGTGCCTGCGGTGGAGAAAATCTGTGCAGGTTGGTCGCACTCATTGCAGCATTCGAAACATACTGATTTGAGAATTTCGCTTGATTCGTTGAAGCGTTAAATATGTCAAATGACGTGGCCGGCGCCACGTTCATGGCCGCTGCCACGTCGGCGCCCGAGCTCTTCGTCAACGTGATAGGCACATTCATCACGGAGGGTGACATCGGCGTCGGCACCATTGTCGGCTCGGCGGTGTTCAACATACTGGCGGTGGCGGCCTGCTGCGGCATTGGCGCCGGCATGGTGAGCGTTCGACGCTTCGAACTTGTCTCTCACTCATATTGGCTTTCGTTGCAGACAATACCGCTCGACTGGTGGCCGCTGACCAGGGACAGCATAGCGTATGGCTTCACGGTCGCCATCCTCATCTGCGTGATGCACGACGAGCGCGTCGAGTGGTACGAGGCGCTCATACTGGTCTCGCTGTATGCCGTCTACTTGGCAGTCATGTATTTTGACAAATCGTTTCAGAAGTGCGCAAAAGGTGAGCGCGTGACGGCACGCAACAATTATGCTACATTACCAACAACAAACCACGTACAAATACACATACAACATTTACAACAATAGCGACAAATTTACACATTTACACGTTTAACACTCGCACACAGGTGGCGTGAAGCAGGCCCGCTCCCGCAGCCGCTCATCCAATTGCAGCATACAGACAAAGAATAGCAACGAAAAGGATCCAGGTTGATATATTCCCACGACTCTCAATTGCAATTTTCGCGCTTAACCATTAACGTTTTGCATTAACATTTCGCTAATGTGTGCTAAGTGCCGGAATTAACCAAACTAATCGAACCGTTGATTGATGACATTAGGGACGTCAAAGCAAAACAGTTGATAGTTGTTAGGTCATGGAAAAAGAGCAAAAAACGAAATTTGCACTCTTTGTTTCTACCTTGGAGAGTTCATAAAATGATAAACTTGCAAAATTTAAAAAAAGTTAAACGTCTGTTGCATAGTTGAACGAGGTTTTTAATCACAAAGCAGAGAATTACATGAAATCCACTCAAAGAACCAAACAATATCCAAAATGTCCAACTTTGATGGCCCTTGAGTTCTAGTAGATCATTAATGCAACTCCTAGACGCATCCACAGCTGGTATCGTTAAGGGCAGAATAGCTAGATAGACCTTAGTAAGACCTTAGTTAGATCAACGAACCCTTCTACCATGTCCCAAAAATATTTTTGGCGAACAATAAACTTTTTTTGGCCGCCCTTGAGTTCTAGTAGATCATTTGTACGAATCCTAGACGCATCTACAGCTGGTATCGTTAAGGACAGAATAGTTAGTTAGACTTTAGTTAGATCAGCGAATCCACCATGTCATAAAAATACTTAGGAGAACAAACAACTTTTAGAATTTTCCACATCTTTATAAATATTTATAAAAATACCCCAAGCAAATTATAAAATCCCGAAGAAGTTCAGAAAAATTAATAATACCACAACAATATTTAAGTTTAATTTAAAAACTCAAAACAAACAACACACATTTCCATTATAGTTTTTCAACACATTATTATTAAATTGAATCTAACACTAACACACGTACACACCTCACAGCCACATCTACACTCAATGATCGGCCATTTCTTGTCTTGTCTAAGCCAGAGTCTCATTTATGCTCGCAGATTTGGTTGAGAATCGCATTTGCCACAACATGTCCACGATCCAGTTGAATGGCGGCGTCAACAACGAGCCGCCAAAATTACAGCCGACCGCATCGCCTCCCTCGATAGTTGTCAACACAAGCACCATAACTACAGCAACAACAATTCAGTCGACAGTGCAGCTATCATCGCCGCCATTGACATCGACAACGGTGGCCATGGAGCAGACAGCCGACGAGGCACAGCCGCCGCCATCGCTGAGCGCCAGTGCCAGCGCAGCCGAGGAGGTCGAGGAGGAGCACTACCGGCTGCTGCACTACCCCAAGGACAAGAGCTGCTTCGCACAGTTCACGTGGCTGATCATCTGGCCCATTCATCTGCTCTTCCGCGTCGCCATACCGGACTGCAAGAAGACCAAGAACAACAAAATCTTCCCGCTGACCTTCATCATGTGCATCGTGTGGATCGGGTCGCTGTCGTACGTGGTCGCCTGGATGATAACCATTATAGGTAATGGGTGTGGTGTAGAAATAAGCTGAAAGCAAATTGTTGACTAATTCGGCCCGCGCAGGTGACACGCTGAAGATTCCCGACTCGGTGATGGGCATAACGTTCCTGGCGGCAGGCACGAGTGTGCCCGAGGCGGTGTCCAGCGTCATAGTGGCCAAAAGAGGTGAGCGCCAGTGACGATAATCGATGAAATCGAATTAATCGATCTCGCTTGCAGGTCACGGCTCGATGGGCATCTGCAACTCGATCGGCTCCAACACGTTCGATATTCTGCTCTGCCTGGGCGTGCCGTGGCTCATCAAGGCCGTCTTCTTTCCCATACAGCCGGGCCAGAACTACGTCGGCATCAACTCGGCCGGCCTCGAGTACTCGGCCATCACGCTGCTCTCGACGCTCTTCCTGCTCTACATCACGTTCTCGTTCAACAAGTTCAAGCTGGACAAGAAGGTGGGCACGGCCTGCCTGGTCATGTATCTGGTGTTTATGGTGTTCGCCTCGCTGATAGAGCTGAATGTCTTCTTCCGCGTGAACCTGCCGACCTGTGGACGCTCGTGAGCGGTGTTCAGCGATTCTGTACAAGTAGCCTACAAATGAAACGAAAAGCGAAAAGGCGACGAGCGGACATCAAACAGCAGACTTGGGAGTGGGGGGCTGGCAAATCGATTTCGCTTGCACGGGTGTGGACATATCGGGGTCGGGGTTGTCGGGGTGCATGGTTGGCCAACATTTCACCACCCCCGCCTCCACCACTTTGCTTCTTTCTGTACATTAGCTTTTACCGATTTTCATTCGTTTGTTTTGTCTTAAATCGCCAAGTTAACTAAAACGCCAGTGTGAATTGTAAACGTTTCTGCTTCCGTAAAGTGAATTTGTTTTATGTAAATAAACACAACTAATTTGTTTGTTTTCTGTTTGCGCGCGCTTCCCGGCGCTCACCAACGCGCAGCAGCCTAACTAAAGATGTCGTTTTAATTCTTGGCAAATAAATTCCAATACTAACTACAACAACAAACAACAACAACAACAAAAACAAGAGAAATCAATCGTAATGCTTAATAAAGTAAACCTAAGCTGTGTAATAATTAAGCTAATTAATAATTAAATTGCAGTTAGCAAACACGAACACTATTAACTATAACAACAACAACAGCACTACGGAGATCCTAAAAGCAGCACGCACACACACACAGACACAGACAGACAGACAGACAAATACTAATTACAGTTACTATTTGTATGGATTAAGTATTGTATTTTTAATGTATTCGACTTGTATGGCATTTTTATTTTGTTTCACTTTCGGTTTCGCGTCAGTTTTACTTCTGTGTGACCTTCAAAGGCTGCGCGCAGAATGCGTCTTATTGTTTTTGTTTTTTTTTTTAATAATGCAAATCTTTCATTATATATAAAAATTTTATATAAATTAAGGACAAGAACATCTAATAGAAATTAGTTTGCTAAGATTTGTAAGTTTAAATTTTAAATAAAACACAAAATAGAAATCTCGATATGAATGATGATTCACTCAATGCTAATCTGAAAGGTTTCATTGTCTCCTGCGGTAAAGAGCAAGGCGAATTCATACAGGTGACCTCGTTGAATCAGCTGCTTTGCTTTTTTTTATTTTGGAGAAGATCTAGATTGTGAAAATGGCTGTGTATAATTTTACCAATTTAAAAATTAGAAATCAAGCATTATTTTGATTGGCTGATTTTGACAATCCAAGCCCAAAAAACAAAAACAAAATACATTGAAATATTGTTGCTGTCGTTATGCTATCACCTGTATGAATTCGCCTTGAGTAAAGACTAGCCGTGATTTTACTGTGGTTGGCGTTTTACATATATGTGTGTCACACAGTGTGAGAAGCATCTGTACTCCTTCTCTCTTCAACTACTTTTTTAGAGTTGGCCTCTTTTGAAGAAAGAGTGAAGCATTTGCTCTGAATGCATAGAAAGTTCTCGTTCCTCAGGTCCTCATACCACACTCAATGTGCTACAACTCAATTTGTAACAAAGCCTACATGGTGACATAATAACACAACAGTGCCTTGTTGACATTGTAAAGTTAACAGCAACATTCGAAAAGCGTGTTAAAGAAATCGAAATACATATCAAAAAATCTCTGGCTGAAAGTTGACGCTGTCGGCTATTCAATTTGAGAGCATCGAATAAAAATATAATTTTCGTAGGTAAATAAACAAAATATAAAAAAATCATAGTATAATAATAAAGTAGTCTAATCAAAACTCTCCCGCTCAAAGAAAACAAACTTTTTTGAAATTCAATTCAATTTTGATGTCTGAAATTTGTCAGTTCAAAAAATGATCAACCACAGACGCAACTTCATTCAAATAAAATCGTACTAAAAGCAAAAGGAAAATGCTTAGGTATATTTTAATACAACTTTGTTTACTCTGCTGATGACTGTTTTGACAATATTTGTCAATCGAAATAGAGGTACTATAGGGGTACTGTCTTTGAATAGACTAATTTATTATTATACTATGTAAAAAAATATAAAAATAAAAAAAATATATAAAACAAAAATATAATCGTTTGGGCTTTCCGAAATTTCAAAATAAACGACTGCGTGCTCGCGAATCGATTCCAGCAAAATCCGTCTCCAAGTTTGGCCGGACAACCAAATTATCAGAACAACAAATAAGTCAAAGCAAATCCAGATGTCGAACACATCGATTGGCAATTTGGTGCTAGGTAGGTTGTGTCCCACAGTGCAGCTCGCATATGGCTGAATTTGCAATTTCCCTGCATGCCACAGAACCTCACGACGACGACTGCACAGAACATGTGATCAAATCATTTCCATCGTGGCTGTCAGATCTGCGTCACGACTACTTGACCTTCGCAATAGTCTTCAGCCTGTACCTGCTCATGGCCGTAGCGGTGCTTTGCGACGACTACTTCCTACCAGCCGTGGAAATGCTGGGCCACCGTGGGTGAACTTCACCTCAGCTTGCTCGAGCCTTCCGGTGAACCAGTCTCGTTTTCTCTTGCAGAATTAAACTTAATACCAGGCCAGGTTTACTCTACTCTCGTAGCGGTGGTCACATCGTTGCCGGAGCTCTTGGTGCACTTGACGAGTACCTTTGTCGCGCAGGGCGACATGGGCATCGGCACCATACTCGGCTCGACCGTCTTCAACATCTTCGCGATTGTCGGCATATGCGCAGTAGTGGAGCGCAAGGTGGGTGTGCAGTGGTGGCGGCGTCCGCGACCCGTTTTAACCGTTTCGATATTAGAATTTTACAGTGCATTGGTGGGACGTAAGCAGGGAACTACTCATGTACAGCATCAGTCTCGGGGCGCTCATCAGCGTGGTGTACGACGAACGGGTTTATTGGAACGAAGCGGTCACCCTCGTATGTTTGTTCTTCGGCTATCTCGTTGTCCTGAAGCTGGACAGCAGAACAGTGAAGCACTTGCAATGTAGGCCGCGCACTGGCCGCCTGCGGGCGCATTCGAGTAGTCGTTGGTACACGAGTGACGTTCGCTCTTCTTGCAGCCAAGGACTACGAGATCGAGCCCGACGATGGCAGGTGTTGCAACTGCTTTGAACCGCTCATCATTGTGCCCATGTTCAATAAGCGTTCCACCATCAACCTGGACCACCACTTCGACAGTGCGTTCGACTTCTGGCACTGGCCCGAGGGCAAGTGCCATCGGATATTTTGGATTTTGGCATGGCCCTGGAACCTGGTATTCCTCCTGACCGTGCCCGACTGCAAGCGCGAGTTCGCGAGAAATTGTTTCGTACTCACGATAGTACTGAGCACAATATGGATGGCGGTACTGGCGTATCTGCTCACTTGGGCGGCAGCCGTTATCGGTGAGCGTACAAACGAGGAACAGGTGGATCCGCAGTTTCTCATTTTCTACTTTTAGCATACAACTTCCTCGTACCGGAGTCTGTGCTCGGTCTGACGTATTTGGCAATCGGCACTAGCATACCGGAGGCGATCAGTTGCATTCTGCTCGCTAGAAAAGGTACCGACAAACTTTGCCTCTGAACACCGCTAAACGCTCTGAACACCGCTGCTTGCAGGTCTGATCTCTACAGCCGTTTGCAATGCGGTCAGCTCGAATACGGTAGACGTGCTGCTGTGTCTGGGACTGCCGTGGCTGCTCAAGACTAGTTTGAGGCCAGTTCATGGGACCGAACACTACACAGGCATCAGATCGAGCGGTCTGCCCCTCATATCGATTACCTTGATTGTGCTCGTTGTTATTCTATATGTGAGCCTGGTATTTGCGCACTTTAGGGTCAACCTCAAAATAGCGTCTGTCTGTCTATTCACCTACTTTGCATATATGACATTCTGCTGTGCGCTAGAAATGAACGTCTTCTTTTATCTTAATCCCGCACACTGTCCGTTTTAGTAGTCTGACACATTCGCATCAATGCGATGTAGTTGGAAATAAGATTCGTTTATGTGTTTCTAATTTCGTTTGTAATGTCTTGTATTCAATAAAGGAAAGGGTAATGGATAATGAATCTACGTCTGACGGCACAGAAAACAACATTGGGCTAAAGGAGACTCTGCGTTGTTATAGAATAATTTAACAACAAGTTTGCTGTTCTATGGATAATTGAGACTTGTGAGACTGTCGAAAGTGATACAGAACTGTTTCTGAAACTTGAAAGTTACATAGATGAAACCTCAAAATATGTCTCAGGTGTTTGGTGTATGTCGATCTCAATAGTCCAGCGGGTATCGTGCCGGCTTCTCATACCAGAGGCCCTAGGTTCGATTCCTAGCTCGGACTGATGAAACACTCATCTACTTCTATTGCTATCCACATGAAGCGGATGAGAATAACAGGAACCAAGTGCGCTATTGGCAGGCAATGGCAACACCTCCAAGATTGAAAAAATTTTGTCAAAAATATTCGCAAGATTTTGTGTGAAAAATTGCAAGACTTTCAAAGGGGATGTCGTAATGTTGCGTTGTGTATGTAAATACTGACAGAACTGTCAGCTAATGAATTCTTATAAACGAATCCATGATACAAAAATATACAGGTAGTTTCAATGCGACAGATAAAAATAAAATTGACAATTGGAAAAAAATATTTGTTTACAAATTTTGTACTACTATTTTAATTTTTGCTACAGAGCTGGAATTCCACATAATCAGTTTATGTAGTATATCATTCAGTTTCTTGTTTTTGCACTCTTAATAATAATAATTGACTGGCACGACAGCCCGCTTACGCGAGACTAAGGCCTAGCTTCCCGCAACCACCCGTGTTGTGAAGGGACCTACAGTTTTACGCCGGTTCCGAACGGCAGGTTGGGAGCTTTTTCATAGGCAATTTTTACTCTCAGAGGTTTGCCATTTCCAGCTGAGAGGACAGCCACCGAAAGAGAAAACGAGTTTCCCGTTATTTTTTTAGGTGTTACTACATGCAGTATTCGATCTTGCGTCGCTCTGCATGCGACTCGCTGGACCGCGCACTAACCAACTGAGCCACAGCGGCTGCACCCTTAAAATTTTATTTTTATTTGTCAAAAAAGCAAATGACTTTTAATTTTGCTCGATTGAATCCATGATACAATTATAAAGGTAGTGTATTCCCCATAGGCGTTCTCGCAAAAGCTGTCAACTCGATGCCTTATTGAATTTGAAATGAAAAATAATGTTGCTTCTTTTTCGTTTGCTTACGTGCACATGTATTGATAGGCACACGAAAAAAGATTTTATGTTTCGATTAAATCATTCGAAAAATGCCGAAATCAAGCTGCACGCTGCGCCAGAAATCGTGGGCGAATAGTAATATATGTGTTATTTTTTTAATAAAAATATGTCCATCTAAAGGTCCATAACTTATCTTGTTTTATCACTTACAGGGTACGAATTTGTCCCCTATTTGTACAATTTTCCCCATCATTATAAGCAACATTCTGTATAAGGCATTGTCATTCTGCCTTTCTCTCGGAATACACTACCTTAAAGGTAGTGTATTCCCCATAGGCGTTCTCGCAAAAGCTGTCAACTCGATGCCTTATTGAATTTGAAATGAAAAATAATGTTGCTTCTTTTTCGTTTGCTTACGTGCACATGTATTGATAGGCACACGAAAAAAGATTTTATGTTTCGATTAAATCATTCGAAAAATGCCGAAATCAAGCTGCACGCTGCGCCAGAAATCGTGGGCGAATAGTAATATATGTGTTATTTTTTTAATAAAAATATGTCCATCTAAAGGTCCATAACTTATCTTGTTTTATCACTTACAGGGTACGAATTTGTCCCCTATTTGTACAATTTTCCCCATCATTATAAGCAACATTCTGTATAAGGCATTGTCATTCTGCCTTTCTCTCGGAATACACTACCTTAAAGGTAGTGTATTCCCCATAGGCGTTCTCGCAAAAGCTGTCAACTCGATGCCTTATTGAATTTGAAATGAAAAATAATGTTGCTTCTTTTTCGTTTGCTTACGTGCACATGTATTGATAGGCACACGAAAAAAGATTTTATGTTTCGATTAAATCATTCGAAAAATGCCGAAATCAAGCTGCACGCTGCGCCAGAAATCGTGGGCGAATAGTAATATATGTGTTATTTTTTTAATAAAAATATGTCCATCTAAAGGTCCATAACTTATCTTGTTTTATCACTTACAGGGTACGAATTTGTCCCCTATTTGTACAATTTTCCCCATCATTATAAGCAACATTCTGTATAAGGCATTGTCATTCTGCCTTTCTCTCGGAATACACTACCTTTATAATTGTATCATGGATTGAATCTACCTGTATATTTTTGTATCATGAACGAATCGAAACCATCTGTCAACAAACAAGTACCTCTCATAGTAGTCTTCTTATTATTCGGAGGTGAAATAAAAAATAATCATTCACTCCTTTCGGCTTCTGTCAAATGGGATGTCCAAGCTGTCACTGCAGCAGTGCGCTGTCGCCTTGAACGTTGTCGTGCCAGTTGATTGATGTGCCAGCCAATATAGTTCACCATTTCCGATTATTTTTACTTCACGAAACCGCATGTACACTATTTAAATTTTAATCGCTCATAAGCTGCAAAGGTAAGTAAACAATTAACAAAAAATGAAGTGCTGATAAGTTGTCTGCTTTCGCCAGGTAATCAGTTAAGTCAAGCGTTCAAGTCAGCTTACAAATGCCCACCAATAGTGCCATTAGTTGTTTTTGTTGTTTTCATTGGTCTAGATTGCCGTCGTAAGTTTTTGGAAAATGTGATAAAGTTCATAAATTGTTAATAAGTTGGACGTATTTTTAGCTTTTAAGACAGCCCTCGAATTGGTTGTTATCATTTTAATTTATTTTTCATTAACCATTGTTGATTTGTGTGCATGTGTGTGATCAACTGCTAAGCTTGCTCAAGTGTGCTGTTGCTGATGTCATAGCATTGACGTCACGCCCGGTGATGGTGGATTCAAAATTCGAATAGAAAAAGTCCTCAAACGAGCAAGTCATTGTATGTATATGGTAAGACCCTGTACGAAATATTGGCGCATTCCAATCTTGGGCTTAAAGTAGAGATGAAATGATTAAAGACTTAACACCTAGAAGCTGCCATAATTAACTTTGTTTTCATGTCAACTAGTATAAGAAAAAAATGAAAATAGAAGGCTTTACTTAAGCTGTGAAAAATATTGGGATGAAAAATACAATAGGGGTATTCTCGCAGTCTTGCAAAACCCTTGCAAGGTGCACGAAATGCAAAAATTGCAATCCGCGCAATGATACAAAAACAAAATACAAGGGAAAAACGTTTTGCAATTCGTGCAAAAAATTCAAAATTAATTTTATTTTGTGTGCGCAAACGTAAATTCTTCACACAATTTTTGTTTGTTTTACTTTTATACAAACATTTTGAATTTTTCAGTTATAAACGAAAATTGGTTTGAATTATTACCATCTTCCAGAAGAATATAAGTACAGTCCCTGTTCATCGAATTATGACCGATGAAAAAATTTCGAAATTTATGCTTCCATCATCGATAAAACAAAAACTAATCAAGTAAAAATAACAAATGAGGTATCAATTTATTCGTTGGAAAGTTTTGTACCAAGATATGTAAATTTTAGTTTGTAATTTCTAATATTTTATCTGTCCACCCTTAGCTTTTAGAGCTACCTCTATTCGTTGAGGCATGCTATCAATGCAATTGGACATCATTGTTCTCAATTGGATATTACTTTGCCAAATATCTGTAATATTTTCTTTAGGAATCGCTACCGTGGGGTTTCCCCGACTATACACTTTGGATGTAAAGTATGCGAAGCACTTCTCTATCGGATTAAGATCGGGAGAATTGCCAGGCCACGCCAACACATCTAAATTTAATGTATTAATAGCGGCTATGCTTGCTCGCGCTGTATGGCAAGGAGCACCATCTTGCATGAAGATGTATTCCGCTCTGGGCTACTGCAGGGTATCGATATACGGCGCTAAAACACCTTGAAGTACGTTTATATATTGGGCAGAGCGCATTGTTCCTTTAACGAAATGTATTGGACCAGGACCTTCCGATGTAATGCAGCTTCAAACCATAACTGCTGGCGGATGTTTAATGCAGGGAACGATGCATTCGTCCGAATATCGTTCCCCCTGCCTCCTTCGCACAAATTTCTTTTCTTCAGTAACCGCTTCCAAGCGATATTCAGCGCTAAAGATAACCTCAAAATGACACGAATTTCGCAAAAAAGTGGTTAATCGGAATTATTATTAAAAATCGTAGGACACAGCAAATTTAATGGATTTACCTTGGTCCAGTAGTTTTGTCTGAATGCCTTATGCAACTGTGCCCAATATAACCGCCGCTGACGCATTACTTTGGTTAAATTTGGCTATTTCGCTGGACGCCTGCATATCAACCCATTTTCGTATAAGCGACGACGCACCGTCATCAGCGACACTGTGACACCATAACCCTTTAGGTCTTCTAAAATGGCCCTACATGGAGTATTTCGGTTCTCCAAAGCTTTTTGCACGATTCTACGGTCGGTTCTTGGTGTAGTTTTGCGAATACCGCGAAATTTTTCCTATTAGTTTTACAAGCTGAAGGCAAGTCGTCAGTATTTCGGCTCTTTCTTGCAAGATTGACCACGGATGCGTTTGAAGGTTGCAGTTTTTTGGCTATTTGAGAGTAGCTGCACTTGCCCTCCTTCACCAAAGCCACAATTTGAAGCTTTTTTTCCACTGTTAGGTCACGTTTTCTACCCATTTTGTTTAACAAGCCTTCAATAGATCCAACACGGATTTTACATAGTACTAAACAAACATTATGATGATATATTTTACCTACTTACTTCTTAGTCTTTAATACGTAATTTCATAAATGAGTTGTGATTGTTATTTCTTTTTTTCTGTCACAATTTCCCTTTAAAACAAAGTTATGATGGCACCAACAATTGGAAATTTTGACGGTTTTTCCTAGTTGCCACGAGTTTACCGGCATCGACAGAGTTTTCATATACCATAATGAGTTTCTTTTAGCATGATTTTAAAGAAAATTTTCCAATGAATAATTTGATACCTCATTTGTTATCTTTACTTGATTAGTTTTTGTTTTATCGATAATGGAAGTAGAAATTTCGAAATTTTGTCATCGGTCATAATTCGATGAACAGGGACTGTACAGCATTTTCAATAACAAAATTCAAAATGTTTTTGTTTTCACTGGTCCGCCACGTTGTTTGCAATAATTTTATTTTTGTGCGCTCTCGCAGTATTGCAAGTTAGGGTCTTGCAAGTTTGCATTTTCACAAATTTTGCAACGCTGATATGTTAATCGTACATACAAATAGAGTCTGTATCTTGGCTTATTTGAACATATGGAATGGATGGAATGTCCTTGGCATGGGAGACGGTGCTGAGAAATACATATAACTAAAGCAGAAAGAGTGTAGTATGAGTAAAGGATTCACTGTACAATGGACATAAGGGACTGAGTGCTATGGAAGACTTGTACCCACACATCATCACAAATAATATCAGGGCAGTCCATAAGTTCGTGCGTTTTTCTTAGGTGGTTTTAAAATAAATAAAAACGAAGTTTTCAGTATTTTTTAATCAATAATATATTTTCCTGCATTATTTACAATGTCTTCCGAACCTTTAGGCAAATTTTTAATTCCCTGCTCAAAAAATGTTTTGTCCTAGGAGCCAAAATACGCTTCGATATCCGTTTTTATAGCTCCTTTTGGAGTGTAGTTCTTATTACTCATATGGGACTGAAGTCCGAGGAAAAAGTGATAATCGCAAGGTGTAATGTCCGGAGAGTATGGTGAATACGGCATAAGCTCCCATCCGAGCTCATTCAGCTTGCCTAAGGTCTGTCTTGCGTTATGCGGTCTTTCGTTGTCATAGTGAAACAAAACTTTGCGTCTCTTGGCTAAAGACGGTCGATTTTTTCCAAGTGCTTCATTCAGTTTGGATAGTTGATGGCAATAATAATCAGCTGTGATCGTCTGGTTTGGTTCCAGCAGATCAAAATAAACGATACCGGTCATATCCCACCAAATAAACAGTAGAATCTTCTTGAGGTGAAGGCCATCTCTGGGGGTTGGTTCTGGTGTTTCACCTTATCTAACCACTGACGTTTGCGAACAAGATTGTTGTAAAGGACCCATTTTTCGTCCCCAGTTGCAATACGTTTCAAAAAACTCTAATTTTTAAGTCGCTGCAGCAGCTAAGAACACACATTCACTCTCTGCTGTATTCACACTCTTTGTGACGGGAAGTTTATGTGGAACCCATTTTCCAAGCTTTGGAACCTAGCCCAATTGAACTAGGTGCATATAAACTGTTCCATGTGATGAATTTAACCTTCCAGCCATCATATCGACTCAACGTCAAAATCACCACTTCGGAATTTGGAAAACCACTTCTTCCTTCGTCCTTACACTCACGACATTCTCCCAATGAGCTGCGTTTATTTCTGCAGCAGCAGTTGTTGCATTTTTTCCACTTTTATAAAAAAATACAAAATATGGCTTTTATACTCGTTCGAAGATTCCAATTTATTTTTTAACAAAGTGTGCTTCTTTCCGCGATTAAAATCACTTGATGAATGCACAATACACCAGAGAAAATTAAAAAAATTTCCGTTATCTCCCACGAATAATTTTTTGTATGCAAAAAGCGCCTATTCTAAAACTATTGAAAACAAAGCGCACGAACTTATGGACTGACCTGATAGTTTCAAAACTATGAACATAAGATGAGAAACTATGAATATAAGACTGCAGTATGGGATCAAAATAATTTGGATTAAGGCATATTTGTAAATTTGCTAGTAAAGTTACTATTCTGATTTCACTAAGTAGTCGAGCCCAATCTCGCTCTACTCGACTCCATATGGTCCTGTTTCCTGCTTTCCATAGAAGAGAGTGTAAAATTTCGACACCGACAAGTGCCCAATTTTCTTAGTGGGTCGCAATATCGCCAATCGACCTTAACGTCTACCAAGTGTCAATTGGCGTTATCTGATTTAATTTCACCGAAAACAAAGTCATTTCTCTGCCATTGATTAGCTGATTTATTTAATAAATTTTAAACAATTGTGCCCATCGATTTTGCATGACATCCAAACTGAAAGGATTTTTGGAAATGTCTTATATTTCATTTATTCATTACATTATTTTTGGAAAATGCTCGATAAGTCGACAATCGTTGTGTCAAAGTGTGGCGCGTTGAAAATTTGTATTTTTTTCTACTTGTGTTTCTAAAGTTGTTAAAAAAAACACTGTGCTAGTCGAAAATAGTAACAAGTGGGGCACCTACTGAGCGACTTTTCTATAGGTATACTGAGTTTAGATCCCCTAGGCGTTTGGCTGGATTGACTCTAGCTTAAGAGAAATCCGACTTTGAATTTTGCTCATTTCAGCCAAGTTCGTCGCTTAAGTCTTCGAAAGTTTACATGCTAATTGGTCCCAATGCATTCTGAATATCGACTTACTGTCTTCGGCATGTTTGTAGATATTTTAATGACCAACAAATTTGCTTAAGACACCAATATAAAAAAATACATTCAAATTGTGTTTTCGACAAAAATAAACTTTAGAATAAATTTCAAGCACAGCGTAATTAATAGCTATCACAAGCATCTCATTAGGGAAATCAAACTATGGTCGATAAGGCAGTGCCAGCTTGGGACTCACCTGCGGGTGGCGTCAATTTATGGACGTCAGTGGATCAAATGTGCTCAAAAATATTTATGGACTCAGAGTTTGCACAGTTTGTAGCTTAGCTGAAATTGAAAATATTGCTTGTGTTACTGGTTTTTTTTATGCAAACATTGGTAAAAACTTTTATGTTGAGAAAAGTATGTTTCTGAGATTAATTTCTGCAGTGCTTAAGTTTAAATTATTTAAATATTAAGTTAGTCACTAACTTTTTCTTGGCGGTGTGTCCAAATTCTTGGTGATTTGTTGTCATCGTTGTCGAAGTTAATGAAATAATAACAAAAAATTGTCATATTAATAAACGCATTTAGCTAAAAGAGTTCTCTACAAAAAAGTTGTTTTTGTTGTACAGCACTAACTAACCCACATAGGTAGAAACGACCCCAGCTATCTACTGTCTACCTACGCCCATGCACGCTTGCCTAGCGCATCCCAAGGAATTTTCCACGTTTCAAAATCGCTCGCCTTATCTCCAAAAATTTAGTTTGTATAATTTGTCCCAAAATTAGAGAAGGAACATTTTTCGGTTCGCTATAAAAGGTTCGCTCAGCCCTCGAGACCATTTCAGTTCACGTCTCATCTAGCGCGCCTAATCAGCGCTTAGAAAACAAACACTCAACGCCAACGTCTAAGCGAAATTGCTGTAAATTGAAAAACTTTCCATGCACTGCGGTGTGCACAGTGACCGAGTGTTTGCTAGTGTCTTTGTCTCCGAATAATGAACGAACCGCCGCCTCTGCCAAAATGTGCGCCTAGTCGAACGTCTAAGGAGTATCGTGCAAAATTATCCTCTCAGCTATTCTGTCTGCTATTCATCAGCGTGATTTTGATATTCTCTGCGAGGTTTTTCATTGCGTCCAGTACGTCGCTGAAGGCAGATGAAGCAACCGAACGAGGCATGTTGTGGGCACAAGTTATGGACAAAGAAGTTTAACTGACAATGACCATCACTTCCAGTTACTGCAACCGGTTACGGCCGCAGAACTCTCAGTCTCGCCAGCACCAGTGCAATCGATCTTGAAGTTTCTGCAGCCGATCGAAGCAACCTTCAACCAAGATCTCACAACGTTTCAAAGAGTGCTGCCAACTGCTCTCCGCCAGCGATTAATGAGTTTCCACCGGACGGTTTTACGCATCAGCAGCGCCAACACGGCTGGATCTGCCTGCACATTTTGATATCGCTCTACTGTTTCTGGCTGCTGGCTGTAATTTGTGACGAATACTTTCTTCCCGCCATCGAGGAGATATGCCTGAGTGAGTCTTAAAGGGTTCTTTCTTATAAAAAAAATCGCGCTTACGTTTCACTCGTTCAGCACTGAGCATTCAGAAGGATGTGGTGGGCGCCACGATCATGGCCGCGGCCACCTCCAGTCCGGAGCTCTTTATGAACTGTGTGGGTACGTTCGTGACAAAGGGTGACATTGGCATTGGCACCATTGTGGGCTCCTCTGTCTTCAACATACTCGCCGTGCCGGCATGTTGCGGCTTGTTTGTGGGAAAATGCGTGCGACTCGACTGGTGGCCGGTGAGCAGAGACTGCCTGATGTACTGCGCGGCGGTCTGCGCGCTCATCGCAACCATCTACGATGGCAAAGTGATGTGGTACGAGGCGCTGGCGCTCTTCATAGCCTACTTCTTCTACATGGCCGGTGAGTGGTGTGTGCAATTGTCGCGCCAAAGCTGACCTAAACGATGCTCTACATTTTCAGTGATGTACTACAACGACAAGGTGGCGCGCAGTGCGCGTCAACTCATCTCGAAATATCGTCGCAAACTGCCGTTGGTGCGGCCGTTTCGCGAGGTCGACCAGCTGACGCCACTGATGAGCAGCCATGGAAGCGTCAGCTGCATTAGCAATGCCCATTCCACCACCTCGATTCTGGCCAGTGCGAACAACACAGCCGCCGGTGAAGCTGACCAGCTGCTGTTCTACCAAACGCGACGCGTCTATCCCAGCTTGGGCGACATAGAAACATGCCAGCAGCGAGGAAGCCAAAGTCTGAGCGCGGACAGTGGTCTCGAGAGTGGTTGGTAGTGCTGCGGCGGCTAAAGACGCATTTCTGACTCATGTATTTTGTTGTTGCATTGCAGAAGCATACTCGGATGTTGCCGAAAGCCCTTGGCGCCGTGACAACAGCCGCTGCATATCAGTGTTTGTGCTGCGCTGGCCCATAACGCTGCTGCTCTGGCTGACAGTGCCGGACAGCCGCAAGCACCCGCGCCGAAAGTATCTCACTTTTCTGCTTTCGATGGCCTGGATAGCGGTTGTGTCCTACCTGGTCGCGTATGCCATAACCATAATAGGTGAGTGTAACTGGTCTGAGACACAGTTCCACTCATAATTAGTAATATTTATTACTGAATTGCCGTTCTTTGATATTTTAAACAATCAGCCATGCAATGTTCCCAGTTTCCTTGCAACATGTTGGAGCATAAAAAAAATCCAGCTTTTTTTATAATCACCCACCC
Source organism: Melieria omissa (assembly GCA_963971225.1). Classification (NCBI taxonomy): domain Eukaryota; kingdom Metazoa; phylum Arthropoda; class Insecta; order Diptera; family Ulidiidae; genus Melieria; species Melieria omissa. The sequence continues at coordinate 58,947,990 of OZ020268.1, forward strand.
ATCTCCACAACATTTACTATACATATTATATAGAGATACGATTTTTAAAATTAGCTTTTCTTATACAATAACTTGTAGGCAATACCCTGAGCATACCAGACTCGGTGATGGGCCTCACTGTACTGTCGGCCGGCATGAGCGTGCCGGAGGCTGTGTCCAGCGTGATCGTCACCAAACAGGGTCACAGTGCGATGGGCATTAGCAACGCCATCGGCTCCAACACATTCGACATTCTGCTGTGCCTCAGCGTGCCCTGGTTCATCAAAGCCTACTTCCTGCCCAACGACCCGGCCGAACGCTGGGTCGAGCTCAACTCCTCGGGCCCCACCTACTCGGTGGTGTTTCTGCTAACCACCTTGCTGGGACTGTACATTATCTTTCTGCTGAATCGCTTCACGCTCAACTGGAAGATTGGCCTGGCTTGCGCCGTCATGTACGTGGGTTTTATAATAATCGCTTCGCTGATCGAGCTGAATATATTCTTTCCTGTCAACTTGCCCAGCTGCGAACGCTGATGGGTGAAGAATTGCCACAACTCGGTGGACGTGATTGACCATTGAAGTGCGTAGTGGATAAGATTAGAGTAGAAAAGTCCATGTTGTGGTAGAGATCTTGGGATCTACAGGGCTGTGCTGATCTACGATAGGTGCTATTGTTGTGCCAAAATGTTATCAAGTTCAAGTTCTCTTGGCAATTGGTTTCGAATGAGTGAATGAAAAAACAAACTGGCTAATTACAGCAATAATGTGTTTCGAGTGGTGGGAATGATGAGTGAAGTGTGTCAAAGGTTGCAATAGGTTTCAATATCACTGATGTATCCGTGTGATGAATGAACAAAATAAGGTATATGTGCTGTGGTTGGTAAAGTAATGCTGATTGAGAGATTACTAAGTAAAAAAGGATCCGTATTTGCTTGAAACGGCATAGAAAAGCTGATGTGTGTGTCATATGAAAAAAATAATTAGATAGACTGCAATCGGTCGTTAAAACTAAATCCTAGAGAAACACGCCCATTAAATAATGTTAAGCCATGGTTGACCCTGTCGGATTGGATTGATTCTCTGTATAAACTCAAAGGCTCAAAGGAAACGATTGCGGAATGGACGACTCAAGTTTCAACATGAGACTGTTGTGAAAGTAAGGTTGGTGTGTGGAAATGTAAAAAAACTATTTTTTTTATATTCATTGCATGTTTAATAAGACAAAAGATGAACACGAACCCAATACTTGACTATTGTGAGTCCTAACTTCTTCAATCATTCCATCTGTGCTCGAACCTTCCACCTCAAACATTTCTGTGGTCAAAAATGATAAACGCTAAAGTCGACTTAAGACATCATTGAGTAAGGGTGCTAGCATGTTTCTTTAAAGGATTGGATTTTCACTTTTAATAAAAAATAACAACCAACTCGTTGCAATGATAAGCGCGTATTACCACATAACCTATAATTTTTCTTTTATTGCTTTATCATTGTTATTGTTGTTGAATGCGCAAATAATTATATTTGCAAAGCGTGCTGCTGGACATATGGTCCACACGAGCTTGAACTGTATTCAGAGACGTCATGGTTTTGCGGTGATTTTTCGGTTATTATCTCTTGAAAAGAAATATATATAATAAAAAATTCTATCAAAAACAAGGCAACGAAAAGTTACTACTACTACTAAGATACTGCACAACAGCATGTCTGTTGCATGGAGTTTTTTGCATGAATCTGAATCGTTTTTCCACGCTGTTTTCAAAACCATACTCCGTTTTTATGTAACAGCTCTTGTTTTCACAAAAAATGGGCGCGTCACTTTTTCGAATTTTCCTCGGCTTTTTTCACATTTTTTACTGTAATTTCCGAACCAATAATCCTATCGACATGATTTTGATATGACTTTGACTTTCACGTCATCTTTTCTGATATTAATCAATTTTATGCGTTCTAATTTGGCGTTGTAATAAAGTTTAAAGTAGGAAAATATTAAATTTCAAGGCGTTTTTTCTGATGGCGAAAATTGTACAGATGCTCCAAAAATCAAGTGATGAAGTATATGAATATCTTAATAAGAAACATCAAGCAATACAACACAGCCAAATTATTTGGCGGAATACAGATTCGCATCGAAATAATAGCAAAAATGTACCATAGCCATTTTCATCACTTTTCATACTTTTTCCTTAAAAAATTAGGGGCTTCAAAATATGCAAAGTTTTTAATTTTTTTTGTTTCGAGCAATTCAAAATCTTTTTGTTTTTTGCATGTATATCAGACTATAAATGGAACATAAAGGGTGATCCAACTAGAGGTACTTTTTTCAATAACCGTTTTTTGACAGATCACGCGTGAGTCGTGTCAAGCTGTCATATTATTTTTGTTCAGTATTGTTTGGCATTTCATCATGGAAAGACTTACGCCTGAAAAACGTTTACAAATCGTTCATCGGTCCATATTTCTTCAAAAATGATGCCGGTGAGAACAGCTAATTTCACGTAATGGGCCGGTCGATTGGCCACCAAGATCGTGTGATATCACACCGTTAGACTTTTTTCTGTGGGGATAAGTAAAGTCTTAAGTCTATACGGATAAACCCGCTTCGATTCAGGCCTTGGAGCAAAACATCACGCGTGTCATTCGCCAGTTACCAGTCGAAATGCTCGAACGAGTCATCGAAAATTGGACTCAACGGATGGACCATCTGAGACGTAGCCGCGGCCAACATTTGAAAGAGATAATCTTCAAAAAATAAATGCCAAAGAATGTTCTTTCGAATGATAATAAACATTCCCCGTTAAATTTTAATTTTCTGTGTTTTTTTCTTTAAGAAAGTAGGGAACCTCGAAATGGATCACGCTTTATAAAAGAGCATATTTTGAGGCGCCTAATTTGTTAAGGATAAAGTATGAAAAGTGATGAAAATGACCATGGTACACCACCACCAAATAATTTGGCTGTGTTGTATTGCTTGATGTTTTGGCTGGAAAAAGTAGAGGAAAAACTACACCTATATCTCAATAACGAGAGCTGCTAAAAATAATCTGAGGATAGATTCGAAATCAGCGCACCCAAATTAGTTAGTAGAAAAACTCCATGCGACAGAAAAAAGTGTTTTTTTGTTGTGCTGTGTTATTGATTGAACGCGAATTTGTCCAACTAACCGCAGCACTTTCGCCATGCCACATGCGCGCCAGCCGTTTTTCTCGCACTCTTTGCACGCACACAACGCCAGAACGGAAACGCCGTAGAGCGTGAAAGATTCTTTAGGCCAACCATGACCAGTCTGCTTATTTAATTTTTTCACTATGTGGTAGACCCACTGACAAAAATGTGGTAGATTTGAATGAAATGTGGTAGATTTTTTGTATTGTACATTAATTGTATTTTATTGCATTTGTACATTTATTGTATTTCATTGTATTTTTACATTGTATTGTATTTTACGTTCTTCTATGCACTTTAACCTGTGCCGGGTTTCTTCCCATTGTTTTTTGTATTGTTGACTATATTTTTTTTGTTTTTTGGGAGCTCGGACTCGCAAATTTCAGCAGCAGGCACATCGCCATGCGATACTCTAAAAAACTAAACGTTACTAAAAAATAAAGGCAAAAATTATTCAACTTTTTTAGAAATTTTTCCATTTTAATTGCACCTGCCGCCAAAACAATTGTCAAACTGTCAACTATTTGTAGTGCACTGCTTTCGAAGTGATGAGAGTGCTACCACATAAGTTTTTTTGCACATTTTAACTTATAATGTTCAATGCAGCCCTAACATAAACTTTACAACATAAAGCTCTAACTTACTTAGAGTAATAGGTTGGTTAATAGAAAAATGGTAGAAATAAGCACACTGACCATGACGCCTGAGAACGGAGAGCGCGAGCGCTCCAACAATATTACTCGAGAAATTTCGCCATTATCAAAACAACAGTCCGTTGTCAATTTTCTGCGCACAAGCATTGATTTGTGTGCCGTTGATTTCGATCGCTACTCAATGTGGTGACCGACACTTCGGCATTACTGTTATGACGCCTGTTGTGCCGTTATTAGCCACGCGCGCGCACTCGGCAGCGTCAGCGGTGATAACTCTCTCGGCGCATTAATAAAAATTTCGTGCCCTCGAAAGTGATTTGCGATTCGGCATAAAACAGGGTGGAACAGCGTTTACATTAACTGCGTGTCATGCATGACATTTCGTTGGCATTTAACTTTAGCGACAAATCAATTTATTGCAAATCAGTTTGATGCAAATCAGTCGGCTTGATTTGAACAGCGTTTCGGGTATTGACAACTGTGACTAATGGACAAATAAGATGTCAGCTCTTTGACTAAAATATTATCACTGTTCGTAATTTTAGTGTAAATATTTACATTTTGCCATTTTAATGTGCGCGTTGCGGTTCATGCGTCAAATCATAACTCAACCAAAACCACAAAAATAACAAGTTAATGAAATTTGTGGCTACTCAATTACTGGGCTGGACTTATCTAGCTGATTTTAATGACCCATAAAATGAATATATTTTTTTTGCCAAACACAAATAGTAACTTCATGTATCAAATATTAACTGAAAGTAAGAATTAGCTATTAGAGTTTAGGAGCTATGAAGAAGAGAGCTAAAGCGAACAATAATAAAAATAATTGTAGCTGGAGACTCAAACTGCAGCACCACTCACATGGTTCTAAGATTAACACGATAACTAAATAAGACAAAATAAGGACTAAATAAGTTCTCAAATAAAGATTAAATTAATTCTTATTTTGTCCTCTCAGACTAAATAAAAACTAAGACTATAACTTAAAGCTCAGCCTACAAGGAACATGAGGCTGCTGTGTTCAGTTTCTGCCTTTACTTATATTTATAAAAATTTTTAGTACTATGACTTTAACTAAACACTATCATATCGCCTTCTAGTGGTTGCTACTTCCGAGTGTGTTGCTTTTCCGTAAAGCACCAAAAGTAAATTCTTAATTTCTGTACATCCCCCAACATAAATGACATCAATATTTATAAAGCGCCAATCGTCTGAAGCTGTATTGAATGCATAAGAAATGAACGTTGAATATTAATTGAGTTTTCAATCAAATTCCTAGCTTGCCAGCATCTATCGAGGCGTTTTCCAGCGCCGGGAAACACCTGTTCAGCTCAACGAAAACATCTTCTTAGTTGACAATTTTGTAAAACTTACAAATATTCAAATGCGAAGAGTGCTCAGGGCCACAGTGCACAGCCGTAGAACACACCCTTTGGGGTTTTCGTTATTTTTTGTCATATTTTATGCAAATTCTAGTTGAAACTGAATAATTATTCAGTATCAACTGATTATAATCAGTGAAAGTTGACAGACACAAGTTTAAGTCGGTTCATATGTGTGTGAAATGTGTGATTCAAATTCCAGAGTTCCGATGCTAAGCCTATAAAATTGTCAATGAAATTGATTCCTGTTGAAAATTTAATTGTTGGAATATTAGTGCCAGTTGTTTCAGCAATCAGTTAGATCAGTTATCAATGAATTTTTCAGACCGAAATTTCGCTCAACATTGTCATTGTCATTGGTTCAGCCAATGATTGTTGGGCATCCGGTGAAAAACCATTCGACATCAATTTGACCTTCATTGATTTTTTAATTTGAACTATTCTCTGATTCAATATTCACCAGCACACAATTTTTTGTTAAAACATTAATGGTTTTTTAATCACAGCGCTCTTCAGTCATTAAGCCACCCAAAGCCACACAAGCACCTCATTGCGGCGCTTCGAAAACGTCATCAAGTGCTTGGCAAAATTTTGGCCAAAGAATCTCCGCTTGATTTGGCTAAGATCGCCATTCAGCCACTACTTCAAGGTGCAATCACCGTATGCTCGTGTTCGTGTGTGTGTGTGTTTGCACAGTGGGGCATTTGCCTCATTACAAATTTCCCACGACTAACGCCCATAAATTGCCACACCATGAACAGCAGCCCACTTCGGCTCGCTCGGTCGCTCTCTTTCCGATGCGATCTCCATTCTCGACCGCTGCGGCGCTCTCGCGCACGAGTGCATGCCGGCCGTCGTGTTTCTTATCAAGAGCGCCGCAACACGCATCGTACTGTACGAGTAGTGCGTTACAAGCCGACAGGTGCCAGTCCAAGTAGCTGCCAGCCAGCCTGATTGCCAGCCGCAGCTGCCTCGGCTGCCGCCCGGCTGCCTATCGCAATCGCCGCGCACTGATACCGCCAACAGCAACAACTACAACAACAACAATAACAGTGAAGAGGGCTAGATAAGTGTGCAGTATAAGATTCAATAAAATTCACTTGAAGAGTTGATTTGTTTGTTTGACAAACCGCTTATTAAGACGCTGGCGCTGCGAACGCGTTTAATTAGTTGCACGGCACAATTCTAAGCGTGCGGATGGTGCGCCCTTACACATTATCGCCAGCCATACGAAAACACTCGACAGCATTGCGTCGAGCGATTGCACCTGGACTGTTTTGGGCAAAGCGCAGATTTGCACTGGAAATGAACTCAAGCGCAAATATCCTGTTTTTCTGAAAACGTGAACGTGAACGGCAACGCATCGAACACAAGTTCATAATAGTGCGGCGCAGTTGCAATTTAAAGTGAATTTAAATTACCGTTACGGTGGTCGATATTAGACTTGCGCTCTCGCTACCTCGTGTGTGCGTTCGAAACTCTGCTCCGGAAGTGTTCCAACGTGTGCGTGTGCGTGTGTGTGAAGCTAGAACGGAAGTAGCGAAACAGTGGATGTGGCAATTGTGTTGAAATCAAAGTAAAGAGAAAAAGAAAAAATTGGGCACAATTTGAAAGCTCAAATCATGTCGAAGCCGAGCTATTTACTGCTGTGCGCGCTGCTGATTTTGGGCACAGCCGTGCAGGAGCTGAAGTGCAACGGTGCGTATGAGCGATCAGTATTTTGACAACTTTTTCTTTGCGTAAATTTGAAATCTTTTTTAACGCAACTTGTTTGTTTTTATATTTTACAATTACAAAGTTGTACTTAATTTTTATTGAGTTTTAATTTTCTTTATATGCATATATCCCATACCCATTCTCAGGTTTAATTTATAATTAAAAAATCAATAAATCAATTTTTCTTTAGAAATAATACTTTTTTAATATGTTCATTTAAAGTCATTTTAAATTTTACATTTACAAAGTTTTACTTAATTTCTATTATGTTATAATATTTTTATTTACCTACATATATGCACATGTTAACCCATTTTTCAGGTTTAATTTATAATTGAAAAATCAACAAAACACCCTTTCTTTAGAAATAATACTTTTGTAAAACTTAAATTTTAACTCATTTTTTTGTTAATTGTTTAGTTAGATATTAGAAGTTGTTGCGTTTTTAATAGAAATATTTTTTTAATTTTTGTGTAACGTAAGTTCGGGTAATGTGATATGGTCGGGTAATGTGATATAGTGGCTTATTTCACAAGTGCGTTGACCTGTTTCAAAATTAACCTTTTTAAAACATCATAAAAGCTAAAAAACTCGTGCTGCATGATTTTGGATACATTTGCTTAAATAGTTTACAGTCAGTGTGATGAAGTGCTTTGAGTTGTGCTTGCACAAGCTTTTGGTCATTAAGTTTGAAAGCATACAAAAAAATATTATTAGAAAGTTCGAGGCTAATCAGAAGTAAATCAGTGATATCGATTATGAGTTTGCGGGGTACGGTCTTCTTAGCAAAATTATTATTGTTCTTTTATAATATTTTTTTCGCTAAAAGTAAATTTCGGGTAATGTGAGATACCAAAGTTCGGGTAATGTGATATAGTATTACATCACAGTACCCAAACTTATGACAGTTGTAATATTTGTATATATATATGCTTAATTTTATAATATTTGAATTGGAATAATCTCAAAAATCTGTTGTGGTGACGTTTCAGATAAAAAAAACCATGACATCATGTTTCTCGATACAAATTTGTAACCCTTGATTTACCCCGTCAGATTGTGATTTTCTTAAAAAAATGAGAAGCACGTCTCTAATCATTTTTGATTTGGAGTATTTTCACCAAGTTTGAAACTAATAGGTCTGTTAAATAACGTTTTTCCGGGTATATCACATTACCCGCCACTTTTTTCAGATGCCAATTTTTGGATATTTTCATTTGTAATTAAAAAACTTGTCAACAGTTTATCTTAAAGAGTTAATAATCTTAGATATACTAAATAATGTGTCAGTGAGCAGTTTGAGACCAAAAAAAGTGTGTCGGGAATCGCCGTAAAACAAACAGGTATATCACATTACCCGAACTTACTCTAACATTATTTAAAATTATTGATCTATTATTATCAATAATGTTATCTATTTTAATCATCAATATTATTATTACATTTATTATTGTTAGAGTACGCGAGTGAAATACATCGACACACGACCGTTCGCAGTAACTTCTTTATTCAACTGAAGATTGACTTAAAGCTAATACATAGTATTTTGCATAATTTGCCTGCGCTTGGGTTGCCTATATAACAAACTATTTAAGCAGTGTTGCATTTTCTTACAATTATTATTAGAATTATATATGACATTAATTTTCTGAATTAAATTTTTTTGTACTTTTATAAACAATCAATAACTGCACATTTTTTGTGGACATTTTGTTGGTAATATTTTTATTTAAAATATTTTTCATAATTTTTAATTTGATTTTTAAATTAATTTTTAAATTTAATTTGATGTTTTATACTTTTGCATAACAAAATTTTTTAATGTTTAATTTGTAGTTGAAAAATCAATAATTAAACTTTAAACGTTAATTTGTAATATTTTAATTTAAAATATTTGTTCATAATTTTTTTTATTATTATTTTAACAGATATTAATTTTAAATTTTGTATATAACTTCTTTTTATTTTCTAATTAATAACTTTTTTATTATTAAAATTGTTTAGTATTATTTTAATAGACATTAATTTTAAATTTTTTGATATAACAACTTTTTTATGATCTATTAATAGTTAAAAAATCTATATTTGAACATTTTGGGCATTTTTGTTTAATGTTTTCATATATGTTTTATATTCATAATTTAAGTTTATCATTTCAGTTTAAGTATTTTCTAGACTCCATACATTTTTCATTTTACGTTTTTTACATTTTTCATTTTTACGTTTTAATTTTTTTTCTTAGTTTTTTAAATAATATTAAGTTTTCAAATTAATTATTTTATTTTTCATGTCAATTTTTTAATAAAAAAATATTATGCAATTTTTGTTTTATTTCTCAGTTGTATTTTAATTCCTTGTGTTTATTTCTATAAAACAAATATCAATCATAAATAAGTTTATACTTAAATCGTTCTTTAGGACAAATTATAAGCAACAAAATCAATCATCTTACAAGATTGTGTGCCTAACATATTCCAGTTTTTTTTTAATATATGCTCGGACTGAGATTAATGCATTTGCTAAGAAGTTAACTGTAGTTTTTTTCTATTTTCTACGTATGTGCAATACTCTGTAATGCTTTTACAAATCGCCTGCACGTGTTTGGGGAAAATTCATTATAAAGCATTTAAGCAAAGTGTGGCAGAATAATTTCGAATTCATTAAATTTGCCAAATGGCAAAACATTTCGTAATTGTTGTACAGAAAACGTGATTTTGTGACACTGTGTTGTCAAATAACAGACAACTAATATTAAAGTTTGTGTTGAAGTTTTTCAATTTTTGTTTTTAATATTTCATGAAAAACGTATGAAGTCTAGCACATACTTAAACTCAACTGATAAACTTAAATTATAAATATAAGGAAAAAATTACAGCACGACACACAATTAAAAGAGGTTTAAGTGACGCAAATAGTGTTGGCAATTATTAGAAAACCATTATCCAAAATACATAAGTCATGGCTGCAGCGAATGGAAAGAATCTATGGAATCGGTTACATGCATTGGATTAGAATCCAAGATTAGATTAGAAGAAAGTAAAATTTTATAGGTAAATACTTTAGATTTTATTTTATTTAAACGATTCAGCGCATTACTTATCTGCCAATGCAAGACGTTTCCAACGGACTATGCCAACAATTTGAGCAAATTTTTGCCATCCAAGTATGCTTGCGTCATTGAGAAGCTAAAATACATAAATAAATAGGAAACTTTAAAGTTAACTTCTCACTAAAAACATACAAAGTTATCAAATTGTTTTAATGATTTAATAATAAATATTAAATTCTCTAGTTCACTTATCATTATAAATATAAAAACTTTTAAAATTATTGTATCTAATTTTAATTATGAACCTTATTATTACATTTATTATTATTAGAATTTTAAATTACATTAATTTAAAAAAAAATTTGTTTTTAATTTTTTTCAACAATTTACAAATTTTTTTTATTGCACTAATTAGCCATATTGTTCGATCCTCAACACAGCACTTAGCATTTTAATGCATTTTATATAATTCAATGAGGTTTTCTGTGTATTCGTTAAATATTAACTCGCCACAACAACAACATTTAATTGAATATTAACATCAATGAGTGCAACACGTTTTTGCTGTTGGCTTCCCTCACCACAAATAGTAACAGCAACACCAATAACATTTGCAACAACAAGAAGTGCAATAATAGTAAAACTACAAATAATTTGTGCAAAATCTTGGCAATAAACTGTAATAATGCCGACAATCACAACAAACACATTAACTTGGCAATTGGTTGTTGGCACTGACGGCGAGACATTTATTAATATGTTAAGCTTTTCATACACATAAACTGCGCTGTGATGCACCCTTCGCGCACACTTTGCGCAGCACAGTTTTGTCTTTGGGAATTTCCCATTTCTGCTACTCACCTATGAAATGCCAATGCCAACTGACTAGCAAATTCATTGCTAAACTATTATTTTCCGATTTTGCACAAATTCCACAAAGATTCCTGGAAATCGTGGGTAGCAATCAATTGACTGATCGCTTTGGCGTTGAAAAAAAAAATTATTTTAAGTGCTTTTCTCTTGTGCCTCCGCCTCTAATGGACACCCTATAGCTGGCTTGCTACTACTGATAGGGAGGTAAACTCCGACTTACACTGCTCTACTTTTTCAGGTTTCAAAAATGATTTTGTCCTTGAAAAAGGGTGGCATTTTTTGACATCACACTACTTTTCCCTGAGCTCTTTCGCACAAATCTTTTACATATTTAGCGCCCAATTGGGCCCATACGATTAGCAACTCTCGGCGCTTATCTTTTCATTGCGTCAAGTCAACAACGCGGCGCACACACTTCTCGCATCTATCTCAAGTGTTTCAAGTTCACAAGTCTGCATACTAATTGCAATTCTTACGCGCACAGTGTCGCGAGTCCATAGTAGCGAGGGACGAAAATAGAAGGAAAAGTCGTACGACAATAAAATTTTTTACATATGATTTTGTTATAAAGAGAAGTTAATACGCAAAAAATCACCCTACGGACACGCCCACCTCCCATAAAAACCAAATACTAAGTTGACAGTATCTCGGAAACTATAAAAGATATATTGATCAAATTTGGTTCAGCAACTCGCATCATCAATTAATAAATATACCAAAAATGGTTGCGATCAACTTACAAATACGCTTGTAATAAAAAAGAAAATATTACAAAAACTACAAATATCTGTGCATACTTATGCGCACCTAAGTTATTTCAACCCCAAATAGAAAATAATAATACCTTTTTTTAAATTCAGTATAGCATATATTTTCATTCAAAATTACATTTTGTTGATCTGTAATGCTAAGACAATCGGTTTCCGATGATAAATTATTCAAATTAAACCCTCTGCATCTATTTTTGACAAAATTTTAAATTAATTTTTTTTTATATTGCATTATATCAGAGTTTCGGTTTTCATGTTTACCTTTAATTTTCCTATTAACTGATGTATTTGGTTCGGCAGACATTTACAAGTTTTGCTACTTTTCGAAAGTTGCCTTAATTCTATGGCAAGCCGCCCAGTATTACTTTTCTACTTTTTTTGTAATTTTTCTAAATCAAGCGGTATTTGCATATTTTATAAACAAAAATTTAGAGCTCAAGCGAAGCGCAGCAGTGGTCGCTGTGTTTTCCTGCCAACCATGCTGCAAAAATGTCCGTATTTTTGACTGTATACGTCACTGAAAATGTTGAATTTCTTAAAAAAGTCCAAGTTTGTGCACCTAAAGTCCATGGTTTCTATTAGTACATACTTTCAGCTATATCACACTGTAAAATCTCGAAGTAGTAAAAAGTAGTTTTTTTATTAGTTTATCTAAAGTTTGATGACATTGCACTTTTATTCCTACGAATTTACGTTTTTTCAAGTAACCGTTACTTGAAATATGGAAAGCAAAACAAAAGAGGGAAAGCTTCAAAAGAGTTCCAAAAATAATAAAATATATAGAATATATTTACTTAACATAAGGTTCCATGGGAAATTTTTCGATAAAAGTCCTCGAACTTACATTCAACAAATTGCTATAATTTCTACCCAAGTTACCAACCTTCACAAAGTGCAAGTTTGGTGGCCTGCCATCGATATATAAATTGATATTTTTAAAATTCGTTTTCACATTTTAGTAAATTGAGGTATTTACTTCAGTACTACAAACATATTTTTTTTACATTTACGACATTCATTTTTTTGATTTTTGTCCCTACTCGCGACACTGTGCAGCGCTGTGTAAACTGTGCAGTCTTGACATGTTGTCATGTGTATGAGTTTTGAATTTCTGTTTGTTTTTGTTTTTTTGGTTTTTTAAGTTTTACAAATCAATATTTTTGCTACAAGTTGTAAAGCTTTTTTCATTCATTAACAAACGTCAGCAGCGAAGTGTGGCAAGCAATCAGCTGCGAACTTCAACAGAAGACACATAGTGGAGAGGGGTATGCGAGTGAGTAAGGATCAGGGTTTTTTCTTTAATTTTATGTTCATTATAGAGCAGTTTTATAACAATTTTTAATTTGCTTCTTCTTACAAAGATTTATTAATTTACTATCTAAAAATATTACCTCTTATTTAATATATTTCCTTATAAAAAACCTGAACGATTTTTTACAATTACAAACAAATTTATTTATTTATTTATTTATTAAATAATGTTTTTATTTATAGTTAAAAAGAGACTAACCATCCTAACCGTTTCACATGGCTCCCCTAATCGATCTGTTATCAAATTTGTTGTACATTTTGATTTCTATTTCATTTGTACATTTAGATCAGTGCTTACAATCAAAATGACGCGTCTTAATCGAACGAACAATGACAATCTGATAAATTTATTTCACTTGCTGTTGTTTTTTTTTTTTATTTAGTGAACTTCGCTCGAAACTGCTTTGTCATTTGTTGTTCATTAAATGACACTTGTGCGCAGCTAATATTGTTGAAATTTGTGTTTTACCTTAAACATGATTAGTTATGATTACGTTTCTTCGATAGCTTATTTCACTTTCGTTTTTACTATGAAAGAATTGCAAAATGTATGAAGTAAAGCGGCATTGGGGGGAAATTGCTGCAAAAGTTTTTCCCCTACTGGGGTTTTTATAACACAAAACTCAGACAGATATGAACATAGCAAAGTAACGTAAAGAGATCGTGAAGAATTGGGAAATCGCCGCTAGCTATTCAATAATTATGTAAGCAATACAAATGTTCTTATCACGTTTATATCTGTTTAACCTGACGCCAGCGGCGAAGCCCTTCCACACATGAAGATTCAGAAGGCAGCAAATTGTAAGTTATTACATGTTATTGCATATATAATTAGAGATCAATTTTCAAATCAATTTCACAAGTATTGTACGAGAGTTATTCATAGTAAGCAATGGGAATATTCTCATTAAAAATAAATATTCAATGAAAAATTAAGCCATAATTCCTTTTGAAAATTATGGCTGTACTGTACTAGTGAAGCCAAGTAAAGTATATTGAAAACGTGCAACTTGTTGTTGTTATAGAATAAGCCTAGTCTCTATAATATTCGACCAGTGTCCCTTGTCAGTTGCCGCAATCAGTGTTTTGCCTATGCAGCGTCTAAGCCTTGATCCAGCAAATCCAAAACTAGTAGCTCAGTTTTGCGTAATTTCCAACGTTGATCATTGGAAAATGATAAAAACGCGCATTTGTTTTAATTGCATTCTTAGTATTCGCTGTGCGCTAACTGCAAATTCGAATTATGGTATAATTGCCGCACAAAAATCACGCACAGCAATTAAGCTGAACCTAAGCCAAGAATGCCGCATAATTAGTTAGAAAATTTAGTAGTGACATGCAAAAAGCACATTCGAGTTGGTAGAGGCGGGGGAAGCACTGCTAAATATGGCTGGATGCTGCTGACGCTGCAAAATTTCCCACCCACTATGCCGCGCACACGAGTTCAATAAACTGCGCCGCAAAGCTTTTCGCCGTCAGCTGCTTTTCGATTTAATTAATTTGCATTGGTGCCCAAGTGCAGCGCTTCAATGCGCCACCGCACGACCAGCTGGCAGCCGTAGCACGCGTTGGCACTTTTTTTACAAGCACGCCGGCGCAGCTATTGCGGCCCAATAAAATAAAAAATTAATTAACTCAGTCAAAGTTTACGCTCAGCTCAATGAAGCTCAGCTCAGCGGAGCTCAACGCAGTGGAATTAAGACACTTGAGGAGCGCACGTGGCTTCACGAAGCAGGCTGGCTGCCTAGTTGACATATTGCAGGCGCTATGAAAAAATTGTTTAGCAGCTGAAGCATTCTAATTTTAGTTTAAAGAAAGTAATTGGAAAACATTCCTTTAAAACTTGTGTTATAAAACCAGTGGACATATTGTTTGAGGCTAACACAGTTATATCCAATTTAAAGATCAAAGAGCGCTCTTTGAATCAAAAAAGCATAGGTAACACATGGGGTGGGAGAATGACAGTAGTAATAAGGGAAAGGAGAAGCGATATGTCCAAAGGTAGGATGTATGTGCCAAGGAAGTTTAGAAGTCGCAAACTGTTTAGGCATTTCAGCCGATGGCCAAAGTCGCCAGTGCTTCTGTAATATTTGTATAATAATTTATTATTGCACAAATAAAATAAATAAAAAAATAATAATAAAATAAATATGTTTAGGCGTTTAGGATTCTGAGTGTGCATGTGAGCTATGGAAAAGTTGAAGGGGAAATTTAGTAAAAAGCTGAAGCATCTTAGTAGAAGTGGTGTGCACCGATTGCTGTTGAAGTGTTGCATATTTAGCCATCTTTTGGCTGTCAAAATTAGCTTTTGTAATTTACAGAAACTTAGTTTAAAAAAAATATTTATAAGTCAAAGCCTTTCCCTTGCATCTTTCTTTCACTTCTCCTTCTTTCAAGCATTGTAAGCGTTACTTATAAACTTGATTTCATTTCCTTTCTTTCCACCCACCACATTGTAGCCGTTCTGTAGAGTGCATGGGAAACCGCAGAACAATTTCGATCGATGAGAAAATCCCCCACAACTCTTTGTCGGCATGTTTACATTACAAATAAATAAAAAAAAAACCAATCATTTATGCAAACAAACACTTTGAATTCCATCATTGCTCTCAGCCATTTTCAATACAAAAAACATTCTCAAACTAATAGTTTGCGCAATCGAAGAATCGCTTTCAACTTGAGCAGAGAGCTGACGTTGTGCAATGAAAGCTGGTACGTGCGGCATTGTTTCTTGATTCTCTCAGCAACCAATTTTGTTCTGGCGGTTGTCGTTCTTCTTCTTGCTGTCGTTGTTGGCGCGTATTTGAAGTGCTGAAGCACAACACAGCACAGTATAGCACGTTGTATTGTATATATAAGCGCCGATAAAGACACTCGGCAAGTTTATTCGCCCGACACTAGCTAGAGAGGCAATATTGACAATCGGCAATTGTGCGACAATTGTGAGACAATCGACAGGGCCCTAAAATGACAATAACAACGCGTTCGCTGCAGGAAGCGGCAGCGTAATTTCGTCAAAGGTGCACCAACAGACTTGAGAACAAGTCAAATTTCGGTTATTAAAAACCGGGAGCAGCAAATAGAGATCTGGTTTTACTCTAATCAAAAGTGTTTGTGTGTGTGTGTGTGTGTGTGTGTGTGTGTGGGTGGGTGCATTTGTGGCGGCTATTATGTGGCGTGCAAGACGGATAGACAATTACCAGCAGCAACATTGCAGCAACAACAAGAACAAAAATTCCAATAACCATAACAACAACATAAGCAGCAACAAGAGCATTGGCCGTAAACAGCGCAATGGCAATGGGTAAACAAATTCTAAGTATTTACAATTAGTTAATGACAATTGAAATAAAATCGAAGCATTAATTAATGTGTGAAAATGTACGCCAAATCGATTAGTCATTGTTTGAAGGCAAAGTGTCGTAAAGTCTCAATGATTTTTCAATAAAAATATCTCAAGAAATAATTATGGCTTCGGCTGTAAACAATCGAATGGCGCAAAAATTCGCTTGGCCCCGTTTGCCGTTAATGTGAAAATTGGCCTCTAGTGCAGGCAATCAAAAGCGATGCCATGGCGTCGCACTCGGTGTGTGTGTGTGTGGTTGCGTGGGTGTGTGCCTTGGAAATTGTCCAAGAATGTTAAAAATTTAAAAGCAAATACACGACGTACTACGTTGCGTTGGTTTACTGCAGAAGAAAAGTCAACAAGTCGATTTTGTTGCTGTTTTAACAGCTGGCGGCGCTGCACAGTGGGATAATATATAAGTAAAGTGCCGATTATTTCGAAAACGAAAAATAAAAATACAAATATGTTTTTGGTGGATAAAATTCTGCTTCACTACGTGAAAGAGTTGTTGCAAAATAGTTTACCGTTTTCCCGCAACGCACTCTAAAAGTTGACATTTCTCTTCAGTTTTTGTGCTAACAGCGATAAACGCGTTTTTTCCTTTACTTCAAAACGATTTCTTTTTATGAATTTCAAAAAGTATTTAAAAATGAATTGCACCCTTCATGTTCAGGTATTTCGGTTCAGTAATGCAGTGTTTTGTTTTGTTAAAAAATGTTTATAAATAATTTCTATTTGCAAAATAATTTTTTTTAAATTACTTATTTTTTGGATGAACTAAATAAGCAAAAGGTTTTGTTGTTGTTTTTATGGTTTTTTCAAAATACAGAATTATCTGCATCAATAAAAGAAATCGATGAAGACTTGAATAAACACATTCACACCATTTTATGTTCACTAGAAAGACAGCCGCCGTGGCTCAGTTGGTTAGTGCGCGGTCCAGCGAGTCGCATGCAGAGCGACGCAAGTTCGAATTCTGCATGTAGTAACACCTAAAAAAATAACGGGAAACTCGTTTTCTCTTTCGGTGGCTGTCCTCTCAGCTGGAAATGGCAAACCTCTGAGAGTAAAAATTGCCTATGAAAAAAGCTCCCAACCTGCCGTTCGGAACCAGCATAAAAACTTTAGGTCCCTTCCACCCGCGTACAAATTTACACGCACAACACGGGTGGTTGCGGGAAGCTAGGCCTTAGTCTCGCGTAAGCGGGCTGTCGTGCCAATCAATTGCACAGGGCAACAAATTTCGACTTTTGGTCGGCTTTTCTGGGTTTGACATCAGTTCTAGGGTAATTAGGTACCGCTGATTTCGAATCCGCAAACCGTTTTTAAAACTTAGTTTCCGTTTTCGCAAAAAATGGGCGTGTCACTTTTTCGGATTTTCCCTGTCTTTTTTCACGTTTGGGATTATACAGGGGTGTCGCAGAAACCGAGTCGGAATTGCCTTGTTGCCGGAATTGAAAATCAATTCTGATTTCAAATGGTGTCATGAAAACTGCTCGGTTTTGCCTCCTTTCGAACAAAAACAAAACCGATTTTCGAATTAGCTGTTATGTCAAATGAAATATTTTGCTCAAAAATAAGAAAATAAATTAACAACAATATGAGTTCCGGCGTTTTGTCGTTTTTGTTATTTGAGGAAGAGTGCTCCTTGAAGTTGAAAAGGAAAATCCTTAGGGACCATAGCAATCCTTTGGAGCTACCTGAATCGGTGTAAGTGCAAACTTGATTCTTGTTGCGCTTGCTTACCAACTAAGCTTATTTATTTCTCAGATTTATATCCCACTACCGTTCAACAAGGAGGCATTTTTGCCAGTGTTGGATGCAGTGCAGCCGCATTTGGGTGCGTCATCGATCCCAGCTTCACGAAATATCAGCCAGCACACAGAAAAAATCACAGTTTCATGAATCTGCACAAAATTCTCTTATCGGTTTGATTCCAATAACCAAACCGATTAAGTCATGGCCTACGACACCTAAAACAGATTCAAAATCGATTCGAAAATGAAATCGATAAAATTGAAATGCACGACACCGAAATGAAATGTTTGTCAGTTTTGAAACTGATTCCGACAACGATTGGATTCCACGACACCCCTGATAATTTCTAAACCAATAAACCGGTTGACATGGTTTTCTCTTTGTGGCATTTACAACACCTCACGGCTTCTTTTCCAATGTAATTTATTTTTATAAGTTTTACGATTTCGCGGTAATTGGACCTCAAAGTCGGAAAATATGGAATTTCAAGGCGTTTTCTTGGATGGTCAAAAACATGCACATTTTTCTTAAAACTATCAATGAGTTAAGTGTTAAATGAAAGCGGAAACATCAAATAATACAACACAGCCAAATTATTTGGCGTGGTTCCCATTCTTATCGAAATAATAGGAAAAATGTACCATCGTGATCTTCATCACTTTTCATACTTTTTCCTTAAAAAATCAACCGCAAACGGCCGCAAATCATATCGCCTGCTTTTTTTCCAATCGGCCAACTGTCGGAAGAGGCTCAAGAAGCACGGAATACATATTTCAAGTGTTGCAGGGACAATTTTTTACGAAAGTGGACTAAAAAAATACCATTGAAAATATTTTTAATAGATGCATGCCCAATGCATCCAACCGAACATGACAGAACCAGGTTCGATGAACGCATAATTTCGCGTTTTGGTGATGCCAATTGACTTTTTTCTTTGGGGCTACACGAATGACAAAGTCTATGCAGACAATCCGCAGACTCTGGAGCATTTGAGGGACAACATACGTGCAGTTCTTGGCGCCTTACAGCCTGCTATATGTAAAAAAGTCATCGAAAATTACCTAAAAAGAATCGAGGTGTGCCAGGCTGCTCGTGGCGGTCATTTGAATGATGTCATATGCCATTACTAATGGCACAAACCAAATATTATTTTGATAATAAAGTTTTATCAAAATTCAAATTTTAATTGATTTTTTTCGTTATTTACTTTTTCGGCTCATGATGAAAAATCCTGTATATTCCTGTATATCCTGCCAAAAGTTGCTAACTATGGAGTTGATACTAATAAGGAATGATATATTAGTGATGGTGAGGCTTATAATGTTGATGATGAAGATTATAATGATGATAATCATCATCATAATGATGATATTGAATTGACTGCAAGATGTGTGACTGAAATGTTTCAATTAAACTTTTCAAATTAACTTTCATAAGAAATGTGCAAGATTTATCTTTTGTATTTTAGTTTTTTACCGTTTTTTAGAACAATTTACACTAATAACCAAAAACATTTGTTTTTTACTTTCTAATATTCGATTAACTAAACCTAATAGTTATTTCATATCTAAATAGCCTCGGTGAGTTAATCGGCATCAATTGCCCCACTGTGCGCTGGTTGGTTGACATATTTTCGAGTCAAGTTGGGTTGGTATTGAAATAAAGCTAATTGGGCCTGCTGGTAACATGTTAGTGGACAATATAACAATTGACATGAAAACATTTAATAAAGGAGATAGTTTTGCTTTCGTGAAGAATCTATACAAATTTTGATATGACCATAGAGTAACCTCATTGACTGATCAGCAAGCCACATGTTAAGCTAAGCTAAGGACTGGTCTGTTAGGCAAAACTTGAAACGTTTCAAATGTCTAAAATCCTCTTAATTCAGTTATATAGGGTGTTTTTTTTAGAGGTTTGTTTTTCGAATAGAGATAAAACTGGCATTTTGTGGTTAAATCTGGCAACTCTAATGTCATTTATGTTCACTTTGGTTTGCCATTTCATCATGAACAGGTTGACAAAAGAACAACGCTTGCAAATCGTGCAAATTTATTTCGAAAATAATGGTTCAGTTCGCGAAGTTTACCGCAAGCTCCGTCCATTTTATAGTCGACATAATCGTCCATCAGAGCAAAATCGGTCCATCCATCGGTTAACCATGGGCCGTTTTCGCACTACGTTTACTCTATGTGATAATACGCATCCGCAGAGACGTCGAACAGTGCGCACCGAAGAAACAATTGCCGCTGTAGAGCAAAATGTTGAAGAGGACCCGAATGAATCGATTCGCCACCGTGCACAGCAATTGGAGCTTTGTCCATCAACTTTAAAAATTGGACCTGTAGAATTGGCTTTATTCGAGCCAGCCGCGGCGGCCACATGCCCGAAATCATATTTAAACATTAATGGCATAAAATTATCCTTCCAATAAAGCCAAATTGATGGACATTAAAACGATTTTCTTGTGTTTTATTTCAATTCGAAGTTCTATACCTCTAAAAAAAACACGCTATAGATGGTCCGAAAACCAAATAGAACTTAACAAAAACAAACCATTATCAAAATTTTCTACTAAAAACACTCATATCTAGTTATATTTCTAACTTCAACTTTTATTGGAGACAACAGTAAGGAAAATTTCCCATCTACACTTTTATAAAACTACAAAAAAAAAACTAGTTTCGACCAAACCTTAACAATTGTAAGCTTAAGTTTCGACCAAACCTCAACAACTTTTAGCCAAAACCAATTATAAAATATACATATATCTGAAATAAGCCGATTTCTATGTCGATCAATCAATCGCTTGTCTTGCTCAGCAGACATCATATCAAAACCGCCATTACTATCTCGACAGGCCATTGTCGATTTGGACTTCATACCAACAACAACAGATTGGGTCTAGACAGTTGGGACTTTGGCCAGAATTGCCAACATTAAGAGGAAGATTAGACTATAAGCCACCTTCTCTGGCACTGTACGGCACTGAAGATGAAAATTCTTAGGTTCCCCCATCTTCGACAACTTAAAAAACTTCAGTTCAGTCAACATCAATGAGTTGCTAGGGCTCATTCACAATCCAAATTAGCTTTTATAGGCTCTCTGATTTGCAGTAAGACAAATAAATTTCTCCTTGCGTAGCCTTCGGCAAGTCAGATCGCCAGACAGCCACTTTAACCTAATCTAACCTAACTTACTGAACTGTCAATTGCATTCAATTCGTTTTATAGCGTATTTATAGCGAGTTTCCATAACTACGCAACAAAAACGACATAAAGTCGCCTCTACAGAAGCGATACGATTATTTTCACATTCACACTCTTTTGTTTATTCCTTATCGGCCAACATTCATTAACAGCCGATAAGCAACCATGTGATCGCAAGATTTATTGACGGATTTCCGAACAAAATTGTGAAAATTTCACCCACGCTACCAATCAGCTGCGTACTTGTCAAATTGCCAACTGAACTCTTACAACAATATTGAGCAAAGCAAATATCAACGATGAACTGCTTTCTTCATTCATACAACAAACAAACCTTCTATCGTCTGAGCGTTTATTGTCGCGCAATTAGAAATTCCTAGTTTGTTGTTGTAGCGATGATAAAAGCCAGTCGTCTGCTCGTTGCATTTCTTTGGCTTTCGATTGGACGTTGAGGAAGTCAGTGCCGGCCGGCATATCATTTCCTGTGAAAAATGTGTCAGCACCAAATCACAATTTCGGCTCAGACGGCTAAAAATAAAGCATGCGCTCAATTCTGTTTACAAATATTTGCCCCTTGCGCCTTTGTTGCTTTATATGTTTACAAACGCCGCAACGTGAGTGCCGACTGCGAGTGAGTACTCGTATGCGTGGAATTGCTTTACAACGCTGCCGGCGGTGGATAGCGAACGCTAGTCGGCCCCACATGTGAACGTGCAAATGTGTAGCGTGCATTCCGGCATTCATATGGTTTTGCTGGCACTCGAACGCAATTTGCAGACAATTTAACAATATTGTAACAACAAAAGGAAATTACAGATAATTTTTTGTTGCTTTTGAATTGTCGTTTTAAGACGTCGCCTGTTAGTCTTCTGGGCAGTCCTAGTCTGTCAGCCTTATTAGCTTTCCTGCCAGTCCTACAACTCATCTAAGTCTCAATATGAATTTCAGCTTCATCCTTATTGTGAATCTTACATCTATTCATCTAGTCTTCAGCTGAGTTTCAGTCTTGAGAAAGCTTCCAGTATTCCAATATATCTATTCATAATCTTTTGAGCTCATTTATACATATTTTACCGTACTTACACCCAACTTTTAATGTTGTTTTTTGACTCAAGGTGGGGATTTTTACTACTCCTTCTTCTATCAGACACTCCTCCCATATTCTACTCTTTCGCTTTACTTTCACTTTTCCACTATAACACTTTTAAATTCACATATTTTATGATATTCCCCTCATCCTCCTTCACTTTCGTATTCGCACCCTTCTATACTATTTGTTGCATTAAAAACTAAATTCTAATTCTACTAAATTCAATAAAACATTTTATATTCGTTTTTTAATGCAAGAAATTATCATTATCCCAACTTTGGCAAATTTGCCTTCTTACTTTTCTTCTGGTGGACTTGACTTACTTACTTACTTTTTGCGGTTCAGTTGTCATAAATCAATTATTTTCAATTATTTTTAGCTCTCAGTGCAGTTATAAGGTCTGTTTGGGAACTTTTCCAGTAAAAATTATCCAGTAAAAAATATCAGGAGGATAAGCCAGGTTACGCTCCCAAAAATTAAACTATCGAAAAAAGTAAACAACTTGGTTACACCAGTGATACTTCGCACACTCACAATGTACACAAAAAATTGTGTAAATAGGAGGGTTAAAGAAAGAAACAGCTGATCTAAAAGTTTCGTTTGAGGTTTGAACAGTGTGCTTCCTTCTACCACATATGTGGTAGATCTACCACATTTATTTTTAAAATCAAGTTTCTACCACATCTACCACGGAGGGCTTAAAATCTACCACATTTTTGCGGAACCAACCTATTACTCCAAGTAAATAAGAGCTTTATGTTGTAAAATTTATGTTAGGGCTGCATTGAACATTATAAGTGAAAATGTCCAAAAAAAATTTATGTGGTATCACTTCGAAAGCAGTGCACTACAAATAGTTGACAGTTTGACAATTGGTTTGGCGGCAGGTGCAATTAAAATGAAAAAACTTTCTAAAAAGATGAATAGTTTTTGCCTTTATATTTTAGTAACGTTTAGTTTTTTATATCGCATGGCGATGGCAATGCGCTTGGACGGGACGAAGTTTTACCACGCGAAGTTGTGCCTGCTGCTAAAATTTGCAGCAAAAAAGAAAAAAAAAATAGTCAACAATACAAAAACAATGGGAAGAAACAAGGCACAGGTTAAAGTGCATAGAAGAACGTAAAATACAATTAATGTACAAATACAATGAAATACAATAAATGTACAAATGCAATAAAATACAATTAATGTACAATAAAAAAAAATTTACCACATTTCATTCAAATCGACCCCATTTTTTTCACTGAGTCTACCACATAAATGAAAAATTAAGTAAGCACACTGGGTTTGAAGCGGTAGAGAAACTTAAGTTTAGTCAAACTTTTAAAGCAAAAGGCAAATGTTCGTTGGGCTCAATCTGCGATTTTTCCCTTTCAGCTGCAGCAGGAAAAGCTTAGCAAGACGGTTGTGAGTCAGCAGACTTGCGAAAGCACAAATTCTTTGCTGGTTTAATTTGCCTCCAAATGTTTGCAATAATTATTTGTCTTTGCAGTCGATCATATGGCAGCCAGTCATATATTTTTCTTGTTCTTCTTCTTACTGGCTAAAAGTTACTGGACAAAATTTCTCCAGTAAAAACTTGCAAGCTCTCACGAAATGAACTGTCACTTTTCGCTCTCCGTTTCTCTCTTGTTGCAATAGATTTGGCGTACACAAACAGGATCCAGTAAAAATTTGCACAAATTCGTACAAATTATCCGTACCGACTCAGACTTATAATAACTGAGCAAAGTGACGCATAGAAATTCCCACATTCGTCACACATTAATGATTTAAGCCGATTAACATGGAATTTGATACCTAAGTGCATACAATACGCAAGTCCACAAACGTATTTAGTTGACAAATTAGCAGTTGGCGACGCGGCGTGCCATGCCGAAAAGATTTATGACAGGGAATTCCAGCAACAAATACACACAGAAACCATAATTTAAACTATTTAGCTAGTCGCCGTTATATTCCTAAATTTCATATTTCTCAATTTCCTCGTTATTTCCAATGGCTTTGCGGTTATACTGCAAGTTTGTTTACCCATATTCCAACAATGCTAAATTACGCACACATTAGCATTTAATGACGACATAAACGTCAGAATACTTTGAATGCCTTACTCCAAATACAATACATACATACATAGATACATTTGTGTATACACAATTACGAGTTATGGTTGAACACTGAACATCTGTAAGCAGCAATTAAAATCTGCTCGCAGTTAGAATGGAATACAAAAACTGCCAGCTGTGAATTGCAACCTTTCGTTAGTCATGAAGTTTATCTTTGCAAATACGATTATCTTTATAGGAGCCATTAGCTTGGCCAACACGTCTGCGAACCCATAAGTATTTGATCACATCAAATAAAGCCTTGGGATTTTCGCTCACAGTTTCAGGAAATATGGTAATTTCAGTTTGTAAATCATTTATCGAGAATTTGAGCGCTAAGTGTTGAGTAAATTTCAAGTAAATTTGAGCAAACAAGTGTCTAAAGTAGATGTAGTTCGGCGAAGGCAAACTAGATTCAAACAGAGACGTTTAAGAGCTCATTTAGGGATCGTAAAGAAAATTCTTTCAAAAGCACATTCTTTCAAAACTCTTTTTTCTCTCTGGCACTGCAAGTGCACTAATGTGTTTAAAAAAACAATAAACATTTTAATAACAATAAGCAAATGTCCACAAATGCTGTGCATTGCAACGAGTCGCGTGCGCCTGTGTGTGTGCTAAATAAAACAACAAACATGAAAACAACTCACGAAGCAATAAATACATATATATTGTGTATAATTGATAACAGTTGTAAACGTTGTAACTAGAGTTGGGCAATCTAGCTCACTTAGGTGACCATGGAGTCTAGTTCAATTCACTTAAGTGAACTAGTTCACTAGTTCGTTTAGTTCAATTAGTTCACATATGAAATATGAAAAAAAAAAATTTCCCTCCAAGAATTACAAAGTTTTATTCAAAGATAACAAAGTATAAAGAGTTTCAACAAATATATATGTATATACTGTATAAAATAAATAAGTTTGTACTTCAATCACATTTTTTAATATATAACTTAAAGTCTTTTTAGCAAAGGACTAACCTACACATATGACACATTTCTGTTTTACATGTTGTTGTGTAAAAACATTAGTTGTTCAACCTTGGTTGACTTTAACAAAGTACGAGTGTGTTTGGCGGCATAATGACAGCAAATATTGTACACAAATGCAATGCTATTACACTATAACGGTAGACATGGTAATGCTGCTTGTTGTTGGGTTTTATTAAATTGCCCATTGTTGTTGGTGCCCATACGTACTTATTATGCACACAGACAAGAGCAGCAATATTTTGTTCCTTTTGTTAAGATTAATTTCCATTAATTTATGACAACTCGGCTGCGATAATTATCAATGTCAATGACAATGTTTGTGCGTCGGCGCTGATTCTGTCTGGACGTTTACTAACAATTTTTAGCGGCGCAATTTGACAGGCAAACGACAAATAGCGGTGACCTTAATGTGCGCGCAGTTACAATGTTTTTCACTTTTGGATTTAAACATTGAAATTAATAGAATAATTTTTGTATTAATTAATTTTATAAATATTGCAGGGACTTAATTATTAGAAGTTTTTAAGAAATTGTTAAGTTGTTGGTGGAAATTCGGTTCGTTTTGCGTTTATCAATTTAAAACAATTAAAAATTAATATCATATCCAAACATAAACATAAAACATATCCAAAATGTAGTAATTCATTGTAAATTTTTTTCAAAATAATAGTTATCGGCAACGTACACGAAAAAAATCACAAAGAAGAGTTATGAAGCAACGTAAAAAAACAATTTCTCAAAAATAATAATTATCGGTACCGTAAATTAAAAAAATTATAAATAAAAGTTATGAAGCAATGTAAAAACAAAAAACCCAAAATAATAATTATCGACAACAAAAAATATACTTGTTACTTATAAGAGTTATTATGCAACTCAAAAATTTGTTGAGAATTGTTCCTTAATATTTTATTTATTTTGTATTAATTGAATAATTTATACATTAATAAATTTAATAAATATTGAAATTAATTGAATTATTAGAATTAATCATTTAATAATTCATTTTGTTGAAAATTGTTCCTAAATTTTTTATTTATTTTGTATTAATTACATGGTTTATACATTCATAAATTTAATAAATATTGAAATTAATTTAATAAATATTGAAATTTATTCAATTATTGGAATTATTTATTTTCCAATTCATTTTGTTGAGAATTGTTAATTAATATTTTATTTATTTTGTATTAATTTAATAATTTTTACATTCAAAAATTTAATAAATATTGAAATTAATTAATTTAATAGATATTAAAATTAATTTAATTATTGGAATTAATATCTTCATAATTCATTTTGTTGAAAACTGTTTATTTAATATTTAATTTATTTTGTATTAAATGTCTTATTTCATTTATATTAAACTACATCAAATCAATAAATAAATGCAATCAATCATCTATATACAGTAAAGAGTAGCTAACCACCAATCAGTTGTCCCCATCGAATGCCTAAAATGACGCCAACACTCACAGGAAAGTAGTCAAGTGAAGCCTTAAATCACGCCACGTGCGTTGGGCGGCAGTTATCAGCGCGCAGTCACTCACCTGAAGTTGTACGATTTTTATAAATACTCAACACATGGAAGCTAAGCAACAATACTACATTATGCATTTGAGTAATCAATCATCATCATCAGCAGCACAAGAGCTGCTCCCCGCTCTGCCCGCTGGCGACTATGTACATGCGATCGGAAAGCACTCGACTTTCGTCACCGTAATACTTCAAGCAGGGTTTAGTGGGCAATGATTGATTTTTGCAGTGAATTGCTGGGATTTACGGGACAGAGAAAGACAGTGACAGAGACAAGCCAACAATGACTGAGAGTGAGTGCCAATGGCCACTCTAAAAATAGGACTTACAGAAAACAGTACATGATTACAAAAAAAGTCCAACACACTTGAATGGCGAGGAATTTACTAGACTTTCGATAGTGTGGAGATTTATGGGCGCACGTAAATGGTGTTGACTTAAACGTCTATGAGGGTGTAAAGAGATGTAGCCCTTTTTTGTTTAACTTTTTACGAGAAGGAAAAGTCACATGCATTGTCTGAAATATTTGTGTGTATGACATAAAATTATGAAGAGATCATGTTTTGAAGACAATCGTTTTTAATACCAATTTAACTATAGTAGAAGCCATGTGAGAGTGAGAACTATGTATATTTCTTTTGAAATCTACTGTTTCAATCAAACTTTCTCAAAAAACTCACTCTCACGTCGCCCTATTCCAAAACTTATAATAAAAAAAGAAACCAAAAAATACATTGACATAATAAATAAATACTACCAACTCAGATAGACAATAACTCCACAATAGAAGACATACACACACATATTTACATAGCTGCCATAACCCCCACACTCGTCAACAACCAACAACCATTACCACAAAACAAAAAGTCTCCTGAGCAAAAAAAACCTAAATGGCAAATCCGGATCGAAAGAAACATCAAAAAACTTAGGAAAAACTTAGGACATTTAACACAATACAAAAACGGCAATAGATCTAAAAATATTATCAAACACATAAATGCCCTAAAACAAAGATACAATAAACCGCTAGAAGAAATAACTGACACCCAAAAACAGAAACTTAAGGTATATGAAAGATAACATCCATAATTTCTGGTATAAGAAATTCACCTACACACAACAACACTTCACAAGACGATTAACGAAATAATAGATCAGCCACAAAAACTCCCACACTTTCTTACAGCAGGCAAAACATACATCAAACCAAGAAATTATCAAACCACCGACCCCGAGAACTACAGACCAATAACATGTCTACCCACCCTTTATAAAATAATTACCGCTACAATAAGTAACATCATAGAGAACAGTTAATAATAGATGCCGTAATAATGAAACAAACCACAACACAACTACGAAATTTACACTCATGCTACATAATAATTTTAATTTTTTTTAAATTAATTTAATTTAATTAACAATTGACTGGCACGACAGCCCGCTTACGCGAGACTAAGGCCTAGCTTCCCGCAACCACCCGTGTTGTGCGTGTGAATTCTTTTACGCGGGTGGAAGGGACCTACAGTTTTATGCCGGTTCCGAACGGCAGGTTGGGAGCTTTTTCATAGGCAATTTTTACTCTCAGAGGTTTGCCATTTCCAGCTGAGAGGACAGCCACCGAAAGAGAAAACGAGTTTCCCGTTATTTGTTTAGGTGTTATTATAGGCAGTATTTGAACCTGCGGTTACTGCCTTTGACTCGTTGTCCAACGCACTAACCAACTGAGCCACGGCGGCTGCACTCATGCTACATAGACTACCAAAAAGCGTTCGATTCAATACCACATAGCTGGCTTTCAAAGTGCTCCAAATATACAAAATACACCCTAAACTGACGCGATTTTTAAAAGACATGAATAACTGGAAAACACAAATTAACCTAATTAAACCAAATAACACAATAATATATATAACAACAGAAGATATATACATAAGACGAGGAATCTTCCAAGGTGACTCGCCAAGCGCTCTATGGTTCTGTCTATGCCTGAATCCTCTATCCAATATCCTCAACAGTTCTACCCACGGTTTCAACATTAAGCACGAAAAAGTAACAAAACACAGAATAAACCACTTATTATAAATGGACGACATCAAATTATATGCATGCACACAAACACATTTTAAAGCACTATTAAAAATCATAGAACAAATAACGGCTGATATAAAAATCAAATTCGGAATTAACAAATGTAAAACACAACATATAGAACGTGGAAAATGGATAGAGACACATACCGAAATATTAGACAGTCAGACCCTTGACAATATGGAAGAACTCGAATTTTATAAATATTTAGGATTCCGACAAAGCACAAAAATAGACCATTACACCATTAAAAAACAACTCGGACAACAATATGAAAAACGCCTCAACCAAATCTTAAAGACACACCTGAATGCTAAAAATCTCTGCAAAGCAATCAACACTTACGCCATACCAATACTCACATACTCTTTTGGTATTATACACTGGCCAAAAACAGATATAAACAACTTAGAAATAACGACACGGAGACAGTTAACAAAATATAGGAAACTACACCCAAACTCATGCCTACAACGACTCACTATACCAAGATCAGAAGGAGGAAGAGGGCTCATAGACATCCACAAACTACACAATAATCAAATTCTCAAACTAAGAACATATTTTCTCACACACACATCCAACCTACATCAAGCAATAGTCAAAGCAGATAAAAACCACACACCATTAAACCTACATAACACAGAACTAACCACCATCACATCTATCGAAGAAAAGAAATCCGCATGGACACAGAAACAACTACACGGCAAACACATACATACACTTGATGGGAGATCCAAACATAGACAGGAAAAAGAGCTACACATGGTTGAAAAGAGGAGAACTGCACCCTGAAACGGAGGGTTTCATAATCGCCATCCAGGATCAGGTAATCCCCACTAAAAACTACAAAAAATATATAATAAAAGATCAGAGCATAACCAACGACCTGTGCCGCAGATGCCACATGCACATAGAGACAATAGATCATATAATAGCGGGATGTCCAGTCATCGCCGGAACAGACTACACGCAAAGACATAATATAGTTGCCAAAATAATACATCAAGAAATAGCCAACAACCTCCAACTAACAGAAACCATAGATCCTAACATTCACAAGAAATACACCGAAAAATTTGAAAAGTACAGCGTGCCAACACAAGAAATCAAACGCATACAAACAAACTGAAGTAAAAACAATACTTGTGATCAATATTTGTGATCTCTGCAACAGAAATCTTGCACAAAACATTGATCTCGAATTTAAAAAAGGTCAACATCGAACAAACAGCATATTAAAAAATAAAAAAAGCAGTAACATTAAAAACTTGTAATATTACAAGAAAATTTTTAAATCTATAATTTTGAAAGCCTAATTTACTAATTTATTAAATTAAAATAAGATTTAGCCCAATCTCTTGACGTAGTCCGAGATGGGTGAATTCCAATAGCAAAGCTATTGAGAATGTAGAATTCATAACAATAATAATAATACCGCAGGGTATCCTTACGAAAGGATAACGGGTGTAACGGCCCCGCTGACCCCAGTTTACCATCGGCCCAGGCCAACCACCTGCCGATGTGTATAATAGATTTCAGAATCGCAAAACCTAGCCTCGGACGAACGTCGTAACGGTCGAGGACGACGCGGGACACAACAACTCGACCATGATACCGACCCGGACAACGAACCCCAACCAGCCCAAAGTGTTTTGTCAAATCAACCGACGACCACAAAAGCTAGCAAGCCTAGGCAACGCATGATGTGGACTAACGAAATGAACATAAATATCATGCGCTGCTACTATAGAAGTACCAAATTAGAAACAGTAAAAGTAGGATATCGCCAAGAACTTCATAGCCTATTTGTACAAATATACCCACAATACAGTGAAATAACACAGCAGAGACTTGCAGACCAGAGAAGAGCCATAGTAACTAACAACCGCCTATCTAACATCGAAATCCAAAACACAAAAGACGAAATAGCGGCTGAAATAAACACAAACACTCAACAAAACCCCGAAATACAACAACATAATCTCAATAACAGCAGCCGCCGTGGCTCAGTTGGTTAGTGCGCGGTCCAACGAGTCGCATGCAGAGCGACGCAAGATCGAATTCTGCATGTAGTAACACCTAAAAAAATAACGGGAAACTCGTTTTCTCTTTCGGTGGCTGTCCTCTCAGCTGGAAATGGCAAACCTCTGAGAGCAAAAATTGCCTATGAAAAAGCTCCCAACCTGCCGTTCGGAACCGGCATAAAACTGTAGGTCCCTTCCACCCGCGTACAAAATTCACACGCACAACACGGGTGGTTGCGGGAAGCTAGGCCTTAGTCTCGCGTAAGCGGGCTGTCGTGCCAATCAATTATTATTATTATTATTAATCTCAATAACAATGCAAATTACCCAACCACACCCGACCAAGAACAGTATATACACCAAAACATTAATACACGGCACAATAACAACCCAACCACCAACAGTCCATCCGACGAGAACAACAACACACAAGCAAGCCCAAACAGAAACCAAAGTACAGCACCTTAAAACACCGACACTAGAGAAAACGTACTATTAGAAAAAATTAAAAATGAAATGCAAGCAAACTTGATGAGGTGGAAAGAAGTGAATCCCACAATGCGGCCAAACTAATAATTAAAAAACAAACTACAAACTTAATAGACATAGTCCATAATCAAATCATCCCCACCCTACTCAATAACCCGACAATAGAAGACATTCACACACTAACATACGTATCCGCAATGACCATAACAACTATCAACAACCAGCAACCTATATCACACCAAAAGGAAAATAATAATAACCCACCAAAACCTAAATGGCAAATCCGCATAGAAATCAAAATAAACTACCTAAAAAAAGACATAGGCCGACTAACACAATATTCAAGAGGAAATAAATCAAAAAATATCACCAAACACATAAATAATATGAAGCTAAAATACAAAAAACCAATAGAAGAAATACTTGACACACAAAAACAAAGACTTAAGGTATTTGCGCCCAGACTTACTAGATATAAAGAATCAACCAAAAGTAAGCGAGATAACCGACTTTTCACAAACAACGAAAAAATATTTTACAGAAGACTTACAAACAGAGATTCACCCCGAATTAACCCACCCACAAAAGAACAAATCACAACCTCCTGGAACAAAATATGGTCAACTTCCATACAGCACAATAGCAAGGCCCAATGGATACAACAAGAAGAACAACGTAATAAAGATCTACCAACTCAAGAAAACTACAAAGTCACAACAGAAGAAATCACGCAAATAATAAACAGAACACATAACTGGAAATGCCCAGGAGTAGACAACATTCACAACTTCTGGTACAAAAAACTCACCGCCATGCACCAACACCTAGCCGAAGCAATTAACGAAGCAATAGACCAACCTCAAAAACTCCCTAACTTTTTAACAATAGGCCAGACATACATAAAACCAAAAAACAACGAAACCACAAATCCTGCCAACCATAGACCTATAACCTGCCTACCAACCCTATATAAGATAATATCAGCCACAATCTGCAACAAAACAGACGCCCACCTGAAAAAAATGATATGATGATTAAAGAGCCAACACATAAAAAAAGGAAAATGGATGGAAACATACACCGAAACGCTAAACAACGAAACTCTAGACACCATGGAAGAAAACGAAACATATAAATATCTAGGATTCCAGCAAAGTACCAGAATTGACCACACAACAATAAAAAAACAGCTTACTAAACAATATGAAAATCGCCTCATCCAGATACTAAAAACACACCTCAATTCTTAAAACCTCTGCAAAGCCATGAACACCTTCGCCACACCCATACTAACGTACTCATTCGGGATTATAAAATGGTCAAACACAGACATCTAACAAATTACAGAAAACTACACCCAAACTCATGCATAGAACGACTAACTATACCCAGACTGGAAGGAGGAAGAGGGCTTATAGACATTCATCTTCACAATAACCAAATAAGGAAGCTAAGGGAATTATTTCACTCACACACATCAGCACTCCACCAAGCAATAGCATTAGCGGACAAAAATTACACACCACTCAATCTACACAATACCCAATACACATTGACGCATATGTTAGAACAATAGAAGATAAAAAGATGATATGGGCACAGAAACAGCTCCACGGTAAACACATACAAATAATGAGTGATACAAACATAGACAGACAACACTCAAACACATGGCTACAAAAAGCAGAACTATACCCCGAAACTGAAGGTTTCCTGGTAGCAATTCAAGACCAAGTAATCCTCACCAGAAACTATCAAAGATACATAATACAGGACCCAACTATCAATAATGACAAGTGCCGTAGATGTCAAATATCCACAGAAACAATAGACCATATAACAACCGGATGTAGATTACTAGCAGGCGATCAGAGTACACACAAAGACATAATATCATTGCAAAAATACTGCATCAAGAACTAGCTACCAACCTCCACAAGACAGAAAACAACGATCCATATTATAAAAACACCCCACCTAACATCATGGAAAATGGAAAATACACACTATATTGGGATAGAACAATACAAACAGATAAAACGATAAACAACAATAGACCAGATATCACCCTAATAGACAAAAATAAAAATAGTACATATCTAATTGAAATAAGCGCCCCCAATGACACAAACATATACAAAAAATACACTGAAAAAATTGAAAAATATAATGAATTAGCACTTGAAATAAAACGGGTGTGGAAACAAAATGCAGTAAAAACAATACCTTTTATAATCTCCACAATAGGAATACTACACAAATCATTCATTCCAAACCTGAAAATTCTAAACATAGACCAATTTATACACCATAAAATACAAAAAGCGGTAATCCTACAGACATGCAACATAACAAGACAATGTTTAAACCAATAAAACAAATAATATACAATAGTGCCGATATGACTTGCAACGACAACTGCCGTCATACTCGGTGAAAATGGACCCCGCCTCGCGCGTAATGCGGGGGGAGAGAGGCCGTGGAATAATAATAGTAATAATAATACATAAATCTTTCATAACAAATCTAAAAGAACTAGGAATAGACCAAACAAGACATCATTGCATTCAGATAGCGGTTATCCTGAAAACATGTAATATCGTACGCAGCTTTTTAAATATTGACTAACATGACAAAAATTAAAATAAATAAATAACACTGAGCAACAGCGAACATTTTTCCGAGTTCTAGTAAACCTTTTCTAAAGGATTTTTGGACGCTGATCACAACTGCGTATTTAGTTTTTTGATTGTTTGAGCGGTTTGTAAGTTATTGGTGGTTTTTGCTAGGAGGTGTATTCCAGGTTTTTTCATCTTTGAATTTTACATTACATTTATAATATGTTGAAAAACACGATAATTTTTTTATGGCACAATAACGAATCCTCAAGCTATAATTCTGACCATAGTCGATTTCGATTGATCAAGGGTTAACATGGCTATGGCCCTTCAAAGTTTAATTTTCGCGAATTTTTCATAAAAATTAATTTAAAATCGGTATTGCAATTTTCAACTAGGAGTTAGTGTGCTATGTATAGTGTAAGGTTGTAACTTAAACTTATAGAACAGATTTTTTGTATTGTATGTGCCATTCTCGGCCTATGCTCATTAGAGTTTAAATGCGACTTCATCTTCTGAACTCGTGTTTGTATTGAAATTTCCTAATGCTTTTCGCATCATTGACGAAAGTAGCTCAAGTATTTTCGCAAGCGTCAATATTTGTCTTTTCAAGGGCATTAACAAAATTTGAATTGGTTCATTACTGTAGGAGCTATTCTAAAAAGAGTTTCATCACACAATTAAAAATTTCAACCACACACACTTAGCAAACTACTTGCTGTTTTTCCATATTTCATTGCGACATATTTTTAGGGCGCAAAAAAATCAAAATCAAATCCGAAAATTTTATGAATTAAGGGAATTTTATGAATGTGAGCATTTTCATACCGCTGCCTAAAGTTGTGCTCCGATATTATAGCTCAAAAGTAAATCCTTGCTTTTGTTGCTGAATTTATCAATGGAGAACTTACATATTTGTACACATACTCTATTACAAACATCGTATTTCAAAAATTTCTTTTTTAATTGAAAGCCCCAACATTCTTCTTTCACTATATAATTATATTATATAATTCTTTTGTGTATTTGCAATCTTGCAAAGTAATTGAAAATTTGACTTTGCAAATGAATAATTCTTGCAAATTTAAACCGATTTTAATGTTTTAAATTTTAAATACATAGCTAGAGTATTGTTAATCTATGTTAAAAAAATGACATTTTAGACTTCAGGTTTGTAGGAGCTGCATGCGTATAATGGGCAAAAAACGTGGAAAACGCCCTCCGAGGATAACTATCAATATTTCCTAAGCCGCTCAAACAATCAAAAAACTAAATACGCAATTGTGATCAGCGTCCAAAAATCCTTTAGAAAAGTATGGTTTGATTTCAGAAAAAAATAATGTCGATTTTGTTGCTCTGTGTAATAAAATAAAATAGTACTGATACAACTTGCAGCCCGAAACTGCCGTTGTGCCCAGTGAAAATGGACCCCGCCTCGCGCGGTTTGCGGGGGGGAGAGTGGCGTGGGAATAGTAATAATAATAATAATAGTAATAATAATATTAATAATTTTTAAATCTGTAAGTTTTAAAGTCTAATTTATTAATTTATTAAATACAAATAATATTGAGCCAAATCTCTTGACGTAGTCCGAGATGGGTGAAATCCAACAGCAAAGCTATTGAGAATGTAAAATGCAATAATAATAATAATAATAGGTAATATACATAAAAACCATGTATTACTTAGTTAAAATTTCATTTGCTATCAAGTAAACAATCACAAATGTTATAGCGATTGTGATTATTTTATTGACATTAATACTTCCAAAAGACTTTACAGCCCAAACCACGTAATTGTTCTACTTGTTTAGCTTAGATAGTAATTTAAGTCTTATAATGATTCAATTTTTTAATGACTGCGGCCAGTATTAATTAGCATTAATTAATGACAATTAAATCAATGCAAAATTATCAATTTATTTATTTGTCTATATTTGTTGCTTCTTTGTAGATTATAATGAACCGTTACTGCCACAAACAATCGCTTATGTAGAAGAGAACTTCAAATCGTTTGCTGACGGTCGCATAGCACGCGGCGATGACCTTTGCGAAAATGCGAATCCAGTATCGCCGTTGGATGAATTTCCCGAATTCTTTACAGGTAAGCAGCAATATACAAAAATAAATTCTACTGATAAGTTGGTTTTTCGCTGCTGTTCCACATTGTGCTTCGCGTCCCTTTAAAATCGATTAACACTGCGCTGTCCTATCGCCGAAAGGCTATTTTGATTCGATTCTAATCAGTCACTTATCGCACTCACATGTAGTTAAAGAGTGCGATAAACAGAGTCCAAAACATGTGCAAAACAAAAACAAAACAATTAGCGCAAAGAACTCATACGAACAAATTAATCATCCAAGTTAAAGCCACCAAGTTGCAATTAAATAACCACAACCGCATTTCACATAAAAAGGAAATTGAGTTGATTTGATTGAAATTGATTAAGAGTTGTAGAATTAGTGCCCCCGCCGCCGCCGGGTAATGTCAAAGTCAAATTCAAAAAGTTACAGTGCGCATGGTCGCAGCGTGAATACTTTGGGCAGATGTGAAGATTAGATCCCTTGGCGCTCAAGTGGTAACACCTGATTTCGTCTCAACCAATATTCGAAACGCCGACAAGTGAAGTCATTGAGCTCAAGGCTCGTTTGAACGCGATTGCCATAAAACTAATTGCATCCAGTTTATACCACAACTACACTGCAGATGGCCTTAGCAACCAGCGTGACGCCACTTGGATGCCTCCTAAAGCGTCATAACGTTATTTTTGTTTGTCAAAAATCTCATCAAAATCAGTGAAAAGCTTGCAACTTTCCAACTTCAGTCTCATTGATTTTCGATCACTTGACTAAATCGTCATTGCCGCATTGAGTGTTAATTTCCGTCGCAGCAGCAATTGAACTTCACCTCTCATTGCTTTCCTCTCCATATCCAAAGCCTATGAATAGCAATAATTTCACAATTATCAACTCGCCTTTGCAGAAAATCAACTGCGCCAGGGCTGGATTGTGCTGCACGTCTTTGCCGCCGTATATTTCTTCATACTGCTCGCAGTCATCTGCAATGACTACTTCTTGCCCACGGTTGAGTGCATCTGCGACGACCTGAACCTGTCCAAAGACGTAGCGGCCGCCACCTTCATGGCCACCGCCACTTCGATGCCCGAGTTTTTCACGAACACCATCAGCACACTGATTACCGACTCGGACATGGGTCTGGGCACCATAATTGGCTCGCTAATGTTTAATACGCTGGGCGTGGCCGCTCTGGCAGCAATGGGCATAAAGAAGGTGAGTGCGATAATCTTTAGACACGCATTTTAGCACATCTTGCATTGAGTTTAAACTATGTTGAACCGCTTTACGAATTCCAATCCGCAGCCCATTCAATTGGACTGGTGGCCCATTGCGCGCGACTGCGTCATCTACAGCTTCAACACCATACTGCTCATCATTCTGGCCTGGGGCGGCTATGTTACCTTCACCGAGTCCTGCATTATGATGGGCTTTCTAGTATTTTACTACCTGCTCACGTTCAACAACAACAAATTCATGCCCGCCATACGTGTCTTTGTGGAGGACAAGCTGAACTGCTGCTTCTCGACGCGCTACGGTGAGTTGGCAGGCGTTGGCACTTTCAAGTGTTCCATATGTAATGTTGCAACTCTTGGCAGATCTCACCGAGCCACCGGAGAACAGCGCCAAAGCGCGTTTGCCACTTAAGAAGGATCCCCTTGGCGGCAATGGACTGTTTGTTATCAGTTTGCCTGAGAATACCTCATCGATGTCATCCACCGCCAATCTGACCAAGATTTGTAAGTAGCCAAGGCACTTCTTCTCGAAGCACACTGCTTATTTATTGCTCTAAAAAAATTAATTAAAAAATTAATTAAAAAATTAATAATTAAAATTAATTTGATCAAATCTCATTTACTTTTTTTTTACAGGGAACAGCGAAGACGGCGAATCCGTACAAATGGTAGCGCCCAAGCTGTTCTCACTGCCACACGGCGAAACCAAGTTCATGAAATTCTGGTGGGGCTTTACATTTCCCATCAAATTCATCTTGCGTTTCGTCATACCGAATCCAATCACCCACCGCCGCCTCTATCCGCTGTCGTTCATTATGTGCATCATAGCTATCGGCTTAAATGCTTACATGATTGTGTGGATGTTGACAGCTTTCGGTGAGTTTTTCTGTTCAATTATGGTTCTAAAAGAAGTAATTAACTCTGAAGACCCAATCAGTCTGTACACAAGTTGTGGAACACTAACCACTAACTTTCAAGGCAGCACTAATTGTTGCTGCCATGACTTGCGGTTTCCTTTCACAATCCGGGGAAGTTCTCAAAGCCACAATGTGCAGAAACTTGGCCCTGAAGAACTAATTGCTTCTTGTTTATAGTTTTTGTTACTCTTTTGCTAACTTTGCACTTTGCAACTATTTCGTTGCGCTTCCACACAGCGAGTGTTTTTTTTTAATTTTTTCCCCACTTAACCTCAAATCGCAAACTTTGTACGCCCTTTTCCAGGTGTCACCATAGGTGTGCCCGAGATCATAATGGGCCTGACCTTCCTCGCCGCTGGCTCCACCATGCCCGAGGCTGTCTCCAGCTTAATTTCGCTACGCAACGGTAAGTGGCGCGCACTCCCCGGTAGCTCCCACACATTCTCACTAACATTTGCTTTCTCCGTTGCACAGGCGAGAGCGGCATTGGCGTGTCGAATTCGCTGGGCGCCAACTCCCTGGCCATCCTGCTGTCGCTGGGTGTGCCGTGGTTCATCAAGAACTGCATGAACCTTAACAAGGCCGGCGGCCCGAGCGCAATCAAAATCGCTGCGCAGGGCATCGAGTTCAACATTCTCATCCTGCTGCTCTGCACAATGGCGCTCTTCGTCATACTCAGCTTCAGCGGCTACCGGCTGACGAAGCGCGCCGGCATGGCGCTCTTCTCCGTCTACGCGGTGTTCATTGTGCTGCAAATCCTGATCGAGATGAACATATTCTTCCCCAAGCGGTGCTAACCGCGGCCGGTTGCGCGCTTGGCACACCTTAAGACTGGCTAGCAACGTAAGGCCGTTAACAAATGACAAAGCTTGAAGCCAAATCTGCGTTTTGTTGCATTTTACAAAAACACTGTTCACCCATTTAGCCTTAAGTAAGCTATTGATAAGTTGTTGTAATTGTAAGTGTTGTCGATTGTTGATATTCGTACCTAGTTTCGAACCAACGCAGATAATGCGCCGCAATTGCTGACGGCTATGCACAAACTTGACGCAACGCTTTCATACTCAAGTAGCCGTTTTGTAGGCCATTACGCGTTGTTGGACAAATGCATCAAATGTATTTGACCAAATTGTTATTACAGGCTTAATTTTTTAGGAGATTATTTTTATATTAAGTACGAAAATAAATTATAAACAAATTCATTAAAACATCTATGATAAAAATGTGAAACGGTGTATTATCACTGGGGTTGTTAAGATGTGGAAAAGAAACTAAAAATAGAAGTATAACTGCCTACTTTAAATAATATTAATTATAAAACTTCAAAACTCTGGAAAGGATAAAAACTTTGTTCTTAATTTCAATTTTATTTCGCTTTTTTAATTTCAACATACGCAGACCCTAACAATGGCTGCAACTCTTATCTTGGCATGTTAACAATTCTAATGCTGTTAGCATAGCATTTGCATTCTGAATGCTGTTAATGCAACTTAACACTTCTTGGCAGCTGCACATCTCTGCTCACTAGCATTCTGGGCGCTGTTAACAGTAAATGCTAACAGTTTATCACATTTTGTTAAGTTCTCAGTGAAACGTTAGCTAGCTTTGGCATCTCTCTTGGGAAAAAACAAAAAATAAATAAATGATATTAATAATTTCAGGCAGCCGCCGTGGCTCAGTTGGTTAGTGCGCGGTCCAAGCGAGTCGCATGCAGAGCGACGCTAGTTCGAATTCTGCATGTAGTAACACCTAAAAAAAATAACGGGAAACTCGTTTTCTCTTTCGGTGGCTGTCCTCTCAGCTGGAAATGGCAAACCTCTGAGAGTAAAAATTGCCTATGAAAAAGCTCCCAACCTGCCGTTCGGAACCGGCATAAAACTGTAGGTCCCTTCCACCCGCGTACAAAATTCACACGCACAACACGGGTGGTTGCGGGAAGCTAGGCCTTAGTCTCGCGTAAGCGGGCTGTCGTGCCAATCAATTATTATCATTATTATTATTAATAATTTCAGTCCAAAGGGTTTTCTTCTGCAGCCACTTTGCTGGATTTCTATAGTTTATTATTTTAGTGAATTTTTTTTACTGATCCCATTGAGGTTACGCTAGAAAGCAAAATGTTGCACTCAAAGCAAGGGGAAGTATTTAGTTTAACAATAAACTGCAGGAAGAATGTCAACATTCATAAAACACCACAAGCAAGAACCCTTTTGACGCCCATTTAACCTTAAATGTTGAATTATTCAATCCATTGAAATGAAAACAACAGCACAACTTATGCCAAAATTTGTTAGTTTGCCTTTTTGTTTTGTTGCTCGTTTATTGATATTTTAGATTTTGATGTTGTTTCTTGCATATGCTTCAATTGGAATTAAATACGTTTAACTATAAGAAAATATTTTACAATTTGCTTCCATTCAGTAATATTTTCTTGTATCATATTGGTTTTTTTGTTGTTGTTCTATGATTTTTAATTGAGTTCTCTGGTGAGTATGTGGTGGTCTAGAAATTTCAAAAAATCGATTTTTTGTTTTTTTGATATTTCGAAAATATAGTATCTTAAGAATGCAAGAGTGAACTTTTCATGCGGAAATTCCCAATATTATAGCTTCTACAGCCCATTAAGGGGACCCGGTGGTCTGGAAATTTCAAAAAATTCAAACTTTAAACTCATTTATCTCGAAACGACTTTTTTCGGCACGCCGCGGATGAAAACAAAAAAATTATTTAACCGAATCACTTGAAATTTGGATATGTTGTTCACAACATGTATGACTATCGTCGGAACTAGAATAATAATTTTATTTAAATAATTTCTTATTGTTTACACTAAAAAACTAGTGAAAAAAGACCCGATTTTACGAACTTTTTTTCAAAGGCGCGCCATTTTGTCAATTTTTAATTTTTTCGATTTGTTCTAGTTCCGACCATAACTGCACTCTTTCTGATTAAGAGTTTTCTTGAATTTTGTGTTTCAGATGAGTAGAAGTCTCGAAATCACGTACGCCGTCCGGATCCGATTTTTCGAGAGGGTCATCTTTAGCAGCATTTTTATAATAAAAAATATTGTTTTTAAAATGCAAACAAAAATGTTTTGTATGCTCAATAAACGTAGTAATAAGCCCAAAAAGTTGAAACATCGTTTTTTAAATTTTTAATGGCAAAAAGAAAACCGTGAAAACAGGTGAAATTTTCGTGCTCTAGACCACCGGGTCCCCTTAAGTATATCAAGCACAAGTATTTTGCCGTTTGCTTTTTTTTATTCATGCATAAAACTATGCATGAATTCTTTTTCAAGTGTTTTATTTGTGTAATCAAGAAAAGAGTGAAGCTGTTATTACTAGTACAAAAAATTATTTCTAAGAACTTAAACACTACAAAATGAGATCAAAATTACTGGAGAAACAACACTCCATTCAACTAATTTGCCAGCCAATGTGGACTTTACAATATACAAACACTTCTGTGTTAATTTTTTTTATTAATAAAACACTTGCCAGAGCAAAACTGAGGAGCACTGTTATGTGCGCGAAAATTTGACTTACTTCCCTAACAATAACAGCTATACAAATCTCAGACATTTCCAATGGAAACAATTACAATCAGTCTGCAAAAATGTGCAAATTAAATTGCAACAATTGCAGCAGCTTGCTGGGCATTTAGTGCGTTTGACAATGGATCAAAGGTTCGTGGGCCTGAACATCAAGTAAAGGAATCTACAACTCTATGACATTTTACTATGTGACTGCGGAGACTTTTTGACTTTCAATACAAAACATAACAAATACAAAAACTGATAATAAAGTTAAACAATGACTATTGGAAGTTATACACAAATTATGAATATTTGAAAACAATAAGCACTAAAACAAACTGCAGTAAAACTAGTCATTCGAACCAAATGTAAAGCTACTCCTCTTCACTTTTCAATTGTTAAATTTCTTTTCACATTCGCACATTTTTAGGCAGCAGCTGCTGCAAGTGCCAAAGCTTAAAGCATGCTACACATTTTCCTTTTCAATATTTAAAATATTATTTGCTTGCTTGTATTCATAAAATGTTTCAATATTTAGTAATTTATTCGCTTCGACATTTACCTTTTTATGGATTAATTTATTTAAATATTTTATTTTTTCAAAAAAGTGTTTCTTTATATTTTCTATTTACTACAAAATTGTTTATTTCAATTAAATGTAATTTTAACTAAATAATAAAATAAATTATTACAATTACAATAAATAAAAATAAACCAAATACAGTACACGAACAATGTTATGAATAATTACAAAATGCAAAGTAAGAAAGTCTTTTTTAAATAAACGGAATGTTAATATTAAAAAAATGCTAAAAATTATAGAAGCATTGACATTGGACATTTTTATTTGTTTGTATTTTACTCTAATTTATAAATCCAAACCTAATTTGTCTTTTTTGTGTTTGTTGTTGTAATTAACATTTATTTATTACATTCATCGTTACTGCTTCGTAACTCTTTATTCGTTTCTCCTTTTACCATTCCATGTTGAGTGTGTTTGATTTATTTTTTCATATTATTTCATATACCTCACCTCATTTCAGTTTAACATTTACTTGATTGTTTTATAGTTTTCTCCAAGTACTCGTAATTATTATCTTCTTCAATTCATTAGCGCTACTCTCATTTTTCTGGGCCTGTGGCTCGCATTTTCAGCATTTGTGATATTCTTTAATTCTTATAGTTTAGCGTAGGTAATTTTGCTCTGCGCCCTCCGCTGCTGTGTGTTAACTTTAAAACTAACAATGAGCCTTTGCTCTCGTCCAACGTGCAGTGCCAGTTGTTCCGCTTCCAATTCCGTCTACGGCGACGTCTCACTAAGCTAAGCCATTTACAAAAGAATTACTTTAGTTGTGTCTGCATCAGCAGCAGCAGTTCATGCGTTTCTTGCATATATAATTATGTATAAATATTTACAGTTACAATTGCAATGGAATATGCCGAAAATAAATTGCATTACATTACAGCATCTTTATGCACTGTGCAGCCTTAAGTGTTAGGTGACAAATTAATACAGTCAGTATTCTGTTGCTAGTCGGACTCTACAAACGTTACAAATCACTCGGTAGCTCCGATTTTGACTTCTAGCAGCAGCTCTGCGCTTTTTGCTTAAAACGCACATATGTGGTTGTTTTGCTTCGCTTCGAGCTTCGAGCTGCAAGCAACAAACGACAACAGTAGCGTTCACTTGTGGAGTTGTTGCGGGATGGGGAATTGCCACTCAGTGGCGAACGCCAGCGCTGGTGCCGCTTGATTAAGTGCAACAGTGGTAGGAGTGACCGCCGTTCTTTATGTTGTAGTCGTTGTGCACGACAGGGCTGCTTTTGCTG
The DNA here is from genome assembly GCA_963971225.1 of Melieria omissa. Taxonomy (NCBI): domain Eukaryota; kingdom Metazoa; phylum Arthropoda; class Insecta; order Diptera; family Ulidiidae; genus Melieria; species Melieria omissa. Next base: position 58,991,750 of record OZ020268.1, read on the forward strand.
TAACTGCTGTGCACCTGCGCCGCGTCGATAGAGTTTTGCATCGTTTTGCAGGAGAACTGTCGATGATTGGCGGCGTCCTGTGGGCAGTGTGGGAAACGGGTTAGTATTAGTAATCAATAGATTTTCGGGTATGAGATGAATTTTGAATTCGTGCGTCATTTGTTGCTTTAAAGTTTGGTTTGCATATTATATAATATGTATTATTTAAATTTTTTGTGACGATTCAGTCTCCACTTTCTGGACTTCCGCCTTTATGAAAAAAGTCACCTGCTTTGATCCTTTTAATATCTTCACTCAAATGCCAAACCACCCGTCGCTTACCTTCGGCTGTATGGGAAAGCAACACCACAGTATGAACGCGATGAACGCCACCAACGTGCCCACCAGCAGGATGAAGTCTTCAATTGTCTGCAAGCGTGCGTCAGAAAACCAAAAAGATTACAAGGAGCAAATAAACGGGCAATGCCACTCGAGGCGTAGCGCTTACCGGCTCCTCGCCCAGCAGCACATGATTAATCAGATACGCAAAATCGTCGAAGGGTGTCATTGTTGTGTCTGCTGCTTTTGCTGTTTGACAACACACAGTGGCCGGTCGGGCAATGCAGACAATTGTAATTTGATACTCTTCGACACGGGTGTGCACTTTGCCGATATCCTTTCGACAAATTCAGCTTTCTGTGTAGTCTATAAACAACTTTTAACCATCCACTTTCGGTTTGCTGATGCTTATGAATTCTATATTCACTAATTGTTGCAATTTGCATTTGCTGCAATACAAGTTAATAGAAACGAAGCCAAGTCCTGTCGCCCACTGGGAGAATCCGCTTTAACCATTAGCAAAAAAAATGCTTGTTCTTTTTTCAATAGTCGATTTTGACATTTGCTATACTAGCTGCGTTACCAACTAATGTATTGAACACCGCCATCTAGGGGAGAATACCTGTAAAAATTATTCATCACCAAAAAAAACATTCACGGTAGGTTCATGAAAGTGGATTATTTTCCATTAATTTTTGGAACTTATTTATAGCTAATAAAAATACATCACATTAAAATAATTCACTTAAAAATGGCGAAGACACATCACATATATAAGTAGTGATTATCAAGTCATATTCTTTTATAAGTTTCATTAATGAACTCAACAATTCGATAACATACTACGGTAATTGCACTAATTATCGGCCACCCTCCATTTCCTTCACACGTTATTTCTACATTTTTGGTTAAAGTGTATGTGGTAAGTTTAATATAATTTTTACAAAAAACAAATGCAGTGATAAGTGTTTGTGTAATTAGATAAAACTATGAGTAATGCATTATGTGAAAAAAATATAACAACATATCTATATTTACATGAACAAATAATTTACATTAAAAACAATTGGCCGGGGCTGCCGAAATTTAAAATTTGCAAAACAGTAGAAGTTTCATTAACCAGCCGACTTCAATTATTTATTCAGCTAGTCCCACACAAGATTTATAATACATAT